>OY253755.1:6473507-7853269 GCA_958009045.1 Oxytorus armatus | reverse complement strand
ACTTTTGTTCTTTATCACACATATATATTTCGTGATATAATAATAAGTCGACTATTATTATAGTTTGTGTTTTCACCGAACTATTTCGTGGCGCCCCGGAAAATATTACGCAGCGATCTCTTTTTCCGATAGTTGCTTTGTAAGGGGTTTTTTTTTTTTTAATCAAATGTCCGATATTTCGCGTTAAAACGTTGAGAGTTTCACGGTAGAAGACTCGACGAGGGACTAGAGAGAACCCAGGTCAACAAGAGCAATACCTATTTATCTCTATCCATCTATCTCTCTCTCCCTCTCACATTAACTTTTAGTCTCTATGCGTGCTCTTCGTCAAACAAAGCTGCGCCGCAGTAGCGCAAAACGAATGCGCGAACGATTCTCCGCCAGCAAACAAAGGAGACTCCTCGACGAAGCTCGAAAACACTAGCTCCGATACACTTTTCCTGTTTTGCCCAACTATAAATAAGCCAATTATGGATTTTGTTTTGTTTATTATTGTTATTGCGATTTTATTACTTAACGTATTTTAAAGTCGTTTATTTCTTTTATTGAATTTTCTCGTTTGTTCGATACCCGTCACGCTGTAAACTAATTTCTCGCACGTTTTGTCGGGGTTTTTTCGTTCGATATTCTTGCGACGCGTAACTTATGGCTTTTAGGTTATATATGTATATCGTTTAATACTTGTTTCACGTTAAATATATTTTTTTCCCTTTCGTTTGTTTTTTTTTTGGGTTTCTTGGTCGGCGATCGTTTGTTTACTATTGTTGAGTCTTCGTTTGATTCTGTCTCTGGATCGTTCGATCTTTTCTTCTGTACGAAATCAAAATTAATAATGTAAAATAATTAAAAAAAAAAAATAACTAGCTGGCCGCTTTACCGCTCGACATTTTGCTCTGACGCACAGCGTCGCCAGCTGTTTACTGGCCCTGGCTGGTGAATAGCTTTTCGCCTTCGCGTTGGGCGAGAAGCAAAAGCGAAGAACAGCACGGAGGATAGAATGGGCGGCAGCGGGGTGGGGGGAGAGGTTTCCCGAAGAACATAGTCGTTCGAGATATTCCAATTGTTGTGATGTAGTGGGGGGAGAGAAAGAGAACTCTCTGCCCCCCCGCCGCCCCGCTACTTCGCCGAGAAGAAGGCGGCCATTAAGTATGCGCGCGTCGTCTACGCAGTGGGCTTCGAATGCGCGCATTTAATTTTTATTATTATGATGATATTAAATAATTCGTAATATTATAACAAAATGATGATTTAATGTATAAAAGTATCGATATTTCCAAGTGGCGCAAAGTGCCCCAAGATTTCCGGTAAGTTTTATTTTCTGGTAATACTCGACATCCACAAATCCTTCCCCCTCTGTTTATCTTATCGTTATGCTTGTATATCGAAGTTATCCCTAAAGCTTTGAACGGCTCATCGGAATTTATACCTGAACACGCAGTAACCGAAAGGTACCTTCAGGTACCTTGGGGTCAACATGTGCTTGGGGTTTAACGTGTGAATCTCTCCGAATATGGGACGGTCTATAGCGAATCGGTCGATTGTTCTTTATTTTGGTATTTCAAATCATTTGAGATATATATAATTTTTAATGTCTAGGCATTTCGTTGGTATCGGCATGCTTTGATTAATAAACTATGGGGAAAAGTCACAATGCTCACATTCAAATAATCAATTTTAAGATGAAAACAATGAAATTAACATAAAGTAATTATTCAATTGCTCAACTTTATTTCATTTAAACTATTTATTTAATTCATCATTAAATTGGATTATTTGAAACTAAACAATTTAAATAGTGAACGTATTTCATGGTTTCGGTCTCTCGACAGGCCTATAGAAATTGCCGATCGTAAGATTCGCCAATAGTGTTCGTTTTTCGAAAGAATCGCCCGTATATAATGAAACATGAAAAAAAACATGGATATCGGGTAAGCTGGGCCTGTGATAACATCAAGTTTATGAAAAACCATTCTCTCATTGAGCACTATCGTTCTAATCAAACGATCGATGATTATTATTAATCATCGATCGTTTGATTAGAATTTTTATGCAAATATCAAAAAGAATAGTGACGCTGCACGGTGCTGCTGTTAATTGCTCTGGTGGCCGTCGCTCGTATCAATATATCTCTCGCTGTGAAGAGAAAAACCGCCGCCATATAGTGGGGGGGAGAGATGATGGCGACCATTATTACCTTCCGTGTGGAATATCTTTGACAACGAAAAACCGGACACGCGCTTGTAGATGACGCGCTCGGCACAGCGCACAAAAAGAAATAATGATAGCGAAAAAAAAACTCGAGTCGCAGTTTCGCGCACGAGTATTACTAAGAGACATTTTGGCATGTCGCAATATGAGTAACTGTAATGTAAATAACTATACAAACTCCGTTATCGCACGAATATAGAAATGCCCGGGAGAATACAGCTTACAGTGAGATTACGTGTATTTGTTCTTTGTTTTTCTTCTCATTTTTTTACAATCTCCTTGGGTTTACTATCGATCTCAACTCCGTGTAGCGAGTAAACGCAGAGAATAGAGGTTTCTCTTGATCGAGCTCAAAGATATAATACTCATTTCCATAATTATCGTAGGTAGTATAGAGCCGTTGGTCGAATAAAAACAAATCAGGATATTTTCTGATCGAAATACAAATAATGTTTTTTGAGGTTATGTCCCCTTACGAAGAAAGCCAATAATAAAGTAAAATAATAAAGCAAAAAAAGTAAATAAATGGGAAAATTGAAAAGAATTAACATTTCATTAAAAGTACTTGTTTATTTGAGATTGAATTTCGGGGATATAGTATAGGGATGTTTCGCTAGATGCTGGCGAAAGAGCAAAGTCGTTCTCGCAAATGACATCAGGGCATCGGTGTATTGAGGTTATCGGCTCTTCATGCAATCCTACTCTATGATGTGATCTTTTTGTGATTGGTTGTTTGACTATATGTTACTTAATTCTTTCGCAGTTTCAGAGGTGGCGTCATCGACGTGGTAAGGCTTTTTTTTTTTAATTCAGCGAATGTAAAATCATAGTCGTCCATAATTATATGATAATTGGCTCTTAAATTGCACTTAAAAAAAGTATCAATTAAATTATGGCCAATTGGCAAACATGGAGACTAAACGAGTCCGATCTTCGTACTTCTGAATCTGAATAAAAAATTTGGACTATAAGGCTTGTGCTAGCCGACACGGCGAGGCGCTGATGTCGCCAACAAAACTCACGAGCACGGTCTTATAGACAGGTCTGGGCACTCCGGCTGTAAAACCGTGCCGAAAATGAAGCCGATGTTGTGAATTTTCGCCGCTAGCGCTAGTGAGGGAGAGGCCTACTTAGTACGCATGCGCGGCAACTGTTTCTTTATTTCACTTTATTTACAATCCGTTAACCTCTTTCGGCAGTTCACTCAGTTTAATATCTACGCCAGTATTGTATTATTTATTCAGTATATTTTAAAAAATCCAAAATAAAGCTGGATTTGTCCCCTTCAAAACGCCGCTCATTAAAATGGATTATCATTATTTTCGAATAAGATATTCAACTTTTTACTGACAAGTCAAGTGTGCTACGTGTTATTTAAATGGGAAATCGATAACTCGATGTTGCGACCTCGTAGAATTTGTTTACCGGTCTGAAACGATGCATGGTGTTGTTTGAGGTCGCAAACTTGAGTTTGAGCCGGTGGGAGAGGAAAAAAAAAGTTTTTTTTCGAGTCACCCTAATATATATATATGCTTGTGCATTTTCCAAATATGTCAAATATATATATATGATGAAAATAGATTTAAAATATATAAAATATTAATTATATATTTTACTGCAGAATAAGTTATATATTTTAGTGCAGAATAAGTTATATATTTTCACATAAAAATTTTTCCATACGGGACTCTATGTATCTGAATGTGACTCACTCCATTTTCAGTATCCCTGAAGGTGATGTGAAACAGATATAATTGCGTGAAAGATCAACCGAAAGCATGTTTAACACCACGTTAATTGTTATCCCATGGCCTTTTCTTATTACAAAAATTAAAGGAATAATTATTAGAAGGATTTCCTTTGTATGTTGACTGCTACTACTAGCGTCTACATTTTTATTTGCGTAAGATGAAATAGGGAAGCTGGTATCATTAGGTAACAATACAAACATACTTCTTTCCATCTCGTGTTTTTGTTATGTTGAAATTTCAGGATATCTTTGCAAGCAACTTCTCAGGTACACTAAATGCGACGTCTGTAGAAATGCCATCAAAAATGCAGATTCATATTCGCAAGAAGCGAGTGCACAGCTTGTGAATTTAAAAACTCGCGGGGGGCTCATCCATCCGAACAAAACATTCTTCAATCTCATCATTGCTTTAGAGTCGCGCTTTATAGAAAATTGTCATTTACCAAATGTATACAATCGAACTATCGACGATATGTTAATGTCATATAAATTTTCATTCCCGTGTAAGGAGCATGCAGATAGCTTTTTATCGTATGCGATCCATTATTATTTGCGGCGTCGTATGCAGCAATTTTCTGCGCAGCAAACCAAATCGCTTAAAAAAAAAGTAGCGAGAAGAGAAAACAAGCGAAATTTCACAGATGCTAATAAATAAGAGTTTTGACACTACAATGTAATATTTAATTAATCCCGACCGCACCCTACAATCCTATTTTTAGAATTCTTTTTAATCCTTCAAAATGTTATTTCATATAGTTATGATAACTCATTTCGCCACACAGTAGAAACATTGATATAGCTGGCTAAGAGTAAAATAAAATATTTTGAAAAATTCAGAACCTGCGGGTACAAATCCAGAGCTTTAAAAGTAAAAACGAATAATTTTTCATTCCAATATATAGCAGGCTTGTACGATAATAAATAGGGATTGAACTCGTTTGTAACTTTCGCTCTTCCACTTGGTTCTTCGGCTTGCGATTCGATTTTACGGGTTGAATTCAATTTACTATTGATGCACTTGTAGTAACCTTTTTGTTAATATGAGTCTTAATTACGATCTGAATTAGAATAAATAACCCATCAAAACATTATACAAATCTGCAAGCCTAGCACGCAAGCGCACGGAGAAAAAGACGGCTGCCCTATATTCCTCTCTTAGTTGCACACCGGCCTCCGAGATTGCAGCGCTCCGGTCTTTGGTGCACAAATTGAGAAACACAGGCTTCAAAACGGTCACGCTGCATTATATAGGAACGGGCTTGGAGTGCCCAGACCTGTCTATAAGACCGTGCTCACGAGTTATAGGATTGTCGTCTAACCACAGATGTTTATACCACGGTCTTATATACAGGTCTGGAAACTCCGTCAAATTTCGGCAGTGGGGGGTGACTGTCTTAACGAAGTTCGTTTTACTTTCTGTATCAACCACTAGAGGCGTTCCGATCTTAGTTGCGATCTTACAATGCCAGCAGACATAACCTGAAAAGCCCACGATAGCTCTCGCGGTTGTCTGTCTCTGTCCCACTAACGACTTCTGCCGCATTACACATATTTATTATATGTAATTACGAAAGCGTTATTAATCCCGTCAACTTTAATGAATATATTGAATAAATATGCTCTTAATTTGAATCGGGTTTTAAAGATTCTAACTGTTAACCGAGCATGATAAATATAAACTATTTGTAAACATCTATGTCATATGAACATATATTAGGCGAAATAGTTATCTACATCTTGATGGATCGATCTCCGGTAGATTTTTTTTTAGATCCTATAAAATAAACAAAATTTTTCATTTTCAAAAATAGAAATATATCGAACCGTTTCATATATTTAATTTGATCCTTTTTCATTATATTTTCGTGAAAATTACAGGTACTCGAATAAAGAGAAAAATTAAAGTATTTATTTTTATTCATAGTTATTTGATTTTGAAAACTGGAACACTTGCAAAAATTTAAAAACCAAAGTGTAAAAAAATGGAAAGAGCTGATTTTTACTTACCTTAATCTATTATTTTTTGGCAAGCTGCTAAATAGTCTATTTCGGAATATTGACAAAACTCAAATAAAGAGAAAAACTAAAGAATTTATTTTTATTCATACTTCCTTGATGTTGACAGCTGGAACACTTACAAAAACTCAACATAAGATTTATTCACTAGTTAATTGAGACAATTTTTTTTTAACAATAAATTTCTTTTTCAGTTAAAAATTGTCCTGATGGCAATATTGCCTCATTCTTAATCTCACATAGTAAATTACAATTTTTATTAACAATAGTCATTTGGTATTAATGTTAAATAGCTCTATAGTCATTACGTTGCAACACTTGGGTAAGATATTGCGTTACTCACGTTTGCTGATTTCCATATGTGAGGATACTTCTGAAGGCTTCTCAAGAACAGACAAATCTGCTACTGTAGACTCCCAACTTAATATCTTCATGGAAGAAAGTAACAACCTAATGTCTGTGCCAACAGAAACTGATGATGGAACATCAGGAATATCTGAAATATCAATAAAAGAAATTTATGTATGTTTAAATTACTTATATTTCATCTCTTTAGAAAATACAATACAAAAGAAATTAGAAATAATATTCGGTGTGTTAACACTATGCCCTGTTGGTTTTTCGCTCGGGAAGGACTCCGGACGTGAAGAGACGGTGCTCTCGCATGTCCTGACTTCGTATACAGGAGTTTGGTATACTTTGTGACGTTGGCCAAAAATTTAGCGTCACAATACTAACAATGCAATAGGTACTTTCTGTTAAGGAAACTCACTGATACAAGTACTGATTCCTCGAATTGACGGTTTCGTGACTCTACAGGACGGAACAGTGTTTGGATAATTCATTTCAAAATTCGAAACTTGTTTCGCATAACCATGCTCTGGCACACAATTTTCCTTTTCTATTGACACGTCATTGAACCTTGTTGGCACAGCAAACTTGTTGAGTCGCATTCTTTTGTACGTGACCTTGCATATTGAAAAATACTTGACATGAGTAACTATGTGTAACTTCTCAAACTCTGTGTAAAATCTTTTCATTAAACTTACCCGTGTAATTACTTGGCCATTTGCGTCGAGCTTGACCCATTCGCGAATTATGTCTTTATGGTCGAAATGCTGTTCACATACACCATACACGATTTGTCTTTTGTATTTTACAATGCCTGGAATAACCTCTTCCCACTTTTTCCGCATATCAATGTCTTTTGGAACGTGAAATGTAGAACATTTCTTCTTTCCTTTGCTGCCGGTTTTGCAATTTGGGACCACACACTGATATCTCATTTTAAATATAATTATCACTAATAGCCATGATATAAACGAAATGAACGTAATATGCAAGGATATCAATATCGAGGGGTTTTCAGGTTATGTCTGCTGGCATTGTAAGGTCGCAACTAAGATCGGAACGCCTCTAGTGGTTGCTACAGCAATTAAACTTGACTTCGTTAAGGAGGTCACTTTCAGTGGAGGAGTTTCCAGACCTGTATATAAGACCGTGGTTTATACCACGATCTTCTATACAGGTCTGGAAACTCCATCAAATTTCAGTGGTGGGGGGCGGCCCGTTAACGAAGCTGTTTTTAATTTCTGTAGCAGCCACTAAAGGCGTTGCGATCGGATAATGCCGATAGACATAACCTGAAAACCCCTCGATATCTCTCGCGGTTGTCTGTCTCTGTCCCACTAACGGACACCGCGTTACACATATTTATTATATGTAATTATAAGTTATTAATCCCGTCATCTTTAATGAATATGCTGAATAAATATGCTCTTAATTTGAATCGGGCATTTAAACATTCTAACTGTTGACCGAGCATGATAAATATAAACTATTTGCAAATATCTATGTCATATGAATATATATTAGGCGAAATAGTTGTCTACCTCTTGATGGATCGATCGCCGTTAGATTTTCTTTTAAGTCCTATAAAATAAACAAAAGTTTTCATTTACAAAAATAGAAATACATCGAACCGTTTCATATATTTAATTTGATCCTTTTTCATTATATTTTTGTGAAAATTGCAGGTACTCAAATAAAGATAAAAGTTGAAGAATTTATTTTCATTCATACTTACTTGATTTTGAAAACTGGAACACTTTTCGAAAACCTAAAAAATAAAGTGTAAGAAAATGTAAAGAGCCGATTTTTACTTACCTTAATCTACTATTTTTTGGCATGCTACTAAATACTGTCCATTTCGGAATATTGACAAAATTTAAATAAAGATAAAAATTCAAGTATTTATTTTTATTCATACTTCCTTGATTTCGAAAACTCGAACACTTGCAAAAACTTAACATAAGATTTATTCAGTAGTTAATTTCGACAATTTTTTCTTAAAAACAAATTTCTTTTTGAGTTTAAAATTTTCCTGGTGCGCATATTGCCTCATTTTTAATCTTACATAGTAAATTATAGCGTCTGATAAGATTTCAGATCCATGCTCTTTACAGGGATAAGTGAAGGTGTATGAGTTAAATACTTCATCTAGAATTATATCAAAGACATCAATACGAGAGGAATATTTCGTAAATGATGCTTCGATGTGACGGATCGGATGAAAGAAATGAGGATTTGCGTGAATCAGGCCACCACATGATTTCATTTGTACCAGTTCCGACTCTGAAGATCCGTAGCTGGTTTTCAAAATCACAGCTTCTTGACACACTGGACAGGATTCATATTTTTGACGGAACTTCAGGGATATCTGAAATATCAATAAAAGAAATGTATGTATGTTTAAATTACTTTTATTTCATCTCTTTTATATACTAACGATGCAATAGATACATTCTGGTAAGGAAACTTACCAAGGCGAGTACTGATTCCGTGAATTGACGACTTTGTGACTCTGAAGGACGGAACATTGCTTGGAGAATTTCTTTCAGAATTCGAAACTTGTTTCGCATATCCATGCTCTGGCACACAATTTTCCTTTTCTACTGAGATGTCATCGAATCTTGTTCGCACAGCAAACTCTTTGTGTCGCATTGTTTTGTACGGGCCCTTACATATTAAAAATACACGATATGAGTAACTATCTTCTTAAACTATGTTTAAAATCTTTTTATTAAACTTACCCGTGCAATTACTTGGCCATTTGCGTCGTGCTTGACCCATTCGCGAACTATGTCTTCATTGTTAAAACGTCACACGATTCGTGTGTTGTAATTTTATAATGCCTGGAATAGATTGTTCCCACTTTTTCCACATATCAATGTTCTTAGGCACTCGGAATGTAGAACATTTTTTGTTTATTTTGCTACCGGTTTTACAATGTGGCACCACACACCGATTCGTCATTCTTAATATAATAATTACTAAAAGACTGTGATGTACACCAAATAAACATAATATTCAGGCATAGCAGTATCGAAGGGTTTTCAGGTTATGTCTATCGGCATTATCTGATCGCAACGCCTCTAGTGACTGCTACAGAAATTAAAAACAGCTTCGTTAAGAGGACCATTCTCGGCGGAGGAGTCTCCAGACCTGTATACAAGACCGTGGTCTATACTATAGTAGATCGCTACCACGGTCTTGTATACAGGTTTGGAAACTCCTCTGTCGCGAATGGTCCTCTTAACGAAGCTGTTTTTAATTTCTGTAGCAGTCACTAGAGGCGTTGCGATCAGATAATGCCGATAGACATAACCTAAAAACCCTTCGATACTGCTATGCCTGAATATTATGTTTATTTGGTGTAGATCACAGCACGGTCTGGTGATCACAGTCTTTTAGTGATTATTATATTAAGAATGACGAATCGGTGTGTGGTGCCACATTGTAAAACCAGTAGCAAAATAAATAAGAAATGTTGTACATTCCGAGTGCCTAAGAACATTGATATGTGGAAAAAGTGGGAACAATCTATTCCAGGCATTATAAAATTACAACACACGAATCGTGTATGTGACATTTTAACAATGAAGACATAGTTCGCGAATGGGTCAAGCTCGACGCAAATGGCCAAGTAATTGCACGGGTAAGTTGAATGAAAAGATTTTAAACATAGCTTAAGAAGATAGTTACTTATATCGTGTATTTTCAATATGTAAGGTCCCATACAAAACAATGCGACACAAAGAGTTTGCTGTGCGAACAAGATTCGATGACATCTCAGTAGAAAAGGAAAATTGTGTGCCAGAGCATGGATATGCGAAACAAGTTTCGAATTCTGAAAGAAATTCTTGAAGCACTGTTCCGTCCTTCGGAGTCACAAAATCGTCAATTCAAGGAATCAGTACTCGCCTTGATACCTTGGTAAGTTTCCTTAACAGAATGTATCTATTGCATTGTTACTATATAAAAGAGATGAAATAAAAGTGATTTAAACATACATAAATTTCTTCTATTGATATTTCAGATATCCCTGAAGTTCCGTCAAAAATATGAATCCTGTCCAGTGTGTCAAGAAGCTGAGAGTTTGAAAACCAGCTGCGGATCTTCAGAGTCGCAACTGGTGCAAATGAAATCACGCGGTGGCCTGATTCACGCAAATCCTCATTTCTTTCATCCGATCCGTCATATCGAAGCATCATTTACAATATAATATTCCTCTCGTTTTTATGTCTTCGATATAATTCTAGATGAAGTATTTGTAGCGTGCCAAAAAATAGTAGATTAAGGTGAGTAAAAATCAGATCTTTACATTTTCTTACACTTTGTTTTATAGGTTTTTGAAACGTGTTCCAGCTTTCAAAATCAAGTAAGTACGAATGAGAATAAATTCTTCAACTTTTATCTTTATTTGAGTATCTGCAATTTTCAGAAAAATATAATGAAAAAGGATCAAAATAAATATATGAAACGGTTCGATGTATTTCTATTTTTGTAAATGAAAACTTTTGTTTATTTTATAGGATTTAAAAGAAAGTCTAACGGACATCGATCCATCAAGAGGTAGACAACTATTTCGCCTAATATATTCATATGACAGATATTTACAAATAGTTTATATTTATCATGCTCGGTTAAAAGTTAGAATGTTTAAAACCCGTTTCAAATTAAGAGCATATTTATTCAGTATATTCATTAAAGATGCCGGGATTAATAACTTACAATTACGTATAATAAATATGTGTAACGCGGTGTCCGTTAGTGGGACAGAGACAGACAACCGCGAGAACTATCGAGGGGTTTTCAGGTTATGTCTATCGGCATTATCCGATCGCAACGCCTTTAGTGGCTGCTACAGAAATTAAAAACAGCTTTGTTAACGGGCCGTCCCCCACCATTGCAATTTGAGGGAGTTTCCAGACCTGTATACAAGACCGTGATCGCTACCGTCGGGCTTTGACGTGCACAAAAGCTGTGTCAGCCGGATCTTCGGTTTCGGCCATGACACCTCGCAACAAAATGGCCATTCCCGCCTCTCATCAAATCCAGCCTTAAATATATTAGAATATTTTTATCGTTTCATTGATATTTTTAACTGAATTGACATTAAACTTTCTAATTTAATATGTAAAGGACACAATACTCATAAAATAATAAAACATCATTAATTTTCCCTGAGGACGCAAAAAGTTGCAAACTGTTTTGGCCTAATATTATTATCGTTATGCTGATTCGCCCAACGTCAGACTGTTGGTGAAGTGTTTAATTACATATTGTGCTAACATTATAACAATTGTTAAGTGATGCAGGCAGCCAATTTTGAGATTTTTGTGAAAATGTTAGCATGTAAAGGAAGGAATTAATCATAAATGAGACAATTTTCATGGCAAGTTTAATAATCTACAAAAAAAGTCATTTGAAATTTCTCAATAGAGTCAACAATTTCGCTGTGATATTAAAAAAAAAGATGAATTTTTGTTCATTTTGAACTTTGAACTCGGATATCATCGGAATGGCTACGTTTATCGAAAAACTACAAGATATCTTTTTTGTAGAGCGTTCAAATTCTCTATAAAATATGTCACGCGTGTCATCGAACAATATGCCATTGCCGAAGTAGAAAATTCCAAATATGAAAATAATTTTTTCCCATGTTATTTAAATGGGAAATAGAAATTCGCGATAATGCACCTCTAAATATGAATATTAAGAGCTCAAATTTGAACAGGCTTCTTTTTTCACCTTCCTGGAAGTATACAACCGGTTCAACAGTTGACAAAAAAAGTTGCCCCCAAATGGCACACCCTAATACGTATATTACTGGTACAAAAGAAATAAAGTCTATGTATTACTGAAAAGTATTATTTTTGATAATTTTTGTCGTTTACTTACGGGATTTACAATGTCCTCGGGTAATGTACCACAATATGAATGCATTCGAATCGTTAAATATTCCCGGCAGATAATATTTATTAACTGGAGGCGATGTGGTGTATCTACACCAATCTCGAATCCTTGTACATTTCTTATGTTGCCACACATAAGAAATGTACAAGTTACGTGAAATTAGGTATTTTAGGGATTTTTAGGTTGGGACTGTAAAAGTTCAATGAACCCCGCCCACTCTGGAATAAATCTCTATCTATGGAGTTTCCTCACTGACGAAACCACATTGCCAGAGTCCTATGCATTAATCAGATTGTCACAATGTTACGAACAATTTTTCTTCTATATTCAAACACACACACAATTTTATTATCACAAAAGTACTGCTCGAGGAAAAATACAGAGCTCGTAATACACCAGTTTCTGCTATCTACGCATATGTTGTTTCCGTCAATAGCGATAGTAAAAAAAAGGCACTTAACAACCACGTAATCGAAAAAAAATGTGATTTAAACAGAATCCCTGTGTCTGTTGATCATGCGTTTTATATCCTGGCAAAAATGAGCACGAAAACACTCTTGCCGAGTGAAAACTTGCAAGTGCGATTTCCAGATTGCCAGTTTTATTTGTCGGATGAAATCGTTGCGGCTCTCACGTTCTGCAAAGGCAAACCTCTTATTAGCCAATGATTTTGGAGAATTTCAAAAATGGTTCGAGACTGTTCGTATTCCTGCAAATACGTACCACCCTCACTGTCGAGATAACGGACGAATACTGAGGTCAAAGTGTCTACGGAAATACAAATTTCATTCCAGATCGGGGGTATGAAGAACTCGAATTTGGAGAATATCGCTGATATGAGAACAATTGTTCGCGACGCCATTACTGAAGCTGCCGATGTAGCAGTAACGAGAATCGTCTCTGAACTATTGATCTTAGTATCCAGTACGACACGAGACAGTTTCAGTACCGACAAATTCCTAAGTCTCTCAGCGAATATTCTGTAAATATAATAATAAATCACCCACAGTAATGGACGGACGGTCGGTGCGCGGCATCAGCGATCTCCCATGTTAAGCAGTATTAACCGCGATCAGTACTGGGATAGGTGACCGCTTAGCCGTGCACTGTCTTGCACGCAGACTACTCAGCGGGAGACGGTTTCTCGGAGTTTCTCACGGTAATACTACGGAAATTCAGTAAAATATAGCCTGTATCGATCAGGTTTTTTCCTAGTTTCCCTGTGCCCTTGTGCAAATGCGATGATGCAAATGCGTCGCAAAAGACGTTAGAATAACACGCGAATAAAAAAAAATTATCGTTAAGAGTGTTCAATTTTTTTTTGAGGGAAACGATTATTTACAAATGAACATTTTTTTCCCCCAATCGATTACGACAAACGTAATTCAACGTTTCGCATTTAGTATTAAATCGGAAAAATTAGCAACAGTTATTTACGCCATTGTTTTCTTTTGAATTTTGAGTAAATTAAAAATCACCGAAAAATTGTATTGAAGTCAGACGTTATATGTACTCACGATATGTCGTCTTTAAACTGGATGTTCCGCAATGATGTCGAATATTGATACGACGTGTCTCTGTAAAACGGAACAATACCAAGGCTCGTTGGATCAATGCGATATCCAAGATACTCAATCGACGTGGACAATTTGAAGTATTCTGATTCCACATTAGTCTGTGTTTTCGCTATGTTGAAATTACAATTATAGGCAGAAACTCCCGTTTTTATTTTCTCCAAATACCTAGAATGTAAATTTTTAATTCGCGCGACTCTCATACTAACACGATTATAAAATTAACGTTGTTGAGTCAGTGAATTTACTAAACTCTTTGGCGGATTCTTCGTTATCCGTTATGTACAGAAAATCATCAACGAATCTCACGAGATTGCCGGATTCTATGAAACATCCAAATTCCTCTTTTGCCATCTGAGCGTAATATATTTCCGCGAAGATTCCCGATAATTGAATACCTTGAGCCACTCCTCGTTTCATGGTGTATTCCGTCTCCCTGTATACAAACTTTATCGTACGATTTTTATTACGATCATTCTCATTATTCGTGTTATTTTTAGATTAAGGCCTTATATACGCAAATAATTTTAAAATTTTTCATTTTTTTATATTTTTGATTCCATTAGCCTGAACAGTTAGGACTATTTTAAGCTTTACAGAATTGAAAAATTCAAAAAATTGCTATTAAATGAGATAAGGTTGCATTTATAATAGATACCGCGCAGCGCGCCCAACCGCCAAGTTCAAAGCCGTTTTCCCACGATTCACTTTTTTGAACCTTGTGAAAGTTCTAATTCTTGAACGAAGGTTCAGAACGCTTTGAAATTTTTACAACATATTCTTAGTATCATCACCTATCGTGTGAATCACAGAAACAAAAATTTCGATGACACAAAAAAATATAAAAAATAAAATACCGACCGAAAATTGAGTAAAAAAATGTTAAGTTTCGAATTTTTATTATAATAATTTTTTTTTTATAATATTGTTGGTATATCCTGAAGACACATTCATTGTGCAATTATAAATATGTTCATTTTTTTTTCAGACACCCACATCGATGCCGAGAACTTTCACCATCAACGCGCAAGCAAAAAAATACATTGCTTCATTATGTTATATCTCCGCCATTTGTTAATATTTCTGATTTAATTATCTGTAAAAAAAATGTTGCCAATATATGTGTCTTTTTAACCGCGTCTAGAAAAGTACCTTCAAAAATCGGCGAAATCGCGTATATAAGGCCTTAAATCCTGTATAAAAAAAATCCTGGAAAAACAAAATATTCCGATGAAAGTATTATTCTGTGTCGGATATTAGTGATTTAAAGTATTACGGTAGATCGGGAATGGAAAACGGAATATCCTCTACAGGCCAGTAAAAATATGTAAACGTAAAAGAACGAAGAAACTGGAAAGCATTACGAAAGTTTTGAAACTTCGTACCATATATTTTGGGTGATATTACGATGTTAATTTTGAATTTACACTACTGTCGCAATAACACAATACTCCTTAATTTTGCAAAAAGGATTATTTTTCAGAAAAAAAATTAACCAGAAGAGGTGAAAACCAGAATATCAATTGTGGAAGAATTGGCATTCGAGTTTTCACCTCTTGTCATTTCTTTTAGAATTGACATTCGGGTGGTCGGAATTGGGAATTACAACGAAGGCAAGGCCTATTCAAATTGGCCGCTCATTCCCAATCTGCCAACACTAGTAGCATGGGCAACAGTACTAAACCCTCGATCATGGTATATTTATTGGCGAAATGTTATGTTTTCAAGAACCTATGCATTTTGAGGTTATGTTTATGCTTCTTTTTTATCTCGGAGAGTAGACTGTGGATCTTGTTAAAATTTTTTAGTCACACTCAATAGATGTTTACAAGTGGGCTGTTAAAATTCCAAATTGGTGGGCACTTTTTTTTATATTCCAGCAGAACCTCATTGGGAAACGGATTCGACGCGTAAGTGAAATCCTGTAAAATCACATAAACTCGTGGTACTCACCGTTTGCTCGAAAATATGTGCTCTTAATATGGAGTACACGGATTGTTTGGATATTAACCGTTTTTCGTGTTCCGGATCCGTGGCCACCGTGATCATCGAGTGAGCCTTCATTGCAGGAAATGTTGTGAAATCACTAAACCATTGTTTGTAATCGATCACGTTTATTGCCCACGATCTCTTCGGGCTTAATACCGCCAACCACTGTAGTGTCAGTGTCTCACCAGGGATCTCATTTAACATGTCGTAGATAATGTCGTATAATTTGGCTACGTAAAGAAAAAAAAATCGAATAAAACATAAGAATATGATCGTAAAGTCGGTGGGAATATTCGAAGACTCGTGAATTTCCGTAATGTGATAAAAATAGAATAATAATAATAGTGAAAGATGATTAAAATTCAAAACGCATTACCGTGAACAATTGAACCGTACGCATCCGAGATGTCTGATGATACGAGGTGGACCTTCATATTCTGATTTTGCTTTTTTCTTTCGGCATAACTAATCCAAATGGGAGAGAAATTTTCCGTGGACATTACATCGTATTTCTGCATATACGCCTGTTGCAGTAGTGCCTGTAACATCTGCACCTTGTCGACGAACGGTCGGGTGTATCTGAAGGCAAATTTCATCGATAAAACTTTTGGCAAGTTTGCATTACCCCGAAAAGATTACCCAATGTTTATCGCTTACGAGAATTAACGTACTATGAGCACCCACTTTATTATTAGATACGTTCATGAATTTTTAACACTAAACTTGTATTTCCCGATAAGATGCATGTAGAAAAAAAATGCAGAAAATGTTCCAGAAATTTTACAGAAAATTGTGTTCGCCGAATATATCAATGAGTAGTCAATGCGAGCGATTAGTTCACGAATACAGGGGCCCGTATCCTCAAATCTTTTTCACGAATCTCGCATACGAGGCTCGGTACTTTATTAAATGAGAAGCCGCATGCGAGAACCATAAGCCCGTGGCACGATTCGACGAAGTAAGGAATATGAATAAAAATCAAACAATCGCCGCGCATTTTAGAAAAGCTACGCCGATCGGATGGATTATTATTCCTATTTCTTAATTACATTAGGACCTCGATTTTAAGAACGAACTGGGACCGGAAATTCTTATTATCGTGACTGCCCAGCCTCTATTGGGAACTACCATTTAGCCACCTGACCTCTCTCGGTCAAATTTCAAACCACTCTCTTCCAGTCGATGCCTGTGTCCATATTTTTTATATTCGTACATTATGTTAGCTAACGCGCAAACAACCTAACCTGGAAAGGACCCTAACGACTTTTGAGAAAAATACGACTACAGCCCTGGCCGTCGTGACGTAAATTGGATTCACCATGCTCAGGCGAAGAAAAATAGCGGGCATTTTCCTTAAAATCGAGGTCCTAGTGTACTGGTATTGTGTCACGGGCTTTGGGATGGAATCGGGCTTCTGGGGCCCAATTTTTGAGCGACTTCCCATTTAACAAACCATAGAGTCTCGTATGCGAGATTCATGAAAACCATTCGATAATAAGGCTCCAGAGGCCGAATTACGAGCACCGATCGACCGCTAAAACATATCTCTCACATGCCATTAAAAATCTCTTACCGTATTTTGAATATTGGTCGTACACCGTGCTCTTTAGGAAACAAAATCAGTGTGGCCCTCGGTACTCCATTGATTTGTGGATCGTTCGGATCCGATACTCCTTTTCTCTCTATTGAGCCGTTTTTCCTTTGCATCCGCATGTACCCAACTTTACATTTATTCCACCTAGCGGCGCTTAATAAAATTTTTTTTTGACTGTACAAGTCCCTTTGCACTTCAAATACAGTCTTGATTAACGGAACAACGAATTTTTCAACGAGCCATTTAACCATTTTTGCCAGAACCACCCATCTCGTTTCTTCATCTTTTAGCGGTCTTAGCCAAGTAATCTTCGATATCTGCAATATATTATATCGTATATTATATTATATCAGCATCCGAAAAACTTTTTTTGTATACTCACTCGCTAGTAACCTCACTAACACCCAAAATCCTACTCACATTATTAACTGGATTATTTGAAGATTTATTGTTCACAATATATCAAATATTTATTGTCCACAAAATAGCAAAGAAAATATCGAATGAGATGGCACTGAATATTTCACAAAGATCTGGTTCACCAATTGTCCAAATATTCAGTTCGCCAATATTGAATTCCTTGACATTTCCATGAACAATTTGAAATTTATAGGGATAATAAAATTTTATCATAATGAGTTTTCAAGTACCAAGTTTCAGCCTGATTAACCAAGTATCGGCGTGTCAGACATTTTTTAAACACATTATGCAAAGCAAAGAAGCATTAACCATTGAAAGAAATTTGTGCGTACGAGTTTTTTGAACACTGTGACGCAAACATTTTGAGCTATTCGGACCTTGAATTATAAATACGGAACAGGATGTAATCCGAGAGCAATAAATAAAAGAAATAAAAAGTTGAATCGCTACCAAAGATATCATAAAACTCTATCGTGAAATCTCTGTAACTAGGGTTAGAAGTTACGTAGCAACTTATCATACGATGACTGCATCAGGCAGTTTCTTGCAGACATATCTTGAACAACTTACATCCATGTGGAGCAGGTCCTTCTTCAGAGATATTTCGTCGTTCACACGTGCAACATAATATTGGTTCAAAGATTGGCGAAGACGCTTGATGTTTTTGTGACACCCAAAGAGTGAAATGGGAATCACGCTGGCAAACATTTGATAAAAATATTTCTTGAATTCATACAAGGAGACTACGGGAGCATTTACATCGCTCGAATCTCTCTCCAGCAGTATATTTTCAAGTAGGTGCGAGTATTTCGTTTTTTTGTGGTTGCGCCAAAGACTTCTCAGAATAGGCTGTATCGCGACTAGACAATCTTTGAAGTCTATCTGTACTTGACAACCAACGTTTGTTCGCATTATATCGTCGAATAATTTTTCGCTGTTGAACGCTTTGTTCGTTTTTAATGGTGTCGATCTTGAGAAATGGAAACGGCCAATAGTGTTCGATAGCTTGGAACATGGTTTGAAGGAAATTCTCAAGTTTCTACAGATCGATGGATATTTCTTAGAGTTGTCGATTACATTTTTTTGTTCTTTGCTTACTATCACCCCTTGCTTGACGATGCAACTTGGGATTGCTGCAATGGATTATTTATTATTCAAAAGCAATTAATTTTTTAACAAAATTTTGTTTCCAAACTATAGGATGGTCCGGCGCTGGTTGAAAAAAAAATATTAATATACCTTGCAAATCGTAAAACTCCTGTATTTCTCGACGATTGGGACAAGAATTGGTGTTTCGTTGTTTTATCGTCTGTGGTCTTATCGATGCAGCTTTCGCAATTGTTGCAATTCTCGAACATTCTCTGAGATAATTGAAATTTGAAATCTTGTAAAAACCCGAGTCCGTTCTCTCGGGTAACACATTGCGAGCTTTGAAATATCTGCCGAAACATCGTTTCAAATGTTATATGTATATAGACATCGCGAATGATTTTTATCGTTAAAATTGTAAAAATGGTGACGTATTACCTAACAACGTGATCGCCGTAGTGCGATTGTAGAACCGTCCAGTTGGGTTCATTCATCTCGATGATTCGTCTCGTTGATTGACTTAAACGCAGTTAAATAGTCGATTAACTTTTTTTTTTATTCTTTGTTAACAAATTATCCTGCTATATTGTTTTGCAGTATAGTTTTAAAACACGTAAGACTGAAGATAATTTTTATAGTATAAGCTGTTGCTACCGGCACTACGAGGTGTTCCAAGGAAGATGATCACAGTTTTGGAGGGAAAACACAAAGATGTCTATACTATACCATGTATACTAGATAGCCTACCTTCGTGCTTTGGCGTGCACAAGAGCGTGTCAGCCGGATCTCTGGTATCGGCCATGACACCTCGCAACAAAATGTCCTTTCCCGCCTTTTATCAAATTCAGCATCAAATAATCAGAATATTTTTATCGTTTCATTGATGTTTTTAACCGAATTGACATTAAACTTTTCAATTTAATATTTGAAGGACACCCATAATGCTCATGAAATAATAAAGCATCATTAATTTTGGCTGAGGACGCAAAAAGTTGCAAGCTGTTTTAGACTAATTTTAGTATCGTCATGCTGATTAACCAACCTTCAACTGTTGGTGAAGTGTTTAATTACACTAGCAACAACGCGCTCGCTTCGCTCGCGCTTGAATGTTTCATATTTCGAACTTGTCCTTTAGATTAACAATCAACTGCAAATTCTTATATATACTTTTTCCCAAACGGCACAACGGATTTTGTCATCATACTGCAGTCGCTAAGATTATTTCGTCTCGATCGGTTGTCATTTCGTTAAATAGTACATAATTTATTATAAGGTTTTTAAATTATGAGAATTGCATTGGGCGAGAGTCAATAATCTATTGAATCTTTGATGTTATTGAATATTTGTATACTATAGATGTTGTTTCATGGTGAACGAAATCGTGTTTGAATTACGCGGGCTTTACGACAACCAATCAGATTGACGATAAACGGGCTTCATAATTCGATATATTTATCTCGCATTTCTTTATTATATAAGGTTTTTAAATTTTGAGAATTGCATTGGGCGAGAGTCAATGATCTATTGAATCTTTAATCTTATTAAATCTTTGTATACCATAGATGCTGTTATAGTGATTTAGTTCATAGTGAACTAAATCGTGTTTGAATTACGCGCGCTTTACGACAACCAATCAGATTGACGATAAACTGGCTTCAAAATTCGATATATTTATCTCGCATTTCGAGAGTTTCGAGAATCGAGTGCCAGTCTTTTTTAAGAAAGGATATTTTGCTAACATCCGAGGAATTGGGGTAGAGCTGTGGAAAAGAGCGGCAAAATATATAGGGAAAGTGGTAAAAATGGAAGACGGAAGATGGCCCAAGGAATGCCTAAAAGAGGAAGTGAGAGGAATAACGAATAAGGACCCGACGAAATGGGGGAAAGAGCTAAGAACAACAATGGAGGAGGTAGGAGAAGGACGAATATGGGAAACAATAAGGACTGGAAATAGCAGAGAGCTGGAAAAACAAATAAAGAGAGGGATCAGGATCAAGACGGAACAAGAAATTCAGAGCGACTGGGGCAGGATCGACGCGTCCACCTACTGTAAGGAATATAAAACCAGGAAGAGGGGGGTAGAAATGGAAAAATATTGGGAGGACAAGAATATCCGAGGAGAAACGAAAGAAACATGGTCAAGGATGAGATACGGGAATATAGGGAAGGAGAAGCAAAAGGGTTTCAAGGACACGAAATGCTCCCTATGTGGGGAAAGAGAGGAAACGCTGGTGCACATATGCGAATGCGAGGAAAGAAAAGTGTTAGCGGGAAGGGAGGTGGTAGAAGGGCTTAGGAGGTGGCTAGGCCCAGGAACAAACACCAAACAGATAATAGAGCAGCGCTAAGGGGAGAGAGACCGGTGGTGGCCCTCTGCGACTACGTAGCGGAATTTGAGAGGTTAGGGAGAAGGAAACAAACCGGACAAGGGCATAGAATGGAAGGAATGTAATGGGTAGAGAGCTAGAGAGAAGTAGATATAAGGCCATGGAATGGAAGGATGCAAGGAAGCAGGGAACGAGGAATGTAAATAGAACGGAAGAGTGTAAATAGATACGTAAGAGAGGGATATGTACAGGGAGGGGCACTGTAAAAACCCGAAAGGGTATACATGGAAATAAACTACTACTACTACTACTACTACTACTACTACTACTACTACATATTTTGCTAACATTATAACAATTGTTAAGTGACGCAGGCAGCCAATTTTGTGATTTTTGTGAAAATGTAAGCATGAAAAGGAAGTGACAGAAGTGCATAAGTAGATGGATATTATGTTACTTTGATAAAAATTTCTATTATTAATAATTAAAGGATAATAATAAAACTAACGTTTTTAATAAAAAATACATCTTATTATGAAATTTGCAAACACATACAGATAGAAAAAAGGACAGAGAGAAATTTCAGCATATATATATTACTGGTACAAAAGAAATAAAGTCTGTGTATTACTGAAAAGTATTATTTTCGATAATTTTTGCTGTTTACTGACGGGATTTACAATGTCCTTGATTAATGTACGACAGTATGAATGCATTCGAATCGTTAAATATCCCCGACAGATAATATTTATTAACTGGAGGCGATTTGGTGTATCTACACCTATCTAGAATCCTTCGTAACAATCGTTATTAATAGAAAATAAATCAGTATCTAATGTATATCTGCGGGCTACTCGGTAAATTATTTGAGAATGTGCATTTCTATTTAGTAGTGTATTGTTACATTTTGCTAATAACTGACGAAATTCTATTTCCGTAGCATAAATAATTTTTTGTACATGATTCGACGTATACACTACCACTAAAGCCCCCTCGTTTTTTACATCAATTAAAGTCGCGTACGACGAAATGTTTTGTTGTCTATCATCGACTTTTCTCATGATGTTGGCAATACAGCTTTTACATGTTACTTTAGGAATGATTTTTCTTACAACAAAACCTTTTTTTTTGTTTTCGTAAAAGGGAGGTATTGTTGTTGTCGTTTATTTCTATGTATACCCTTTTCAGGTTTTTACATTCCCTTCCCTCACATTTATCCCCTGTATCAATATTTCCTGTTCGGTTCTTTCCCGCTAAATTCCACCGCCCTTCTTCCCCTTTTCTTCTGTTCCATTTTCCCTTCTCCGCCAGTTTTTATCAGCCCTCCCTTTTGTCACCCCCTTTTCCATTTCACGTGATACATTTCCTTTCTCTCTTTTGTTTCCTCGAACCCTTCCCTTACCGCTGCCACTAAATTCTACTTCCCAGTCTGTTTTTTTCTCCTACTTTCCATTTTTCCTTTGAGCACTATTCCTGCCACCGCTCACCCGAATCACTAAATTTCCCAAATTGGAAAATTTGGAAAGATCCCGATTTCCAACATTTCAAAATCCACACCGCGTGGCCCTCGTGCCTTACTACCATGGACGCGGGTTTATCTTTCTTTGAAACTTTGTACTTCTATTCCTCTCTTCCAACTGTTCTGATCTGGTTTCCGTTTCCTCTTCTTCCATTCCGGTTTCCGTTTTCTCTTCTACCATCTCCCTCTTCTGTTTCCCCCGTGACTTGCCTAATTTCCAAATTACCCGATTTTCAATTTTTCAATATCCAAATTTCTAATGTCCAATTTCCCGAATCCAAATTTCCAAATTTCCAGATTTCCAATTTCCTAATTTCCAGATTTCCATTTTCCAAATTTCCAATTTCCAGATTTCCAATTCCAGATTTTCAATTTCGAAATTTCCAGATTGCAAATTCCAAATTTCCAGTTTCCAAATTTGCAAGTTCCAAATTTCCAATTTCTCAAATTCTCGAATTTTCCAATTTTTCAAATATTCAAATTTTACACTACGTGTTCATGTGTATGTTACATCCATTGTCATCGGTTGAGCCGGTCGTTTCGATCACGCCCCAGCCGCCCGTGACGCTCCTTCCTTCGCTCTTTACCCCTGCCGCTGCATTGCCTGCTTCGCCGCGGAGCTCAACCTTCCCTGTGGTGCTCATTATTTCCCGAGCTATTCCTCTTCGTCTGATTTTCGACACTAACTTCACTTCACGAAGGTCCGTCATTCGGTCTTCTCTTCTCCTGCCCTCTATCGTCACCACCGTGTACCTCTTCGTGGTCTATCTTCCTTTACGGTCTCTCCCTCCAGCCACCCGGGGGATACCCTCATTGTCTCGAAAACGCAAAGTCTCGAAAACTCAAACTCTCGAAAAAGTGATGGTAATCGTTTTAGTTGATCACGTCGCCGCTGAGAGCGTTCGTGGTTAAAGCCGACGCAACCGCGGGTCACAGTCTTGCATTGCCGGGTAGCCCCATAACCACAATCTTTCAAATCTACACTTGCAAACTGTCAGTAACCCACAAAAGTTAAACGTCAGTATCAGATAGGTTAAACAGAGTGTATTTGACGTCGTAATTTATATCAAAATCGGTATATTGTGACAATACGTCAGTTAAATAAAGTACGCAGTTTATTTATTTAAAGTTCCTCTCAATAGTTTTATTCGAATTATAATTATCAGTATTTAGAGTTTATAAAGGCGACTGTTATTAGTATTTATGACTGTGATTAAAAACTTATATCTGCCCTGAGTAGAGGTACAATCGGTGAACGAGCCTAATTCAAATAGCGTTTGTAAGCCATGTGTATATTTACCAGTATTTCCTGCGAAACAGTTTGTCACCGTGTTGTCTGTCACACTCATCGGTTGCTCTGGCAAAGAGGTCCTTCGTCGGAATGTTGTAATGGCCCACTGCCGCTTATGAAAGTTCAATAGGTACGCTGTCTGTTTTTCTCCAGTGAGAGCAGCCCGAGAATGTACAGATAGTTCTCATATACCGTGCCCTCAACTTCTGTTAGGATTTGACTTCCTGTAGAAGATCCAGGTCTTTATCAAAGGGTGACAGACTTTTTAAAAGTTTGTCCTAGCGATTGTCGCATAATCAGTTTGCCGATATTGTATCTTTGAAGTATTCCTCATGACAACAGGGCGGTACGAGCTAAAGTTTTGAACAGATCCGTCAGCGCACAATGGTGAGAAAGGTGAGACTTTAACGAGACTTGATGTTAATGGGAATTAAGAATTTCAAAAGATGAGACAAATGGCAAAGCAAAGTTTGTTGAATGTTGTATTTTAACAGTCGGAACTTGTCCAAGAAGAGTTGTATCCCGATACAATGGGTGATACGGCTGCTATCACCGCAGAAAATTGGGGGCTCCGACACTCAACTCATATCGTTGAGCAATAGCTATCAGTCCAAAGCGTCGAAAAATGATCCTAAGATTCATAAAAAAGCTAACGTGCTTGGTAAAGCCAAAGTCGGTGCCAGCGGACAAGGGATTGGGCAACCGGCTGTGAACATGTCCGTAAGTACAAAATACTCTCTCATTAAACAATTCCGACGATTGAATGGACACGCAAGGGTTATAATGAAATAGATTAATTTCTTATTGTTTGTTGCCTTACATCTAGATATTGCCTTTGCAAATTGAGGCACTCGAAGATTATATGAATGTTGTCTTACAAAGTACAATATTAATTAGTCACGTACGAAGGGAAAAAAAAGAAGAGAAGAATAAAATTGCGAAGAATTTGTGGACCTGTTAATATACCATAGTCGTTTTGACCAGGCGATTAAAATGTATTATAATATAGAAAATTTGTACAGTAAAAATATGATTGAAAGGCGATGATTGGATGTACAATAAATAATAAAGATCAGATAAGATATTAGATATCGTAATATAATAGTTCCTTTTGTTTTTGTTGCAGGAGAGTTATGTTTTCGTCATAACGTTTACAAAAATACAACTCTGATGTAAATGAGACTTCGTCAGAAGCAAGATGCTCTTTGTCAGGATTTGGAGATGTTTTCTTCCCGTTTCTCTCTTCCTCTTTCATTTGTAGCGCTACTGCCGATTCTAGCTTGGGAATTCTGCCTTCGCATGTCAAGATTATCGTCTTCAACTTTCATAATTCTTCGTCGAACTCCTTCGTAATGTCATCCTGATGTACAATAAACAAAATAAAATACATCAGGGAGCAATAAAATTCTTGGCATTGTTTAAGTAATTTAAAATACAAACAAAAATCCAAATATAATTCTATTGTGTATATACGAGGGGGGATAAAAAAAACGGGAATTTTGTCATAATTTCTTTATTTTTTAATGTTTTTACACCAATTTTTGATCACCTTCAAAGCATTCTCCTTTGACCACAACGCACCTCTGCAAACGATCCCTTCAATGTTCAAAACATTTTTTAAATTCACTTATCGAGATGTTCTTTAGGCCTTCCAGCGATTTTTGTTTTACCTCCTCCACAGTGGCAAAACGCTTGATTGCTGCTTTGTTTCGGGGTGGTATCCATAGCACCACGATTCATCACCAGTAATCACCTTGGAAAAAAGTTCAGGGTCCTTTTCGAGCTGATTTTGAAGTTCAAAACATGCCTGAAGTCGACGCTCCCTTTGCTCGTCTGTGAGAAGGCAAGGGACAAGTTTGGCTGCAACTCTGCTCATGTGCAAATCTTTGGATAAAATCCTCCGAATTGAACACCATGATATCCCAGACATCTGACAGAGTTGATCAATGGTTCGGCGACGGTCTTCATGAATGAGAGCGTTGATTTTGTCGACGTTTTCGTCACTTGTTGACGTTGAGGGGCGTCCTGAACGGAGTTGGTCTTCAATTGACATTTCTCCATTTTTAAAACGTGAAAACCACTCGTAGACTCTGGTTTTACGTAGGGCGGCATCTCCATAAGCAGTCTTAAGCATTACAGTAGTTTCCGCGGCCGATTTCCCCAACAGGAAACAAAATTTCACAGCCGCGCGTTGCTCTCGACAGTCGGCCATCACGTTTTCGCCGAAATGGAAAACGATTCACTACAAAAATTCCCACAGGCGAACCGATGCACTCACGGCGACAGAACTTTGCACACTAACTCAGGAGACGTGTCCCCAACGGACACCTGGTCGAGCAATGGGTTCCCCCACTCTCCCTCCCCGCCGCAGCGCAATTCCCATTTTTTTTTGGGTCCTCCCTCGTATATTATTATATGAGAGAGTATTTTGTACTTACGGACATGCTCTCAGCCGGTTGCTCAATTCCTTGTCCGCTGGCACCGACTTTGGCTTCCGTGCCAAGCACGTTAGCTTTTTTATGAATCTTAGGATCACTTTTCGAGGCTCTGGACTGATAGCTATTGCTCAACGATATGAGTTGAGTGTCGGAGCCCCCAATCTTCTGCGGTGATAGCAGACGTATCACCCATTGTATCGGGATACAACTCTTCTTGGACAAGTTCCGACTGTTAAAATACAACATTCAACAAACTTTGCTTTGCCATTTGTCTCATCTTTTGAAATTCTTAATTCCCATTAACATCAAGTCTCGTTAAAGTCTCACCTTTCTCACCATTGTGCGCAGACGGATCTGTTCAAAACTTTAGCTCGTGCCGCCCTGTTGTCATGAGGAATACTTCAAAGATACAATATCGGCAAACTGATTATGCGACAATCACTAGGGCAAACTTTAAAAAAGTCTGTCACCCTTTGAAAAAGACCTGGATCTTCTACAGGAAGTCAAATCCTAACAGAAGTTGAGGGCACGGTATATGAGAACTATCTGTACATTCTCGAGCCGCTCTCACTGGAGAAAAACAGACGGCGTACCTATTGGACTTTCATAAACGGCAGTGGGCCATTATAACATTCCGACGAAGGACCTCTTTGCCAGAGCAACCGATGAGTGTGACAGACAACACGGTGACAAACTGTTTCGCAGAAAATACTGGTAAATATACACATGGCTTACAAACACTGTTTGAATTAGGCTCGTTCACCGATTGTAGCTCTACTCAGGGCAGATATAAGTTCTTAATCACAGTCATAAATACTAATAACAGTCGTCTTTATAAACTCTAAATACTGATAATTATAATTCGAATAAAACTATTGAGAGGAACTTTAAATAAATAAACTGCGTACTTTATTTAACTGACGTATTGTCACAATATACCGATTTTGATATAAATTACGACGTCAAATACACTCTGTTTAACCTATCTGATACTGACGTTTAACTTTTGTGGGTTACTGACAGTCTGCAAGAGTAGATTTGAAAGATTGCGGTAACGGGGCTACCCGCCAATGTAAGACTGTGACCCGCGGTTGCGTCGGCTTTAACCACCAACGCTCTCAGCGGCGACGTGATCAACTAAAACGATTACCATCACTTTTTTCGGGAGTTTGAGTTTTCGAGACTTTGCGTTTTCGAGACAATGAGGGTATCCCCCACCCGGTTTGGCCCTCGTTCTAACCTCTTTTTCCACACGATGTTCCTCGAGGTTTTCCTGTGTGTCCTCTTCCTCCGCCAACTTATTTTCCTTTTCCATGTCTTCCTTGTCCTTACCCCCTTCCGTTCCCGCCGTTTTTCCTACAAGATATTTCCTCCTTCCACACTAATTCTCCCTTTTCTTCCGTCACTGTCTCAGCGTACAACCTTACCCATCGCCATCTTTTTTCTTCCTCTTGTCAAAGATTGTATTTTTTCATCTTTTCTCTTCACTTTCTGTTTTAATGTTTTTATCTTTGTCCACATTACTTTTTTCCGCGAAGACACATGATATTTTTGTAGCCTTATAAGTGAATTGGACATGAGTTTTCTTCACTTCTTTTGTATGGTCATTCTTAAGGTATCGGAGGCATCACTTGTACTGGCAACTGATTCTTTAAAATTTAACGATGGCAATAAAGTAGAATCTGTAGAGTTCTCTTGTCTTGGTTTTAAAATGCTTTTCCATTTCTTTGTAGCATATGCAAGAGCAGGAGTCTTTATCGCAGACTCTATTTCATGACTCTCTGTTGCAGAAGTTGTGCACGACTCAATCGAAGAACTTTCAACATCAGGAACGGCGCCGCTTTTACTTAGTGACCTAGTCTTTCCATAAAATCTGTAGGTGTTAAGTGAGCACTACAGATGTCATGGCTTGGCTTGGGCTCAAAATCCTTTTCAATTGCGTTTACCCACATTTTAAAAACATCTACGCGTTTTAAAGGCAATCTAAAATGTTTACATAATTGTTGATTGAAACATAACTTTCCAATATCAGAAACCTCATGTATTTATTACAAATAAATGTGTTTTACTTGTCAAATAAATGAAAACTATCATTAGTGGTTATTGGATTTACTCTCATACCGATACTGAGAATTAGCCAATAAAGAAATGACGGTTACAAAAACCAATCGACATCGATAGCGCCGGAGAGTCGGCTGAGAGTTAACATAACCATAAACATAAACAATGATTTCTTGGGAAGAAAGAGCTAAGCCTTCTTTCTTCATGTGACGAATATGCTTTTGGTCTTTGTGACCAGCCTTTAGTCTTCTGAAGTATTCCGGAGAGTTAAGACAGATCTTCCTCGCGTGTCAAGAATAAAATTCAAGTTAAAATGTAATTCACTGCGTTATACATTATTTATCCACCCATTCCCAATAGTGGTATTTTTGCACTTCGGAATGCAACAACTGCTTGGCATTTTTCAATAATTTTAACTCACTTGAAAAATATAAATGTTGTGTATACAATCACGTGTATGTAATCATATATATTGCATACATGTGCTAAACACGTATTGCTGCCATTTTGTTGCGAGGTGTCATGGCCGAAAACGGAGATCCAGCTGACACAGCTCTTTCGCCGCTGTTAGCTATCTAGTATAGTATAGGCATCTGTGCGCCTAACCTTAATTTGCTATAAATCCTAATATCATGCATTGCTACTTTTCACGTATTGAATAAATATTTGTTTGTAACATATTTCGAGTCGAATAATAAATATAAAAAGTACAGACGATAAGCGTGTAATAAATAATGATGTCAACGATATTGTGTTGTTTAGGTTCAGTTAACAGTTCAGAAATTGGCGACGACAGACGAATTTTTTCGCACGCTCCCCACTAGAGACCGGTCTCCTTTACTTTAGTCTCCGATTGTACTGGAACGCCGAAGTCCAGCAGTGAGCTTTTTACAGTCGATCGCCCATTTATCGTCCGTCGGTAACGGTCAGTAAATGTACACTGGTGTTGAGGACGCTGCCGCATCTCTTGAAAATGGCGCTTATGCGTGCCGGGCGTTGTTGCCGTGGTCACTCTCCGGCACTCCGTTACCCGACACTCTTTGCGAAAATTTTGATTCCAACAAGTGTTTTTCTTCCGTCGTTCACAAAAAAAGAATCGACGAAGGGATCGTTGTGAACTGAAAAAAAGAAAAACGGAACATCCGCAGACCGGAAGTGGTAATTCTTTCCTTTTTTTTGTTCGTACAATGTGAATTTTACCACTAATCGAGCCGTGAAAAAAAATCGAAAAAGTAACGCCAACTTCAACAAAATGGCGGCCACGAATGTAAAATTTTGCTTATCCTCACGTTTGCAATATTCCATTTTTTTCAGACCAGAATTCTTCATGATCCTAAATTGAAAAAGAACGAGTTTTACAGAGACAACACGGAATATCGAAGCTGTCCGTACATTGTGAAAACAAATCAACAATTAACCATCCAGTAAGTCCTATCTGTTTTCTTACGGATCGGGATCTCCGGGCCAGGCAAAGTAAGTGTTCTAAAAATTATAATTCGTTTTATTTTATTTTATTGTTTTTTACGCCAATAATGTGATTTTTCGATTGTATTCATTTTCGCGATATTTCGCGACTATGTTTTGGGGGGATATTCTATTTAACAAAACGACACCGTTCGATAGAATGTTTATGACGATCAAAACAAAGTTCCTTTGCTTTTTCGTCAATTTTACACTGTCTGTGTTGGAAACCACCCTTCATTGTCGTGTTATTGAAGAAAAAATAATCATTTCGAACACAAGTGGCTAATTCTCAATTTGCCAAGGAAACTTAGAATTAAAGCCGTCGAAATCGTTTACACGAGAAACAATACGAGAATTTTCCCAAAGGTACGAACAATTTTTTTTGGTTATTCGCACGAAATATAGCTGTTCCAAAAAGTTTTCGACTTACATTGCCAAAGGTTATTTTACCCCGAATAACCTCTCAAGTCGCTCCCCATTGATGTTTCTCGTCATAAAAACAGAAAACACATTTTTTCCGTCTCCGCACGCATTTTTTCCTCGACCAGCTGGCACCAAATTGTGCCTTCAAGCTGAATTTCATGTTTACAAGAAGAAGAAGAAATTGTTCTCTCGGAACACCAATGCATTAGCGTCGAAAGTTCGTAATTAGTGTTTAAAAAACAAAACAAAATTGCTCAAAAATCAGAATATGTCGACAGTGCTCGGACGAACACGTATCTCGAAGGTCATTAACGTTTTTCTACAATTCTTCTTTTTACGTCATCAAAGACTGGTGAAAACCAGATCAAATATCCCCGAAATTCGTTGAAAAATAGTAAATAACATTTTCCACATTATTATCGTTATTAAAACAGAATTTGACACTGCGCTGCGGAATAACAAATGTAAGATTGAATCGAAGGTTATTCTTCTTGCGCAAGTTACGCAGCTTTGCCAAGAGAAAAAGAATTATTACTTGTTGCGCATCTTCAATGCACTTTACAATCTGAAAATTTGAAACCTTCAGAGAAAGTCTGTTTGAATGAATGTAAATGCAAGCTAAAATAGAAAAAAACCAATGTTGCTGCTCTAAATGTCGAATTTTCATTGAACCAACGTGTTGACATTCTGTATATACAATTCATATAAATAACGAAAATTCATGTTAATTCATATTTCATTGTAACATAATTTTGCAGCGGAGCCAACGATATTCTGATGACCAGGGCAAATTTGAACAAAGTATCGGCACCCTTGAGATCGTCGCTGATTCAAGTAGAGGCAGTTTTTCACATAAAAAATTGTCGAATTAAACAAAAAAAGTTGGATAAGGGCAAGCAACAAAGACTAAATACAATTTTGTTTTTAGGTCCGGTAACCGAGGTTATGGAAAAACTTCATGTTTCTGAGCGCATTTAAATGATCACGCTTCGACCAAAACTGACCCCAGCGTTTTCTACATTGTTGCTGTACAAACGTTGATGTAACGAATGAACTTTTTCATTTGAAAAATGATCATAACTTTTTCTTTTTTTACTTTTTTTTTTGATAAAATTTATAGGTGATACCGATGAGATACGTTAATTTGAGGAAAAAAGAATAGTTCTACGCCTCGTGATACAAAAAGTTGTTCGGTCTGAGACGTTTGCCCCTTAAGATGTTCCCTAGAGAGAGAAAGAACTTGAAACCTTCAGGTAGAGATCGGCTCAAATGTCATCAAATTGATAGACATTGGCGAAACTTAATTTTTTTCAAGTTACATCGAAAAATGGAAATGAAATTTGTTTAGAAAAATTTTTTGGATAATGTCCGAAAATTTTGGAACATTGAAATTATGATGTTCTAAGGGGGATCTTATCGAAAATCCCAGACCAGGCATTATTTTGACGGACGAGGGATTATTGTAACATGCTCCTGCGATGAAAAATAAATTCAGATCGAAATCTGATTGTCCAAAAAAAAGCGAGTATTTAAAAAATCAAATTTCTCTTATAATTTTTTTTCTTATATTTTTTTACCCGTCCGGAAAAGTATTTCGAAAAATTTCCCTTTCCTGGGTTAATCGATGCAAGTTTTTATCACAAAATAAAAAAAACACTCTCCATTTCGATTTTTTCACGTTCTGCCTCTTGAACAAAAAAAAAAGAGTCGACCCGAATTCCGTCCAATTTTTTTCGCGATCAAACGACCATCTTACCTGCCCGAAAAAAATTTCGCATTTCGCCGACATTCAACAATAACAAAAATGTATGTTTATCAATTCGTCTTTTTTTTTTATTATTAAATCGCTGGTCTCGCGGATCAACATTTTTTTTTTATAAATCATAGTCGCGTTAATTTTTTTCTGATTCGATTTAGCGTACAGAGGAAAACAACGCGACGATAAATTTAACGAGAAAAAAAAAAGACAAAAAAAACAACTCGTAATTTAGGTTTTTTTTTTCGTTTTTTGTTTATAGCACGATAAAATCGTCAATGGTAGTAAGAATAACAATTGATAATCAATAATAATGATAATGGTAATGATATACAATAATAACGAGATATACTAATTCGTAATAATTAATATTCAAGAGATAACAATTAAAATATACATACACATTTAAACCATACATATATATTACGAATGTTTGTATATATATATATATGATGAAATTCAATCTGACAATGAGTCATGATATGATTCTCGTTCGCACTCTAATTTTTTTTTAAATTTATTTCGCTCTCTCTCTCTCTCTCTCTTGTTCGTGATAAAATGAATAACAATTCAACGATTTTTGTTTTTTTTTTCCGTTAAGTTTTCGCTCCTATGTTTTTCATGTTCTTTCTTCATCTCATTCTGCATTCTCTCCTTTGCAAACACACTTTCGTATAATTCTCAAAGCGAAAATTAATTAGCACTTTTTTTACGGGTCAACATACCCCTGCGCGCGTTGAAAACCGAGTAACTTTGAAAAATGATTACAAAGGTTATATGGTGAAAGAAAAATTTAATTGTTGATTTCACATTTTTTATCAACTTTTCAACTATAAGAAAAAAAATAAAAATTTTTTTTTTTTTCAATATTACCATTATTTAAACGCGTTGTTCTCGAAACTATGTTTTTAGACAGTGCCAGCACGATAACTCAGTAAATTTTTTAATATCTTTTAACGTTTTTTTTTAATCTTGATAATTATTTTCTCTATAGTCTGACGAGAGGTTTTTTTCATTTTGTTGTTGAACAATTTTGTATAAGTTATTAAACACTAATTTTTTTTTTTTAATTGCATGTTAATGTTTGAAATACTGTAATTTCTTTATTCTTGAAAAGGAAACCAAAACTTCGTCAGACTATTATTACTGCATTATTTTACTGAATTTAAAAAAAAAAATTTTCTTATAGTTGCAAAGTTAATAAGAAATGTGAAACCAACAATTTAATTTTTTTTCACAATATAACCTATATAATAGTTTTTCAAATTTACTCGGTTTTCAGTGCGCGCAGGGGTATGTGATCCCTTAATTGCGTTTTCGAAAAAAACGACGCGATCTTTTCGTTTTCTCAGTTACATTTCTCAATAATTTGCATATATATAGATAACTGAAATATATATTTTGTACAATATATAATGTATATATATATATTAATATATATAATATATATAGTACATGTTTTGTTTCAGTACATTTTTATTCTCATTACTCGTTTTTTATCTCGTTCGTAAAGTGTTTTTTGTTTTCCACAATTTTTTGTGCGTCGCGTTACAAAGTGAATTCGTGTTTTGTTGTTGATTCTTTTTTTTTTCAATCTTTCAATACACACATACACACGTATTTGAAATTTCGCGATAAAAATTTCGAATAAGAGAAACGGATGATAAATGAAAAAAAAAGAACGTTTTTCGTAATTTTCATTTTCATTTGGTTTTTTGGAAGGAGGTTTTTGTGAATTTTGAGTTATTACGTTTTTATATTATAAATATGTGTGTTTGTGTGTGTAACTCGCCTAATGTCGAACATAATTGATCAATTAATCGAATCATTAATCAATCAAATTAATTCGATCGTTAATAAATTAAATTCTTAATTAATTACTTGATTAATTCATAATTAAGAGGGGCGGGCCCATTTTGCTCTGGATCTCTTTGTAATGTATTCGTCCTGTAAGATTAAATTTTTTGTCTTTTACTAAGTGAAGATATCGGGATGTTAATGCATAATTTTCTCAAAAATACGGTGTAGAAACCTGAAGGACTGATAGATTAGGAGTTATAAATTTTTTAAATTGAACAAATCTAATACACATAGATTTATATCTCGGAAATTATTGATCGTAACTTCCAATAATGTGGAATCTTTGTTTCATCAAATTTACTCTATATCACGAAAGAAAAGTAACATTAAAAAAGCCTTGGAAAATTTTATTACGAAATTGAAAAAAATTGTTGCGTTCTCAAAATATTCAAAGTGTTTGACTGATTTCTTTTTCACACTTCCGCGATATCACTTTTAAGAATATCCCATACGGATTTGTTCATATTTCGATTCAGTGGAAAAATAGAATCTTTAATTCACCGTTCATTTTACTTTTATTGCCATTTTTTTTACGTTCTTAAAAAAAAAGATCACTAACGCAGGAATACATCACGATGCAACCAAAAGTAAAGTGCCTCGCCCCTTAATTAATCGATAATCGAATCGATCAATTTTTCTCGAGTCTTGACAACAGGAAATTTGAAAATCGTCACAATTTGGTATCACTCGATCTATATTTATTTATTTATTTATTTATTATTACTATTATTTTTTTCATTTTTACCGTCGCGTCGTGTTTTAATGCGATGAAAATTCAAAAATCGATATAAAATCGTCACAATTGTTCATTTTTTTTCCTCAGACTCTCTCGGTTTTTCTTGTCCTATTTCGTTTTTTTTTCCACTGTCTTCTCTCTTTTATCTCTACAATTTTGTTGCATTTTTCTTTAAGCGCAACAAATTTATACTAAACTGTTTGTTTGTTCGTTTTTTTTGTTTTATATCGTTATAGAGAGCGCGACGTGCAACACGCGGTAGAAAAAAGTTTTTACCTCGGGGTAACCGGATTGGAAGGCATAGAAGGCACGCGGTACCTCGTACACGAACATTTAAAATTTAAGAAGCTTTTTGTTTTTTATTCGATATTTAATAATTATATTACAACGATATATCTAATACTCTCGTCGTAAATTATCGAATTTTTTGTTTTTTTTTTCCAGGGGTACGGCCACGGTAGTGGATATAAAATCGTGTGTACACTTAACAATTTTTTTTTTTATGAAATAGTGATTTATTTCTAAAACTAATTACACATCTGTTTAGTATAAATATCAGGCTAATGAAAAATATTTTCGTTTGTTTTTTTTGTTATATAAAATGGCCGACTACTGCTATTTGCTTTTGGTATCATTTTCTAATTGGCGTGATAACTAACCCCAAATATTTTTACCCGATTGACTTCAAATTTATAAATTATGTTTCTATTTGCATTTCGCAGGAATGTACGTACGGAATTTCTGATTAATTAAAAACTTTCCATTTTATGAGCAGTTTTATACGAATTTTTTCACTGGAAATTTACCTTTTAAGTTCAAATGCCGACAATATTCGAAGAAACAATATTTTTCAAATTCCGTACGTACTTCTCTGCGAAATGCAACTAGAAAAATAATTAAAAAATTTGAAGTCAATCGGATAAAAATTGTCGAAGTTATTTATCACGCCAATTAGAAAAAAGCTCAAAAGCAAATAGCTGTAGTCGGTCATTTTGTATAACAAAGAAAAAACAAAAATTTTTTTTTTTTATTAGCTTCATATTTATACTAAATAGATGTGAAATTAGTTTTATAAAGAAATAATTTTTTCATACAAAAAAAAAAAATTGTTAAATGTGTACATGATTTTATACCCGCTACCGTGGCCAGACCCCTTAAGTTAGTAGTCTGGTAACTTAAGCCGATTTTCATGTCTTTTTTGGAGGGCGTTTTTTTGTAGGAAAATAAAAATGAATCGTTTTGGATATTTAGGATGTTTTTATTTACATATAAAAGATACAAAAAAAAATTTTTTTGAAAAAATTTAATAGTTTATTATTATTATTATTATTGATCGAAGTTGGCACCTCGAAGTTGGCAGCCCGGGTCCTAACTTTTATTCTACCGAACCGATTGCTTTCAAATTTTAACAGGCTACTCAACACACTTATAGTTCTCGTCGGAACTACCGAGAAATTTTTTCACCCCTAACTTTTTATTTTACAACCCCTTCTTTGCTAAAATAAAAAGTTAGGAGTGAACAAATTTCTCGGTGGTTCCGACGAGAACGATAAGTGTGTAGAGTAGCCTGTTGAAATTTGAAAGCAATCGGTTCGGTATAAAAACAGTTAGGACCCGGGCTGCCAACTTCGAGGTGCCAACTTCCATCAATGATAATAATAATAAACTATTAAATTTTTTCAAACAAATTTTTTTTTTGTATCTTTAATACTCAAATAAAAACATCCTAAATATCCAAAACGATTCATTTTTATTTCCCTACAAAAAAACGCCCTCCAAAAAAGACATGAAAATCGGCTTAAGTTACCAGACTACTACCTTAATTCAAACGCGTCTCGAACACCAATTGTTTTTTTTTTCGCTCGTTATTCTGCTCCTAAAGGAAAATCGTTTTAGCGCAAATTTCGTCCCTTTTGTTTTCGCGCATTTGTTGATTTTTTTCTTTTGACTAATTAAAAAAAAAACGATTCGCACTTCGTCGATGTTTTTTTTCTTCAATTTTTTTTCTTCTTCAATCAATTTTTTGAAGTTAATATCGATAGCCGTATAATAAATACTATTTACCTAGCGAAATATATCCGACATTTAATAAATTCCTGCTCGATTAATTAGTGAATTAATGACGCTTCTTTTTAAACTCTTTTTAATGCTCGATTTTGACAATTTTTTCCTGGTCTCCCGTCGTTGCGTCACTCAAGTGTGTTGAAAATTCTCATTCGCGAGATTTTTTATTTCGCCTCACACGTCTTCTCGGACTAAGTGAACATTTCAATTTTTTCTTCTTTCTATAATCGCTCAATTTTCTTTTCTCTCGCGTCTATTTTTTTCACCTCGATAATCTCCATCCACAAGTCTCGTTAGATAAAAGCGCGATCTTATTAAAATATTTCGTGTAAAAATACGCAAATTGCGGTGACCTGCGATTTTTTGTTGAAAAAAAAAAAGAAAAAAAATGCAAATTATATTTTACTTAACGATAATCTCGAACTCAATTTCACGTGGGAGTGAATTTTTTCTTTTTTTTTTTCTTTTTCACCTTCCGAGCAGACTAATTTTGCACTTTTTTTTTCTTGGTCGAATCTTTGTTTTCGTCCGTTACAATGGCGCTTTTTTTTTTCTTCTATTTACTCCTTGTCTCTTCAATGCCTTCTCTCCAGGTTCGTTCTCGTGGAAAAATTTTTGCGCGTGAAAAAGAATGTTCGAGCTTTTTGTTCGCCGTAAAAACGTTTTTTTTTTTTAATATAAGAATCGACAGGCAGCGCCAGGGCCACGAAAAAAAACGTCGATTCGTCGAAGCTTCGAGTATTTCACAAGATCAGGAATTTTTGTTCATTCCTGTACAAGATAAAAATGTTTTTTTTTTCTCTCTCTCATCTCGATTGTTTACAATTTTTTTTACACATCGATATCTCGTAGAAAGACATTATCTATCGGAAATCCCGTCGTTCTTGTCGTGGACGAAAAAAAAAAAAGTTTAATTTCACCTTCGAGGAAAAAAAAAGTAATATTCTTACAGTTATCATACAAACATCGTGAAATTTTTGCACCCTCCAGTTATTTTTTATTTTTATTTTTTTCGTTTTTTCTCTTTGAACCTCGGTGACAATGTTTCTCTCACGATCGAAGGCGATACAATTTTTTTAGTCTTTCGTGAATTTTTTTTGCCATTTTTTTTCCCTCTAATCAGAAAAAAAAAAAGGTTCGTTTTGACGAAAAATCTTTTGGTTTCTCGTACTTCATCCTTAACATCCTTCTGATCCTCGTTGCCGGAACGAGGAAAAAAAGATTCTTTTTTTTTTTCAATGGCTCTCAATAGTCATATATTTTTTTCTTGTCAGCTTATAATTTGTTCTCCTCGTCGATAATCGTTTCCGGGAGTTCGAGGATTTTTATCGAGGAAAAATGATTATTTTCTTTCATTCGTGTTCCCTCTTTTGTTCCCTCGATTTTTCACTTTTTTCCCTTCTCCTTCTCGATTATAATTTTGTTTATACGCTCGCGTTTGCTCTGTTTTGTTTTGTTTTGTTTTTCTCTTTTTTTTTTTTTGACAATTTATTCTCAAGTGGCGTCGATAACGCGACGCTTGAAACGATTTTCGGCTGGCTGCTACGTCAATAGCTTGAAGAACATGAGAGCCAGAGATATGTTGATGAAGAGCACTATCATAACGAGCTGTTGCCTTGAGAACCAGTCCTGAAACAAGACAATTGACGAAATTTTTTTTTTTTCCAATCGATTATTAATCATTTCTCGCGACAGTTTTTATTTGATTTCTTTGCAAAAACGACAAAATTACGAATTGATAAATTTACAAAAATGAATAAATGGAAATAATCGACGAATTAAAATAGAATCGATTGATTCATCACATTGAAAATTTGTTCGATATTTGGTATCACTAATAAAGTAGTGAAACTTCGATCTTTGTCTTACAATATTACTCTTACACTCAAACGCCATTGAAGGGGGTTGTGTTATTCGAAAATTCCTACTTCGTATATTTTCAATATTGGCAAATAAAAAGAACCATCCTTCAGAAATTTGTTATAAGTCTGAATTGGCACGTCATTGTATTGAGTTGTCAGTTTAACGGCGAAATAAAAATTCACAATCCTCCGCCATCAGTATTATCGGCCGAGAATTGGATTGTCAAAGGGGATGGAAAATAGTAAACGAGTTGGTGGGAGATAGGTTTATGACTACGTTCTTTTAGCGATTTTCATGAATTTTTTGGCAAGAAAGAAATGTATATAATTTATTGAAACTTTATGAATACTTTATACATATATTCTCAAATAAATATCGTAATTTTTTTGAAGTATTTTCTCGAAAAATATGGGCTGCCACCCCCATCGCAGGTCACCGTTAGACGTAGCTGTTTTTGTACATTCTCGAGGACACAGTTTTCATCTGAAATTAATAGGGTTTCAAATTTACTTTAAGGACCTGCCTTTCTTCTATATGAACCTAACTTCCTTCCAAAAAATACAATTTTGAATTTTGTTGGGAGAAGTTAGGTTTATATAGAAGAAAGACATGTCCTTAAAGTAAATTTGAAACCCTATTGATTTCAGATGAAAACTGTAGCCTCCAGAAGGTACACAAGCATCTACGTCATAATATATAAAATTAAGCTCTTTTGTTTAAACACTTGTAAAAAATGTAATTTTAAATTTTTTGAGGAGAAATTAGGTTTATATAGAAGAAGGACAGGTCCTTAAAGTAAACTTGAAACCCTATTGATTTCAGATAAAAATTGTAGCCTCCATAATGTACACAAGCAACTCCGTCATAATATATAAAATTAAGCTCTTTTGTTTAAACACCTCTAAAAAATGTAATTTGCAATTTTTTGGGGGGAAGTTAGGTTCATATAGAAGACAGACATGTCCTTAAAGTAAATTTGAAACCCTACTGATTTCAGATAAAAATTGTAGCCTCTAGAATGTACACAAACAGCTACGGCTGACGGTGACCTGCGATGGGGGTGGCAGCCCATATTTTCCGAGAATATACTTAAAAAAAATTACAATATTTATTTGAATATACGTATAAAATGTTCTCAAAGTTTCAATAAATTATATACATTCCTTTCTTGCCAAAAAAATTCATGAAAATCACTAAAAGAACGTAGTCCTAAACCTATCTATCCCCTCAATTATAATTGGAACACTGACGTTCGTGACGAAAAAACTGAAATGACGAAAAATATAGACAATTTGGACAGGGCGACGGCCGTGAGGGAAAACCCGAAGAATTCTTTTTCCGAGAACTCACTTTAACCTGAGGACTGACTAGGTAGAGCAGAGGATTAGCCCTTAGCCTCTCGCTCTCGTCGATCTGACGTCGTACTTCTTCTCTCCTCATGCTGCTCAATACGCTGACTTCCTCCCTCGATAATGGTGATGTTGCTGTCAGCTGAATTGGCTGTGCAACGTCCGGCAATGACTTCTTTCTCTGCAGCGGCATAGCGGCTACTGGCATCGCCTAAAGACGTTTATTAGAGAGAAAAAGAGAGAGAGCCGAATGCATTGTTTGGTCTTCCCGATACTCGCAATAACGAAAAAAAATGTTAACTTTTTTTTCAACTAATTCATTGATAACTTTAGCATTGCTATTGTTGAAAATCAATGGGATTAGTTTCTTGAATACCGTTAAATTTTTTTTTTACATTTTTATGATACAACCTAACGTTCTCATCGAATGGCGTGAGGGTCAAAATTGAATCAGAAAAGAAATAACGACAACACAAAAAGACAAAAGCGAAGTTCAATGTTTTTTTGTGTTCTCATTATTTATTTTCTGATTTAAAGACGTTCTTAATATGAAACGTTCAAACTATCGAGCGTTCGTTATTTTGAAATTCCACATTTCGGCCGTCCAAAATAGTGGTCGCTCCGAATTTCATATTAAGATCGTCTTTGAATGCAAAAAGAAATAATGAGAACACAAAAAAAAACATTAAACCATCGGTTTTGTGTTTTTGTATTTTCATCATCTTTTTTTCTGATTTAAAGACGTTCTTAATATGGAACGTTCAAACTATTAACCGTTCGTTATTTTGAAATTGTACATTTCGGCCGTCTAAAATAGTGGTCATTTCGAATTTTAATCCTCACCAGTAAAAGTAACAAATGTTACTTTTGGGTGGGGAATTTTGTATAACAAAAAATTCGATTCGTCACCCCCCCCCAAAAAAAGTTTTGGTTTTTTTTTTCTTATGTTTCAGCGTTATTTGAAAAATATTAGTGACGAAAAGAGTGAGACAATAAGCGAACGGACGACAGTTTGTTATTGATACAGAGCTTGATTATCTTATTTTTTTTTAAATTATTACGATTTTTGGTATTATCTGTTATTTTTCGAAAAAATTTCTTTTTAATTCTAGCCCATTTTCGTATTACTACGAATTTTTGTATTTACTTTTAATCAATTTTCGATTCATCACCCTCCCAAAAAAAACGAATTTTTGCTTTTCGTTTCTTATGTTTCAACGTTATTTAAAAAATGTTAGAGACGGAAAGAGTGAGACAGTAAGCGAACGAACAACAGTTTGTTATTGACACAGAGCTTGAATATCCTACATTTTATTTTTTTTTATTACGTTTTTATACGAAAAAATTTCTTTTTAATTCGATCCAATTTCCGTTTTACTACGAATTTTTTTGTTATTAATTTTCAACCAATTTTCGAATTATCACGAATTTTCGTATTGATTTTCATTGAATTTTTCAATTATTTAAAAATAGAAAAAAAAATATTCGAAGTTTCATTTATTTTTTTCAACGTTTTCGACCGTACCTCAACGGGAGGTGCAACGATCCAGGACTCCGAGGCCCTTCTGGCCATGAGAGCTGGACTGCACAAAAGTGCTTCCTCCTCCTCGTCAGGCTCTGACCACCCAAACATTTTATTTTCGTTTCTTTTTTTATTAACACGAAAAAGAGTTTTTTTTTGTTGTCAAATACGTCTTTTCACATTTTACGAAAAATCATATTTTCCCAACTGAGATGTTCGAGTGAAAATGTAAATTGAAAAATTTCGTCAATGTCGATTTTTGACTCAGTCATTTTATGGGGCAACGAGCGTGCCCTTGAACATGAGGAATATATTCAGGGTCAAAGATTGGAAAATTTAATTTTTTTTCCCGTTAATATTTTTAAAAAAATACGACAAATTTTGTTCACTCTGGATGTCTTTAATTTTTCTCTTTTTTTTTTTTGGCAATTTTTTTCATATATTAGTGATCGGAGCTCGAGAATTAGAGACGAATAACGAGTAAACGGCTCCCGGTGAGACCAAAGCGCGGACTGATCTTCGCGGACCTGCCGGTCTTGGTTACTAAAATAGAACTTTTGACTCTTCGAGGCCTCTTCGTAAAAAGCTACTTGCCTCTCCGCCCCTCCTTCCTTCCCCCCCACTCTCGATAAATCTTCAATCCTCGCGGTTAACTTGAAAATAGACGCGACCGCGAAACAGCGAGGGCAAAATTTTTGCTCGATCACCGCAGAAAAATGTCTATTTATTGTCGTTTGTAGAAACGTGATAATGGCCGGGAAAGATACACTTTATATATAAATTTAAATTATACATTTATAACTCTCGCTCTTTAGGGTCATAGCATAATCTTATATGGGCTTAAAGCCTTCCTGAATAAACGGACTATCCAATGCAAAAAGAATTTTTCAAATTGGTTAAGTATTTCCTGAGATTAGCGCGTTCAAACAAACAAACTCTCCACCTTTATTATAGTAGTATAGATATACTATGTGTACACTTTATATACCGGGTGTTCCAAAAATAATACGTCAGAGTGACAAAGGGGTTAGATGGCTCCGGACCTATCGGAATAAACAAATATGACCTCGGTAAAAGTCCAATGGTTTTCGAGAAAATATCGTATTTTTTTGTCATTTTTCGGAAAATCGCCACTTAGTACTTGTCACTCCGCTACCATTGCGATGAAAGTCCAAATCGTAAGCAAATCAAAGTCTTAATTCACATCAAATCCTAAAGTGGTCAGAAACGCAAACGAAAACAGCGAGATAATAAGAATAGCGAATTTCCGAAAAATCGTCTTTTTTTTTAAATGGAAACAACAAAAATAATATTTAATGATTTATTTAATTTTTACAACATTGTGTTCAAATTGTCTACCTCCAACTCTAAAACGCAAACGGCACATATTTTAGGAATAAAATATGAATGAACGCAAAGTAATTCATAGCAATGAGTAGCGGAATAACAAGTACTAGGTAACGATTTTCCGAAAAAATCAAAAACAGACGATTTTTCTCGAAAACCATTAGACTTTTACTGAGGTCATATTTGTTTATTCCGTGTCACTCTGACGTGTTAGTTTTGGGACACTCCGTACATGTGTACACTTAATATACAGTGTGTCCCAAAACTAGCGCGTCAGAGTGACACAGGGGTTAAATTTGCTCCGGACGTATCAGAATAAAAAAATATGACCTCAATAAAAGTCTCATGGTTTTCGAGAAAAATCGTCTTTTCATAAAGAAACAACAAAAATAATATTTAATGATTTATCTAATTTTTACAACGTTGTGTTCAAATTGTCTACCTCCCAACCCTAATACACAAACGGCACATATTTTAGAAACAATATATGAATAAACCCAAAGTAATTATGTGGTTGAAGTTACGAACGTTCTGGCTAAAAAAAAATTGACCGTGATTAATTAGAGAAAACTTACTCCTTAAATGAATGGGAGCATATACTCGTACAAAAATCTCATGATTTATTCAGTTAATAGGTTTGAGGGGCGATAAAGTGAAGCTCTGGCTCAATTTGAGTTGAACAAAAATTGTGTCTCGGATTCCAAGCTCGTGTCCTGTTATTTGATTATTCGAGGAGACTGATAGGACTGTTTAGTATGCAAAAAAAAAATATAAACCAAAATATTTCGAAAAGGAACCTTGATGAACGCCCGAACGGAATATGGTCGTTCTGACCGGCGTTGATCAAGGTTCCTTTCCTAAATATTTTGCTTTATATTTTTTTTATATATTAGAGAGTCCTATCAGTCGCTCCTCGAATAATCAAATAACAGGACACGAGCTTGGAATGCGCGAAATAATTATTGTTTTCAACAAAACCGAGCCGGAGCTTTATTTTATCGCCTCTTAAATCTATTAACAGGTTAAATCGTGTGGTTTTTGTATGAATACATACTTCGGTACAATTGAGGAGTAAGTTTTCTCTAATTAAGCACATTTAATTTTTTTGTTGTTGCCAGAACGTTCGTAACTTCAACGATATAAGTTATTCATAGCTATGGTAGCAAAATAAAAAGTACTAGATAGCGATTTTTCTCGAAACCCAAAATCGTCTTTTTATAAAGAAACAAAGAATAATAATGTTTAATGATTTATTTAATTTTTACAACGTTCGTTCAAATTTTCTACCCCCAACCCTAATATACAAACGGCACATATTTGAGGAACAAAGTATGAATGAACCCAAAGTAATTCATAGCAATGAGTAGCAAAATAAAAAGTACTAGGTAGCGATTTTCCGAAAAAATTAAAAAAGACGATTTTTTTCGAAACCCATAAGGCTTTTACCAAGGTCATATTTGTTTATTCTGATAGATCCGGAGTCTATCTTACCCCCGTGTCACTCTGACGTGCTAGTTTTGAGACACCCTGTATATATATAAAGTGTTTCTTTCCCGGCCATTATCACGTCACACACTTTATATATTTATACATATCAAGTGTTTCTTTCCACGAGGCTCTCGCATCACCGACCACAAATCTGTCAACGCTTGTCCTCTTATTTCCTCTATCTACTTCGTCGATTTCGCACTATTTGGCGATATATAGTAATAATAATAATAATAATAATAATAATAATAATAATAATAATAATAATAATAATAATAATAATAATAATAATCTGATCAACTTTTGGCACCAGTCCGAAAACGAAAATCAAACGTCCCTTCGCACGATAATAACGTAAGAAAAAATATGATTAATCGAACAAATAATAACGAATAATTATTACATTTACTTATAATGATAATTAAAAAATAATTATTCGTAATTGTTTTATCGAAACGAAAGTAATTTCAAGAATAGAAAATCAATATTCTTTTAGATATTTATTAATTAAAAATTCTACAACAAAATGGATAACATACGAAAACAATAATGTGGGGGAATAAACAGATTTTTTTTCTTTTTCGTAATTTTCGTTTTTCAACTTTTATTCCATTGCGTGTTCTAGGCCCGGTGAAAAGCTTCTGCTTCTTTTTCAGATTGTACTTTTTCACTTTTTTTTTTTTTTTATCTTCGAATTCTCGTCAAACTTACAGGCATTTATATTAATCGTATATAATATGGTTTTGTGTGTATTTTTTCGTGTTTTTTTCTGCGCAACTCATACACTTAGACACGTTGATTAATATTCAACTGTTAAAAGCGACGTTTGCTTTGTTATTATTTACCGACAAACGGGTTTTTGTGCGAGAGAAAATTGTCAGGAGACGAAAAACAAAACTGCGTTGTCAACGCTGTTTTTTTATTATTTTGGAACTCTCAGGGTAGTTTCCATTCATAGTTAACATTCACGTGAATTTTTATCGTTTAACCTGTTCGGACGTTTTTGTTACAGCTATTTTTATTTATTTTTTTCGTTTTTGTAATAGAGGTACAATGTTTCATCGTTGCGGAAGAAAGACACTTTTTAATATTCACAAAACTTGGCACTTTATGTCGATAAGAAAAAAAACAATTCCACAATGCTTGAGGGCCAAAGTTCAATTACATTGTGAAACGATCGATTATCGGAGGACCTGGATGTTTTTTTTTTTTATAGTTGAGGATCACTTTTTCTTTTTTATATTCGCGAATTTAATTATGCAAAACTATAATTTTACACGACTATCGTGCGTTATAAAAAATTCATAATAAAAAAAATCACAGTTTTGACCGTCACAGTAATAAATTCAAAATTAATATTCGTAAAAAAACATTAGTTCTTTTGCAAAATTCGTCGTCTTGTGAAAAAAAACATTTGTTCAAATGACTGAGAATGGTTTTTTTTACGTTTTTTTTAGTCTGCTATGGTTTGTTTTTTTTCGGCAATTACAGTCAGTGATATGAATTTTGTTTTCTGTTCATTTCGAAATTTTGCAATTTAATTCTAAGCGAAAATAAATAATTCCGCAAAACTATAATTTTACTCGACTATCGTACGGTATCAAAAATTCACAGACTTGACCGTCACAATTACAAATTCAAAATTAATATTCGTAAGAAATAAACATTATTTCTTTCGCAAAATTCAAGTCTTGTGAAAAAAAATATTTATTGAAATAACTGAGAATGGTTCTTTTCTACGTTTTTTTAGTGATGCTATCGTTCGTTTTTTTTTCGGCAATTATAGTCAGTGAGATGAATTTTGTTTTGTTTTTATTTCGAAATTTTGCAATTTAATTCTAAACGAAAATAATTAATTCCACTATAGTGCTAATATTTTTTTTGTTAACTTCTACAGCTAAATGGAACACTCGTACAGATAAATTCACAATTATTAACGGTTATACATATTGAAATGCATTCCGGTATCCATTGGAATCTCTATGATAATAATAATAATATTACGAACAATACAATTTGTTTATAGTGATTTTTACCCTTACAGTAATATTTTTTTATACATATACATATACTTTTAAATGTTATTATCGAAAGAGTAAAGAGTGTGGCGGTTAGAAGCATGCGTTAGAAAAATAATGTATCTCTGAACAAACAGGTGCGGGGAAGGGCGTTTGGTTTTAGTGTGAGGGGGGTGTGGAGGATACGGATTTTTAATTTTTTTTCTTATTACGCTTTTGCACGTTTTTTTTACTTTCTTCGTTCGTGGTCCCCCTCGCAAATAAATTGTAAATTAATGAATAATCTTTTTGTTTTTAATTTACTTAACTCTTCGCTTCGAAAAAGTATAATGTTAATGTGTAAATAATTCGCAACGGAATCATAACGAGTCGGCACTATAATTAACGTAAAAATCAATTTGAAATAAAGTATTAATAAAAGTGATTTTCGTAAAATTAATAATGCGGTTAATTGGGAGAAAATACTAGTCACCTTTTGTTCGAATAATTATATCAAAAGAGGCAATTATTAGGTGAAAATTTAAAAAAATTGAATTTCTTTTTAAATTCTTTATTTTCATTGTTTAATTTATTCGAACAAATGTTGTTTGTTAACGAGGGTGTACATTCCGGATGGGTTAACAATTGCTTGAAAAAAAAAAACAATGTCAAATAGAGAATATATTGTAAATATTATCATTATCAATATATATGATGCAATATCGTTTATTTATTGTTAAAAAAAACAAAATATTGTGAAAAAAAATCATTTCGGTCCCCGCCTCCACAACCGCGTTCACAAAAACCTTACCTTCCCCCGCGATCCTCGCGACGAACAATATATTCGATACCATTTTCATTGATCGCGTCCTTCACGACGTTCGATCGCACGTTCATTTGTTTATTTTGTTCGCGTTTCTGTTTTTTTCCTCCAAATCTCAATTGAACTTTATTTAACCACGTTAAGCAAGTTCTGTTTCGTCATTTTTGCAAAATGGATTATTTACTCGTCCCACTTTGTATATATATATATATATTTTATAATAAGGTACTCGCTTTTTCGTTTCCATTTTTTTCTATCTCTTCTCTCTCGAAGGTACTCTCTGGCAACCGTAGTTTTGTTTTTTTTACGAAATTAAAATCACTCTGTTCGTGTTTTGTTTGTTTGTTGCTTTTCTCGCAGTGAAGGAACTGTGCGGTACTATAATATCGTATGTAACAGTAAATATATCCTATGTGAATATATAGATATATGTATAATAATAATAATAATATATATCTGTTTGTTAAGTTTTTTTTACGGATTATTGTTCTGAGAGTGTGGTCTGCGAATTTTATTTAGTTCGTTTTTTTTTTTTTTTTTTTTTTTTCAAGACTAAGATATTCTATGGAGGGTTGTCAACAATGCATTACCGATTCATTAGCCATTTTTTTCAACAAAAAGGATAACGGGCCTTATTTCGTTTGTGCGTTTTTTTCTTTGCCAAAAATCGATAATGGAACGGATTTTCGTTGTCCATTTTTTTATTCAATTTTTTTAAAATGAGCCACAGGGCTCAACTCTATTGTCGAATTTTTTAAAGAAATGGGCAAAGGGTTCAGTTTAATTTTCCCTTTAATAAAAAAAAAGCAATGGAACCTCTATGGTCCATGTTTTAAAATGGGTAATAAAATAATACGAGATTCAATGTGGGCGGCCACGCCTGAAGTGAACCTGAAGGAAACAATTAATAACTACCCGAAATAAATGAAAGAAAAAATAATTCAAAAACGAAGACTTAGAAGAGTATGGCAACTGAGTAGGCACCCAATCGATAAGACTAATCTCGATAGCCCACGAACTAAAAAAACTTATGAATGACGTCAACAACAACATCGTGCAACAGAATCTACTAAAGCTAATTAATACAGCTAGCACTGACTATTCTCTCTGGAAAGTAACCAAAAGGCTAAAAATAGCCACAACAGCCCACCGATTAGAAAACCGAATGATGATTGGGCTAAAAGCGACGCTGAAAAAGCAGAAGTATTTGCCAAACACCTTGCTGAAGTATTCACACCCCTGCCAACTCAATTGGACAGCGCGGAAATGTTGCAATATCTGGAATGCCCTGCCCATGACTACCTATCAAGCACTTCTCCCCACAAGAAGTCAAACGAACAATAATAAAAGAAATTGATCCTGGAAAATCTCCCGGCTATGACCTAATCACAGGAAAAATCGTTAAACAACTACCCAGAAAAACCATAGTATTCATAATCGCACTATTCAATGCAATCCTTCGCACGTCTCATATACCTAGCCAATAAAAAGCTGCACAAATTATCATGATCCTGAAGTCAGGAACACCACCAAATGAAGTCACATCCTATCGGATTATAAGTCTGCTCCCAATTATGCCGATACTATTTGAAAAACTACTGCTAATAAGACTTAAGGCACCAATAAATGAGCAGAAACTTATCTCCGACCACCAATTCGGCTTCAGAAATAGCCGCTCAACTGTTGAACAAACCAATAGAGTTTTTAATCTTATCTCAAATGCGAGAAAATAAAAAAATACTGATCTACAGTTTTCCTGGACATACAACAGGCATTCGACAAATTCTGGGACGATGGTCTACTCTATAAAATAAAAGGAAATTACCACAGTACTTCCTATTACTAAAATCCAACCTAAACACCAGAAGATTTCAAGTTCGCCAAGGCCAAGACCTATTGGAATTCTACTCCATCCAATCTGGGATATCACAAAGTAGCGTTTGAGAGCCGGTTTTATACTCGCTCTACACCGCGGACCCACCTATGAGGAAGCATATCGTGGTGGCAACGTTCGCAGACGACACAGCCATACTCGCTATCCACGAAGACCCAAAAACCGCGTCCAAAAAACTGCAAAGGAAACTCCGAGAAGTAGAAACATGGCTGGACAAATGGCACATAAAAGCCAGTGACACAAAATTAGTCCAGAGTACCTTCGCAACGAGAAGGGAAACTGCCCTAGAGTCAAACTGCACGGCCACTCGCTACCAACTACCAATGAAGTGAAGTACCTGGGAGTACACCTAGACCGGAGATTAACGTGGTCTAAACATGTCAAAATCAAAAGAAATGAATCTGAAACTGCGCAAAATGTACTGGCTAATTGGCGAAAAATCGAAGCTATCCCTGCACAACAAGCTGATCATCTACAAAATTATCCTAAAGCCCGTATGGAATACAGCTATGGGAACTGCTAGCATTTTCAATCTCGAAATCCTCCGAAGATTCCAGACTGAACCACATTTAAAATAGGATTATTTCATATAAACCAGCAATATATATTTTTTTATGTGAATATACACCTTTTATTTTACACGAGAAATGCACGCACAATCTCAGTCATTCAGAATATTTTAACTTTATATTTCTTATCTTTTGCTGGTTCGTCGTCTTTAGTCGTAACTCATTGATGCAAATTGATGATGAGAAGACGTTATCAATCTCAGGATTGTAGATGTATCGATTTACATAGATATAAAGAGATGACCTTCGAAAAATGAGTGTGTTGAGAGTGAATGGCCTTAGATACTCCTCGAGGACTTTCTCTCTCTCTCTCTCTCTCTCTAAAACATACTCTCTCGGAATATAACTTTTCTTGAGTAGAGGTGATAATAGTTGTTGTACAATTATAGTGGTCACGGGCGCTACCCGCGCGCATACACACGCACTATATCACTATACTCCTCGACCGTCCTAGTTCGGTCCCTGAGAGAGTGTGTTTTAGAGAGAGAGAGAGAGAGAGAGAAACCGCAGATCGCGTTTTTCTCAAAACGGTGTTTTCAAAGTCGGTGAGCACGATTTCTCAAAAACGGCTCAACCGATCGGTCTGCAATTTTAACACACCCTTATCAGATATATTCTTCAGGTATTGATTGAAGGAATAAGATTTCCGATAATTATTTATATTTTTTTAAAACAATTCAACGACAAAATTTTGGTCGAAAATTGGAATTTTTTCTTCATCGAGCCGCCATTTTGTCAAAAATCAAAATTTCGACCATTCCTTCGATCAGTACCTAGATTTATCTATCCACCAATAGAATATTTTTGGTTTTTTATTTTAAATAATCCAAACCGGAGATATCGTGCTCACCGCCGGACACCTTTTTTTTGAGGATCTGCAGTAGATCGTCTACAGGAGCAGTATAAATCAATATTTTTCAAAATGAAAAATTCCGATATAAAGTTAAAAGTTACCGCTACATTTATTAGTACTTCTTGTATTTGTGAAATAAAATCTCTATTCAGAAAAAATTCGTAAAAAAATGACTTCTTTTGGCCTTGCAATTGCGTATAACCCATTGAAGGTTCCTCGAGGAGTATCTAAGGCCGATCATTCTCAGCACACTGATTTCTTGAAGGGCATCTCTTTCTATCTATGTAAATCGATACATCTACAATCTTGAAATTCATAACGTCTTCTCAACATCGATTAACATCAATGAGTTGCGACCAAAGACGACGAACCAACAAAAGATAAGAAATATAAAGTTAAAATATTCTGAATGACTGAGATTGTGCGTGCGTTTCTCGTGTAAAATAAAAGGTGTACATTCACATGAAAATATATATTGCTGGTTTATATAAAATAATCCTATTGTAAATTTGAAGTAAAAATACGTGCCGTCCTCAGTGATAGGCTATTGTTACAGAGCCATCCTCAATGCTCCCTGGTACTTTAACAATGCCATCATCCACAGAGACCTCGGAATAAACACAGTAACCAAGGAAATTTAAGGTAGTAGTCTGGTAACTTAAGCCGATTTTCATTTCTTTTTTGGCGGGCGTTTTTTTGTAGGAAAATAAAAATGAATCGTTTTGAATATTTAGGATGTTTTTATTTACATATTAAAGATACAAAAAAAATTTTTTTTGATAAATAACAAAATGGCGGACTTTGGAAAAAAAAACTTTTTTTTCCAAAGTCCGCCATTTTGTTATTTATCCATGAAATTTAACTTCAGTAATTCCAACCAGAATGGCATGTCTATAGATTAAGAATTATAAAGAATTTTTGATTTCAGATAACATCAAGAGCCAAAATCACCGGGGCCACACACGCGCTTTTTTTTCGAGGTGCCAACTTCGATCAATAATAATAATAATAATAAACTATTACATTTTTTCAAAAATTTTTTTTTTTGTATCTTTAATATGTAAATAAAAACATCCTAAATATCCAAAACGATTCATTTCTATTTTCCTACAAAAAAACGGCCTCCAAAAAAGACATGAAAATCGGCTTAAGTTACCAGACTACTACCTTAACGATACAGTGAAAGCTACGAACAAAGACTACGAACCCACCCCAATGAGCCGGCCAGAACCAGCCTGGACAAAAATCTAATAACTAAGAGCGTGACAAATTCAATCCCCTAGACCTGCGAGAATGATTCGGTTAAACACCAAAACAAAACGACGATATTGTGAAAGCCAGAGATAAATAAGCATCAATGGATTACTTACTCTGACCTCATTTTTGTTCCTGCTGTCCACAGAATTATTTATTGTTGTGTATATAACAGATTATAATTAAGCTACTAAAGTCAATCGAAAAATTTAAAAGAATGGGTAATGAGTAATAGGGTAGCTGCGTCGACTTTTTTTTCCTCAAAAATGGGAATCTTTACTCTCCGTTTTAAGAAATGGAGAGTAATTTTCCATTTCTTTCCAATTTTATTTAAATGCGCAACAGAGCTCAACTCTATTGTCGATTTTTATCGCAAATGGGCAATGCGTTCAGTTTAATTTTCCCTTTAATAATAAAAAAAAGTAATGGATCTCCATTGTCCATTTTTTAAAATGGGTAATGGACTTAGCGTCATTGACCCTTTTTCTCCTCAAAAATGGGCATCGTTACTCTCTATTTTTTTTAAATGATAAATGAGTCTCATCATCATTAATGATTTGTCGGAAAACGTCCAATGGATGCTGCATAGTTTATTTGTTTAAAAGATAAATAATGAGACTCGGCCTCATTGTGTATTCGTTTTTTTTTTTAATCAATATTCAGCCCCATAATATTTCATTGCATAGAAAAATGGGTAACGCATTATTTGCACATTTTTTTTTACAACTCTGATACTACACAATACGTCAGCGAATGGATACGCTTTTCCGTCGCGAGTTTCTTTAAAATTTAATCGAACACTACGTCTACATCGTCTCGACAGCGATTTATCAACATTCATTAAATTTAATTAATTTTCAATATCGTTTATGTAATTATTTGTTTAATGTTATTTTAATATACTTTTTGTTTAATGTTATATTCCCTTCGCTTAAATTTAATCATTAACATCGAACATTACGTAAATATATCGAACGCGTGCGTCTCCAGCGATTAAATTGCTTCTCACCAATATCGCACAATTTCACGATGACAATATATCGAGCTTTTACGAGCTTTTCTTTCGGCTCGCGAAAATTGGCTAATCGAGTAGACTCCTTTCTCCGCGGTTATTACACTCGCTCATTTATATATATATATTTTTATTTATTTATTGGGGACGGTCTCGATGCGCGATCTCGCTAGAAAAAATATTTCTTTTTTGCTACGACAGGCACTATAGCTCCCCGCGGAATTGAGAGAAAAATAAGAGTCTTCTCGAATCTCGATCCCTTAAGAAACAAAGAGAAAAAAAATCTAGCCGATTTTCATCACTCGACAGGCACACGCGTCGTTAGGACTTTGGCGACAGAGCTAAAAGTGACAATGGACACGTCTACCAGGTACACATTATCTCTCTACAATTCAAATGACTCGACTTTTTATTTTCTAAAATTTCGTGCTTTCTTCTCTGCTACTCGACAGCTAAATAGAATTTTTTCGCGAATTTTTATTACGCGCAAAACAAAAAATCTTAAAGAAGACAACAAATTTAAATGAATTAGTATAAAATCATTGGAAAATCCGAAAAAAAAATGCGAATTAACAACAAATTTTCCTCTCAAAGCTCGATTTGGCAAAGCTCTCGAATTAAAGCTCTTTATCCCAATCAGTCGTCTTCCCGTCAATTATACAACAATAATTATTTATAAAGTGGTCGCAATATCGTCGAAATCTTTCGAATGTAAAAAAAAAAACCTTTTAAAAAACAAATTCGTTGAAAAGTTCGTTTTTCAAGCTCGTCACAATGTTAGTTTGTGTATATTTAACTCGTCGGCATTTTTTCTCATTTTTCTTTGCATTCTTTTGGCAAAACGAGAATAATTTACCACCCCTTAAAAAAATACCCCCAAAACGACGGACGTTGTACACATCGATTAGACAATTACTTGGTAATTGTCAATTGACAAATTGTGTGTTTTTGTTAAACAAAAATTACAACAACAACAAAACGTCGATTCAATGTTTCAGTTTTCTTTGTTAAATAAATTTTTTAAATGTACTTATACTCAGAGGGTTGCGCGACCCTTTGATGTTGCGGCGAAGCAGGCGGGGACCGTCCGGCTCGTGTCCTGGGTATGCATGCACAGAACACAGCACAAAACACCACACAGTTACACAGACAGACAGAGAGATAAATTTTGGGAGAGTGAGATAGAAGGGTTGAACAATAGAAAAAAAACAAATGTAATTACAAAAAGGAAATAGAAAAAGAGAGAGAGAGAAAAAATTATTGAATTGTGTGTTGAAGGAGGTCACGACTATTGGTCCGTAATTCAACATTGTTGCCGGACATTTTTATATGCTTTACAACAAGATTTTATATATATGTTGATTGTCAAAATTTAAACAATATGTAGTTTTTACGCATTGCGATATAAAAGTTGGCTATTTTCCATCGAATAAAGAACGCAGCTTTATGGGAACTGTGTCGTCCCGAGTTTCTGTTGTCACAAATTTCGTGCACAATCAATCAACTAAGATCTTCGAAAAACTCACAGTCAATAAATTAAATACGACGCGCATAACTTAAGGGGTCAGGCCACTCTAGAGGCCGAAATAATAGGCTTTTTTGGGGATTTTTTTCAGAAAAACTACAGAATAAATTGAGATTACAAAATAGGGTGTTTATCATACATATCAGTGACTGTATGCAATCATTTTTCTGAGGCGATTAATTTCAAAATGATGACTGTGCAAGCATTTTGCAATGACGTCTCCGTTTTTGTTGGCCGGAAACATAACGCAGACAATTTTCAACCGATTCACTTGAAATTTTGAATATATCTTTAAAAATATATTGTCTATGAAAGTGCACAGGATTTTTTCGATATATTGATTTTTGGCCAAATGGCTCACTTTTAAAGTGAACAGTGAAAAATTTGCTTAAAAAATCGTCAGAAAATTATTAATAACAAATGAACTATGCAATATAAAAAAAAAATCCGACGCACTTCCACAGACAATGTATTTTTAAAGATATATTCAAAATTTTAAGTGAATCGGTTGAAAATTCTCTGAGTTATGTTTCCGGCCAACAAAAATGGAGATGTCATCGCAAAAACGCTGCACAGCCGCCAGTTTTTAAAATGATCGCTTCAAAAAAATCGCTGATAAATACTTTATTTTGTAATCTCGATTTACTTTGTAATTTTTCTGAAAAAAAAATCCCCAAAAAAGAAAAATATTATTTCACCTTGTAAATTGAACGCTAAATTGTCACAAAGTTGATTTTCACGTTGTAAATAATGAATTTGAGATTCAACAGCTGATGCTTCTAAAAGTTTAACCTAACCTTGACGAAGATGAATTATCGGAATTTGCCACGAGAAGAATGTGCGAAAAAAAAATCACGAAAAAAAGTAGTAAATTTTAAGTAGAAATTTTGTTTACATTATCAGAAAAGCATTTGGAATAATCTGTCGTTTGCGATTGTTGATACAACGTTTATTTTCGCAGAATAAAAAAAGGACATGGCTGTACTGACTCCTCCCTCGCCAACCTTCCCTCTAAGTAGTGACTCCACAAATAAAAATAAGAAGAAATGTGTATAATTTTTAGGTTCTTTATTTTCACACATTTCATTTTATTGAGTTGGGCTATGAAAAAGAAATCGCTTTGCTTATGGTACCAAATAAACAAATGGAGTGCAAATGTATTAGGAGGTGTACAGATTGGTCTAGTGTTGATTAGAAAAAAAAATTACTCAACAAATTAAAAATGTAGAAACTGATGCTTCTAAAATTTTGACCTAACCTTAACGAAGATTAATTAACTAAATTTGCTACGAGAAGAATGAGCGAAAAAGAATCACGAAAATAGTACCGGAATGAGGGTTAAAAGTGCCTAATAAAATTTTGTTTACATTATCAGCAAATCATTTGGAATAATCTGTCGGTTGGGATTTTGATACAACGTTTCTTTCGCAAAATAAAAAAAAACATGACTACCGACTCCTCCCTCCCCTCCTCCTCGCTTCTAAGTAATGACTCCACAAATAAAAATAAGAAAAAATGTGTATAATGTTTAGTTTTTTTTATTTTCACACATTTTATTTTATTGGGGTAGGGAAAAAAAATCAATTTGCTTATGGGATCCAAATAAACGAATGGAGAGCAAAAGTATTAAGAGGTTTACAGATCTGTCTAGTGTTGTCTAAAAAAAAAAAACAAAACATTACTCAAGAAATTAAAAATTTTACTTAATAATGGAAAACTACCAGACCCAATTATTCTAAAGTTAATCTATCAGTTACCTAACAATACCAATTTAATTACAAGAATCGTTTAATTAGTTTTTCAAAATAGTACAAAAATGAGTCGAATTAATTGAATGAGAAACTACGTGTTCCAAGGTAAACCGGAAATGAAAACGGAAGAGTTAGCGGTTGACGAAGTATTTTTTTTTTGGTTTTTTTCCGTACTCTCTTAATTATTAACTACTCTCGGAAAGTGGTAGTGGATTTGGGTGCGATATCACGGATAAAAGAAACAGCGAGGACATAGATATATATGTATGTTAAAGGGTGGGGAAGCGGAATTAATGAAATTTAATCAAGTAAAATTAATTTATTAATTAATCGGAACGTTGAGACTCACCTTGGGAATTCCAATTCCAGCACCGACTCCCGCCGCCACTGAACCTCTCGCCGGTTGTACATAGAGGCTCTCCGTACGTTTAGGTTGTCCCGGACTCGGCAGTATATCCTGCCCGAGGCTACGATTTTTCAAAAGTGCACCCTCGAATTGATTCGTTGTTGGTGGCACGTATGTCGGTGTTGCCGCACCGCTACCCACCACCGAACCGTTCAGGGGAGTCCCCGATCTAACTAGACTCGGGCCCCTTACCGATCTTTCGAAATAATAAATACAAACAATTTTCTATAAAATTTTTTTGTTCGGTTATTTTGGAATAACTTAGTTTCATAATTGTTTTTATCTTAATTAAGCTTTGTCGATTTGTTGCTTTGAAAAAATCTCTAGAATCCCCCTTCACTCCTCCCTAAATCGTAATCTATAAACTGCTTGAATGAATGTTAAAACACAAAATTTACGCTGCCAATGTTGAACCCACAAACGGATTTTCTTCCACGCGTTTAATGTGAATTGGATTTTTTTTCATTTTTCTGTTCTTTTATTGAATTGGTAAATAGAATAATATGAATTTACCAATTTTGCACTAATATTAAATCGATAATTAACGGTATTTAATGAAATTAACAATTACTAATGCTTAATTACATTAACAGTAATTAACTGCATTATTATTTGCGTGAATTAATTAAAAGCTGGATAGTTATTTTATTGAAGACCATTTTTTTGTACCGTTCGTTCATGTCTGGTGGCATACTTTTGTCCACGGAAGGTTGCCTCGAACCTATTAATCGAGAATGGGCACGGGCGTAACGATCCACCGAACTGTCTCGACTCGGTGGCCTCTTGTAGTGGTCCAGCCTGAACAATAAACATCGAAAATCGCAGTAATTGTTTGCAATATAAATAAAAAATTTAATGGGCAACATCTTCTTGCGGTAGTCGATTAAATAATTATTTTAATGTTACGTCAACATTTTTGAGAGGGCTGAACATATTTTTTAAACGCTTTTAAATTTTCCATTATTGAAATGACAATTTCTTCTTCCATTTTCCATCATAATTTTTTTGTAATCTGTTTACTCACAAACAACATTGATAAACAAATGCGACAATTAATCAATTGCTCAAAAAGTACTATTTTGCGCCAAAAAGTGGTATTGTTTTATTGTGTTACCTATCATTCAAAGACTGATTAACAACTCCACCGACCGCCGGACGATCTTGAGGATTAAGTACTCGGGAATTTCTTCGTATACTCGTTGAGCTCGGTGGTCTCCGACCGTCGATCGCCGTCGCGTCATTTTGATACTGTGATTGTTGTTGCTGGATATTCGGCTGGCCGTAAACCGACTGTTGATTGTACTGATTTTGTCCGCTAACATACTGATTCGGTACAATCGGTGCCTGGAAAGGAAAATATTTTATCGAACGTTGGTAAAACAGAAATAAAGTCGTTTTTGTTTCCCTCGATCATTGGATCAATTGGACTCAACGTAGGAGCTCGGGAATGGTGTCAATTGATTTTATTCTTTCTTGGGGACAATCTGTCTTGTAGTCGACCCCGTTAAACATGATGCACGGTTAGAGGTGACGAATAAACAAAAATTGTTGTTGAAAAAAAAAAACTATTTCCGAACTAAGATTTCAAGTTTATTCTCGAATCTAATTCACTCAACGTTCACGCGGGAAAACAAAGGGGGAAAGTTATGAATATATTATTTGGAAACTCTTGGTATTCGTGTTGTTGATAAACGGATTTAAAATAACAAACAAAAGAGAAAATTCACTGGACATCTAATGAGCGAAAAATCACGAGAGTTTCGTGCTCGCTTACACCGTAAAGCTGTGTTCCAAATTGATTCATTTGGGCCATTGTCATTGGACCGTACATTGTCGGTGTCATTGGATACAAGATCTAGAATCATAAAGAAATGGACGAAGAGCAACTTTTTGCGCTCCGAGGTCTCTCGACGGTTTATGGACTGACAGTCATCAATTGGGTGTTCATAGGTCATTCTTTTTTTTCTTCAAATGACACAATTAGGTGCTTAACTTTACACCGTGTGACTTTTACCCCGTGTTAGTATTTTAGCCGTTAAGGGTTAACGTCATTCTAGCGGCAGAAAAAAGGCCTCATTTTGACGATTTATGTTTAAAGTATGAAAAGAGGCATAGGATTTTTTTCAGAGGATGTATTTAACACATATTGAAGTATGAAAAAAAAATTTTATTATCATTTTGATACAAAATGGTGGCGACAGAGACCATCTTGCAAATCGTCTGTTTTTAAAACACTGAAACTTGTAACAAAAAACCAAAAAATTTTATAATCGATATACTATTGGCTATGGGACTACGTAGGGATTTTCTTTTAAACCAAATTTTGTAGAAATGGTGCACTTTTGAAAAAATTTATCGATTTTCTGCCAAAAAAAGCAGTAAATCGTTTATAAAAAAAAAGTTTATATTAAATCAACAAACGGCTACGTACTCCTATAGAGAATGTAATTGTGAAGTTAGTAACAAAATTTCAAATCGATCCATGCAACGGTGTTGAAGTAATACGTCCTCCCAGTTTGAAAAAAACGATTTTCAAGATGGGCTCAATGGGCAAAATGATAATAAAATTTTTTTTTTCATACTTCAATATGTGTTAAATAAATCCTCTAAGAAGAAATGCTATTCCGCTTTTCATACTCCCAAAATAAATCGTCAAAGTTAGGCCTTTTTACTGCCGTTAGAGTGGTGTTACCCGGTAATTCGTAATTATTTTGGACATTTGATTTCTCATTCTGTTGGTTATTGAAACCTTCTAACCTTAAAAAGCCGGGCCCCTATGTCTTACTGTTTCGAAAATCATCCACTTTAAAAATGAACTGCCGATTGACGACTGCCCCTCCCATTCGCGAGTCTCGTGGGCTAGTCAGGTGAATTGAGTACAATCGTAAACCCTGTTACCCAAAAAAAGGAATCCTTCAGTAAATCTGATTTTTATTCTTACCTGCTGGCTCGAGTAATTCGCTGGATATTGGTTCTGATAACCTTGAGGACTTGAATTTTGCGGATAACCCGGATAGTGTTCCTGCGGCTGTTGCTGATTACCGGCTGCCGATGGTTGAAACTGTGTGTACTGACCACCCTGAACGACAAACTGACTGGGGCCACCACCAGGCCCGTAAGGTCCACCGGTACCAGTTCCACCAACGAAATTCATGGGAGGATACTGTCCGGTCAAACTACTGCCATATTGATTCATCGGCTGACTCGCATTCTGATAAGATGTCTGACCGTATGAATTCTGATTAATTCCCTGATTCGGTAAAGCCTGATTAACAGCTTGATTAATCATCTGATTGCTCATCTGATTCTGTCCTACCGAGGAGTTCTGATTTCCAGCGCTTTGATTGTGCGACGGATTCATGCTCGCTCGTCTTAATGACTGATTAATCGACTGTGCTATTGTTTGAGAGGGATTGTTACCGATCGTCGGGCCATCTGAGTTGATCGTTGATTTTAACGGACTGGACGTTAACGATTTGTCACCAATACCACCCGCTATCGTTGTCTGATTACCTAAACCCGATTTCTGCAATATACTCTTCGCCGGCTGAGCGTCCTGTGGCGGTGGAACGTACTTTGGTATTTCGCGATTTCGTAACCTCTCCAAACCGGGTTGTCGGAAATCCGGTGCAAATTGCCGGGCAGTCTGTTGGGCAAGTTCCGAATCGGCTCTCGCGTGTTCCGCCGACATATCGGCCAATTCGGCCTTTCCTCGGGCTGTTGCCGTTCTCGATATCGCTATATCAGCCTTCTGCAGAGCAATCTTGCTTGCTCTTTGGGCTGCGCTCACCGCGGCCTCTATTCTTTCACGAAATTTTGCCGATCTTATCAGGAACAAGTGTCTCTTCTTCTGGCTCGTTATCAGAACGTTGTTCTTGTACTTTCCTTCCTCCTTGTTGCCGTCGCGAAAGGTCGTCACACCGTAACCGTACTTTCTGTTGTTGAACCACTCACCCTCGTAACGAAGACCGTCGCTACGCTCCGATATACCAAAACCCGTGCGTTTGTCATTTTTCCACTCGCCCAGATACGTCTCCGTCACCGATGCATCCATCTGTTCGTCCTGAAAGATTTATTACCGGCCAGTTTGAGCAATCCGAACGAATAAGAATGAATGGTGCGGAGAAAGGAATTCCGTATGAGTGAAGAAGAATTTGGATTTTGGAAAGAACTAGAGGTTCCGATGATTGAAGGTACATTAGTAAATTGGAATTGGGGATAAGTATTCGGATTAGATTTATTACGGGCCAGTTTGAGCGACGCGAACGCATAAGAATTAGTGATACGGATGAGAAAGTGGATACTGGGGAATTAGAGAAATGAATTAGGTATGAGCGAAGAAGAATTTGGATTTTTGAAAGAACTAGAGGTTGAGATGAGTGAAGGTACATTAGTAAATGGGAATTGGGGATAAGTAATCGGATTGGATTTACTGCGGCCCAGTTTGAGCAACGCGAACGAATAAGAATTACTGGTACGGACGAGAAAATGTATACTGGGGAATTAGAGAAAGGAATTAGGTATGAGTGAAGAAGAATTTGGATTTTGGAAAGAACTAGAGGTTCCGATGAGTGAAGGTACATTAGTAAATATGAATTGGGGATAAGCAATCGGATTAGATTTATTACGGTCCAGTTTAAGCGACCAAAACTACTAAGAATTAGTGGTGCGGACGAGAAAATAGATACTGGGGAATTAGAGAAAGGAATTAGGTATGAGTGAAGAAGAATTTGGATTTTGGAAAGAATTACAGGTTGAGATGAGTGAAGGTATATTAGTAAATGGGAATTGGGGATAAGTAATCAGATTAGGATTTCGGGTAAAGGGGTTTCGATGAGTTAAAGGGACATGAATGAATGAGAATTGGGACTTTGGAAAGTATTTGGCGTTTGGGTTGAGCGATTCAAAAGTAGAAGTGATGATGAGTGAATCGGAATCAGAGATGAATGAATGGAAATTATGGAGTTGGATGATAGAATGGAAATGAGGCATTAGTGATGGAAATGAGGGATCAATGCTGTAAATGTCGTTATTCTGAAAGGCGTATGTGGTAAAAAAAACAGTGTGTTCCATTTATACCTCGATTACGAAGGACGCATTGCTGTCCGTGTGAACGGAAGCCGAGGCCTGACTCTGCGAACTTTCGGTCGACATCCAGGAAGCGGAGCTTGCATTGCTCCTAATACTGCCGCCGGTACCACGCTTCTCGAGATCTCCGGTGCTTCTCTGCTTTCGTATTTTGAGGCCCTGCATATGAATGACAACAAAACTATTGGTTCAAACGAATTTTGATACAAAATCGGCATGTTGAAGAAAAATTGATAAAATCAAAAATCAAATTAGAATCAACGGGTTTAAAAAAAAATTGAAACGTTAGAACGTAGAAAAAATGTCATTTTTCACAAATTGAGAAATTATTTTAACAAATCGTAAATTCAAAAATAATTTTCAAATCATTTAAAAATGTATTGTCAAACGATTTATGATTGATGAAATCATTGTCATACCGAGAGAATTCCTTTTTTGAGCGATTTTTCCGTGAGGCTCTTTCGCCTCGCTGGTGGATCATCGCTTCTCGCTTTGAGAACGAAACCACCCCGGCTGTCGTCGACACGACGATCACGTCGGTCCGTTGGTTCGGGTGTCGGTGCAGCGACAGGACCACCGTCCGCGCTTCTTAACGACGTTAAGGAAGCACGAATAGCCGCTTGTTTCGGGGGTTTGTAATGACTCGCGAGACCAAATGGTGCACTCGCCCTGACACCGTAACCGTGACGCATACCACGAAGCCATTGTCCCTGATACGTACCTACGGAAAAAAGAAAACATACAAAAAATTAGTCATCAATGTTTTCCAATAATTTTACATTGCTTCGTCATTATTTTCATCTCGCTCTGAAAGCTTCCTCTATGAGGAAATCAAAATGGAAAAATTAAATGGCTCATAGAGGGGGACGAAATACATTTTTTTTCGATAATTTTTTAAGCGCTCACATACCCCTGAAATTTTCAAAAAAACGAAATTTTTTTACAAATTTGTATTCTTTAAACTTTTAAGAATTAAAAAAAAAACTTTTAAGGCAATTCCACTCCGTTACAAAGTTATAGCAATAAATGTGACCGGACCGGAAACTTTAAACGCGTTTCTCTCGACACTATGTTTATAGACAGTTTCAGCACGATAACTCGGTCAATTTTTAATATTTTTTAACTGTTTTTTTTTATTCTTGATAATTATTTTCTCTATAGACTGACGAGAGGTTTTATAAATTTTTTCGTTGGACAATTTTTTATAAAGTATTAAATGCTAATTTTTTTTTCTTAAATTGCATACTAAAGTTTTGAATACTGTAATTTCGTTATTTTTGAAAATAAAAAAAACTCCCTCCGTCAGACTATTACTACTACATTAGTTTACTAGATTCTTTTTCATTTTTGTCGATTGAATAATTTTTCGTGAAGTTATGATGTCGACAAGGAGGCGCCATGGTTTTCATCAGTAGTACATTTATACTCGTAAAAAATAATGTTAATATTTAAATAAAAACATTTAAAAAAATGTTCTTATAGTTAAAAAGGTAATAAAAAATGTGAAATCAACAATTCAATTTTTTTTTCACCATATACCGTTTATAACAATTTTCCAAAATTACTCGGTTTTCAGCGCGCGCAGGGGTATGTGAACCCTTAAAACGTTTTTTCGATATATTTTTCTAGATGGATTTTTTTTTAATCTGAGAAGAAAAAGTATTCTAGCAGAGATACTAAGCTGGAGCGAAAAGTAAGGGTCACGTGCGGACAGAACTCTTCTCTCTCGCTCTTTTTCTAACTCTTTGCCAGCGTACTCATCCTCGTCTGCCGCAAGCTTTGCTCGCGTGCATATCCAGGTCATCTCTCCTCTCGTTTTACTCCGTATAGTCGCTCTTTCCATCGTTTCATCGGACTCACGCTAGCTCCCTCTCTCTCTCTCTCTTTCTCTCTTTATCTCTCTTTCCCTCTATCATCCCTTAACTCGAGATATCAGGAGTAAAGAAGAAAAGTAGATAAAAAAGCTCAAAAACACATTGCGGGGGTTTCGGATTAAAGTACTTTGAGAGTTTTCGAGAATCATTTATGTTAGAAGCAGTCGGTGATAAAAATTCGTTTTACACAGCATGTCTGACCAATAACGTCTGTAACCACTTAACGAGTACGTCTGACCAAAAAATCCATAACTACTTAAACGGTACGAAATGTAAAAAAAATTCCTAAAAAATGGTCCTTATTTCATTTTCATTTTTTTTTCAACCAAACAAATTCTCAATAATATTGTTTATTCACGTTAATTAATAAATTCTGAATATAACATTTACCGATGTTAATTTCAACAAATTGTCGGGAATAACAATGAGATAAACATTTGACAAACATCAACCGTACTAACGATACCAAAAACGTTGATTTTCCATAATGATTATTTTTAAAAGTTATTAATAATAGAGTTAAAAAAAAATTAACCAAACATGTCGAATTTTTTTCTCGTTTTTTTCAATTAACCTCAAATTATATTTTTATCGATGTTTTTTTTCTTCATTCAAGTTTGAAAAAAAGAAAATACTGAGCTAATTCTGATAAATTTGGTGCTGTAGTATAAAAAATATTGGCTTACAGTATTTTTGACAATTTTTTTAAACTTTCTCTAAGTTTTTCCTAAATTGACAATTAGTTCGACAGAAAAAAAGTCATATTAATTAATCGTGAGTTTGAAAAATCTTTTAAAAAAATACAGAGTACCGTTTATAATTTAAACAATAATAACAAATTATCGACGAAATCACCGTGACGTAGAAAGTCGAATTTTGAGTTGCGTTGACACGGAAGGTTCTATATTTGCACTCTCGAAGTCCGCAAGCTTTCTGATATCTATGGAAACGTTGGATCGACTTCCGGTAGAAGAAAGACCAATAAATCCAATAAAAAAAAGTCCTAGAACTGAAATATATAGAATTTTTGAACTTTTCTTTACTTTTCTCTTTCACACAAACACACACAGTTTTTTGCGTCTTCCTCTCTGCGGAAAATCCTCGAAAGAGTAAAAAGAGAAAGAGAGACAGACAGAGAGCCGGAAATCCGTTTGCTCTCGACACATGTCCTCGTGTATTGTGTCGCAAAAAGACAACAATATAATGTAGATAATGGACAATTGTAATTCGATGGGATATCAGCGATACGACGGAAAGCACTCGAATTAAAAAAAAAGGCAATTAATACTATGTTCATTTAGGAAAGAGAAACGAAAGCTCCCAGCGAATGAATATGCCATTGTGGTAAGAATAAAGGGAAACGAAGATGGCTATCTCGTTCTTAATAATGATGATAATAATAACAATGAAAATGTGAAAAGCTCGAGTATCCTCAGTCCCAGAATGGCATACACCGCTGTCCCATATATCTTATACTCACACCTAAATCAATATTTGAAAAATACTGAAAAGCACATTCTAGACAATAGTTTGCATTAGGAGTAAAATTTGGATGCCCCTATAAAATACAATGAGTCTATAAAAAATACTAAAATTTCATGATACATGAAAATTCTTTATGGAATTCTACGAATTCTTTTTAAATTCCGTCAAATTCCTTACAGATCATTACAAATTTTACTACAATAATAAAGTTGGAGAGTTTGTATGTTTGTTCGAACGGGCTGATCTCGGTAAATACTAACCCGATTTGAAATTTTTTTTTGCATTAGATAGCCCATTTATTCGGGGAGGCTCTAGGCTATATAACTTCATGCTATGACCGTAAGGAGCGGCGGCGCCATCGGATTATTTTTTAATGATAGGTCCTTTTATTTTGCCACATAATTTCCGGATGGTATTTATAGTTAATGAGATGCACTTGGTTATGTACTCATAATGCGTATGAAACAGATATATAATTCAAATTTAACGCCGGTGAAACCGCGGGGCATGGCTAGTATTAAATAAGTGTCTATAAAATTCCAAATATCGATTGAAAAATATTTAAATTCCCTATAAAACTCTAAAAATCACTAGATATGTAGAATTCTCCCTAGAGTTACTATAAATTAAAAAAAATACAAAAATACCCCTAAGCATATTGGATCTGTTGTATAATTAACAAATTTTTCTAAAAAAAAATACTAAAAATTCATGAAACACGAAAATTCTCTATGAAATTCTAAAAGTCCTTTTTAAAATCCTTAAAATTCCTTACAGATCATTATGTGGGAAATAATGCATCAACGAAAGGACCCATATACTAAAATGCATGTCACATAGCAACGGCGTTGCTAATGACGATAATATAATAAAACAATATATAAGAATAAACAGTTTGTGAGAAACCAGCGAGAAGGGCGGAAGTGCTTATTTATTAAATCCATGCGACCAATAAATAAAGTCTTCGCCTTTATTTATTTATTTATTTATTTATTTATCTAAAGAGAACCCTGACAAAACAGTTGACAAGAAGTGCGACAGTTTTCAGAAGTGGGATTTTAATCCAATACTCATACGAATTTCAACGTGAATGAATCTGGGATTCATCAAGCGAATCGGGATAACGGAATTTCCCAGTCGTGAGTGAAAGTGAGCATCCACCAATCTGGGAATTGGGAATTGAACTCACAAAATTTGTAATTTTCAGCGTTAAAGGGATCGTTGTGACAAAATTAGTGCACCGTGGATCCTAACGCGATAAATACACCCAAGGAAAAAAGAAAGAGAGGACAACCAAGGAAGTTTTAAGTCGACACGATAGCGGACGTAGAGATACGTCAAACAATGCAGCGGACTCCTAACGACGTAGGAAGAACGACACGATGGCACGGTGAAAATAATATAGAAACGATGGAGCAACATCGAGGAACGCCGATCAGAAACTCCATTGAACGTGAAATATTACCGGATCTGGATCCTGATATAGCACATTTTGAGAGGATGAGTATTTAATAACACACCAAGCCGATCCAGACGATTTGGCCACGAAACACTATGCCCTATCAAAACTGGACGGCGTTGCAAGGGAATGGAAGGACAGTCTCGAGAGAGCGGAAAGAACGTGGGACGATTGGAAGGTATTGTTAAAAGAAACATTCCTCGGTGAATATACGGGTATCAAAAAAGTGTTGAAGGCCCAAAATTACAAACGCAGGCCAGGCCAAAGTATCGTCGAGTACTTTTACAAAAAAAATAACAAGATGCAACAATGCTCGAATCGGACCTCGAGAGACTATTGAGTGGATCGTCGATGGATTGGAAAATGTGCAATGTCGCTCGTATTTGGGACCTCTTTCTCGATACGATCAACCAACCGATCTGGTACCAGATTTGAAGAGCGGGGACACGTTTATTAGACAGTTTCTGCGTCCCGTAGGAAAATCAACATTCCCGAGGAACGAAGCGCAGGGTTTTGGCTACCAACGAACGGAACACGCACCCAAGTTTCACCAAGCTGTAGGATCAGACGAAACGGCAGTTAGACAAGTAGTTAAAAAAAAAGATACGAAAGAAATTATTTGCTTTAAGGGTGAACACCACTGTGACCCCCTGTTTTTTTTTCACATTTTTCAAGAATTTTTTTTTGTGGGAAAAAAAGAGATATTCGAAAAATACCGAGTGTTTTCGTTAATAATATGATATTTTGAGGAGAAGTACATAGGGATTAGGAAAAATATTGTTTAAAAAAATAGGCACGCCTTTGAAATTAAAATTAATTTCAAAGGCGTGCCTATTTTTTTTTAAACAATATTTTTCCAAATCCCTATGTACTTCTCTTCAAAATATCATATTATTAACGAAAACACTCGGTTTTTTTTTTCAGATCGACGTTGAACAGAGTTCTGCTGCGTGCCGCGGAGATGACAGCACCTGACGCGAGAGCTTCCCCAGCGCCACCATGCGGCGTGAAAAATGTGAAAAAAATGTTTTTTGATACATTAATAAACAAGGAACAAAACCCAAAAAATTTTTTCGAATATCTTTTTTTTCCTACAAAAAAAAATTCTTGAAAAATGTGAAAAAAAACAGGGGGTCACAGTGGTGTTCACCCTTAAGTGTGGCAATGCAGGTCACTATGCAAGAAATTGTCCTGAAAATATCAATGGAAAGAACTAATCAACGGGTATTGAAAATTCGGGGAGCGAGAGAATTTCGAATATCAATGGAAATTCTCATGCAAAATTTCTCAAAGAAGCCTTCATAAACAAGAAAGCAATTCGATGCTACATAGATTTGGGCAGTGGAGTGACGACTCTAAGAAAAGATTACGCTCACGATCTAAATTTAACATATTTTGAAAACAAATTGGAACCGTTTACAGGATACGGTGGAGGACAAGTCACCTCAATAGGTGTGATGACTGTAGAGATCGAAATCGACGGCGTCACGGCAAAATGCAATGTTTTTATAGTTCCAAGCGATGTACAAATCGTACCGTTATTGGTTGGACATTCCTATACAGAGTAGCGCAACGTACATATACTAAATACGAAAGGAATGTTGAATAAAGCGAGTAACCTGAACGAGTTGTTTAACATTGAGCCGACAAAATCGTGCAAAACGAAATTCATAGTCGGAGAAGAAATCGTTATTCCAAGAAATTATCTCGGTCACATTAACGTCGTCGGGAATATACCGAAGAATGATTTTTATGTTGAAGGAAGCACACGAGAATGTGGGAATATCATTCCACGATGTATCATCAATACGAACGACGACGGCGAATCCGTTATACCAATAATGAATCTCAGCAATAACGAGATAATGTTTAAAAAGGGACAAACAATTGCTCGAGGAGAGATCTGCGAAGAAAAAGAATTGACACGAGAAAAGCACGATCAAGAAGTTACCGAAAATGAAGTAGATTCAGACCTGGGCGAGATCAGACGCACGCAATTGGCGCAAGTAAGGAACAAATATCGCGGAATCGTCGCCAGAAACGCGAATCAGGTAGGCAAAGCAAATTCAACTGACTACCGAGAAACCAGTATGTTACCGACCATACCGACTCAGTTATCACGAAAAGGAACAAGTAAAGGATATGATCGCAGATCTGAAACAGGCGGAAATAATAGAAAATAGTTCCTCACAATACGCAAGTCCGATTTTATTGGTGCGCAAGAAAAATGGAAAAATTAAGATGTGCGTTGATTACCGAGCACTGAATAAGATCACGATTAACGACAAATACCCGATGCCTCTAATAGATGATCATATAGATAGACTGAGAAGTCATCAATACTTCACGAGTCTTGATTTGTTTGGCGGGTACTACCAAGTACCGGTAGCAAAAGATTCAAGAGACAAGACAGCATTCGTAACACCAGATGGACAATACGAGTTCAGGCGAATGCCTTTTGATCTATGCAATACACCAGCCGTTTTCCAAAGGATGATTAACACGATTTTCGGAACATTGGATCCAGGGCTAGCAATGGCCTACCTGGATGATATTATTTCAGCGAGTCAAACATTCGAGGACGGGATCTATAAGCTGGAAACGATATTACAGGCACTCATATCGACAGGATTAACGATTAATTTAAAGAAATGCCATTTCTTCAAGAAGAAGATAGAATGTTTGGGTTTCGAAATCTCGCAGTCGGGAATCGAACCGGGTTCAAAGAAGGTGAACTGCGTTAAATCTTTTCCGACACCGACGAACGTAAGAGCGGTAAGAAGTTTCATCGGATTTGCCAGCTTCTTCCGCAGATTTGTAAAAGGTTTCGCGAATATCATAAAGCCATTAACGAACCTACTGGCAAAAGGGGTAAAGTTTGTTTGGAAAGAGGAACAACAACGATCATTTGAAGGAATCAAGCTGAGACTGATGTCGAAACAAATATTAGCAATATACAATGTGAAAGCAAGTACGGAGGTTCACACAGATGCCAGTCAGCGGGGACTAGGAGCTGTGTTTTTTTAAGAACAAGACGATCGACGAATGCATCCGATCAACTACTTCAGCAGAAAAACAACAAACGATGAAGCCAAATATCATTCATATGAATTAGAAGCGTTGGCAATTGTTTGTGCTCTAGAGAAATTCCGTGTATATGTCATCGGAATACAATTCACAATTAAGACAGACTGTAATAGTCTGAAACTTTTGGAGAACAAAAGGGACTTAAATCCGCGTATCGGACTATGGTTCGTGAGACTATCAGAATTTAATTATCGTATTGAATATTTAAAGGGTGAGCAGAATTGTGTCGCGGACGGGCTAAGTAGATCTCCAGTAGAACATGCTGAGGAAGCCCCAATCATAGGAATACCAATTCTGGGTATCAACATTAATACTAACTGGAAAGCGGCGATGCAACGGGCTAGTCCAGAGATTCTCGCAATCAGAGATAAATTAGAGGAAGGTGACGTGGATACACATAAAAAGTTTAGTATGTGTAACGCAAGAGTATACCGAATAACGAAGGGACGATGGCGATTATACGTGCCTACGGAACTAAGAAACGACGTGGTTATGACAGCCCATAAAAGTCTCGAACATTTGGTATCGACAAAACTCTTTCTAAGTTAAAGGAAACTTACTATTTTCCGGGGGTGCGAGATTATGTGACAACCTATATTAATCGATGCATAAACTGCTTGTATTACAAATCTCAGATCGGAAAGAAAGCCGGATATTTTCATCCAATAGAAAAAGGAAGTATTCCATTTGACACAATGCATGTTGACCATTTGGGCCCCTTTATCAGGACAACACGAGAAAAAAAATACGTATTAGGGATGATCTGCGCCTATAGTAAATACGTTATGCTAGAAGCTGTGAAAAGTACGGGTTCAGAAGAAACGATCGAAGTGTTGCGAACACTGATGTTCCACTATGGAAAACAAGTGATAAAGGAGCGGCGGACATTTCCGGAAAGTTCAGAGATTTCTGCTTCGAATATGAGATAATTCCTGTACAAATTGCTGCTGGTATCCCAAGAGCAAATGGCCAAATACAAAGGGTAAATAGTGTGATTTTGAATTGCTTACCCACAATAACACGTGACATTGAACACACTGACTGGGATGAAAAAATCTACGAAATTCAATGGGCCATTAATAATAGCACACACCGGATAATGAAGCAAACGCCAGCCGAACTTATCTTTAACTATAAACCAATAGAAAAAGGTGATAGTTTGTTAACTCGTGAGTTGAAAGAATTGAACGATGAACTCAGAATCGAAATGGAACGAGAAAACGTCTCAGAGTTGTTACAAAAAAATAAACAAGCGCTCTGTGAACAATTTAACAAAAAACGCACATGCGCAGAAAAATTGGAACCGGGACAATTGGTACTGGTACGCTACGAAGCATCTGCGAATGGACAGAGCCGGAAATTATTAGAAAAATACCGCGGTCCGTCCAAAGTGGTAAAAGAAATAGGGAATGATCGGTATCTGATTCAAGATATCGAAGGGGAAAAACAGAGCCAACGTTTTTATAAGAGCATAATTGCTATGGACCGCTTAAAAATAATACCCAAAGGAGAATAATGGAAATAATCTATCCATCGTCGAGGACGCCAATCGGTTGCAGGAAGGCCGAACTGTGGGAAATAATGCATCAACGAAAGGACCCATATACTAAAATGCATGTCACATAGCAACGGCGTTGCTAATGACGATGATATAATAAAACAATATAAAAGAATAAACAGTTTGTGAGAAACCAGCGAGAAGGCCGGAAGTGCTTATTTGATAAATCTATTCGACCAATAAATAAAGTCTTCGCCTTTATTTATTTATTTATCTAAAGAGAATCTCTCTTATCTCATCTTTTTTCGCGTTCTCTTATCTCGCGAGTTAATAAACTTTCACATTTTCCTATCGGTTTATAGTTAAAGATGAGTTCGGCTGGCGTTTGCTTCATTATTCGGTGTGTGCTATTATTAATGGGCCATTCGACTTCGTAGATTTTTTCATCCCAGTCAGTGTGTTCGGCTGTCATAACTACGTCGTTTCTTAGTTCCGTAGGTACATGTAATCGCCATCGTCCCTTCGTTATTCGATATACTCTTGCGTTACACATACTAAACTTTTTATGTGTGTCCGCGTCACCTTCCTCTAATTTATCTCTGATTGCGGGAATCGTTGGACTAGCCCGTTGCATCGCCGCTATCCAGTTAGTATTGATGTTGATGCCCAGAATTCGTATTCCTATGATTGGGGTTTCCTCAGCATGTTCTACTGGAGATCTACTTAGCCCGTCCGCGACACAATTCTGCTCACCCTTTAAATATTCAATACGATAATTAAATTCTGATAGTCTCACGAACCATCGTCCGATACGCGGATTTAAGTCCCTTTTGTTCTCCAAAAGTTTCAGACTATTACAGTCTGTCTTAATTGTGAATTGTATTCCGATGAGATATACACGGAATTTTGCTAGAGCGCAAACAATTGCCAACGCCTCTAATTCGTATGAATGATATTTGGCTTCATCGTTTGTTGTTTTTCTACTGAAGTAGCTGATCGGATGCATTCGTCGATCGTCTTGTTCTTGAAGCAACACAGCTCGTAGCCCATGTTGACTGGCGTCTGTGTGAACTTCCGTTTTTGCTTTCACACTGTATATCTCTAATATTGGTCTCGACATCAGTCTCAGCTTGATTTCTTCAAATGATCGTTGTTGTTCCTTTTTCCAAACAAACGTTTCCCCTTTTGCCAGTAGATTCGTCAATGGCTTCATGATCGTTGTGAAACCTTGTACAAACCTGCGGAAAAAGCTGGCTAATCCGATGAAACTCCTTACCGCTCTTACGTTCGTCGGTGCCGGAAAAGATTTAACGCGGTTCACCTGCTTCGAACGCGGTTCAATTCCCGACTGCGAGATTTCGAAACCCAAATATTCTATCTTCTTCTTGAAGAAATGGCATTTCTTTAAATTAATCGTTAGTCCTGTTGATACGAGTGCCTGTAATATTTTGTCCAACTTATAGATCCCGTCCTCGAATGTTTGACTCGCTGAAATAATATCATCCAGGTAGGCCATTGCTACCCCTGGATCCAATGTTCCGAAAATCGTGTTAATCATCCTTCGGAAAACGGCTGGTGCGTTGCATAGACCAAAAGTCATTCGCTTGAACTGGTAATGCCCATCTGGTGTTACGAATGCTGTCTTGTCTCTTGAATCTTTGGCTACAGGTAGTTGATAGTATCCGCTGAACAAATCAAGACTCGTGAAGTATTGATTACCTCTCAATCTGTGTATTTGATCATCTGTTAAAGGCATCGGGTATTTGTCTTTAACCGTGATCTTATTTAGTGCTCGGTAATCGATGCACATTCTTATTTCTCCATTTTTCTTGCGAACCAATAAAATCGGATTTGCGTATTGAGAGGAACTATTTTCTATTATCTCCGCCTGTTTCAGATCTGCGATCATGTCCTTTACTTGTTCCTTCTCGTGATAACTGAGTCGGTATGGTCGGCGGCATACTGGTTTCTCGATGGTCAATTGAATCGTTATTTCGGTTGAATTTGCTGTGCCTACTTGATGCACGTTTTTGGCGACGATTCCGCGATATTTGTTCATTACTTGAACCAATTGCGTGTGTCTGATCTCGTCCAATCTGAATCTACTTCATTTTCGGTGATTTCTTGATCGTGCGTTTCTCGTGTCAATTCTTCTTCTTCGCAGACCTCTCCCCGAACAATTGTTTGTCCCTTTTTAAACATTATTTCGTTGTTGCTGAGATTCATTATTGGTATGACGGATTCGCCGTCGTCGCCTGTGCTGATGATACATCTAGGAATGATATTCCCACATTCTCGTGTGCTTCCTTCAACATAAAAATCGTTCATTGGTATATACCCGACGACGTTAATGTGACCGAGATAATTTCTTGGGATGACGACTTCTTCTCCGACTATGTATTTCGTTTTGCACGATTTTGCCGGCTCGATGTTGAGCAATTCGTCCAGGTTGCTTGCTATATTCAACATTCCTTCCATATTTAGGATATGTACGTTGCGCTGCTCCGTAAAGGAATGTCCGACCAACAACGGTACGATGTGTACATCGCTTGGCACTATGAAAACATTACATTTTGCCGTGACGCCATCGATTTCGATCTCTACAGTCATCACACCTATTGGGGTGACTTGTCCTCCACCGTATCCTGTAAACGGTTCCAATTTGTTTTCAAAATATGTTAAATTTAGATCGTCAGCGTAATCTTTTCTTAGAGTCGTCACTCCACTGCCCAAATCTATGTAGCATCGAATTGCGTTCTTGTTTATGAAGGCTTCTTTGAAAAATCTTGCATGAGAATTTCCATTGATATGCAAAATTCCCTCGTTCCCCGAATTTTTAATACCCGTTGGTTGCTCCTTTCCATTGGTATTTTCAGGACAATTTCTTGCATAGTGACCTGCATTTCCACACTTAAAATATATAATTTCTTTCGTATCCTTTTTTTTAACTACTTGTCTAACTGCCGTTTCATCTGGTTCTACACCTTGGTGAAACTTGGGTGTGTTTCCCGTTCGTTGGTAGCCAAAACCCTGCACTTCCTTCCTTGGGAATGTAGGTTTTCCTACGGGAGGCGGATACTGTCTAATAAACGTGTCTCTGCTCTTCAAGTCTGGTAGAAGGTCGGTTGGTTAATCGTATCGAGAAAGAGGTCCCAAATACGAACGATATTGCACATTTTCCAATCCGTCGACGATCCACTCGATAGTCTCTCGAGTTCCTATTCGAACATTGTTGCACTTCGTTAATTTATTATAGAAATACTCGACGACACTTTGGCCTGGGTGACCTGTGTAATTCTGGGCTTCCAACACTTTTTTGATACCCGTATCTTCACCGAGGAATGTTCTTCTTAGTAATACCTTCCAGTCTTCCCACGTTCTGTCCGCAACTGTCTTTCCATTCCCTCGCAACGTCGTCCAGTTTTGATAGGGCATAGTGTTTCGTAGTCAAGTCGTCCCCACCGTACATATCCGAGTATTCTTCAATTTTGTTGGTCCATCGGTAGATATCGATATCGCTACTCACTGTATCGAAGCTTGGCAAAACTCTCGATAAATCCATGAAGTTACGCGTTCGGCCTGGTGTGTTATTAAATAGACTCATTCTCTCGAAGTTTGCTATTTCACGATCCAGCTCAGGTAATAATCCACGCTCAATAGAGTTTGTGATCGGCGTGCCTCGATGTTGTTCCATCGTTTCTATATTATTTTTACCGTGCGGTCGTGTCGTTCTTCGTTCGTCGTTAGGAGTCCGCTGCATTGTCTGGCGTACCTCTTCCTTCATTATCGTGTCGACTCGAATTTTCCTTGGGTGTATTTATCGCGGTAGGATCCACGGTGCACTGATTTTATCACAGTGATCCGTTTAACGATGGAAATTCCAAATTTCCTCAACTTAATTCCCGATTCCCAGATTGCTATGTTCACTTTCATTCGCGATTAGAAAATTCCGTTATCCCGATTCGCTTGGTGAATCCCAGATTCATTCGCGTTGAAATTCGTACGCGTATTGGATTAAAATCCCACTTCTGAAAATTGTCGTACTTCTTGTCGATTGTTTTGTCAGGATTCTCTTTAGATAAATAAATAAATAAATAAAGACGAAGACTTCATTTATTGATTCAATAGATTTATTTAATAAGAACTCCCGGCCTTCTCGCTGGTTTCTCACAAACTGTTGATTCCCTTGTATTGTTTTATTATCTCATCGTCATTAGCAACGCCGTTGCTACATAAGATGCATTTTAGTATATGGACCCTTCCGTTGATACATTATATCCTACAGTATAATTAACAAATTTTTCTAAAATAAAAAAATACTAAAAATGTATGAAACACGAAAATTCTCTATGAAATTCTAAAAGTCTTTTTTAAAATCCTTCAAATTCCTTAGAGATCATTACAAATATCAAATAAGTATTTATGAAGCCTTAAATATGAATCGAAAAATATTTACATTTTCTATAAAACCCTAAAAATCATTATATATTTAGAATTCACCCTAAAATGACTATAAATTTCTAAAAATACAAAAATACCCCTAAGAATATTGGAACTGTTGTATAATTAACGGATTTGCCTAAAAAAAAAAAATACTAAAATTTCATGAAACACGAAAATTCTCTATAAAATTCTAATAGTCCTTTTTAAAATCCTTCAAATTCCGTACAGATCATTGCAAATATTAAACCTATGAAACCTTAAATATCGATAGAAAAATATTAAAATTCCCTATAAATCCTAAAAATCCTTATAAATGTAGAATTTTCCCTAGAATTACTGTACATTTCTAAAAAAAAAAGTTCTGAAATTCTTCATACAGACAAAATTATGTTATCGCATGTAGTAAAAAATCATATCGGGATACTCCAACTGTACCGAACGAGTTGCTATTAAGAACGAGCAAACGGAATGCCAGAATGATTATAAGGAGTCCAGAGTAATGTACGTAATGCAAAATAACGACTGAAAAGAGTATATATATGGTTTTAATGAACACTTGGCGCAAGCTTTAACTACTCCCTGGCGCCTCTATCGTATTAAGCACTTGTTCGGCTTGTTCTATATGTATTTCGGCTATACGGCCCTGAATTTCGTTCGCAACACGGGCACTTGCGCGATGATTGGCTGAGGCTGGTCAGCTTGAAATAGACGGGCCACGTCTCACAATTTCCTCGCTGATTTTCGTCGAAACCACTATATACATATTTGTGATTGTAAAACGAATATTGTACGTGTACATATATATATATATATATATTCGTCTCACAATCGCAAATTCAACTTTGTATGTATCGCTAGAGCGCAATGGATCTCTTCGTGGTGTCCCCAACCCCCTCCCATTTCCTCAACAAAATCTGTGTTGGTGAAAATTATTTGGTGCGAGAGTGTATTTCCGTCCGCAGCCTCCAACTTCTCAGAGCTACAGGCGAAAAAGCTCCCTAGCGTCGCGAAATCGTGACCACCCCACGTGAAAAATATGTGCATCAGCTATTTTATGAATTCCGAATGGGAAAAAAAAGTTTTCAAATGAACACAACATTTTTCCGAATTTTTTAGAATTCTCCCGAATTTTCTAGAATTATCTAGAATTTCCTAGAATTTTGTAGAATGTTGCAGTTTTTTCATTTTTTCTTTCGTGTTGAGAATTTTATAAATTTTTAGTGATAATTGTCCGGTGCTTAATATTCATGACTGTACGAGCTCGGCTCAACTTTTCAGAGTTTCAAGCTCTTAGCTTCGTGTAAAAAGAGAGGAGGGCGCAGAGAATTGTGTAAATAAAAGCTCGAGGCAGAGAGTTTAGCTTGGCTCGCATCGTTTCTCGTGCAAGCTCGATGCAAATAGTATGTGTGCGTATTTGTATGTGTGTGTGTATGCGCGCGTGTGTGTGTGTGTAGATGGAAGAGGCACACCGGAACCCATCCCTGCCAGGTTTACGTGAGGGAGGTTTTGAATTGCGTAACGAGAGGGTGCACGACCCAACTGGGAGAGAGAGAGAATTGGTTGGAAGTGAGTTACGACATTTGTAAACTCGACGACTGTCGAGGTAGTAAATTTAAAGGAGCTGGGATTATATGTTTTGTGTAAAAGAGAGAATTGTAACTCCACAACCCCTATGGCATGTTTATTTGGCAACCGTATCTCAAGGGCTGGTCATTCAGAAAACAAATACAAATGCTTCAAGAAATTTTTTTTTTGCTATACATCATTCATTTTTTCATTTTTCTCCCCACGGTTCAAGCTTCGAAATAACACTTTATTCATTTGCTACGATTATTTTTTAATTTTGCATCAATTTTTTGCGCTGAACCATCGATTTGTCAGATTTTTCTCGAAACTATGTTTTTAGACAGGGTGAGCACGATACCTCCTTTAATTTTTTATATTTTTTAATTTAAGAAAAATGTTAATCTTGATCATTGTTTTCCCTACAGTGTGAAGAGAAGTTTTTTTAATTTGGTTGGACAATTTTTTATAAATTATTAAACACTGATTTTTCTTCTTCAATTGCATACTAAAGTTTGAAATACTGTGTTTTCTTTATTCAAAAGGAAAAAACATCCCTCCATCAGACTATTACTACTACAGTATTTTACTAATTTTTTTTTTGTATTTTTGGAGATTGGATAATTTTTGGTGAAGTTATGATGCCAACAAGGAGGAGCCATGGTTTTCATCAGTAATCAATTTATACCCGTAAAAATTATGTGTAATCAACAATTAAATTTCTTTTTCACTATATAACCTTTATAATAATTCTTTAAATTTCCGCGGTTTTCAGCGCGCGCAGCGGTATGTGAGTCCTCAAGAGGGTAGTCAGGTATTTACAATGTTTTTTTGCATTTTTTTTTATTTTTTAAAATGAATGTATAACATCTCAAGAATATTGTGTCAAAATTTCAAGTCGATCTGAGCATAATTAACGGAGTTACGAGCATTTGAGCGTCCGTTGCTTCAGCTCGGTTTAAAGCGTTTTTCTGAAACTTGTCAAAACTTTAAAGCGTTTTTCTGAAACTCGTCATTTTTGAAGTCGGTGTACGCTGTAACTCAAAATCTAATGCACCGATTCTTTTGAAATTTTGTACACTATTTCTACACATAAATCACCAGGTAACGCTGCCAATTTTTTTTTCTTTATAATTATTTTTCACTTTACAATAACAAATTTGTCGTTTTTTTTTTAGTGAAATCGCGTTTTTGACTTCCAAGTGCTACCAAAAATTAAAAAATCGATAAAAAAAAACTCGACAGCGTTACCTCGAGGAACATCTCATCTAATAAACGCATATTTATTTTTCTGTATCGGAAGATCCAGTGACGAGTTATAGCGTACGCCGCAAATCAAATTTTTTTTTAAGCGCCTGCGGAGATTTGCTGCCAACGGCTTATTTAACAATATTCTCCAATGAAAATTCAGGAAAATATAGTTCAGATGTTGTGTTATTATGTGGAAAGTAAATACATAAACCAGCATTATCTGTATCGTCTAAAAAAATTCTTGAAAATATGCTTTTTTCACCGAATTAACCTTATCCCCCCCCAAATTGGAACGCGAGATTTTAGCTCACACTTAATTTCGTCAATTTTCAAAATTCTCCCACTTCCACAATATTTTGAAAAAAAAATGTCAAATCATGTTTTTTCCTTTCTTTACAAACGAGTCTAAAATTCTGTTCTTATTTTATCTCATCGATTACGAATCAGGCGGGTTTTTATCGGAATCTCAAAAAATCAACGTGAAAATTAGAAAGGCAATTTACTGTCGTTACGTAATATCCGTGAGGCATTAAAAAAAAAATAACTTCATTGTTCTCATGCTCGAGAGTATGCGCTCAATTTTCCCTCGTTTAATCACGAAATAATTAAATTCATAGCGTGACGAGAGTCGTTATATATCGCCCATAGAAATGCTGAAGCACCCGGAAGGAAGACCTTTATTGAATGCAATTTCGCCTCACCAGGGGTTGTTACGTACTCGAGAGATCGTGATAAATTGCCCGGTTTTATTAAATTGTTGAAATCGATTCTGGAAAAAAGATTGATTTTATTATTTAACGTTATTTTCGATAGAATAGCGAAAAATGACAAAAGGAGCTTTTTTCTTATTATTCATTTTGTCCATTTAAAAAAAAATCCTAATATTTTACTTTCCCATGAAGATTCGTTTTAATGGAAGTAAACAAAAAATCTTGTTTCCATTGAATTTTTGGAAAAAGATTGATTTTATTAGTTAACGTTACTTTCGATAAAATAGCGAAAAATGATAAAAGGAGATTTTTCTTATTATTCATTTTGTCCCCTGAAAAAAAATCCTAACATTTTACTTCCCCATGAAGCTTTGTTTCAATAGAAACACACAAAAAATCCTGTTTCCATTAACATTATGTTTAAATTGTTGCAAAACATCGACAAAATCACATTTAGAAACAATTACCGAATGGATATGCGTGCGTGTGTGTTGTGTGATAGGGGTGGAAAATTGAAACCTCTCTAACTTGGAACTGGTTTGAGCTTTTTGGCTAAAATTTGACACACAAGTAAATCAATAACTGCCATGGTTCACCGTAATTTGTGACGATAAACCAATTTGTTTTGGATTTTTAAAACATTGAAAAAGTCGCGACTATGTACTTATGGAGTTTTTGCACCCGGTTATCGGGATAAAACTTTTCACACAAATAGACTATTACCGGAGGATGTTCGCTATTGAATTTGGGGAACGAAATGCTCTCAAGAACGAGTACTTCTGTTGAGACCACTGTATAATAATTGTGAAATGACAAGAATTAAATAACAGCAAAATCACCCAGTTAAAGCTTTTTATCTTCGCTGAGTCTTGAATTCTTTAATCGTATTCTCTTTCCCTCTGTCTCTTCCGATAACTTGTCGTCTTTCGAACTATATGACTAAAGCTTCACGTCGCACTCTCTCGTCTGGTACGGCCCGCTGGTCGCTAAGATTTATCGCCTTTAAAATTTTACGAGAGAGAGAGGGACGCGTCTGCTATCCGGGGAAGAGCAGAAAAGCAGAGCTCAGACCACAGAGCGACAACGGGGAAAATCACAAATAGGGTCACGGGGACGAAAACGAGACGCGAAAGTAGCGTGAGTCTGCTAACCGCATTTTCACGACTTCGTTCTATACCTATGATCAACGACAAAAGTGAATTTATTTCATACTAAGAGTTTTTTTTTTATACTTTATTTCATACTAACACCACTCTAGCGGCCGAAAAAAAAGGTCTAACTTTGACGATTTATTTTGGGGAGTTGGAAATAAGGAATAGGATTTCTTTTCAGAGAGTGTATTTTACACATATTGAAGTATGAAAAACCATTTTTTTATTATCATTTTGATACAAAATGGCGGCGACAGAGCCCGTCTTAAAAAGCGTCTTTTTTAAAACACTGGGGGGGGGGTTCCTCGTAAAGTATAAGACGGAACAAAAAACCAAAAAACTTTAAAATCTATATACTATTGGCTATGTGACTATCTAGGGTTTTTTTTAAATCAAACTGTAGAAATGTTGGACTTTTGAAAAAATGCATCGATTTTTTGCCAAAAAAGCAGTACATTGCTTATAAAAAAAAGTTTACATTCAATAAAAAACGGTTACGTACTCTAATAGAGAATGTAATTATGAAGCTACGATCAAAATTTCAAATCGATCCATGTAACGGTGTTCAAGTAATGCGTTCTACGAGTTTAAAAAAGACGATTTTCAAGATGGGCTCGGTCGCCGCCATTTTGTATCAAAATGATAATAAAATTTTTTTTTTATACTTCAATATGTGTTAAATAAACCCTCTGAAAATAAGTTCTATTCCTCTTTTCATACTCCCATAATAAATCGTCAAAGTAGGGCCTTTTTTTTCTGCCGCTAGAGTGGTGTTACCCTTTAAAAAAAGTTTACTCGAGTGAAATAAAGTTTATCGGACTCAAGAAAAATTCACTTGATTCATGTACGACTTACTCGACAGAAATAAATTTTATTTCATTACACGCATTACCTTTAAATCCGTAAATGTCTACATAAATTTATGAACCTCTACACGAGCTTTGCCGTGCCTTTCCTTTAATAAACATAGCAAATAAATTATCCAGCAGAAAGTACAAAAATATATATTTACCGAATAACAGACTTATTTACAGTATTTTTTTAATTTTTTAAATATAATATATGGTTTGGTGCAAGACGTTCCATTCAAATCGAGCGTGAAAAATCTACGGGATTCGCTACTTATTTCGAACCACCCACAAATTCCTCTGAGTCATTAATCAATCAGCAATTAAGGAGTTAAAAAAAAATTAAATTCCTCGTCTCGCAATTTTACACGCTCGACTAAATAACTTTCTCTCCTTTCTCGTCTGGTCGAAATACTGTTTTACGAGGAATGAAAAAAATAACTACAAATTGTCCGTTTTTTTCTCTCTCTCGAACGGTTTCGAGAGCATTGCGAAATATTTGCGTCATTCATTAAAGCTGTGAGAGAATTCCGGGCATTCGATATTTATGAGAATTGTAAAAACTCACTGAGACACTCGCTCACTTTTGATGCAGTTCTATATAGCATTTATGCATTGCAGAAAATGCACTTTACATGATATCTCTATATTACATAAATATATCGCCGCCGCCGCCGTGTACAAGAGTTCAGGACCGAAAATTACCGCCAATGCAGGGGTGCATTAGCGGTCATTTTCTGACGGGGGGTTGGCGCGCGAAACGCGCAGGCGGGCAAAGGGTCCCCCCTCAATATATACGAGGGGGGACCCAAAAAAACGGGAATTTCGTCATAATTTCTTTATTTTTTAGAATTTTTACACCAAATTTTGATCACCCTCAAAGTATTCTCCTTTGACCATAACGCACCTCTGCAAACGATCCTTCCAATGTGCAAAACATTTTTTAAATTCACTTTTCGGGATGTTCTTTAGGCCTTCCAGTGATTTTTGTTTTACCTCCTCCACAGTGGCAAAACGCTTGATTGCTGTTTTGTTTCGGGGTCGTATCCATAGCACCACGATTCATCACCAGTAATCACCTTGGAAAAAAGTTTAGGGTCCTCTTCGAGCTGATTTTGAAGTTCAAAACATGCCTGAAGTTGACGCTCCCTTTGCTCGTCTGTGAGAAAGCGAGGGACAAATGTGGCTGCAACTCTGCTCATGTGCAATTCTTTGGATAAAATCCTCCGAATTGAACTCCATGATATCCCAGACATCTCACAGAGTTGATCAATGGTTCGGCGACGGTCTTCACGAATGAGAGCATCGATTTTGTCGACGTTTTCGTCACTTCTTGACGTTGAGGGGCGTCCTGAACGGGGTTGGTCTTCAATTGACATTTTTCCATTTTAAAAACGTGAACACCACTCGTAGACTCTGGTTTTACTTAGGGCAGCATCTCCATAAGCAGTCTTAAGCATTACAGTAGTTTCCGCGACCGATTTTCCCAACGGGAAACAAAATTTCACAGCCACGCGTTGCTCTCGACAATCGGCCATCACGTTTTCGCCGAAATGGAAAAAGTTGTTTCACTACAAAAATTCCCACGGGCGAACCGATGCACTCACGGCGACAGAACTTCGCACACTAACTCAGGAGACGTGTCCCCAACGGACACCTGGTCGAGAAATGGGTTCCCCCACTCTCCCTCCCCGCCGCAGCGCAATTCCCGTTTTTTTGGATCCCCCCTCGTATATCTCTATATTATATAAATATATCGCCGCCGCCGCCGTGTATAAGACTTGAGAGAGAGATTTCAAACGACCACAACTTCGCTCCAGTTTGACCGATTTTGGATTTTCAGAGGATTTTCAACAACGTCTCGAGTAGACTTAGAGAACGTCGTTTTATTCACCCCGATATCTTAATTATTGTGGCCGTGAGGGCATCTGGAAAATCGGCAAAATGAAAGAGACGGGAGTATGGAGAAATTCGCAAAAATTGCTGGACCAACTTTAAAAATCGGTGAATAATTGAAAAAAAATCGTAGCCGAATAAACGAAGCGGCATTTTAAACGTTGAACGGTTACGACAAGAATGAGCACAGAGCGGGATTCCAACTCCATCGGCAAGCAACTTTACAGCGATTTTAGTGCAGTCCCTTCTTTTTGGCCAAAATGCAAAAAAATGTTGGATATTTAAATTTTCTTTTAGAACGTTATATCGATGTATTTTGACTCGCTGATCACTAATTCAGTAACTATTTCCCCGAGAAACTGAAAATTCCGCTGAAAATCGTCCGAAAATTGATTTTATGGATTTTTCGACTTTTCTCATTGATTTTTTGAGTTATCGACAAAAACTCGATGTTATTCGTTATCAGCGAAAAATTATCGATCGAATAGAATATCGAAACATTGCAAAAAAAGAAAAATGAAATGTTTATCATTTTTTCCCGACTTTCTTAGAAACCCAAAAATGCCGAAATTTGAATCCGAGCCACGGTCTGCGATCCAGCTGTAACGCCAAGGGGATACTTATTTTACGGCGCCACTGACAAATCCCATTCGAGAATTTATCGGAAATGTAAATTGAAAGACTGCAACAGGAAACATCCTAGGACCCACCCGGTATCTAGCAGAGACTTTCTACGGCAGTCCTAATAAATCCCTATCGGGATTTTTTTGCCAACCGGGATTCCCTAAACAAATTTTTGTACGGGGTTGTTTTTTTCTCTTTTCACTTTTTACGTATCTATGCCCTATTTTCATAGCGGGCTATATTTCTATGTATCCTGTGGATCTTTTACTCTTCCTACATCTTTCTCTCTCTCTATCTCTCTCTCTCTGCGTCTGTCGTTTTATTGTACCCGTGGGGTCAAGGTTGGTTCATCCTACTTCCGCTTTTCAAAGGGAAAATTATAACAGTCGCCCGCAGCGTTTGAACGGTTCATAACAGTAATAACTAACTGATGCAATGAATCCTTGATAGTTTTGATCATTTGTCGTTGATTCCTAATGATCACTACATTGTTATTTTGCCGAGAATTATGCCATTAAGGGTTAACACCACTCCGGCGGCAGAAAACAAGGCCTATCTTTGACCATTTATTTTGGGAGTATGAAAAAAGGAATAGGATTTCTTTTCAGAGGGTTTATTTGACACATAATGAAGGATTAAAAAAAAATGTTATTATCATTTTGATACAAAATGACGGCGACAGAGCCCGTCTAGAAAACCTTCTTTTTCAAACTGTAAGGACGTATTACTTGAACATCGTTGTATGTATCGATTTGAAATTTTAATAGTAACTTTACAAGACAGCAATGAACGCGTGGTCATTCCGCGGCTTCGGCAATCTCCCATGTTAAGCAGTATTGACCGCGGCCAGTACTGGAGTAGGTGACCGCTTAGCCGTGCACTGGCTTGCACGCGGACTACCGAGCAAGAGGTAACTTTTCTGAGTTTCTAATGGCGAGACAACTGAAGATCAGCAAAACATTAAAATGTCGTCCGTATCGGCACGGGTTTTTCAAGGTTTCCCCGTGCCCACGGCGAATGCGATACAGCGTAGCTAAAAAGCAAGTTTAAATGCTATGGAAGTTAGGTTAGCTTAGCGCGGGTAGGGAATGATAGAAATTGGGAAGAGTCATACGTTAAAACCCGCAAGGATATACGTTGGCACGCACAATGATAAAAAAAAATGGTAACTTCACAATTACATTCTCTATCGGTGTGCTTAGCCGCTTTTTTGATTTGATGCAAACTTTTTTTTTTACAAACAATTTAATTCAAAAGACAACAACTAACAATTCAATCTTTCAAAAGAGCGCCATTTCTAGAAAAGTTAATTAGAAAAAAAACCCCTTCTTAGTGTCATAGCCAATAGTATATAGATTTTAAAGTTTTTTGGTTTTTTGTTCCAAGTCTTATACTTTACGAGAAAACCGTCCCCCCGTGAAAGTGTTTTAAAAAGAGACGATTTTCAAGATGGGCTCTGTCGCCGCCATTTTCTATCAAAATGATAATAGAGTTTTTTTTTCATATTTCAATATTTGTTAAATAAGCCCTCTGAAAATAAATCCTATTCCTTTTTTCATACTCCCAAAATAAATCGTCAAAGTTAGGCCTTTTTTTCTGCCGCTAGAGTGTCGCTACCTCTTGAGGTAGTCTGGTAACTTAAGCCGATTTTCATGTCTTTTTTGGAGGGCGTTTTTTTGTAGAAAAATAAAAATGAATCGTTTTGGATATTTAGGATGTTTTTATTGACATATTAAAGATACAAAAAAAACTTTTTCGAAAAAATGTAATAGTCTATTATTATTATTATTATTATTATTATTATTATTATTATTATTATTATTGATCGAAGTTGGCACCTCGAAAAAAAAGCGCGTGGGTGGCCCCGGTGATTTTGGCTCTTGATGTCATCTGAAATAAAAAATTCTTGATAATTCTTAATCTATAGACATGTCATTCTGGTCGGAACTACTGAAGTTAAATTTCTTTTTATTTTACAACCCCTTCTTTGCTAAAATAAAAGGACTTTTTTTTCCAAAATCCGCCATTTTGTTAGTTATCCATGAAATTTAACTTCAGTAATTCCGACCAGAATGACATGTCTATAGATTAAGAATTATCAAAAATTTTTTATTTCAGATAACATCAAGAGCCAAAATCACCGGGGCCACCCACGCGCTTTTTTTTTCGAGGTGCCAACTTCGATCAATAATAATAATAATAATGAACATTATAAATTTTTTCGAACATTTTTTTTTGTGTCTTTAATATGTAAATAAAAACATCCTAAATATCCAAAACGATTCATTTTTATTTTCCTACAAAAAAACGCCCTCCAAAAAGAACATGAAAATCGGCTTAAGTTACCAGACTACTACCTTAAACATGTTCCATTGCCTCTAAACATTTTCTTTCAATTATTTTGTTCAATTTCTTCTGTTTTCTGGAAATGTGAATTTGTGGTTAAAGAAAATTCCCATTAGGCCAAAATAATTATGAATGATGCCATCACCACTTACACTATCCGGTGATTCTCTTAAGGGGTTTGGCCACGGTAGAATTTTCAAAAAATCGTATGGCAAATTATTCGAATAGTTGTTGCATTATAAAAAAAAAGAAATATAAGCGAGCGTAACTAAGAAATTCAAAGGAAATAACGAACGTTAAAAAAGAAGAGAAGAGCTAGTTAAAAACTACACCTCGAAGTGAAACCACGTATTCACCGTTTTGTAATAAAATAGTATTTTCAATAAATCATAAAGGATTGACTTATTTTATTGCGGAGATTGCGACAATTGATGTATTTTTTTTGCTTAAACGATGCTTTATCATCATAAAAATAAGTTAAGTTAAATTAAGGTAGTAGTTAGTATTTTTCTTCACCGACTTTGAGCGTGTAACGTAAGCCTATCTCTGGCATGGTAAACAACTTTGACAATTTTTACCCGATTGACTTCAAATTTTTTAATTATGTTTCTAATTGTATTTCGCAGAGAAGTACCTACGGCATTTCTGATTAATCAAAAGCTTTCCATTTTATGAGCAGTTTTATACAAAATGTTTTCACTGGAAATTCAGCTTTTAAGTTCAAATGCCTACAATATTCGAATAAAATGATATTTTTCAAATTCTGTACGCACTTCACTAGGTATCCTTATGTAGATTAACGAGACTTTTTTTTTCCTTCTCGGTTAAAAATTGTGGATGCCAAATCCACATGATTTTACACCCGCTACCGCGGCCATACCCCTTAATCATTGAAAATGTCGATAAATGAAATAGAAGTAAAGAATTTAACATGATTTCGAAAGATGTAAGGTGAAAATATTTTGAGAATAGGAAGTCCATAGGGAAGGAATTAATCGATATTTCCACCCACTGGATGACAATCTCTCTGTGGTTTTCGGGTCAAGGTTCCTCAGTATCATCGGGAATTCATCTGACCCAGCCTGTACTTCATATATATATGTTATATGGGTCATCCACGAATTCTCGCCTAGCCTTTCCCCACCAAATTTCCATTTCATTTCGTTTTGACATCGTAAAACTCAATTTTTCGATAAAAGAGTGACTCCTTAAAGTAGTGGTCTGGTAACTTAAGCCGATTTTCATGTCTTTTTTGGAGGGCGTTTTTTGTAGGAAAATAAAAATGAATCGTTTTGGATATTTAGGATGTTTTTATGTACATATTAAAGATACAAAAAAAAATTTGTTTGAAAAAATTTAATAGTTTATTATTATTATTATTATTGATCGAAGTTGGCACCTCGAAAAAAAGCGCGTGGGTGGCCCAGGTGATTTTGGCTCTTGATGTTATCTGAAATATAAAATTCTTGAGAATTCTTAATCTATAGACATGTAATTCTGGTCGGAACTACTAAGTTAAATTTCTTTTTATTTTACAACCTCTTCTTTGCTAAAATAAAAGGACTTTTTTTTCCAAAGTCCGCCATTTTGTTATTTATCCATGAAATTTAACTTCAGTAGTTCCGACCAGAATGACATGTCTATAGATTAAGAATTATCAAGAATTTTTTATTTCAGATAACATCAAGAGCCAAAATCACCGGGGCCACCCACGCGCTTTTTTTTCGAGGTGCCAACTTCGATCAATAATAATAATAATAATAAACATTATAAATTTTTTCGAACATTTTTTTATTTTGTATCTTTAATATGTAAATAATAACACCATAAATATCCAAAACGATTCATTTTTATTTTCCTACAAAAAAACGCCCTCCAAAAAAGACATGAAAATCGGTTTAAGTTACCAGGCTACTACCTTAACGGATTAGGCCACTCTAGATGTCGAAAAAATAGGATTTTTGGGGGATTTTTCTTCAAAAAAACTACAAATCAAGCGCGTAGGTTTTTTTAATATTGCATAGTTCATTTGTTATTAACCATTTTTGGACGATTTTTTAAGCAAATTTTTCACTTCTCACTTTAGAAGTGTGCCATTTGGCCAAAAATCAATATATCGAAAAAATCCTACGCACTTCCATAGACAATGTATTTTTAAAGATATATTCAAAATTTCAAGTGAATCGGTTGAAAATTGTCTGAGTTATGTTTCCGGCTAACAAAAACGAAGACGTCATCGCAAAAACGGTGCGTAGCCGCAATTTTGAAATTAATCGCTTCAAAAAAATTATTGTATTCAGTGATATGTGATATGTATGATATACGCCCTATTTTGTAATCTCGATTTATTTTGTAGTTTTTCTGAAAAAAAAAATCCCCAAAAAAACCTATTTTTTGGCCTCTAGAGTGGCCTAACCATTTGAAAAATTCTCCACAGAGAAATTTGATGATGTTTTTGTTTTCCTCAAAGTTCGTACATTTCTCTTTAAAATTGTAATAAAGATTAATTATCGTTTATTTTTTGTTAAAAATCAATGGATGATTTAACTCGACCATAAACCGTGAACTATTAAATTATGACTTCATTTAAATTTTGTCTATATTTATTATTAATTAGTGAAAAACGAAAAAAAAAATTACTTTGCATAATTTTTATATTACTGATGACAAAAATGAACATTTATCGTATTTTCATTTAACGTTTAAAAAATATTTTGAATATTTGTATTTTATTTCTATTAATTTAAACTTTGCCCCGTCAATTTTGACTTACGTCGAGAAACATTTCACAAATTTCCTGCTAAATTTTGCAGGATTCAAATCAATCAAAAGACACGTTTAATATTTTTCTGAAAAATAAAATCAAAAAGCTTCCCTTTGATAACTTCACACGATCTCCGTATCAAAGTTAAAGTTCAGTATGACGATAGCAGATTTGACGTTTACGAAGGTGTTTACACTCGCGTCGTTTACAAATGTCACTCGTTTTTTTCTCGATTTATCTCTGTATATTCACCCTCGTACACAAATTTGCCATATATATCTTGTAAATGAGATTCTCGTTGGGTCGTCGACCACATTTAACATTTAACGAAAGTCCTAAGAAGATTCGACAAAAAAAAGAACAAACTTAACAAAAATTTTGTAGCGTGTATTCCCCTCTGAAACCTCGGGGAGAGTTTTTAATAGCTCAAACATAAAAGCCCACGTTTCAACTTCACCTAAATAAAGCTCCTCAAGTGCATAAAGCAAAATACGACAGCGGTACGAAAAATGAAATAAAAAATAAAACAAATTAAAAATAAATTATTTATCTTCCCTCCCCAGGCATTCTTTTGCCCGATGATCCGAACAGAATTAGATCCTTCTCTCGTTTTTGTTTGTTTTATGCTGTACAGACAATTCCGAGAAATACATCGAACGAAGGAGGATTCGTGAAAAAAATAGAAAAATATATCGGACATTACGATGCAAAAAAAAGCCACGTGAGAAATTGAGATAAGGAAAATTATTCGAGCGTCATATGTGTGCTCCCTGAATTTTCAATACCCGATTCTCTTCCAATTTCGCAGTTCAACGTTTGACGTCAATGCCCAAGTAGAACTGACGAAAATTCGATGACTCTTCTTAGCCCCTCTTGCATTCACGCGATGCTTTTCTTATTATCGAGCATCTATTAATAACGAACGAGAGCGATTAACTATAAATAATTTTGTCATATATTTATAACTAGAGACCGAGGAAAATCTTTTAAATAAATATTCGTGCTACTAAATATTTAAAATAAACATGCAAATGTCGAGATATTATTATTTTCTGTTATTGAGAAGAGGAGGAAAGAATCTGGATTCTATTTAATTTGCCAAAGAAAAAAAAAAATCGTATAAAGAAATCCCAAAAGAGGTGATTGTAAAATAATAGTTGTTATTACGAGTTAATGATTAATAATTATTTTGCTGCAATATCATTTTGTTTTTATTTTTTATTCAAACTAAACTCGTCCCTGTTTATAATGCAGCATAAAAAGCGTGTCGTAAAAATATCATTTTTGCGTCTCAGGGACATCGAAGTCCATCGAGGATCGAAGGTCGCATCGATTCTTAGGGGTAGTTCGCTAATATATAGTCTCAGAATAACGTTATTTGTATCGTATCTCATTCTCTATGATGCTGGAAAATATCCTTTTTTATATTTTCTTCGATATTTACAAATGATATTCATCGAGATGTCCTTTTTTTTCTCACTATGTCCGACCCCTCAATTTCGAAACTGCTGTATGGAAAATCTTAAAATAATTCTGATCTATGACGGCGTATGGGAAGTTCCGAGGAAAAATATAGCCATATCAAAATGGTTTTTACTTTTTGAGATATATGAAGTAAAAGGCATTGAATTTTTTTAATATTTTTTTCATTCTCCAATAACCTCCCTTAAACTCACAAACTTTTTTTTACAAAAAAAAACATAGACTATGTTTTTTAGTCACTCTCTCTCTCTCTTTTACTCCCTCGATGTATCTGGGTCGTGGCAAAGCCAACGAGAGAAAACATACATGTTATAATAGTGCGTTAAAAGCTCGCACACTCGCGACAGCGTCAGTTACGAAATTTCACGTCATTCTTCGAGAGTGCGAGGAACCCGCAAAGGATTGGCTAAACGTTGAGAGAGAAGGAATTAAAAAAAAGGCGAAAAAACGATGGAAACGAAAATGAACTGAAATATAAATAAAAATAATAATAAATGAAGAAAAAAAAAGGTTCTCGAAACCTTGAATGCGCGTTACCCGGAGGCTGCGCAACCTTCTTTTATATCTCATCCGCCCTGCTCCCCGTCCATCTACCCTACTTCTCCCCTTAATCGATTTCTTTCCTTGTCAGACGAGAAATTCTCGTTTGGAAATCAATTTCTCCTAAAATATATAAATTTCATTCGTTCGATGCCGCCTGGACGGATCGACGATGAGAAGAAGGAAAAAAAATCTGTTTTCCATCAGTTCTCGATGTTACGGAGGGCCGGGGGAAACGGGGAAAATGAGAGATAGAATTTATTACGTGCTCACGCATGCACACACATTTTTAGATCAAGGTCGAAAAGCTCTCGGTGTGCGAGAGAGTCAGAGAGAAGAACTCGATCGAGTGAGAGTTGAGTGATGTTGAGTTGTGAAAATGAGGGGGAAAAAAAGCTCGTAAATCCAAACGATATTTTTTTTTTATTCACCCATCCCTTCAACCCCAATTTCACGGTCGTCGTTATTGTTACTTTTTTTCAGTCCTTTATTTTCATTCCCGGGTATAAAAGAAAATACAATTCACGAAATTCATATCAGGTTTTAGGGTTGAGGATGTAAATGATGAGAATGCTCACAAAAAAATCATACCTTATAAGTTTTTCTTTGATTGATAAAAAATTACGCTTGTCCCAGCTTTTAGTCAGTTTTTTTTTACTTTTCATCAATTTAACGATGTGTTGATAATTTTTAATCAAAAAAATTCGTAAAAATCTCTACTTTGGGAACTTTCAACGATTACAATGATTAAAAATGGGCTTTACAATGTTTGTAATTGCTGTATGATTGTGAGCATCAGGAAAAATTGAATATTAACGAAATTCATATGAGTTTTTAGGGTTAAGGATGTAAATAATGAGAATGCTCGAAAAAAATCATCCCTTGTCAGTTTTTCTTTGCAAACTGATAAAAAATTACGTTTTTTTCGAGCTTCCAGTAAGTTTTTTTTAATTTTCGTTAATTTAGCGATGGCTTGCCAATTATTATTTTTAAAAAATCGTAAAAATCTTTACTTTGGGAGTTTTAACAATTTCAATGATAAAAATGATTGTGGGTATCTGGAAAAATTCAATATTAACGAAATTCATATCAGTTTTTAGGGTTAAGGATGTAAATAATGAGAATGCTCGAAAAAAATCATCCCTTGTCAGTTTTTCTTTGCAAATCGATAAAAAATGACGTCTTTTTCGAGCTTCCAGTCAGTTTTTTTTAGTTTTCGTTAATTTAGCGATGGCTTGCCAATTATTATTTTAAAAAAATCGTAAAGATCTTTACTTTGGGAGTTTTAACGATTTCAATGAATAAAAATGATTGTGGGTATCCGGAAAATTTCAATATTAACGAAATTCATATGAGTTTTGGGAAAAATAAAACAGAATTAGAAGAAAAAAGCAACAAACTTCACAGTAAGTAAGATAAGGTCGACTCGGTACTCACCACTGTCGGCGTACGTCTCAGAGCCGTAACCGTCCTGAAGACCGCTCGCCCAAGTGCCCTCGTACCTCGCTGTCGACGTAGTCGATTGTCTTACGCCATAACGACCCTTGAAGCCCTGAGTCCATTCGCCGCGATACAACCAACGTCCCCTCGTCTCCATACCGAGACCGTGACGTTTGCCATTTTGCCATTGTCCCTCGTAAGCCGAGCCACTACAAATAATAAAAACAACAAAAGTTGATAAATTACATCAAAAAATTTCGTAATGCTGTAATGTATTTTTTTGTATAACATCAATTTTTTGCTTCCTCGCAAATAAACTTTATATTCGTGAAAATAAAACACTTTCGAAATTCCAAAGCCCACAAAATGGTTTAAGATGTTAAAAAAAAAACCATTTAACACAAATTTCACGATTTATGTATGTGTATATGTGTGTGGAATTAAAGCGTCTGTAATTTTGAAACGGTTCGATCGATCGAATTCTGTTTTTTCACACAAATAGGTCAATCATTCACCCTTCTTCTGTACAAATTTCGTTGTGATTGGACCATTCGTTTCCATTTGAAGGGGATTTTTCGAAAATTTTGTTTAACGGAGGAGATAGGTTTAGGACTACGTTTTTTAAGTGATTTTCATTAATTTTTTTTGAAAGAAAGGAATGTATATAATTTATTGAAACTTTGAGAATATTTTACACATATATTCAAATAAATATCATAATTTAAAAAAAATATTTTCTCGGAAAATATGGACTGCCACCCATCAGAGGTCACTATCAAACATAGCTGTTTGTGTACATTCTGGAGGCCACAGTTTTCGTCTGAGCTCAATAGCTTTTAAAATTTACCTTAAGGGTGAACACCACTGTGAACCCCTGTTTTTTTTTCACATTTTTCAAGAATTTTTTTTTTGTGGGAAAAAAAAGAGATATTTGAAAAATTTGTTTGGGTTTTGTTCCTTGTTTATTAATGTATCAAACAAAATTTTTTTCACATTTTTCACGCCGCATGGTGGCGCTGGGAAAGCTCTCGCGTCAGGTGCTGTCATCTCCACGGCACGCAGCAGAACTCTCTTCAACGCCGATCTGAAAAAAAATATCGAGTGTTTTCGTTAATAATATGATATTTGAAGAGAAGTACATAGGGATTTGGAAAAATATTGTTTTAAAAAAAATAGGCACGCCTTTGAAATTCAAGTTAATTTCAAAGGCGTGCCTATTTTTTTTAAAACAATATTTTTCTAAATCCCTATGTACTTCTCTTCAAAATATCATATTATTAACGAAAACACTCGGTATTTTTTTTCAGATGGACGTTGAAGAGAGTTCTGCTGCGTGCCGCGGAGATGACAGCACCTGACGAGAGAGCTTCCCCAGCGCCACCATGCGGCGTGAAAAATGTGAAAAAAATGTTTTTTGATACATTAATAAGCAAGGAACAAAACCCAAGAAAATTTTTCGAATATCTCTTTTTTTTCCAACAAAAAAAAATTCTTGAAAAATGTGAAAAAAAACAGGGGGTCACAGTGGTGTTCACCCTTAAGGGAGGAAATAGGGTTAGGACAGCGTTTTCTGAATGATTTTCATGAATTTTTTTATAGTATAAAAAATAAATGTAATTTATTGAAACTTTAAGAATATTTTATACACATATTTAAGTATATACTATAAAATTTGTATACATATATTTAAGTATATACTATACAATATTAGCGACCCCATATTGCAGGTCACAATCAGACTCAGCATTTTGCGTACATTCTGGAAGCCGCAATTTTCATCTGAAATGAAACGAGGTTGGAATTTACTTTTATTATATGTCTCTCTTCTATATGAACCTAAATGCTATCAAAAAAATAGAAAATTGAATTTTTTACAGGGGTCAAAACAAAAAAGCATGATTTTTTGACATTTTTTACAACTTGATTGCAAAAAAAAAATTTTTTAAATAATGATAATATTCCGATTTTAGATTCATATAGAGCGCGATACTATGAAGAGAGTAACTGCCAATTTTCAAAATGATTGGTTGAAAACTTTTCAAACTAGCGTGTACGCAAGTTCAAAAAATGTCGTTTTCAGAAAAACGCGTTTGAAAAAATAGTACCAAGAAAAACAAGCAATATAGAGTCGCTAATATTTTATAGTATATACTTAAATATATGTATAAAATATTCTCAAAGTTTCAATAAATTATATTCATTTTTTATACTATAAAAAAATTCATGAAAATCATTGATAAAACGCTGTCCTAATGCTATTTCCCCCCTTAATGGCTTATAACAATAGAACGAGTCGGAATTTTCATTTAAAATTTTGGGAACATATTTTTCAATAGTTTTACTAACAATTTATGAAATTAAAGAAAAATCGATTTTTTGAACCGTCTAACCCTATGTCCCCCTTTAAGGACGTTTTCTTCTATATGAACCTAACTAAAATTGAAAATTGCATTTATTAGAGATGTTTAAACAAAAGAGCATAATTTAAAAAATTATGCTCTTTCTTTAGCACCTATATAAAAATTGCAATTTTCAATTTTGGAAGAGCATAATTTTTTGAAATTGAAAATTGCATTTTTAATTGCATTTGCACCTAACTTCCCCTCAAAAAATTGGAAATTGAATTTTTTAGCGGTGTTTAAAGAAAAAAGCATAATTTGAAAAAGTATGCTCTTTTGTTTAAACGCCTCTAAAAAAATGCAATTTTGAACCTAACTTCCCACAAAAAAAAATTCCCTCTAATAAAAATGGCAATTTTCAATTTTTTGGGGCGGGAAGTTAGGTTCATATAGAAGAAAGACCTGTCCTTAAAGTAAATTTGAAACCCTATTGATTTCAGATGAAAACTGTGGCCTTCAGTATGCACACAAACAGCTACGTCCGATGGTGACCTCCGAGCTGACATCTTCCATATTTTAATACTTCAAAAATACTCCAAATACTTGAAATACTTCAAAAAAATTACGATATTTATTTAAATATATGTATAAAATATTCTCACAGTTTAAATAAATTATATACATTCCTTTCTTGCCAAAAAAAATCATGAAAATCACTAAACAAACGTAGTTCTGAACCTATCCGCTCCCTTAACCCTCTGATGCTCCTAATTTTGCTATAATTTACGATTATAGCTGAATGTGAATTTGAAGAAAATCGTTCCAGATAGTTTTTTGTTTTTGCAACATCAATAAATTTTTATTGATGCTTTTGTCATTTTTTGGAATTATGACAATTGTCAGTTAGAAACTTTCCCGTTGTTTAATCGTACAAAAATATTTAAGTTTTTTAAACAATTTGGCTAATCCAACAAAAATTAAACAGTGTTATTTGATCGAAAATAAAAATGGTAATAACAAACATGTCATTATAATTTTCAAAGACCACTAACGATGCTAAAATTAATTTCCAATTTTTTAAGGACCAATAATATATTAAAATGGCACTTGTAACGAGCACGCAAAGACAGATAAGGTAAGAATTGAAAGAAAAAACAATTGTCACCCACCCCTAAAGCACGCAATATTTTTTCGCACCTTAACGTTCAGTCGCCGTTACATTGTCGTTGTGCATTGACACGTTCCACGTTCGAGCGATTAAAGCGATAAAAATAGTGAATTGGAGCATAGGTACTAATAATAGTGTGTAGATTGAAAAGGCGAACAAAGAATAAAGCTCAAATGTCACGATAAAGATGCAAATACGATAGGAGAATAAACGTCATAAGAGAGCAAGATACCCAACATACATACACACAAACACACTCGTGATAACGGTTTTTTGGATAGAAATAATATTTTGCTAAATGAAAATTCATCCGGTTAACGAAATGAGCTGAATTTTTTTCTTTTTTTTCGTTCGCGTGACTTGATAATGGATCTCATCGTTCTTACAGCAGTGTCCGGTCGAGATAACATCGTTAACATTTTCCACATTAGCTAGGCGAACAGGACTAGATAAATATAAATATAACTTTTAATTGATTTGAGGAATAATGTAATTTTTTTTCCATTAAAAAAGATGTTAACTCGTACCGAAGTCAATATTTATTTTTGAAAAATTATTACGTAACAAATGTTAATCGATAATAGTGATAATAATTATTAATTGATGATCGAAAAATTAGCTATTTTTATTTCGTATTCACGTGCGATCAGGCGATGAAAATACAGGGTTCTGAATTAAGTGTTAACCCCGCATTAGCGACAGAAAAAAAGGCCTAACTTTGACGATTTATTTTGGGAGTATGAAAAAAGGAACAGGATTTCTTTGCGGGGAGGGTTCATTTAAAACATATTGGAGTATTAGAAAAAATGTTCTCATTATCATTTTCATACGAAATAGCGGTGATAAGGCCCAACTTGAAAATCGTCTTTTTCAAATTGGGCGGACGTATTACTTGGACACCGTTGCATGGATTAATTTGAAATTTTGATAGTAGCTTCACAATAACATTTTCTATCGGAGTACGTAGCCGTTTTTTCATTTAATGTAAACTTTTTGTTTTATAAACAATTGACTGCTTTTTTTTGGCAAAAAATCAATTCATTTTTTCAAAATTGCACCATTTCTACAAAATTTGAGTTAACAGAAAATACCTACGTAGTTCCATAGCCAATACTATGTAGATTATAATTTTTTTTGGTTTTTTGATCTAAATCTTATACTTTACGAGAAAACCATCCCCCCGTGAAGGTGTTTCAAAAAAAGACGATTTTTAAGACTGGTCCTGTCGCCGCCATTTTGTATCGACATGATAATAAGATTTTTTTTTTCATACTTCAATATACGTTAAATAAACCCTCTGAAAAGAAATCCTATTCCTTACTTCATACTCCCAAAATAAATCGTCGAAGCTAGGCCTTTTTGCTATCGCTAAAGTGGCGTTAACCCTTGAATGAAAAAATAGGATTTTTTATCCCTGTTCTCTGCCTACACAATTGCGGTGTTGATATTCGCTTAGGAAATTTCAACGTCCATAACAGCTGTCTGGAATATTTTTCTGTTGACATTCATAATGTATATAATATTAGTCTTGAATTCTAATGCCTAGAAAATAGTTGTATTCGTTATTTAAGTAATTTTTGTGTTAAGGGCTCGAATACTCTTGAAGTTTTCAAAATATCGATTTTTTCTTACAGAAGTTTATTCTTTATACTTTTAAGAATAAAAAAAAAACTTAAGCAAATTCCACTCCGTTACAGAGTTATAGCAATAAATGGGAGACTAGCCGTAAGTTCACGTTGTATCTACCAGATACTTTAAACGCGTTTGTCTTGAAACTATGTTTTTAGGCAGTGTCAGCACGATAACTCAGTCAATTTTTTAAATTTTTCAATTTTTTAAATCTTGATTATTATTTTCTCTATAGTCTCACGAGAAGTTTTTTTAATTCTTTTGTTGCACAATTTTTTATAAATTATTAATGACAAATTTTTTTTTTTATCGCATACTATAGTTTGAAATACTGTAATTTTTTTATTGTTGAAAAACAAAAATTCCCTCCGTCAGAATATTAGTACTACATTATTTTACTAGAAACTTTAAGGTAGTAGTCTGGTAACTTAAGCCGATTTTCATGTCTTTTTTGGAGGGCGATTTTTGAAGGAAAATAAAAATGAATCGTTTTGGATATTTAGGATGTTTTTATTTACATATTAAAGATACAAAAAAAAATTTGTTTGAAAAAATTTAATAGTTTATTATCATTATTATCATTGATCGAAGTTGGCACCTCGAAAAAAAAGCGCGTGGGTGGCCCCGGTGATTTTGGCTCCTGATGTTTTCTGAAATAAAAAATTCTTGACAATTCTTAATCTATAGACATGTCATTCTGGTCGGAACTACTGAAGTTAAATTTCATGAATAAATAACAAAATGGCGGACTTTGGAAAAAAAGTTTTTCTCCGTCATTTTGTTATTTATCCATGAAATTTATCTTCAGTAGTTCCGACCAGAATGACATGTTTATAGATTAAGAATTATCAAGAATTTTTTATTTAAGATAACATCAAGAGCCAAAATCACCGGGGCCACCCACGCGCTTTTTTTTCGAGGTGCCAACTTCGATCAATAATAATAATAATAAACTATTACATTTTTTCAAACAAATTTTTTGTTGTACCTTTAATATGTAAATAAAAACATCCTAAATATCCAAAACGATTCATTTTTATTTTCCTACAAAAAAACGCCCTTCAAAAAAGACATGAAAATCGGCTTAAGTTACCAGACTGCTACCTTTAACGCGTTTTTCTTGAAACTATGTTTGTAGACAGTGTCGGCGCGGTAACTCAGTCAATTTTAAATATTTTTTAACTTTTTTTTTTTCAAATCTTGATAATTATTTTCTCTATAGTCTGACGAGAGGTTTTTATATTTTTTTGGTTCGACATTTTTTTATAAATTATTACACACTAATTTTTTTTTTATATTGCATACTAAAGTTTGAAATAGTGTAATTTCTGTATTTTTGGAAAAAAAAGCAAACCCTCCGGCAGACTATTACTACTACATTATTTTACTGGATTCTTTTTTATTTTTGCAGATTGGAACATTTTTGGTGAAGTTATGATGTCGATAAGTAAGCGCCATGGTTTTCATAAGTAGTTCATTTATACCCGTAAAAATATAATGTTAATATTTTTAACAAAAGTTTATAATATTTTTTTCTTATAGTTGAAATGTTAATGAAAAATGTGAAATAAACAATTTAATTTTTTTTTCAACATATAACCTTTATTATAATTTTTCAAATTTACTCGGTTTTCAGCGCGCGCAGTGGTATGTGAGCCGTTGATGGTCAATATGTGGGAACTTTTTCTTGATATCCTATTGTCCAGGGAAGTACAGTGTAAATAATTAAAAACATAACGTGTCGACCTTGCAATTTTTATAGCTCTATGCATATATATATATATATATATATATATATACGCATTCCCTGCTCTCTTTAACGTGGACAGCGTGCCACGGAACAAATGTTTTCAATCTCTCATTCTTCATTAGTTTGTCCGTTCGTTTTTTTTTCTTCTATTTTCTACCCTTTCGCGCCGCGTTGCATATTCATGGCTGCTGTAGGGAGAGAAGCGATCCCGGATAGTTTCACGGTATATAGGAGCGTGAAGGCTATACGAAACAGATCAGAGGGAGGACCCTCAATTTTCCATCCCATCTGACCTCCTCCCAAACCCTGTCAGTCGCTTCGTTTGCCATCTCGTTTTTATTTAACACAGAAAAATCGTATATTTGTATATGTAGAGATATATATACACACGTTGTGTATAAAATGCCCCATATATGTTTTTACCGGCGAGTGTGTTCTCGCCGTGGCACGCGGAAAGTCCCAGTGACCCGGAGTGTCTCTCTCTCTCTCTCGTGTTCTATCTAGCGTTGTCCTTGCACTCGGTGACCCAGTTTCAGGATTGCAGTCTCCCCTATTGAAAATCCAGCTTTCCAAGCCTCTAAAATAATCCACTCCCTCTGTCATTCTATCTACACGAGAAATCGAGCTTTCAGCCTCTCGTTGACTCCACAGGCCACACGAAACATTTTTTTTCTTTTCCTTTACGTCTTTCAACACGCTCTGGAGAACATTATTTGTTTGGAAATTCTCCAAAGATTACTAACTCGTGACGAAATTTTTCGACAAATTTTTTTTTAACTAACGGCGAAATACGAACGGTACGACAAAAAGTTGTTTTTTTTTGGTGAGAAATATTGAAATTTAATGACTCGGTGTTGAAATGTATTAATGTAGGGAGTTTTAGTACTGAAATTTAATGTCGAGCAACTTTTTTTTGCTTAAGGATTAACACCACTCTAGCGGCAGAAAGAAAGGTCTAACTTTGACGATTTATTTTGGCAATATGAAAAAAGGAATAGGATTTCTTTTCAGAGGGTTTATTTAACACATATTGAAGTATGAAAAACAAATTTTTATTATCGTTTTGATAGAAAATGGACGCGATAGAGCCCATCTTGAAAATCGTCTTTTTTTAAAACACCTTTACGGCAGGACGGTTTTCTCGTAAAGTATAAGACCTGGATCCAAAAACCAAAAAATTTTATAATCTATATACTATTGGCTATGGGACTACGTAGGGTTTTTTTTTTAATCAAATTTTGTAGAAATGGTGCACTTTTGAAAAAATGAATCGATTTTTTGCAAAAAAAAGCAGTAAATTGTTTAAAAAAAAAAGTTTACATTAAATGAATAAAACGGCTACGCACTCCGATAGAGAATGTAATTGTGGAGCTATTATCAACATTTCAAATCGATCCGTGCAACGCTGTTCAAGTAATACGTTCTCCCAGTTTGAAAAAGACGATTTTCAAGATGGGCTTTGTCGCCGCCATTTTATATCAAAATGATATAATAAAAAAATTTCTTCGTACATCAATATGTATTAAATAAACCCTCTGAAAAGAAATCCTATTCCTTTTCTTTTGCTCCCAAAATAAATTGTCAATCTTAGGCCTTTTTTTCTGCCGCTAGAGCGGTGTTACCCCTCAAGGGGTGTGGCCACGGTAGCGGGTATAAAATCATGTGCATATTAAACAATTTTTTTTTGTATGAAAAAGTGATTTATTTATGAAACTAATTACACATCTATTTAGTATAAAAATCAAGCTAATAAAGTTTTTTTTTCTTTTCGTTTTTTTATTATATAAAATGGCCGACTACTGCTATTTGCTTTTGGTATTTTATTTCCGCGGCGTGACATTTGGCATCCACAATTTTCGACCTACAACAAAAAAAAATTCTCGTTAATCTGCATCAGAATACCTACAGAAGTACGTACGGAATTTGAAAAAAATTGTTTTATTCGAATATTGTAGGAATTTGGACTTAACGAGTCAGGCCACTCTAGAGGCCGAAAAAAATAGGCTTTTTTGGGGATTTCTTTTTTTTCAGAAAAACTACAAATAAATGGAGATTACAAAATAGGGTGTTTATCATACATATCAGTGACTGTATACAAAAAATTTGTTTGAAGCGATTAATTTCAAAATGGCGGCTGTGCCGCGTTTTTGCGATGATGTCTCCGTTTCTGTTGCCCGGAAACATAACTCAGACAATTTTCAACCGATTCACTTGAAATTTTGAATATATCTTAAAATACATTGTCTATGGAAGTGCGTGGGATTCTTTTTTATATTGCATAGTTCATTTGTTGTGAACAATTTTCTGACGATTTTTTAGGCAAATTTTTCACTTTGCAATTTAGAAGTGCGCCTTTTGGCCAAAAATCAATATATCGAAAAAATCCAACGCACTTCCATAGACAATATATTTTTTTAAATATATATAAAATTTCAAGTGAATCGGTTGAAAATTGTCTGAGTTACATTTCAAGCCAACAAAAACGGAGACGTCTTGAACGGAGACATTTTGAAATTAATCGCTTCAAAAAAATTATTGTATACACTCACTGATATGTATGATAAAAACTCTATTTTGTAATCTCGATTTATTTTGTAGTTTTTTTTATTTTTAAATCCACAAAAAAGCCTATTTTCGGCCTATACAGTGGCCTGACCCCTTAAAAGGTGAATTTCCAGTGATAAATGTCGTATAAAACTGCTCATAAAATGAAAAGTTTTTAATTAATTAGACATTCCGTACGTACTTCTCCAAGTATTCTGATGGAGATTCACGAGAACTTAAGCCGATTTTCATGTCTTTTTTGGGGGGCGTTTTTTTGTAGGAAAATAAAAATGAATCTTTTTGGATATTTAGGATGTTTTCATTTACATATTCAAGATACAAAAAAAAAATTTTTTGAAAAAATTTAATAGTTTATTATTATTATTATTATTATTGATCGAAGTTGGCACCTCGAAAAAAAAGCGCGTGGATGGCCCTGGTGATTTTGACTTCGGAAAAAAAAACTTTTTTCCAAAGTCCGCCATTTTGTTATTTATCCATGAAATTTAACTTCAGTAGTTCCGACCAGAATGACATGTCCATAGATTAAGAATTATCAAGAATTTTTGATTTCAGATAGCATCAAGAGCCAAAATCACCGGGGCCACCCACGCGCTTTTTTTTTGAGGTGCCAATTTCGATCAATAATAATAATAATAAATAAACTATAATAATAATAATAATAATAAACTATTACATTTTTTCGAACAAATTTTTTTGTTTATCTTCAATATGTAAATAAAAACATCCAAAATATCCAAAACGATTCATTATTATTTTCCTACAAAAAAACGCCCTCAAAAAAAGACATGAAAATCGGCTCAAGTTACCAGACTACTACCTTAAATACGATATTTGAGCGATTATAACGTTGAAATCCATCATCCAGGATATTGATGACTCGACGTCCAGAGATTTTCATCGAAAATCACGATCTAGTACATTTTTTTGATTGAAATTCAAAACTAGGAAATTTAAATATTGATATTCATAATCCAGGTATTTTTTCTAAATCTGATTTTCCGCCATTTCACGATATTTTCAAACACGGTGACACTGAAAATTCGCACAAAAACATCTTTTCATCGTCGCAAAGCTTTATGTAAGAGGAAGTAAAAAAAAAAGAAATATTGAAAAGTTTCTCACCTCGGCCACGTGTAGACACCCGAGACCTCGAAACCATAATGCCAGCTACCAGAATATGCTCCCTGGCCCTTTGGTCCGGTGCAAACACCGTGACCGTGAGCTTTGCCATCCTCCCACCCGCCGCAATAAGTGCCACCGTCGTCAAAGTCGAATCTGCCGCCGTTAACCTGCGGACGATTTGGCCCGGTTGAATTGGTCGTGCCGGGTGCGGCGCCCGGTTGTCCGGGACTCGTGCCACTCGATTGCGGTGGCAATTGTCCACCGCCGGCTATTCCATTCGGTGCACCTGTTCCGCCCTGCTGGCCGGTTTGACCTTGTTGTTGCATCGTCACAGATTTATATATATTTTTTTTTTCACAGAAAAAAAAACACAATTTCGACACTATTTATTTATTTATATAAAAAAAAAAAAAAAATTAATTATTCCCACTCGTCAGCAGGAACAATTCGCCGCTTCTCTTATTCCCACTCGACGTTTGTCCGTCATTATTGCCTGTGCTTCTTCTTCTTCTTCTTCTTCTTTTTTTTTTTTTTTTTTCTCTTTCAAACACGTATCGACGATTTTACATGCAGAGCCCAAATCGTGACGAGATCTTCGGTCACCGGGCCTCTCATGAAATCCAAATTTTTTCGACTCTTCTCGTCACTCTTAATCAGCATTTCGTTTCCCCTTTTTTGAATGAACAAAACAAAAACGCAATTTTCTTCATTAAGACACTTCGAACATTGTGCTTTATTAATTTTTACATTATTATTCGTTAATTATTTCTCTCTTTTAAAATTCATCGACGAATTTATCAATTATTTTATTTCATTTAATTTATAGAAATTCTAAAATTTTCTTATTTTATTTTATTATTATTGGTATTATTTTTTGTTTTTTTAATAATTAATTATGTCGCGAAGAATCACGAGGCGTGATTTTTCTCTCTCTCTCCCCGTTTTCTCGCCCGCACCCGTCGACGTCGTCTGAGCCTTCTCGTATATAAATCGAATACACACATACACACTTACACACACACAGAGAAAAATCACGATCTTCTCCTTCGTTTTTCCACCGTGCGCGCCGTTCGGAAATAACCGGCCTTCGCCCTCGTGAAAGATATAGAGAGAGAAAGAGAGAGAGAGATTTGAAGAAACTTTGGTGGATGAAGGAATGAGAAGAGGCAAATACGAAAATTAGAGTACGAGGCGAGGGCGGTCGAAACGAAAAAAAAAAAAAAAAAGAATTGAAATCGGGTTAAACAATTTTGTTTTGCATATTTATAAGACAATTTTAACGTATGGGATGAGGAAAAAAAATTGCAATCGCTTTTTTTTTCGACCTTTAGAAATTTTTTTTATCTTCAAATTTTTTGCGACGAATCGAGGGCTTACATATCCCTGAAGTTTCAAAATATCGACTTTTTCATTACAGATTTTTATTCTTTATGCTTTTAAGAAAACTTCACTCCATAACAAAGTTATGACAATAAATGGGAGACTAGGTGTTGATATTCACTTAGGAAATTTCAACGTCCATAACAGCTGTCTGAAATATTTTTCTGTTGACATTCATAATGTATATAATATTAGTCTTGAATTCTAATGCCTCGAAAATAGTTGTATTCGTTATTTAAGTAATTTTTGTGTTAAGGGCTCACATACTCATGAAATTTTCTAAATATCGATTTTTTCTTACAGAAGTTTATTCTTTATACTTTTAAGAATTAAAAAAAACTTAAGGCTGTAGTCTGGTCCAGAGCGAGATTTTTGACGTCAATTCTAATGTGCAATAATGTTTAAACCGTTGAAGTTGTCTTGATGAAAATTTACACGTGCATTTATTGATCCTTAGAGAATACTTGTACATTTAAAAAAAAAATTATTTTATGTATTTTCATGTAGTTTTTTGCCTTGTTGCAACATGGTGCGCCGAAATCGGCGCCCACTCTGGACGATGTCGTATGCATCTGAAAAAAAAATATATATATATTCTCAATCTGTATGAGTATTTTGAGCACTGGTAGCAGAATAGGTATTTAAAAAAATTTGTTATTGAGTCGAACAATAATTTTGCCGACATTTTATAACTCGTCGAATACCCGAAAATGTATGAAATATCATTAATGAAAGTTCAACAGGCCGCCATTTTGTCAAAAAATTTTTTTAAGCACCAATTCTGCTACCAGTGCTCAGAATATTCATACAGATTGAGAATATATATATATTTTTTTTCAGATGCATACAACATCGTCCGTCGAGTGGGCGCCGATTTCGGCGCACCATGTTGCAACAAGGCAAAAAACTACATGAAAATATTTAAAATAATTTTTTTTCTAATGTACCAGTATTCTCTAAGGATCAATAAATGCACGTGTAAATTTTCATCAAGACAACTTCAACGGTTTAAACGTTATTGCACATTAGAAATGACGTCAAAAATCTCGCTCTAGACCAGACTACGGCCTTAAGCAAATTCCACTCCGTTACAAAGTTATAGCAATAAATGGGAGACTAGCCGTAAGTTCACGTTGTACCCACCAGAAACTTTAAACGCGTTCTTCTCGAAACTATGTTTGTGAACAGTGTCGGCACGTTAACTCAGTCCATTTTTAATATTCTTTAACTTTTTTTCTTTCTAAATCTTGATAATTATTTTCTGTATAGTCCGACGAGAGGTTTTTTTAATTCTTTGTTGGAGAATTTTTTATAAATTTTTTAACATTTTCTTTTCTAACTTGCATATCAAAGTTTGAAATATTGTAATTTCTTTATTTATGAAAAAAAGAAAAATTACTTCCGACAGACTATTACTACTACATTATTTTACCAGAAACTTTAGACACGTTTTTCTTGAAACTATGTTGTTAGACAGTGTCAGCACAAGAGATCAATCAATTTTTAATATTTTTTAACTTTTTTTTTAAATCTTGACAATTATTTTCTCTATAGTCTGACGAGAGGTTTTTTTAATTCTTTTTTTGGACAATTTTTTATAAATTATTAATGACTAATTTTTTTTAAATTGCATACTAAATTTTTAAATACTGTAATTTTTTGTTTTTATTGAATAAAAAAAAATCCATCCGTCAGACTGTAACTACTACATTATTTTACCGGAAACTTTAAGGGCGTTTTTCGTGAAACTGTGCTGTTAGACAGTGTCGGCACGACAACTCGGTCAATTTTTAATATTTGTCAACTGTTTTTTTTTTCCAAATTTTGATAATTATTTTCTCTATAGTCCGATGAGAGATTTTCTTAATCTTTTCGGTTGAACAATTTTTCATAAATTATTAAACATTAATTTTTTTTTAACTTTCATACCAAAGTTTGAAATACTGTAATTTCTTTATTTATGAAAAAAAGAAAAATTCCCTCCGTCAGACTATTCCTACAACATTATTTTATTAGATTCTTTTTTATTTTTGCAGATTGGATGATTTTTGGTGAAGTTACGATGTCGACAAGGAGGCGCCATGGTTCTCATCGGTAGTCTATTTATACCCGTACAAAATAATGTTAATATTATAAAAAGAAATAAAAAAAAGATTTTTTTCTTATAGTTGAAAAGTTAATGAAAAATATGAAATGAACAATTTAATTTTTTTTTCACCATATAATCTCTGTAATAATTTTTCAAGATTCACTCGGTTTTCGGCGGGCGCAGCGGTATGTGAGCCCTTCAAAGAAAAAACTACCCCAATATATAAATTCTTGGATTTGTAAACACGCAGCGGATTTCTGTAGCTAACAAATGGTTTTATCAAATTTTTTCCTAAGTGTTTTCGGAGGTAAAGAAAAAAACATAAAGAATTAACGACAAAACGCGAATTCACACATGCACACACGGTCGGACGCGGGTTCCCGAACGTCCTGCGGGACGCGATCTACTTTCGAACGCCCTTAAAAATAGACGTCGTCGACCGGCAAGCGAGAAAGAGCGAGAGAGGAAGAGTGAGATTTACACGCGAGATCCGGAATCTCGCGAGCCGGGGTTCGAGAGTCCAACTGATACGTTAGCCGAATCTCAACTTTCTTCCTCCCAACTTTACCGTCACATTGACAAATTATTTTTTTAAACAATTTAAGAAATATTTTTCAAAAATCATACTTTAAGAAAAAACAATTCACACTGTCGTCGAAAAATTGTGATATATCGTGCGGAAATTCATTGAAATTCCAACGTCTTCGTTATAGTTTTATAATTGAGATTCCCGGGGATTTTCGCTACCACGAGTCACCTCAAATAAATTCACCACGTCCACATAAATAAAGTATACAAAAATATATTAAAACACTTGTGAAAAAATACATATATTTTTTTTTACATAAATTATTATCGATGATTAATTGTTCATGAATTATTTTAATTATTCTTTAGTTTTAAGTCGCATTGAAGCTCGAGAAAAAAACAATTCTCTTCACTACCGTTTTTTTACGTGTATATACATATATTCATGTAAAACTGTTCCTCCTCCCCCTCCCCCCCCATCCCCGAGATTGTTGGCGAACAGTACTCGGGGCGCGTCCGCGCCACGCCACGGCCCTGACGCGAAAAAAGCTCTACCCGTTCGCGTTTTAGTCGTGGTCATCGTTCGTCGTCATCGTCGTCGTCGAGAGCTTCTCGCACGCCCCCCCACCCCAAATCTCTTGGAAAACGCAAATCTTCGACCCCTTCCCGGTGATTCGCGTAGGTGGAGAAACGGTACACGTCGATTATGTGCCAGTTACTCGAGATATACATATTAGCGTACATAATTGTACATATATTAACAGAAGTACGAGACATTCCAGCCAAAATATGACCGATATTTGCCGGTCAGCATTGTTTATTATATTCTTCAGGGTCCAATGAGCGTTTTGTGTTGTTTTATCAAATTTTTAACTTGGATAGTTTTGGAGATATGGTATTTTGAATATCAACGACATTTTGCGCATAATCAAGCAACATTTGTACTTCGATTTTGTTGCTGATTTTTTATTATTTTCTTCGGGATAGGACGAGTATTCGATATTTTTTTCCGATTTTTATCTCACGTAGTTTTGGACATATGCATTTTTTAAATATCGACAACACTTGGGTCATTCCGCGTGAAATCGACGAAAATCTGATTTTCGATTTAGTTGCCGATTTTTTATCCTACTTTTCAGGACGGTACGAGTATTCGGTATTTTTTTTCAGATTTTTATCTTAGATAGTTTTGGAGAAATGATATTTTGAATAACAGCACACGGACCAGTTTACGCAAAATTGAGCAACATTTGTACTTCGATTTTGTTGCTGATTTTTTATTATTTTCTTCGGGGTAGGACGGGTATTCGGTTTTTTTTCAGATTTTTATCCTAGATAGTTTTGGAGATATGATTTTTCGAATATCAAGACTACACGAGCCATTTTACGCAAAATTGAGCAACATTTGTACTTCGATTTTGTTGCTGATTTTTAATTATCGTCTTCGGGGTAGGAAGAGAATTCGGTATTTCTTTCAGATTTTTATATCACGTAATTTTGGGCATATGAATGTTTTTCAATGTGGATACCACATGGGTCGTTTCACGTGAAATCGACCAAAATCTGACTCTCGATTTAGTTGCTGATTTTTTATCCTACTTTTCAGGATGGTACAAGTATTCCGTATTTTTTTCGAATTTTGTTCTCAAGCCGTTTTTGAAATGTGAATTTTCGAAATATTGAGGTCATATCCGGCATTTCACGCGAAATCTACCACGAAAATCATTGAATTTTCAAATAAATATTCAATTATATTAATGGAATTGGGCAGAGTTATACGTAAAAACGCGAAAGGGTATACGTTGGAACAAACAAAAAATAAAAAATTCAATTATCAAAATAATTCGTTTTTCCAATGTATATCTATATCGGTTTATGTCAAGACTTCCTCCCGCCCTCTAGGCTTTCTTTGTGTGCTTATCCGTGTTCGTTCTTCGGCTCCCACCCGTTCGAATGCAATTCGCGTTGTTTATGTCTGAGACTTTCCGAGTTCAACAAGACGAGTTCCGTTCATGTATATTCGTGAATCACCATGTGTCAATTGGTAATCGGCAAGAAGGCTCTAACCGGAAATCAAGATATCCGAAGAAAAGTACGAAAAGACGAAAAATAAAAATCTCCTTTTCATTCCCTACTCGTCGGAAGAATTTAAAAACCCGCAAAATTTATGTGGTTGAAGTTACGAACGTTCTGGCAAAAAACAAATTGCATATCGTTAATTAAAGAAAACTTACTCTTTAAACGAACGGGAGCATATATTCGTACAAAAATCTCATGATTTAATCTGAAAATGGGCCTAAGAGGCGATAAAATAAAGGTCTGACTTAATTTCGTTGAAAAAAACAATTGTTTCTCGGATTCCAAGTTCGTGTCCTGTTTTTTTTTATTTTTCGAGGATACTGATCGACTCTCTATTATGTTAAAAAATATATAAACCAAAATATTCCAAAAAGGAACCTTGACGAATACCCGAACGAAATATAGTCGTTCTGACCGGCGTTGATCAAGGTTCCTTTCGTAAATATTTTGCTTTATATTTTTTTACATACTAGAGATTCCTATCAGTCTCCTGGAATAATTAAATAACAGAACACAAGCTTGGAATGCGAGAAATAATTTGTTTTTCGACAAAACCGACTCGGACCTTCATTTTATCACCTCTTAAGGGAGCGAGATAGGTTTAGGACTACGCTTTTTTAGTGATTTTCATGAATTTTTTTGGCAAGAAAGGAATGTATATAATTTATTTAAACTTTGAGAACGTTTTATACATATATTCAAATAAATATCGTAATTTTTTTGAAGTATTTTCTCGGAAAATATGAGCTGCTACCCCATATTTTCTCGGAAATTATGGGCTGTTCGTGTACATTCTGGAGGCCATAGTTTTCATCTGAATTCAATAGGGTTTCAAATTTACTTTAAGAACATGTCTTTCTTGTATATGAACCTAACTTCCCCTCAAAAAATTGACAATTGCATTTTTTACAGGTGTCTAAACATATGTAAAATTATGCTCTTTTGTTTAAACAACTCAAAAAAATGTTCTTGTCAATTTTTTGGAAGGAAGTTAGGTTCATATAGAAGAAAGACATGTCCTTAAAGTAAATTTGAAACCCTATTGATTTCAGATGAAAACTGTGGCCTCCAGAATGTACGCAAATAGCTACATCTGATGGTGACCTCCGATGGGTTTCAGCCCATATTTTCCGAGAAAATACTTCAAAAAAATTACGACATTTATTTGAATATATGTATAAAGTATTCATAAAGTTTCAGTAAACTATATACATTCCTTTCTTGCCAAAAAAATTCATGAAAATCACAAATAAAACGTAGTCCTAAACCTATCTCCCCCCTTCAGCCTATTAACAGGCTAAGTCATACGGTTTTTGTACGAATATATACTCCCGTACAATTGAGAAGTACGCTTTCTCTAGTTAAGCACATTCCAATTCTTTTGTAGCCAGAATGTTCGTAACTTTAACGACATGAAAATTTCAACTTATTTTTGGTAAAACAAAAATTGATTTTTTCTTTCATTTTTCACGCAGGACACTTCAGGAAATTACGCGTTAAATTACTAGCAACAAAATCATTGAAAATACTCGTAACAACGTGAATTTGTAACAAAGGGTGTCAAATTTGTTACAAGGGAGTAACTCGTTTATTGCCTCGTTCTGTATATACGTTGCGTAGGTTCCGGCCGCGGGCAAAGCTCAGCGAACGGAATGGTATAGGGTGCCCGTGTAGCCGAGAGAGCGGAAAGTCGGAGCTTATAACGCCTCTCTCTTCGTACCACCACCGGCAACGATGGGCTGCCGGCGCTTACGCAACGCTTCTATAAGCATCCGTGATCTGCTCGGAATGTGGCACCACCGAGGTAACACTCGCACATACAAACGCACGGATATATATATATATATATATATATATATATATATATATATATATAAACACGCGCTAGCGGGAAAGTATTTAACGAGAAACTGCGAGATGTGCGGAAAGCTCGATGGGAAAGATCGATTCAATTTCGTGACTACCCTCAAAACTTCTTCTCCCGAGATGGAAGTTGATATATGGTATGGATCAATCTCACTCTTGGATTGGTCCGCCAAACTTGTGGGAATAAAGAGCGTCATCACCGGAAGGCTTTCCCGGCATTCTTGCGACGCTAATCACCGCTAACGAATCACCCGCTTCGAAATGATTGGTTGTGTCGAGGGTGAGGGTAAATTCGAGAAAGCGAGAAAGATCGAAGGACATTAAGAGATCCGAGATGTAGACGGATTCGTGAATTTGTTCATCCTGTCTAGAATGTACTAATTCTATGGGGTTTATTTAGTAAAATACTAAGTCGATTAGTAAAAGTATTAAGTATCTTGTAAAAGTGCTATTTAGTTCGTAAAAGTACTAAGTATTTAGCAAAAGTACTCGGTTGCATTTTCAATTTTTGAAGTAATTAAGCTTCGATAAGTCCCAAAAGAACTAAGTATTTAGCAAAAGTACTCGGTTGCATTCGCAATTTTTAAAGTACTAAAGTTTCGATAAGTCACAGATGAACTAAGTATTTAGCAAAAGTACTCGGTTGCATTTTCAATTTTTAAAGCAATGAAGTTTCGAAAAGTCCCCAAAAAACTAGATATTTAGCAAAAAGTAGTCGGCTGCATTTTCAATTTTTAAATTGCTAAAGTTTCGATAAGCCCCCCAAAAGAACTAAGTATTTAGCAAAAGTACTCGGCTGCATTTTCAATTTTTAAAGTACTTAAGCTTCGATAAGTCCCGAAACAACTAAGTATTTAGCTAAAGTACTCGGTTGCATTCACAATTTTTAAAGTACTAAAGTTCCGATAAGTCCCAAAAGAACTAAATATTTAGCAAAAGTACTCGGTTGCATTTTCAATTTTTAAAGTACTAAAGTTTCGATAAGTTCCGAAAGAACTAAATTTTAAGCAAACGTACTCCGTTGCATTTTCAATTTTGAAAGCATTAAAGTTTCGATAAGTCCCAAAAGAACTAAATATTTAGCAAAAGTTGTCGGCTGCATTTTCAATTTTAAAGTACTAAAGTTTCGATAAGTCCCAAAAGAACAAAGTATTTAGCAAAAGTACTCGGCTGCATTTTCAATTTTTAAAGTACTAAAGTTTCGATAAGTCCCAAAAGAACTAAATACTGAGAAAAAGTGCTCGATTGCATTTTCAATTTTTAAAGTACTAAAGTTTCGTTAAGTCCCAAAAGAATTAAGTATTTAGCAAAAGTTCTCGGCCGCATTTTCAATGTGTAAAGTACTAAAGTTTCGATAAATCCCAAAAGAACTAAGTATTTAGCAAAAGTACTCGACTGTATTTTCAATTTTTAAAGTAGTAAAATGTCACTTTTTCAGAAATTTTAAAATGCCGAATTGAAATACCGGATCGGGAAATGCCGAGAAGAAGTTTTGCACAGTTAAAACAGACTCAACAAGAGTAATTTCGTCGATAATTGATGAACAAGAACTTTGGACAGACAGCATTTTATCTCCCTCAAGATATATATATATATATCTTGAGGGAGATTATATATATGTATATATATATATATATAAGTGTAACGGAGGAAGTAGACTATAATTTCTCATCATTAGTTTGCCCCCGGACCAAAATCTTCCGCGTTAAATATACATAGTTCAGCGTTTTCCCAAGTTGTTCGTGAGAGTTTATGACTTGCGACGTGGCGGTAGGATATTATCAAGAATTCGGGGGAAAAAAAAACGTTAAAAATCTTTACTGTCTCCCTTGAGATAGTAACTGAAACATTAATTATGCTCTGGTAATTAATTAATTAGCTCGATCTCTGGAGAACGTGGCAAAAGCACGAATCGTTGAAACGCCCAGAGACTTTTACAGTGAAAGAGAAAGAAAGAAAAAAAAAGACCATGGTTGATAAACTAAAAGTTGTATGTTATTAAAAATTTAACAAGAGTTCGCCTAATTTTACGGTTGACTTTGTTCCCTTTTTTTCCACCCTACCAATAATGTAACAAAACGATACAGACTGCGATTGAATTATTTATAATTACGCAATTACGAACGACCATGGGTTTCATTGGAGATACATTTTTGTTCGGAAGAATAATAATTTTACACAGAAAGATGTTATTAAATAAATTTCAAGAAAATGCGATCAATTAATCTTCATGTGTTTGGTTTTCAAGACGAATTAATATAATTAATAAGATACTGAACATGATACGAAAAGAAAAAAAATTCATTGGCGACCTACGAGGATCACAGTGGTGTGTTCCTGGTTTGGTCAGACAGGCAAGGGGAGCACGAATAATGGCATCGGGAGAAATTTATCCACCGCTCAAAGTTAATTGATCGATTAGCAATAACAATTACCAAAATAATGGGTAAAGAATCCAATACCATTACGCATTATTCAAAGTAAAGAAAAATGGTTTGAAGCTATTACGAATATAATGGATAAAGAATCGAATACCATTACGCATTATCAAAGTGAAGAGAAATCGTTCGAACCCGTTACGAAAACAATGAATAATTGACCAAATTCCATTGTCCATTACACAAATAATGAATAATGGTAAATGTACCATTATCCAATAATAAACAATGGATAACGATAGACATGTCCCATTTCCAAACTCTCGAATAATTAACAATTAAATCGATAACATCTATCATTCCTAATTCTGCCAGTCGAGTTAACGAGACCGATTGTTTCGCTGATCGGTTACCAAAATAATGGATCAAAAATCGAATACCATTACGCATTATTCAAAGTAAAGAAAAAGGGTTCGAATCCGGTACGAAAGTAATGAATAATTGACCAAATTCCATTGTCGATTACTCAAATAATGGATAATTGTAAAGATACCATTATCCAATAATAAAAAATGGATAACGATAAACATGTCCCATTTCCAATGTCTCGAATAATTAATAGTTAAATCCTTTACGAGTTCACATCCTCCTGAAATTTACAAAAAAATCGGTATTTGTTTACAGTTTTTTAGTCTTTATACTTTTAAGAAATTATTTAAAAAAAATAAACTTTTAAGAAAATCCCACTCCGTTATAAAGTTATAGCAATAATTGTGACCGAACATCGGGTCACACGGTGTACCTACCAGAAACTTTAAACACGTTTTTCTCGTAACTATGTTTTTAGACAGTGTCAGTACGATAACTCAGTCAATTTTTAATATTTTTAAACTTCTTTTTTTTTGTAATCTTGACAATTATTTTCTCTATAGTCTGATGAGAGGTTTTTTTAAATTTTTAGCTTGGACAATTTTTTATAAATTATTAAACACTAATTTTTTTTCTTGAAATTGCATACTAAAGTTTGGAAAACCGTAATTTCTTTATTTCTGAAAAAAAAAAAATTCCCTCCGTCTGACTTTTACTACTACATTATTTTACTAGATTTTTTTTTTATTTTTGCGGATTGGATAATTTTCGATGAAGTTATGATGTCGACAAGGACACGCCATGATTTTCATCGGTAGTCCATTTACAATCGTATCAAAAAATGTTAACATAAAGAAAAAAATAGAAAAAATTTTTTTTTCTTACAGTTGAAAAGTTAATAAAAAGTGTGAAATCAGCAATTTAATTTTTGTTTCACCATATAACCTTTATAACAATTATTCAAATTTACTCGGGTTTTCAGCGCGCGCAGCGGTACGTGAGCCCTCAATACTATTATTCGTAATTCCGCCAGGCAGTCGAGTGAACGAAACCGATTGTTTCACTAGTCGGTCACCAAAAACTCTTTTACCATCATTTTGCCTGTTTATTTTCCGTAACCATTCGATATAGACGCCGTCAGGCTAAAGAATATCCAACCGACGAGGACATATCGTGACATAAAACACACGGGCTTAGTGGCAAAGGAAGAGAGAACGAAATGGAGAGAGAGAGAAAGAGCTCAGCTAGGTAGCTAAGCTAGCCAGTGAGGCTACCTCTCTAGCTCGGCTAGGGCTTCTATTTTTATCATGGGGTAGCGAATTGTTCCACGAGGCGGGCATCAGCAGCCAGCCACACAGCGGTGTATAGCATCGGCATTAGTAGTGGCAGCAGGCAGTAGTAACAGCCAGTTGAGAGTATGGCCCCGCAGCCGCGCACTCGTCAATGCGACGACCGGGTTCAAACCATTTATAAATAGTAAGAAGTACGAGAGAGAGAGAGAGAGAGAGAGAAAGAGTGCGTTAAGACTCGAGGAAAATCGGCGAGGATCCCGAATAAATTATGTTTCGCTGCCTACTCGAGATATGCTCGCATCTTCGAGCCGAAAAATAATGAAATATCCTTTTTCCAACGAAATATCTTATGAAAAATAAAAATGTATGTCCCTTCGCCATTTATTGATTAATGGGCAAAACAAAAATTATTCGTTGCATTTTTTTTTTTTTTTACAAAATTTGATGAGACTTTATAAAATTGCCTAGTCGTCAATGGGTCGAAATAAAGACATCGATGTAGGTTAATCTGGAAAAAATGTTTTGTTTTTACTAAAAAATATGTTGGTTCACTGAAACAGCCGTTATTTCACTTCCCAATGGAATGAAAACTCCAAATCTGTGCCTATTTTTTTTCGCAATCATCGTACCTTTAATATGACACTTCATACGATTTTTTTTTCAATTTCTCACTAATTTTTCAAGCTCATACGATTGGTACAAATTTTTTATTCGTTTTCATTCGGTCCGGACATTTTTCGATATTATTTTGATTTAATCTTGTTTTTTTTGTTCATGCGATTTTTTTTTCAATTTCTCAGAATTTTTTCAAGCTCATACGATTGATACAAATTTTTTTCTCGTTTTCGTTCTGTCCGGACATTTTTAAAAATTATTTTGATTTAATTTAATTTTTTTTGTTCATACGATTTTTTTTTTTCAATTTCTCACAAATTTTTCACGCTCGTTAGATTGATACAAATTTTTTACTCGGTTTCGTTTGGTCCGAACATTTTTCAAAATGATTTTCATTTAATTTTATTCATTCAATTAATTTTTTTCGTTAAAAAAAAATAAATTATGCTGCTTCTTGCGCAAGTTCCTTCGTTATCAATGTTCCTGTAATGTTTGCCTCGACTGACCAGTCACCGAGAGTATACACCGACCGATCGAACAATCGATTTCCTCCCTTTTCTCTCTCTCTCTCTCTCTCACCCTCTGAGAAGGGTGAATTTGACCCGGACAAGGAAAAAACTTTCTCGGGCGAAGAATAAGGGGAGAAACATAATGGGCAGAGGCGAAATAGTGGAAACGATACGAGGTTTATTAGATGGTGGTATTTCCATATGAAATTTTATGTAGGTCATCCCTAAATCTAAAAAAATGTATTTCTCGAAATAAAAGTAATATATTAATAATAATTTTATCATGACTGAAGTATTCGAATGCAAATTCATGTCAAATCTTAATTAGGTCATTCCTTAATTTAATTCAATTATCACAAAAACAAGCAAAATATAATAAAACCAACTTTCAATGCTACTTTGTTAAAGTTGAATTTTAAAAAATACACCCCAATCATTTTAATATGAAAATTTTTTAAGCGTTTGCACGTGCGATTCGTATGACTATTCTGTAATTCTACGAATACCGGCCTAAGTCAACAAAAATGCCTGAAATAGCCAAATGACGATCGCACAACAACTTTGTACAAATCTCTACTACAGTTTAAAAAAGTATATATTGATAATAATTTTTTTCATGAATGATGTATTCAAATGCAAATTCATGTCAAATCTTAAGGGTGAACACCACTGTGACCCCTGTTTTTTTTCACATTTTTCAAGAATTTTTTTTGGTGGGAAAAAAAGCGATATTCGAAAAATTTTTTTGGGTTTTGTTCCTTGTTTATTAATGTATCAAAAAACATTTTTTTCACATTTTTCACGCCGCATGGTGGCGCTGGGGAAGCTCTCGCGTCAGGTGCTGTCATCTCCGCGGCACGCAGCAGAACTCTCTTCAACGTCGATCTGAAAAAATATTGTTTTAAAAAAAATAGGCACGCCTTTGAAATTAAAGTTAATTTCAAAGGCGTGCCTATTTTTTTTAAAACAATATTTTTCCAAATCCCTATGTACTTCTCTTCAAAATATCATATTATTAACGAAAACACTCGGTATTTTTTTTTCAGATCAACGTTGAAGAGAGTTCTGCTGCGTGCCGCGGAGATGACAGCATCTGACGCGAGAGCTTCCCCAGCGCCACCATGCGGCGTGAAAAATGTGAAAAAAATGTTTTTTGATACATTAATAAACAAGGAACAAAACCCAAAAAAATTGTTCGAATATCTCTTTTTTTCCCACAAACAAAATTCTTGAAAAATGTGAAAAAAAAACAGGGGGTCACAGTGGTGTTCACCCTTAATGAGGTCATCCCTTGATTTATAAAAAATTATAAATCACAAAAACGACAAGAAAAAATATAAAACCGACTTTCATATTTACTTTGTTAAAGTTAAATAAAAAGAAATATACCCCAAAAAATTTAATATGAACATTTTTTAAGCGTGTGCATGTACGATTCGTATGACTTTTCTGTAATTCTACGAATACCGGCCTAAGTCAACAAAAATGCCTGGAATAGCCGAATGACGATCGCACAACAACTTTGTATCGCCCACACGTTGCATCACAAATTTCTGCCACAGTTTTACCGGATCTCCGACTTGTTAAATATATATATATATATATCGCTCGCCTTTTCGCACTTGTTTCTCTTTGGCATCGTTCACACGACACACACACACACATGTTTATATGTAGTATATATTTTGTACACCCTCAGCGACCATTTTCTCTTCCAACTCTCTCGCTCCCCCCCCCCCCCCTCTCTTTTTTCGTGTCTTAGAGTGTGTTATGCGGCGCTATAAGTTGAAAATAAAACGTTACCGGGGATATCCGACGAGAGTTTAGTCATCGCGATCGTCCGAGATGACATATAGAACGAGGAAGAAACGCGAGGGGTAGGCGAGTGGAGTTGGGGGATGAAGAGGAGATTTGGTGAGGCACACGCACCGGGGATACCGGTACTCGAGTTAAAATAACTCGAGTCTGTCCCGCGAGCGTACATATCTCTCTCAACAGAGAGAGACAGAAAGAGAGAGAACGAGTTTTCGTGTTACGAATTAAGTTTTACAACGTATGTGTATATAGTATATGTCACTTGAGAACTTTGGTTTCTGTCAATTGAGAGGAAATAAAAAATAATAGGTATTCTCAGGTCGGATTAATCGAGGGAAGCGGAAATTTGTGTATACGAGTACATGGATTCTGTGAATTGGGAAAAAAAATTGGTGCACTTAAGTGCACCAATTTTTGTTTCTAATTTTTCCCTAATTTTTTCCAATTTTCATGAGGGCTCACAAGACCCTGCGCGCGCTGAAAACCGAGTAAATTTGAAAAATTATTATAAAGGTTATATGGTGGAAAAAAAATTACATTATAGATTGCAAATTTTTTATTAACTTTTCTAATATAAGAAAAAAAATTTAAACATTTTTTGTTTCATATTAACATTATTTAAACGCGTTTTTCTCGAAACTATGTTTTTAGACAGTATCAACACGATAACTCAGTCAATTTTTAATATTTTTACTTTTTTTTTAAATCTTGATAATTGTTTTCTCTATAGTCCGACGAGTGGTTTCTTTAATCTTTTGGTTGGACAATTTTTTATAAATTATTGAACGCTAATTTATTTTTTAAGATTGCATACTAAAATTTGAGATACGTAATTTCTATATTTTTGAAAAAAAAAAAAAATTTCCTCCGTCAGACTATTTTTACTACTACATTATTTTACCAGGTTCCTTTTTATTTTTGCAGATTGGATAATTTTTGGTGCAGTTGTGATGTCGACAAGGAGGCGCCATGATTTTCATCGGTAGTCCATTTATACCCGTAAAGAATAATGTTAATATTCTTTGAATTATTAAAAAAAAAATTTTCTTATAGTTGAAAACTTAATAAAAAATGTGGAATTAACTATTTAATTTTTTGTTCACCATATAACCTTTATAATAATTTTTTCGAATTTACTCGGTTTTCAGCGCGCGCAGAGGTATGTGAGCTTTTAATTCGAAGAAATATTGAAGTACTCGGATTATGTTAATTAGAACAGAAAATGCAGTAATTGACTTTTTGCCAGTTGTAAAAACGACTGGAGTACTTGAAGTACTTGGTTTGGCGAGAAATTAAGTACTTGAATTTCATTAGTTGGAAGGAAGGATTAGAGTACTTGTATTCTGCGAATTAAGAAAAACATTGGTGGACCTAACTGTATCAATTTTTTTTTCTAATTTTTTCCCAATGTTTTCCAATATTCTCAATTCAAAGAAATATTGAAGTACTTGGATTATGTTAATTCGAACGAAAAAATGGAGTAATTGACTTTTGCCGGTTGTCAAGACGACTGGAGTACTTTAAGTACTTGGATTGGCGAGAAATTAAATACTTGAATTTTGTCAGTTGGGAGGAAGGATCAGAGTACATGGATTCTGTGAATTGGCAAAAATATTGGTGTACCTAAGTGCACCAATTTTTGTTTCTAATTTTTTCCCAATTTTCTTGTTTCGACGAAACATTGAAGTACTTGGATTATGTTATTTAGACCGAACAAAATGGAGTAATTGACTTTTTGCCAATTATAAATACGACTGGAATACTTGAAGTACTTGGATTGGCGAGAAATTAAATACTTGAATTTTGTCAGTTGGAAGGAAGGATTAGAGTACTTGGATTCTGCCAATTGGGAAGAAAAGTTGCGAGTACTTGGATTCCGCCAATTGAGAAGAAAATTTGCGAGTACTTGGATTCTATCAATTGGGAAGAAAAGTTGTGAGTACTTGGATTCTGCCAATGGGGAAGAAAACTTGCAAGTACTTGGATTCTGTCAATTATTAGGAAAATTCGAGTACTCAAATTCGATAATTCGGGCGAAATATTGGGAGTACTTGGAAATTAGTGGTACTTAAATTCTTTCAATTCAAAGAAAATTTCGAGTACTTGGCTGCCGTCAATTATCATCTACGAAAATACTGAAATACTTGAATTCTTCCAGTCGAAAGTATCGAGTACTGAGTACTTTACAATTCCGTTGTTTGGGACAAAAATGTCACATCCCTGAATTACGTGAATCGTAGCAAATATATCATATAGTTTTTAATGCCACAACATCTTCGTACCTCTAAAACACCCTTTAATATAAATTCATATTTTGTCGACCCATCTCATCCCCTAAATATCTCATTTCCACTAAACCCTAGGAACGTCGTTTTACTCTCATAAAAAAATAACGGGGCATTGCTCATGTTGGAATTTTTTTTTCCCTACGTGAATAGAATGTAAAGCCCCAATTTCCGGTCTAGCGTGCACTTGTATGTGTGCGTGCGAGATCGCTCGTTTTCCTCACGAGAGTCTCTCGCCCTTTGGCTCCTCAAGACTTCCCCTTTAGACCCCTCCTTACTCTGGACCAAAGAGAGCGACTCACCGGACACTTTGCGGTGGCACACACGCCCGAAGTTCAATGTACTCTGAGATTAAACAACAACAAAAAAAAATATTCAAATTATTCTTGAAAATTATCAATGAATAGAATAAAATTTTTTTTTGTAATCACTTTTTTGCTCGAAAAATGGTTTCTAGCAAAAAAAAAACATCAAGTTGCTGTTAAACAAATATTTTTTCATGAAAAAAAAAAAAATTGCCCTCCAAAGTATATGATGTTTAAGGGGTATATGGCCACAGTAGCTCGGTATAAAATCATGTGCACATATTACAATTTTTTTTGTATGAAAATATTTTGTATTTAGTATAAATATCAAGGTAATAAGAATATTTTTTTGTCCTTTTGTTATACAAAATGGCCGACTATTGTTATTTGCTTTTGGTATCTTTTTCTAATTCGCGTGATAAATAACTTCGACAATTTTTACCCGATTGACTTCAAATTTTTTAATTATGTTTCTAACTGCATTTGACAGAGAAGCATGTACGGAATTTCTGATCAATTAAAAACTTTTCATTTTATGAGCAGTTTTATGCGAAATTTTTCACTGGAGATAAATTCAAATGCCTACAATATTCGAATAAAACGATATTTTTCAAATTCCGTACGTACTTGTCTAGGTTTTCGGATGTAGATTAATCAGAATTTTTTTTTTTGTTCTAGGTCGAAAAATTGTCGACGTTATTTGTCACGCTAATTAGAAAAAGATACCAAAAGCCAATAGCAGTAGCCGGCCATTTGTATAACATCAAAAACAAAAACAAAATCATTTTTTATTAGCTTGATATTCATACTAAATAGCTGTGTAATTAGTTTTATAAATAAATCACTTTTTCATACAAAAAAAAATTGTTAAATGTCCACATGATTTTATAACCGCTACTGTGACTATACCCTTAAAGGGGGCCATCCCGTGTGAAGGCTCTTTTTTTTACGCTTTTTTGGGATTTTTTTTTGGCGAACTAAATAAAGATAGAACTGCAAATTTTTTACCACATATTTATTCACACTTTGAGCACACTTTACAATTGTTTTTCCGTCCGAAGTCGTCGCTCATTGCTGAGGTACACGGCAACTTAGCCACTCATTTTCAAACAACGTTTACCACGATTGCGGGCGTTCTGCTTACCCGAAAGAAAAAATAATCAAACAGCAATTTAATCTGTGAAGTTTCAACTAGTCTTGGAACTAGGATTATCAAAAAATATTAAAAACTTTTTTTTGTCATGCTGAAGAAGTCGTGAAAAAAAACCAAAATTGACGATAAGCGTTCAACAAGTTGCCAAAAATTAACTTTCCAATATTTTTTGATAATCCTAGTTTCAAGACTAGTTAAAACTTCGCAGATTAAAATGCCGTTTGATTTGTTTGTTTCAGATAAGCAGAACGCCCAAAATCGTGGTAACCGTTTTTTTTTATATGACTGGCTAAGTTGCCGTGTACCTCAGCAATGAGCGACGATTTCGCGCTGAAAAAATTGTAAAGTGTGCTCAAAATGTGAATAAATATGTGGTAAAAATTTCGTAGTTGTATCTTTATTTAGTCCGCCAAAAAAAAACCAAAATAAGCGTAAAAAACTTCATATGGGATGACCCCCTTAACCCTCCCGGTCAGTTTAATCGTAAATTACGCTCTTTTTTTTTCCACCTCTGTTTCTAGAGGTGGACATTTTCCGATTATTTCCCTTATCCTTTTTATATTTTCCGCATAACTTGGCCTGTTTGTAGAAATACGATGAATATAAACGTGCAATCGAGCGTACGTAAAATTATTCGCACGCGTTTATTTCGCAACGATAGGATCGATCATAATGAAATTACCACCGACACGTGCACAATTCAGTTTTCCTAGTGCGCTCCCGCGCACTCATATATACACGCGGAAAACACGAGGATTTGTAAAGAATCGTACGAGAATCGCAAACTCGAGATTCTGTGCGAAATGATGACACGATGACACGCACTTTTTTTTAATTATAAATTATTATTATTGGTTCTTAATAATTCATATAACGTGATGGTTTTTTTTAAATTATTTGCAAAAAATATATACGATAACTATATATTTCAATTTAAATGTTTGGTAATTATTGAGAAAAAAATGTATTGGTTAGTGTTAAACGGAATGTTTTAAATTATTTTAGTTATTATTGAATTTTAACGGGCGAGCACTTTTGGCGTTAATGACCTGAATATCAAAATTTGATGCTTTTTCGTATCTGAACATTAATTTGTCGTTTTTTTTAGCTGGGCAACGTATTGAAATTTAAGAATTGTAATTATTTTTCCAATATTATTTATGGGAATAATAATTTTTCAATTATTATTATTTTTTAATAATCCATATAATGGGATGTTCTTTTTTTAATTATTTAAAAAAAATAAATATGATAACTATACATTTAAATTTAAACGTTTCGTAATTATTGAAAAAAAATAAATGCATTGTTTAGTGTTAAAAAGAATTTTTTAAACTATTTTAGTTATTATTGAATTTTGAAGGGCAAGTACTTTTGGCACTAATGACCTGAATATCAAAATTTAATGCTTTTTCGTATCTGAGCATTAATTTGTCGTTTTTTTTTACTGGGCAACGTATTGAAATTTAGCAATTGTAATTATTTTTCTCATAGTTTTTATAGGAATAATAATTTTTCCATTATTATTATTATTTTTATTATTGAATTGAACGTAGTGAGATTTGATCAGGTAAAAGCTCTGAAAGCACGTTCATTACCGAGCTACGTACCTAAAAATCGATCAATTATTTTTTTGTCGTTTCAATATTTTTTTTTTTTTTCAATTACAATTATTATAACACTGAAAATGGACGTGGCGAGGTTTGATCGGGTAAACTCGAGTAGCCACTAATTATATTTCACCTGATAAACACATCGATATATTTTGCCGGTACACTCGCGTTATCCGCGACGCAAGGGATGGTTATATACATGTATACACACACACACATGTATACATACGTGTTATACATGTTATACATGTATATATATCACAAACGAAGACGAAGAAAACTGATGACATTTCGTAATTTTCCGACGACAGCTTTCACGAATATTCATAAGAAATTCCAAAGCTTCACAATTTTTTATTATTCTTTTTAATGCGATTATTTTTTTGTCAATGGTAACGAGTGTACGGAGTCCTTTAAATTCTGTAATTTTTTTCATCACGATCAGAAAAACTGCGGTTGATGAATAGTTTTTTTTTTTAATTCCAGTTCACATTTTTTTTCTACCCCCTATAAGTTATCGTCGTTGAAACGTTTTTTTTTTTAATCGTCGTTCAAATTTTTCCTTAATTCGTTCAACAACAACAAAAACAATATCCTCGGAACTCTCGACGTACTTTGTGGTAAAATCCGCGTTTTGACGCCACGAGTATTTTTGTCTTTTTTAATATTTAAAAAAAAACGTTATTCTTTGACGATTTTTCTTTAAGCTTTCATTTTTCCATCGATAAAAAATATATTTCATTTTTGTTTATGGTTCGTAACCCACCACTCTTTTTTTTTTATCGTATTTTCAACTGCCTCATTCGACAAGTCGTCGTCCACACACGAACAGGAGGAATAAAAAATAATTATTTGTTGAATTAACTTATCAAATTTTACATATAATCTTTGTTTAATTTTATAATTTTTTTTTAAATTTTATTACTCTTATTATTAATACGGGATACGTGCGTCAGGGTGGTGGCATGATTGCGACTACTGACTAGCAGTCGGCGCTGCTCTCGCGACGACGTCGTGAACGTCGCGACGGTGGCGACGACGGTATCACCGACGCTCGGCGTTTTTAGCCCCGGAACACATGCGCTGTTCGATACCCGGCGCTCCCCTCCAATCCCTTCTCGTGAGGGCGAAAAAAAAACTACTATGCAATAAAGCTCGCCAGTAGTCACGGCAAGTTACGGTGGCGCCACCGGGTGGCGTTGTCACAAAATATCGACTCGTCTGACCCATAACGTGCATGCACTACTGGCCTCGTTTTACCATGAACGATTTAATAATGGCATTTCTTCGAAAATTCTTTCATCAATGTTCACACGTTGTGGAGGGTTGATTCATTTCTTTTTTGCTTAATGAATGTGTAATTTATGTAGGAAACAATTAATTATCATGAATTCACACGGAAATCATTTAGTTTATTGCAATTATCTAAAAAAACACACGTTCATTTGGTTTTGTCAATGCCATATTGTTATTAATTATCGGATTGCCATTTTTCAAGGCTTATTCTATTTGGCTAAAGATTCTTCGTGAATTCATCGAAGCAGATATTATATAATGTTTACGGTTTAAGAAAATTGTCGACTTAACGTTTTGTCTATTATAAACAAATGGCTGTAATTTTCGAAAAAATTAAGATTATTTTTTTTTTATCGGCTTCGGTGAATATGTAGAGAATCATTTGACAAATGGAATGAGCAATGGAAAATTTAAATCGAACTATTATTGTCGACTTTTCATTGTAAAATCAAATGAACTAGCGCTACTTGCAGACCCGAACGCGAGATTTTCCCCACTAAATTCCTACTGTACCGACACTGACGGATTTTCTCATCGTCTTCCGTGTAGTCTCAACATCACTATCCTTTTTATACAGCTGTGATAACATTTCTTTCAAACGATTATACTCGACCGACTAGATGGTACCATAGTAATCTTCTTAAAAACGAGTCATTTTCTGTAATACCTTAACACGGTAAAAATAATAATGCAACAAACGTGAAAATATTTTTTGCACATTATAAAACTTTAGAAAAAAAAATGTCACATCGGAAAATAAAAAAAAATTGCTAGAATAAATTCCGTTCGAAATTTTTTTATAACTTATAACTTTTACCATTATTAAAATAATATTCTCTCACAGTAATTTGTTAGACCGCCTGTAGAACATATAGTTTTCCACTTTACCGACAAACACAATATAGTGGGGGGGGACAATGTCAAAATCCCGACAGTCAAACTCCCGACACGGCCTATCGCGCGTGTACCGACTGTTTTTGGTACGTGTACAGCCGCGAGATGGCAATAACGGTTAAAGCGCAAACACATCGCGGTTCACTCGACCGTAATTTTCCCGTCTTCCGTAAGGCTGAGGTGATCAACAAGATCATGGCATACGACAACTGACCTTTTATCGCAGCGAGACGAGCCTATGAGAACGGCGGATCTCAAGCAAAGGCACCGATTAGAAGCAATGTTAATTTTCCTCCGCTTCGAAGCAGAGAAGGGCCTACGGGACAAGGTAGGCAGTACACGAGAGAAGCAGCGGCTCCGAGTGGCTCGCAGGACAGAACCTGGTGTCAAATTGCAGCACCCAACTTCAAAAGTACTCGAAAGAAGTCAGCTCAACAACCGCGACCAATCGAAGAACTCCTGGGCGACGTAGAAGGAGCTCCATCGGATATGTTGGGGCCTCTAAAGATGCTTTTTCAGGCATTGAAGTCTGCGCCTGACTTTGGACTGCTTTTGGACCGCATATGGAAAACTATCGATCTTCCCCTCGCCCATGTCAATGGATAGTACAATCAACACCTTGAAATTTGTACAATGGAATGCGAACAGTATTAGACAAAAAATTCCAGAACTTCAGTTTAACTCGGTTAATGTAGATATTTTCCTTTTATCAGAAACTTGACTAAAACCAAAGGATTCCTTTTACTTGAAAGGATTCGATGTTGTACGAACGGATTGGATGGTCCAAAAAGGAGGTGGAGTGGGTATATTGGTAAGGAATTACATCAGATATGGGGTGATTCAGGGTCTCTCGGATTGTAATGGGAAAATAGAACTGTATGCGGTGGAGCTGGATCTCAGGAATGAAAAGCTTTCCGCGGTCTCATGTTATCGACCGCCTAATGGTCCGGTTATAAGTAAACGCGAATGGACAAGCTTCTTCTCTCAATTCAGAGGTGAATTTCTCGTTGAAGGGGATTTTAATGCTCACCACCCTATATGGGGGGACAATCGTGAATGTCAAGTTGGCTCGGTGATGGTTGATACAATTGAGGCTTATGATGTTTCCATTATTAATGAAGGAAGCAAGACTTTTCACTGTGCAGCGTATAACTCGGAGTCCGCAATAGACATAGCATTCGTCGATGGGAGATCCACCTAGGAGTACAGCTGGTGGGTAGGAGAGAATTCATGGGGAAGTGATCATCTTCCTATTTTTTTGGAGTTAGACCGCTGTGTCGTGAGGGTCGTAAAACATCGCAATAATAAAAAAAAAAAAAAGCACATCGCGTTTAGGCATTGAACGTAGTTCCAAGTGTTGGGGTTCTCAATAAAACCGAGGGACGTGACTGACTAGCAAATTATTTAAACAAATAATCCACGTGGGTCGCTTTTGGTTATATCGGAGCGAGAAAATTTTGAATAACATAAACAACTGTTGTTGGTTGAATTTCTTATAAACAATTTATTAAGAAAACAAGAATAAATAGTATTTATGATTATTGTTGTTAACTGTTTATCGACCACATGGTGAATGAATAAATAAATTGTCCATATAAATTGAAATGATTGGTTTTATTGTCGTGGTTATTATTATTAATACATTTCGTCGCAAAAATTTGATCAGATGGATACGCAAGTTATCAATCTCAACACGAAGCATCTTTGGAAGATCATTTAGTGATCTTTGCCGCACGATTCCGGATTAGGTAAATTTTCGTTTCCCATAGTGCAAATAATTGGTTAATTTTTAATCTTTCTTTAAATCGAAAATAATCCCGTGGGATGAGTCTTACGTGCTATTTTTGCGACGATTTGAACACGTCTGCACATTGGTAGTGGCACCCGCAGACAGTTGCTAGTTCACAGATTGTATTTTAGAAAGACTGATTGCAGGTACATATGGCAGGTTTGATAAAAAAAATGTGAGCTGTAAACTTTGGTATTTGAACACTGGGATGTAAACCAACACTTCGTGGCTATTCTCATGGTCGAAAGTAGATTTCTGTGACAACAAAAGTGTACGAATATCCAACTTTCTCATTCTCCTCGCAGTCAAGGACATGAGTGTTTGTAAAATTATCCACAAACGATTCAGTACAATCGGAATGGCCAGTTTCTCGTTGTTTGCAGCAGCGGCAAATACACAATTTACACGTCAATGGCACTGAGAAACAAAGAATTTGTTCAAGCTCCGGAATTCGTTTGAGCGTCTGGCTGGTGTCAGTATGTGGCGCGCAAAAGCTGGTTGACCATCAAAGTATTCGAGAATTTCAAGTAAAAGAAAACTATTATACTGGATTTTGGCGTCGACTATAAGAGAGACTGTTAATCTTTCATTAGCGAATTTGTCTTGTAATGAATCTTTTATTTTCTTTAAAATTCGTTACTGTTTTATTGTATCAATTTGAAAGGTTGTATATTATTTTACGGTAATTGGGGAATGAAATAATTCGTTAAACAAAAATGATATTAAATAATGCTCGAGGACCTTCAGATCGCGATTTAGTAAAAATTGATATTTCGAATACAAGATATTGTTTTGTGTATATGACAAAGAGCGTCGTAATTATCATCGATATCGCAGTTAGAATTATTATGTATTCACCCACAAGGTTTTCCCGGGTATGAACAATGCACAAGATGGTTATTATAATTACAATGATATCTGGTATAATGATATAAAATTGGTCAAACATCATATACAGGGAGACGTGTTTGCCATTCTCATTTCACAAATTAAATTGTATATAAACCGTGTATTCAAAAAATAGGTCCACCGCAGCTTGATGATCGCAATCCCGCATGAACGCGTACAACTAAACAAATGTTCGGACTTAGCTTTTTATATGGAATCGATGTCAATCCGCAGAAACGATGATGTTTAACCAGATCTGGGGTTTTCTCTGGCGGTTGACGCTTTATCCGTTTAATGCTCGAAAAGAGCAACGCTGGGCTTGCGATCGCTACGGCGGATCAATGATAACTCTACTGTGGTGTCTGAGATACTACTAAACGTGAGACCGAGAATCCACGAAAATCGTCGAGGGGAAACGATGGCGATTTTCGGTGATTTTCGTGACTTTTCGTACCTCATCACCTGTACAATCATAAACGAAGTTTTCCAGCACATTATCCCCCTTTTTATGTGAGGTAATTCTTGCCGAGCATAAAACAGCTTAAGTCGTGTAACAATCTTAATATACTCGTGACACCGCACATCAGTTCGGTATCGAATCACGCAAATGACTCCATCCCACTAAGGGTCTTGTCTTTCCATATACTAATTACAATTACATAGCTTATAGATATAGAATTTATAATGGTTCCTTCTTCAAATTTATCAACGTCGCACAACGAATTCTTTTTTTTTTTTTTATACTTGGGAAATCGCACTTTTCGCAATACGCTAATTTAGATACCTTAAAATATATTATCTGAACATGTACGCATTTTAGTTATCGAAACCAACATAAATGATTTCTTGTCCTTCATATTAATATACATAGTCAATAAAGCTATTATATCTAACGATGACTCATAAAATATGATCCGAACACATGTTCGTCGTCATGTATATCACAGTTATACATTATCGATATAATTCAAGATTCATTTTTTTTTTTTTAACAATTTGAGAACGAGCAGCAATGATAATCGAGAAATCGTCATCAATCCGGATCGGTGGATTGATGATACCGTCGCAAGCTAACTCGGCTATAAGTGCCTTTTATATTGTCCTTATCATTAACGTGCACAAGTACAAAAGCGTTTGGTCCTCTGGTTTGACCAATCTCATACGGACCTTCGTATAAGTGGAAGAATTTGTGAGTTACTCTGTCGGTATTGCTCGATAAATGAGGCAACAACAAGAAAACTTGGTCACCTATTTTATATTCTATTGATGATTTCGTTCTTTGTTGGTACTTCCGGTTTTCTAAATTTTCGAAGAGATTCCTTTTTGCTAGGGTGAGTTTTACTTCGTGACAAGTGTTTTACACGCTGGCAAAGATCACAATTTCGTATTGTTTTTTTAACATCTCGAGCCATATTTCGCCAATAATAAAACCTCTTTAGAAGATTGAATATTTTGTACACGCCTACATGACCCAATCTTTCGTGTTCTGCATTCATAATTATTTCTTTCATTTCCTCGGGAACAACAATACACCAACTGTCTGTACTGAACCGGCGATGAAACCATATACCGTGATAGTTGTTAAACTCGTTAACTTTCTTGTTTACTCGTTCTGACTCTAGCATTACAGAAAGCCTAAGATCTTCTTGTTGAAACTTGCTAATAGCTGTTAATTGCTTCTTAAATAATGGATCCAACTCCAATTCACAAATCAAAATCAACGCGTCGTTCACATGATCAATAGACGTCTCTGCATCATGCCAAGCCAACGTTGATATAATAATTTGTTCGGACACACATTCATTATAAGTTCCTTCGGGATTGCGACTAAAAAAATCAGCCACAACATTATCTTTTCCTGAGTAATGACTAACAACAAACGTGTATTCTTGCAACAAAATTGACCATCGACTAAGTCTTGGGACGAAAAACGGAGTTCGATTCCCAAAAAGATTCGGTGACGAACCGTCGCCGGGAACGGACGTGTTCTCGCGAAGCTTCGCTACCGAGCAGCGCCATCGAGCTTCGAGCGCGAAAAACATATCCGAGGCCAAGAACCAAGTTATATGTGTGAACTAATTAAAACAAACACAGTAAAATAAAATAAATAAAAAATAAAAAATACCATAAGTAAACGATTTGGCGAGTCATTTAATTAACTGAGTGAAAACTAATAACAAGCGGCCAGCCAAATAGCTGAGCCAAAGAAAAAGACAAAGTTTATCGGAAAACGCGGAAAACAAATGTGACGAAATAAAAGACAACGCTACATACGACGTAAGCGACGCGCAAAAATATGAAAGTGCCAAAACGTGGTTCGAAAATAATGATGAAAGAAAACTCAGCCCTGACGTGCACAAACTAATTGTACCCGTAATCGCATATGAAGGAAAAAAGGAAATGGATATAATACCAGGTGATAGTATATATGAAGAAATGGACCACGGAGATACCATCGAGGAATTACTCCAAATGACCTGTGCCAGGACGACGAAACGCGGAGAGAAGAAAACGAGAGAGTTGAAATCGAAACTAAAAAAAGCAGAGAAAAGCAAATGGAACCGGCACTAGGGAAAAAGGTGAACCATGAACCTAGAAAACCAGGTAACAAAAAGAAAAACGACAAGAACAATAATAATAATCATGATAATGGTAGAAACAAGAAGCCGATTGAACAGGATAAAACCAGCGTAAATTCGCTCGCACAATCACTACCGGGAAACACGATATAAGCGTGCCCCACCCGGCCAGCAACAGTAAGCGCGATTCTACGAATTCTAACAAGGCCTCGTATGATAACGAGACAATGGAAATAGAAAACACCACGACGGCTGGGCGTAAGCGAAAACTCACCCCACCATCAGGCACTATACATAAGAGAATGACCATTGTCGAAGAGAGACAAGAAATCGACGATCGGCAACCAAGCAATGAGGAGAAACGGAACGTTACGTCAATAATAATAAAGAGTGACCGTATCCAAGAACCAATAATAGCAAAGTCAATTTGGAACATATGTAAGGCAAGCAATTTTCTGAGTAGCACCGACGGGAAAAATAGCTGGAAAGTAAAACCTCAGAAAGGAGGACAGAGAGGATACAACGAACTGATCTCATACCTAAAGGCAAACAGCGTGAGTTATATTATACACACGAAAAACGATCCAATAAAACGAGTTATCGTTAAAGGTCTACCGCACCACGCCAGAGAGGACGAGGATCTCTTATCCGAGCTCACTACACTGTGGAAAACAAAACCAATCAAGATAACCGTTTGCAAACAACAACACCTTACTGATCGTGTTGTTAGAGAAAGACGCAAACCTATCGGAAATTTGCAAAACAAAAGCAATCCTTAACGTCTGTGTTAAGGTAGAAAAATACAGAACCGAGGAACCACGATCGCCACAATGTAAAAACTGCCTAGACTCGGACATCTTGCAATTAACTGTGGAAAACCGAAAGTTATGCCGTTCAACTGGGATGAAAACAGTCAAACCAAACACTGGCTATGGTGCCAGAGCGCTAACCATGACGCAAGAAACAACAAATGTGAAGGCTGGATAACAAAATGCCAAACGGCAACTCAAAAACGCCTCGCAAGACGACCAGAAGCCAAGGTGACCGTAAGGTGGTACACAGCAACTGATAGTGGGATCGAGTACAGCACAATAAACTTTCCATCTCTTGCTGGCAGACAGCAGAATAACCCGAATCCCGTGATACAAAACAAAAATAAAAATAAAAATAAACACATAAACGCGACGATGACCACAAGCACACCTGAACAACCCTCCACCTCCGGGGCGCAAAACCACCATCCCTCCACAACAGGAGCGCAAATAGAACCATACAAATTGACTGAGCACACCCCGAGCAACGACACTGAATCGGCCGAGACGGAAATAACCACGGCCAAACCTAAACCAACGGCCGAAAATACCATCCAAAAACACGAAGTGAAACCGACAAAATCATACAGTCAATCGGTCACAAAACAACAACCGGATCAAAGACAAAAACAAACACAAAAACAAAACCAAAAAAGCAGCAGAAATACTCTCTACCTAATCTGCCACCGACAAAGCCGTCCGGACGTACCGAGTACATGAGAAATCAACGGGGCGACGGTACCCCAGACCTGTGCAAAAAATCCACAACGTACAATTACTCGATACCACCAAACATCAGAGTAGGTCAGCTAATCGTCGACTCATACCCACAAGGTGAAATTGACAAAAGCTACACAAAAACCATCATGGATATTGATCACGGACCTCGACAACCGCGAACCAATCAAACGCTCTTTCATCGGATACCTAAACGCGGCAAAACACATCCTGAACCATCTATGGATAACTCAACAATCCGCATGATCCAGTGTAATGTCAACGGGATCCATCGACGGATCAATGAAATACGCAACCTCATTGGAAACCACAACCCACATATTGTAATCTTAAATGAAATAAAAATAAAAGCAAGAAATAATATCTACAAGTACAATATTCAGGGGTACAGTAAAATCAACGATCTCAAAAAACCAGAATGGTGCGCCGATGGGAGCAGAGGACCATTCATGTACGTGCGCAACGATCTCTACTGGAGCCGTAAAAAATCACCAAAAAATCTAGAATGCTGCTCGATACTGCTGAAAACAAGTATGGGGGAGATCACAGTGAACGGGATCTATGCTTCACCATCATGCGGTGACCCCGTATATCGTACCGGCGAAACAGATGACATTGTAAAGATACTATCAGAAGACAAATCGATTTCCCTGGGTGACTGGAACTCACGGCACACTGCATTCGGCCACTCTAATAACGAACCACGGGGAAACTTGATCATGGATCTAATCAACGAAAGTATAATCGATATCTCTGTTGACCCATCGGGCGCTCGACCAACAACAGCAAATAACCGTTCGCACCTCGACTATGCACTAACCAACATTGGATTCAACCTGATTGAATGCAAAAACATCGAAAGTGTTGGGAGCGACCATATGCCAATCCTGGTGACCGCAAAACTCGGCACACCAACAGTACCACGCGGACGAACAAGAATTAAAGGAGACGCGTGGCAAGAGTACGGAAACCGAACAAAACCACCACACCAGCCAACAATTAACACAACAGAAGAGGTCGAGGAGGGGGTTAAAACAATCACCCTCCATCTACAAAAAATAAACGAAAACGATTAAACAAAGCAGAGAAACACTCCCAGATGAAATTCAACAACACATCAGGGAACGAACAGAATCAGACACGCAATGGCGCGACAGGGTAGAACCCACTCCCCAACGTTGCAAAACGCGTTAAAAGATGCAAGAAAAACAGTCATCTCGAGCATTAGAGAATACAAACAAGGAAAATGGGAAAAAATAATCGAGAATGAAACGGATAATCACAAAGTGGCATGGAGAATACAAAAATCGCTGAAGCGACCCGAAAACAAAATCCCCTTTTTTGAGGGATGCAACTCACAAAAACAAGTTGCCGAGAAACTCCTCGAGGCTGCAATAGTACGGGACTCGCACGTTGCGGCGGAGCTCACCACAGACACCAGCGATGATCTAATCCGACCGCTAAACAACACACACTCACGCGAGATGAAAATGGCACTCGCAAAATTAAAAAATAACAAAGCCCCCGGGGCTGACGGCCTTGGAGCCAAACATCTGAAAACAATGCATGACAGCTGCTGGACACGGATGGAAGAAATTTCCAACTTCTGTCTAGCTGACAACTATTACCCAGACGCATGGAAAACTGGTACCTGCATTTTTCTTCACAAACAAGGGAAACCGGTGAACGAAGTCCCATCACATCGACCAATTACACTATTGAATATCATGGGCAAATGGTTCGAGCGAATTATACAAAATCGTATGGGAGACTGCTTCGCAACAATCCCAGACTCGCAACACGGATTTCGGCCAGGACTCGGAACGGCGTCACAGCTCACAAGAACTGTACACTTCATCCAGAAAAACCTGGAGGACGACAGATGCATATGTGTGGCAGCGCTCGACCTATCAAAGGCATTCGACTGTATATATCACAAAGCACTGACGGACAAACTGAAACAGAAGGATATCAACCCAGGCATTGTGAAAATGCTCGAGTCGTACCTATCCAACCGTAAACTACGAGGCAAATTTCTCAACGAAACGAGTGACGTAAAAATCCAACCTCACGGCGTGCCACAAGGATCGGTCCTGGGACCGATCGTATTCAACTTGTATATTTCCGATGTGCCAGAAAAAGCAGACATGATCTCGCAGTACGCTGACGACATGTGTGTAATCGAAACAGGAATTTCACCAAACCATGCAAAGTTAAAAGCGACACGTACAACGCAGAATCTTATCGAATATTACCACAAATGGGGGCTAAAATGTAACAAAGAATAAACGCAGGTGGTGCCTTTCGGAAGGAAATACCACACGCGAGAACAACGATACCTAAGACTTACGGATCCCATAACAAGAGAGGATACGTTTGTACCGATGAAAAACACCCTAGAATACCTTGGAACAAAACTAACTAGAACCATGAGAGTGCACACGCTATCGGCAAAGAGACTCAACATCACCAACTACGTAATCAACTGCCTCCAGAGTATCATTGAGGGACAGAGCAATATCGACGCCCACGTCAAACATCGCATCATCCGAGCATGCATCCTATCATCCCTAGATTATGGGATCTCATGCCTTCTGCCATTATACTACGAAACTAACCTCAAAAAACTTGAGGTGACGTACAAAAAAGCTCTCAAAAACGCCGCCGGCTTACCAATGCAATTCCCAACGGAGGACCTCTCGATAATTCTAGACGAAAAGCCATTTCGTGAGAGACTACGTGACCTACACCTAGCCAACATCGAAAACTTAACGACCTCGGTATGTCCATACCTGAACTCGTTAACTGACGACGACCGACGTGAATTTCACACTAAACATGCAAAAAGGAACATTCTACGCCCTGTCCCCCCGATAGGCTAGAAAACCCCTTGCATTTTACCGCTTCATCAACCATTACACCCTCAATCATAACACCCCATCCTAGGCTAGAATCACCCCATAGAACACAATAGTAAAAAAATGCAAATAACCCGAAAGGCAAATAAAAATCAAGAGCGAGTGAAACTCAAAAAAATCTAATTCTAAGTAATAGTCAATGCTTTAGAGACCCTAGGGGCAATACTGCTAATAACACATTTGTGAACACAATATATGAATAAAAATACTTGAAAAAGAAAAGATTCACAAAAACAAGGGCTTAGTGGTCGGTTATTATCTCGAATGTTTGACCGATCAAGTATACTCGAAATTTAGTGATGGAATACACTATTGCCAATAGCTCTTTCTCTGTAGCTGTGTAATTTTTTTCTGCCGAAGCCAGGCACCTACTAACGATCGAGATTATTTGTTTTTCGTTATTGTCATTTGTCTGAAATAATACGCCACAAATGCCTGTATCAGAACCATCGGTTTGCAATTTAAATCTTCTATTTGGACAATAATGCGATAATTCAACGATTTTCAAAAAATTTATTTTTAATTCTTTATACGCCTGAGAATTCTCCGTCGTCCATTTCCATTGTGAATCTTTATTTAACAACCCTCTAATCGGTTCAACGCATTGAGCGTGATTGTAACTGAATTGCCTATAGTAATTGCAAACTCCGAAAATTTTTTGGAGTTGCAACTTACTATGAGGTTCCTCAAAGTTAACAAGAGTCGCCAATTTCATTGAATCCGGTCTAATCCCAGACGGTGTTATGACTAATCCTAAGAAAAGGACAGATGTTTGACAGAGTAAAGCTTTGTTTAAACGCAGAGTGAAGTTGTTTTTTAACAATTTACTGAATATTCGTCTTAGATGACTATAGTGTTGACTAAAATCCTCAGATGTTACTAACAAGTCTACATAATATGTTAAGAAATCATTAAACTCTTCACCTAGTGCGAGACTAATAGCCCTAATTAAACCGCTCCCGGCTGTCTTGAGGCCAAAAGGAATTCTCGTAAATTGATATAAAGTCCCATCAAACAAAAATGCGGTATATTGTCTCGATTCTCTTTCCAATGGTACTTGCCAATATCCATGTGTCAAGCCGAGTGTAGACATTATTGTTTTTCCGTGATATTTTTGCATAAGCTCATCTATCCTAGGAGGAGATTCATTATCACCTTCTATGATTTCATTAATATACCGAGCGTCAATACATGGTCTAACAGTTCCATCTTTCTTTCTAACAATTCGAAGGGAATTGCAAAATTCACTAGTCGATCTTTCAATCACTCCCTGATCGAGCATGTTCCTTAACTCATTCCGTACTTGCTGACGAAATGCCAACGGAACAGGATATGATTTTTTTAACAATTACCTTTTTATTTTTAAGCTTAATACGATGTTCATAAACATTTGTACAACCAGGCTTGTTAGAAAACAATGCTCTAAATTCGCATAACAATTCCATCGCGGCACTCGCCTGTTCCGGACTAATTGCCGTTAGCTTACGCGCGACTAATTCAAGATCATCAGAAAAAGTATCATTTAGTTCATCATTCACATTATTTGTTTTTAAGACGACTTGTTCTTCTTGACACTAGACATGGATATTATTTATTTTTAAGACGACTTGTTCTTCTTGACAAGTCATTCACTACAAAATCCTCATAATTATCATTACATTCGTTATTTTTTTTATCTAACATATTCATATCAATTGACGCGTGCTCATTATCAATCACACACGTGCTCATATCTCGAATCGTTTCATCGAACAAAATTGTTAAATTCATCGATTCTACATCTTTATTTTCACCACAATTACATTCTGTTTTGTTTTTCATGGCCTTAAAAGGCGATGCACTCGCTCTTCTGCCATTATCATTAGCTTTATCTCTTGAAAGAGAGAGCGTAATATCGTTAACATTACTGCGATCTTTTCCCGTCGGTACACCAATTACATTACCTACTAGTTTTGAAACAATTGATTTGCAAATTGGTGATACATTTTCTCGCGTAACATACTCTTTTACCTCGGAAATAGCCCCCTGAACTAGGGTTTCGGGGTCAGTTTTCATGTGTCTTTTATCATACGGTGATATTGACTCGCCGTTCTTATTATGAGACAAGCGCGTGATTGACAACGAGTCGTCATTTTAAAAACTTTCTTTCACTCGAATAATCTCTAAAAATGTATTGTAACCTCTTATGTTCGTGATGACCCTCTCTGACTATCTCTCATTAAATGACATAATCCTCGGGTCCAGACGAATGCCACGAACAGTTAATGTTAGCGAATCGTAATCTATTATAACTTTATTTTCTTGTAACCAATCGTTTCCAAAAATCATCTCACTGGTGAGGCCAGGAACTACTAAAAACACATACTTGCAAGTGAGAGAGCCTATTAAAACTTGAAATAATACTTATCGCTTGACCATTGTCTTCTTTTTTCCCAATGCCGACGTAACATGAACACTAGATACAGGGAGCTCCTTGCGGCACGACACCACGTTATTCAGGTTACTTTTTTGTATCGTGCCAATAGCTAGTTTAAATCATGATTATAACCGTCTGGCTGTGTCGGCCGAATACCCCGATTATTAGAGTGGTCTTGGTTTAAAATGAAATTCGGCGTAGGAATCGAAACGTCTGGTAATCGATTTACACTTGAGCTTTGTATATTATGGGAAACTCTAAAATTACAAGTATTATTTGTACGCCTGTTGTTATTAGAATTTATATTATATCGAGGACCGCTCGACTGTGAATTTTGCAGAGATCTATTTCTATTGCTGTTATTATTTCGATAACCACTCGACTGTGAATTTTTATAATAGTCGTTATTTCGAATCGACGGGCCCGAGATTTGAACGCTGTTTACCCCGTTTGCTTGACGATTGTGATACGCGTGATTATTTGAATTCTTCCATTCGCCAGACCGTTCCTAGCTCGAGTCTTCTTGAGAACTATCCATTTGTGTAAGAGTTCGGTCAATTAAATCTGTTCCAGAAAAATCGATCGTAGCCAAGACAGGTCGGATCTTTTGCGATAATTGCTGGATTATTGTAAACTTAATTTCGTACGGGGTGAGTGGTGGATCAAAATGACGCGTTTCTCTTAACTGCTGTTTAAAATACGAATGTAGTTGTACCGTCTTTTATAGTATACTTTCGTGAAGCCCAACGATTTTTAAAACGAATTCTGATTGGTACGGAGTAAAACTCACTCAAAAAAGCATTTTTAAAATGTTCAAAATTTTGTAACCTATGTTTTGCCGTTTGATACCATACTTTAACTTTGCCCTCCACTATACTTTCGGTCACGATAAGCTGATGTTCCCTGCGCACGCATTTAAAGGCAAAATAACGATTCAAATCTTCTAGATGTTCCAAGGGATTTGATTCTTTGGTAAACTTTGACACACTCACGTTAATATGGAGATACTGTAGATGGTTCACGAATCCGTCGATAATTTGGTCATTAATCGCATTCGGAGGTGGCTGATTATTTTGCTGTTGTTGATTTTCATTATTCAACGATTGATCGCGCAGCCGTTCCATATCTCGTCGGACTTGTTCCACGCGTTGTATTTCGTTTCTCAATCGTTGTAACTCGATCTCAAATGTTGCTCTAGTATTCGCTACCAGTTCACTCTCTGCCATGTTATTAGGCTCTATTTTTTTTCTGCGAATGTCACTAGATATCTTAGGGCTTACAATACGATTTGATTTCGATGATTTACCTCGCTTATGTTTAGGTTTTTCTACTTGAGGTGATATAGAAAGCAATTTGTCTGTTGATATTTTCGATCGCGATCGAGTTTCTCTCGAGTTACTAAGAGTACTGCTATCCGACATTAATCAACGAGAGCGAGAGAGAACGCAAAGAAAAATATCGCTTCTCGTGCCGCGAGTTGGGCGCCAAATGTAATGAATCTTTTGCTTTCTTTAAAATTCGTTACTGTTTTATTGTATCAATTTGAAAGGTTGTATATTATTTTACGGTAATTAGGGAATGAAATAATTCGTTAAACAAAAATGATATTAAATTATGCTCGAGGATCTTCAGATCGCGATTTAATAAAAATTGATATTTCGAATACAAGATATTGTTGTGTGTATATGACAAAGAGCATCGTAATTATCATTGATATCGCAGTTGAAATTATTATGTATTCACCCACAAGGTTTTCCCAGGTATGAACAATGCACAAGATGGTTATTATAATTACAATGATATCTGGTATAATGATATAAAATTGGTCAAACATCACATACAGGGAGTCGTGTTTGCCATTCCCATTTCACAAATTAAATTGTATATACGAGGTCTGTTCAAAAAGTATCGCGAATTTTGAATTTCCGCGGGCTACGTATATTCGATTTTCGATTTTTTTGTGGCGTTAGATTGGTACTCGTGTCCCTCACTTATGCTGAAAAAATCGGCCATTTTGAATGTTTAATTAATTGTTGACAGCTGTTTTGGTTAGACGTGTTTTGGCTTGTCTTCGATTTTTGCCTGTTCCAAAAAATGGATCAAAGAATCTGTATGAAATTTTGTGTAAAAAACAAAATTAAGTGCGCGGACGCATTCCGAATGTTGACTGTGGCATATGGTGAAGCTACCTTGGACCAAACCAACGTTTGCCGGTGGTACAAAATGTTCTCAGAGGGCCGAGAAGATGCGAACAACGAAGTGCGTTCCGGATACCCGAGCACATCAACAACAGACGAAAACATTGATGCAGTGAAGAAAATAATATTGGCCAATCGTCGAATCACCGTTAGAGAAGTTGCTGAGGAACTGAACATATCGATTGGCTCATGCTATTCGATTTTTACCAATGATTTGGGCATGAGACGGGTCGCCGCGAAATTCGTGCCAAAATTGCTCAATTTTGAACAAAAACAGTGTCGCGTTAACATTGCTAAGGAGCTGTTGGACTCGGTCCGCGACGACCCAAATTTGCTCCAGAAGGTCATAGCTGGTGACGAATCATGGGTTTATGGTTATGACGTGGAAACCAAAGCTCAATCATCGCAATGGAAGCTGCCGCATGAGCCAAGACCGAAAAAAGCGCGCCAAGTTCGGTCGAATGTGAAGGTTTGCTCACAGTTTTCTTCGATTGCAGGGGCGCGGTGCATCATGAGTTCTTGCCACAGGGTCGTACAGTCAGTAAAGAATATTACCCGCCATAAACCCCCGGATTTGTGGAAGAACAAAAATTGGCTTTTGCACCATGATAACGTCCCTGCTCACACATCGTTGCTTGTGCGCGAATTTTTGGCCGAAAACAACACTCTAATGATGCCGCAGCCACCGTATTCCCCAGACCTGGCCCCCTGTGACTTTTTCCTGTTCCCAAAACTAAATAGGCCCATGAAAGGACGACGCTACGCCACGATTGAAGCGATAAAGACGACATCGAAGGAGGAGCTAAATAAGATCACAAAAAATGATTTTTTTAAGTGCTTCGAGGATTGGGAAAAACGTTGGCATAAATGTATTATATCCGAGGGGAACTACTTTGAAGGGGACCAAATAAATATTAATGAATAAATAAATACTTTTTGAAAAAACACAAAATTCGCGATACTTTTTGAACAGACCTCGTAAACTGTGTATTCAAAAAATAGGTCCACCGCAGCTTGATGATCGCAATCCCGCATGAACGCGTACAATTAAACAAATGTTCAGACTTAGCTTTTTATATGGAATCGATCTCAATCTGCAGAAACGATGATGTTTAACCAGATCTGGGTTTTTCTCTGGCGGGTGACGCTTTATCCGTTTAATGCTCGAGAAGAGCAACGCTGGGCTTGCGATCGCTACGGTGGATCGATGATAACTCTACTGTGGTGTCTGAGATACTACTAAACGTGAGACCGAGAATCCACGAAAATCGTCGAGGGGAAACGATGGCGATTTTCGGTGACTCTCGTGGCTTTTCGTACCTCGTCATCACCTGTACAATCATAAATTAAATTTTCCAGCACAGTTTTTATCAGGAGATGCCTCAATAAGCACTTTATTTTCATCAATCGTTTCTGGTTTCATTGTCGGTTTGTTCTTAGGCTCGGGTCTCTCGTTCTTCGACTGGGACCCCTTTGTTGTGTCGATATACAGCCCATTCACTTTTTTTGGGCGAACAATGCTACGCTCATCAATCTCGCCATGGCCAATCGGTATTCCATTCATTGATACTACTCTGACGCCATAGAAAATTCTTCGGGAAATGCCGCGGATACCGAGAACGCGTTTGAGGTATTATCAGAAGTAATATTTCTTTATAATAGAATTTCATTACAATATTTCGCAAGGGTCGTATGGTGGGCGTTCATCGGGTCTCTAAGCCCCATAACCATGTCTCTCGATTCATTTTAAGGAGTTATATGCTACAAGAAACCCACCTTTATAAATTGTTTATCAGAACATCAACGAACAACAGTTATTTATGTTATTCGGCGTTTTATCGCTCCGATATAGGTACAAAAAACCCACCTGTATTATCTGTTCAAATTTTTGCGACGAAATGTATTAATAATAATAATCACGACAATAAAACCAATCATTTCAATTTATATGGACAATTTACTTATTCATTCACCATTTGGTCGATAAACAGTTAACAATAATAATTATAAATACTATTTATTCTTGTTTTTTTAATAAATTGTTTATGTTATTCAAAATTTTCTCGCTCCGATATAACCAAAAGCAACCCACGTGTATTATTTGTTTAAATAATTTGCTAATCAGTCACGTCCCTCGGTTTTATTGAGAACCCCAACACTTGGAACCACATTCATTGCCTAACCGCGATGTGTTTGCGCTTTAACCGTTATTGCCATCTCGCGGCTGTACACGTACCAAAAACAGTCGGTACACGCGCGATAGGCCGTTTCGGGGGAGGATGTCAAAGTCCCGACAGTCAAACTCCCGACACCACGCTCGTGTATACCTATACTGTTTTGTAATACGTGCTGTCGGGATTTTGACTGTCGGGACTTTGACATCCTCCCCGCGTCGGGAGTTTGACTGTCGGGATCACGGTCTTGACGAACTCTTGACGAAATGATGGCGTCTGATAAGATTTCAGATCCATGGTCTTTACAGGGATAAGCAAAGGTGTATGAGTTAAATACTTCATCTAGAATTATATCGAAGACATCAATTCGAGAGGAATATTATATTGTAAATGATGCTTCGATATGACGGATTGGATGAAAGAAATGAGGATTTGCGTGAATCAGGCCACCGTGTGATTTCATTTGCACCAGTTGCGACTCTGAAGATCTGCAGCTGGTTTTCAAACTCACAGCTTCTTGACACACTGGACAGGATTCATATTTCTGACGGAACTTCAGGGATATCTGAAATATCAATAGAAGAAATTTATGTATGTTTAAATTACTTCTATTTCATCTCTTTAATATACTAATAATGCAATAGATACATTCTGTTAAGGAAACTTACCAAGGCGAGTACTGATTCCTTGAATTGACGATTTTGTGACCCTGAAGGACGGAACAGTGCTTGGAGAATTTCTTTCAGAATTCAAAACTTGTTTTGCATATCCATGCTCTGGCACACAATTTTCCTTTTCTACTGAGATGTCATCGAATCTTGTTCGCACAGCAAACTCTTTGTGTCACATTGCTTACATATTGAAAATACACGATATGAGTAACTATCTTCTTAAACTATGTTTAAAATCTTTTCATTAAACTTACCCGTGCAATTACTTGGCCATTTGCGTCGAGCTTGACCCATCCGCGAACTATGTCTTCATTGTTAAAATGTCACGTATACGATTCGTGTTGTAATTTTATAATGCCTGGAATAGATTGTTCCCACTTTTTCCACATATCAATGTTCTTAGGCACTCGGAATGTACAACATTTTTTGTTTATTATGCTACCGGTTTTACAATGTGGCACCACACATCGATTCGTCATCCTTAATATGATAATCACTAAAAGATTGTGATCACAAAACCGTGCTGTGATCTACACCAAATAAACATAATACTCAGGCATAGCAGTATCGAAGGGTTTTCAGGTTATGTCTATCGGCATTATCTGATCGCAACGCCTCTAGTGACTGCTACAGAAATTAAAAACAGCTTCGTTAAGAGGACCATTCTCGGCGGAGGAGTTTCCAGACCTGTATACAAGACCGTGGTCGGGATTTTGACATTGTCCCAATATATTGGGTGCATGTGAAAATCCCGACAGTCAAACTCCCGACACCACGCTCGTGTATACCTCTACTGTTTTGTAATACGTGCTGTCGGGGTTTAGACACATAGTTTTCCACTTTACCGACAAACACAATATATTCTCCTTGGAAAATATACGAATCTTATAATTAAGGCCTTATATACGCGAAAAATTTCCAAAGATTTCTTTTTTTGTTTATTTTTATTCCATTAGCCTGAGCGGTTAGGAATATTGTAAGCTTTACAGAATCGAAAAATTCCAAAAATTGCTATTAAATAAAGTAAGATTGCATTTATAATCGATACCGCGCGGGCGCGCCTGACCGCCAACTTCAAAGCCGTTTTTCCACGGTTCCACTTTGTTGAACCTTGTGAAAGTTGTAACTCTTGAACGAAGATTCAGATTGCTTTGAAATTTTTACAACATGTTCTTAGTATCATCACCTATCGTGTGAACCACAGAAAAAAAAATTTGAATGACAAAAAAAATATAAAAAATAAAATACCGACAGAAAATTGAGTAAAAAAAATTGAAGTATCAAATTTTTATTATAATAATTGTTTTTTTTATAATGTTGTTGGTTCACACTGAAGATACATTCATTATGCAATTAAAAATATGTTCATTTTTTTTTCAGACACCCACATCGATGCCGAGAACTTTCACCATCAACGCGCGCGCAAAAAAAATACATTGCTTTATTATGTTATATCTCCGCCATTTGTTAATATTTCTCACTTTTTTTTTTACATATATTTAACCATGTGCACAAATGATCTGTAAAAAAAATATTGTCAACATATGCGTCATTTTTTTTAACCGCGTCTAGAAAGTACCTTCGAAAATCTGCGAAATCGCGTCTATCACCGAAGTTTTAGTTAAAAGTCGGAAACGCTATATTCAACAGTTTAAAGGGCAGAACTGAACAAAGTATTTTCTATTTATCGTCTTATTGTCATATTTAGGTCACGCGTTATCACGCACAAAACACATACACAAGCACATGACATATAAATACATGTGTATATTTATGCTCGTTAATCGATACAGATCGTTGGGTTATCGAAAACGATAAGAAGAAATTTCGTTTAAAGTCTAGCAACAACGACGAGAGCACAGTCACAAAATGACAGAACAGTCAGAACTTGTCAATTGTTGTAGCAAAACACATATTGAAATTTAAGAGAAAATACGAGAAAGACATATAGACGAGGTTGGTTCGTCGAGTGATTTAAACATGGATATAGAGATTCGAGAGGCGAGGAAGGAGGATTGCAGGGCAATCGATAAATTGATTCGGGAACTGGCGGATTTTGAGAAAATGCCCGATGGACCGAAAAACAATTACGATGGTACGGGATATTGTAGATCGAGAAAAAAAAATTACGATTCAACGTTCACTTCGTGAAAATTCGATAGAAGGGTACATGTTTTTTTATATGGTGATGAGTAAAATTTTCGAACATTCACAATAACATAATGACGGTAGTTATTGGACAGGCATATTATAAATCTTTCCTATATTAATCCGGGCAGTAAGGGAGGAGATAGGCTAAGAACTACGTATTTTTTAGTGATTTTCATGAATTTTTTGGCAAGAAAGGAATGTATATAATTTATTGAAACTTTGAGAATATTTTATACATATATTGAAATAAATATCGTAATTTTTTCTAAGCATTTCCAGTAACCAGTTAATTTTACTTTTTACCAGTAAATTTATCTTTTTACCAGTAAATTTAACTTTTTACCAGTCAATTTAACTTTTTACCAGTGAATTTACCGTTTTACTAGTTAATTTAACTTTTTAACAATAAGTCATTCCCATCACAATTTCTACACAATATTTACTTATTTATCACTTTTTTTTTCATTCCATAATTGAAAAAAAAATTGAATGCATTGTTATTATTATTTTTTTTAGAAACTCAACGATATTTCTGTGCTCCGTTATCATCGTTATCTATAGTATCTCGATCTGTCGAACAATCTTTTAATCAACCTGCGACCCCTGAGCGATATTCCTCATCTCATATTTTTAAACGCCTAAAAGGAAAGTATATAATTTATTGAAACTTTCCGACTATTTTATACATATATTTAAATATAAATATCGTAATTTTTTCGAAGCAATTTCTCGGAAAATATGGGTTGCCACTCATCGGAGGTCACGTTCAGAAGTAGCTGTCTGTGTACATTCTGGAGGCCACAGTTTTTATCTGAAATCAATAAGGTTTCAAATTTACTTTAAGGACATGTCCTTCTTCTATATGAACCGAACTCCCCCCCAAAAAATTAAAAATTACATTTTTAGAGGTGTTTAAACAAAAGAGCATCATTTTTCAAAAATGCTCATTTGTTTAAACACTTTAAAAAAATGTAATTTTCAATTTGGGGGGGGGGGGGGGGGAGTTAGGTTGATATAGAAGGAAGACATGTCCTTAAAGTAAATTTGAAACCTTTCTGATTTCAGATGAAAACTGTAGTCTCCAGAATGTACACAAAGAGATGACCGTCTGATGGTGGCTACGTCTGATGGTGAGCTCCGACGGGTGGCAACCCATATTTTCCGAGAAAATACTTCAAAAAAATTACGATATTTATTTGAATATATGTATAAAATACTCTAAAAGTTTCAATAAATTATGTACATTCCTTTCTTGCCAAAAAAATTCATGAAAATCACTAAAAAAACGTAGTCCTAAATCTATCTCCCCTCTTAATTTCAACACATTACCTACTTACTTCAACACTAACCGACTGAGCCACTACTCAGTTCTATCACTATTTCTATTACTATGACTGTTACTATCATTATAATTATTATTATTTTTATTGTTACATTGAAAGTTTTGGAGAAGGATGGGTTCGACACGGAGCCTCCACTTTTTAAGGGTTTCGTAGCGATCGATGATGGAAAGATCATTGGTCACGCACTATATTATTACACTTATTGCTCGTGGGAAGGAAAATCGATGTTTCTCGATGAGCTTTACGTTACACCCGATTACCGAAACAAGCGTATAGGAAGTAGGATGTTTGGAACGGTTGCAAAAGTGCGCATAAATCTAATATCATAAAAAAAATTGTTACACATTAACAACTTAATTATGATTTTCACATCGTTAATTTAATTGTTACAATCAATCTTTGTCACAAATTCGGTATCGGTCATTGTTTTCATAATTGCACAGAAAGCCGCTGTCGAGAATTGTCGCAGATTAGAATTTTCCGTTCTCAAATGGAATCCAGCGAAAAATTTTTACTTAAAAAAAGGAGCAGTCGATCTCACAGAATCCGAGCAATGGCATCATTTCCGATTGGGCGGCGATGCTTTGATGAAATTTCGTGATTCAACGTGAATGAAAACAAACAATAAAAATAATCACAATCCTCCCCCGAAATGTATTATTGATTATAATAAATAAAACGTATTTTCGTTTTTTTTTTGTTTACGGAATCGCGTGAAGGAAGTTACGATCGTAAGAGCACGATTAAAAATGTCAGATTATGATTTACCGAGAAATAAATATAATGAAGCAGAAAAGAGCGATTTAACTCCTAACAGAATTCTCAAAGTGAGTAAATTTGTCGATCAAATACATTTTCTTATTTTTCCGTCTGATTGAAATAATTTTTGTTTTTTTTTATTTTAATTCAACGCAGTCTAAATTTCTTCTCCCATCGAAAAATCCAATGTATCACGTGTCCAACGAGACCACTATCGTGGACAAAAATCGCGTTGAACATCGTGAATATAAATCACGTTTGTACGGTATAGTCTCGACGGAGAAACTTTCTCACGAGAAAATGAGTTGGGAAATGAAAAATGACGATATCGGCGGGAAGGAAGTGACGACAGAATCGGAAGACTCTTATTCTTCGAGATCGGACAGTTTTAGCGTTCGCGTAAATACTTCAATCTTAAATTTTAATTAACATGCCATTGATAAAGAGTTATCAATTTGAAGGACTCACATACCCCTGCGCGCGCTGAAAACCGAGTAAATTTGACAAAAATTATTATAAAGGTGATATGATAGGAGAAGTGGTAAAAATGAAAGACGAAAAATGGCCAAATAATGTCTAAAAGGAGAATTGAGAGGAATAACGAATAGGGAGAGAGACCCAACGAAATGGGGGAGAGAACTGAGAACAGCAATGAAGGAAGTAGAAGAAGGACGAATATGGAAAACGATAAGGACTGGAAATAGCGGAGGATTGGAAAAACAAATAGAGAGAGGGATGCGGATGAAGACGGACCGAGAAATTCAAAACGACTGGAGTAAGATCGACGCGTCTAACTACTGTAAAGAATATCAAAGCAGGAAGAGGGCTGTAGAAATGGAAAAATACTGGGATGACAAGAATATCCGAGGAGAAACGAAAGAACCCTGGGCAAGCATGAGATGCGGGAATATAGGGAAGGAGAAGGAAAAGGACTTCAAAGACACGAAATGTGCACTATGCGGGGGAAAGAGAGGAAACGCTGGTGCACATATGGGAATGTGCAGAGGGAAAAGTATTAGCGGGAAGGGAGGTGGTAGAAGAACTGAAGAGGTGGCTAGGCTCAGGAACAAACCTCAAACAGATAATAGAGAATGCGCTAAGGGGTGAGAGACCGGTGGTGGCTCTTTGCGATAACGTGGCGGAATTTGAGCGGTTGGGGAGAACGAAACAAAGTGGAGAAGGGCATAGGATGTACGGAATGTAAAGGGCCAAAGGGAAGTAGATATAAGGTCATGGAATAGAAGGATGTATGGAAGCAGGTAACGAGGAATGTAAATAGAATGGGAGAGTGTATATAGATATGTAAGAGAGGGATATGTACAGGGAATGACACTGTAGATACCCGAAAGGGTGTACATGGAATAAATTACTATTACTACTATAAAGGTTATATGATGAAAAAAAAATTAAATTGTTAATTGCACATTTTTTAGTCACTTTTCAACTCCAAGAAAAAAACTTAAAAATTTTTTTTTTTTAAATATTAACATTAGTTTTTACAGGTATAAATGGAGTACTGATGAAAACCATGACGCCTCCTTGTCGACATTATCACTTCATCAAAAATTATCTAATCTGGAAAAATAAAAAAGAATCTAGTAAAGTAATGTAGTAGCAAAAGTCTGACGGAGGGAATTTTTTTTTTTCCAAAATAAAGAAATTACAATATTTCAAACTTGAGTATGCAATTTAAGAAAAAAAATTAGTGTTTAATAATTTATAAAAAAAATTCGTCAACCAAAAAATAAAAAAAATCTCTCGTCAGAATATAGAGAAAATAATTATCAAGATTAAAAAAAAAAAGTTAAAAAATATTAAAAATTGACTGAGTTACCGTGCTAACACTTTCTAAAAGCATAGTTTCGAGAAAAACGCGTTCAAATAATGTTAATATTGAACGAAAATTTTTTTTTTTTTTTTCTTATAACTGAAAAGTTAATAAAAAATGTGAAATCAACAATTTATTTATTTTTTCACCATATAACCTTTATAATGTTTTTTTTCAAATTTATACGGCTTTCAGCGCGCGCAGGGGTATGTGAGCCCTTAATATTGAAATTACTGTATTCACTATAAAAATGATAGTGAATTTTCGAAAAAAAAGTTTTTTGAAAAATCGATTCTTATTATCCTTCATCGGGATAAATTTTTCAAAATAAAAAATTGCTCCCCAAAAATAAATTTAAAAAGTTTTGGAAAAAAATAAAATAAAAATAGTCTTGGCCTTCGTGGGAATTGTACGCCTCGAAATCTTTCGATCTCGACGAGGAAAAGCGACAGCGAATAATTCGTAGCAAATGGGGCGGTTATGGTCTGCATTTGCGTCTTTGGGACGAGAAAAATGCACCCGTTACGAAAATTCGCGAACGCAGCGAATTGATTCTCGATAATATGGAATATTGTGGAATTTTGTCGGATCGCGTTGTCGGTGCTTGCTCGTCTTTTCTCACTATGTCACCCGAAAATGGACGTTACGTATTGAGCAAATGCGATCTTAATGGAATGGTAAGTTAATTAATTTTCAATTTTCTTTAAATTTAACTTTTCACCAGTAAATTTATTTCTTTATCAGTAAATTTACCGTTTACCAGTTAATTTTACTTTTTACCAGTAAATTTTACTTTTTTCCAGTAAATTAAACTCTTTACCGGTTAATTCAACTTTTTGCCAGTTAATTTAACTTTTTACCAGTAAATTTAACATTTTACCTGTAAATTTTACTTTTTACCAGTAAATATAACTTTTTACCAGTAAATTTTACTTTTTACTAGTAAACATAACTTTTTACCAGTAAATTTTACTTTTTGCCAGTAAATATAACTTTTTACCAGTAAATTTTACTTTTTACTAGTAAATATAACTTTTTACCAGTAAATATAACTTTTTACCAGTAAATTTACCGTTTTACCAGTTCATTTAACTTTTTACCAGTAAATTTTACTTTTTACCAGTAAATATAACTTTTTACCAGTAAATTTTACTTTTTACTAGTAAATATAACTTTTTATCAGTTAATATAACTTGTTACCAGTAAATTTACCGTTTTACCAGTTCATTTAACTTTTTACCAGTAAATTTATCTTTTTACCAGTTAATTTAACTTTTTGCCAGTTAATTTTACTTTTTACCAGTAAATTTAACTTTTTACCAATGAATCGTTACGGGAATCCATCGAGATTCCCATCACAATTTCTATACAATATTTACTTGTTTATCACTTTTTTTTCATTCCATAATTAAAAAAAAAATAATTGAGTGCATTATTATTATTATTATTATTTTTAGAAACTCAACGATATTTCTGTGCTCCGTTATCATCGTTATCTACAGTATCTCGATCTGTCGAACAATCTTTTAATCGACCTGCGACCACTGAGCGATATTCCTCATCTCATATTTTTAAACGCCTCGCACAATAAAATCAAGGATTTGTTGAATTTCACGTCGCCCTGGTATCTGACCTACGTTAATTTGTCACACAACGACATCACACTCATGACGGATTTGAGCGAATTTTGGAGCATCGTAAGACTCGATTTGTCGCACAATGCAATTGAGACGATAAGCGGTTTGCAGAATTTAAGGTTTTCCATCTTGTATTATGCTGAACAAATATTTCGTTTCATTTTATAAGGAAAAATGTTCTAATGGCAAGTGATTGCCTACGAGCAACGAATTTCGAGATTTGAATTTTGGACATTCTTTGGCTGAAAAATTCACAGTAATCGTGGACAAGTTTTTGGTTTAATTCATTTATATTCCACTGGCGCTGCTCGCAGTTCCGAACGCAGCCAATTTTCGAGAGTTTTTGGGATTATAAATTTTTTTTTAAATAAATATTACAATTCCTTCATGACATCGATATTTTTTTCAGATACCTCAGATATCTGAATCTCTCGTACAACTTGATCGAAACCGTCTCGAACCTCGACAATTTGTTGAGCATACAGGAAATAAATTTGGAATACAATTACATAACCTCATTCAAGTCGGCGAATCCCGAATCGGGCATTAACACACTCCCTAATCTTCGTACCGTAATAATGGGACATAACAGATTGAGCACACTAGAATTTTTTAGAGTTGAACATTTTTTTTATTGTTCCTATTATTAGTATTGTCATTTTAGTAATAATGATATTAAATAAAAATTTAATAATCAAGGGTGCATATGGGCTTCGACTGATAGATCTGAGATACAATAAAATAGCTGATCTCCTGGAAGTTTCGAATCTGAAAAGCCTCGTTTACGAAGTCGACTTGCGCGGCAATCCTTGCACAAAATGGCCAAATTACAAAGACGTACTGCTGTTCTCAATGCCAAGTGTTAAATTCGTCGATGGTTCCGAAGTTTCTGTTTCCGAGAAGGTAAGTTTTTTTTCGTACCTTCCTCCCTTTCTTCCTGTTGCAGTTTAACTAGACATAATAATATAACTTTGTTATTTTTATTTTGTAAATGAATTTTTAAATAAGGTACATTCTCAAGATCGAATGATGTAGCGATTAATATTGAAAATAGGTCGAGACATGTAAAGTCTGTCGAAAAATGAATCTTCTTTCAAAAATTCATTTTTTCTAATTAATTCCTTCAATACATTTTTCCTCAAGGTCTCAGCTGCCACTTTGTTCGATCCTCCCGTCAAACTACTCGCCGCAAGAACGATTTCCAAACTTGTTCTCTTAGAACAATTGAACGTTCCAAAAATTGACGCTAGTGTCACTCCTTACGATCAATCGAGCCCGCCACTCATTATTCTCAGCGGTCCTTCGGCCGTGAAAAAAATTACTCTGGGCATTCGAGTTGCCGAAAAATTATCAAACCAGGTTCATAACGATGAATAAATACTAATAGATAATATTTTAATAATGTATTCAGCGGTCACCCATTCCAGTACTATTCCCTATCATCTGCTATCTGTCATCTACAATTTATTTACCAAAGTCATATTCCCCAAATGCATATTCCCCAAAGTGGATGTCCCCCAAATGTATATTCCCCAAAATGCATATCCCCCAAATGCATATTCCCCAAAATGCGTATCCCCCAAATGCATATTCCCCAAAATGCATATCCCCCAAATGCATATAACCCAAAAGCATATCTCCCAAAAGCATATCCCCTAAATGCATATAACCCAAAAGCACATCCCCCAAATGCATATAACCCAAAAGCATATCCCCCAAAATGCACATAATCCAAAAGCATTTCGCCCAAATGCATATAACCCAAAAGCATGTCCCCCAAATGCATATAACCCAAAAGCATATCCCCCAAATGCACATAACCCAAAAGCATATCCCTCAAATACATATTCCCCAAAATACATATCTCACAAATGCGCAAATCTTCCGCAAAATGGATATGGGAAATTCTATGCCAACAGGCACAACTTTGGGGCAGACCTATTTTGATTTTTTCCCTGATTTTTTTATATTGTTTTTAATACTGAAGAGACCATCTGTGATTATGTTCAGATTTTTTTCTTTCCGTTCTCATTTCATAAATTACTAGAATCGGTGTCCGCGCTTCGTGCGCTGCTTTGTAGGTTAAGTTTGTCTTCCACGATCGAGCGATCAGAAGTTTACACCGAGCTCCGAGCATGACATCAATAGTCCATCATAATAACGAGTTACTTTCATGGAGTTAGATTCTGTATTAAACGTCGTAAGTATTCAAGACCCCCTATAAAAAGTACACATGTTGCGAAAATATTTCGAAGCCCGATTTATTTTTGAAAATCGGGGAACTCATTGTGACTTTGAGGAATACGCATTTGGGAGATCTGCTTTTGGGTATTATGTATTTGGGGGATATACTTTTGGGTAATATGCATTTGGGGAATATACATTCTGGGGGATATGCTTTTGGGTAATATGCATTTGGGAAATAGGCATTTAGCGAATATGCATTTTGAGGAATATGCATTTGGGGATATACATTTTGGGGATTATGCATTTGGGGGATATGCGTTTTTGGAGAATATGCATTTGGGGGATATGCTTTCGGGTATTATGCATTTAGGGGATATGCTTTTGGGTAATATGCACTTGGCAGATAAGCATTTTGGAGAATATGCATTTGGGGGATATGCTTTTGGGTAATATGCATTTGGGGAATATGCATTTTGGGGAATATGCATTTGGGGGATATGCCTTTGGGTAATATGCATTTGGGGAATATGCATTTTGGGGGATATGCATTTGGGGAATATACCTTTTGGGGAATATGCATTTGGGGGATATGCGTTTTTGGAGAATATGCATTTGGGGGATATGCGTTTTTGGAGAATATGCATTTGGGGGATATGCTTCCGGGTATTATGCATTTAGGGGATATGCTTTTGGGTAATATGCACTTGGCAGATAAGCATTTTGGGGAATATGCATTTGGGGGATATGCTTTTGGGTAATATGCATTTGGGGAATATGCATTTTGGGGAATATGCATTTGGGGGATATGCCTTTGGGTAATATGCATTTGGGGAATATGCATTTTGGGATATATGCATTTGGGGGATATACCTTTTGGGGAATATGCATTTGGGGGATATGCGTTTTTGGAGAATATGCATTTGGGGGATATGCTTTCGGGTATTATGCATTTAGGGAATATGCTTTTGGTTAATATGCACTTGGCAGATAAGCATTTTGGGGAATATGCATTTGGGGGACATGCTTTTGGGTAATATGCATTTGGGGAATATGCATTTTGGGGAATATGCATTTGGGGATATGCATTTTGGAGAATATGCACTTGGGGAATATGCTTTTGGGTATTATGCATTTAGGGGATACGCATTTTGGAGAATACGCATTTGGGGATATGCATTTTGGAGAATATGCATTTGGGGGATATGCTTTTGGGTATTATGCATTTGGGAGATATGCTTTTGGGTAATATGCTTTTGGGTATTATGCATTTGGGAGATATGCTTTTCGATAATATGCATTTGGCAGATATGCATTTTTGGGATAATGCATCTAGGGGGTATACTTTTGGGTAATATGGATTTGGGGAATATGCATTCCGTGGATATGCTTTTGGGTATTATGCATCTGGGGGATATGCTTTTGGGTAATATGCATTTGGGAAATATGCATTTTGGGGAATATGCATTTTGGGGAATATGCATTTGGGGGATATGCTTTTGGGTACTATGCATTTGGGGAATATGCTTTTGGGTATTATGTATTTGGGGCATATGCTTTTGGGTAATAGACATTTGGAGAATATGCAATTGGGGGGATATGCATTTTGGGGAATATTGCATTTGGTGAAGATGGAAGCTTACCCTATACACGCTAGATAATGCATAATGGACGAATTAAATGACAATTATTTTGCTTACCTAAAACTTGGTAAGGTAAGATACTGTCGTAGTCATACAACGAGAGAAGTATCCGAGGAAGAAGACGAATCCAAAGCTTATTACTTCGTGACAAGGGAAGAATTTAACGAAATAGCGAGGAGAGGAGAATTTCTCTCTGTTCAGGAATTATTAGGAAATAGTTATGGATTTCGTGAGTGGAAAGCAATCAAAAACATGTTTTCATCAACTAGCGATCGATGAACAGGAAATTTCTCTTTTTAATTTTTTTTTTTTTTCAATCCAATAATATATAAAATATTCGCTAAATGTATCTCGTTAGATACGAGCGAAATAGCTGCCATGAGAATTGACAAGAAAATTGGCATAACTCAAATGGATCTTAACGCCACGATACAAATGATGAATCGTTATCAAAATGTTATGCCAATTTTGGTAATAACGAAGAGCGAGAAAATTCATCGGGAATGGATAAATGAAAAATTTCACATATTCACATGGATAAAGGACAGCGTCGAGAATCTTTTGGCCGTGAAAATTGGACGAAATATCGTAACCGAGAGTCCAGAAACTTCAAACAGTAGAATTGACTTTATCGCTGATATTGTCAACGAGGTTAATAAAGTTTACAAAAAATAGTTTATTAAATTAATTTTCGTACTCAATTTTTCCGTCCAATTACATTAAAATTTTTATGAAATTATCTTTTCGATAAAATCAAATAACGTATTACATTTTGAAATTGATTAAATTACGAAAAAATCGTTATCCAAGTTTGACACATTTACGTTTTTTCTTCCCCCAACGTATAGGTACTTTTCGATAACTAATATTTTTATTGGCAAGGTAACTTGAAAAAAAAAACAAACAAAAACCAAAACAAACAGGTCCTGAATAATCTGGAATTGCCAGCCTACAGTATTTACGTGAGGCCACAGGGTAACGGCGCTACGTCTACGGATATAATACAAGAGAGTAAAACGTATTTGCCGAAAGCTACGAAAACTCGAAGTCAATTGGAAGTTGAAGAGAAAAAAAGGCATATTACATTTAGAACGGATAGTAACGTAAAAACGGACGCGATTGATGAAATCGTGGAAGAATGTTATCCAAAGTCGTCGGATCTTAGAGTAATTTCTTTTTTTCTTTCACACTCACAATAGTCGATATGTTTGATTGATGAAAATGCAAAATTAACTAAAACGTTTAAGGGCTGACATACCGCTGCGCGCAATGACAATCGAGAAAAATTGAAAAATTATTATAAAGGTTATATAGTGAAAAAAAAAATTAAATTGTTGATTTCACATTTTTCATTAACTTTTCAACGATAAGAAAAAAAATATATATATTTTTTTTCAATATTAACATTTCTTTGTACGGGTATAAATGGACTACTGATGAAAACCTTGGCGCCTCATTGTCGACATCATAACTTCACCAAAAATGATCAAATCTGCAAAACAAAAAAGAATCTAGTAAAATAATGTAGTAGTAATAGTCTAAACGAGGGATTTTTTTTTCCAAAAAGAAAGAAATTACAGTATTTCAAACTTTGGTATGCGATTTAAAAAAAAAATATAGTGTTTAATAATCTATAAAAAATTGCCCAACCAAAGAATTAAAAAAACCTCTCGACAGAATATAGAGAAAATAATTATCAAGATTTAAAAAAAAAAGTTAAGAAATATTAAAAATTGACTGAGTTATCGTGCTGACACTGTCTAAAAACATAGTTTCGAGAAAAACGAGTTTAAAGTTTCTGGTAGGTACAACGTGAACTTGCGGCTAGTCTCCCATTTATTGCTATAACTTTGTAACGGCGTGGAATTTTCGTGGAGTTTTTCAAAAGTTCTTAAAAGTATGCAGAATAAAAATCTGTAAAAAAAATCAATTTTTTTTTAATTTCCAGAACATGTAAGCCCTTAATAGAAGTTCAATTTTTCAAACAACAAATGGACTTTTTAAAATAAAAAATATAGCCGTTTCCATAATTTGTTTCTTCTCATAAAAAACTGGCAAATAAATATTTTTGTTGTGAATGGAATACGCAAAAACGCAAAAACGAACGTGATGAATGAAATCGTGGACGAAAGTTATCCAAAATCGTCGGAGCTTAGAGTAATTTTTTTTTCATTCACACTCACAATGGTCTATATGTTTGATTGATGAAAAAGAAAAATTAACTAAAATGTTTAATTGATATTCAATTTTTTGAATAACAATTGGACTATCTTAAATTAAGAAAGGGTTTTTTTCATAATTTGTTTTTGCTCATAAAAAATTGGTAAATAAATATTTTTGTTGTGGATGGAATAAATGTGAAAATAATATTTTATTTCGGCTACTTTCCATAAACAAAACAAATTTGTAAATTGTCCAGGTAATTCTGGACGAATACTCGAATATAATAATCGACGACGAAGAAGCAAAGCGTAAACGAAAAAGGGCCCGAGTACTGTACAGACAAAGTCTCCTGAAGCTTCGCAGCGAAGGAAATTATAACGAGGACGATGATCTCAACGAGTCGATATCAAGTGGACATTCCTTACAAACATTCGTAATGAATTTTTTTTCGTCAATTTATCAGCATTTCGAACAGCAATATTTTCACCTTAGGCTCGTTCGATGATAAAATTTTTAACTAATTTTTTTAAGCCGGAAAAACGAGTAGTTGACCCTGAAAATTTGAAGAATATGTACATCGACATTGTTCTGAAATCACGAAAAATTTATATCGAGCAACATCAAACGAAACCTGGATTTTATTGGCACGTGGTGAGACAAGAATGAAAAATCCGAAATTTCATTATTTTGACAATTTTTTTAGCATTTTTCAAATATATTTTTATGTAAAAATAACAAATTTACCTTGGTGGCGAGGGGGAATATAGATATTTACAGACGACTTTGAAATTGCGAATAATCGATTGATCGATTTTGTCCACGAAATTTACGTGAATCAATCGATTCATAATCCAATTTCCATACCGGAAATCGAGTATCTACGACGGTTCGTCATACCGGAGAAAATTCAAACAATCGTCAAGGAATTGCGCGAGTGAGTTTTTTTCTCCCAATGTTCCTCATTTTTAGGATTTCCTTTTTAAAAGTTGGAAACATTGAGATTTTCCGTCCGTCCGTCCGTCCGTCCTTCTGTAAGAGGCCTATAACTCATAAACGATTTAACCTATGAACATGAAATTCGGCACGCAGCCAGCGTGAAATTCCAAAGATGGTGTTCAAGTCATTTAAAAAAAAAATGTTTCGAGTATTTGGCGGGACCAAAATGGGTGATCTCAATTTAAAAAAATTCATTCTCCCCTGAAGAGTGGCGTATCGATTGAAAGGGCGTACTTTGAAGATTGAAAAAATGTTTGTTAATATTTGTTTCGATCAATATTTTCAACAATATCCATCAAAATGTTCGGTTTTTTTTTTTATGTACGCCCCTTAATTTTCAAAACGGCATTATAAATATGTTTTGGGATCGTCATTATTCACCATTAAATTCTTGGTGCGGTTCCGTTTTCTTCGTCCAAATTTTTTCAGTGTCGCAAAGTAAGAAAAAAAAAAGTTCTGCCTTACGAAATTTTCAGAAATTTGTCGACCGCAAAAATTCAGAAAAAAACATTGCTGAGAAACCACGGGACGACCTCGTGGAAAGATCCTATGCCAAGTCAAACGTCAAAAAATTCGAAAGATCTCGCGAGTTCGATCGAGGAAGAATTCAAGAAACGTTCGATCGTCGAGTCCTTGACGATAAAAAAAATAATCAGAGAGTAGAAGAGGAATTTTAAAAGAACATTTCACAGTTTTTTTTCCTACGTGTATCGTCAATCGAAGATTTGTCGATAAAAATATAAAATTTCATAACATCGGGAGAAGTTTATCAAATTTCGCTGAATTAATTCTAATCCGATATCTCAGAATTTACGGAAGCTAGAGAACAGTAAATAAAAAATTCTCGTACAGAAATCCGTTTTTTTTTAATTATTTAAACAGTAAATTTGTCAATTTATCTACAAATATATATATATATATATATATATATATATATTATATAAATATATCGCCGGCGCCGTCGTGTACAAGAGTTGACGAGAGCGAGCGGGATCGAGTAGGCTGGGTGAGGGGATCGAGCGGCGGCGCAGCGCGCAGGGGGGCGAAGCCTCCCTAGTATATACATATATATATATATATATATATACTGGGGGATCCCCCTCCTCCACCTGATTCCTGCTCGATCCCCTCAGCCGGTCACTCTCGTCAACTCTTGTACATCCCTGACCTCCTCAACTGTTGTACACGGCGGCGGCGGGGATATTTTTTCATAATATAAAGAGATATTTATAAAAAGAACACTGGATCTAAAAGTGTTTATTAGGTAGGAAAATATCCTCGCGTCTTTTTTTATCTCTCTCGCACAAAGAACAATATGATAAAGACTTTAATTCACATATTCACTAGAAAAAAAAACACACTTTAATTATGTGTATACGATAAAAATCGTTATCAAGGAACTTTCGTATTAAAAAATGAGTTTAATCGTGGCGAGGTAAGAAAAAAAATCCTTCAATTTCAATCGATCGAGCAGTCCCCATTTTGTAATTTCAATCTCTCGAGGATTAATTAAAGTTTTTTAAATTCAAATCCTAAATTATCTAATTATCCTTCAGTATTAAAAAGCCAATTAATTTAGAAGTGTAGTTACGAAAATAATCTTTGTATATTCTACATTTAAAAAAATGTATAACGTCCAATCTCTTCTAAGCGCAAACGTGCAAATAATCTTGAATTTATTCGTAAATTTGTGCATTAAAAAATAAATAAATATATACATTTGACGACTGATCGATTACCCCCATTTAATTTTCCAAGTTTTCTCCGTTCGAATTATAACCGCACATTCTCCGTTATAAATTTCCCTCTGGCATTAGTCGAGTTATTGATTCTTGGGTTATTTCCGAAATTCCATCGTCGCACTGTGAGGTACTGGATTCAAGCTGGGCATTTGCAAATTTCGTGTAATCAATGTCCTGCCACGTTTGTTCGGCCAGAGGATCGCTGATCAGTTCGTTATCATGTTCCCTGTTGTGCTCGTCGAGCTTTTGCTTCTTGTCAAAATGCTCGTCGCATCGTTCGCACCTGTTAAAAAAGAAACAAAACAAACAACGATAAAAAAAAAGGCAAATAGTAAAAACATGTGTAAGTTTATATTTATAATTTTTTTTTTTTTCAATTAATTCGATCTAAACAATTATAAGGTACCGAATTGAATTTTTATCACATACACACACGCTCGTACAAACGGATATTTTACTTCTAGATGTGATTTTCCGATGTTTTGGTACATTTTAAACACTTTGATATTAAAAACTCGCAGAAGGTCGAAGATTCGCAAAGGTCGAATGGAAAATACAAAATTTGTTCGCTCACTTGAAAGTCAATTTCTTCGCTGCTCTCGCCATTATCTCAACGGGATCGTGAATCTTGTGATGAACGAACAAATTGTATCTTTCGGCGAAGCTCTTGCCGCAAAGCGAACAACTGTATGGTTTTTCACCGGTGTGCACTCTCATATGACGCTTCAGGTGAGACGTCGAGAGGAGAGATAAATCGCAAACCTGCAGAAAGAAAAATACAGTACAAAATGAGCGACGGATTTCTTTTTAGCCGGATTTTTCAATATTTTTGTCCGCTTAGTTGTGTCGTACGCATAACGAAATTCGAAATATGCATAACGATCGAAAATATGAATCGTTCGATATAACGATGATTCAATTTATCCAGATAACTTACTAAATTAACTGATTTAAACTAAATTCATGCTTATTTTATTAAATCGTTAATTTCATTAATTTTGTAGTGAATAATTTTCTTCACGAACAATAAACTTACATGACACTGATATGATTTTTTTCCAGTGTGCGAGAGTGCGTGCATATTATACGACGTATGATGAACGAAACGTTTGCCGCACAATTCGCACTGATACGGTGTCTCGCCCGTGTGCATCGGCAAGTGTCTCATTAAAGCGCCTTTTTGCGTGAAACATTTGTTACAAACGTTGCATTTAAAGGGACTCACGCCATTGTGCATACCAACGTGAATCTCAAGTGCGTTCTTGTGCTTGTATGCCTGTCCGCATTTTTCGCACATATACGGCCTCAAACTCGAGTGTGACTTGACATGAGTCTTTAATTCGGTCAGTGTGCGCCATTTTTTATCACAACTAGTACAACTATATTTCAATGGTTTTTGACTGTATTTTGATATTCTACCAGATTTCCACGTGCCCTTGTCCGGTGTATCGCTCTTTTCCAATTCTTCAAAATTCTCACCGCTAGAAATCGTCAATTTCTCCGCATTTTCCGTCTCAATCACGTACGACGATGAGGAATTATTGGAAATCACATTCGTCACATCAACGACGATATTACCACCATTTCCGGTAAAATTTTCGACAATATTTTTCCGCTCGAATTCTTCCGTAATATTTTCTTCTTCAACGAAATTATCGTTGCTCGATCTATGATCGTTGTCGAGTTGAACGGCCGCGCGATTATCACTATCATTATTCTCGTTTTTTATGCTCGAAACAACGGAATTAGTGATTACTGCATTAAGAACGTTACAATCGGGAATAACGTTAGTTTGATTATCAATCGAATTATCGTGATTCCTGATGATATTTTTCGTATTATTTTCCATCAGTAGTTTGAATTCGTCGACCGCGTCGAATTCCTCTTCCACTGGTGGATTTGTCGTTTCATCAGCTATTCCACAATGTTTCGTACGATAAATTTTCAAAATTTCGCTCCTCAAAGTCAACACCGTCTGCTCGGCGTGTTCCAATTTCTTAAAGAGATCGTAACATTGCAAGCATATGTAAGAACTACGAAGATCAGGCGCCGTTGGGCGTAAAACTTTGAGAACAAAGTTTGCGAGTAATTCGCCATTTTTCGACAACGAAGTGTAAAATATGTTGAGAGCGGCGGTGACGCTTATGGAAGAATCGCAAATAAGACAGAACGATGATTCAGTCTCGTTGTTCGCCGACGCCTCAGTGATATCCGGCGTTAGGGTTCTCTGCATGTTTATGTTTTATTTTATTTTAATATTTCAAATTGTTTTCTCATGCAGATCGCCACGAACGTGAACGTCATGGCGGTGGCATAGAAATTTCAAAAAACGTCAAACATCGATGACCAATTGAATTCCCGTTATCGTTCAGCATACGGAAATCTGTGGGACAGAACAAACTTCAAGATTTAGTATAATTAAATCAATGTATTAGCGATTAAAGTACCGTAGAAATCAAATAAAGTCATATTTTTGTGTAGACAAGAAAAATTCTCAATGGAAAACCTAGATTTCCTACAACAGATCTATAATTTATTTGCTGGTGATACTATGAGTGCGCAACGAAAACTTTGAGCTTGAAACTATTTTGCACTGGTAAAGCTGTTTTGCGCTTATAGCCATCAGTAGTCATTAAATAATTGTTTGCAATCGTTTTTTCTCACAGTTAGAAAACCAATTTACCAAAAGGGGTTTAATAAAATCAAGTTAAATTTATGGGATTTAAAAAATTTCTAGAATTCTTTTGAAAACTCAACAAGTTTTTGCTTACAGTGATGAGCAAAAAGTGTAAATTTGCATTTTCGCAAATTTAAGTTTTTCTTATTCAATTAAACGTTTACGAAAAAAACAGTAATATTTTTTGTGATACTTACGACATTTTTTTAATTTGCATTTTTTGTATGATGCTATCTTTTTGGTGTAATTCGAAATTCGTTGAAATAGTCCTGAAAATGGAAAACAAACAAAGGCCTTTGCGAGGCACGTTCTTTTTTCTTTTTATACACTTTGCGATGTTTATCGATAAATCTTCATTCACGATTAACACATTGATTTGTACGATTGTTGGTTTTTGTGTGAAAGAAAACGAGATTTTATTTGTCAATGATAAACGAGAAGAAAAGACTTTTCGAAAATGTGTTTTTTCGAAATGTTTATTGTTGACGATGCAACGTTGCAACGGCCATCTTGGACAATTGGCAAGATGTTGCGGCGAAATTTCGCTAGATGACGCCACGAGCGCGGTAAGAGTTTATTTTTTTTAATTGTTTTTTCCTGTGACAAACAAAATCGAACACGATACGAGTATCGTTGCGCGGAAATGGGGTAATTAAGAACTTTTAACTTTGTATTAGGAAATTAATAACAAATCACTATTTTAATGGGTTCCATGTCGAAACATCACGTTACAATTACTTCACGGATAATAACATCGCACGCGAAAACTACACGGCGCATATTCATACATCCGGTTTAATGGTTTTGTTGAGTTTTGTTGGGTTTTATTCGGTTTTGATCGCCACAAAACGACCCAAACCCCAACCCAAAACCCAAACCCAAAACCCAAACCCAAAACTCAAACCCAAAACCCAAAACCCAAACCTAAACCGCAAACCCAAACCCAAACCCAAACCCAAAACCCAAACACAAACCCAAAACCCAAAACCCAAAACCCAAAACCCAACAAAACCCAACAAAACCGAACAAAACCCACTAAACCGGATGCATAAATATGCGCTGTGTATTTTTCGCCTGCGATGTTATTATCGGTAAAGTAATTGCAACGTGATGTTTAGACGTGCTACCATTTTAATGTAATTTTCTACTGTTATTAATAAGAGTAATATGAAAATACAAAACGAGTACCCCATATATGAGGACATTTAAGAGAGACCAAAAGGTTGTGTGCTTTTTTTTCCCGTAGGAAATAGAACTTCAAAGAATACATTATCGATTTCACGAAATTCTTATTTATTGCCCGTTATTTCGGTAACCGGTATTTTTGGGACGCCCCTACATTAGGCATTATTTTAGTAATAGGTAATTGTGACCGATCAATTATTCATTATTTTCGTAATCGATATAACGAGCCTCACCCCTTCGTTGTGCATTATATTTTGTTAACGGATATTATTTTCATTAATTGTTCCATTATCCATTATTTTAGTAATCGGGTAACGATACGCCGATTCATGAATAATTTTTAATACGGCGATTCAATGAACAAAAGAAAGTTCTTCGATTTCAATGAAAATGTATACTTAACGGTTTTTTAGATCGCTGATTTCGAATTAAATATACGAATGTCAAAGTTCAAGATGGTGGATTCAATACGGTCGATCAAGTAACTAAACTAATGCGATTTTTTTTGAAAATTAGTACTACGCTATTTTTTAAAGTCCCGTAAGATTCCGAATGCAATGTAATTTCAAGATCGCGGATACAATATGGCTGATAAACAATCAAAGAATCATGAGATTCGAACAAAATTCTTTCCTTAGACGCGTCTTAAGCTCGTTAGATTTCGAATAATATAAAATCTCGTTATTTCGAACCGATGGCGCTGTTTGTTGGCTGCTCTGTTTTACAAACTACGAGCCCAGTGCTGTACATTCGGTGCGTGAACATCTGTGAGAATTGCGTAAGTGGGACAAACGTATATCTCCGCTTGAGGATTTTTGCCAGGTCCATTGTATTCCCCGATAGGATGAGAAGACCTGACGAGAGTATTGTGTACTACGCGGCATTCACGTGGTAAAAATATATTCTACTAGGCGCGCGCCCAAGTGTCTTTCGCTAATTAGCTACTCTTGGGAGTTTCTAATTGTTTCTTCCCTGAGTTTTATACGCCATATATAATACACGCGCTCTCTATATAAGGACAACATATGAGAGAGTAAAAATCGACAATTATATGATGGCGAAAAGGATTAGCGTAACGTATGTATAGCGGTTTCGAGCGTAAAAGTTCGAGCACATGGCGCGCGCGTCGTCTAACATAACCTACAAACGTCGAGATGCTCATTCTTATACAACGGCTCTCGATACTACGATTTCTCAAGACTTTATTATATATGCACATTAGGGCGATTTTTTTTTCGACTATTTTTTTTTCAGTCCCCACTTGAAATTTTGTCGGATATGTCGAAAAAGAAATTCCCTGTATGTTACAGCCCTTAATATTAATTTTAAGTACTTTCCCTTAGCGTGAAAAGATTTTCCATCTAAAATACACGTAAATCGAATTTTTTTTTTTCAAAATTCTATAACTCAGCCGCATTTTATGCTATCATATTGTTCTTGGTTTCGATTTACTCGGAATAAAACAATCTAGAAAAGTGCCTATTGCGGCGAAAGTGTAAATTGTACTGGTGAGTTGTTACGGGTCACTGAAGTTGATTTTTACCCAAACTTCTCGTTCTTTTGCTGTTAGCTCCGAAACAATTAACTTTATGAAAAAAAATGTAAATAGTAAATTTGTTCGAAATTTAATTTCCTACAAAAAAAGTCCTATCGACCCAATTGGTTAGATTAATATTTCTTGAGATATTGAACTTTAACTTATGAGTAGTATAACATTTTTACGGTTTATTCTTGAAAAAATGAAATAAAATTTTTATACTACTCATCAGTTAAAGTTCAATATCTTAAGAAATATTGATCTAAGGAATTGGTTTGATAGGACCTTTTTTGTAGGAAAATAAATTTTCAACAAATTATTCATTTACATTTTTTTTGTAAAGTTAATTGTTTCGGACATAACAGCAATGAAACGAGAATTTTGGGTAAAAATCATCTTCAGTGACCCGTACCAACTCACCAGTACAATTTACACTTTCGCCGCAATGGACACTTTTCTAGATTGTTTTATTCCGAGTAAATCGACACCAAGAACAATATGATAGCACAAAATGCGGCTGCGTATAGAATTTTGGAAAAAAAAAAAAATTTCGATTTACGTGTATTTTGGATGGAAAACCTTTTCGCGCTAAGGGAACATACTTAGAATTAATATTAAGGGCTGTAACTTTCAAGGAATTTGCTTTTCGACATATCCAACAAACTTTTCAGGTGGGGACTGAGAAGAAAAATAGTCGAAAAAAATAATCGCCCTAATGCACATATATATAGTAATAATCATAATGCATATATACATTTTGATAACGAATTAAATATCTTACAAACTACCGCGCAAGTCAACAATTGATCAAAAACCATAAAAGTTAAATACTATGACAACTATTTGTTTTGTAACCAGTAAGGTTACAAATGCGAAAAGTTCACATATTGCTACTGAAATAAATTTAAGAGGAAACGAAAACGATCCAAACACAAAGAAATATCGAGAATGAAACATTTCCATTGTTTAGAATCTTTTCAAATTAATTATCGCAAGCATCATTTGTCACTAAAATCGTCATAGATGTAACTTTATTCCATTATTTGTGGAAAAAAGAAATTAATGTTTCTTTACGAAAACACAATTCCTCTGCGAGCAAGCAAAAGAAGTTATTTATGTATGTAACTCGATAAGATCGGAAGAGAGATCCGTGCTCGCATAATATTAACGATTGAATTTAACAATGTTAATATCGACGGAAGTTAATTATAATTGAATACTCTTTTTTTTACAGCGTTAATTTTTCGTTTCCCTCTTTCTCTATCGTTCATTCATTTTTTTTTACATATATACACACGCTCTCTTCAGCCGAATGAGGTTTTGTGAAAGCCCCTCCGGGCGGATGGGCTTCCTCCCTCGACTCTTGTAGTATACACACATCGCGGTTAACTTTGGGTCTCGTTATATATATACATAAACGTATATATGCATATTTCATGGTGCGTTGGCAAGTTTGAATTCACTTACTATCTCGTTGTCTGTGGTCCATTAAAAGAAAAGGTAAAACATTTTTAGAGAATCATTATGGTGTTAGGCCACTCAAGAGGCCGAAAAAAAGGCTTTTTTGGCGATTTTTTTTTTCAGAAAACTACAAAATAAATCGAGATTACAAAATAGAGTGTTTATCATACATATCAGTGACTGTATACAATAATTTTTTTGAAGCGATTAATCTCAAAATGGCGGCTGTGCAGGGGTTTTTGCGATGACGTCTCCGTTTTTGTTGGCCGGAAACATAACTCGGACAATTTTCAACCCATTCATTTGACATTCTGTATATATCTTTGAAAATACATTGTCTTTGGGTGTGAGTAGGATTTTTTCGATATATTGATTTTTGGCCAAATAGCGCACTTCTAAAGTGAAAAGTGAACATTTTAGTTAAAAAATCGTCAGAAAATTGTTAATAACAATTGAATTATGCAATTTAAAAAAAAATTCTACGCACTTCCACAGACAATGTATTTTTAAAAATCTATGCAAAATTTCAAGTGAATCGGTTGAAAATTGTCTCAGTTATGTTTCCGGCCAACAAAAACGGAGACGTCATCGCAAAATCGCTGCACAGCCGCCATTTTGAAATTAATCGCTTCAAAAAAATTATTGTATACGGTCACTGATATTTATGATAAACACCCTATATTGTAATCTCGATTTATTTTGTAGTTTTTCAGAAAAAAAATCCCCAAAAAAGCCTCTTTTTTCGGCCTCTAGAGTGGCCTAACCCGTTAATACAATAATTATATACCCTCATTTCAATTCGTTCGTAATCATTCGAAAAAAAATGTGTTTTTTTTTGGGATTACTTGTTAAAATTATTTTTTATTGCTCAATTTTTTTTCTTCGAAATCCGCAAATGCCTCGAAGTATAGAAGATCGTACGAAAGATTAATGTCGACAGACCAGTAGATTAGACACGTTCTACGCGGCACGGGGAGGGGTTTGAGTGTAGAGGGGGATAAAAGCTGATGGAGAGCACGATGACGTTCATTGATCGTTGTTGAAACGAATAAACTCTTGTAAAGGTGGGATCAGTCATTGACCGCGTCTCGGTCATTTTTTTTTTACCACGAGATATCTGCCGAGCAAGTTGGAAGAATTAAATTTTGCAATAAACAAAAACAATCATTAATTACAATTACAACTCAAAATGTACCTTTGACAATGATAAAAATGGTCAATTGTAATTTTTTACTGGCAATTTTTAACAACAGATTCCCGTACGTATCGTAATTTGTTAATTTAAGGGCTTACATAGCGCTGCGCGTGCTGAAAACCGAGTAAATTTGAAAAATTATTATAAAGGCTATATGATGAAGAAAAAATTAAATTGTTGATTTCGCATTTTTTATTAACTCTTTAACTATAAGAAAAATAATTTAAAAAAATTTTTTTTTCAATATTAACATTATTTTTATGGGTATAAATGGACTACTGTTGAAAACCAGTATAAATGGACTACTGTGGCGCCTCCTTGTTGGCATCATAGCCTCATAAAAAATTATTCAATCTGCAAAAATAAAAAAGATTCTAGTAAAATAATGTAGTAGTAATAGTCTGGCGGAGGGAATTTTTCGTTTTTTCAATAATAAAGAAATTACAGTATTTCAAACTTTAGTTGCAATTAAAAAAAAAAAAATTAGTGTTTAATAATTTATAAAAAGTTGTTCAATCAAAAAATTAGAAAAAACCTCTCGTCAGACTATAGAGCAAATAACTGTGAAGATTTAAAAAAAAATTAAGTTATAAAACATTCAAATTTGACTGAGTTATCGTGCTGACAATGTCTAAAAACATAGTTACGAGAAAAACGCGTTTAATAATGTTAATATGGAAAAAAAAATGTTTTAAAATTTCTTTTCTTACCGTTGAAAAGTTAATAAATAATGTGAAATCAACAATTTAATTTTTTTTTCACTCTATAACATTTATAATAATTTGTAAAATTTATTCGGTTTCCAGCGCGCGCAGGGGTATGTGAGCCCTTAATTTAACGGAAATTAAATACCTCGACCATTTTTAGCGTTTTATTACATTTTTTTTCTGCTATTCTCAATCGTCATGGAATTTTTAAAAATTTTAATTTTCAAAAAAACCTTGCAAATTAGAAACTTTCACGTTGTTTCCTCGACTATTTTATCTCGATAACAAAACCTTGTCTATGAAGAAAACCAAAATTGAAAGAGTAAATTTTTTTTTAGTTCCTACTCAATTATATCGTTTCGTGGTACTGGAACGATATTTTACACAATTCTATGGAAATCTTTCCGGAATTCCGTCGCGATGACGACGAACAGCGTAATACTACTTCAAACACAAGTGCTCATAACTGGATAAAAGAATTGTATTTTATATGGGCAATTCCAAGCAAACGTCAGTGTCATTTGACGGTGAGTCAAAATGGCGATCATTTTGCGACCCTTATAACTCTATAATATAAAAAAATAGTCACCTAAGGGCTCAGATCCCGCTGCGCACGCTGCAAACCGAGTAAATCTTGAAAAATTATTATAAAGGCTATATGGTGAAGAAAAAATTAAATTGTTGATTTTTCATTTTTTATTAACTTCTCAACGATAAGAAAAAAAAAAAATTTTAATTTCTTTTTCAATATTAACATTATTTTTCACCGGTATAAATGGACTACAGATGAAAACCATGGCGCCTCATTGTCGACATCATAACTTAACCAAAAATTATCCAATCTGCAAAAATAAAAAAGATTCTAGTAAAATAATGTAGTAGAATAGTCTGACGGAAGGATTTTTTTTTTTTTTCACAAATATAGAAATTATAGTATTGCAAATTGGAGTATGCAATAAAAAAAAAAATTAGTGTTTAATAATTTATAAAAAATTGTCCAACGAAAAAATTAGAAAAACCTCTCGTCAGACTATAGAGAAAATAATTGTCAAGATTTAAAACAAAAAAAAAGTTAGAAAATATTAAAAATTGACTGAGTTATCGTGCTGACACTTTCTATTTCTATAACTTCTGTTTATTTCTATAACTTTGTGACGGAGTAGAAATTTCTTCTTTTTTTTTTTAATTTCTTAAAACTGAAGAATAAAAAACTGTAAAAAAAAATAGATTTTTTGAAATTTTCAGGGGTATGTGAGCCCTTGAAAAAAATGTAAAAAATTATGAGGTTCACTGCCAGCTCAAGTTGACGTGAAATGGCCCGTATATACATATAATAATAATATACACGTGTGACTGGAGAGAATGATCCAACGAGCGGAAAGTCGTCATTCCTTAAAGTGTAATGCTTCTCTGTTCTTTAGCCGCCCTCTCTTCTTCGCTGCCCTGTTCGTACCTATATACATATATATACGAGAAATTCACAATCGCCTGAGAAGCGAGAACACATTTTTACGTATTACACGACACGCTCTATGAGCGAAATTATTAAATTCGTACGCACACACATACATGTATTTTCGTAACGTTCGTTTTAATTTAATTTGCCACGAGAGTATTTAACCAGCAAATATCATTTCCGCCTGATAATAAATAATTAAGAGGGCGAACGAGATATTTGTATAATTTTTTTTTTATTCCCCACTTTTGAATTATTTTTTTCGAAGTTCAATAATATTTGAATGAAATAAACTGACGAAAAATTAATAAAATCAATTTTGTTGATTGAATTAAAATTTCGCCAATTTAAATTGGCTACTGAAGTAAAATTCTTTTTTTTTTTCTATCCAATGCTTCTTTCTTGACCACATAAAATTGCAAATAAAAGATGATTGATTAAAATTTGCTGCTCCGATTAAAATGATCATTTTCATTGAATTTTTTTGATTATTAGAATTACATTATTAATAACAAAATTTATAAGAATTTCAATCGCGCACACCCGTTCTCAATTTTATCCATTCCCAACTGTTGAATTATTTTTTTCGATACTTAATAATATTGGAATGAAAAAAACCGATCGGTCTGCAATTTTAATACAACCTTCCCAGATATATTCTTCAGGTATTGAACAAAGGAATAATATTTCCGTTAATTATTTCTATTTTTTTTAAACAATTGAACGAAAAAATTTTCGTCGAAAATTGGAATTTTTTCTTTTCGGAGTCACCATTTTGTCAAAAATAAAAATTTCGACTATTCCTTTGATCAATAGATTTATCTATCCACTAATAGAATATTTTGGGTATTTTTATTTTGGATAATCCAAACCGGAGATCGGCTGTGGCAGCTTTAAAAATCATTATTTTTACAAATAAAAAATATGAAAATAAAGTTAAAAGTTACCAGAATACGTATATAAATTTTTACGTTAATAAATTAAAATGTATTTCCAGGAAAAATTCTTGAAAAATCTCCTTTTTTCGGTCTCTTGACTGCGTATAACACCTTAAAGTAACAATTTTGAAAAGAATAATTAAAAATTAACATTTATCGTTATGTTCGAGCGAAGAATTTCCATTTAGACACAATTTTTCATTTTTACGATATTTCCAAAATCACCGAACTAACACACCACCAGCCTTACGAAAAAATAATTTGATTGAGATCAATTTTGTATCATTGACGTGAATTCATTTAAATTGATCGTTAAATAAAATTCGTTTTTTTTTAATTCTGACAAAAATGCTATTCAATGTCAAACTCTTATTTTGTAATTTATTTTTGTAAATATTTTCGGTGTCACGAAAATGAATTTTCAAAAATAAAAAAAATCGAACTTATTGCAATGGGGATTAAAAAAAAATTATCATAATTGCTGCTTTTTAACGCACGCAAGTTTTTCTTTTTTTTCTTTTTTTTTCTTTGATCCCACACATTTACAGTCGTACTAAAGGTATTATAAATGTGTCCCAGCAGCGTCACAAATGCAACACGATGTTCGCAGTAGTGGGAGGAGAGGAAGCGGACCATTGCGCCATCAGGAAGTGGGCTCACTGTACTAACACGAGGACAGACTTAACCTAATACTAACGTACATTTATTATGTACCAGTCAAAGAGCAAAAGAGAGTTCAGAATATATGTAGACGCGCGTATATGGATGTAGAGCGAGGAGAGAAGAAAACATATCGTGTGACATTTAAAATAAATAAATGGTTGAAGTATTTAAAGAAAAAGCTTGCAAATTTTTATTCAAACGGTGCTTCCTCATTTTTCGTGAGCAGCAACGGACGTTTTAAGAACAATTTCAGAATTTCCGTAGTGTCGACATCTTGAGGGATTCTCGCTAAATTAAATACCAAACATTCTGGTCATCTGCTCAACGTACAGAAAAACTTTTAACTCGATTTCTCAATAATTCACTTGATTCGAACGAACATACTAAAATTAATATTTCGTAATTGTTAACATTAATTAATTAATTAATTTTATGTTTGTTCATTCGAATTTGTTCGATCCTCGTGTAAATTTGAAAAATTATTACAAAGGTTATGTGGTGAAAATAAATTAAATTGTTGATTTCACATTTTTTATTAACTTTTCAACTATAAGCAAAAACAAAATTTTTAATTTTTTTAATGAAACATTTTTTATTTCAAATTTTTCGATTTTTCTAGAGGGAATTGTTTATTTATTTATTTTTTTTTTTTAAATAAAGAAACTACAGTATTTCAAACTTTAGTATGCAATTTAAAAAAAATAATAGTGTTTAATAATTTATACAAAATTATCCAACCAAAAACATAACAAAACCTCTCGTCAGACTATAGAGAAAAAAATTATTAAGATTAAAGAAAAAAAAAAAGTTAACAAGTATCAAAAATTGACTGAGTTATCGTGCTGACACTGTCGAAAAATAAAGTTTCGAGAAAAACTTAAAGTTACCGGTAGGTAGCCGTCCACATTCGATGTCCGGTCGCATTTATTGCTATAACTTTGTAGCGGAGTGACTGTTTCTCAAAAGTTTTTTTTCTTTTAATTCTCAAAAGCATAAAGAATTAAAATCTGTAAAAAAAAATCGATTTTCTTGAAAATTTCAGGGATATGCGAGACCCTAAAATCGTACATTCATCGTTATTTCTTTAGCTCATTTGGCTTTCTGTAAATTTGTTTCATTTATTTTATTATAAATCAGAAGTTATGTTGGGAATTATTTCCTTTAATAATTAACAATTTCTTTCTAAAAATCAACGTTTATTTCGTAAAGGGTCAAATGACATCTTATGTGCCCGCTAACGTTTAGTGTTAAAACGTACAAATATATTGATTATTAAATATGTGAAATGAATTTATGGGACACGTCATATATTGGAATAGCTGATAAAAAAGAAGTATACATTCTAGTTCTTCGTAAAAATGACTGAGCGCCTCCCCCCCGCGGCTCATCGAAGTCGGTCTCGATATCTCTTAAAGTGTTTATACAAATATTCGTCATCGGTCGAAGTAAATTGGTACACCGGGTATATAAAAAAGGTTTCAGTAACGTATAGCGGGGAAACGAGCCACAGGTCAATCTTCGTCAAAAGCTTATATATATATATATGTACATGTCCAAAGGAAGGAAACTGCAGTCGTTAGTAATCTATACAAGGGCAGGTGTATAATCCCTTTCTACCTGAAATAGCAAATTTCGGTCCGTTGCACTTTTTTTCTTTCTCCGTTCTAAACCACCTAGGAAAATTCTTTTCAAGTGTTATTATCACTATTGGTGGGAATACAAGCAACCTTTTTTTTTTCCTCATTTTTGTTAATTATATCTGTTTGTTTTTCATTGTCGAGTGAATATTTAGAAAATTTTTATGTTTAAGGACTTACGTAACTCGGAAATTTTCAAAAAATCGATTTTTTTTCACAGATTTTTATTTATTATACTTTAAGGTAGTAGTCTGGTAACTTAAGCCGATTTTCATGTCTTTTTTGGAGGGCGTTTTTTTTGTAGGAAAATAAAAATGAATCGTTTTGGATATTTAGGATGTTTTTATTTACATATTAAAGATACAAAAAAAAATTTGTTTGAAAAAATTTAATAGTTTATTATTATTTTTATTATTGATCGAAGTTGGCACCTCGAATAACGAATTTGGCACCTCGAATAATGAATAATAATAAACTATTAAATTTTTTCAAACAAATATTTTTTTGTATCTTCAATATGTAAATAAAAACATCCTAAATATCCAAAACGATTCATTTTTATTTTCCTACAAAAAAACGCCCTCCAAAAAAGACATGAAAATCGGCTTAAGTTACCAGACTACTACCTTAAAGAATTTTTGCAAAAAAACATCTTTTAAGAAAATTCCACCTCGTTACAAAGTTACAGCAATAGATGCGACCGGACATCGGATTGGGACGGTTACCTACCGGAAACTTTAAACGCGTTCTTCTCGAAACTAGTTTTTTAGACAGTGTCGGCACGACAACTCAGTCAATTATTAATATTTTTTTACTTTTTTTCTTTTTAAATCTTGATAATTATTTTATCTATAGTCTGACGAAAGGTTTTATTCAATTTTTTCATAAATTATTAAACACAATTTTTTTTCAAAATTGCATACTCAAGTTTGAAATACTGTAATTTCTTTATTAAAAAAAAAAAACAAAAAAATTCCCTCCGTCAGACCATTACTACTACATTATTTTACTAGATTCTTTTTATTTTTGCAGATTGGCCAATTTTCGGTGAGCTTGTAATGTCGACTCGGAGCCGCTTAGGTTTTCATCGGTAGTCCATTGATAACCGTAAAAAATAATGTTAATATTTAAAAAAAGAAAATAAAAAATTTTTTTTCTTATGTTTGAAAAATTAATAAAAAATGTGAAATGAAGAATTTAATTTTTTTTTCACAATATAACCTTCATAATAATTTTTCAAATTTACTCGGTTTTTAGCGGGCGCAGCGGTACGCGAGCCCTTAATTAATATTTTTTTCGATAATGATAGTGGTTTATTAATTTTTTTTTTAACGAATACTTTACATCTTTATAAACGAAATTTTCAACCACTTCACGAGGTTCAAAATCATTCTCGTGCAAGTGCTAAAAAAACATAATTTTTTTCATTTTCTTGTTTATTTAAAGAAAAAAGAAAGGACAATCAGAAAATTGTCGTGCAAAATAGTTCTCGTACAAGTGCTAAAAAATCATTATTTTTTTTTCTCCTTTTTGTTTATTTAAAATAGAAAAAAAAGGACAATGAAAAAATTGTCGTGCAGCGTTTTTTTTCTTCGTATCCGCTCTACATATAATTCAAAAGAATAAAAAATAAATAAAAATGATGAGTCACGGGCTGTCGATTTGACCTGGAAAGCACCATATGAAATTTATATAGCATTTATCAATATATATGTGTGTATCTATAATTTTTCATTGACAAAGCAGCTTTTCATTGATGTTACACTGACGTTATCTAATCGATTTATCAATCGTCCTCATCGAGCACACCATTTGGCATCGGCCAGCACACGAGCGAGAGAATTTCAGTCACGAGAAATCTTGAAAAGTTTCATTGACGTTTTAATAAAATGATTGTGGCCTATAAAAAAAATCAACGACCACACACACGCACACACACACAAGCTCTTCCAGTCATTCGTCCACTAATTATTTATCTTTTACTACCGCGACATACAAAAGTGTTATAAAAAATAATAAATAAATAAATACAAAGTATTTATTAGAATAAGGCTGGTGTGTTAAATCTTTGATTTCAGAAATCTCATTAAAAAAATAAAAACTCTGTCTAATTGAAAATTGTTCGCCCAAACATAATAATAAACGTTCATTTTCAAATAGTTTTTTGCAACATTATGTTACTTTAATGATTTTTTTCGCAAGCACGATAAAAATGTGATTCTTCAATCGACATTTTGGAAATTGTCATGTTTTTTTTTTTGCCTTTGAACGATGTAAAATTTTCGAAAATAATTTGACATTATATAGGAATAAAGATTAAAGTGAAGTGAAGCAAAAATAAAATGGCATTTTATTTATACCTGCGGTGTACGCTTGTGTTATAACCATTTTTTTTCTCTCGTAGTAACAATCCAATTCTCAAGATAGAAAAGAAAAATTTCTTGGGACCCCGGAAGTATACAACTCGTCTCTCACAGTAGTACACAACTTTGCTTTTTTCCATCTAGCTCATATGTGTACATATATGCATATATATGTATACACCTGTTGCCACTATATTTTCTCGCAACAATGCGATTAAGTGGAACGCCATATTGAAAAGTGGGGAATCGAGTCGTTCTCGCGCCGCACAGTTTGCAATTTCGAAATCTTCACAATGACTATTCCGTCCCTTTGAGCATCGTCCTCGGAGTGTTGTCATCGTGAAAGATATGCCTTGAAAGTGTTATCGAAATACGAACGTCACGTGAATCTAGCAAAAAAAATATGAACAAATAGAATTATTTCTATGATTTAACGAATTTTTTCTTGAAACGTATGAATTATTCAGAATTTATTGAAAAAGATTGACCGGAAACGTACCTTATAACAAAACACGTCGTAAATCGTGAAATAATATTATTTTTCAATGTTAAAAACACACCGGTATGATCTCTCATTACTGTACATCGATCTAACGGTCTTACAACAAAAGAAAATATTCAATTTTAGCACTCGTTTGACTCGTAAACGCCAATTTTAGTCTGGCCATCGGAATCCTTTAATTTTCTCCCCAAACAACAATATATCACCGTATAAATCTTCTTCGATGTTAAAAACGCCCTCTTTACGATCAATCCTAAATCTTCCGTTGTTAAATACATCGTCCATCGGTCTTAAAAAAACGTTTCGAAAACACTCTTTCGAAACTTGACGCTCCACCTGACAACTATAATCCCGTTAATCCCAGTTTGGTAATCCAATTTTTCCCGCTTTACATTTTATCAATCGTAATGCTCGTTATTAAAATAATCAGCGATAAATCACGAACGATGCGAATTGACGAAGCGACACAGAAGGCAATACGACGAAACGCTATAACGAGAAAATGTAAAAAAAAGAAAGAAAAGACAAGAGCGCGAGAGCGGGAGGAGCGGGGGAGAGAGAGAGAAATCACGAGAAAAGTGGGGTTACTAGTGCTGCCAGACAATTGTTACGGCCCTGGTCAGAAAACCCATTCACAGAATGAACCGAAGAGGCGCACACCGCGCTCTTGCGTTTCGTTCGTGGCCTCTGTAGTCAGTGAGTAGTGTCATGGAGGTAACATGGCCGAGGAGACGCGCCTAGTCCGCGTTGAAGAGAGACTAAAGATCAAAATCGGTACAATAAAAAAAATCGAAAAAATAACATACACAACAACAAATAAGCGGGCAAATCAACGAGCCAAAAAAAACAACAACAACAACAACAGAAACAAACAAAAAAAAATGGAAATTCATCTCACTCGTTTTTGCGTCCATCTTCGTTTTTTTTTTCTCTCTCTCTCTCTCATCACACACACGCGGGGAGACACACAACGCGTACACACTCAGGGTGCACGCACAGATAAGATTTATTTGAAGAATTTCGATGTTTTTGTGGCAGTTCCAATGTTGGTGCTTCGGTTAAACGAAGAAAAATCTTCGAAAAAATGATTTTTTTTCTTCTTTTCGTGTTCTACGAATTGTGCATGTGTGCGTGTGTGTATAGTTCGCGCGAGTGCCACTCGTCGTGGGTGCCTCTGCGTGTGTTTTACGGTGATGGGGTGAAAAAGAAGAAAAAATTTCGAGAATGTCGAACTCGAAAAAACGTTTTTTGTTTTTGTTTTTTTCCGAGCACGAAAGTCAGGATTATTTCGTAGCTTCGAGAAAAAAATGTGTTTTTCTGTTCTCGTTCCTTCTCGAACTTTCGTCCAAAAAGTAAAACGAACAAGTTCCTATTTTTTTCGGTTCGTCTCGCTCTCTCGCTAACGAATAACTCTATTGACTAGCGTCGTTGCAATTGAAAGAAAAGAAAACCGAAAAAATTCTGCAGATTCCTAACGAACCCCCGAATGATATGGAAAAAAACAAAAACGCAAATATTTCTCGATGTTGACTTTGTTTTCGATTTTTGTTTCTTTTTCGACGATTCTTTTGGTTTTATGAAAGGGAAATCGTGAAATTCAAATGTTTACTAACGAAAAAAACACTTTTATCTAGTTTTTTACATAGAATTGCCTATAATCAATTTAAATGAATGTAAAATCAGTCTCTTTTTTCATTAAACTATTATTATTATTGTTGTTGTTATTATTATTATTTTTCTCTAAAGGAACAAATCTTGGTGAGCGTTACATTCACGATTTCTCTCTGTCTCTCACACAAACACCCACGCGCGTCATTCTTTCGTTCCGTCGAGGCGTTGTTTTTTTTTTTTTCAATTCTAAATAAGCCGTTCTTTTCCATTCTCTATCATGGATTTGTTTCACCGATTCTCGTTTTATTTTCCATTTAATTCTCCCGCCCCCCTGCCCTACGTTCTTAATCGTGCAACCGGAAATGCGACGATCGAACGTTCGCCCCCATTTTTTTTTTCCATCCTCTCACTTTCGTACGGATGTGTAAAATCGCACAGGCGAAGCGCACGAACGGCAAAAGAGAAAAAGTGAATTTTTCCGCAAATGTATCAAAGAAATGTTTATCTCTTGTAATTGTTTTTTTTTCTTTGTTGTTATTTCGTAAATGACACGATTTTCGCGCGCGCCTACTCGTGTTCTTTGATTAACGTAGTTACACAAAGGAGTCAATTTGTGACGATTTTACTATAGTTCATTCATGGACGACGATCATGAGAAAGCCCGGGAAAATTTGAAATGACGGTTTTTTTTTTTCGTTATTGTACGATTGGATTTTGTGGTTTTTCTTGTGCAACAAAAATGATGGATATGGAGTGGAAAATGTTTACGATAGTCGTGTAATAATAATTACTTTTGAAATACTAGTCAAACGAGTGTTAAAAAAAAAAAATTCTCTTTACAGATTTTTATCGATGGATCGAAACTAACGCGAGCTTATCTGTGTTGTAGCTTTTTTTTTTGTTGGAACTAAAGGACAATTATAGTAATTTATTATCAAGTACAGTGATCCACGTTAATTTTCTACAATTGATGTTTTTTTTTTTTTTTTCATAGAAATTACACCATTTTAATTTTTCATCGCTCGTTACTAATTTTACGAGGATACAACTTAAAACGAACTCTTCGATCGAAAAATATATTGAATCCAATAATTGTCACTGAATGTCACAACAATGGTTCTTTTTTTGTTTTCAAATTTCATCACTCATTTGACCAGTCAGCAGCAGCGTAGCAAATCCGGACTTCGTCGGTATCGACGACCCCATTTTGAATTTTCCGTAGTTTAATTCTTTAACCGTTCCGTTATTCGTTATTCGTTATTCGGTATTCGTTATCGTTGCAATCGTGACGGAATCCGTTGCAGATAACATACTGTTAGATGTATCTGTATGCATTATATTATAAATTGTATATAGTTATGGTTAGTGACGTCGCGATTGAAAACGTTTCCAATTGTCGTCTACTAATATGGAGCGAATAACGTTTCTATATAAAGTTGTGCGTGCAACTCCACGCACAGTTGTGCTGCGTTCCAGGGGCACAAAAGGGACGGTGGGGGGGATCTCACGTTACACGTTTCTCGCTATCTCACTCACCATTCTTATGTATACATGTATATATAAGGTATGTTGCGAAAATCTCCAATTGTATATGGGGCATTCCACGTCAAATCGATCAAACTGTGCCATCCTCTGCGATTTGGTCAAGAATTTTTGGTAAATATGGAGCAAAGCGGACCCACTTCCGATTGACTTGCCATTAATATATGTTGTCTAGGGACCCTTTCCGAACAACTTTTTCCTCTGACACAATTGGGGGTCTTTATTTATTAATAAGTTATTAACAAATAAAGTTAATAATTCATATAGCTATTTTTCTTATAGCAGCCAGTCCCAATCATCTTGTCCTTCACATGTGTTTTTAAGAATACCCCCCTGAGTAACATACCAAAAGTTTTATCCGTCCTCATTGTATGTTAAAAAGTTATTAACAAAAGAAAATTCATAAATACTCATATGAAATACTTACATGGTGGCCAGTACACGTATGACCGGAGGGGCTGCGGCCCCCCTGCCCCCGCCGCATACCAGCCCATAGACAAACCAAAAACAACCCAAAACAACCCCAGTAACCTAAAGAAACAAACAGACAAACCCAACAAACAAACAAACAAACAAACAAACAAACAAACAAACCCAAAACAAACCCAAAACCCAAACGAACAAACCCAGCAAACAAATCCAAAACAAACCCAAACCAAAAACCCAAACCCAATAAACAAACAAATCCAAAACAAACCAAACAAACAATGAGCGACGGATAAAACTTTTTGTATGCTACTCAGATGTGTATTCGTAACAAGAAATGTGAAGGACAAGATGATTAGGACTGGCTGGTATAAGGAAAATAGCTATATGAATTATTAACTTTATTTGTTAATTACTTTTTAATAAATAACGACCCCCAATTGTGTCAGAGGAAAAAGTTGTTCAGGAAGGGTCCCTGTACAACATATATTAAAGGCAAGTCAATCGGAAGTGGGTCCCCTTTGCTCCATATTTACCCAATTTTTTTTTACACTGTTACAAACGTAAAGCGTTACAAAGTGTTTCTTGCTGAATTCTTCTCGCTAATCGCCTAATTAGTAATGACTAAAAAAAATTATTTTATCCAAAATAAAACGTTAGCGGTAATTTATAAAATGGGAAAAAATTCAGAAAAATCCTTAAATCTCGAGTGAAAAACATTTTTGCAAAGTTGCCGTGGAATGTCCTCTATATATGTATATATGTATATATATCGTTGAATATAACGATGCATCTATGAATCGCGACGTGTAAACGTGTCAGTTTATGCAACGTTGATTTCGTGGAATATATAAAATATATATATGAAGGAAGCTCCATGCGGCTGAGAAAGTCATTAGAGTGTACGACCAAACGGCATAAGTACATCCTGCGTTTTGTACGTCCGCTTGTCCACCCCCGTCCATCTCTCTCTTTCTATCTCTGTCTCGCTCTTCTATAATTTCTAGTTTCGTCTCTCCATTTAAAAATGACAATTGGATAATGAAAAAAATAAAATTGGAACAATAAGTAGAAAAACATAAGTATGAATTTATGAGAATGAATTTTTCTCAATTTCGGCTTCCTCACAGAGGAAGCTTTGAGTTATGTGGAAAATTTGCCGGAAGCAAATTGCAACTGTTGAAAGTTTGCATCCTCTTTTTCTCCCTACGCGTATTGGAAATCCCAAATTTTTCGATCAATTCGATATTTCATTTTCGTTTCTTGTATAATGGAGCAAATAAACGAAACAAAACGTAAAAAATCATTCTTCTATAGCGAAACCAAAGAAAATAAAAATAATAATTTCTAGTTTCGTCTCTCGATTTAAAAATGACAATTGAATAAAGAAAAAAAATTGGAGATTGGAACAATAAGTAAAAAACGGAAAAAAATTGCAACTGTTGAAAGTTGCATCCTCTTTTTCTCCCTACGTGTATTGCCAAATACCAAATTTTTCGAATAATTCGAAATTTAATTTTCATTTCCTCTATAAGGGAGCAGAAAAACGAACAAAACGTCAAAAAATATTCTGCTATAACGAAATTGAAGAATCATTTCTAGTTTCGTATCTCGATTTAAAAATGACAATTGAATAGAGAAAAAAATTAAATTGGAGCAATAAGTAAAAAAAACATATTCCTCTTTGTGAGGATGAATTTTTCTCAATTTTGGCTTCCTCACAGAGGAAGCTTTGAGTTATGTTGAAAATTTGGCGGAAGCAAAGTGCAACTGTTGAAAGTTTCATCTTCTTTTTCCCCCCACGTGTATTGCCAAATCCGAAATTTCTTTTTCATTTCCTGTATAAGGGAACAAAAAAACGAACAAAACGAACAAAAATATTCTTCTGTAACAAAAATAAAGAAAATAAAGAATAATTTCTAGTTTCGTCTCTCGATTTAAAAATGACAATTGGATAAAGAAAAAAAATAAAATTGGAGCAATAAGTAAAAAAAACATGTTCCTCTTTGTGAGGATGAATTTTGGCTTCTTCGCGGAAGCAAATTGTAACTGTTGAAAGTTCCATCTTCTTTTACTCCCTACGTTCGTTGCAAATCCCAAATTTCTCGAATAATTCGAAATTTCATTTTCATTTCCTCACAAGGGAGCAAAAAAACGAACAAAACGTTAAAAAATATTCTATAACGAAAATAAAAAAAATTAAGTTTCTTATGAATTATTTCTCTCTCGTTACTTCTCGTATCACCCGTTTAGTCCACATGCATTCACGCACACGACCATATACATGTATATACGCACCATTATTGTAATTTCATTCATACACGTTTTTCAACGATGTAAATAATCGTTGATGGACCATGACTCAACCGTCAAGAGCTCACATATGAGTCGTTGCGAAACACTCGATTCATTCAGCTATTTCTACGACGATGTAAATAACGTCGCGCGGAATCCTTGAGTGGCTTAGATCGAAGAGAAAAGAAAAAAAAATAAGACACTTGACTCAAGCGATAACACACCGTCGACGATAACGATACGAGCTTGTTGCAATTTTGTCGACCAATATTGTCTCCACCTAAAATGGCATACAAAGTTTTTTTTTATCCTTTCAATTTTTCCTCACGCGAAATTTTGTCGTTAAAATTTGCGTTTGGAAACTATTGGCAAAATCGACTTTTCGTACTTTCGATGGTTTGGTCAATTATAATTTTTGTACTCTTTCAGATTTAACAAAAAATTCGAAAAATAAATTAATAGATAAATGTATTCTTGTACAACGGTTTCAAGGCTCGTTACCATCGAATTACGACTCACATTGAGCTTTATTAAACAACCAGAAAATTTAATGTACAACTGAATTTTGTAATTTTTAATATATATTTTTTCTTATTTACAGGCGAGGCTAAAAATCTTTTGAGTCGTGGCCATGGATCCCCTGGAACGAGAGACGTTTATTGTGCCTTATCCCTCGACCAGGAGGAAATATTTCGCACGACCACCATGGAAAGAACCCTCAAGTAATTTTCCAAAATTTATGTCAACTGATATTTAAAAAATAAAACTACCCTTACGATTTTTTTGTATACTGATCTGAATTCTTTTTCACACGGTCAGATAGCCATTTCCGACAATATCTTTAATGTGATTTTTTTCACGATTTTTTTTTATAGCAAGTTAAAAGAACTTGTATTTTTATCCCTTAAATTACAATTCGATAAGCCACAATGGAAAAAAAAAGTTTTTAACATATCTTTTATTTTTGTAAATATTTTATTTCCTACCAATTTTTTAATTAAATATTGTTTTGTTTTTCTCTTGAAATTTCAGTCCCTTTTTTGGAGAGGAATTTCAATTTGAGGTACCGAGAAAATTTCGTTATCTCGGAATTTACGTTTACGACAGAGATCGACACTTGAAGCAGGACAAAATATTGGGCAAAGTGGCGATAAAGAGGGAGGATCTTGCGACATATCACAACAAAGAGCATTGGTTTCCTCTTAGGCCAGTTGACGCGGATTCTGAGGTTCAGGGCAAAGCGCACTTGGAACTTGCGTTACAGCCGCAAGTTGGACACGCACAGCCTAAACTCACTGTTAGGTCGGTTAATGAATTAATTGAATAAATAAACAAAATTAAGATTCGTATGTGTCGTAACTAAAATGTTTGATGTTAATTTTTTTTTTTCAGAGTTATCGAGTGTAGCGAATTGACAATCAAAAATGGTGGCTGTGATCCATTCGCCACTGTCACTGTGCTTTACAGCAATGGCAAACAAATATCTAAACGGACGAAAGTCAAGAAAAAAACTGTATCACCCTATTTTAACGAAACATTCGTTTTCGAGGTAATTAAGTTAATTGCTCTTTATTTCTTCAGAGTAACTCAAATTAAATTACGTATTTCTTTTGCTCAGTCATTACAAGGTAAAATAACAAAGTATCTCAATATTTCTCTCGATATTGTCAAAAAACGGTACGACCTATTGGACATTTTACGATGAAACATTTTTTTCTTCTTCAAAATACCTGACCGATTCCCATTTATCTTACGACTATAATAAAGCTGGAGAGTTTCTATGTTTGTTTAAACGCGCTAATTTCAGGAAATAGGAATGTGATTTGAAAAATTCTCTTTGCATTAGATAGCCCATTTATTCGGAAGGCTCTAGGCCATATAACTTCATGCTACAACCCTAATCTTACTATCTTTCTATTATAATACATCTACACTATGTACTATATCTTACTACTATAATAAAGCGGAAGAGTTTGTATGTTTGTTCGAACACGCTAATCTCTAGAAATACTAATCCGATTTGAAAAATTCTCTTTGCATTAGATAGCCCGTTTATTCAGGAAGGCTCTAGGCTATATAACTTCATGCTATGACCCTAAGGAGCGGCGGCGCCGTCGATTTATTTTTTGGTGATTGGTCCTTTTATTTTTCCACATAATTTCCGGATTGTATTTATACGAGATGCACTTGGTTATGTACTCATAATTCGTATAAATCAGTTATATAATCCAAATTTAATGCGGGTGAAACCGCGGGGCACAGCTAGTCATTAATAATTTAATAAGCGAGTGTCAAAAAAATCGTAAATTTTGGCCGATACATTTGAAATTCTTTTTTTTTTTTACAGCCCGAATTGACAGAATCAAAGGACAAAGAAGTATCGCATTATTCAATCGATGGTGAGGTTGGCGAGGTGGTTGTGGGTCTTTGGCACGCGTCACCGGGAATGGGCGAGCAACCGGCGTTTCTCGGTGAGGTTCGCGTTACATTGCGCGGTTTACAAAAGCAACCGACAAGCGCAACGACAGCCTGGTACTTTCTGCAGCCACGTTCGGCAAAAAATCGTCCGAATAAATTAACGAGTAACGCAATAACGTCACCTAGCACGATAACGGGTTTGGGCTCGTTACGTTTGAAAATACATTACACCGCCGATCATGTTTTCCCGTCGGAAATGTACGAAAGATTACGCAGATTGTTGCTACAGAGCGTTAATATACAGCCGATAACGTCCTCGGCGGTTTATATACTCGGTGAAATAGTCTCGAGTAAAATGGAGGCTGCACAACCATTGGTACGAGTACTGGTACATCATGGTCAGCTTGTCTCGGTTATGAGAGCTTTAGCTAGTCACGAAATATCCAAATTAACGTGAGTGAAATATTTATTATAAGGACAAAACAAAACAGAAACGTACACATTGTTTACTCATTATCTTATCTCGTTCAGAAATCCCCCTCCATGAACAAGTTACTTCTTCAATTTTGGTTTCGTCATAGACCAAACTTTTTGAACGAGATAAGATTACGTGGAAGCAACGTGTGCATTTCTAATTGGCATCTTCTTTCTTTACCCGTAGCCCGTAATTTACGGAAGTTATCACAGCTGATTTTTCGATAAATTTCGAACATTCATCCAAATGCTTTAAGGGCTCACATACCTCTGCGCGCGCTGCAAACCGAGTAAATTTAAAAAAATATTATAAAGGTTATATGGTGAAAAAAAATTAAATTGTTGATTTCATATTTTTCGTTAACTTTACAATAATAAGAAAAGAGATTTGAAAAACTTTTTTAACAATATTAACATTATTTTTTACGGGTATAAATGGACTACTGATGAAAACCATGGCGCCTCCTTGCCGACATCATAACTTCATCAAAAACTATCCAATCTGCAAAAATAAAAACTAATCTAGTAAAATAATGTAGCAGTAATAGTCTGACCGAGGGTTTTTTTTTTTTTTTTTTTTCAAAATAACAAAATTACAGTATTTCAAACTTTAGTATGCTATTAAAAAAAAAAAATTAGCGTTTAATAATTTATAAAAAATTGCCCAACCAAAAAATTAAAAAAACCTCTTGTCAGACTATAGAGAAAATAGTTATGAAGATTTAAAAAAAATAGTTAAAAAATCTCAATAATTGACTGAGTTATCGTGCTGACACTGTCTAAAAACATAGTTTCGAGAAAAACGCGTTTAAAGTTTAGCCAGGTAGCCGTCCCTACCCGATGTCCGGTCACATTTATTGCTATAACTTTGTAACGGAGTGGAATTTTCTTAAAAGTTTTTTCTTGAAAAATTCTTAAAAGTATAAAAAATAAAAATCTGTAAAAAAAATCGATTTTGTGAAAATTTCAGAGGTATGTGAGCCCTTATACAATTTGGACTCATCGGTAAAAAGTACACTATATTTCCAAAAGCATTGATGAGACAGTATCAATTTTTTTTTCACAATTCATAAAGTTTGCAGTATTTTTTTTCAGCTGCCAACATCGAAGATAACTTTATGAGCAGAGCACAAAAAACATTTTTTTAAAATCCTCCGTCGGTAGAAAAAACCTTCCCCCCCCCCCCCCGCCATCGAGGCACTAGTAAATATTATTGCACTAGTCTCAGGTTGAGTGAAATCAATTATTCCTTATTGAAAAATCATCAACTCGATAAGCCCTCGCGAAACGCGTGCTTATATCTAAAAATCGCGAATTAACAATTGTTTCTTTTCATCATAAATGAGGCAGTAGTAAATATTTTTGCACAAGCTTCATCCATTGATGATATATATTTTGTTTTATTCCAATGCACTAGTATCTCGATGAACATCACGTTCCGAAAAACGTAGATTAATTTTGAATCACCATGTAGAACGTTAATTTTCTTTTTTAATTTTCGTTTTTTTCATTTTCAGCGATCCAACGACGATTTTTCGGGGTAACACGTTAGTGAGCAAGATGATGGACGAGGGTATGCGTCTTGCTGGTCTTCGTTACTTACACAGCACTCTTAGACCGGCGATGGAGCAAGTATTTCTCGAACGTAAACCGTGCGAGATCGATCCAACGAGAGTCAAAGATTCCAACACTATACAAGCCAATTTGGCCAATCTTAAGGCAAATCTTCTTTTTTTTTTCTTTAAAATTCCTTTATCTACTCTCATTTTTTATCTTTCTCTCTTTCTTTGGTACGTAATCGTTGAACGATCTTAATTCAGTGCGAGAGAACATACCGAGAAAAAAAGGGGTTCCCACGCTTTTTTTCATCTCTCTTTATTCAACAATGGATTTCACGTGATCTCGTCTTTTTTTCTTACCTACTTTTTTCTCTTCATACAGGAGTATGTCGAAAGGGTATTTACAGCGATAACGACTTCCGGCGTGAGATGTCCACAGTTAATGTGCGAAATGTTTTGGTCTCTTCGTGAACTCGCCGCTACGCATTTTCCAAAGAACAAAGAAGTACGATATTCGGTTATAAGCGGCTTTATATTTCTACGATTTTTCGCACCGGCGATTCTCGGACCAAGATTATTCGACATTACCACCGAACAGATTGTGAGTTTTTGTTGTTTTTGTTAAATAATGGTGAAATTGCAAGTTGAAGCCAGTTGCTTCCACGGAAATTTTATGTTGATGGTGTTTTATGGTGTTTTATTTTTAACAGGACACTCAGACAAACAGAACGCTTACGCTCATCTCGAAGACAATACAGAGCCTCGGGAATTTGGTTAGCTGTCGGGGTGGAGCCGGAAGTGTCTGCAAAGAGGAATACATGGAATGCGTTTACAGGTAAAAGAAAAACAAAAATATTCGAGGATTTTACTTGGTCGTGAAGGAAACTTTGTTTTCGTGAAAAGAAAAATTAATTTCGAGTTTTTAATAACAATCTGTGTTGCGGAAAATCACATTTCGATAACCGTAAACAATTTTGAAACACAGTGCACGTTGACAAATTGCACATATTTTTCTTATTAAACAAAAATTCAAGATTAAACATTACTTTATTTATTCTCATTTCTTTTCCATTTGGGCAATGTTGACAAACTTGCACATATTTTTTTTATTAAACAAAAATTTAAGATTGAACATTATTTTAATTATTCTTTTTTTCTTTTCAATTTTAAAACTAAGCATTATTAGTCCATGAAATTTTATAAATTGTAATAGAAAATAAAACAACAAAAATTCTCTTGCAGAGAATTTTATACGGACAAGCATATCCAAGCGGTAAAGCAGTTTTTGGAATTGATATCGACGAGCAGTAGTAGCGGAATAAATCGACAGAGACCAACGATAATGCAGGAGCAACCGGTCGTTTTGAAAGAGGGGTACGTACATTTTTTTTTTCAACCACATTAACCAAAAAAACTGTAGTTTTTATATAAATTAGAGTAAAAATCGAATTTGCATAATTACATTTTTAAAAAACTGCAATTCCAAATGCCATAATGTCAAATTTTTCACATTATTTGGTTACCCAATATTTTTCGTAATTAAATTAAAATGTTAAATTTGTCACTAAAAATTTTAATTTTTATTTTACAATGTAATTGCAAAAATTTCCCTATCCCTGTTACTGACGCGAAAAAAAACCAATGAAAAAAGACTGATCTTCGCTTTCCTCTAATAGAACATACTTTCTCTTTGTGCACTCTGCTGATTGTGGTAAGAGGTTTGTACTAAAAAAAAACCTAATCGTTTTTTTTTTCATCCTACGAATAATATTTCGAGATCGTTAATAACAAAAAAAAATGCATTTTCTCTACAGTGTTATGATCAAAAGAGCTCAGGGCCGAAAACGTTTTGGTCGTAAGAACTTTAAACAGAGATACTTCAGACTGACTACGCAAGATCTGACCTACTCCAAAACGAAAGGTACGATTTTTCTGACGTTAAAATTAAGAGTAAAATTTTGACTAATTTTAACGAATCAAAAAATTTTCCTCAATAAGGAAAAATAATAATAACAATAATAATGTCATTTTGTTTAATTGATTTCAGGAAAGGAGCCCTTGTGTAGAATACTCTTGGAGGAAATATTGGCCGTTGAGAGACTGCACGAGGATTCGTTCAAGATGAAAAATATGTTTCAAATTGTTCAACCTCAGAGGGCCCTTTACGTTCAAGCTGGCAATTGCGTCGAGGAGAAAGAGTGGATTGATATTCTTACGAAAATATGTCATACGAACAGCAATAGATTGGAGAGATATCATCCGAGTGCCTATATCAATGGACACTGGCTTTGGTAAGATAAATTCAAATTTCAAATTCAAACTTTAAAACTTGTACTTTAAGGGCTCATACACCGCTGCGTGCGATAAAAACCGAGTAAATTTGAAAAATCATAATAAACGTTATATGGTGAAAAAATAATTAAATTGTCGATTTCACATTTTTTTATTAACTTTTCAACTATAAGAAAATAAAATAAAATTTTTTTTGTTTCCGAATATCAACATTATTTTCTACGGGTATAAATGGACTACTGATGAAAACTATGGCGCCTCTTTGTCGACATCATAACTTCACGAAAAATTATCCAATCTCAAAAAATAAAAAAGAATCTAGTAAAATAATGTAGTAGCAATAGTCTGACGGAGGGGATTTTTTTCTTTTTTTTTTTTTTAAATAAAGATATGACAGTATTTCACTTTAGTATGCAATTAAAAAAAAAAATAGTGTTTAATAATTTATAAAAAAACTGTCCAACCAAAAACTTACAAAAACCTCTCGTCAGACTGTAGAGAAAATAATTATGAAGATTCAAAAAAAAATTAAAAAATTAAAAAGTTAAAATATTAAAAATTGACTGAGTTATCGTGCTGGCACTGTCTAAGAACATAGTTTCGAGAAAAACACGTTTGAAGTTTCTGAAAGGTACAATGTGAACTTACGCCTAGTCTCCCATTTATTGCTCTAACCCTGTAACGGAGTGGAATTTTCTTGGAAGTTTTTTTTTTTCATTCTTAAAATTATAAAGAATAGAAATCTGTAAAAAAAAGTCGGTTTTTCAAAATTTCAGGGGTATGTGAGCTCTTAATAAAATTAGCGTCCTACGATGAAAGATTGGACTATAAAATGATGCTTGACGTTTCAAAAAACAAAAATCTTTATTCTCAGTTGTCGAACCGTTTCGGAAGTAGCACCAGGCTGCAGCGAAGTATCGCCCGGTATAGAGGCGGGATTACGAATGGTTCTCGATCCCGATCGCGATCTTCAGCGAATACACTCGCTCGTATTCACGAATATGCCGCGTCTCGAGACTCTCATGAGTGCGTGCGAGTGTCAGGCCGTTTACGGCGCGAGCGAGATGTGCGTATTGCCGGGGGGTGGTTCACCTATAGAGGACGTTCCCTCGTGCTTCAAGACACTAACAGCCCTCAGGGAGGCGGCTTTTGCTCTTCAGCACGAGCACAGAGCTTACTTCAGAAGATTAGCTCGCGACACCAAATACGGAAGCAAGTGAGTGACGTCAATGTACTTTTTTGTTTCTTCATCATACCTTTGCGATGGTGAACAAAAATTGTTTTGAGTTTTTCAACGCTCATGTGCGAAATTTGGATTTTCAATAAAACGTTCGTTTCAACCTTTTGGTCAAATAACCGAACACAAAAATGACCCTTATTTCGCATTCATTTAAGGGGTTATATACAGTTGTGATGGTCGGAAATATTTATTTTTTATTATTCCATATTCTTTAAGTACATTATCTCAAGAATACTCTCACCAAATTTCATAACGGTCGGAACATTCGATCCGAAGTTATAGCTATTTATCGCGCGCCACCTTTAAACGCGATTATATCAGAAACGTGTTTTTTTTAAAGTACCTTTGCGGTGGACACGATTACTAAAAAACTATCAATCCGGTCAACACCAAATTTATACTACTTATTTATTATGATAATAGCTAGTCGTTAACATAGGGATTTTCAATTTAAAAAAAAAATTTTTTAGAGCAATAAAATCGAAAATTTAACACCTTAAAAAAATTAACGTTTTGTTAAAGTCGTCGCTATGTTTTTTTTCATATAAATTTTGACAAAGTCTTCGTTGAGCGGCTAGACGATACAATATACTAAGGACATTTTTATGAAATTCTGATTTCTGATGAACCGTTATCGAGTTATCATGTCCACTGCAAGTGATGTCCAAAAAAAGGCGCTTCTGAAATACAGCTGTAGTTCCGCTATTTTCAAATATTTTTCTACGAACAAAATTTAACAAGTACCCCAAAACACGTACTAATCGATGTTGTTAACAGTTTTTAAATAAATATTTATTATGCTGTCGAAAAAAAACGTCGAGTAAATGTCGTCATTTCGCCCGCTACAACTGTATGTAACCCCTCAAAAAAATCATATTCCGTCACACGACGATCATTTTACCGTAATGTCGAGAGGTAATGTTTTATTCTGTTCTTCTTCAACAGACAAGCTCCTATCGGCGATGACAATTATCTTCATCTAGCGGCTCGCGCCGGTTTCGAGAGTCAATTAACCAAACGTACGTATGAAAATGACGTTGGTTTAAATACAACAAGATGCACAATCGATAGTGAACAATGTTACGAGGGTATAACCCGTAGATACGAGGAGCGTCGTTACGACGAGACATTGAGAAAGTGTTTGGACTCGGATTCGATAAATCGTCGTTACGAGAATGACAATACGAACGGTACGATGAGACGTTGTTACGACAATAATACGGAAACAATGAGAAGCATTAAGAATGATATGAAAAAATTTGACAATGGCTTGACGAGCAACGCGCTAATTAGAAACGACAGGCATGAGAGAAATGGCAATGAAAATTTTGATAATAATCGACGTTTAATTGACAATACGAGTCAGAGTATATTGACGAGCGAGGGTATTAGTTTGTCGGGCACGTTGTCGAGAAAATTGAGTAATTACGATAATACGAGAAAATTGGACGATTCGACGATAACGAGGTGTATCAGAGACGAATCTTCGGATATATCGTCGTGCTCGATAAGCGGTCGTGGAAATCATTGACCTGACGAGAAAAAATAAAAATTAGCTCCGTAACTATTGAAAGAAAACTGAATCCTTTCGTTTCTTCGTTTTTTTTTAAATCGCGTTTTAGCGAGAAAAAAAATTACGTGAAATGATGAAAAAATAGAAAAACAACAAAATACTAAAAAAAGATATTTTTTACGCGACGTTGACAATTTAATTTTCTCCTCGTTACCCCGTGTGAAAAATTCACCATATTTTGAAATATCGGGTCCAATCCCTCGTAACAAGTTTTGCCCACCGGCTCGACCATTTTTTTTTTTTTTTCGCCCACTGCCCAATGCTTTTTTTCGAACTTTGCGTCACAATCGAAATTTCTATTTATTTATTTATTGTCGTATGAAAAAAAAACGAGATAAAAACAAACGCACAAGCCGTTCTGGAATTTTCGTTTCACGTAGCAAACTTGTGTTACAAAAAATTATTATTACTATTAAAAATCCCACGTAATACATGACACACCGCGATAGTGTTTACAAAACACTTGAACAAAAAAAAAGCTTCAAAGAAAAAACAGTAATCTCAATTTATTCGATAATGCTAGATTAAATATATATTATTATTATTTTCGTGATTTGTTTTTTTTTTTAAGTGAGTTGTCACGACTCGACTGATACCGAACACGCTCGTAAAGCATTACCACGAAACGATTTTGCCCAAAGAAAATTTTTCCACTCGATTTCACCTCATTTTCTTACGTTTTAATTTGCTCTCCTATTTTTTTATTTGCGTAATCACAGGCGTTTTCATGCAAAAGGAAGAGAAAAAAAAAACAAGCACAAAAACTCAAACTGTTGATGGAGATGAAAAAAAAAAATTTCAAATGATCTAATTGCCACTGAACTGAATTTAGCTGTAGGCCTAAACTTACTCTTTTGTGTGCCTTTTTTTTAATGCTGCATCGCATTTATACGGAAATGAAAGCGGAAGAAAAGTTATTTTTTTTTTAAATAGTTTTTTTCTTTAAAATATTAAAAAAAAAGCGCTTCATAACTGACGAAAAAAAAGAATATTGCATAGTTTGCGAGAAATCAAACGCAAACAAAAGTCGATTTTGTTAAGATTTCGTACAATTTTGTGTTTTTTTTCTTCCACAATAATGGCAGACATTAATAAAAACCACAAATCCTGCTATATTGCACACACGCACAGAGATATCAATGGTCCGAATCGGCAACCGTTAGCGGGAGCTTAAGTCTATACTTACGTTCAAGTTCGAACATAAGCTTGAACTTTTGCGTGCAAACGTTGAATTCACCCTAACGACTGTCGATTCGTACCGGAAAAAAAATGTATCAAACGTTATTATGATAATCGACACGTTTATTAGATCGTCATTTGGTCGTTTAAAAATTTCGAAGTTAGTAGTTACGAAATATTAAGGTGAAATATTCTAAATGGAAAGTTCACAATTTCCATTTGTTAATATGCCATATTACAGTTACGAATATATAAGAATTCCCTCCATTTCTTGTAGCGTAGTAAAAAAAAAAACGTTAAACGATGATTTTTCGTTTTTCTTTGTTTTTATTCTCAATGAACACCAACTATTCATTCGAAAGCTGTACAGTTCAATAATTATGATTGTTAGAGAGAGAGAGAGAGAGAAATAATAGTAAAGAATGAAGGATAAAGATTGTTATTAACTATTTGAATAGATAAAAAAAAGAAAAAATTTTTTAATTTTTCCAGTAAATAATGTGTACAGTGTACAGAATTCTCTATTTCCACGTTATAGACTAAATGAATGTTTTTTTTCCCCTCCATTCCCACTTCCCTTTTCCCTTCCCCCAAATTTTAGAATTTTCTAGATATAACGAAAATGATATATATAGATATACAACTATGATAGATCTTTGTAGACAAATCAAAGTGTACAGTTGTAGTTGCGAGAAGACTATAAAAGAAAAATGCAAAAATAAGATTAAAAAAAAAATGCCCAATCGTGATCGTTCTCGGATCGATTCAAACATATCCAAAAACAAAAATTGTGCTTTTTTTTCGAGGGAAAAACAAAAGAAATGCGTGACTTTGATAGTTCGACCAAGAAAAAAAAGACAAAGTGTTTCGCGGTCCAAGATTATACATAGTTGATAGAACGAGACGATTGGATGACACAAATAATAAAATTTAATTATTGTATGAAATTATTATTATCATTTTTCTTCAATCGAGGCATAATTAGTAAACCGAAAAAGTACAATAACCTCGTACTTTTTAACATTTTTTCTATTATCCCACTTGCAAAAGTGAAATAACATTTTTTTCGAATAAAAATCAGAATTTTCTTGTTTCTTATCCACGTGCAAAAAAAAATCATTTTCACAAAACTAGATTGGAAATAAATACTTGCTCTTTTCTCACAATTCTTATATCACCGACGCCATGATCGCGTGAAAATTTGCACATAAAACGACGCAAGAGGAAAAAGTTACGAAATTGAATGACGAATTTGAAATTTTTGCAAAACTCAATTGTGAATCTTTCTTCAGGAAAATTTGACGGAAAAAAGAAAATGCACAGAAATAATATTTTAAAAAACACTACGTTACGTGCTTGTACTATAAATAATGAAGACGATTATTATTATTATTATTATTATTATTAAAGAAAAATGTGTTTGAAGTTGAATGATGATTATGGTAATTCTACTTATGAACGGTATTATTTATATTAAATATATTGTATTAATAATTTAATAACGATTTTGTATATCCATTTTTTTTTCGTTGTGTTCACCAAGTAACTATTGTTATCTTGTAGTAAAAACCCTTTTAGTATAGTGCCTTCAAAGGAAGAAAAAAAAACGAAGAAAAAGTAGAAACAAAACAAGATGAGCGTCGATGAGTCGAAAGAAGAGGAAGAAAATTACATTTTTCTTTTGCTCTTGAATGCGAGAGTGAGAGAATGTTTGAATGAATTATTTAAAGAAAAAATTAAGAAAATCTCGACGACGATACACGCGAACTCGTGTATCTTAATATTGTACATATCTTTTTTTTTTTGTCTTTTCTGCAATAAAAACAAAATTATGTCCTCTTATGTAAGATTAAAATTATAGTATTAAAAAAAATCAACAACAAACAATCATTTCATCGATAATTAATCCGTTGTAATTTAATTAATCGTTTATTATACCGATTTGTATATTAAGCTTTAGTTGAAAATTTACGCAAAGAATTTGTTGATCCTCGAAGGAGTGGATTAGCGAGAAACGTGCGATTAAAACGAGTGAAAGAAAATTCCTCATTTTGACCCGATTTGTAGTTCGTCCACGTTCAATGATGTGCCCCCTTAAGGGCTCACATACCTCTGTGCGCGCTGAAAACCGGATAAATTTGAAAAACTATTATAAAGGTTTTATGGTGAAAAAAAATTAAATTGTTGATTTCACATTTTTTATTAACCTTTCAACTGTAAGAAAAACGGTAAAATTTTTTTTATTAAATATCAACATTATTCTTTACGAGTACAAATGGACTACTGATGAAAACCATGACGCCTCATTGTCGACATCATAAATTCACCAAAAATTATCCAATCTGCAAAAATTTAAAAGCATCTAGTAAAAAATGTAGTAGTAATAGTCTGACGGAGAAAATTTCTTTATTTCAAATTAAAAAATTACAGTATTTCAAACTTTAGTATGCAATTTAAAAAAAAATTAGTGTTTAATAATTTATAAAAAATTGTCCAACGAAAAAATTAAAAAAACCTCCCGTCCGACTATAGAGAAAATAATTGTCTAAAAAACAAAAAGTTAAAAAATATTTAAAATTGACTGAGTTATCGTGCTGACACTGTCTAAAAATGTAGTTTTGAGAAAAACGCGTTTAAAGTTTCTAGCCAGGTAGCCGTTCCCGCCCAATGTCCGGTCACATTTATTGCTACAACTTTGTAACGGAGTGGAATTTTCTTAAAACTTTTCTTTGAAAAATTCTTTAAGGTAGTAGTCTGGTAACCTAAGCCGATTTTCATGTCTTTTTTGGAGGGCGTTTTTATGTAGGGAAATAAAAATGAATCGTTTTGGATATTTAGGATGTTTTTATTTAAATATTAAAGATAGAAACAACATTTTTTTGAAAAAATTTAATAGTTTATTATTATTATTGATCGAAGTTGGCACCTCGAAAAAAAAGCGCGTGGGTGGCCCCGGTGATTTTGGCTCTTGATGTTATCTGAAATCAAAAATTCTTGATAATTCTTAATCTATAGACATGTCATTCTGGTTAAAAAACTTTTCCAAAGTCCGCCATTTTGTTATTTATCCATGAAATTTAACTTCAGTAGTTCCGACCAGAATGACATGTCTATAGATTAAAAATTATCAAGAATTTTTGATTTCAGATTACATCAAGAGCCAAAATCACCGGGGCCACCCACGCGCTTTTTTTTCGCGGTGCCAACTTCGATCAATAATAATAATAATAATAAACTATTAAATTTTTTCAAAAAAATTTTTTTTTGTATCTTTAATATGTAAATAAAAACATCCTAAATATCCAAAACGATTCATTTTTATTTTCCTACAAAAAAACGCCCTCCAAAAAAGACATAAAAATCGGCTTAAGTTACCAGACTACTACCTTAAAGTACAAAGAATAAAAATCTACGAAAAAATCACGATTTTTATGAAAATTTCAGTGATATGTGAGCCTTTATCGAAACAAGACAAATTCCATTTGTTATAAAAGCAGAGTAAATTAAAAATTACAATTGACATCGAGTAACTGGTGATTGATCCGTATTGTCGATTATTGCAAGAACAAAAAAATGATTAATAATTCGGTATAGTTGAAAAAAAATAATGTTTTCCAACTTTTGGACACTCGGCCCTGGGCACCTCACAAGAGTAATGCTCTCCGATCGTCCCCTTCCTCTCTCTTTCTCCTCGCAAGCTCGAAATTTCTCTCTACCGTTTCAGGGTAGCCGCGTCCTCCTCTCTCGGGTCCATCAGTAGTTACCGAATTAAGCTCGCGAGTGGCAACATTCGTGTTTGCAATAATTGTTGTTGTTGTTGTTGTTATTGCCGTTTTTTTTTGTTATCATTATTAAAATATTATTTAGAGGGGAAAAAAAATAATGTCCGGTGACGTACAGCCCAGAAAACGAAAGGACAAGAGACGTAAAAAAGGTGAGAGAAACCGCCTCAAGTGATTGTGGGTGTGTGTGTGTGTGTTTTCAACCTCCCCGAAACTTTCGTAACTCGAATCCCTCCTCGATAAGATATTTTTAGAGATATCTATTTTTTTTTGTTTCTTCTTTTCTCTATTTCGGTCACTCAGCGTTGAATATCAAAAACAAATTGTCATTTTTGGTATTAAACAATTTTTTTTTTAAATATAAAAAACAATCATTTTATATAAAAACAAAAAAAATCCAAAACCTCAATTTTCCATTTTGACATGTAAAATACTCCACGCAAGAATATTATTGATGAATTTATTTTGCTATAAATAAGCGCCTAGCACCATTCTACGTAATTTAAAAAAATTCGCGAAATTTTCATCGCAAACAAATTATATTTTAGATTGAAAATTCATTTCTCATTAATATATTTTAACATGTTTTATTAATAAAAAAAACAAACAAAAAACAATTCTCATATTTTTCGAGTGTTTTTTTTTTTTTTTTTTTCGATTTTATGAATTTGGGTTGTTCTAATTTCTTTGAATTCGAACAAAGTAACGGGCAATTCTGGCCGAATGTTCTCTAATATACGTTTAGTAATAAAATGTGGGCCTCTGGTGCCGTGTGTGATACTTATTGCCAGAACTCCTCTGTCTTTGGGGTAGACGAAAATAGATTTTAAAACACATCGGTATGAACCAGTCCAAAAGCATTTGTCACCCAAAAGTTATTGGTTTAATTTTTAATTTTTTTTTTATGAATTTTTTTTTTTTTTTCTTTCATTTTAGCCGATGGGGTTTACCATATACAAAGGATACGGGGTTCGAGTTTCGGTATGACATTATTTCACGTTAAATGAAATATTTATAATATTTTTTTTTTTTCACTTCTCAACGAATTGAAAATATTGTTTCTTGTTATCTTCGATATCTTTGAGTAATCCCCATAATTATTCAACGTTCAGAGCAAAAGGGTTTGAAAATATATACTTTTTTTTTCAACAAAACTAAATGGGGCATTTTTTTTCAAATTGGAGTTTTTTAAACAATTTTTTTTTTTTTTTTTTTAATTAAAATGACCCGACGATTTTTAGATGACGAGGATGCGGGAACTCCACCACCCACCCTCGTCAATCCATCGTCCGAAAATTCGACGGACAACGTGACGATACACGTGCACAAAGAGGGTGGTACTGGCGGTCATTGGTGCGCTAGAATAATTTTTTTTGCTCTCCTGAGCGTTCTCGTTGGACTTGTCGGATTGATAATAATCGAGCAACGGGGAAACACCGACGGTGAGTGCGAGGATATTGATAATTAAAAAAAAGAACAACTGACAATATACTAAATAATGAATATTATTGTTAATTATTGTTTATTTTTATATATTATTATTTTTATATTTGAAAAAAATATATATATATAAAAACCGAGTAAATTTGAAAAATTATCATAAAGGTTATATGGTGAAAAAAAATTAAATTGTTGATTTCACATTTTTTATTAACTTTTCAACTATGAGAAAAAAAATTAGAAAATTGTTTTTTTTAAATATTAACATTATTTTTTACGGGTATAATTGGACTACTAATGAAAACCATGACGCCTCCTTGTCGACATTATAACTTCACCAAAAATTATCCAATTTGCAAACATAAAAAAAGAATCTTGTCGAATAATGTAGTAGTAATAGTATAACGGAGGAAATTTATTTTTTTTTCAAAATTAAAGAAATTACAGTATTTCAAACTTTAGTATGCAATATAAAAAAATAATTAGTGTTTAATAATTTATAAAAAATTGTCCAATCATAAAATTAAGGTAGTAGTCTGGTAACTGAAGCCGATTTTCATGTCTTTTTTGGAGGTCGTTTTTTTGTAGGAAAATAAAAATGAATCGTTTTGGATATTTAGGATGTTTTTATTTACATATTAAAGATACAAAAAAAAAAATTTTTTGAAAAAATTCAATAGTTTATTATTATTATTATTATTGATCGAAGTTGGCATCTCGAAAAAAAGGGCGTGGGTGGCCCCGGTGATTTTGGCTCTTGATGTTATCTGAAATAAAAAATTCTTGATAATTCTTAATCTATAGACATGCTATTCTGGTCAGAACTACTAAAGTTAAATTTCATGGATAAATAGCAAAATGGCGGACTTTGGAAAAAAAAGTTTTGTTTTCCAAAGTCCGCCATTTTGTTATTTATCCATGAAATTTAACTTCAGTAGTTCCGACCAGAATGACATGTCTATAGATTAAGAATTATCAAGAATTTTTTATTTCAGATAACATCAAGAGCCAAAATCACCGGGGCCACCCACGCGCTTTATTTTCGAGGTGCCAACTTCGATCAATAATAATAATAATAATAAACTATTAAATTTTTTCAAAAAAATTTTTTTTTGCATCTTTAATATGTAAATAAAAACATCCTAAATATCCAAAACGATTCATTTTTATTTTCCTACAAAAAAACGCCCTCCAAAAAAGACATGAAAATCGGCTTAAGTTACCAGACTACTACCTTAAGAAAATCTCTCGTCAGACTACGGAGAAAATAATTATCATGATTTAAAAAAAAAGGTAAAAAATATTTCAAAATGACTGAGTTAACGCGCTGGCACTGTCTAAAAACATAGTTTCGAGAAAAACGCGTTTAAAGTTTCTGGTAGGTACAACGCGAACTTACTGCCACATTTATTGCAATAACTTTGTAACAGAGTGGAATTTTCTTGAAAGTTTTTTTTTCTAAATTCTTAAAAGTATAAAGAATTAAAATCTGTGAAAGAAAATACGATTTTTTGAAAATTTCAGGGATATGTGGGCCCTTAAACCTAAAGTTAAAATCTACAATTTGCAAAGACCATTTATTATTTTATGCTGTAATGCCACGGAATATTGATGTATTTTTAACTTTTGAATTACCGTTAAATAAAAAATATAAATTTCCGTCAATATTATTAATTATTGACTCTATATTTATTTTTCTGCACTTTATAGATCGTGGATTTAGGAAAAACGTTTTATTTTTCACAGTCGACACACCAATATCTGCTTCAAGATGGGCAATGATATTCGACGGTTGGGTCGACGATATTATTCCACAGCACGACGACGAGCCACACGAGGAGACGAGCGAGGAACATGATGAGCACGGCGATGAAGAAACGGAGGAGGATGAAAAAGACGCCGAGCAGGGGGAAGAAGAAGAGGAAGAAGAAACAGAAGAAGAAGAAGAGACTGAGAAGGCAGCTGATAAAGATAGCTCGGAAGTTGACGAGGAAGAGGACGAGGGAATAGAATCTGAGGAAGAAGCTGAAGAAGAAGAAGAAGAAGAAGACGAAGAAAAGGATGGAAGTGAAGATGAGGAGAACGAGGAAAATGAAGATCAACAATCTGTCGAGGAAGAAGTTGTTCGACAAAATGGTAAAATTTAATTTATTGATTCCTTAATAAAATGAGAAAGTATCTCAAAATATTAAATAAATAATGATTGACTAATTAAAAAATAATATGACAATTATCTATTCGCAGCATACCGAGTGAGACATGAAATAACGAGTAAGCAACGCGACGTCGAGTCGAGGGAAGAAAAATTTGACAAAACCGACGAGGGTTTCGATGAGGAAGCTTCCCTCGAGGATAACGAGGACTTTGGTACACTCGAGGAATTGGACAACGCGAGTGACGAGGATACGAATGACGATCAGTCGGTGGACAATGAGGGAAACGAGGAGGAAGATAGTGAAGATGGCGAGAAGGAGGAGGATGAGGAAGAAGCAAATGAGAAGGTGGAGGCTAACAATTTGTTGGATAATGATCTCGATATAAGTATCGAGGGTGTCAGGGCATCGAGGGAGAACGACGAGGAGCGGGACGATGTTTCGCAGGACTTTTTCAGCATTCCCGGGGTCGGTGAAATCGATGACAATAGCGCCGAACCACTCGAGGAAGTAAGTCGAAAAAAACATGTATCAATATACGTCAACGTGATTTTATACGTCCGATTAATTTACTATTGAATTTACTCCTTATTTTAGTGTTTGAATTATTGTTAAATTTACTATTAATCTTATTATTTAATTTCCTGGTGAATTTACTGTTGAGTTTACTATTGAATTACTATTGAATTTAGCAACTAATTTCCTATCAAATGACCGTAAATTTTCTGCATTTATTGGAATAGTTAACATCACTTGCTAAACAATTCTTATATTCCGACACTACTATTGATCTGTTACTATTCATCTTATTATTCAAATTCCTGTTGAATTTACTATTGAATTACTGTTGAATTTAGCAACTAATTTCCTATCGAATGTACCTAAACTTTCTGCATTTATTGGAATAGTTAACATCACTTGCTAAACAATTCTTATATTCCGACACTACTATTTATCTGTTACTATTCATCTTATTATTCAAATTCCTATTGAATTTACTGTTCAGTTTACTATTGATTTACTATTGAATCTAGCAACTAACTTTCTATCGAATGTACTCAAATTTTCTGCATCTATTGGAATAATTAATATTACTTGCTAAAAAATTCTTATATTCCGACACTACTATTCATCCGTTACTATTAATGTTATTATTCAATTTCCTGTTGTATTTACTGTTCAGTTTGCTATTGATTTACTATTGAATTTAGCAACTAATTTTCTATCGAATGTACTCAAATTTTCTGCATGTATTGGAATATTTAATATCACTTGCTAAAAAATTCTTATATTCCGACACTACTATTCATCCGTTACTATTAATCTTCTTATTCAATTTCCTGTTATATTTACTGTTCAGTTTACTATTGATTTACTATTGAATTTAGCAACTCATTTCCTATCGAATGTACTTAAATTTTCTGCATACAATGGAATAGTTAATATTACTTGCTAAAAAATTCTTATATTCCGACATCCAATGCAACTTTTCTAATCCAGATTATGATTATGAAACATGGGGTATATTTTTTCTCTCTTTCCCAACGTCCTCGCAGATAGAGGACGGCGATCTTGAGGAGGTCGTCAATGAATTGGAGATAGAACCAGAAGAGGAGCAGGAGGTCGAGGAGGAATCGTCGAGTGGTGAGTTTCAATATTAAATATAATTGATTTAATTCGCGCAATAAGAAAAATTATTTCAACTATCCTCCATAATATTCATGCTCTAAGTTTGTTCATGATTATATTTAGCAATTATTTTTATGACAGCGAAAAATTCTCCGTTCATTTTCATACACACACGTACACATATAAATTTATAGATAGGTTTAAAAAATCTTAAGACGTACGAATTGTTGGAATAAATAACAAAAAAATAAAGAATATGGGTTTGCAGTGGCAGTGAAATTGGGAGTCGGAGTAGCACTTATCGTCGCGGCGCATTTTGTACTCGTTAGACGATGGAAAAATGGTAAATCACCAAATATAGTATTTTTATGTGTATAGTAAATTTTCTTTTTTATACAGTAATTTTTAATATTATTTTCTCTGTGACTATTGGGATAGTAAATGTTTTTTTAAAATTATTATTTATTTTTTACCTATATGGTTATAATAATAATAATAGTAATGTGTTGAGAGCGCTTGATTGGATAATATTCGTCGCATGTTGTATGTGATCGTCGTTGACTAACCGGATTGTTGAATTGTTTATCAGAAGTCGGGAAAAAAACAATGATCGAGGTAAGTATAAAAATGTACTCTAAATTACGATTATTAAATATTTTTTTTTGTACGTAAACAAAACAAATGGCGATTAAATTGCAATAATTAATATTTACGAAATATTTATTAACTATTGGGAGTACAAATTAGTTCGATCTGTTTTTTTGTGCTCTAAAATGCATTTAATTCAGAACAAAATGAATGAACAGGTTAATCAAAGTATTGTCCATCCCTGGCTACTACTTTTTCCCCACCTCTCAGGCAATTTTCGAATTCCATGTCGAAAGAATGTCTAGTCTTTTGAGGCGATCCAAGTTGGCAGCCAGTTGTCGATTTCTGCGAAAGAAATGAATCGGTGATTTGCCAAATCGTGCTGCATCCGTCGGAACAACCACTTAAGGTAGTAGTCTGGTAACTTAAGTCAATTTTCATGTCTTTTTTGGAGGGCGCTTTTTTGTAGGAAAATAAAAATGAATCGTTTTGGATATTTAGGATGTTTTTATTTACATATTAAAGATACAAAAAAAAATTTTTTTGAAAAAATGTAATAGTTTATTATTATTATTATTATTGATCGAAGTTGGCACCTCGAAGTTGGCAGCCCGGGTCCTAACTTTTTTTCTACCGAACCGATTGCTTTCAAATTTTAACAGGCTATTCTACACACTTATAGTTCTCGTCGGAACCACCGAGAAATTTTTTCACCCCTAACTTTTTATTTTACAATCCCTTCTTTGCTAAAATAAAAGGACTTTAGCAAAGAAGGGGTTGTAAAATAAAAAGTTAGGGGTGAAAAAATTTCTCGGTGGTTCCGACGAGAACTATAAGTGTTTAGAGTAGCCTGTTAAAATTTGAAAGCAATCGATTCGGTAGAAAAAAAGTTAGGACCCGGGCTGCCAACTTCGATCAATAATAATAATACTAATAAACTATTGAATTTTCAAACAAATTTTTTTTGTATCTTTAATATGTAAATAAAAACATCCTAAATATCCAAAACGATTCATTTTCCTACAAAAAAACGCCCTCCAAAAAAGACAGGAAAATCGGTTTAAGTTATCAGACTACTACCTTAAGCGTTTCCAAATATTTTTGTACGACTTTTGCGATATGAGGCCGAGCGCTGTCATGCAGAAGAATATACCGATCACCCGTAATGGAATCGCCAGGTTTTAGCAGCTTATACTATACAACACCCTTTTAGTCCTACCAGATACAGAGCATAATCTTCGAACCATGAATATTCGGCTTTGGTGTTGATGTTAAGGTCGATGGCAATATCTATTTCTCATCCCTAGTCACAATCCAATGTAAAAAACCCTTTCTTTGTTGCCTTTGAATCAGTTGTTCGCAAGTGAAAAATTGCTATTCAACGTCGCACCCAATTTCCTTGCTTTTGAATCATTCCCATGGATTTCAATCGTACGGAGACTGCTTGTTGAGTCACTCCCAATGATTCTGCAAGCTCCTCTTATGTTTGACTCGGATCTTTATCGAGTAATGTCTCTCCAATTCTTTGTCTTCGAATTTTTTGGCTGTCCAGACCGAGGCTTGTCTTCAATGCTGAAATCACCATTCTTGAAACGTCGAAAACATTTCCTACATGATTTATCAACTGCAGAACTTTTCTTCCAATTGAAGCATAAAACTAAAACCTCCAGCAGGTGCTGCTTAGTGAACACAACATTTGACATATTCAACGCAGTAAAAAAACAAGGTTTTTGTATAAAACTCAAAGCGATATAAACTGATTATTATTGACAGATGTCTAATGTCTCTGAAACCACCGAAATCAGCTTTCACTATGAAGCGTTCATAATGGCCAGTGCATCTTTTGAAAAAAGACCGAATTAATTTGTACCCCCAATAACTTTTTTATATATTTTTTCGTTGAGTTCATTTATAGATATATATTTGTTAATGGTTATTAAAATGATTTATATTTTCCGTTTTAGTCGAGGCCGATGTCGCGGCTCACGATCTCTCGCGTCGCAATACAATAGTACCACCTTTAAATACAAAAAAATTAATCGAATCGACCGATCGTCAATCGACGATAAATAATGAAAAAAAAATCGTCGAAAGTTACGAGGAATTGCGAAACAAGTACAAGAGTTTGGTGATCGAGGATTCACCGAGATCCAGAAGGGCATTGGACGATTTGCAAATTGGCAATATTACGATGCAGGAAAAATCGTTGACCGAAGGTGAGCTTGGATAATGGAACGGAAATAAAGGATTTTTTTGCTCAAGTAATTAATACAAATATTTTTATTACTATTTATTTTGCATTGGTGACAAATCTTTAAGTGGAATTTTTATTGCGGCATGAATGAGTATAATACAAAAATTTCATTTCCATTTTTTGAAGAACTTAAGGGGTATGGCCACGGTAACGGGTATAAAAATCATGTGCATATTTAACAATTTTCATTCATATGAAAAAGTGATTTATTTATAAAACTAATTACACATCTATTTAGTATAAATATCAAGCTAATAAAAAATTTTTTCAAACAAACAAAATTCTCGTTAATCTACATCAGAATACCTAGAGAAGTACGTACGGAATTTGAAAAATATTGTTTTATTCGAATATTGTAGGCATTTGAACTTAAAAGGTGAATTTCTAGTGAAAACATTTCGTATACAACTGCTTATAAAATAGAAAGTTTTACTTCTCTAGGTAATCTGATGTAGATTAACGACAATTTTTTTATTGTGTCCTAGGTCAGAAATTGTGGATGCCAAATGTCACGCCGCGGAGCGCCTAAAAAAAAAAGATACCAAAAGCAAATAGCAGTAGTTGGCTATTTTGTATAACACAAAAAAAGATTTTTTAGTAGCTTGATATTTATACTAAATAGATATGTAATTAGTTTTATAAATAAATCACTTTTTCATACAAACAAAATTATGCATATGATTTTATACCCGCTACCGTGGCCATATCCCTTAATGATTTTTTTTGGAAATTAGTCTCTATTTTTGAAACCTTCGGTTATCTATCGAGAAATTATAATTATTTATCAAAGTACAACTTGCTTGCACTTCGAAATTCTTAATAATTTTGTTTGTCCAATTATTATAAGACGTGTAGTGAAAAAAAAAGAACTTTTCTGCTGTCGATATCTATGTAAATAATTTTTTATATTAACGAACTGTTCGTTTGCATGTACAGACAAGAGAACATTGTCAAACACTGAGACGAGGGTAAAAGAGAAGAATGACGAAGTCGAAGAGATGCATACATCGGAGAGCGAGCGTCAGTCGGCAACCGAGCCCGAAGATGATGACGAAGAATTGAGCGAAGAGGAAGAGGAGGAAGAAGAGGAGGATGACGAAGAAATCGATGAACCCGATGATAGCGAATTGGTGGCTAAATTGGAAGCGAAATATGGAAAATTGCCGACGCCAACGGAGAGCGAGGATGACGAAGAGGATTACGAGGACGAGGAGGAAGAGGATGAGGAAGAGGATGAGCCCGAAGAAGATGACGAAGAGATTCAAGGATGGAAACGTAAATAATAGATAGCTCGTATTTTAGAATTAGAAAAAAACAAACCTGTTTTTATATTTCCCATAATTACATCGACAATTAAAAATAAAAGGATTGAACGAAAAAAAATAAAAATCAAAAAAAGTTCTACTCTTCAATGACATCGATAATAAAATATTACACATTTGTGCGACGGAGATTTTTCGCATTAATGTGTCTAGCATAAATAACGAGCACGGAGGAACTTGATAAATTTTTCAATTGCCATCGCCCATTTCGGTTCATTTTATTTATTTTTTATCCTAAAAAATTGATAGACTTTTTTTTCCTTTTAAGCAGGTATCAAAACACCCAAAGAGATTCATTCGGGGGCTAGCGCGATCGAACAAAGTCGCGACGTACGAGGGAAAGAGACAGTCAACAAAAATACCCGGACCGGTCAATCGGGTGGTAAAAATGTCGATGAAAATAATGTCATTGACTCGAGTATCGATGAGATAACGGTTCAGGAGGAGGAGATCAACAGTTGGCTCTCCAAGGTCCATCAATTAATTACTTTCATAATTTTTATTTATTTATTAATTATTGATCGTTTTTAATTAAGTTTACTTTTATAATTAATAATGTCTAATGTTTTTTTGTTCTTACTCTCGTTTACAGGAATTCGACAATTAGGACGTTACAAAAAAATTTTCATCATCACCAGAATCGAATTGATTCATCGACAAATTTATACCAATTATTTATTTTATGGACTCATGTTGCTCATGAGAAAATGCCCTTTGCGCTAGTTTTATCAATTGTGTACTTAAAAAAAAACAGAACGAAGAGAAGCCCTCCGGAAGATCGTTTTAATTTATCGGAATATTATTTATATATAATTCGATCATTGTTTCAAGCTGAGCTTCAATATTTATGGAAAATTGATATCAATTTTTCGTCGCTCTGTCGATTTTATCGATATTACGTTACTGAATTTGTTATATGAAAAAAAAAAGAAATAATGTTAAATGTTACGACCACAAGTGGCCTTAATAAACAACGAGGCATCTAGGATTTGCCTGGTTTAGAATTTCCTCGTTGATCCGGTCCCCGCTTTAACATCGGAATTACTCGGTGAACGCAAATGGCTCTGTCATTCGCAAGCGAATCTTCAAAATAAAATATTTCCAGGACCAAATAAAAATTCAAGGATATTTTCAGGACATCAAGGATTTCCAGGGCCATTGGATCACCACGCTAACATTTTCAAATTCTCATTATTTTTTTCTCGAAAATTTTCCTTTTTCATCAAGTTGCTTCTGCCCTGGGAAGGTTTGAAAGCACGTCATTTCAATTGAGATTTTTTTTTTTCATTTATTTTTTATACAATGACAAATCATGTATGCATAGAATAATTTGACACGGGCATTAGACACGATAATAAGCTCGGGCGGCTTTTCAGAAACGAAAAAAAAAAGAGAAAAGAAAAAAAAACAGTTTACCTGTTTATCGTTTCCATTATTTTTCACTTTTTGTTTTTCGACATTCATGCAATTGTGTGTACTGTTTATCGTGGCTTACGAGTACTTGGAAACTATGTACAAATATCGGAGTCGCGTCTCGTTAATCGCGAGTGATCTATTTTACGAAGAAATAAACAGGAGGAAAAAAAAAAGCGAATCATAATTCTTTTTTACGGTGAAAAAAAAACACGACATTTTTTTCGACAATAATTGCGTAATAAGCAAAAAAAAATTAAATCGTACACGCTGACAACGATGTCGTGATGTTTATGATGTAGAGGAGAAGAAAAAAAAAAGTGTTCGACGCTATAGTTTTGTTTGTTCGGTAAATTTTAATATCGTTAATGGATGAAAGTTGTTCGTCCTTATCTTTAATATTTGTGCTTGTGTCGATGTTTTCGTGGCGAAGGAGACGGTGGACTGCTTGCACGATGTTTGGTCGAGGTTCGCGACGACGCCGCCGACGATGGCGGCGGCGGCGGCGGCGGCGGCGGTGACAAAGTTGGCGAGCGCGGTCGTCTTTTACGCTCCGCTCGATCGCTTCCCGGTGATCTTCGCGCTAATCTCGAGGACGAGGAGAATAACGGTGACGGTGTGCGACGAATACGAGGCGGTGATGGCGTTAAGGGAGCGCGTTTTTTGTACGGCGATCGTGAACGACGTTTCACTCGTGGTGATCGACTGCGTGATCTGCGAAAAAAAAAAACGGAGAACAACTATTTATTTTTGTTGATTTTAGAAAAATTCACTAATCATGAACACGCCTTGCGCCTTTCTCCAATGGGCAACGCTCCCTAGTATATTGATTATGCTATCTTTGTACAGTCGATATACTGAATAACTGCAGTATATTGACTGTACAAAGGTAGCATAATCGATAGTTTTTTTAATTGGAAGCTGGAATGAAGGATTGGATAAAATATTAATTGATTTAATGTTTTAATTAGAATTTTGTTTTTAGTTAAAAAGCTGAGATTAATTCAAAAAACGAGAAGATCCTATAGATTTTTATAATTATATTTTAGTGTTAATTCAATTTGTTTAATTTATAAGTTAAATTATTTAATTTCGGTGATTATTTAATACACATTCGTTATTTATAACAATGATTATTGGGTTTTTGATTGTTGAATTTTAGAGTATTAGAGTTAATTACCTTAGGGATAACAGTGTAATTATTTCGGATAGTTCTTATTGATGATAAAGATCGCAGCCTCGATGTTGAATTCAGATAAAGTTTAGAAGCAAATATTTCAAATTTTTGGTCTGTTCGACCATTCAAATCTTTACATGATTTGAATTTAGATCTAGTTATTAAATTTTGAGCCAGCTAACTGAAATATTTATGTCACAATTACGTTTCATTTTTTTCTTATTATTCTATCGGGAGTTCGAATGAAAAAAAAATGAAAAAAACATTATACTATACCTGTATCTGCTGGCACTCTTCGCCGGTGAGGCTGGTGAAACACGTCGTCTGTCGCGATAATGATTTTGCGGTGATTCAGGGGTTACACTTCGTTTCTTATCCCTTCGTCTTTCGTCCTCACGATCCTCGACCTTCGTATCTCTGTCGCTCTGTAGCGCATACTTAAAAAAAAAAAAAACAATACATTGAATTATTCAATTTTCCTTTATTTTGCTTTGTCAAAGAGGAAGCTTCGATTTCGTGAAAAAGAAAATTCGAATTTTTAATGTCAATGTGTTTAAAATGTGCCAAAACGATCGGAGTGACATCTAGACATTTTTGTTCTATGTTCGTCTGGAAAAAAAAATGTGTTCATACTTTTCTGATGAGTTTTTTTCGATAATGCTCGACCTGCGACTGTAACGTCATTCCGGGTTTTAAAGTTCTCCTGCCGCTCTCAACCTCGTCCTGATACTGCATAGTTTTAACCTCAATTTCGCGCAATCGGTTTCTCCTCTCCTCGTTATAATCACGTCCCGTCGAGTCCATACTCGCGTCCTGCGAGTTCGAATCATCGTTCTGTTCTAATTCCTCCCATTTGCTCGTTGTCATAGCTTGGGCCTCGACTTGATCGGGATCCACAGTCTCCCATCTCGATGGCACAAAGCCAGCCGGCATTGCTGGCTTTTTGTCGTCGTCCTTTGTACGTAAATTTGTACGATCGTCGTCGTCGTTCATCGGTATACCGTCAATGTCCTCGTCCACTGGATCAAGGAATAATTTTCGTTTATCTTTGATATTCATTGAAACAATAAAATTGTATTATTTGTATTGGTAAATAAGAGAGAAAATTCATGAAAAATTCATGTGTACTCAAGAAAAATGGAAAAAAATTGAAAAATGATTCAGTACGATTATGTTAAACGATTTCTATTTTTTTAAATCCTTTATTCAAAACTTTTAGGCTTTGTTATTATTTTTAATCAGTGGTTATTAGTATCTTAAATATCGTTCAATATTTTATCACACAGCGTAGTACTGAAAATTCGGTAGAATTTGTACTAAAAATAAATCGTGTCTTTTTATAGTATTCAAAATTTGGGAATTTTATCTGTCGGCCTTTCTGTTCGTTTAATTCGATAAATTTTCACTCACTCGGTACGCCGTCAATGTCGTCGTAGTTGGTAACGGGCTGTGGCGTAAGTCCCAATTTTAAGGCTCCTTTCAAAAGTGCCGCACCGTCAAGCGGCACACCATCGAGATCTTCACCCCCATCACCGTCCGCGTCTGACAATGGTGCACCGTCAATGTCCTCGTCATTCTCTGGTTCAGGTTCATCGGGCTTAAAATAATAATAATAATTATAAAACGATAATTAATTTTTGTTTCATCGGTCAATTTTTTTTTAATTAAACAAAAATGTGTATAGGGCATCCTATATCAAATCGATCTCGCTGTCATTCTCTGGGTTTTTGTTAACAACTTTTCATATTGTTGTTACAAAAGGAAATAAAAAAATTCTGCGACTCACCGTTACTAAACCCAGAAACGTATTTTGCAATCTAACCAAAAATTCTCTCGGATAAACGGCCCAATCTTCCCAGGCGCGAAACATTCGCATAACGCGGACTTTGAAACCCTCGGCTTTGAGCCTACTGTCGAACTGTTTGTACGCCAAATGTATTTCATTGAATACCTCGAGAAGTCGACACTCAAAACTGTATGAAATTAAAAACAAAAAAAAAAACATCGGTAATTTATCAATAGAATTGGGTCTATAATCAGAAAAATGTGTCACAACGAAATGGATGCTATTGACGCCATTTTGTTTTCTTTTCTGCTTCATCCATCGAAGTGTTATTATTGCGACGATTATTTTTCTTCATTTTAGTACTTACGCTTTTCTGTAGATCGTCGCGTTTGTAACTTTGACACCGCAATTATTTAATATATCGGATATTAGATAGAGTCTTGCGATTTTTTTGCTCGCCGGTGTTTGTATTATCGACAATGATTCGCCGATACAATCGCATATCTCCTCGGCTGCTTCGGCGTGCTCGATACAAAATACCATTGCCTCCGCTACTCTTATTCTCTCGGGCGTTATATTTCGCAATAGATCCTCGAGTCTGTCCCTTTGACTGTACGAAAAGAGATGAAGAAAAAAGTATGCGACAGTTAGCGGCGGGTAACCTTGTTTAGAAACAAAAATTGATAATATGCTTGTCTACGAGTTTTAAGGGCTTACATACCCCTGCGTTCGCTGAAAACCGAGTAAATTTTAACAATTATTATGGTTATATGGCGGAAAAATAAATAAATTGATGATTTCATCTTTTTTATTAACTTTTCAACTATAAGAACAAAATATATTTATTTTTCTGTAATATTAGAATATTAACAAGTTTTTCTCGAAATTATATTTTTAGACAGTGTCAGCACGATAACGCGGTCAATTTTTAATATTTTTTAACTTTTTTTTTTTATCTTGATCATTATTTTCTCTATAGTCTGATGAGAGGTTTTTTTCCGAGAGGTTGAATTCTTTGGTTGGACAATTTTTGATAAATTATTGAACTCATTTTTTTTTTAAATTGCCTACGAAAGTTTGAAATACTGTAATTTTTTTATTTTTGGAAAAAAATTAATAAAAATCCCTCCGTCAGACTATTACTACTACATTATTTTACTAAATTCTTTTATATTTTTGTAGAATGGATAATTTTTGGTGAAGTTATGATGTCGACAAGCAGGTGCCATGGTTTTCAACAGTACTCTATTTATACCCGTACAAAAATAATGTCAATATTAAAAAGCAGCATTTTTCAATTTTTTTTCTTATAGTTGAAAAGTTAATAAAAAATGTGAAATCAACAATTTAATTTTTTTTTCACCATATAACCTTTATAATAATTTTTCAAATTTAATCAGGTTTCAGCGCGCGCAGGGGTATGTGAGCTCTTAAGGGAGAACACCACTGTGACCCCCTGTTTTTTTCCAGATTTGTCAAGAATTTTTTTTTGTTGGAAAAAAAAGAGATATTCGAAAAAATTTGTTGGGTTTTGTTCCTTGTTTATTAATGTATCAAAAAACATTTTTTTCACATTTTTCACGCCGCATGGTGGCACTGGGGAAGCTCTCGCGTCAGGTGCTGATAATATGATATTTTGAAGAGAAGTACACAGGGATTTGGCAAAATATTGTTTTAAAAAAAATAGGCATGCCTTTGAAATTAACTTTAATTTCAAAGGCGTGCCTATTTTTTTTAAAACAATATTTTTCCAAATCCCTGTGTACTTCTCTTTAAAATATCATATTATCAATGCCACCATGCGGCGTGAAAAATGTGAAAAAAATGTTTTTTGATACATTAATAAACAAGGAACAAAACCCAACAAAATTTTTCGAATATCTTTTTTTTTCCCACAAAAAAAAATTCTTGAAAAATGTGAAAAAAAAAACAGGGGGTCACAGTGGTGTTCTCCGTTAAGAATCCACGATAAATGGTCTTATTGTATCGAAATATCGGGTACCACGCTACTAAGTGCATGTGAAAGACGATGTTCTCATCGTCTTTCAAATTCAGATTGTAAATAAAATTTATTACCTATTTGACAAACTTCCTCTTCTTGGCTCTTGTCGTTCCTCCATCTCAATCAATTCGTCCGGCATACCCTGAGTCCAAGGATTAACGGGCGGTGGCCTCCAGACACTTCCACCTTTGAACATTCTAAACTCATCGACGTGCCACTCCTTCTGACCGTCTCCTTGCAATATTGAGTATAATTTCCAACGATAATACGTATGAGCGGGTGAATAATTTTCGAATAAAAATCTGCAAACGAAATTAACTCAAACAATTAGTCCCTTCACGATTTCAATACGTATCATATGTTTTATACGTATTATATATTTTTCTACAAAAATTACGGAATCTTCGGACGTACGTGGCGATGCAATTATAAAATCGTTGAAATAAATTTCATGAAAGTACCGAAGCGAACAAAAATCCAGATTAAATCATATTTCCGCAAGAACAAAAACAAGCAGACATAAAAAAAACAAGAATTTTGATAGAGAACGTTGAAAATATTAATCGAAAGAAATATTACGGGAATATGGGACGTTATAGCGATCCCAAAATTGGCACTGGGTTTTTGACATACATGAAATTTAAGGGCGGGGTAAGGGTTTTCACTTTCGAAAAATCGAATTTTTTTTTGTCTTTTCTTATTGTTTAACATTTCATGAATATGTCCTTAAAATTTTAAACCGATCTAAGCAATATTCTTGAAGTTATTGTCTTATTAACCTCCTGGCCTTTAACGCTATAACTCTAACAGCTGCGGGCGGTCGGGCTAGCAGTGCACTTTAGACGCGTTTTTCTCAAAACTACTATTTCAAAGTCCGTGTTCACTGCCATTTAAAAACTACTTGACCGATTCATTTCAAACTTTGTACACATTTTCTACATATAAAATACCTCCCCCTAACGTTTAGTTAAATTTTTTTTTTTACATTAAGGGTGTTTCCCACCCACAAAATGGCGGAATTTTTCGTGGAAAATAACAGTTCACACTTTAGATGGCCGCGAAAAATTTTTAAATGAAAAAAAAAATTATCAGAGAACGTTGGGGGGAAGATTTGATTATAATTTGACTAAATTTTCATGGCTTTTCATTTTCAGATAATTTCCGGCCGAGTTATAGTGAACACCGCAAATTGTTTTTTTTCCAAGACGTTCTGGGGGAAGCTCTGTTACGGGCTTATGCTTCAATATTTCTGCATGAAAAAATTACACAACATTGTCAAAAGTATGCTGAATAATGTACAAAAGGTTCGAATAAAATTGCTGAATCCATATTTGAGAAAAAAAATCGCAAAAAAAGTGTTTTTTTTTACGCTGAAACCCTGACCCCTCCCTTAAGGAAAATATCTCGTGTCAAGGAATGTTGTCAACGGCAAACTACTTCACTCAGGGGAACGACCGTTTTTTTTTTAACTACGGAAACCAAAAAATGACGTAAAAAAAATTCTCACTCACCTAAACATTGGATTGTTGAGCTCGCGATTCATTATCATTGCCTCGAACATCGGGCCTTCACGAATGACAAATTCCACCATTCTATGTATCAACATGACTAAGTTCCTATAACGCACAACATCATTAAATTCTTGATCGTTCACGTGTACGTTACAATTTTGTTAGTTATTGCTTTTTTTTCTGATTGTTACTGCTTTTTTTTTTTTTTCTAAGCGTTGATTTACTGGACACAATTGGAAGTCAGCATCGGTAGAAGTTCGACGCGGTTGGGATGTTTTCGTATAATTCATTTTTTTTTTTTCAACATACGCTCTTTTCTTTTTTTTTCCTTTTTTCGTCAAAACAGCATTTCATACTTACAGAAATTTTTTTTTGTTTTCTTTATATTTTTCAGTTTTATTAACTTAGAATCAACAAATACCTTTCCGTTGGAATAACCACTTTGACAACGGCGTTCTGCAAAATCTGTGAAGTTCCACCCCCGAGGTTTTTCGTCAATGAATGCGTGTTGACAATTTCGTGATTTTTTTTGTTGGGGGTTTTGTGCGTTTGGTTTTTTTTTGATGTTTTTATCGTTTTTTTTTTTTTTTGTTTCCCCAAACACACAAACACACATGATCCGCAATATTGTGGGACCGGTCCAGTTGGATAGAACGAACGGCGGACAAGTCGTTACAACACAATTTTTAAAACGTGGATTAGATTTGTCATTTGACGATCATTCGAGGATTTTTATGGGAACATTTTTTTTTTCGTTCATTTTAAATCATCGACCCTGTTTTTTTTTCGCTCTTTGACTATTACCGCACAATTTTTTTCCACGCTTACCATCGAGTTTTTTTTTTAAATTGGAAGTCACACAGCGGGTCTATATCGTCTTTATTTTTTTTTTTTGGCAAAACAAATTTTCCTGATCCAACGTGGGTGGTTTTTTTTTTATAAATCGTTCTAACAGAAGAGAATAAGTTTACCTTTTCAAAGTTTTCCTTTTCCTGGGGGTCCGCGCTCTGGAGGTTGCGGATACGTGGTATCTGAGATTATCGTTGAAAAACGTGGGTTATACGATTCAAAATAACTGCGTGACGAGAATTATTTTGGTCTTTTTTTTTGGATTGTTGGTGTTGTTTGTTATTTTTTATTTAATTAATTTACGTCAAGTTGGCCAAGTATGATTTGTTAAATGTTTTTTTTTGCATGTTACTTCGAAATTAACAGAAGGGCGATTCGTCACGACTTCCCTTCGGGGAACGGGAGATGACTTTTATGAGGACATTTTCGTTGAATTTTCATGACAATTTCTCAACGATCATCGACAGTTTACTTTTTTTTCCACCGTCTTTTCTAAACACTATTTTTTTTTTAGGAATAACGCGTGGATCTAACGATTAGAATGGATTTGCGACAGTAAAGAGGAAAAAATAAACGTTAATGGATTCGGCGATAAGACGAAAAATTGTGAAACACAAAATTGGAATGACAAAATTAATTAAACCAATTTTCGATTTTTAAAGTAAAAAGGAAACGGACAATGAATTGAAGTTTTTATTAACCGATTAATTGAACCTTTTTTTAACCCTATCTCCGGATAATATGAATTATAAAACAATTTTCGTTAAAAAAAAAAAGTCAAAGGTCATTCAAAGTTGATTTTGTTTGTCAATGAACGATTTAAAATAAAAGAATGAGTGACTGGTGACGCACAAATCGCCGAATCCGTGAATAGTATATTTTTTCTCTCTTTCCTCTTTATCTCCGAGGAAAGTAAATTAATAAGCTCTTTTGATGAAAAATAAATAAATTCCTCGTTTTTTGCATTTGCTTCACGTGTTAAAAAAAGTTTCCTGTGGGGGTTATTGTTTTTTTCTGTTCTACCCAATGTTGCGTATATTAAAGTGGTAATAAAGAAACGAATATTGTTTAAAGACGTGATTGAGAATTTTTATTAATAACGCGACTGGACTCTGTTGTTGATTCTGCTCTATCGTTTCTCTCATTCTCTTTTTGCCTTTTCGTTTCGTTTTTTGTTTTTGTTTTCTTAGCCGATGTACCTTGTGTCTGTCGCGCCGATGCGGTTGAGCGTTGAACGGTAGACCCGACGGTGGCGGTGGTTGTGTTATATCCATAAGTGCGGACGGTATGTAAATCGGATACGGTGGTATTGGAACGCTCTTTCCCCAACCCAATTTCATCTCGTACTGCATTATGTCTCGTCCTATTTTTGTTTGTTTTTTTAATTTAATTATAAAAATTAATTTTAGATATCTTAAGAAAAATGTATAATTACTGTTTTAACGAGCTATTTCGTTCAAACAACGTGTTCTTCGATGTGTTGAAATATTTTAAGCCATACATTTGTCAAATTCACCCGAACTTCTGCAGAGTGTTGCTTATAGTGTAATTAAGAATCAAGAATTCATTATACATTGACAAAAAATGGATAATGGATAAAAGATCTATTTTCTATTGGCAAAAATGGATAATGGATGGCTAATCCATTTCGTATTGGTAAAAAATGGATAATGGATAAAAGATCCATTACTTATTGTTAAAAAAATGTATAAGACATTACGGCATTACATAAATTCGGCCCATCTGAACGTTTAATTGCGAGAACAATGAGAAATGTTTAAAGACCCACCGTTCAAATTCTTGAGCGCGCGCTCGCCGTCTTTTCGACTCATAAACGCAACGAAACCGCAATTTCTCTGTCTCGCTTTTTCCTCATCGCTTCTCGGCCACATTATCTTAATACTCGCGAGAGGACCGTACTTTCCAAATATCATCATCAATTGTTGTTCCGTAATCTGTGTCATTTAGCAATTTTTTAATGTACAAATCATATTTAAAACTCTCTTTAATTTTGAGATTTGCGAGACGGAAAAAAAAACTAGTATTCTTACCACCGGATTGAGATTTCCTAGATAAAGATTCGTCGTGTTGGGATCACCGTTGTCGAAAGAACCGTCTAGAGAAAGAAAATGAAAAACAAACCAAGATAAACATCGATGGAGTTCGCGGATATTTAAATTTAGATGCTCACAAAACTTCCTTTCATGGGAAAGAATCTTCGAGCTTTGGGAAAAAGTGAAAATGATGAGAAATCAATATCGAATTGTCAATAAATATTAGGTGTACAACTTTGCTTCCGCCGTTTTTTTTTTCGAAATTCGAGGCTTTATTGTAAAAAACTGGTTATACATTTATGTTTCAAAGTATTGTCCATCGCAGGCCACTACTTTCTCCCATCTTTCGGGCAGCATACGAATGCCGCGTTGAAAAAACTGGTTATCTTTTGAAGCGATCCATGAATCGATCCAATTTTTTACTTCTTCATAAGACCGGAAGCGCTGGTCAGCCAAACCATGTGCCATTGATCGAAAAAAGTGATAGTCAGAGGGAGCAATGTCTGGAGAATACGGCGGGTGGTGTAGGATTTCCCATTTCAACATTTCCAGGTATGTCTTGACCACTTTCACAACATGCGGTCGAGTATTGTCATGCTGCAAACCACTTTATCGTGTCTGTCATTGTATTGCGGCCATTTGTCTACAATGCTCGGCTCAAATACATTAATTGCGTTCGATAACAATCGCCTGTGATTGTTTCAGTCAGTTAACAGCTTATAATGCACTACGCCGAGCTGATTGCACCAAATACAAAGCATGACCTTGGAGCCGTGAATATTCGGTTTGGCCGTCGACGTTGGAGCATAGCCGAGACATCCCAATGAATTTCTGCACTTTGGGTTATTGTAATGAACCCATTTTCCGTCCCCAGTCACAATACATTGCAGAAATCCCTTCCGTTTTTGGCTTTCAAGCAACTGTTCACAAGCAAACAAATGCCGTTCAACATTCTTGGTTTCAACTCATACGGCACCCAATTTCTCTTCTTCTGAATCATTCCCATGTCTTTGAGGCGTGTTGAAATTGCTTGTTGAGTCACTCCCAATAATCGTAGCAATTCTTATTGACTTTGACACCTTTTTCTTTTTTCTGACTTTGACTTTTTTAACGTTAAGCTGGTCTTCGACGTGAAAATCACCGTTCTCGAAGCGTTGAAACCACTCACGACACGTTCTTTCATTAATAGCAGCCTCACCATAAGTATTTAGAAGCATTCGATGGGCTTCGACTGCAGATTTCTTCATATTGAAGCAGAAAATTAGAACTTCCCGCAAATTACGAGAATTTGGCTCGTGAACTGCATGATCAATCGAGAATAACCTTATGATGCGGACACAAATCGACTAATGTTTTCATGTGGTTTGACAGATGCCCAAGTTTATTGCATCACGTCTATGATCTGTTTATTTCGACTAACACTTACCGCTAAAGCCATCTATAAGCAAACGGCGGAAGCAAAGTTGTACACTTAATAGATATCTAATAAGACCTAAAATCCTGAACTATAACAGAAACCTAAAAATAAATACATAATAGATAAATAATACGACATCATCGTATTTCGTAAAACTTACCCTCGACAGATTTCATTGCCGCGAGCATAGGATCCTCGGATTGCGTTGATATCACGGTTTTAACGACACCTTTATACTTGTGCCTCTCCTCACGTTCCTCTTGTATCATTTTCAATTCCTCCTTAAAAAGTTCAAGATTGCTCTTCTTCTTCTCCCCCTCTTTTTTCTTCTTTCCGAGCCTGTCCAGTTTACGATCGTTCGTACCGAGCAATTTTGCATATTCCTGCGCCTGCTCGGCTGAACATCTACTGTCGACCATTTCCGAAATTTTTGATTGAGGCTTGTAAAGTTTGCCCTTTTCACGGGTGTCTTCCTCTGAAAAAAATTAAAAAAAAAAAAAAATGCTTAACAAACATCGTCAGAAACGTTTCGTTTCAGGGGCTAGAAAAATTTCCATTTTTTAATTATATTTCAAAAATGTTGGTGTCCAAAGTAAATTTAATGCGTAAAATTGCTAGATACCGTAAAATTTAGACTAAAGTGGCCATTTTAGGCTATTCGACAAACTAATTCAATTCCATAGCACAATTAAAGGTGAAAAGAGGCGGAGATACAACAAAAATAGTTTACTCACGTCTTTTACCAGCGTCATAGGTTCCCGCTTTTACCCAAACTTTGCTGGTAGTTTTGTTGGGTGTTTCTTGGAAGGTCGCAACGAATTCTTCAAAAGCCTGTGGAAAAACAAAAACCCGTTAAAAAATTAGTTAGCCATTTATCAATTTCATCAGACAAATGTACAAAACGCACCTGTGCAGCGGCTTGTTCCTGTTCCTTTTTGCGCTGTTCCTCAAGTTCTTTTTTGCTCGGTGGCCTTTTACCCATCGTGCCGATGGAAAACGCCTTGAGCTTTTGCTCCGCTATTTGCTGATTACAGAAAAAAAAAAAAAAAAAAACACAACAAGAAAAAAATATTCTCGAGCGTTGCAAAGTCGCGAGAGCGAGAGAAAAATTAAAAATAAACAAATGAGTTTCGTATCGTTGTTAGAAAAATAAAAAAACAAGGAACTCAAATAATCTTTTCTTACCTTCATTATCGCCTTTTCCGCCATCTCTGTGACTGTGAAAACTTAACCTAAAATTCTAGCATCGATATGTAAAAAAATATAACTCTTGATTTACGACGCGCACACATGCACACCCACTTTTTCTTTCGTCGAGAACTAGACAGTGAAAATACGTCGAAAGTGAACGCGCATCGAATAACTTTTTACGCTTATCAACGGATACTGGATAGAAATTGCAGTATGTTTTATTTGTGTCTTATTTTACAGGGAAGCAACGACTCTTCCGATTGGAACAAAAAAAAAACGATTATGGGAAAATTATGAAAGAACACGAAGTTGCCTGCGAGTCCTTAGTTTGTTGTGCATCTTGAAGTTGTCGCCAAGTTCGGAAATATCGAGAAATTCTGTTATTGGATTGGTGGACGAGGAAATTAGTACGAAAAATTGCCGTCGGAACGCGAAATTAAAAAAATTTGAATTTTAAATATTTCCCCTTATTAATTATTAAGCAGAGCGAGAAAAATGTGTTAGGAAATGTGACACGTAATTCGAATTTTTTTTTATTTTCGTATCAAAGCTCAAAAATTACACCTCCCTAAAGGGCACTTCAGAGGATAATACTATCTTAATATTACAATCACAGTTTCAATTTAACATTAACCCGCAGCTTTTTTTCTACCGTAGCTTCTATACTATATTACACGTTATCGAACGTCACGTGTAATCCGTAAAACTACAAGAAATTTTTCTCACCTTTTTCCCCAATCGTTCAACAATATAATCCTCATTGTTTTTCAAAAGTTTTATCAAATACTCGGTCCTCTTTCTCCGCTTGTTGAAACAAAGATTGTATAACGTTACAAAAGTATAACCAACATTAATGCCAATGGCGCAAAAGATTTTTGATAAATTTGTTGCTGTAAAAATCTGTCTAATTTCTAAAAAGCGTTTGATATGATTTTTTTTGTCGAAACAAGATTTATGAAAATTTCTCAATATAAGTGTTGCATTACTGCCCGCTGCGTTCAGTATATTGGCTAAATCGCTTGGAACAAAGCCAATTGCGTGAAAATCATTGAAAAGCTTTGTTCTTGCACCATTAGCGTGAAAAAGAAGTTTGTGCAATTTTGTCAACGCCAAAGACACTTGAATACCCGCGCCTCTCAACACCAACGAAAGATCATTGGGTGTGAAATTGGCATTGAAAAAATCGTCCAAAAGTTTTGTTCTATTGCCATCATCGTGGAAACATGTATTATGGAATTTTTCAAAAGTCAATTTGATATTACGCCCCGTACGTGCGAGTATAATCAACAAGTTTCGCAGTGTAAAATTCTTTTTTTCATTGTCCGTCTCGAGAAAATGTTGTAAGTGTATTTTTTTGTTTCCTCGCTCGTCGAAAAAAGTATCATAAAAATCTTGAAATGCTTTCGCAGCGTTGGAAGTAGCACCCTGTACTATACACGAGACGTCGGCCAGGCTTATTCCTTCGCTTTCCAAAACTTCCAAATATTTCTTCTTATTACCATCATCGTCCAACCAAAGTTCGTACAAATTTTTAAAAGCCCTCGCAGCATGCGCACCGGCGCCGTTCAACATACTGGAAATATTATTGATACTTATTCCGACGTTCTTGAGATTTTTTAAATAAAATGTTCCATTGCCACGAGCGTCGAACCAAAGTTGCCACAGATTCTTGAAAGCCTGACAAGCTTTTGAACCAGCACCGCATAATATACTCGATATCGTTGTTAAATCAATGTTTTCATTATCAAGCGTCATTAAATATTTTGTTTTATTGCCACTCTCGTCGAACCATAATTCGTACAAACCTTTAAAAGTTTGACCAGCATTTACGCCTGATTTTCTCAATATCGTGGACACGTTTTTCAAACTTATATCGTGCTCGTCGAGAGTTTTTAAATAATGGTTTTTCTTGTCACGCGTATGAAACCAAAGATCGCACAATTGTTTAAAGCTTGTTGCGGCATTGGCCCTCGAACCGCTCAATATGTTCGAAACAGTGGATAAATTTATGCCAGCTTTCTCAAGATTTGTCAAATATCTCGTTTTATTACCAGCCTCATCGAACCAAAGATCGTACAAATTTTTGAACGCAACAGGTGCATTAACACCAGCACCGTTCAATATAGACGATATATTAATTAAATTAATTCCATGTTTCTCCAGCGTCAATAAATATTGTGTTTTATTGCCATCGACATCGAACCAAAATTCGTACAGAGTGCGAAATGTTTTCACAGCATTGGCACCGCTACCCTTTATGATGCTCGAAATGCGGGCTACGTTAATTTTTCCTGCTTCAAGATTTTTCAAATATTCCGTTTTATTGCCAGCGCCGTCGAACCATAGATCGTACAAATCTTTAAATAATTTTGGCACGTTCATCGACGAACCACACAAAATTCCCGACATACAACTGAATTTAACGCCCTGAACGCTGAGTGTTCGTAAATAACGGGTCTCGTTCCCCGAAACATCGAACCAAAGATCGTAAAGATTTTTAAAAATTTTCGCAGCATTAGGACCGGCTCCGTTCATTATACCGGAAATACTCGTCATACCGATGCCGTGTTCCTCGAGTTTCAGAAAATATTGTCTCTTATTGCCTCGCTCGTCGAACCAAAGATCGTACAAATCTCTGAAGGCTTTCGGTGCGCTGACCCCAGCTTTACGCAGAATACCCGACACACTTGCTAAATTTATACCCTCGCTGTTGAGTACTTTTAAACACTGTGCTTTATTGCCAGCCTCGTCGAACCAAAATTCGTAGAGTGCTTTGAAAGTTTTTGGTGCATTCATACCAGAACCGGCTAAAATGTTCGAGATAATTGACAAATTTATCCCCTCTTTGGCGATAGTCTGCAAACAGGGTCTCTTGTTGCCCTTGTCGTCGAACCATAGATCGTACAAATTTTTATAAGCCGTTGCAGCTTTACGACCGACCTGATGTAAAACTGTCGTCATATTGAGCAAATCCACTTGTTGCTCGTCAAGGGTTTTCAAATATTTTGTCTTGTTGCCAATCTCGTCGAACCACAGATCGTACAAATCTTCATACGCTTTGGCGGCTGTATCACCTGTTCTTCGCAACATACTTGTGACTCTCGTTGAATTTATTCTCTCCTTTTCCAATGTTTTCAAATATTTCGTTTTTTCACCTGCCTCGTTGAACCAAAGTTCAAACAAATCTTTGTACGCTACCGAAGCATTACGGCCGGTTCGACTCAAAATACTTGACATAGTTGATAAATTAATTTTTTTCACCTCGAGCGTCGTTAAGTATTTCGTTTTATTGCCACATTCGTCGAACCAAAGATTGTACAAATTTGTAAACTCTGTATAACATCTTTTTGTGCCGGTTTTGCTCAATATACTCGACATATTGGCTGGATTAATTTGATTTCTTCGCAAAATCGTCATTACATCTTGTTCAATCAAATAATACAAAAATTGCTGAAACGAGTTAGAACGTTTCCTGACAACAACTGCTTTGGCGAATTTTATCTCATCGTCGATGCATCTGTGAGCAAGATGATGGGATTCATTGATTTTGTTCAATTTGTCGGTCAGCTCGATCTTTGATTTTATTGTTTCTTTGGAGGACTTTGTATCTTCGTCATTGTTTATTGTGCGTAATTTCTTTAATGCCGTGTCATTGTCGGTGATTTTATGTTTACGCTTTTTGGGTTTCAAGATCGTATTAGGATTTTCCGCGTTCGAAACTATTGCTGGAAATTTTTTTCCCTCAGCATTTTCAATATCTCGCAAGGATTCTGATGTTTCTTTATCTACAGAGAAAAAAAATTGCTTCATTATAATTTTAATAATTACTAAATGCATTATACAAATATTTTGTTATACAGAAAAACAATGTATGACTTTCACGAATAGAGTATCGTTGAAGGAGGATCGGTATTCTATTAAAAATGTTGTATATTTTGCGCAATGGGTCAGCTTGTTTTGACTTTAGTCAATTTTGTGGGACGATAATGAAGAATTATAAAACTTTGCAACCCGTTCTACTTTAAAACCTGTTCTAACTTAACTCCGATTGAATTGGCTGAAAAAAACTTGTACATTGTTTCCTTTGTTATGTTATTTCGTGCGCAAAGCTTCCTTCATAGGCAGCCAAATTGAAAAAATAACTTGCACATGAAGGATGATTTGCGAGCAAGGTAACATAATGAGGAAGCAATGTGCAAATTTCCAATTCGCATCTTCAATTACATTCATAAATACTCACGATTTTCAGCTCCGTTGCAACATTTCGCATCCATCGAAACTTCCCTTGTTTCTTCTAACTCATCGAGCTCTTGCTCCGCTATTTGCTAAAATATTATGGAAAAAAAAAAGAAAAAACAAGAATTACGAGAAATGACGAAAACTTTATGTTAGGATATACAAAAAAAATGAAATAAAAATGAAAGTAATGTTTTATTTCTTGCTTACCTCCAATATCGACTTTCGCGGCATCTCGGCGTACTTGTTGTCATAACTGGTCATAACCTAAAATCGTAAACAATCTACATTGTACGATAGAACATAATGGTCTTTCGAAAATTAAGAAAATGATGAAACGTTGGAAATCGAATGATTTTATTAATACGCGATTTTTCAATGTCACTGATACACAAATCGCGATTTAAAATGCTTTTTTTTTTCATTTTTGCTTTACAAGAAAATGAGCCGGCGAAAGAGAGAAAAATGATGAGGCACGCGGAGTACAATTCTTGTTTATCGATTGTCGGCAAATTATAACCATCTGTCGGTAATATTGATACATTTTTTTTAATATCTAGTTGTTACGTTAGTTAGGTTTCCATGGCGACAACTTCAGGTTTAAAACTGTTTGAAACCGAACACTGTAAACTCTAGTTTCCCTCTTAATTTCTTTGATTCTTCTTTAATTGTGTAATAATTTTTTTTTTTTGACAAATCCAAGTCTGCAAAAAATCCTGCTCGAAGAATAATACATATTTTTTAAATAATCCTTTCACATTGATACTTAGTTAATGAAAATAAAGTTAATTTTAGAAAACGATTCGAGAAACATAACCTCACTTCTGGTATAACGACAAAAAGATGTCAATAAATTTGACCGAGCGTTTGATCTTCGAGGCAGAATGGTACGACAAGGTGGCATCGTTAATCAGAAAATTTTATTTGTATTATTTTCCGGCGGACAATACGATAGAGCTGGTAAGTAAAATTGTTTTTTTTATTATCTAAAAATAAAATGTTTACTTGGAAAAATTGAGCGGACCTTAATCTCGTTAGAAAGAATTTATTCCATGGGAAAAAGTTTACGATTTTTTTGGCGTTTTAGTATGATCTAAAGACGAGAAAGATATTCCTTCGAAGAACCAATTGCGATGGAGTCGAAGCGAGAAATCTTTACGTCGGAGCGATGGTTACTATTTTCTCCAGATCAATGAAAATAACGGGAGTAGCGGACGATTCAACAAAAAATAAACTTGCCACACAGATGCAAAAGTAAGTTTACCGTTATTTTCATTTTTTAAATAATATTATCTTTACCCCATCTCTATTAATTTAGGAAATATTCGATGCAAATTTTGATTTTGTTCTCTACTTTTTTTGTTCACAAAATACTTGAAATAAATAGAACCGAATGTTGGTCTTCAAGTCCCATATTTTTTTTGCAATTTCTATTATTTCAGGACTTTTGCCATTATCAAACCAGACGCTATCGACAGAATGGGCGAGATACTAAAATATATAACTAATCACGATCTTCACATAAGTAACATAAAAATGACAAGATTGTCGGATCAGGATATTGAATTTTTGTACAAAGCAAGGGGTGATCACGAGCTTCGGTAAGTGTATGAAATTTCCACGTAGAATGTCCCAAAGCGAATCTTACAAGTCTCGAAAAGTTTGAATTTTTTGTAAATAAAACGAAAGTTTTTCGTATCTATAGACACATAAAGAAGTACATGAGTTCGGGTGCTCTTCTTATTCTCGAATTATTGGGTGATAACGTTATCGATCATTTCCGGCAATTGATCGGACCGACGGACAGTGAACAAGCTCGCGGAGTCGCTTCGGCATCTTTGCGAGCTTGTTACGGTAAGGATTCCATAAAAAATGCCATTCATGGCTCAGAAGATCACAAACACGCCGAAGAGGTAATTATATTTCGACGCTGCTTACGAAAAGTGGCACGATTCAAATTTCTTACGAAAACTAACACGTCTCGAATTCCACCACGAAAATCAACACGTTTCGATATTCGACGCGAAAACTAGCATGTTTCGGCTTTCATCGCGAAAACTAGCATGATTCGGCTTCTGCCGCGAAATGTAGCATGTTTCGGCTTCCGTCGCGAAAACTAGCATATTTCGATTTCAACTGGAAAAAGTAGTATATTTGTCAAACTAAATCGAATAAGAATCAGAACTTTCACAAATGTTTTAATATTTTTTTCGGGAGCACTATAAGGAAATGATTGTTTATAAAAAGTATATTCTACTTACAGTCTGAAGAATCGTTCATTGTGTTTTTATTTCATTAGAAAAAAAACACAATCTTGGAGTGATCAACGATGATTTGCTATTAACTTTTCAGCTATTCACCACACCAAAAACTCCAATATACTAATTTAATAAAAGTACTGTACTCGATATACTCGTCAGGAAGTTTGCGACAGACTAACAATGAGGTAACGACAATTTTGAACGGCAGCAATATCGGGGGATGGGAACGATAATATGATGCCCTTCGTCAAAATGTCTCTCATATAGTGTTTACTTTGCGCGAAAAAACAAAACATACACTTTGTACTTTCTCGGACTCTAAACAAACTTTTCCATATTCATCGAAAAATAGTAGTACAACGGAAAGGTTTGTCAGAGTTATAAACTCCTGAGTAAAAGTATAAAGTACAGTATAAGTATAAAGTACAGTTGACAAAATCTTCAAAACAATCGATTGAGATATCTCGAGAAATGTCAGGTCTTGGACGAAATAGCAAGAGGGAAAACCTGACATTGTTAACTTTGCATACATTGCAATTGTTTTCGATTTTCTCTTCTCTAATTTTTTTGACCATGGTTTTTTCACTCCAAAATGACGAGGCATTTGCTGTATTCCATCTTATGATAAGCCTAGCAGACCAAAATTCAAACAGTAAAATATGTATGAAATAAATTCAAACAAAAAATAAAACAGTATAAAATGACAAGCATAAATACTCCGTCAATTTGGAGTAACAAAGGATGTTCAAAAAACGTGGAGTAAAAAATGAGAAACACTTCCCCAGTGATTCTGAATGGTGCTAATTAGAGAAGAGAAAATCGAAATCTTCCCCAGTGATTCTGAAAAAAATTAGAGAAGAGAAAATCGAAAACAATTGCAATGTATGCAACATTGCAATTGTTTTCGATTTTCTCTTCTCTAATTTTTTTGACCATGGTTTTTTTACTCCAAAATGACGAGGCATTTGCTGTATTCCATCTTATGATAAGCCTAGCAGACCAAAATTCAAACAGTAAAATATGTATGAAATAAATTCAAACAAAAAATAAAACAGTATAAAATGACAAGCATAAATACTCCGTCAATTTGGAGTAACAAAGGATGTTCAAAAAACGTGGAGTAAAAAATGAGAAACACTTCCCCAGTGATACTGAATGGTGCTAATTTTTGCGGTGAAAGTCGAAACCTGCTAGTTTGCGTGGTAAAAGCCGAAACATGCTAGTTTTCGCGCTGATATCAAGCGCACTTGTTTTCGTACGAAATCTGAAACATGCTAGTTTTTGTAAACAGCGTCGATTTAATATCGATAAATTTTTATTACAACTTATCTATGGAATTAGTAGTTTTTTTTAGTAGTAGTGAATTAGTGGAATTTTACGATATGTCCCTTTCCATATCCTGTGGAATTCGTAATTAAGTACCCTAAATTGGCAGGCGATATTTTAAGTCAGGTGCCACAAATAGCAGGAATGAAAATAGTTTGAATAAAACTTGACCAATTTTTCGGAACGTTGTTTTTACCTCTTACAATATGAAAAACGTAAAAATTAGAAACTTGCATATTGCTTCCTCATTAACTAATCTTTAATTTGTATTTTTTTAAAAATGACTCCGAACGCAATAATTCTGAGGTACCACGGAATGCAAGGACGATTCTTTATTATCATTCTTTTAAATTTACTAAAGTCCGAACAATTCAATGATTTTGCAAAATATCGAAACTTTAAAGTCATCGAAATCAAAATTTCGCAAAATTGTCACAAATTTCAGGAACTCCATTACTTCTTTCCCGATCAAAAAACGAAGAGAAGAGGACCCGTAAACACGTCGACGTTAAAAAATTGCACATGCTGCTTGATCAAACCTCACGCCATTCAATCGAGACTCACCGGTCACATTATCGACGATATTCAAAAAGCTGGCTACGCGATCACCGCTATTGAACAATTTAACGTCGATCCCGTAAACGCCGAGGAATTTCTCGAAGTTTACAAAGGCGTTTTACCCGATTACAGTGTGCGGAATAGAATTTTTTTTAATAATAAATAAATAAAGCTCTACGCAGGTAGGGAGGAAAAAAATTTACTTAAAAATTACTTTTACAGGCTATGGTCGCGGAATTACAATCGGGTCCTTGTATCGCAATGGAAATAACACACAAAAACGAAACGATCGAGGTTCCCAAAGAATTTCGTAAATTCTGCGGTCCCATGGATCCCGTAAGATTTTTTAATTTCCTTTTCATCATCTTTGTTATTTATTTTTATGTAAAAAAGGAATAAATTTCAGGATATAGCACGTCAAGTGAGACCGGAGACTCTGAGAGCCAAGTACGGTAAGACCAAAGTACAAAATGCAATTCACTGCTCGGATCTTCCCGAGGACGGTCTCCTCGAAGTGGAATATTTCTTCAAAATTCTTGCCGCGGATTAATTTACAAAGTATACTTTGTAATTTAAGATTATATTTGTTATAATTTTTTATAAGTAAACGCGGAATTCTGATGAGAACCCTGTCAAATTCTGTCATTATTTTTTCATGAATGCCATTCGTTAACGTTTTTATTCATCTATGACGTGAGAGTCTAGTTTTTCGGAATTACGCTGTACAATAATAATTATATTTTTACTATCTATTTTAAATGCTAGGACCTTGAAATATCGAATGAGAATAATTTACCGAGGGAAAAATAACGCCATGAGGTCAACGGATAACGCATGTGCAATTAAAGAAATTACCCTCGTTTTACCCAATTATTTCAAAATACATGTTCCGTGAACGGGAAAATTTCCATGCACTTCGATTATTGCAAAAATGCATTTAGCAATTCATGGAAAAAAAACGTACGATAATCAATTTTGTTGTTATATTTACATAAAAAAAATATATATACATACTGAACGGTCTTAAAATGACTCGGACGCACCCGGAAATATGAGCACACCGATAATTTTACTCAAAGATACGTAAAAACATAACGCTTTCGTTGACCGAAAAGCCAATTAAAAATGTCCTTCAATTTTCGCATTTAAACAAGTTGATAAAACTAATTAAATATGTGATAACTCGGATCGTCGGCTAAGCGAAAAAATACGTATAAAAGCCGCCGAAGTCGTTTGTTCAACATAAGGTGTTTCATCTGCGAACAATACCAACGAGACCCATCACGTTGATCACGAAATTTGGTAAGTGAAATTGAAAACAAAAAAAGAGAATAATGTCGAGTGTACATTTGTAATATCCTTTAATGGTACTCAATCGAAGCATGAAGTTTTGGCTCGATAGCCGAAAAAATTATACAAGCTAGAGTCTTGAGGGATCACATATCGCTGAGCGCGCTGAAAACCGAATAATTTTGAAAAATTATTATAAAAGATATATGGTGAAAAAAAAATTTAATTGTTCATTTCACATTTTTTTGTTAACTTTTCAACTATGAAAAAAAAATTCACAAGTTTATTAATTTTTTCATATTCACATTATTTTTTCACGGGTATAAATGGATTACTGATGAAAACTATGGTGCCTGCTTGTCGACATTATAACTTCACCAAAAATTATCCAATATGCAAAAATAAAATACAATCCAGTAAAATAATGTAATAGTAATAGTCTGACGGAGGGAATTTTTTTTTTCTCTAAAATAAAGAAATTGCAAACTAAAGTATACAATTTGCAAAAAAAAAATGAGTGTTTAATAATTTATAAAAAATTGTTCAACCAAAAAATAAAAAAAAGCCTCTCGTCAGACATGAGATTTAAAACAAAAAAAAGTAAAAAAATATTAAAAATTGATTGAGCTATCGTGCTGACACTGTCTAAAAACATACTTTCGGGAAAAACGCGTTTAAGGTCATAGTCTGGTAACTTAAGCCGATTTTCATGTCTTTTTTGGAGGGCGTTTTTTTGTAGGAAAATAAAAATGAATCGTTTTGGATATTTAGGATGTTTTTATTTACATATTAAAGATACAAAAAAAAAATTTTTTGAAAAAATTTAATAGTTTATTATTATTATTATTATTATTGATCGAAGTTGGCAGCCCGGGTCCTAACTTTTTTTCTACCGAACCGATTGCTTTCAAATTTTAACAGGCTACTCTACACACTTATAGTTCTCGTCGGAACCACCGAGAAATTTTTTCACCCCTAACTTTTTATTTTACAACCCCTTCTTTGCTAAAATAAAAGGACATTAGCAAAGAAGGGGTTGTAAAATAAAAAGTTGGGGGTGAAAAAATTTCTCGGTGGTCCCGACGAGAACTATAAGTGTGTAGAGTAGCCTGTTAAAATTTGAAAGCAATCGGTTCGGTAGAAAAAAAGTTAGGACCCGGGCTGCCAACTTCGAGGTGCCAACTTTGACCAATAATAATAATAATAATAAACTATTAAATTATTCCAAAAAATTTTTTTTGGTATCTCGAATATGTAAATAAAAACATCTTAAATATCCAAAACGATTCATTTTTATTTTCCTAAAAAAAAACGCCCTCCAAAAAAGACATGAAAATCGGCTTAAGTTACCAGACTACTACCTTAAATAAAGTTCATATTAAAAAAAAAAAAATTTTAATTTTTTTTCTTATAATTGAAAAGTTAATAAAAAAATGTGAAATCACCAATTTAATTTTTTTTTTCACCATATAACCCTAATAATAATTTTTCAAATTTACTCGGTTTTCAGCGCGCGCAGGGGTATGTGAGCCCTCGACAAAGGTCTATATCTATTTTTCGAAAAAATTCGAAATGCTATAAATTTTCAACGCCTCGATCGATTTTCTCCAAATTCAAAGGCAAACATTATTTCATAAATAGTCCATTTGTGTAAAAGGTTTTAGTCCAACAGCTCGACGAATTGCACAATGTTTCGGAGAATTTTCAAAATCTTATGGAAGAAAAAAAAAAAAATTTGTCAATTGTGATAAAAATTGTACCGAAGAAAGGGCCTTTAGTGATTGATTCGTGTGGCAAATTTCAACCTGAACGCTCAAACCAATTCGAAGTTACAGCGGTTTCAATTTTGCACCCCTATCACACGCGCATTCATACATCCGGACATTTTTGTGGAAAAATGATTTCTCAATGTTTTCGGCAATTCAAAACGCGATGGCATTAAAAACGCGGGTTTTTTTTTTTTTTTATTTCATGAAAATAAAGCTTCCTTTATGAGGAAGCAAAATTAGACGCAGGTCGACATTTTTGCAAACTCATATTACAGTATACATTTTAATAATCTAGTTTAAAAAAAGATGTTGGAAAAGTTATTCAGCACATAATAAATAAATAAATTTTATAGCAGCAAAACGAAATAATTATAAATACACAGGTGCGTCTGTATTTTGGTATGTTTCAGTTAATCCGAGGAGGAACAAAAATTGAGCAATCGATATGTCGAAATTACTGATAATGATTTTCGTCACACTGATGATCGCAACATTTATTGGGACCGTGTATTCTGCTGACGAATGCGTAAAAGAAGGTTACGCGGTTAGTAAATTGTTGTCACCATTTTTTTTTGTAGATAAGTTAAATCACAAAAATTGTTGTTAATCATGATTTTGTGAATTTTAATTTTCGTATACAGTGCGAGGTTACTGAGAACTGCTGCGACAACTTACAATGCGAACCAGCCCCAGGAAACCCCTATCCCAGAAATAGGCTATGCGTCGACCCTATGTAGATTCCGCGGTAAAATCTTTATATACCCACAAAATGTCATCGATGGATTATCGGAGTCGTATATCATGGAAATCGGTGGATGATTTTGTGAAATTTCAAATTGTTCGACAAAATTTGTACAATTAATGTATATGTACAAGATAAAATAAATATTTGACCAGTATTACGAAACTTTTTCTTTAATTATATTAACGCATGTACAAGCTGCGCATGAAAGAATTTGCCGAAATGCCAACGTCTATAAACATCGTACAAGCAATAAAAAAAAATCATTTGCGTTTTTCTCATTGATTTTTTGAATTTTCGACAAAAACTTTGTTACTCGTAATCAGCGGAAAATTTCCGATCGAACACACAGTATCGAGGATTGCAAAAAACGAAAAAAAAAAATTGTTTGCCATTTTTCGCCAACTTTTTCAGAAACCTCAAAATGTCGAAATTTCAAATGGCCATAACTTCGCTCCCGTTTAAGGTAGTAGTCTGGTAACTTAAGCCGATGTTCATGTATTTTTTGGAGGGCGTTTTTTTGTAGGAAAATAAAAATGATTCGTTTTGGATATTTAGGATGTTTTTATTTACATATTAAAGATACAAAAAATAATTTGTTAGAAAAAATTTAATAGTTTATTATTATTATTATTATTGATCGAAGTTGGCACCTCGAAAAAAAAGCGCGTGGGTGGCCCCGGTGATTTTGGCTCTTGATGTTATCTGAAATAAAAAATTCTTGATAATTCTTAATCTATAGACATGTCATTCTGGTCGGAACTACTGAAGTTAAATTTCATAGATAAATAACAAAATGGCGGACTTTGGAAAAAAAAGTCCGCCACCGGGGCCACCCACGCGCTTTTTTTCGAGGTGCCAACTTCGATCAATAATAATACTAATAATAATAAACTATTAAATTTTTTCAAAAAAATTTTTTTTTGTATGATGTGTTTTTTTTTGTATGATGTGTTTTTTTTTGTATGTGTCGCACTCTCCAGCGACACGGTTGTCAAGATGTCTCACATTAAGCAAACAAGTCAATGGTTTATGAATGATCGAATATATTATTTTATTACAAATACAGAATACGTGCTTTCTCTTCGAGGTGTAGTTTTCGACTCCTTCTTCTTTTCTTTCTCTGCTTTTTTCAATGTTTGTTATTTTCCGAACTTCTTAGTTACGCTCGCTTATATTTCTTTTCTTTTATAATGCAACGACTACTCGAATAATTTACCACAATTTCGGCCGTCCTGATTAATCGACGTCCTCGACGATTTTTGCTCAAGTATTCGTGGTTACAATAAATGTTACATCGAAGTACTTAATCATTACATTACTGCGCAGAGTTTATTTGCAGTTCACACACTTTGGTACAATTTTAATTTTCGCTCGGTATTATTTTTAATCGGTCTATTGCTAATATTCCCTTGTAGAATCGTTGGCTTTGTTGTTCCCCCTCAATATCCTGAATCAAGTATCTATCGTTTCCTATGTTTTTAACGACCTCGTAGGGACCGCGGTACTTCTCTATTAATTTCCTGCTTTCGCCTGTTGCAGGTGACTCATATCGAACTAATACTAATTGTCCCGGCGCTAATTCCTTTGCGTTCTTTCGCTTTTTATTGAATTGTTCACAGAGTGCCCTTTTATTTTTATTCAATAAATCTGATACGTCTTCGCCCTCCAATTCCGTTCCTATTTGCTCATTTAATTCCTTAATTTCTCTTGTCAATAAACTATCATGTTTTCCAATTGATTTATAATTAAATATGAGTTCCGATGGTGTTCGCTTGGTTATTCGGTGTAGACTATTATTAATTGCCCATTGGACATCGTATATTTTCTCGTCCCAATCACTATTCTCTAAATCGCGAGTTATCGTCGGTAGACAATTGATAATTATACTATTGATTCTTTCAATCTGTCCATTCGCTCGCGGTGTTCCGGCGGCTATTTTCACGTGTACTATCTCATATTCGTTGCAAAATTCCTGAAATTTTTGAGAGATATACGCCGCACCTCGATCACTGATTATTCGTCTCGGTTTTCCGTAATGCGACATCAGTTTCCGGAGTACTTCAATTGTCTCGTCTGATCCTGTGGTCTTTACGGCTTCCATTATTACGTACTTACTATAAGCGCAAATGATTCCCAAAACATATTTATTATCGCCGTTTGTTTTAACGAATGGTCCTAAATGATCGACGTGTATTGTATCGAACGGGATACTTCCTTTGTCTATGGGATACAAATATCCGGACTTTTTACCAGTCTGCGGTTTGTAGTATAAACAACTGATACACCGATTCACGTACGAAGTGACATACTCGCGCATCCCCGGAAAATAATATGTTTCCTTTAATTTCTCCAGTGTTTTATCAATGCCTAGGTGTGCAAGGTTCTTATGAGTCATTGCCACTATTTCGCTTCGCAATTCGTTCGGCACGTACAAACGCCAACGCCCTTTTGTTATTTTGTATACCCTTGCGTTAGCCATGCTAAACTTCTTATGCGTCTCCGCATCGCCTGCTTCTAGTTTATCTCGAATCTGTAAAATTTCCGAACACGATCGTTGCATTGCCGCTATCCAATTTGTATTAATACCAATTCCCAACACCGGTAACCCTACAATCGGTGTTTCCTCCTCCGATTCGACCGGAAATCGACTTAAACCGTCAGCCACCGTGTTTCGTTCACCTTTTACATGTTCGATATGATAATTAAATTCGGATAACCTCACGAACCATCGTCCGATCCGAGGATTCAAGTCTCTCTTGCCTTCCAAGAGTTTTAAACTGTTGCAGTCTGTTTTTATTACGAATTCAACTCCAATGAGATATATTCGAAATTTTTCTAATGCACAAACAATTGCTAATGCCTCCAACTCGAAGGAATGATACTTCGCTTCATCTTTTGTCGTTTTCCTGCTGTAATAGCATATTGGATGTATCCGATTATCATCCTGTTCCTGAAATAAAACAGCTCCTAGTCCGTGTTGGCACGCATCGGTATGCACTTCAGTTTTCGCTTTGGGGTTGTAAATTGATAATATTGGTCTCGAAGTTAATCTTAACTTGATTTCGTCGAAAGCATTCTGTTGCTCTTTTTCCCAAACGAAAGTCGCACTCTTTGCCAATAAGTCCGTCAATGGTTTGATTATCGTCGCGAAATTTTTAACGAATCTGCGAAAGAAACTTGCTAACCCAACAAAACTTCGTATTGCTCGGACGTTCGTCGGAACCGGAAATGATTTTATGGCGATTATTTTTCTCGTCCCCGGTTCGACTCCGGATTGTGATATTTCGAATCCCAAATATTCGACTTTAGTCTTAAAGAAATGGCATTTTTTTAAGTTTACTGTCAATCCCGATGAAATTAGTAGTTGCAATATGATCTCTAATTTATCAATTCCCTCCTTAAACTCTTTACAAGCCGATATAATGTCATCCAAATACGTCATCGCCAAGTTTCCTTTTAAATTGCCAAAAATAATGTTAACCATTCGCTGAAAGACAGCTGGGGCATTACATAATCCAAATGGCATGCGTTTGAATTGATAGTGTCCGTCTGGTGTGACAAACGCGGTCTTTTCTCTTGAATCTCTCGTCACAGGCACTTGATAGTATCCACTAAATAGATCTAAGCTCGTAAAATACCGATGACCCCTCAATCTATCGATTTGATCATCGATCAATGGCATCGGATATTTATCCTTTACGGTTATTTTGTTTAACGCCCTGTAATCTATGCACATTCTAATTTCGCCACTTTTCTTTCTGACTAATAAAATCGGACTTGCGTACGGGGACGAACTATCTTCGATAACATCGGCCCCCTTTAGATCACTAATCATATCTTTTACTTGTTCCTTTTCATGATACGATAGTCGGTACGGTCTGTAATAAATCGGTTTTTCGGAAGATAGTTTGATTTCCATTTCTGTTATATTGGTTTTTCCCATTTGGTGCACGTTTCTCGATACTACTTCTTTATATTTATTTAATAATGCGATTAACTTTGCGTGTTCTTCGTCATTTAAGTCTGAGTCGATTTCATTTTTATTTATCTCTTCGCGGTTTACTTCTCGCGTGTACTCTCTTTCCCCGCATACTTCACCGCGTGAAATCGTTTGCCCCTTTTTAATATTTATCTCTTTACTACTTAAATTCATGACCGGTATTATCGATTCTCCTTTTTCGTTAGTGTTAACGATACACCTCGGGATTATGTCTCCCCTTTCCCGAATACAACCTTCGACATACAAATCATTTTTGTGAATATCACCAACGACATTAACGTGTCCTAAATAATTCTTTGGAATTATAATTTCGTCGACGGATACAAGTTTTGTTTTATTTGACTTTGAAGTCTCGATTCCACACAACTCTTGTATATTATTCGAGATATTCAGGGCCCCATTGCTATTTAATATGTGTACGTTCGGTTTCTCGGTGTACGAATGTCCGACTAATAAAGGAACTATCTGCGAATCATTCGGTACAACATATATGTTACATTTTACTGATACTCCCTCTATTTCGAGATTCACAGTCATGATACCGATGGGGATAACCTCTCCGCCTCCGTAACCCGTAAGAGCTTTGAGTTTGTCTTCGAAATACGACAGTTCCAAATTGTCCGCATTTTCTTGTCGAATGATCGTTACACTACTACCTAAGTCTATGTAACATCGAATTTCTTTTTTATTAATAAGAGCAGTTTTAAAGAATTTCGCGTGAGAATTCCCTTCGATATGCAAGACCTTTTCTCCCTCGTTATTTTTTTCAATTCGTCCCCTTTGCTTTTCGCTTAATTTACAATTACGTGCGTAGTGTCCCGCCTCGCCACATTTAAAACATATAACCTCTTTATTTTCTTTTGATACTTGAGTATATGATGGCTTCTCCGGTTCTTCCTTTTGACAAAATTTCGCCGTATGTCCCGTACGTTGACACTTGAAGCATTGTATTTCCTTTTTCGTGTACGTTGGCTTCGTCGTCGTCGTCCTCACGTTGCTCCTAATGAAGTTGCTCCCGCTCTTCAGATCCGGTAGAAGATCGGTCGGCTCCGTATATCGCGACAAAGGTCCCAAATACGCTCGGTACTGATAATTATCTAGTCCATCGATGATCCACTCGATCGTTTCTTTTCTTCCCATGCGCGCTCTATTGCATTTGGCCAATTTTTCGTAAAAATATTCCGTAATATTTTGATTCGGTCGTCGTTTATAATTTTGCGCGTCGAGGATTTCTCTAACGCCCGTGTCTTCTGATGAAAACGTCTTTTTCAGTAGCTCCTTCCAGTCATCCCATGTTCGGTTTGCTCTCTCAAGGCTGTCTTTCCACTTCCGTGCGACCCCTTGTAATTTTGATAATGCGTAATGTCTCGTCGCTAAATCATCCCACCTGTACATATCCGCATACTCTTCGATCTTTTCAATCCATTGATTAATATCGGCCTCGTTACTGACAGGATCAAAGCTCGGTAAAATATTTGATAAATCCATGAAGCTTCGCCCGCGGCTTGATTGATTGTTTGACAAACTCATTCCATCGAACTCCAGAAAATTGGGATTAATTTCTGGAAACAGATTTCTCGGATTGACTGTCCCTGTTCCCATCGCAGTCTCACCTTCATTTCCTTCGTTAATCACATCCTCATTTCTCGTCGTTCTCGTTGCCTGAGGAGTACGTTGTAGCATATTCGGATTTTCTTCTGGTACGTTATTTTCGTTTCGTACGTTTGATTCACTTTTCTTTGGCGGTCGACCTCGTTTTCTCTTCACCTCACTCGTATTTGCTTTTTTTGAATCCACGATGTAGGATTTTTAATCTTTATGACGCACACACAATTCCACGCACTTGTTTATATCCAGATCGTGAAACTCCTTTCTTACGATCACCACGACGAATCCCGGATTCGTGTCTAAACTTCGGATTCGGATATACTTTCCGTTGATATCCCACTTCTGAAAATTGTCACACTCTCCAGCGACACGGTTGTCAAGATGTCTCACATTAAGCAAACAAGTCAATGGTTTATGAATGATCGAATATATTATTTTATTACAAATACAGAATACGTGCTTTCTCTTCGAGGTGTAGTTTTCGACTCCTTCTTCTTTTCTTTCTCTGCTTTTTTCAATGTTTGTTATTTTCCGAACTTCTTAGTTACGCTCGCTTATATTTCTTTTCTTTTATAATGCAACGACTACTCGAATAATTTACCACATATGTTGTATTTTTTTTTGTTTGATGTTTGTTGTTTGGGGTTGTAAAATAAAAAGTTAGGGGTGAACAAATTTCTTGGTAGTTCCGACGAAAACTATGAGTATGCAGAGTAGCCTGTTAAAATTTGAAAGCAATCGGTTCGGTAGAAAAAAAGTTAGGACCCGTGCTGCCAACTTCGAGGTGCCAACTTCGATCAATAATAATAATAATAAACTATTAAATTTGTTCAAAAAAATTTTTTTTTGTATCTTTAATATGTAAATAAAAACATCCTAAATATCAAAAACGATTCATTTTAATTTTCCTACAAAAAAACGCCCTCCAAAAAAGACATGAAAATCGGCTTAAGTTACCAGACTACTACCTTAAAAATTAAAAACGAATCTTCCACCCGAGCTACTCTCAGGCTTATTGTGGTGTGTAGAAAAAATTTTCCATCTCGGAGGCAGCGGAGCGCAATGAAAGTGGCCGAACGATCGGTATAGTGGCCAGTAGCGTGTTCGGCACCGGCGAGCGTAGACACAATAATATTTTCTCTTACCGCGCAAACGATTTTGTCCTTCCAATTATTTCGGATGTTGAATTTTAATTAATAATATTTTTTAATCCTCCACGAAAAAAAAACCACCTCATTTCCGTACGTAAACAAAAATGTACAGTGATTGTTAGACCGCGTTCTAAATCTGGGTAACCAATCGAATTTCGTCAAAAGTATAGAATTAAAAAGTAAAAAAAAAAACAGAAAAAATTAACGCCTCTAAAAATCGGTGTAAATCGTGAAAGTAATTTTTTTTCTTCCACTGTGCCGAACGATCGTGATTGCCGATTTTCCATAAAATCTTGGATAATCCCGGAGAGAAGGTAAGGGTCCACGCGAATAAAATTTCACAAAACATTTTCGCACTGTGGAAATGTTTATCGCGAAAAATAAATAAAAAAACGAGAAATCGTTATTGACTGGTGAAAGAAAAATAAAAATTAAATCTCTCGTTGATCGACGCTTGTTTTTTTTTTCTTCCAATATCGTCAAAGTACACAGAACGAAGGTTCGACTTTTGACCGAACCCTTGGCACAAATACGACTCGTGACTCGTGACTCGATTGTTTGCACAAACAAATTTACTCCAAAGTACACGAACATTTTACGAGAGGAAAAAAATAAAATAAGTCCCTGTCTAGATATCTCAAGGCTGACGAACGGTTATCTGCGCATTGACCCTCCCATTTATTATTCATCATCTGTCGAAGGTATCAGGGAATATAACAATAAAAATAATAATAGTAATAATTAATAATAATAATGAAAATTTTATTCAACTCGCCGATTGTTTTCCTCTCATTTATCCTTATCATTAGTTTTGCCGATATTAATATCTTGGGAATTTGGAGGGATAAAAGATCTTTTGGAAATTTCGAAAATCCTCGTAAAATCCATACCGCGGTTTTGATCGAATAACGCGAAAATTCGTACGATATTTTTGCGCGATATCGTGAAATCTGCGCAAGTTGATTAATCCCAAATGAAGAAAAGAAAAAATACCAAAATCCTCATTGATTCTCGACAAATTCAACATCAACGATACTCGTATTGAACGTTCATTTATGTACTTTCGTTAAAATTGTGAAATTAAACAGCGACGATAGGCGTTTTACGAAAATTTTAAAGTCATTATAAAATTTGAGCTGGTTGTATGAATTTTGGAAAAAAAAAGTTGTAGCTTAAACCGTTCTCTAATTTTTCAAAATGACACTGGAAAATTGGAGATCAATATTTTCGGCAATGGAAAGGGTCCGTCGATAAGAAAATAAAAACGAATTTTGCCTTCGTCGACTTTTAAGGGGGAGAAAGATTTAGGATCACGCTTTTTTTTAGTGATTTTCATGATTTTTTTTCGCAAGAAACGAATGTATATAATTTATTGAAACTTTGAGTATATTTTATACATATATTCAAATAAATGTAATTTTTTTGAAGTATTTTCATGGAAAATATGGGCTGCAACCCATCGGAGGTCGCTGTCAGACGTAGCTGTTTGTGTACATTCTCGAGGCTACAGTTTTCATCTGAAATTAATAGGATTTCAAATTTACTTTAAGGACATGTCTTTCTTCTATATGAACCTAACTTCCCTATAAAAATCGATAATTGCATTTTTTAGAAGTGTTTAAACAAAAGAGTATAATTTTAATGATTAGACTCTTTTGTATAAACAACTCGAAAAAATACATTTCCAATGCAAAAATGCAATGCAAAATTGAAAATTGCATTTTTTGAATCAAATTTTAATCTACACCTAACTTTCCTCTAAAAAATTTAAAATTGCATTTTTTATAAGTGTTCAAACGAAAGACCATCATTTTTTGAATTATACATTTTTGTTTAAACACTTCCAAAAAATGCAATTGCGATGCAAAAATGCAATGCAAAATTGAAAATTGTATTTTTGGAGAATTGAAAATCGAAAAGAGCATAATTAAAAATATTATGCTGTTTTGTTTAAACACCTCTAAAAAATGCAATTGAAATGCACAAATACAATGCTAAATTGAGAATTGCATTTTTTAGAGGTGTTTCAACACCTCTATTGCATTTTTGCAAAATTGCAATTTTTGTCCCCCTAAAACCTCTAAAACACCTCTAAAAAATCCAATTTTCAAAAATGCAATGCAAAATTGAAAATGGAATTTTTTAGAGGTGTTTAAATATGGGCTGCCATATTTAAACAAAAGAGCATAATTTAAAAAATTATGCTCTCTCGTTTAAAAACCTCTCAAAAAATGAAATTTTCAACTTTTTCGTGGGAAGTTAACTTCAAGTAGAAGAAAGACATATCTTTAAAATAAATTTGAAGCCCTATTGATTTCAGATGAAAACTGTGACCTCGAGAATGTACGAGGTCTGTTCAAAATTCAAAATTCGCGATACTTTTTGAACAGACCTCGTACACAAACAGCAACGTCTGACGGTGACATCCGATGGGTGACAGCCCAAATATTTTCCGAGAAAATACTTCAAAAAAATTACGATATTTATTTGAATATATGTATAAAATGTTCTCAAAGTTTCAATAAATCATATACATTCCTTTCTTGACAAAAAAATTCACGAAAATCACTGGAAAAAACACGTAGTCCTAAACCTGCCTGACCCCTTAATAAATTGCGGCGGTGCATTCGAGAAAAAAAATTGGGTTTTTGTGAAGGCGCTTCGCGACGGTGTTACGAAGTCTTGTGCTACGAAGTGGTAAGAGATAGAGAGAGAAAAATCTATTATTATATAGATGGTGAGGACAAACGGTGATATGCTCTGATGACGATTTGTCAAGTGTGGGTGTTATAGCAATAGCGTAATTCGTGAGTTCCTTTCAATACATATTCCGATGAGTGACAACCACCACTTTGTACGAAATTATAAAAGCGGTTTAAGCACACGTGCGAACTGTGTGCGTCCCGATTTTCCTCGTACGATGCACTTGACCCCGTTTTTTTCGTCCCTTTATTCATCGTTTTTATTTCGACACATATTCTCCTTTCTTTTCGTTCAACTTTTTCGTTGTCACGAGAAAGAAAGAACAAAAAATAGACAAGACTTGCCAGTGGCAAAAGAAGCGATTTACAAAAAAAAATTATATTCCAATTTGGTACGTCGATTTTGTGAATGTTGTTTGACTTTTTAATGGAAATACGTTCAGAGTGTGTGACCGAGATAAAATAATGAGGACGCAATGTGCAAGTTTCTAATTTGCACGTTTTTTTTTAAATTTTATCACCTCTCCCGTCATTTTTTTTTCTCGACTTCCACAATGATCGTTCGACGATAAGAAAACAGGATTATCGTCACGAAACAATTTTTATCGTTTTTTTTTCTTTTTTTTTCATTTATTTTTCGCGCTAACATCTCGCGCAAGCACTCGCAGTCTTCTATGGAGAAATACACGCGTGTCGAAACGTAAACAATGGAGCTGATGATTTTTATTTCATTTTCATTGCTTCCGGAACACTTCTTTCAATTACTCTGATTATTTTCATTAGTTTTTTTTTCTTTTGTTTTTATTGTCTTGCTCAGAATATCGGTTTGTCGGTGTGGGAAATTTCATTTTTTGTTGAATGTAAAAGTCATTATTCGAAATTTGAGAGCTCACATAACGCTGCGCGCGCTGAAAACCGAGTAAATTTGAAAAATTATTATAATGGTTGTATGGTGAAAAAAAAATTAAATTGATGATCTCACATTTTTTATTAACTCTTCAACTACGAGGAAAAAAATTATAAATTTTTTTTTTTTTGTATTGACTGTACTGATGAAAACCATGGCGCCTCCTTGTCGACATCATAACTTCACCAAAAATTATTCAATCTGCAAAAATAAAAAAGAATCTAGTAAAATAATGTGTCGCACTCTCCAGCGGCACGGTTGTCAAGATGTCTCGCATTAAGCAAACAAGTCAATGGTTTATGAATGATCGAATATATTATTTTATTACAAATACAAAATACGTGCTTTCTCTTCGAGGTGTAGTTTTCGACTTCTTCTTCTTTTCTTTCTTTGCTTTTTTCAATGTTTGTTATTTTCCGAACTTCTTAGTTACGCTCGCTTATATTTCTTTTCTTTTATAATGCAACGACTACTCGAATAATTTGCCACAAATGTAGTAGTAGTCTGACGGGGGGATTTTTTTTTTTTGACAATAAAAAAATTATAGGATTTCAAACTTTTGTATGGAATTTTAAAGAAAAAATTAATCTTTATTAATTTATAAAAAATTGTTCAAACAAAAAATGAAAAAAACCTCTCGTCAGACTATAGAGAAAATAATTGTCAAGATTAAAAAAAAAAAAAAAAAATCTTAATATTAAAAATTGACTGAGTTATCGTGCTGACACTGTCCACAAACATAGTTTCGAGAAAAACGCATTCAAAGTTTCTGGTAGGTGCCTGTCGCAACTCGATGTCCGGTCACATTTATTGCTATAACTTTGTAACGGAGTGGAATTTTTTTAAAAGTTTTTTTTCGAAAAATTCTTAAAAGTATAAGGAATAAAAATCTGTAAAAAAATCGTTTTGTTGAAAATTTCAAGGGTATGTGAGCCCCTAATGATGCTAGGCAGAATAAATCTGATGTAGAGCAATTTTGCACAAGATTACTTCCTGAACAATGTTTACCGGTTTTTTTTAACTCACAAACCTTGTTTTGAAATTATCGCTATCGAACGAAACAAATGATCGTTGAAATCGTTAAAATTTGAGAAAAAAAACACCGAGGAATATCATTTTAAAAAAACGTTGTAAAAAAAAACATTTTTTGGAAATTACTAATTTTGAGTAGTTCTTTTATTTCCTTGTGTATCCTCTTCGAATTTTTTAAAAATAATCATTTTTACATCCGAACAAAGAAGGAAAAGGCGAATAAAATGGGAATAACATAATTGAAGTAATTAAAGGACGTGAGCTAGGAAGAGGGGGAGGGTACAACGAAGAGTTTACTCACGACATTTGTCGTGATGACCCAATCGCCATACGTTTCTAATCATGGATAATTGTTCTTATTACTCTGTGTTTAATGACTATTCGCGGGGTTGCAAAAAAAAATGATTATTTACTGAGCTTTTTTCTTCTTTTTTTTTTCTTCTCCTCTATTATATTTTATTATACTTCAGTTGCTTTATATACTATTCCAGCTAAATGCTTCTTATGAAAAAATAATTTTTATGACGGATGAAAAAAATTATTAATAATTTATCCAACTTCCAAGACTTTTTAAGTGCAATTCCCGGTAAGAATATTATTATTATTTTTTTGTTTATGACTAGCATTAGTAAATGCTCCTGGTAATAAAAATAATTACGTAGTTGCACAATTTAGCAAGATTCACTACGGTAGGCTCGAATTTTGTCAACTCGTGGATTTGTTTAAATAACTAAAGAAAGTCGAGGTCGTCATACATTTTTGCTACTTTCTACCTACGTTCTGTTCTTACCTTCCCCCTTTTTTTTTGTATTCTAATGGCTCACATACCGCTGGGCGCACGGAAAACCGAGTAAATTTGAAAAATTATTATAGAGGTTCTATGGTGAAAAAAAAATTAAATTGTTGATTTCACTTTTTTTATTAACTTTTTAACTATAAGAAAAAGAAATTATTCATTCTTTTTTTCAATATTAACATTATGTTTTACGGGTATAAATGGTCTACTGATGAAAACCATGGCGTCTCCTTGTCGACATCATAACTTCACCAAATATTATCCAATCTGCAAAAATAAAAAAAATTCTAGTAAAATAATGTAGTAGTAATGGTCTGACGGAGAGAATTTTTTTTTTTTAAATAAATAAGTTACAGTATTTCAAATTTTATTATGCAATTAAAAAAAAATTTAGTCTTTAATAATTTATAAAAAATTGTCCAATCAAAAAATGAAAAAAAAACCTCTCGTCCGACTATAGAGAAAATAATTATCAAGATTAAAAATAAAGGTAAAAAATATTTAAAAATGACTGAGTTATCGTGCTGACACTGTCTGAAAATATAGTTACGAGAAAAACGCGTTTAAGGTAGTAGTCTGGTAACTTAAGCCGATTTTCATGTCTTTTTTGGAGGACGTTTTTTTGTAGGAAAATAAAAATGAATCGTTTTGGATATTTAGGATGTTTTTATTTACATACTAAAGATGCAAAAAAAAATTTTTTTTTTTAAATTGAATAGTTTATTATTAATATTATTATTGATCGAAGTTGGCACCTCGAAGTTGGCAGCCCGGGTCCTAACTTTTTTCTAGCGAACCGAATGCTTTCAAATTTTGGCAGGCTACTCTACACACTTATCGTTCTCGTCGGAACTACCGAGAAATTTTTTCACCCCGAATTTTTTATTTTACAACCCCTTCTTTGCTAAAATAAAAGGACTTTAGCAAAGAAGGGGTTGTAAAATAAAAAGTTAGGGGTGAAAATATTTCTCGGTGGTTCCGACGAGAACTATAAGTGTGTAGAGTAGCCTGTTGAAATTTGAAAGCAATCGGTTCGGTAGAAAAAAAGTTAGGACCCGGACTGCCAACTTCGAGGTGCCAACTTCGATCAATAATAATAATAATAATGAACTATTAAATTTTTGCAAAAAAATTTTTTTTTGTATCTTCAATATGTAATCAAAAACATCCTAAATATCCAAAATGATTCATTTTTATTTACCTACAAAAAAACGCCCTCCAAAAAAGACATGAAAATCGGCTTAAGTTACCAGACTACTACCTTAAAGTTTCTGGTAGGTATACCATGTGACCCGATGTCCGGTCACATTTATTGCTATAACTTTGTAATGGAGTGGAATTTTCTTAAAAGTTTTTTTTTTAATTCTCAAAAGTATAAAGAATAAAAATCTGTAAAAAAAATCAATTTTTTCAAAATTTCAGGGGCATGTGAACCCGTAAGAAGTTCATCTCCATGTATATAAAAATAATTTTGTGTGCTGATCGTATGAAATTAATGCGGACTTTTCGTTTCTTTTACAAATGTACGACGTAACGTGTGAAAAAACTGTTGAATTATCAGAGTTTTGTATTGTTATGAGGACGATTAACGAGAATGAAAGAAACCTTCGTATTTGACCGGGTTTACAATTTAATATGCGTGTTTTACTGTAAATATAATGCTCGACCATATGAGGCTAAGGTAATTTACCTCGTGAGACGGGATAAATAAATTAGTGAGATTGGCTAGAGGCTATATACACTATGGGGCATTCCATGGCCTCGTATTATCTTTTTTTTTCTGATGTAAACAAAAAATCAGTTTTTCCGGGAAAAAAGTCAATGGTACAAAAAACAAGAAGGATTATCGCTCAAACTTTAAAATTTCGCACATCTGTTGTAAAATTTGAATTAATGTTATTTAGCCAGAAAAAAATCTGAAAAAAATCACGGATTGTCCCTACAGTAGTAATAACAATAGAAAAAAAAATCACGCATATCAGAATTAGCCCGCTCCAATGTCCCGTGAGTCGACATGAATTGGCCCGTATACGGTAGTTGCCGACTCAGAAACGTCGAGCACCGTTCTGTTATGTTATACGCTATGGCAAAAACCCGGCTAGAGAGTAATACCGGTAATCGAACACGATGAGAGAGATGAAATTACGCAAATCGTGGAATCGTCTTACCGTCATTGTCATATATATATATATATAGCAGCCACAAATCGGTAGCTACCACCGTTTCTTTAACGGGTATGACCACGGTAGCGGGTGTAAAATCATGTGCACATTTAACAATTTTTTTTTGCATGAAAAAGTGATTTATTTATAAAACTAATTATACATCTATTCAGTACGAGTTGTGCTCCGCGATTTCACAAGCGTTAAATTTCCATCCCTCGATTCAACGCGCCGCCGCCGCTTCTTAGAGCCATGGCATAAAGTTATATGGCGTAAAGTCTTCCTGAATAAACGGGCTATCTAATGCAAAAAGAATTTTTAAAATTGGAGTAATATTTCCTGAGATTAACGCGTTCGAACAAATGTACAAACGTACAAACGTACAAACGTACAAACGTACAAACGTACAAACGTACAAACGTACAAACGTACAAACGTACAAACGTACAAACGTACAAACGTACAAACGTACAAACGTACAAACGTACAAACGTACAAACGTACAAACGTACAAACGTACAAACGTACAAACGTACAAACGTACAAACGTACAAACGTACAAACGTACAAACGTACAAACGTACAAACGTACAAACGTACAAACGTACAAACGTACAAACGTACAAACGTACAAACGTACAAACGTACAAACGTACAAACGTACAAACGTACAAACGTACAAACGTACAAACGTACAAACGTACAAACGTACAAACGTACAAACGTACAAACGTACAAACGTACAAACGTACAAACGTACAAACGTACAAACGTACAAACGTACAAACGTACAAACGTACAAACGTACAAACGTACAAACGTACAAACGTACAAACGTACAAACGTACAAACGTACAAACGTACAAACGTACAAACGTACAAACGTACAAACGTACAAACGTACAAACGTACAAACGTACAAACGTACAAACGTACAAACGTACAAACGTACAAACGTACAAACGTACAAACGTACAAACGTACAGACGTACAAACGTACAAACGTACAGACGTACAAACGTACAAACATACCAGGGGTGTTAGTTGAAGTTTGCCGGTTTTACCAGTAGATGTCGCTAGCAATATGTATACATTTCTATGATTTGGCATGTATGTCATTTTTTTCTATTGACATTAACCTACAAAAATACGCAAGTCACATTCCGCCAAAATAATAGCGTCATATTTGTTTACCTCAGTGAATATGTCGAGTTTCGTTCCAAGTAAATCGCATTTGCGGCATTCGTTGCTTTTCTTATTTCATCAAAAGAAAAAAGCATCTGAAGCTCACCGGTTGCTGGTAGAAACTTATAGTGAACATGCTCCAGTGATCAGAACATGTGAGACATGGTTTCGTCAATTTAAAAGTGGAGATTTCGATTTGACAGACAATGAACATCCTGGTGCAGCGAAAAAGTTCGAAGACGAGGAATTGCAGGCGTTATTGGATGTTGATCCAACCCAATCGCAACAAAAATTGGCAGAAACACTAAATGTGACTCGAGGAGCAATTTGCCAACGTTTAAAAGCCATGGGAAAGATCCAAAAGTATGGAAAATGGGTGCCACACCAGCTGAACGATAGACAAATGGAAAATCGAAAAACCGTTTGTGAAATGCTGCTTCAACGATTTGAATGGAAATCTTTTCTGCATCGAATTGACACGGGGGACGAAAAGTGAATTTATTTTGAGAACCCGAAGCGAAAAAAATCATGGCTTTCACCTGGTGAAGCCGGCCCATCGACTGCAAGGCCAAATCGCTTTGGCCGTAAGACAATGCTCTGTGTTTGGTGGGACCAGTGTGGTGTGGTGTACTACGAGTTGTTAAAACCTGGCGAAACGGTGAACAAGGATCGCTACCGACAACAAATGATCAATTTGAATTATGCGCTGATCGAAAAACGGCCGGAATGGGCCCGAAGACATGGCAAAGTTATCTTGCAACATGACAACGCGCCGTCTCATACCGCTAAACTGGTGAAAGACACATTAAAAACACTTAATTGGGAAATATTATCACACCCGCCGTACTCTCCAGACCTCGCCTCGTCCGACTATCACCTTTTCGCATTGATGGGACACTCCCTTGCAGAGCAGTGCTTCGCTAATTTTGAAGAAGTCGAAAAATGGCTTGTCGAATGGTTTACCTCGAAAGAGAAGAAGTTTTTTTGGGATGGTATCCATAATTTGCCTGAGAGATGGGCGAAATGTGTAGAAACCGATGGTCAATACTTTGAATAAAAAATTTTTGAAATTCCTCTGAAAATTAAGTGTTTTCTTTATCGAAAAAACCGGCAAATTTCAACTAACACCCCTGGTACAAACATACAAACTTATAAACATACAACCATACAACGATACAACCATACAAACATACAACCATACGATCATACAACGATACAACGATAAAACTATACAACCATACAACCACGCAAACATTCAGACATACAGGCATGCAGACATACAAACGAACTCTCCAGCTTCATTATAGTAGTAAGATAAATATGAAGCTAATAAAATATATATTTTTTCTCTTTTTGTTATACAAAAAGGCCGACTACTGCTATTTGTTTTTTATGAGGCGTTCCGTGGCGTGACATTTGGCATCCGCAATTTTTGACTTAGAAGAAATTAAATAAATTCTCGTTAATTTACATCAGAATACCTGGAGAAGTGCGTCGTAATTTTAAAAATATTGTTTTATTCGAATATTGTAGGCATTTGAACTTAAACGGTGAATTTCTAGTGAAAAATTTCGTATACAACTGCTCATAAAATGGAAAGTTTCTAATTAATCAGAAATTCCGTACATAGTTCTCTGCAAAATGCAATTAGAAACATAATTTTTTAATTTCAAGTCAATCGGGTAAAAATTGTCGAAGCTATTTGTCACGCCAATTAGAAAAAAGTTGTTGACCGTGCCAGAGGTAGGCTTACGTAATACAAAGTCAGAGAAAAAAAAAATTTCTCGCTATAAATTGTACCTTGTTTTTATGATGATGAAGCATCGTTTAAGCAAAAAAAAACATCGATTTTTTGCTAATTCTACCGTTGCCAAACCCCTTAAAAAAACTTTGTCTTATTTCAACAATTTTCACTAATTGACGAAACATTCCGAATCGTTTAACAATTAACTTATTGTCAATTTTCATTTTTCTCCTAACATTCTACTCCGGCCAAAGTTGACGGTGAAACTTTCGTATCTTGTGGATTATATGGACCTGGGTCTGAACGTCACGAAAGACGAGAACCGACGAACGGTATATAACTAAGGTAGTGCGTAATCGGATAAAATGGATAATCGGAGCGACGAGGAGCTGGTTCAGATATACTCTCCGTGATATGTTGGTAGCAGCAAGTCTAAGAGAGCACACTTCGGTGAAACGGAATTTATCAAATATTTTCCAAACACCAAATCTTTTTATTGACTTTAAAAAATAATAATAATAACAAATTGTAATTATTGCTTTCGTATAGATTTTTTTTAAATTTAATCAATTAAATGTTTGTCGATTTCTCTTTATTTTTATTTTGATCTATGCAATTTTTTGTTGTCCACAAAAAAATCGACAAATCACATTTGTTTTGTAAAACAAAAATAAAATTAAAGTATCAATAATTCGAAAAGATTTTGTTTTAGTCTGAACGAATTTTCGTGTTTGAAAAATTGTTGTTTTTTTTTCGTCAGTCACGAAAGAGCAATTATAGTACAATTTTAATTCTTATCCGGGCTCAAATTGCTCCGAAACTCTGTTTCATTTTCTCTCTAGTTCTCATGATTCCGAGCGAACAAGGAGAACAGTGTGTGTGTATCGCGCCCGGTAGTATACGATCAACTTGTAAAGTTGCAGAATACCTATCGCGTATAATATAAGAATTGTTTGAGAAACAATTCGATCCGATATCCCCTCCTATTGGCGCAATAACTGCAACGCGATTACAATTTCTCATTTGGGATTTTCGATACGATTTTTTTCTCGTAATATTAAAAAATAAGATACGTTTAATAATGGATTAATTAAAACCTCTTAAGGTAGTAGTCTGGTAACTTAAGCCGATTTTCATGTCTTTTTTGGAGGGCGTTTTTTTGTAGGAAAATAAAAATGAATCGTTTTGAATATTTAGGATGTATTTATTTACATATTAAAGATACGAAAAAAAATTTTTTGTAACAAATTCAATGGTTTATTATTATTATTATTATTGATCGAAGTTGGCACCTCGAAAAAAAAGCGCGTGGGTGGCCCCGGTGATTTTGGCTCCTGATGTTATCTGAAATAAAAAATTCTTGATAATTCTTAATCTATAGACATGTCATTCTGGTCGGAACTGCTGAAGTTAAATTTCATGGATAAATAACAAAATGGAAAAGGACGTTTTATTCCAAAGTCCGCCATTTTGTTATTTATCCACGAAATTTAACTTCAGTAGTTCCGACCAGAATGACATGTCTATAGATTAAGAATTATCAAGAATTTTTGATTTCAGATAACATCAAAAGCCAAAATGACCGGGGCCACCCACGCGCTTTTTTTTCGAGGTGCCAACTTCGATCAATAATAATAATAATAATAAACCATTAAATTTTTTCAAACAAATTTTATTTTGTATCTTTAATATGTAAATAAAAACATCCTAAATATCCAAAACGATTCATTTTTATTTTCCTACAAAAAAAACGCCCTCCAAAAAAGACATGAAAATCGGCTTAAGTTACCAGACTACTACCTTAAGGGGTTATACGCGGTCAGGATTTTGAAAAAAAAAATATTTTTTAATTTCATTTTCATAATGTACATAGATTTAAGTATATACACAGAAAATTTCATGTCAATCCGACAAATATTCTCGAAGTTACACACATATTTGTAAAGACGTCTCGGAGCGTCGGAGCATGATTTTGAAAGTTTCAATGCGTTTTTCTCAACACTTTGTTTCTAAAGTCGGTGAGGAAGATTCCTCGGAAACGGCTAAACCGATCAGTCTCAAATTTTTAGACAAGCTTCATAAATATATTTTTTAGTGATTAATCGAAGGGTTTTTCTCGCCGATAAATATTTTCCATTTTATAAACAATCTAAGCCGAACATTTTGATCGAAAATCGAAATTTTTGTTAAAAACACCGACATTTTGTTAAAAATTAATATTTAGCTCATTCCTTAGATTAAATAATAGATAATACCTTATATTAACGAAAGCTTTTTTGTTTTGTCATTTTGGATGATCCAATCCAGAGATATCGTGCTCACCGCAAGACACTTTTTTTTAGAGGAGATCCCGGAGATCGGATATAGCAGTTTTTAAAATCATTATTTTTACAAATAAAAAAATTAAGGTAAAAGCTACCAGAATATGTATAGAAATTTTTACGTTAAGGGGGGGGAAGGTATTTAAACTTTTTTTACTGCATTAAAAAAAAAAAAATCTTTAATGAATGTATAACATCTCAAGAATATTGTGTCAAAATTTCAAGTCGATCGGAGCAAAATTAACGGAGTTATGAGTATTTGAGCGTCCGTTGCTCCAGACCGGTTTTTTAGTGTGCAAAACTTTAAGGAGTTATACGCAGTCAGGAAACCGAAAAAAAGCGATTTTTCAAGAATTTTTCCTGAAAAGACATTTTAATTTATTAAGGTAAAAATGTATATACATATTGTCGTAACTTTTAACTTTATTTTCATATTTTTTATTTGTAAAAATAATGAGTTTTAAAGCCGCTATAGCCGATCTCCGGGAGCTCCTTGTAAAAAAAGCGTCTTGCGGTGAGCACGATATCTCTGGATTGCATCATTTTAAATGAAAAAAACAAAAAGATTCTATTAGTGCATAGATAAATCTAGGTATTCATTGAAGGGATAGTCGAAATTTTGATTTTTGACAAAATTGCGGCTCCAAATAGAAAAAATTCCAATGTTCGACCAAACTTTTTTCATTGAATTGTTTAAAAAAAATAGAAATAATTATCGGAAATCTTATTCCTTCGATCAATACCTAAAGAATATATCTGAGAAGGTTGTGTTAAAATTGCAGACCGATCGGTTGAGCCGTTTTTGAGAAATCGTGCTCACCGACTTGGAAAATACCGTTTTGAGAAAAACGCGTTCAAAGTTTCAAAATCACTTTGAAACGGTCCGAGGCGTCTTTACAAATATACGTGTAACTTCGAGAATATTTGTCGGATCGATTTGAAATTTTCAGAGAATATACTCAAATATATGTACATTCCGAAAATGCAATAAAAAAAATCGATTTTTTGAAATTTCCAACTGTGTATAACTCTTTAAGGGAGGAAATAGGGTTAGGACAGTGTTTTCTCAATGATTTTCATGAATTTTTTTATAGTATAAAAAAATAAATATAATTTATTGAAACTTTGAGAATATTTTATACATATATTCAAGTATATACTATAAAATTTTTGAAGAATTTCCTTGAAAAACACCGAAGATATTAGCGACTCCATATTGCAGATCACAATCAGACTCAGCATTTTGCGTACATTCTAGAAGCCGCAATTTTCATCTGAAATCAAACGAGGTTGGAATTTACTTTTATTATATGTCTCTCTTCTATATGAACCTAAATGCTATCAAAAAAATAGAAAATTGAATTTTTTACAGGGGTCAAAACAAAAAAGCATGATTTTTTGCCATTTTTTACAACTTTATTTGCAAAAAAAAAATTATTTAAAATAATGATAATATTCCGATTTTAGGTTCATATAGAGCGCAATACTATAAAGAAAGTAACTGCCAATTTTCAAAACGATTGGTTGAAAACTTTTCAAACTAGCGTGTACGCAAGTTAAAAAATAGACGTTTTCAGAAAAACGCGTTTGAAAAAATAGTGACCGCTCGGTTATACACGTGGCGCGCTCGGGGCCTGAAGAAGAGCTACTCACTTTAATGGCTTTTAACAATAGAACGAGTTGGAATTTTCATTTAAAATTTTGGGAACATATTTTTCAATAGTTTTACTAACAATTTATGAAATTTAAAAAAAATCGATTTTTTGAACCGTCTAACCCTATTTCTACCCTTAAACAGGCTAGTTTTTTAGGTAATTTGCATGTTTAGTTTGGTACATATTTTTTCCATTGGAAAAGGTCAAAGTTAATATCAAAATTCCGATGGCTATTAAAATCTGAGTAATATATATATATTTTTTTTTCATATGTCACAAAAGTTTTCGGCAAATAATTAAATTCGCTGGTTAAAACAACTATTCAAGATATTTTAGAAACAAAATATGAATGAACCTAAAGTAATTCATAGCAATGAATAGCGGAATAACAAGTACTAGGTAGCGATTGTCCGAAAAAAATACAAAAAGACGATTTTTCTCGATAACCATTAAACTTTTACTCAGGTCATATTTGTTTATTCCGATAGATCCAGAGCCAATTTAAGCCCCGTGTCACTCTGACGTGTTACTTTTGGGATACTCTGTATATATTTTTTGTTAATTCGATCGAACTGTCGATCTGTAATAAAAGCTTTCGATCAAAAGCACATATATATAACTCTTCCGGAGTGCATTATCGATAAGGACGAGCGTACATCGAATGCATATAAAGAAGAAACAGGAAAAGCCTTGTCCGAGGATTGCATGCCCTACCTCGTTTATCTTTCACACTCATACACCATATATATAGGTCATTTAATGGACAATCGACAAAGCAATAATGCTAATAATCTATTTTTGTTTTTTAAAATCATTTTTTGTTAATTTCATTAATAGGGCAATACGAAAAAAATGAGCTTCAAACTAATCGTAAGATATTTTTTGAAAATTTGTTAGATCTCTTAAGGGGGAAAATAGGGTTAGGACAGCGTTTTCTCAATGATTTTCATGAATTTTTTTATAGTATAAAAAATGATTATAATTTATTGAAACTTTGAGAATATTTTATACATATATTCAAGTATATACTATAAACTATTAGCGACCCCATATTGCAGGTCACAATCAGATTCAGCATTTTGTGTACATTCTGGAAGCCGCAATTTTCATCTGAAATCAAACGAGGTTGAAATTTACTTTTATTATATGTCTCTCTTCTATATGAACCTAGATGCTATCAAAAAAATAGAAAATTGAATTTTATACAGGGGTCAAAACAAAAAAGCATGATTTTTTGCCATTTTTTACAACTTTATTTGCGAAAAAAAAATTATTTTAAATAATGATAATATTCCGATTTTAAGTTCATATAGAGCGCAATACTATGAAGAAAGTAACTGCCAATTTTCAAAACGATTGGTTGAAAACTTTTCAAACTGGCGTGTACGCAAGTTACAAAAAAGTCGTTTTCAGAAAACCGCGTTTGAAAAAATAGTACCAAGAAAAACAAGCAATATGGGGTCGCTAATATTTTATAGTATATACTTAAATATGTGTATACAAATTTTATAGTATATACTTAAATATAAGTATAAAATATTCTCAAAGTTTCAATGAATTATATTCATTTTTTATACTATAAAAAAATTCATGAAAGTCATTGAGAAAACGCTGTCCTAACCCTATTTCCTCCCTTAATGGCTCATAAGAATAGAACGAGTCGGAATTTTTATTTAAAATTTTGGGAACATATTTTTCAATAGTTTTACTAACAATTTATGAAATTAAAAAAAATCAATTTTTTGAACCGTCTAACCCTATTTCCCCCCATAATGTATTATACAAAGAAAGGTCTTAAAAAAGAAAAAAAAATTCTTTATCTTCATTTCATGATATACATATATTTAAGTATATACACAGAAAATTTCATGTTAATCCGACAAATATACTCGAAGTTACACGCATATTCGTAAAGACCCCTCGGAGCGTTTGAGAGTTGCGTCGTAAGTTTGATTGCGTTTTTCTCAAAACTGTGTTTTTAAAGTCGGTGAGGAAGATTCCTCGGAAATGGCTAAACCGATCAGTCTCGAATTTTTACACAAGCTTTATAAATACATTTTTTAGTGATTAATCGAAAGTATTTTCTCGCTGATAAATATTTTCCATTTTATAAATAATTTAAGGCAAAAATTATTATCGGAAATCGAAATTTTTTTTTGATAAGCCGCCATTTTGTTAAAAATCAATATTTTGCTTATTCCTTAGATTAAATACTAGATAATACCTTATATTAACGAAATATTTTTTGCTTTTTCATTTTGGATGATCCAATCCAGAGATATCGTGCACACCGCAAGACGCCTTTTTTTTAGAGGAGCTTCCGGAGATTGTCTATAGCAGCTTTGAAAATCCTTATTTTTACAAATAAAAAATATGAAAATAAAGTTAAAAGTTATGACAATATGTATATAAATTTTCATGTTAATAAATAAAAATGTCTTTCCAGGAAAAATTCTTGAATAATCGCTTTTTTTCGGTCTCCTGACTGCATACAACTCCTCAAAGTTCAAATTCAGCTTCGCTGAACGCGATCGATTTTTCTAAAATTTTTACAGTAAATTCTTGATTGAAAAAAAAAAACAAATTTTTGTACCCTTAGGAAACTGAGTTAGGTGCTATAGAAAGAAAATACATTTTTTTCCAATTTTTTTACATTAATTTTTGTTATATTATTCTGACGACCAAATTAATTTTTGGAAGATCTGAAAATTGTCATCCAGTATCATTTTTCGTCATCGTACAATATGCAAGAAAAAAAGGATACAAAAATTATGAATTATCGCACGATCTCGTCAATTTGACGCGGAATGGCCCATATATACGATATCTACATCGCGTCAGGATTATTCGCGTGGAATCCTTGCGTAACGTGTTCTCGTTTCGCGAAAATTGCTGTTTCAACTGACGGGATTTTAAACATTGACGAAAAAAAAAAAAACAAACACCAAAGTCCGGTCGGTGTGCAGTAGCGATTTGCTCACTTTCGTATATATGCATGTCACGTTCGTACGAAGCTATATAATATTATATCCACGTCGAAGCCTTGAAGCAAATGTCATCGTTCCGCGAGATATAGATTTTTTGTTATTTCTTATTTTATTTTTTTCGTCAAACGTAACATTAAGGTGGTAGTCTGGTAACTTAAGCCGATTTTCATGTCTTTTTTGGAGGGGGTTTTTGTGTAGGAAAATAAAAATGAATCGTTTTGGATATTTAGGATGTTTTTATTTACATATTAAAGATAAAAAAAAAAAATTTTGAAAAAATGTAATAGTTTATTATTATTATTATTATTGATCGAAGTTGGCAAGCGATTTTTCAAGAATTTTTCCTCGGAAGACATTTTAATTTATTAACGTAAAAAATTGTATACATATTGTCATAACTTTTGACTTTATTTTCATATTTTTTATTTGTAAAAATAAGGATTTTTAAAGCTGCTACAGACGATCTCCGGGAGCTCCTCTAAAAAAAAGGCGTCTTGCGCTGTGCACGATATCTCTGGATTGGATCATCCAAAATGAAAAAGCAAAAAATATTTCGTTAATATAAGGTATTATCTAGTATTTAATCTAAGGAATAAGCAAAATATTGATTTTTAACAAAATGGCGGCTTATCAAAAAAAAATTTCGATTTTCGATAAAAATTTTCGCCTTAAATTGTTTATGAAATGGAAAATATTTATCAGCGAGAAAAAACTTTCGATTAATCACTAAAAAATGTATTTATAAAGCTTGTGTAAAAATTTAATAGTTTATTATTATTATTATTATTGATCGAAGTGGGCACCTCGAAGTTGGCAGCCCGGGTCCTAACTTTTTTTCTGCCAAACCGATTGCTTTCAAATTTTAACAGGCTACTCTACACACTTATAGTTCTCGTCGGAACTACCGAGAAATTTTTTCACCCCTAACTTTTTATTTTAAAACCCTTTCTTTGCTAAAATAAAAGGACTTTAGCAAAGAAGGGGTTGTAAAATAAAAAGTTAGGGGTGAAAAAATTTCTCGGTAGTTCCGACGAGAACAATAAGTGTGTAGAGTAGCCTGTTAAAATTTGAAAGCAATCGGTTCGGTAGAAAAAAAGTTAGGACCCGGGCTGCCAACTTCGAGGTGCCAACTTCGATCAATAATAATAATAATAAACTATTAAATTTTTTCAAACAAATTTTTTTTTGTATCTTTAATATGTAAATAAAAACATCCTAAATATCCAAAACGATTCATTTTTATTTTCCTACAAAAAAACGCCCTCCAAAAAAGACATGAAAATCGGCTGAAGTTACCAGACTACTACCTTAAATACGAGTTCGGCGCGATCGGTCATTATTTAACAAAGACAATGATGCCAATGTGAAAAAAAATATATTTAAAAAACTGAATTACGTGTATTTTTGAGAGATTTTTTGTGACTTATTTGATGGAAGAGTAATATCTTCCGACCAATGTCAATTGACACCTTCCAATCATTGCATTAAAATCGCCAAGCATTTTAATTCCAATGACGTCGATTGAACGACAGGGCCACGTCCTCCGCGGTGAAATGAAGACGTGATTGAAATAAAAATGACCACGATTAATCAAGGTTGGAATTCATTTTTTTATTTTGTTTATTCTAATTGTTCGAATTTTATTAAACAAAACGAATTTTATTAAGTAAAACGCCAGCGAATTGTTTTCCTTTTCTCCGTTAATAACGTCTGTGTTAAGGGGGGAAATAGGGTTAGAACAGCGTTTTCTCAATGATTTTCATGAATTTTTTTATAGTATAAAAAATGAATATAATTTATTGAAACTTTGAGAATATTTTATACATATATTTAAGTATATACTATAAAATTTTTGAAGAATTTCCTTGAAAAACACCGAAGATATTAGCGACCCCATATTGCAGGTCACAATCAGACTTTTTGCATTTTGCGTACATTCTGGAAGCCGCAATTTTCATCTGAAATCAAACGAGGTTTGAATTTACTTTTATCATATGTCTCTCTTCTATATGAACCTAAATGCTATCGAAAAAATTGAAAATTGAATTTTTTACAGGGGTCAAAACAAAAAAGCATGATTTTTTGCCATTTTTTACAACTTTATTTGCAAAAAAAAAATTATTTTAAATAATGATAATATTCCGATTTTAGGTTCATATAGAGCGCAATACTATGAGGAAAGTAGCTGCCAATTTTCAAAACGATTAGTTGAAAACTTTTCAAACTAGCGTGTACGCAAGTTAAAAAAAAGTCGTTTTCAGAAAAACGCGTTTGAAAAAATAGCGCGCTCGGAGCCTGAAGGAGAGCTACTCACTTCAATGGCTCATAACAATAGAACGAGTCGGAATTTTCATTTAGAATTTTGGGAACATATTTTTCAATAGTTTTACTAACAATTTATGAAATTAAAAAAAAATCGATTTTTTGAACCGTCTAACCCGATTCCCCCCCTTAAGGGATATGGCCACGGCAGCGTGTATAAAATCATGTGCACATTTAACAATTTCTTTTGTATGAAAAAGTGATTTATTTCTGAAACTAATTACACATCTATTTAGTATAAATATCAAGCTAATAAAAAGTATTTTTTTTTGTTTTTTTTGTCATACAAAATGGCCGACTACTGCTGTTTGCTTTTGGTATCTTTTTTTTTGAGGCGCTCCGCGGCGTGGCATTTGGCATCCACAATTTTTGACCTAGAACAAGAAAAAAAATCCTTGTTAATCAACATCAAAATACCTAAGAGAAGTACGTACGGAATTTGAAAAATATTGTTTTATTCGAATATTGTAGGCATTTGAACTTAAAAAGTGAATTTCCAGTGAAAACATTTCGCATAAAACTGCTCATAAAATGGAAAGTTCTTAATTAATCAGAAATTCCGTACGTACTTCTCTATGTATTCTGATGTGAATACATAGATCTTCTCTATGTATTCTTGATTAACGTGAATTTTTTTTTTTTCAGTTCTAGGTCAAAAATCGCGGATGCCAAATGGCACGCCGCGGAGCGCCTCAAAAAAAAAGATACCAAAAGCAAATAGCAGTAGTCGGCGATTTTGTATAATAATGAAAATATTTTTTATTAACTTGATATTTATACTAAATACATGTGTAATTAATTTTATAATTGAATCATTTTTTCATACGAAGAAAAATTGTTAAATTTTTTTTATTTTTTTTTTTATTGTTTTTATAAAATTACAATCTGTCGTTTGTGTTCCCGACAATAAGTAATTGAATTGTATTTACAACGGTCGTGAAACTATGGTAGCGTCCAGTGACGCGTCTACATAATGCGGTTATGGTTTAGTTGTGGTTGGTTATTTAATATCGTTTTATTTCCCCCCCCCCCCCCCCTTATTTGGTTTATTTGGTTTACGTAGTTTTTAGTTTTGCTGGAAGCGACGTGGGAGGTCCAGGGGTTTATGGCGCTTCAAGCGCGTTGTTTCTTCACGCCGTTCGAGTAGTTGCGTGGCGAGGTTGTTGGGGTGGGTGTGGATTCTCTCTAGGTAGTTGATGCTGTGTCGTTGAATTTCTTGCCGGACTGTGTTGATGTTCGAAGGTCGTTGTGGATGGTTTCATTAGAGACATACCATGGGGCGTTGAGTAGCGTGCGAAGTGCCTTAGATTGGGCGCGTTGAATGATGTTGATGTTGCTCTCACTTGCTGTCCCCCATAGTTGTATCCCGTATGTCCAAATAGGTTTTATTATTGATTTGTACAGTAGTAATTTATTGTTGAGTGATAGCTGCGATTTCCTTCCGAGTAGCCAGTGCATACTATGGAGTTTGAGGTTGATTTCTTTTCTTTTCGCTGCTATATGTTTTTTCCATGTCAGTTTTCGCTCGAGGTGCAATCCCAAATATTTCACACTGTCATGTTGTGGAAGTGGTTGACCATTGAGGTTGACCGGTGGACAGTTTCCTTTTCCTAGTGCAAATGTGACATGGATGGATTTGTTTTCGCTTGCCTTGATTCTCCATTTGTTAAGCCAGTCCTGTATCTCTGTCAGCTCTTCTTGTAAGGTGTTTGAGGCTGTAGTCGGATTTTTATTTGAAGTTACTAGTGCTGTGTCATCGGCAAAGGTTGCCACAGTGACTCCTCGTCGCACTGGTAGATCGGCTGTATGTAGGGTGTACAGTACGGGCCCGAGAACGCTACCTTGTGGTACTCCTGATTGTATGTCGTAAATGCTGGATATATCTTGCCCGTGCCTTACCTGAAATCGACGATCTTTGAGATAAGATGAGAATAGAGTAAAATATTGGGGCAGTTGTCGTTTTATTTTATACAGAAGGCCCAGGTGCCAAACTTTATCGAAGGCTTGCTGAATATGTAGAAATGCTGCAGAGCAGTATTCTTTTCTTTCCAGGGACTCCGAAATTGTTTTTGCTACCCTGTGTACTTGTTCAGTGGTTGAGTGCTGACTCCTGAATCCAAATTGGTGTTCTGGTATAGCGTTCTCGTTGTCCAGGAGTGGTTTTATTCTTTTTAGGAGCAGCTTTTCGAACAGTTTCGACATAATCGGCAGTAGGCTAATTGGCCTATATGAGGAGACCTCGTTGGGAGGTTTTCCTGGCTTCGGTATCATTATGATCCGTGCATATTTCCATTGGCTCGGGTAATGTGATGTTCGTATTATGCAGTTGAAAAGTGCGGTGATGAATATAAAAGCTTTTTCCGGTAGCTCTTTTAGTAACTGTCCTGTGATCTGGTCGTATCCCGGTGCTTTTTTCGGGTTGAGGTCTCTGATGATTGTGTGTTTAACCTCTGATGGTGTGAAGTGTCGTATCGGTAAGTTCATTGGTAGAGGGCTTTCTAGGAACTGCTTGACGTGTTGTTCATTGTCAATATCAATATCTCCTGTTGGTGGTGGAGGGGTAAAGACATCTGCAAGGTGTAGTGCAAACGTTTCTGCTTTGTCTCTGTCGCTCTTAGCCCAATTACCATCGCTCGTCCGAATGGGAGGAATTGGTTTCTGCGGTTGTTTCAGTGATTTGGTTGCCTTCCACAACGAGTAGCCCGAGTCTTTGTCATTCGTCAGTTCGCGAAGATATTGCTGCACAGAGTCATTCCTGAATTCGAATAGCAGTTGTTTTAGGTCTCGTGTGATTCTATTGAGATTGTTTTTATCGTTTCGATTGTGGCTTAGTTGCCAGCCTCGGCGTATTCTTCTTTTCTCTGCAATTTTTTCTTTAATTTGTCTCGGGTAGTCAATTTTTTTCATGTTTCTTGTCGTATTTGTCGTTTTTTGCGGGGTTGCTAGCCAGGCTTTTTTTATCATTAGTTGTGTAAAGTATTCTGTTGCAGCGTCTATATCTTCCTCGGTCTTCATGGGTCGTCTAAGGTTGATATCGTTTTTTATGCTTTCTTTGTATGTCTGCCAATCGGTTTTGTTGTTATAGGGAAAGCATCTTGCATCTCGTTTTTCCAAGAAGGTGCTGACAGTAGCTATTACCGGCGAGTGATCAGAGGATAAGTCAGTGTTTGATTCGATGTCTAAGTATGCTCTCGCGATCCCTGCTGTAATAAAAAGTCGAGTAGATCGGGTATTTTTTGCTGGTCCGTTGGCCAGTATGTGGGCTGCCCTGTAGAGAGGTGATCGTAATTTTTGGCTACCAATACTTTCTCGATTTCTCTGCCCCTCGGAGTTGTGAGTCTTGATCCCCATCTTTGGTGTTTGGCGTTGTAGTCTCCACCAGCTAGAAACCTTGGGCCTAATGATTGGAGGAATTCCTCGAATTGTTCTTTTTTTATTCTATGTCTTGGTGGACAGTACACTGCTGAGATTGTTAATGGGCCATTCCAATCTGTAACTGTGACGTTTGTTGCCTGGATTTCTTCTGTTACGTATTTTGAGTGTTCGTGGTGTTTTATGGAGCTGCGTACAAGTACGGCGGTCCCGCCATGCGCTGTTCCGTCAGGATGGTTCGTTTCGTAGGTGTTGTAACCAGTGATTTTAAAGTAAGTTTTGTTGGTAAAATGAGTTTCGGAAATAAGAGCGATGTCGATTTTATTGATGTTGAGGAAGGCTTGCAATTCCTGGTGGTGGTTTGCCAGGCCGTTTGCATTCCATAATGCTATTAAATAGGAATTATCCATTTTTTTGAGTAAACTTTGTGATTACCGTGTTCAGTAGGGTTAGCATGCTGTTCATGAGCTGTGTCTGGCGTTCCAATATTACTTTAAATTCGTTGAAGGTTTTTTCGATGGTGGTGGCGAAACTATTGCTGTCTGTTGTTAAACCATTGTCTGCACGTTGCTGGGCGCTTGCTGCACGCGCATACGTTCGGTCAGGTGAAGTGAGGCTTGACGCTTCTGGTTGAGATGGCAGTTCGTTTGAGGTGTTGGTCGTTTGTGGTCCTGGCCTTTGTCGAGTTGGACCTTGCGATGGTTTGTTCGTCCTTTTGTTAATTATTTCTTGGTAAATGAGACACCCCTTGTAGTTTGCGGGGTGTTCGCCATTGCATAGTGCACATGTCGCGGGTGTATCTGCAGTCTTCTGGCATACGGATGTGTCGTGGTCGTTGCCGCATTTTACACATCTCGGTTTTCTGTTGCAGTATGTTTTTGTATGGCCGTGTCGCTGACAACGCGTGCACTGCACCGGATTGTTGCGCTTTCTGGGTGGTTCTACTTGGATCCTAGCATTCAGAAGAACGTCAAGTTTGTATATTTCTTTGTTGTTCGTGTTCGGCTCTAGGTCCACGAAGAATAGCGGTAATGGGATTTTGGTTCCTCTGCGATATATATTAGCTACGTTGCGTACTTGGTGTCCTGTTTCGTTCAACGCGCTTTTTATGTCCTCCAAGGGGACTGAGGGGTGGAGTGATCGAATCACTACTCTGTATGCTCGCTCCTCTTTTAGTTGGTAGGTATGGTACTCAGCATGCTCTTTTTTGAGCACCTGGATTATTTTCCTATACGCTAAAGGATTTTTGGGCATTATTTTTATCTGTCTCTCGTTATTTGTTGTTTTGTATGTGTATTCGTCCTTGTTTATTGAGTTTTGTATTTTTTCAGTCAGTTTTTGAATGATTTGTACACCTGGTACGAAAATTGGTGGTGGTTTTGGAATTGCGGTATTATCTATGTTGTTGACGTTTCTGTCAGTGCTGTTGTTTTCTCTGTTGGTTTGTTCGATCTTGATTTCATTCTCAGTTTCTCGTAGCGGGGAGAAGCGATTTGAAATATTTGTTGAAGTTTGTAGCGACTCGACGCTCTCGTTATTCCCTCGTTTACGTCGTTTGTTATTGTTTTGGTGATTGATTACTTGCCATGTGTTGCCTGTCTGTTCGCCGGAGTGATTACGCGCGACGAGTAGAGGGGGGTATTTCGGTGTCTCGTTTGATATCGATGCTGAATGTGTTGGCGAATCGATCGCTGTCCATGACATATTTGACTCCGCGGTTTGGCCGTTCGAATTTGGTTTGTTAGCTATGGCTTTAGTACTGCGATTCGTCGGCGCCGCCACCGCCGCCGCCGCGACGTGCGACTCTATGGTCGCGACGCACCTCACTTTATTAGCACACCCTCACTTTGTCCACGGAAAACTTCAATTACACTCTCGCGTATGTTGGTATGGGTATCGCTACGATTCTCGTCGATATTCTGGATTCTCGGAAGATTGTAATACTGGTTACAAGAAACACGTCCGATCGCCTCGAACATTCGACGAAGACTGAAATTGTTAAATGTGCAGATGATTTTATACTCGTTACCGTGGCCAGACCCCTTATGGGGTCACACCACTCTAGCGGCAGAAAAAAGGTCTAACTTTGACGATTTATTTTGGGAGTATGCAAAAAGGAATAGGATTTCTTTTCAGAGGGTTTATTTAACACATATTGAAGTATGAAAGGAAAATTTTTTATCATCATTTTGATACAAAATGGCGGCGATAGAGCCCATCTTGAAAATCGTCATTTTTTAAAAACACCTTCATGGGAAGTCGGTTTTCTCGTAAAGTATAAGACCTGGAACAAAAAACCAAAAATTTCGATAATCTATATACTATTGGCTATGGAACTACGCAGAGGTTTTTTTTACATCAAATTTTGTAGAAATGGTGCACTTTTGAAGAAATGAATCGATTTTTTACCAAAAAAAGTCGGAATGAGCTTATAAAAAAAAAGTTTACATTAAATAAAAAAACGGCTTCGTACTCCGATAGAGAATGTTATTGTGAAGCTACTATCAAAATTTCAAATTGATCCATGCAACGGTGTTCAAGTAACACGTCCTCCCAGTTTGAAAAAGACGATTTTCAAGATGAGCTCTGTCGCCGCCATTTTGCATCGAAATGGTAGTAAAAAATTTTTTTCCATACTTCAATACGTGTTAAATAAACCCTCTGAAAAGAAATCCTATTCCCTTTTTTATACTCCCAAAATAAATCGTCAAAGTTAGGCCTTTTTTTCTGCCGCTAGAGTGGTGTTACCCCTCAAGCTTAATTTTTATTTCGCACTTTCGAAATAATCGAGATAGGCGATATGATAAAAAAATTATTTTACAATTGTTTACCTGAAAGCAGCAAAAAACATGTATGTATGTATGGTATATTCGACGGAAACGCGCATTTATAGTCCATGACGTGACGGAAATTTGTGATGACATGAAATTTTATAAAAATACACAAAATGACGGAAGCACGTAACACTCGCAATTACGAGATCAACAATTATTAGTAATGTTACAACTAGAAAAATGCACGCAATCGGATTTTTTTTTTTTACGTTTTGGGGTTATCAAACAGTTGGAACTTGAATGTATATATTTTTTTTATTGTCAGGAAAAAAAAACGTCCTACAGTTTTTTCGATTCGTAATTCGTTTAGAATTTTCGTTTTTTTTTTAATTTTATTTATGTTTTCGTCAAGAGTCTCGCCTTAAGGTAGTAGTCTGGTAACTTAAGCCGATTTTCATGTCTTTTTTGGAGGGCGTTATTTTGTAGGAGAATAAAAATGAATCGTTTTAGATATTTAGAATGATTTATTTACGTATTAAAGATACAAAAAAACTTTTTTTGAAAAAATTTAATAGTTTATTATTATTATTATCATTGATCGAAGTTGGCACCTCGAAGTTGGCAGCCCGGGTCCTAACTTTTTTCCTACCGAACCGATTGCTTTCAAATTTTAACAGGCTACTCTACACACTTATAGTCCTGGTCGGAACTACTGAAGTTAAATTTCATGGATAAATAACAAATTGGTGGACTTTGGAAAAAAAAGTCCTTTTATTTTAGTTAAGAAGGGGTTGTAAAATAAAAGGTTAGGGGTGAAAAAATTTCTCGATAGTTCCGACGAGAACTATAAGTGTGTAGAGTAGCCTGTTAAAATTTGAAAGCAATCGGTTCGGTAGAAAAAAAGTTAGGACCCGGGCTACCAACTTCGAGGCGCCAATTTCGAGGCGCCAACTTCGATCAATAATAATAATAATAATAATAAACTATTAAATTAAAAAAAAATTTTTTCTATGTATCTTTAATATGTAAATGAATACATCCTAAATATCCAAAACTATTCATTTTTATTTTCCTACAAAAAAACGCCCTCCAAAAAAGACATGAAAATCGGCTTAAGTTACCAGACTACTACCTTAAGGGGTGTGCCCACGGTAGCGGGTATAAAATAATGTGCACATTTAACAATTTTTTTTTGTATGAAAAAGTGATTTATTTATAAAACTAATTACACATCTATTTAGTATAACTATCAAGCGAATGAAAAAAAAATTTTCTCCTTTTTTTGTTACACAAAATGGCCGACTATTGCTATTTGCTTTTAATATCTTTTTCCTCGGGCGTGATATTTGTCATCCACAATTTTTGACTTACAACAAAAAAAATATATATATTCCCGTTAATCCACATCGGAATACCTAGAGATGTACGTACGGAATTTGAACAATATTGTTTTGTGTATTTTTGAAAAAAAAAAAAAAACTATCACCTTAAGGAGGGGGTACGGTTAATTCGGTGAAAAAAGACACTTTTTCAAACATATTTTACAAGATACGGGCAATGTATTTTAAATTGAATGATTACAGTATTGTAGAGTAACATTTCAAGAATATTTTCTGAAAATTTCAGCGGAAAATATTGAAAACTAAGCCGTTGGCAGCAAATCTCCGGAAACGTCTCCAAAAAAAGTTGTTTCCCGTTGACGGTTGTAACTCATCACTCGATCATCTGAAATGAAAAAATTAAATTGATTTTATTGGTTTATGAGTTTCCCGAGATAACGCTGTCGAGTTTTTTTTTTATTGATTTTTCAATTTTTTGGTAATACTGGAATGTCAAAAACGCGATTTTTGCTTGAAAAATCGGCAAATTTGTTATTGTAAAATAAAAAATAACAACAAATTTAAAAAAAACTCGATAGCGTTATCTCATGAATTATACAGAGAAAGAGTGTACCAAGTTTGAAAAGGATCGGTGCAATAGATTTCAAACTACAGCTATCACTGACTTTGAAAACGTGGAGTGTGGCAAAATCGCTTTAAAGTTTTTTACATTAAGGTAGTAGTCTGGTTACTTAAGCCGATTTTCATGTCTTTTTTGGAGGGCGTTTTTTTGTAGGAAAATAAAAATGAATCGTTTTGGATATTTAGGATGTTTTTATTTACATATTAAAAAGACAAAAAAAAATTTTTTTGAAAAAATTTAATAGTTCATTATCATTATTATTACTGATCGAAGTTGGCACCTCGAAAAAAAAGCGCGTGGGGGACCCCGGTGATTTTCGCTCTTGATGTTATCTGAAATAAAAAATTCTTGATAATTCTTGATCTATAGACATGTCATTCTGGTCGAAACTACTGAAGTTAAATTTCATGGATTTCATGGAGTAGTTCCGACCAGAATGACATGTCTATAGATTAAGAATTATCAAGAATTTTTTATTTCAGATAACATCAAGAGCCAGAATCACCCACGTGCTTTTTTTTCGAGGTGCCAACTTCGATCAATAATAATAATAATAAACTATTAAGCTTTTTCAAAAAATTTTATTTTGGTATCTTTAATATGTAAATAAAAACATCCTAAATATCCAAAACGATTCATTTTTATTTTCCTACAAAAAAACGCCCTTCAAAAAAGACATGAAAATCGTCTTAAGTTACCAGATTACTACCTTAAAAAATCCGAATTTTTTTCTTTTTTTCACTATATACTTACTGCCTTGCTCAAATCCTCGTAAATAGGTTTCATAGCACTGAGAACATCACTAGGAAGCGCAGTATAACTGTGTTTGAATGTCTGCAAATTATTTGCTGCTGCAGCTTTCGAAAATTCGCACCAAAGAGTCGTCGCCGCTCAGGCATTTCCCGAGCGGCGACAATTGGTTAAAATTCCATATCTCCGTTAGTTTTGCGCCAGTAACTCTAAAAATTTGATACAACATTCTTGAGATATTGTGCATTCATAAAATAAAATATTACAAAAATCGAACGAAAAAACATTTCAAGACCATACCCCCTCCTTAATGTAAATTAAGGGAGAACACCACTGTGACCCCCTGTTTTTTTTTCACATTTTTCAAGAATTTTTTTAGTGGGAAAAAAAAGAGATATTTGAAAAATTTTTTCGGGTTTTGTTCCTTGTTTATTAATGTATCAAAAAACATTTTTTTCACTTTTTTCACGCCGCATGGCGGCGCTGGGGAAGCTTTCGCGTCAGGTGCTGTCATTTCCGCGACACGCAGCAGAACTCTCTTCAACGTCGATCTGAAAAAAAATACCGAGTGTTTTCGTTAATAATATGATATTTTGAAGAGAAGTACACAGGGATTTGGAAAAATATTGTTTAAAAAAAAATAGGCTCGCCTTTAAAATTAACTTTAATTTCAAAGACGTGCCTATTTTTTTTTAAACAATATTTTTCCAAATCCCTGTGTACTTCTCTTCAAAATATCATATTATTGACGAAAACACTCGGTATTTTTTTTCAGATCGACGTTGAAGAGAGTTCTGCTGCGTGCCGCAGAAATGACAGCACCTGACGCGAGAGCTTCCCCAGCGCCACCATGCGGCGTGAAAAATGTGAAAAAAATGTTTTTTGATACATTAATAAGCAAGGAACAAAACCCAAACAAATTTTTCGAATATCTCTTTTTTTTCCCACAAAAAAAAATTCTTGAAAAATGTGAAAAAAAACAGGGGGTCACAGTGGTGTTCTCCCTTGACTCATTTTTTATGATGATAAAGCGTCGTTTAAGGCCGTAGTCTGGTCTAGAGCGAGATTTTTGACGTCATTTCTAATGTGCAATAACGTTTAAACCGTTGAAGTTATCTTGATGAAAATTTACACGTGCATTTATAGATCCTTAGAGAATACTTGTACATTAAAAAAAAAAATTATTCTAAATATTTTCATGTAATTTTGCCTTGTTGCAACATGGTGCGCCGAAATCGCCGCCCACTCTGGACGATGTTGTATGCATCTGAAAAAAAAATATATATATATATTCTCAATCTGTATGAGTATTCTAAGCACTGGTAGCAGAATTGGTACTTAAAAAAAATTTTTGACAAAATGGCGACCTGTTGAACTTTCATTAATGATATTTCATTATACGACGGATTATAAAATGTCGGCAAAATTATTCTTCGACTCAATAAAAATTTTTTTTAAGTACCAATTCTGCTACCAGTGCTCAGAATACTCATACAGATTGAGAATATATATATTTTTTTTTTCAGATGCATACAACATCGTCCAGAGTAGGCGCCGATTGAGGCGCACCATGTTGCAACAAAGGCAAAAAACTACATGAAAATATTTAAAATATTTTTTTTTTTAATGTACAAGTATTCTCAAAGGATCAATAAATGCACGTGTACATTTTCATCAAGACAACTTCAACGGTTTAAACGTTATTGCACATTAGAAATGACGTCAAAAATCTCGCTCTAGACCAGACTACGGCCTTAAGCTAAAAAAAAATCAATTTTTTTGTAAATTTTACCGTCCCCACAACCCTTAAAGTTTTTTATTAATTTTTTTCGTTTACAGGACTTTGCGGGAAGCTGCACGATGACCTAGTTGGAATTTAGTGAGTTCCAGCGAGCGAGTTACTTCTCTACCGTTCGGAATCTCGAGGTTTTTGTTTCGTTAGAACATTTTTTTTTTGTGTTTTCACAATTGGAGTGTTAATTGCGACGGCGTCATAAAAAGGAAAAGAAAAGCACAGAAGATCAGGATGATGCTGATAAAAAGTTTCTTCAGGAGGATCATCAAGGACTTCAGGCACAAGGAACTCTTGCCTCTAAAATTGATATTTTTCGTTCAAGCATCGAGTAAATAAATATTGTTTTTTTTCCCTTAATTATCGTGAGAATGAAAAAATATAAATTATTTGTAAAAATTCGAATTTCCATTATTATTAATATGAAAAGAAATATTTTTGATTAACAAAAAAAAAAAGCCTAAAACTTTTATGTCGAACGATTTTCGTTTCGTAGCTCTGTACGTTCTTTATCCTTATCTGACGATTCACATGAGAGAATTGGGTATAAATGTCGAGGAGACGGCCATTATGAGCGCGGTGACGCCTATAGTTGCGATAGTTATGCCACCGCTTGCGGGAATGCTCGCCGATCGAATTGGCAATTTTAAGGTTTGTTCGTAAAGTGACATTTTTTTTTGTTATTCTAAATGAAATAAATAATTCGAAGTGGTGTATTTTGGAACAGAGGAAAAAAAGAGTAATAATAATATTGTGAAACGTTTTTTTTTTTTTTTGTAATTTAGATATTATTGTCGTTTTTTTCGTCACTCGGGGGTGCGGCTGCACTTTTGCTTCTGCTAGTACCGGTGGGCAGAGTGACGGTACGATTTCCGGAAAGAGTCATCATGGATCTGAGTTGTCCTGGCTCGGAGGGTGAATTAATTTACACGATGAGCCAGATTAATCCGTGCTACACGAAATTACAGCCGAAAGTCTCGGCGAGAATCGAGAGCTGCGGGTAAGAAAGAACAATAGAATTTAAGGGAGGGGTAAGGGTTTCAGCGCAAAAAAAAAACACTTTTTTTGCGATTTTTTTTCTCAAATATGGATTGAGCAATTTTATTCGAACCTTTTGTACATTATTGGGCATACTTTTGACAATGTTGTGTAATTTTTTCACGCAGAAATATTGAAGCATAAGCCCGTAACAGAGCTTCCCCCAGAACGTCTTGGAAAAAAAACAATTTGCGGTGTTCACTATAACTCGGCCGGAAATTATCTGAAAATGAAAAACCATGAAAATTTAGTCAAATTATAATCAAATCTTTCCCCCAACGTTCTCTGATAATTTTTTTTTTCATTTAAAAATTTTTGGCGGCCATCTAAAGTGTGAACTGTTATTTTCCACGAAAAATTCCGCCATTTTGTGGGTGGGAATCACCCTTAATGTAAAAAAAAAAATTGAACGAAACGTTGGGGGGAGGTATTTTATATGTAGAAAATGTGTACAAAGTTTGAAATGAATTGGTCAAGTAGTTTTTAAATGGCAGTGAACACGGACTTTGAAAAAGTAGTTTTGACAAAAACGCGTCTAAAGTTTATGAAGTAAAAAAGTGAAGAAAACAATTTTTTTTTCCAACTTACACAGAATCATCGATTCCAGCTCGTTTCTTCTTTTAAAATATTGTAGTGTATAGTATACACTATATACTATATACACAATAGCAATGAATAAACTGTATACCTGTTCGACAGCTGCACTGCTAGTCCGACCGCCCGCAGTTGTTAGAGGTATAGCGTTAAAGGCCAGGAGATTAATAAGACAATAACTTCAAGAATATTGCTTAGATCGGTTTAAAATTTTAAGGACATATTCTTGAAATGTTAAACAATAAGATAAGACAAAAAAAATTCGATTTTTCGAAAGTGAAAACCCTTACCCCGCCCTTAAGGACTCACATACCGCTGCGCCCGCTGAAAACCGAGTAAATTTGAAGAATTATTGCAAAGGTTATATGGTGAAAAAAAAATTGAATTGTCGATTTCACATTTTTTCTTAACTTTTGAACTATAAGAAAAAAAATTTAAACATTTTTTTCTTTCAATATTGACGTTATTTTTTACGGATATAAATGGAGTTCTTATGAAAACTTATGGCGCCTCCTGGTCGACATCATAACTTCACCAAAAGTTATCCAATCTGTAAAAACAAAAAAGAATCTAGTAAGATAATGTAGTAGTGATAGTCTGTTGGAGGGAATGATTTTTTTTTTTTTTTTCTCTCTAAATAAAGAATTTACAGTATTTCAAACTTTAGTATGCAATTGAGAAAAAAAATTAGTGTTTAATAATTTATAAAGAATTGCCCAACCAGAAAATTAAAAAAACCTCTCGTCAGACTATAGAGAAAATAATTGTCAAGATTTACAAAAAAATAAAGTTAAAAAATATTCAAAATTGACTGAGTTATCGTGCTGTCTGAAAACATAGTTTTCTCAATGATTTTCATGAATTTTTTTATAGTATAAAAAATGAATATAATTTAGTGAAACTTTGAGAATATTTTATACATATATTCAAGTATATACTATAAAATTTTTGAAGAATTACCTTGAAAAACACCGAAGATATTAGCGACCCCATATTGCAGGTCACAATCAGACTCAGAATTTTGCGTACATTCTGGAAGCCGCAATTTTCATCTGAAATCAAACGAGGTTGGAATTTACTTTTATTATATGTCTCTCTTCTATATGAACCTAAATGCTATCAAAAAAATAGAAAATTGAATTTTTTACAGGGGTCAAAACAAAAAAGCATGATTTTTTGTCATTTTTTACAACTTTATTTGCCAAAAAAAAATTATTTTAAATAATGATAATATTCCGATGTTAGGTTCATATAGAGCGCAATACTATGAAGAAAGTAACTGCCAATTTTCAAAACGATCGGTTGAAAACTTTTCAAACTAGCGTGTACGCAAGTTAAAAAAAAGTCGTTTTCAGAAAAACGCGTTTGAAAAAATAGTACCAAGAAAAACAAGCAATATGGGGTCGCTAATATTTTATAGTATATACTTAAATATATGTATAAAATATTCTCAAAGTTTCAATAAATTATATTAATTTTTTATGCTATAAAAAAATTCATGAAAATCATTGAGAAAACGCTGTCCTAACCCTATTTCCCCCCTCAATGGCTTATAACAACAGAACGAGTCGGGATTTTTATTTAAAATTTTGGGAAGATATTTTTCAATAGTTTTACGAACAATTTATGAAATAAAAAAAAATTCGATTTTTTTAACCGTCTAACCCTATTTCCCCCCTTAAAGTTTCTGGTAGGTACAACGTCCCAACCCGATGTCAGGTCACATTTATTGCTATAACTTTGTAACGGAGTGGAATTTTCTTTTTTCTTTTTGAATAATTCTTAATACTATAAAGAATAAAAATGTGTAAAAAAAAATCGATTTTTTGAAAATTTCAGGGGTATGTGAGCCCTTAAACAAAAAAGAGACGCAAGGGTAACACACTGGAGGCTAGCGGCAAAAAAAGGCCTAGCTTTGACGATTTATTTTGTGAGTATGAAAAAAGGAATAGGATTTCTTTTCATACGGTTTATCGAATACATATTGAAGTATGAAAAAAAAAATGTTTATTATCATTTTGATACAAAACGGCGGCGACAGAGGCCATCTTGAAAATCGACTTTTTCAAATTGTGAATACGTATTACTTGAACAACGTTGCACGGATCGATCCAAAATTTTGATAGTAGCTTCGCAATTACATTCTCTATCGGACAACCTAGCCGTTTTTTTTTATGAAATTTTGTAGAAATGGTGGACTTTTGAAAAAATGATTCAATTTTTTGCCAAAAAAATTAACAGTAAATTGTCTATAAAACAAAAAGTGTACATTAAATTTAAAAAACGGCTAAGTACTCCAAAAGAGAATGTAATTGTGCAGCTACTATCAAAATTTCAAATTGATCCATGGAACGGTGTTCAAGTAACACGTCCTACCAGTTTGGAAAAGACGATTTTGAAGATGGGCTCTGTCGCCGCCATTTTGTATAAAAAAGATAACAAAAAATTCTTTTTTTCATACTTCAATATGTGTTAAATAAACCCTCAGAAAAGAAATCCCATTCCTTTTACCATACTCCCAAAATAAATTGTCAAAGTTAGGCCTTTTTTATCTGCCGCTGGCGTTACCGGTTAGTTTGTCGAAAAAATTGCAGCTACATATGTCACGTTGATTTGCAAAACGAGACGGATCACCGATCGATCCTCCAATCGAGAAGTTACACGGTGAACCACTTTGATCTCTCGACGGGTCACAACACGTCGTACATTTACAACATGACGAAGAACGAATTGCCAGAAGTTCGAGAATCCTGGAGCGACGATCTCCGAGAACATCGGCAAATACGAAATAACGATTTTTACAAAACGTCCGTTCGTCAATTGTCAAAGAGTACCTATTACTTTCCAACGAGACAGCTGTACGAGGTTCGTTGCACCCGTAAATTGTCAGCAGCCTCGAATAACGAAGCTTGGAAAAATTCGACGACAAACAGCGAGGGTTCGTTGCAAAAGAACGAGACGTTCTGTGAATTTGGTGATTTTAATAACAACGTTAATCGAAGCACAATCGTTTATCCGGATAATTGGACAAAGCTCAAAACCATCGAGTCCAATTACATTGATCGTCTTGAGAAAAAGAGGCGTTATCTCGTCGAGGAAATGGCGTCATTGGGAGATGAGATTTACGACGTTGTAAAGTGTAAAAATCCTGATAGAAGCGGTACGAGAGTGTCGATAAGCGTGCCGCTCGTTAATTGGACGTCGAGCAATGTTTCGTACAAGAGTCTTTATATTGAGGGTTGCAGCAAGAGATGCGTTCTCACCGCTTCGAGATCGGAAATTTGTTCGAACGAGGAAACGATCGTCGAGTACAATGTACAAATGACATTTTGGCTTTATCTCGGTATAAGAGTTTTCATCGGTATCATTGGCGGCACGGCTTTTGCTATGTTCGAGGGTGCGGTTATTGCGATATTGCGCGAACAGAAAGCGGATTATGGATTGCAAAGGATTTACGGCAGTATAGGAGGAATGATATCGTCACCTTTATCCGGTCTCCTGATCGATTATGCCAGTCAGGGAAAGGGTTACACGGATTTCAGGTACAGAAATATAACGAAATTTAGTCCTCTACGCCCTCATTTTTTCTACCACACGTAACGTTTCGTTCTTACATTCCCTGCCATATGCACACGGTCGTTTAAATTCTCCTCTTTTTCTCGCACACTCCTCAATGCCATTTTCCAAAAATTCTGAACGTTGGTCCGGTATTCCTGCACGTCCCGATCATTCTTTCCCTGCACTCCCTCCTCCAGCGGATTTTCAATACCATTTTTATCTCCAGCTTCCCTCGTTAAGTTTATAATTCACCCTTCCCCCGTACATCCGGCATCGTTTTGTTAAGATAGTAGTCTGGTAACTTAAGCCGATTTTCATGACTTTTTTGGAGGGCGTTTTTTTGTAGGAAAATAAAAATGAATCGTTCTGGATATTTAGGATGTTTTTATTTACATAGTAACGATACAAAAAAAAAATTTTTTGAAAAAATTTAATAGTTTATTATTATTATTATTATTGATCGAAGTTGGCACCTCGAAAAAAAAGCGCGTGGGTGGCCCCGGTGATTTTGGCTCTTGATGTTATCTGAAATCAGAAATTCTTGATAATTCTTAATCTATAGACATGTCATTCTGGTCGGAACTACTAAAGTTAAATTTCATGGATAAATAACAAAATGGCGGACTTTGGAAAAAAAAGTGTTTCTTTCCAAAGTCCGCCATTTTGTTATTTATCCATGAAATTTAACTTTAGTAGTTCCGACCAGAATGACATGTCTATAGATTAAGAATTATCAAGAATTTCTGATTTCGGATAACATCAAGAGCCAAAATCACCGGGGCCACCCACGCGCTTTTTTTTCGAGGTGCCAACTTCGATCAATAATAATAATAATAATGATAATAAACTATTAAATTTTTTCAAACATTTTTTTTTTTGTATCTTTAATATGTTAATAAAAACATCCTAAATATTCAAAACGATTCATTTTTATTTTCCTACAAAAAAACGCCCTCCAAAAAAGACATGAAAATCGGCTTAATTTACCAGACTACTACATTGAACTCCTTCGCCCATTGCGAAGCGATTCTCTTTCCTATTCCCTCTTGGCTACTCTTTTGGTTAATGATCTTCTTCTTGCTTCCACCTCGGAGAGTTCTCCATCCTAATTCTACCCTTCGTACTGCAATTCGGTTGGTTCTTCGTTACTCTCAAAGTCATTTTAACGCAAGCTTCCTCCTCGCATCCTCGGGTCTTTTCCGGTTCTCACAGATACACTTCGTGCAGAGGCACGCGATTGAATCGGATAAGGATTGATAATTTAAAAAAAACAAATAACATGTTTCAGACCAGCGTTTTATCTCTACGCAGCTCTGAAATTAGCTTCGGGTGTTTTGATGCTGATGATTAATCTCGAATTTAAATCACCGGCGAGCAACGTGGTTAGCGACGTCGTCAGTGTACTGAAGAACATCGAGATTGTTGCTCTCTTGCTCGCGTGTTTTGTTCTCGGTCAGTATGAAAATAAAAAATAATAACAATACGTATTTGCACGAACCTGTTTTCCTGGTTTTTTTTTCATTCAATTTGCTTTTTTTTTTTTTTTTTAATCGCGTCTGTTGATCTTCTTGATGAGGGACATCAACGGCATACGTAGATTTATGATTACAACGGTTGCGCAACGAATTCCGCATGGCGTCGTCAAAATTACATTGTGAAAACGACGTTCGATTCGCAACAGGAGATACTGCAAAATTTTTTTTTTATGTCACTGGCACCCTGCGGGACGTGAAGTGAAAAAATTCGTATTAAAATCGAATCAAGACATTGAAATAATAATTGAAGACTGGAATAGTATTTTATCACCGTAAATTTGCACCTTTCATGATTTAGTCCTGTAAGCGAGCTCCAAATCCAATTTGAGACACTGTAGAGGTAATTTTTATGATATACCTGAACAAAAATTTGTTAGCGAATTCAAGTTTCCAGCCAAATCCCGATTGAGATTTGTCAGGGATGCCCTGAGAAGGGCAGTCCACTTTTGGGCCATTTAAAAAAAAACTAGTGCCCTAGAGCTTAAAGGGAGGTTCTCTCTCTTCATATTTCTAATTGCATATGAAGAATACATTGCAGTTTTTCGACGTTAAACTCCTGTTTTGGCCATAATGATGGACTTTTGGAATAAATGATGACAGTTTTTTGCTAATAACGTGATAAATATTGGATTCACAAGAATTTTACAAGATACCTTTTTATTAGAGCATTACATTTCCTATAAAAACACAATATAAAATTTTTTTATCATGAATAATTTTGAAATAATAAACAATTTTCTTAACAAAATTTTGAATGCATGCATTTTTTCATATAAAAATTCGACAGCTCGGTGGGGTGGGTTAGAATTATTGGACAAAGTACCGCTCGCGCCCAATTTTTTTTTCTGGATATGTTGATTACTTTCAAGGAACAATACCAAAAAATTTCCAACATCACCAAATTAAGAACCACCCTAATACACATATAGAGATGTTTTTCCCCCATTTACGCCAGAACTTAAATATTGAAAATAACAAAAAGAAATAAAACGAAAATAAAATTATTATTTCAACAGGTACCGCATGGGGCTATATCGAGTCTTTTCTGTTCTGGCTACTTCAGGATCTCGGAGGCTCGAGATCGCTGATGGGAATTACTATAACGGTCGGTGGTATCGCCGGTATACCACTTCTCGTTTTATCGGGACCGATAATACAGAAAATCGGCCATGCCAATGTTCTCGTTATCGGCTTTGTCTTCTACGCGGTCAGACTTTTAGGTCAGTTTCATGTGTGCGCTACAAAAGTATCGTTTACTGAAAACTTTTTACCGACGAACGGGGGAGATAGGTTTGGGACTACGTTTTTTTTTCAGTGATTTTCATGAATTTTTTTGGAAACAAAGGATTGTATATAATTTATTGAAACTTTGAGAACATTTTATACATATATTCAAATAAATATCGTAATTTTTTTGAAGCATTTTCTCGGAAAATATGGGCTGCCACCTTTCGGAAGTCACCTTCAGGTGTGTTTGTGTACATTCTGCAGGTCACAGGTTTCATCTGAAATCCATAGGGTCTCAAATTTATTTTAAGGCTATGTCTTTCTTCTATATGAACCTAACTTCCCGCCAAAAAATTGGCAATTGCATTTCTTAGAGGTGTTTAAACAAAAGAGCATAGATTTTTAAATTATGCTCTTTTGTTTAAACATCTCTAAAAATGTCATTTTCAATTTTTCGGAGGGAAGGTAAGTTCATATAGAACAAAAATATGTCCTTAAAGTAAATTTAAAAACCTATTGATTTCAGATGAAAACTGTGGCCTCCAAGATGTATACAAACCATTACGTCTGTTTGTGACGTCCCATGGGCGGCAGCTCATATATTCCGAGAAAATACTTAAAAAAAATTCCGATATTTATTTGAATATGTACAAAATATTCTCAAAGTTTCAATAAATTAAGTACACTCCTTTCTTGTCAAAAAAATTCATGAAAATGACTAAAAAACTTAGTCCTAAGCCTATCTGACCCATTAACAATCAAACGACACTTGTTCGAGTGTCAATTAACAAAGCTTGTATATTGTACTCCTTCCTTCATGACGTTAATTGTTTTTAAACGATTTTTCAAAGTCAAAATGCCTGCTGTTTTGGTGGAAGTCATTTGAGTGAAAAATTACCGTCAAATGACCAAAAGCAGGAATGTAGTATCAAAATGACGGTTTTATCACAACGGTTTTTTACTTATTAGCCGAAAAAAAACGGTTAATCATGCTCGACGGCCATTTTGGTGAACCGCTCGAGAAATTTCTCATTTATGTACGCGGTCATTTGACGCTGTTGCAACTTTTATCTTCTTCTCAACTCAATTAACAAAGCTTTCTAAATTTTACTCTTTGCTTCATGACTTTGATTGTTTCAAAACGATTTTTCAAAGTCAAAATGCCCGCTGTTTTGATGGACGTCATTTGAGTGAAAAATGACCGTCAAATGACCAATATCAGGAATGTGGTATCAAAATGACGGTCATTTGACGGTTTTATCACAACGATTTTTTACTTGCCAGCCAAAAAAAAACGGTTAATCATGCTCGGCGGCCATTTTGGTGAACCGCCCGAAAAATTTATGTACGCGGTCCATTTGACGCTCTTGCAACTTTTATCTTCTTCTCAACTGAATTAACAAAGCTTGTAAATTGTACTCTTTACATCATGACGTTGATTGTTTCAAAACGAGTTTTCAAAGTCAAAACGCCTGCTGTTTTGATGGACGTCATTTGAGTGAAAAATGACAGTTAAATGACCAACATCAGGAATGTGGTATCAAAATGACGGTCATTTTACGATTTTATCACAACGATTTTTTACTTATAAGCCGAAAAAACGGTTAATCATGCTCGGCAGCCATTTTGGTGAACCGCTCGAGAAATTGCTCATTTATGTACGCGGTCATTTGACGCTCTTGCAACTTTTATTTTCTTCTCAACTGAATTAACAAAGCTTGTAAATTGTACTCTTTACATCATGACGTTGACTGTTTAAAAACGAGTTTTCAAAGTCAAAACGCCTACTGTTTTGATGGACGTCATCTGAGTCAAAAATGACCGTTAAATGACCAGCATCAGGAATGTGGTATCAAAATGACGGTCATTTTACGATTTTATCACAACGATTTTTCACTTATAAGCCGAAAAAACGGCTAATCATGCTCGGCAGCTATTTTGGTGAACCGCTCGAGAAGTTGCTCATTTATGTACGCGGTCATTCGACGCTCTTGCAACTTTTATTTTTTTCTCAACTCGATATAACAAGCTATAAAAAACAAAAAATTGTCTTTCTTTTTCACAGGATACTCGATAATATATAATCCTTGGCTGTGCCTGATATTCGAAGCGCTGGAATCGGTAACGGCGTCGTTGAGTTTCACCGCTGCTGTGACATACGCGGCAAAACTTTCGACAACGACGACCGACACCTCGATACAGGGTTTATTGGGTGGTCTTTATTACGGTGTTGGCAAAGGTTCCGGAAGTTTGATTGGAGGTTATCTGATGAAGGCATTCGGCACACGTCCGACCTATCAGATATTCGCGGTCGTTTGTTTCGTAACCGGTATCATATATTTCCTCTTCAATGCGCTTTATCTAAAGAAACGTCCGCAGGTCGAGGGTAACGATATTGTGAAGAAAAAACCGAAAAAATTGCCAAACGTGGCGAACGGCGATTTGAACGAGAGAAATGAGATGAAGAGGCTGGAGGCTGACTCTAATGTTGGTAAAAATGTCGTTAACGTTAACGAGACATTTGCGCGAAATTATGATGACATTGAGGCGATAAATAACGCGATAAATCTCGATATGATTGAAAAAATGTCGGACATCGAAGAGACAAATGATTCAATTGGCAAGGATGGACTGAGAACGATGGAGAACGGAGAAAAGGTCATAACGAAGAATTTGGAAAATGTCATTAGTTCCAATTGTTCGGGCGTTAATTTGCCTAATGTCCCGATTTCGAAGGATCAAGGAAACGATAATTTTGGCTTTGTCAGAGATAATGATGAATCGACGGATGCAGCTGGTAAATGTAATGTCACCGTTGAGAAACGACCGCAGGATGATAAATAACGGAATTTTCGAAATCGATTAATCGAATTTCTTATCGTGACATTCAATTGCGTGAATATTAAGGGATATGGTAACAGTAACAGCTATAAAATCATGAGCACATTTACCAATTTTCTTTTTCAATGAAAAAGTGATTTATTTATAAAACTAATTACACATTTATTTAGTATAAATATCAAGCTAATAAAAATTTTTTTTTTTGTTATACCAAATGGCCGACTACTGCTATTTGCTTTTGGTATCGTTTGCTAATTGGCGCGATAAGTAACTTCGACAATTTTTTACCTAGAACAACAAAAAAAATTCTCGTTAATCTACGTCAGAATATCTCGAGAATAACGTAATGGAATTTTAAAAATATTGTTTTATTAAAATATTGTAGGCATTTGAACTTAAAAGGCGAATTTCCAGTGAAAAAATTTCGCATAAAACTGCTCATAAAGCGGCAAGTTTTTAATTAATCAAAAATTCCGTACGTAGTTCTCTGCGAAATTAGAAATATAATAAAAAAATTTCAAGTCAACCGGGTAAAAATTGTCGAATTTATTTGTCACGCCAATCAGAAGAAAAAAAAATACCAAAAGCAAATGGCAGTAGTCGGCCATTTTGTATAACAAAAAAAAAATTTTTTATTAGCTTGATATTTTTACAAAGTAGATGTTTAATTAGTTTTATAAATAAATCATTTTTTCATACAAAAGAAAATTGTTAAATGTGCACATAATTTTATACCCGTTACTGTGGTCATAGTCCCTCAATGGAAACTGTTTGAAATGGAGAAAAAAAAAAAATCGGTACGTTATTTTTATCGCTAAAAAATTACAATAAATTTTGACACGCATAAAGTTACGAATTTATCCGCAAACAATTGAGAATCATTTGAAATTATTCTTCAATACTCAATAAATTCATCACAAAATAATTATGAACAATCGATTCAATTGTAATGATTATTTTTACATGATCATTATTTTGTGGAAAAAGTATCGTGGGTAAGTTTTCTTTGTTTTTTCTTTTTTTCGTTCAAACAGTGTCCTTTGGTCACGCAGCAATTTTTACAGTTTGAAAAAAAAATACTCCGTTATGGGCGGAAAAAAAACGAAGAATTTCTTCGAGAATCCATACGAGGATATCGGGGGACGTAAAATGCTCGCGGACGAACAAGTGACGAATTTTGTACAGTATTTTTTATTGTTTATGTTTTTAGATGTATATTTCTACTATATATATATATATATATATATATATATATATATATATTACGAAACCTGACGACATCTTACTCCAAATATTTTATTTATCTCTGTTGATTTTTTTTTTGTTTCACCGTTTCCTATGCCACAGTGATCTATTTTTTTTTTAAATAATTACATTATGTAGATATTTATATGGGGTATTGCACGTTAAATCGACCTGGCTGTGATCCTCACGCGCTTTGGGATTTGGTGAACAATTTTTCATATTGTTGTTACAATATTAAAATACAGTCAATTTTCGTTTCTAAATTTTGTTAGGCAGCCACTATTCCGTATTGATTTTGCATTTAAAAAAAGTTTAGCCGTAATTTAAAAAGCTGAAAAAATCCGGAGAATTCTTCCGTCTGATGTCAAAATTTTGAGGCCATATCCCAGAAGGGGAGGCATTTTTTTTTCAAATTTTTCAATTAAATATTTTCGTAAACTTATCATTGAAACCCGTTTCTTTTTCCAGCAACAATGTGGAACATTGTGAACCAAATCCTAAGTCCTAAAGGATCGTCGATTTCACGTGGGTGGCCTCGTACATACGTATAGCGATAATTTTAAGTTCCTTCGTAATGAGATTTGCCAAACCGTTTGACAATTCAATTTGTAAAAAACGATTGGCCACTAGCTTTGATAAATAAAAGCCCAAAGAGCCAGTTAACAACAACAGTGGTTGTTTTTCGAAATATACAAAAACAAACCTGCGAAAAATCCCGTTTTTTTTAATCGTAGTAGTAAAAAAAAAATCGAATCGCCCTTTAAGGGGTCACACCACTCTAGCGGCAGAAAAGAAGGCCTAACTTTGACAATTTATTTTGGGAGTATGAGAGAGGGAATAGAATTTCTTTTCAGAGGGTTTATTTAACACATATTGAAGTGTGAAAGAACATTTTTTTATTATCATTTTGGTACAAAATGGCGGCGACAGAGCCCATCTTGAAAATTGTCTTTTTCAAACTGGGAAGACGTATTACTTGAACACCGTTACATAGATCGATTTGAAATTTTGATAGTAACTTCACAATTACATTCTCCATCGGAGTACGTAGCCGTTTTTTTGATTCAATGTAAACTCTTTGTTTTTATGAACAATTTATTGCTTTTTTTGGCAAAAAATCGATTCATCTTTTAAAAAGTGCACCATTTCTACAAAATTTGATTTAAAAAAAAAACCCATACGTAGTCCCATAGCCAAATTTTTGTTCCAAGACTTATACTTTACGAGAAAACCATCCTCCGGTGAAAGTGTGTTAAGAAGTTATGCGCAGTTAGGAGACCAAAATAAGCGATTCTTCAAGAATTTTTCCTGGAAAGACATTTTTATTTATTAACGTAAAAATTTATATACATATTGTGGTAACTTTTAACTTTACTTTCATATTTTTTATTTGTAAAAATAATGATTTTTAAAGCTGCTATAGCCGATCTCCGGGAGCTCCTTCGAAAAAAGGCGTCTTGGAGGCGAGCACAATATCTCTGGATGCGATCATTTACCAGGGGTGTTAGTTGAAGTTTGCCGGTTTTACCATAGATGTCGCTAGCAATATGTATACATTTCTATGATTTGGCATGTATGTCATTTTTTTTTTTTGATATTAACCTACAAAAATACGCAAGTCACATTCCGCCAAAATAATAGCGTCATATTTGTTTACCTCAGTGAATACGTCGAGTTTCGTTCCAAGTAAATAGCATTTGCGGCATTCGTTGCTTTTCTTATTTCATCAAGAGAAAAAAGCAGCTGAAGCTCACCGGTTGCTGGTAGAAACTTATGGTGAACATGCTCCAGTGATTAGAACATGTGAGACATGGTTTCGTCAATTTAAAAGTGGAGATTTCGATTTGACAGACAATGAACATCCTGGTGCAGCGAAAAAGTTCGAAGACGAGAAATTGCAGGCGTTATTGGATGTTGATCCAACCCAATCGCAACAAAAATTGGCAGAAACACTAAATGTGACTCGAGGAGCAATTTGCCAACGTTTAAAAGCCATGGGAAAGATCCAAAAGTATGGAAAATGGGTGCCACACCAGCTGAACGATAGACAAATGGAAAATCGAAAAACCGTTTGTGAAATGCTGCTTCAACGATTCGAAAGGAAATCTTTTCTGCATCGAATTGTCACGGGGGACGAAAAGTGGATTTATTTTGAGAACCCGAAGTGAAAAAAATCATGGCTTTCACCTGTTGAAGCCGGCCCATCGACTGCAAGGCCAAATCGCTTTGGCCGTAAGACAATGCTCTGTGTTTGGTGGGACCGGTGTGGTGTGGTGTACTACGAGTTGTTAAAATCTGGTGAAACGGTGAACAAGGATCGCTACCGACAACAAATGATCAATTTGAATTATGCGTTGATCGAAAAAGGGCCGAAATGGGCCCGAAGACATGGCAAAGTTATCTTGCAACATGACAACGCGCCGTCTCATACCGCTAAACTGGTGAAAGACACATTAAAAACACTTAATTGGGAAATATTATCACACCCGCCGTACTCTCCAGACCTCGCCCCGTCCGACTATCACCTTTTCGCATCGATGGGACACTCCCTTGCAGAGCAGTGCTTCGCTAATTTTGAAGAAGTCGAAAAATGGCTCGTCGAATGGTTTACCTCGAAAGAGAAAAAGTTTTTTTGGGACGGTATCCATAATTTGCCTGAGAGATGGGCGAAATGTGTAGAAACCAATGGTCAATACTTTGAATAAAAAAATTTTGACATTCCTCTGAAAATTAAGTGTTTTCTTTATCGAAAAAACCGGCAAATTTCAACTAACACCCCTGGTAAGATAGTAGTCTGGTAACTTAAACCGATTTTCATGTCTTTTTTGGAGGGCGTTTTTTTGTAGGAAAATAAAAATGAATCGCTTTGGAGATTTAGGATGTTTTTATTTACATATTAAAGATAGGAAAAAAAATTTGTTCGAAAAAATTTAATAGTTTACTACTATTATTATTGATCGAAATTGGCACCTCGAAAAAAAAGCGCGTGGGTGGCCCCGGTGATTTTGGCTCTTGATGTTATCTGAAATAAAAAATTCTTGATAATTCTTAATCTATAGACATGTCATTCTGGTCGAAACTACTGAAGTTAAATTTCTTTTTATTTTATAACCCCTTCTTTGCTAAAATAAAAGGACTTTTTTTCCGAAGTCCGCCATTTTGTTATTTATCCATGAAATTTAACTTCAGTAGTTCCGACCAGAATGACTTGTCTATAGATTAAGAATTATCAAGAATTTTTATTTCAGATAACATCAAGAGCCAAAATCACCGGGGCCACCCACGCGCTTTTTTCTCGAGGTGCCAACTTAGAACAATGATAATAATAATAATAAACTATTAAATTTTTTCAAAAAATTTTTTTTTGTATCTTTAATATGTAAATAGAAACATCCTAAATATCCAAAACGATTCATTTTTATTTTCCTACAAAAAAACGCCCTCCAAAAAAGACATGAAAATCGGCTTAATTTACCAGACTACTACCTTAAAATGAAAAAACAAAAAAGATTTCGTTAATATAAGGTATTATCTAGTATTCAACGGGGGGGGGGCAAGGTTAATTCGGTGAGAAAACAGCATATTTTCAAGGATTTTTTTTACGGTACAGGTAATAATGCTGGTTTATTTATTTGCGTTCCAATTAATAACAATACAACATCTGAACTATATTTTCCTTAATTTTCATCGCAAAATATTGATAAATAAGCCGTTGGCAGCAAATCTCCGCAGGCACCACGAAAAAAAGTTGTTTTGCGATGAACGCAATAACTCGTCACTGGATTATCCGAAATTAAAAAATCAAAATGCGTTTATTAGGTGAGATGTTTCTCGAGGTAACGCTGTCGAGTTTTTTTTTAATTGATTTTTTCATTTTTCGTAGCACCTGAAAGTCAAAAACGCGATTTTCACTAAAAAATCGCCAAATTTGTTATTGTAAAATAAAAGATAATTATTCGAAAAAAAAAACTCGGCAGCGTTACCTGATGATTTATGTGTTGAAATAGTGTACAAAATTTCAAAAGAATCGGTACATTAGATTTTGAGTTCCAGCGTACACCGACTCAAAAAATGACAACTTTCAGAAAAACGCCGTCTCTCGTTCAAGACCGTATCTCTAATACTCCCCGAATGGCAGCCTTCTAAAGAGCAACCGCTCGTAGGTAAAAATCGATAGTTAAATCTTTAAACGTGTTTTTCTCGAAATGAGATTTTTCCAATTTGCTGACATTGTAACTCAAAGAGCAATTATCCGATTAACTTGAAATTGGAACTGAGTACTCTTCAATATATTTACTCTACAATGACGAAGGATATTTTTGATTGGCTTAAAATTGACGATTTGGCATTGAAAAAAAACGACCATTTTATAGGCAAGAAAACAGACTTTTTTTTCATAACTCCGGCATTTTGTTAGATTTTGATATTTTCCGAAAATCCTACGTCATTGTACAGGAAATACCTTCCAGTTTAATGACATTTTTTCCTTTTTTCGGTTTCAGCTACTCAATCGGCCGGAATCATGTCAGGAGTGGAGGAACTTTTTTTTTGCGCTTCCGAAGGCAGCGCATAAGTCGCCTGAATCTCAATATTTTTCTATGAACAATTTATGTAATACAGGTCAAATATAGCTAAATATATTCTTAATTTTCCGAAACATTTAACTGAGTAATTTTCTTCCAAAAAACTCCCGAACATCACCCCAATTTTCAACGTTCACACTGGTATGGCCCCTTACAATTTTGCACACTAGAAAACCGGTCTGGAGCAACGGACGCTCAAATGCTCATAACTCCGTTAACGCGGTAGTCTGGTCTGGAAATTTGAAAAAATCGTTTTTTTTTCATTTTCTTATTCCTTAGACCTTTCTTCATACGCTCCTGAAAACCGTTTATTGATATTTCAAAAATTAGCCGAGAAATAAAAATTCTAAGGAAGCCACGCGCTCAAGTAGCGCGGTCGGGAAGCAGCTGCGCGGACGGTGTCAAAACTTTGAACGCGTTTATCTCAGAACTAGGTTTTTCAAATCGGCGCCCACGATATCTCGATAACTAATGGACCGATCGAGCTCAAATTTGGCACGTACCTTAGGTAGCCTGTTTCTGAGGACTGGTAGCAGAATTGAGTCGAACAATAATTTTGCCGACATTTTATAACTCGTCGAATACCCGAAAATGTATGAAATATCATTAATAAAATTTCAACAGGCCGCCATTTTGTCAAAATTTTTTTTTAAGTACCAATTCTGCTACCAGTGCTCAGAATACTCATACAGATTGAGAATATATATATATTTTTTTTTTCAGATGCATACACCATCGTCCAGAGTGGGCGCCGATTGAGGCGGCTTTCGGCGCACCATGTTGCAACAAGGCAAAAAACTACATGAAAATATTTAAAATAATTTTTTTTTTAATGCACAAGTATTCTCTAAGGATCAATAAATGCACCTGTAAATTTTCATCAAGACAACTTCAACGGTTTAAAAATTATTGCACATTAGAAATAACGTCAAAAATCTCGCTCTAGACCAGACTACCGCCTTAATTTTGCTCCGATCGACTTGAAATTTTGACACAATATTCTTGAGATGTTATACATTCATTTAAATTTTTTTTTTAAATGCAAAAAAAAAAGTTTAAATACCTTACTCTGCCCTTAATCGAAGGCATAAGCAAAGTATTAATTTTGAAGAAAATGGCGACTTCTCAAAAAAAAATTTTGATTTTCGATAAAAATGTTGGTTTTAAATTGTTTATAAAATGGAAAATATTTATCAGCGAGAAAAAACCTTCGATTAATCACTAAAAAATTTAGTTATATAGTTTGTGTAAAAATCTAAGACTGATCGGTTTAGCCGTTTCCGAGGAATCTTCCTCACCGACTTTAAAAACAGAGTTTTGAGAAAAAACGCATTCGAACTGTTCAAAATCTACTTTCAAACGCTTCGAGACAAATATGCGTGTAACTTCGAGAATATTTGTCGGATTGGCATGAAATTTTCTGTGTATATTCTTAAATATATGAACATTACGAAAATGAAATAATTTTTTTTTTTTAAACCCTTACTGCGTACAATCCCTTAAAAAGAGATTTTCAAAATGGGCTCTGTCGCCGCCATTTTGTATGAAAATGATAACAAATTTTTTTTTCATACTTTAATATGCGTTAAATAAACCGTCTGAAAAGAAATCCTATTCCTATTTTCATACTCCCAAAATAAATCGTCAAAGTTAGGCCTTTTTTTCTGCCGCTGGAGTGGTGTTTATCACCCGAGGCTAAAATAATAAAATCGTTAAAAAAAACCTCACAATTCCCCTGCAATTAAAACATAAATTACGATTTTTCCAAATTTATCTTAATATTAAAAAAAAAAGCTTTTTTCAACTTCCTGCGCACCCTGAATTATCGTGAAAGCGATCGACGTCGAAGCCCCACAAACTGTAACGGTCTCTGAAATACGTTACAGTTTGCACATTACATTAGATGATTTTTTTTTCTTTTCCCCGAGACTCCGTTACCCTCCATTTAGCGTCGGTCACGAAATCACAACGAAACGTTCGGTGACTGACCGAGTCCACATATAGGCGAGATTGTACGAGAAGATTTTGCCACTCGAAACGAAACAACTCGACGAGAATGACGCGCGAAAATTTTCTCCGACCCGTTAATTCGTTATTATTTAAATTTTCGTTATTATTATCATTATTATTGGTTGATTCGTCATCGTTATCGAGGATGCTGCCGCAGATCGATTCTTACGCGAGGGTATCGCGAAATCGTGCCGAACCGATCGTCGTTATTGCGAAAAACTTCACTGATCAACGATCGATAAGTCAGTCACGAAGTTTTTCGGAAGTCTCACCATCCCGTTCGCCCGTTTACGTTCCGGCGGAAATAAAAAAATTACAAAACGGCGAAGCGATCGATCATCGTTCGACGAAAAAATATACGACGCTCGATCGCGAGGCGATCGCGCAATTGGATCATTTTGATTCGCGAAAACAGCCACAAAAGAGATTTCATCCGCCGGCTAGTTTCGAACACGTTCTCGCGCACTCTAACGGACCGGGCCCGAAGTTCGAATTGGCGGGAACTAAGAACTCGGCGAAACCGATGTTTCCGGTGCCAAGTTACGCGACACTTCCCAGTGATGTTTATTCGTCGAATTACGATTATCAGACCGATTCTAAACCACCGAGTGACCATTCATCGGACACCGAGGACAGTTTCTCGAAGGTAATTCGAAGAAAAAAATGTAATTGAGAAAATTACGAAATTTTTACCGATCGATTTGTAATCAGAGACCTCGGAAGTCCTTGGACACTAATTTTTATTCAAATCGGATGATTTTCGTTCCTTTGGCAGCCATTTCGAAATCAATTTTGACTTCGAGTCCGTAATCCAGTGACTGAAAATCAGATAGTTTTTTCTTTTCATCAGTCACTTTGAAACTGCAATTTTTAATTATGGAAATTTTCACATTAAAGTCCCGAATCCACGATCGTTGCCGATTAACCATTATTGACTCTGCCATTTTTAATATCAAGATTTTTACTTAAAATTCTAAATGAGCAATCAGAAAAGCCAATTGCATTTGAAACAAATCACTTTTGTCCGTCTCCCTCGTAATACGTGTTTAAAAATACATTTTTCTTCTCATAAATCCTTAAAGACGAATGAAAATAAAGAATTCTGTGCTGCATTCGGAGAAAAATCGGTTGACGCGTTTGTCCCAACGCGCGAAACCAACGACTTCACAAAACAAGAAGGCATCTTTGATTTTTAAATTGCGTAACAATTACATTTAACGTAAACTAAAATAATAATGTTTTTTTTCGAAGATTCCAGACTCTTACGCGCAGCCAGAAATTTACGAAACCGATAATTTGAACGATTCCCCAAAATTTTCGGGATTTTCGTCGGGTTCCACGTACGAGGACAAGTATCCATCGAAACCCGTGGATTTACCGGATCACTACGACCGTCCGAGCTACGGTGACGCGCCTTACGTTATCAATCACGATTACCATCACGACCTGATTTACGATCATCCGCCTGACGATCATTTTCACGATCGTCCGAAAACTACAACGACCGAAGAACCGGAAATGATGGATCAGAGACTGAGCAAACGGCCATACTCGTATTATTACATTGGTAAAAAGCTCTGGTACCTTCCGCTGTATTTCAGTATTTATTTCATAATCTACATAGCCGCACTGGTTCTTAAGAGCATCACCAGACACAAGATCAATTTTCCGGCGAGTTTAGCAGCCGTGGCTGCCGATGCTAGATCGACCAATAAACGTTACGATGGACCTGGCTGGTACGATCTAACCAAACGAGTTCTCGACGGTATCGACCTGTACAACAGCATCGGAAAGTCAAAAAATTCCTAAACAAGGTCGCAATAACCGTTACGTACAAAGAATGAATTAATGGTCGTTACTCGTTATAAAAATAATGGATAATGGATCGGTGGCCATTAGTCATTATAAAATTAATGGATAATGGATTGGTGGCCATTATCAATTATAAAAATAATAGGTAATCGATTGGTGGCCATTATCCATTATAAAAATAATGGATAGAGGATTGGTGGCCGTTAACGATTATAAAAATAATGGATAATGGATTGCTGGCCATTATTCATAATAAAAATAATGGATAATGAATCGGTGGCCATTGACCGTTATAAAAATAATGGATAATGGATCGGTGGCTATTATCCATAATAATAATAATGGATAATGGGTTGGTGGCCATTATCCATTATAAAAATAATTGATAATGGATTAGTGACCATTATTTATTATAAAAATCAAGAATAATGGATCGGTGGCCATTATCCATTTAAAAAATACTGGATAATGAATTGTTGGCCATTATCCATTGTAAAAATAATGGACGAGGATCGACAGACATTATGCATTATAAAAATAATGGATCGGTGGCGATTATCCATTATCAAAATAATGGATAATGGATTCGGGGCCATTATCCATTATAAAAATAATGGATAATGGATTGATGGCCATTATTCATTATAAAAATAATGGATAATGGATAACTGGCCATTATCCATTTAAAAAATAGTGGATAATGAATTGTTGGCCATTATCCATTATAAAAATAATGGATAATAAATTGATGGCCATTATGCACTATAAAAATAATGGATAATGGATCGGTGGCGATTATCCATTATAAAAATAATGATTAATGGATTTGTGGCCATTATCCATTATAAAAATAATGGATAACAGATCGGTGGCGATTATCCATCATAAAAATAATGGATATGGATTTGTGACTATTATCCATTATAAACATAATAGATAATGGATAGGTGGCCATTATCCATTTCACAAATAGTGGATAATGAATTGTTGGCCATTATCCATTATAAAAATAATGGATAACAGATCGGTGGCGATTATCCATCATAAAAATAATGAATCATGGATTTGTGGCCATTATCCATTATAAACATAATAGATAATGGATAGGTGGCCATTATCCATTTAAAAAATAGTGGATAATGAATTGTTGGCCATTATCTATTATACAAATAATGGATAATGGAGTAATGACCATTATGCACTATAAAAATAATGGATAATGGGTCGGTGGCGATTATCCATCATAAAAATAATGAATAATGGATTTGTGGCCATTATCCATTATAAACATAATATATAATTGATTGGTGGCCATTATGCATTATAAAATAATGGATAACAGATCGGTGGCAATTATCCATCATAAAAATAATGAATAATGGATTTGTGGCCATTATCCATTATAAACATAATAGATAATGTATAGGTGGCCATTGTCCATTTCAAAAATAGTGAATAATGAATTGTTGGGCATTATCCGTTATAAAAATAGTGGATAATGGATTGATGGCCATTATGCACTATCAAAATAAACGATAATGGATCGGTGGCGATTATCCATCATAAAATAATGAATAATGGATTTGTGGCCATTATCTATTATAAACATAATAGATAATTGATTAGTGGCCATTATTCATTATAAAAATAATGAATAATGGATTGGGTCCATTACCCATTACCATAATTATCGCAAATGGATGGATTATCATTATCCATTACCAATGGAACAATCTTCCGTACCAATTACCAAAAGAATGGATAATGAATTGTCGAACATAACCCATTACAAAAATAACCGATAGTAAATCGGTTGCCATTACCCACTACCAAAACAATGAATAATCGACCATTTACCATTATTAATTGCGATAATAACGGATGAATGGATCAGTGGTAATAGACAATCGTCAAAATAGGGGATAATGGATTATCGGCCATTATCCTTTACCACGATAAAAATGATTATGAATCAGTGGCAACTGTCCATTATCAGAACAATGAATCGTTAATTAGTTGCCATTAATAATTATCAAAATAATGGATAATGGACGAGTAACCATTATTCACTGTCAAAATAATTGATAATTGATTAGTGATATTTAGTAATTAAGAAAAAGATAAATTGCTAATGGATCAGCGATCAAAATAATCGACAATTCATCGAATTCCATTATCAATTTCTCCAAAGGTCAATAATTTAAAAAAATCGATAATACATTATAAATATAACGACTCATCAATATTCACGGACTCTGGTTAGGAGCTCATCTTTGCGTAGTCAATTTTTCTTTTTTTCTTCAAATGGGTATCGTGTCATTTATAATGTTTTACTCGCAAACATGCTCCTAACGAGACTTCACGTTCCAACATGTAAATTATTTTACTTTTCTCACCGGTACAAGACTGCTGTATTTTTCGTTTTAATTATTACTTGTATCCTGACATTTATTTAGTAATTACGAAAAATAAACAACGATATAACGGAGCACCAGATATTTGTGTTTTTTTTTAAATTACTAATCCTATTCTACTCCCGCATTATTTTAACCATAAATCTGTGAATCCCAAATGAAAATCCTGTTTGCGTGGGTCGGGTTTGTTCGGATAATTGAATGACGATGCCATTGAAAAGGGATCGACGTTAAGTGGACTTGGATTTTTCCACGAAACGGAAAGATTGGCTCTAATTTTACCGGCATGCAGGGGAATACCCGTGCGTAATTATCACCCTTTGATTAGAGTATTGTTTCAACGGTAAATGCACGAGAAATAGAACGGTTAAACGCTAAACACCGGTACAACATATTTTGTGATATTGGAAAAAAATAGAAGAAAAAAAACGCGCCTGCACTAGATAGTCAATGGACGATTGGGGATTCTTAAAAAATAGACGAAAAAAAGAAGAATTAAAGCCCTCGACGTCCACGTGCACGAAATAGTACATGAACTCTGACGTGGTAGAAAAAAAAAAGAAACAAAAAATCTCACGTCTGCCCAGCCAGACTTGTGGTGTTGCCGCATCATTTGGCTCTCGTTTACTCGCAATATCTGTAACAATTAGGGCCATTTAGCGTTCGTCAGGGATAACGTTTGCTTAACGTTACCGATGTTACAGTTATGGCGCATGTGAACACGAGTGAAACACGAGAGAGCGGTCCCCGAACGAGGAACGAGAAAGAAGAAGACAACGAGCCATCGAGTTCTTCAGACGCGTTTGTCCGTATCGATCGACAATTATACATTCGGCATTATCGCCAGTTCGACGTCTCGCTCAGTGCGATAAAAAAATAAACAACAAAACTTCGTGGATAATCGATAATATATTGGGAATTGTACGTGTTGTGTTATTACGTGATTTTGTGTTAATCCCAGTGAAGATTAAATATCGTTTTTTTTTGTTCAACGGGCCTGTAGCATTGTTCTCTGATCTTTTTGGGCGTTGGATGGGATTCGATTAAAATTTTTGTAACTACTATTTTAGGGGTGCAATAGGGTTAGGACAGCGTTTTCTCAATGATTTTCATGAATTTTTTTATAGCATAAAAATGAATATAATTTATTGAAACTTTGAGAATATTTGATACATATATTTAAGTATATACAATAAAATTTTTGAAGAATTTCCTTGAAAAACAGCGACGATATTAGCGACCCCATATTGCAGGTCACAATCAGACTCAGCATTTTGCGTACATTCTGGAAGCCGCAATTTTCATCTGAAATCAAACGAGGTTGGAATTTACTTTTATTATATGTCTCTCTTCTATATGAACCTAAAAGCTATCAAAAAAATTGAAAATTGAATTTTTTACAGGGGTCAAAACAAAAAATTTTAAATAATAATAATATTCCGATTTTAGGTTCATATAGAGCGCAATACTATGAAGAAAGTAACTGCCAATTTTCAAAACGATTGGTTGCAAACTTTTCAAACTAGCGTGTACGCAAGTTAAAAAAAGTCGATTTCAGAAAAACGCGTTTGAAAAAAAAGCAAAATGCTGAGTCTGATTGTGACCTGCAATATGGGGTCGCTAATATCGTCGGTGTTTTTCAAGGAAATTCTTCAAAAATTTTATAGTATATACTTAAATATATGTATAAAATATTCTCAAAGTTTCAATAAATTATATTCATTTTTTATACTATAAAAAAATTCATGAAAATCATTCATAAAACGCTGTCCTAACCCTATTTCCCCCCTTAATGGCTTATAACAATAGAACGAGTCAGAATTTTCATTTAAAATTTTGGGAACATATTTTTCAATAGTTTTACTAACAATTTATGAAATAAAAGAAAAATCGATTTTTTGAACCGTCTAACCCTATTTCCCCCCTTAAGGGCTCACATACTGCTGCGCGCGCTGAAAACCAAGTAAATTTGAAAAATTATTATGAAGGTCATATGGTGAAAGACATTGAATTGCTTATTTCACATTTTTCTTTAACTTTTCAGCTATGAGAAAAAAATTTTTAAATCTTTTTTAACCAATATTAACATTTTTTTTTCGGGTATAAATGGACTACCGATGAAAACCATGGCGCCTCCTTGTCGACATCATAACTTCACCAAAAATTATCCAATCTGCAAAAATAAGAAAGTATCTAATAAAGTAATGTAGTAGCAATAGTCTGACGGAGGGATTTTTGTTTTGTTTCAAAAACAAAGAAATTACAGTATTTCAAAGTTTAGTATGCAATATAAAAAGAAAATTAGTGTTTAATAATTTATAGAAAATTGTCCAACCAAAAAATTAAAAAAACCTCTCGTCAGACTATAGAGAAAAGAATTAGCAAGATTTGAAGAAAAAAAATATTAAAAATTGACTGAGTTATCGTGCTGACAATGTCTAAAAACCTAGTTTCGAGAATAGCGCGTTTAAAGTTTCTAGTATGTACAACGTGAATCTACGGCTAGTCTCCCATTTCAGCTATAACTTTGTAACGGTATCGAATTTTCTTAAAAGTCTTTCTGTGAAAAATTCTTAAAAGTATAAAGAATAAAAATGTGAAAAAAAAATAGATTTTTTGAAAATGTCAGGGGTATGTGAGACCTTAACGGATTAGGCCACTCTAGAGGCCGAAGAACAGGCTTTTTTGGGGATTTTTTTTCAGAAAAACTACAAAATAAATCTAGATTACAAAATAGGGTGTTTATCATACATATCAGTGACTGTATACAATAATTTTTTTGATGCGTTTAATTTCGAAATGGCGGCTGTGCAGCGTTTTTGCGATGACTTCTCCGTTTTTGTTGGTCGGAAACATAACTCACACAATTTTCAACCGATTCACTTGAAATTTTGAATATATCTTTAAAAATACATTGTCTATGGAAGCGCGTAGGATTTTTGTTTTCTATTCCATAGTTCATTTGTTATTAACAATTTTCTGACGATTTTTTAAGCAAATTTTTCACTTTTCACTTTAGAAGTGCGCCATTTGGTCAAAAATCAATATATCGAAAAAATTCTACGCACTTCCATAGACAATGTATTTTTAAAGATATATTAAAAATTTCAAGTGAATCAGTTGAAAATTGTCCGAGTTATGTTTCCGGACAACAAAAACGGAGACGTCATCGCAAAAAAGCTGCACAGCCGCCATTTTGAAATTAATCGCTTCGAAAAAATTATTGTGTACAGTCACTGATATGTATGATAAACATCTTATTTTGTAATCTCGATTTATTTTGTAGTTTTTCTGAAAAAAAAAATCCCCAAAAAAGCCTATTTTTTTGGCCTCTAGAGTGGCCTTACCCCATAACTAGTTTAAAAGCTTAACCATTTTTGTATTTGTAGAAAGAAAACAAAAAGTTACCTTGGCATATATTGACAAAAAAATCCTCCAAGTATCAAAATAATTAGCACAAATTAATTTCGGTAATTTGAATAGTTAAGAAAAAATTCGATTTAGCCCGTATTTGTCTTGAATCAATTTAATAAAAATTTTCATCGAATTCAAAACAATATTCAAGACTTCACTACAGGCTTTATTGCAATTATTCATAAGCATGTAGCTATATATATATTAATTTTTTTCTTTAAGAATCAACGACATTCTCCCGAAGTTCCCTTGGATATAATAACGTCGTCGTAAAACGTTAAAGTGTCACGGTGATTTAAAAGAAATTTTATTCGCGGTTTTCGACTCGGGCGTAAGAAGCGAAAATTCCGCGGGCTTGGGTGAACTTTTTCACGGACAATTTAGTCCCACTGAATCGATCAGTGACGGGGTGGGCGTATCATGAAAACGACTCGACTACTTCGCGGTCTTTTCCTCCTGTCGCTGTTAGCCCATCGGGCAAACAGTCACGTTGACAACGAGGAACGAAGAGCCAGCTACCCCGAGGACAAAATAACGACCGAGAGTACGGCTATCGCTACGACCGTACGGTCCTTCAGGTTCTCATCAATTATTTCGAAATATATAATTATCAATTTTAATAATAAAACGAACAAACGAAATAAAATTATTTTCGCGATTGAAAAGATACTTTTCAATTTATCATTAAGAGATATGGCCACGGTAGCGGGTATAAAATCATGTTTACATTTAACAATTTTTCTTGTAAGAAAAAAATGATTTATCTATAAAACTAATTACACATCTATTTAGTATAATTATCAAGCTAATAAAAAAATATTATTTTTCATTTTTTTGTTACACAAAATGGCCGACTACTGCTATTTGTTTTTAAGCTTTTTTTTCTAATTGGAGTGATAAATAACTTCGACAATCTTTACCCGATTGACTTGAAATTTTTTAATTATGTTTTTAATTGCATTTCGCAGAGAAGTACGTACGGAATTTGAAAATTATTGTTTTATTGGAATATTGTAGGCATTTGAACTTAAAAGGTGAATTTCCAGTGAAAACATTTCGTATAAAACTGCTCATTAAATGGAAAGTTTTTAATTAATTAGAAATTCCGCACTTACTTCTCTGCGAAATGCAGTTAGAAACATAATTTTTTAATTTCAAGTCAATCGGGTGAAAATTGTAGAAGTTATTTATCACGTCAATTAGAAAAAAAGCTCAAAAGCAAACAGCAGTAGTCGGCAATTTTGTATAACAAAAAAACAAACAAAACCCTTTATTAGCTTGATATTTATACTAAATAGATGTGTAATTAGTTTTATGAATAAATCCCTTTTTCATACAAACAAAAATTTTTAAATTAGCACATGATGTTATACCCGCTACCGTGGCCAGATCCCTTAAGGTAGTAGTCTGGTAACTTAAGCCGATTTTAATGTCTTTTTTGGAGGGCGTTTTTTGTAGGAAAATAAAAATGAATTGTTTTGGATATTAAGGATGTTTTTATTTACATATTAAAGATACAAAAAAAAAATTTTTTGAAAAAATTTAATAGTTTATTATTATTACTATTGATCGAAGTTGGCACCTCGAAAAAAAAGCGCGTGGGTGGCCCCGGTGATTTTGGCTCTTGATGGTATGTGAAATAAAAAATTCTTGATAATTCTTAATCTATAGACATGTCATTCTGGTCGGAACTACTGAAGTTAAATTTCATGGATAAATAACAAAATGGCGGACTTTGGAAAACAAAACTTTTTTTTCCAAAGTCCGCGATTTTGTTATTTATCCATGAAATTTAACTTCAGTAGTTCCGACCAGAATGACATGTCTATAGATTAAGAATTATCAAGAATTTTTGATTTCAGTTAACATCAAGAGCCAAAATCACCGGGGCCACCCACGCGCTTTTTTTTCGAGGTGCCAACTTCGATCAATAATAGTAATAATAATAAACTATTAAATTTTTTTAAACCAATTTTTTTTTCCTATCTTTAATATGTAAATAAAAACATCCTAAATATCCAAAACGATTCATTTTTATTTTCCTACAAAAAAACGCCCTCCAAAAAAGACATGAAAATCGGCTTAAGTTACCAGACTACTACCTTAAGGGATAACACCACTCTAGCGGCAGGAAAAAAGGCCTAACTTTGACAATTTATTTTGGGAATATGAAAAAAGAAATGAGATTTCTTTTCAGAGGGTTTATTTAACACATATTGAAGTATGAAAAAAATTTGTTTAATTGTCATTTTGATATAAAATGGCGGCAGCAGAACCCATCTTGAAAATCGTCTTTTGTTTAAAACACCTTCACGGAAGGACGGTTCTCTCGTAAACTATAAGACCTGGAACAAATAACCAACAATTTTTATAATCTAAATACTATTGGCTATGGAACTATGTGAGAGTTTTTTTTCACTTTTAAAAAAATAAATCGATTTTTTGCCAAAAAAAGCCGTAAATTGTGTATAAAAAAGAAGTTTACATTAAATCAAAAAACGACTTCGTACTCCGATAGAGAATATAATTGTGAAGCTACTATCAAAATTTCGAATCGATCCATGCAACGGCGTTCAAGTAATACGTCTTCTCATTTTGAAAAAGACGATTTTCAAGATCGGCACTGTCGCCGCCATTTTGTGTCAAAATGATAATGAAATTTTTTTTTTTCATACTTCAATATGTGTTAAATAAACGCTCTCAAAAGAAATCCTATTCCTTTTTTCATACTCTCAAAATAAATCGTCAAAGTTAGTCCTTTCTTTCGGCCGCTAGAGTGATGTTACCTCTTAAACAAACTTTCAATTAAAGAAACATTAACGTCAATCTCGGTAATCGTATGAAATTTAATTGACTTTGTCAAATCAACGACATTTATTAAATTTATACTTTTTTCACTCGAGTTTATAACGAACAAAAAAAAACAAAAACAATTGTTATTGATGATCCGATAAAACTATAAAAGAAATCGTTCCAGGGATCCAAGATGGTACAAACGTGGAGATGACGAGGAAGAGCACGACGACGATGATGAACAGGACAATGACATGGATCACAATGATCCCGGTGAGACTAAAGCAATATCTCACGGAAAAATCGATTACTGGGGTGGTTATTACGACTTTCTCATCAACGAGGGTAGCTACAAGTTCTGGGCAGTTTTTCAGGTACGAATAGGCCCGTACAAAAATTTATCGAGGAATCCCGGTTTCCAACAAAATCCAAATTTGTTAGGGACGCCCTAAAAATGGAGTCCCTGCGCGGATCCCTGAGACAGTTCTTTAAGGTAGTAGTCTGGTAACTTAAGCCGATTTTCATGTCTTTTTTGGAGGGCGTTTTTTTGTAGGAAAATAAAAATGAATCATTTTGGATATTTAGGATGTTTTTATTTACATTTTAAAGATACAAAAAAAATTTTGTTTGAAAAAATTTAATAGTTTATTATTATTATTATTATTGATCGAAGTTGGCACCTCGAAAAAAAAGCGCGTGGGTGGCCCCGGTGATTTTGGCTCTTGATGTTATCTGAAATAAAAAATTCTTGATAATTCTTAATCTATAGACATGTCATTATGGTCGGAACTACTGAAGTTAAATTTCATGGATAAATAACAAAATAGCGGACTTTGGAAAAAAAGTCCTTTTATTTTAGCAAAGAAGGGGTCCGCCATTTTGTTATTTATCCATGAAATTTAACTTCAGTAGTTCCGACCAGAATGACATGTCTATAGATTAAGAATTATCAAGAATTTTTGATTTTAGATAACATCAAGAGCCAAAATTACCGGGGCCACCCACGCGCTTTTTTTTCGAGGTGCCAACTTCGATCAATAATAATAATAATGAACTATTGAATTTGTGCAAAAAAATTTTTTTTTGTATCTTTAATATGTAAATAAAAACATTCTAAATATCCAAAACGATTCATTTTTATTTTCCTATAAAAAAGGCCCTCCAAAAAAGATATGAAAATCGGCTTAAGTTACCAAACTACTACCTTAACTTCCGGTGCAAATTCTAAGATATCAGACTTAGGGGGTTTGGCCACGTTGGCGGGTATAAAAACATGTGCACATTTAACAATTTTTTTTTGTATGAAAAAGTGATTTATTTATAAAACTAATTGCACATCTATTTAGTACAAATATCAAGGTAATGAAAAATTAATTTTTTTATTTTTTTTTGTCGTACAAAATGACCGATTACTGCTGTTTGCTTTTGGTATCTTTTTTTTTAGGCGCTCCGAGGGGTGGCATTTGGCATCCACAATTTTTTACCTAGAACAATAAAAAAAATCCTCGTTAATCAAGATCAGAATACCTAAGAGAACTACGTACGGAATTTGAAAAATATTGTTTTATTCGAATACTGTAGTCATTTGAACTTAGAAGGTGAATTTCTAGTGAAAACATTTCGTATAAAACTGCTCATAAAATGGAAAGTTTTGAATTAATCGGAGATTCCGTACGTAGTTCTCTGCGGAATGCAATGAGAAGCATATTTTTTAAATTTGAAATTAATCGGATAAAAATTGTCGAAGTTATTTATCACGCGACGCGCTCGGGTACTTTATGGCCGTGCCAGAGTTAAGGCTTACGTTATACACTCAAAGACGGTGAAAAGTAACTTACGAATACCCACGTAGAAATTGCCAGTATAATTCTAGTGGCCAAGCTTTGGGCCAATATTGGCGGCCAAACTTTGGCCGCCAGTAATGGCCCCGTACTGGCTGACTATCTGGCCATACTATGGGCCATACTGCGGGCCATACTACGGGCCGTACTACGGGCCATACTAAGGGCCGTACTACGGGCCAATATAAAATACAGTCTTATGCCAGTACTGGTTGAATTCTACTGGCCAAGCTTTGGGCCAGTATTGGCGGCCAAACTTTGGCAGCCAGTATTGTTTCAGTACTGGCTGACAACCTGGCCAAGCTTTGGGTCAGTATAAAATATCGTCTTGTGCCAGTACTGGTTGGTATAATAACCAGATCTGGGCCAAAATAGGCTATAAAATACGGCCAAGCTCTGGCTTCAATACAGGCATAGTACTGGGCTATAGAAAATGCAAATACTGAGAGTTTTTCACTTTAACAGTTGCGTTCTGTAATGTAATTGTAGATTAGGTTATTCTGAGTCCAAAAGTCCATTATTTTGCAAACAACCAAATTGTTGAATTATAATTTGCCCCGAACTTGAAATTGTACGATTAATACAATATTTTTAATTGTAATATTTGCATCATATAGCCTATATTTTATAAACACTGTTCTATAAACATTTAAGTGCGTATTTTAGACCTGTATATGTACTTAGTCTCTTATTAATAAAAACTACTCCGAGTATTTAGTATATATCAAGTGCATATAATTATCAAACATTTATGCATAAACAACCCAGACAACACAGACATCCAAAGGACGTCCTAAAAACATCCGAAGAACGTCCTTACGTCCAAGGTACATTCTTTGGATGTACGTGTGCTGTTTGGGAAACATCTGGTAACGTGGTAAAAAGAAATATAAATTACTCCCAGAGAGAAATAGAATTTTAAATAGACATTGGATCGGCGTCCACTAGACGCCAAAAGTGTCTAAAAGACGTCGAGTACCGGCACTACGGCAACCAGTATTGGCCCAATGCTCGGCGTTACAATTTTTCTACGTGAGTAGTTACTGACGATTAGTAACTTATTTTTATGATGGTAAAGCATCGTTTAACAAAAAAATAACATCGATTTTTTGAAATTTCTACCTTGGCCAAACATTTTAAATTCTTTGTGTTGAATTTTTCCAAAAGCCTATCGTTTTAACTTTCAAAGATTTTCTATATTATTTCGTTTAATCGTAATTTACGACGACCGGCCGTTGAGAGAGCTCTCTGCCATTTTGTCTACTACTCATGCGCGCCATTTTGTCTACTACTCATGCCGCGACTGTAACGCCATTTTGTCTACTACTTGTGCCCGACACTAACGCGTTGAAACGTTAAATATAACCCTTAAAAATAAATAATAAAAAAATTTTCTGATCACAACAGCTTGCCACCGCAGCCCTTCTCATATACAGCGGTTTTGCGGCTCTTTATTACGCCAAGATAAATCCATCGACGAACGACGATTACGACGATTACTTCCTGCGAAGAAGAAGACGACGACGCAGAAGGCGTAGCGACGGATTTCTCGGACTTGGACCTGAAACATTTCAGAGGATAATCGATGCGGTTAGCAATGAGTTTCAGCCACATCGAGCATCAGGATGATGCTTTTTTTTCCCTTCGCTATCCCCTTTTTTCCATCGAAATTTTGAGAAACGATTGGAAAAAGAAGGAAAAAACAAAATAGAGATCGAACGGGCGATGAAAAAGTATGTTTGTAAGCTACCGCGAGGGAAATCTTCGTCAGGATCTCTTCCTGGAGCTCTAATTATGTATTGATGGCGCTTCGAGCGTGACTGCGTGTGTTGTTTGTATATATTATTATTATTATTATTATTATTATTATTATTATTATTATTATTATTATTATTATTATTATTATTATTATTATTATTATTATTATTATTGTTAAAATAAATAAATAAAACGAGGTAAAGTACACGAAGGGAGGGAAAGACGAACGAGGAAGGCGTCGTTTTATAAGACTCTCGAGAAACGATTACTTTTCATGTGCGAGAGAACGAGAGATGAAAGAATAAAAAAAAAAGGGGGCTACACGAGTATGAAGAAGGGGATCTCTGCGATTTAACGTACCGTCGAATCAGCATCGTCGATCTTGAGATCGATGAAGCTCTCGTGTGGGCTTCACCAAAAATATCGTCCTCGTCCGGACAAGAGAAGCGGTCCGAGTATCCATAAAATTCATAGCATACGAATTATGTGTATGGGACATCCCAGTTAAGAATAGCAAAATTTTATTTTATTTTTTTTTTCAAGCGATACGAAAAACACGTTTTAGACTAATCAGATGTTTTCCGTTGGGAACTTCCGTTCGGTCGTTTTTGGGAAAAGTGTTGAATTTAACGGTTTTGGACTTAACGATTTTTAGGACACTTTTACCATCGATTCTTGACTTATCGTTGCAAATTAAGTTAGCAGTCTGGTAACTTAAGCCGATTTTCATGTCTTTTTTGGAGGGCGTTTTTTTGTAGGAAAATAAAAATGAATAATTTTGGATATTTACCATGTTTTTATTTACATATTGAAGATACAAAAAAACATTTTTTTGCAAAAATTCAATAGTTTATTATTATTATTATTATTGATCGAAGTTGGCACCTCGAAGTTGGCAGCCCGGGTCCTAACTTTTTTTCTACCGAACCGATTGCTCTCAAATTTTAACAGGCTACTCTACACACTTATAGTTCTCGTCGGAACCCCCGAGAAATTTTTTCACCACTAACTTTTTATTTTACAACCCCTTCTCTGCAAAAGTCCTTTTATTTTAGCTAAGAAGGGGTTGTAAAATAAAAAGTTAGGGGTGAACAAATTTTTCGGTAGTTCTGACGAGAACTATAAGTGTGTGAAGTAGCCTGTTAAAATTTGAAAGCAATCGGTTCGGTAGAACAAAAGTTAGGACCCGGGCTGCCAACTTCGAGGTGCCAACTTCGATCAATAATAATAATAATAATAAACTATTACATTCAAAAAAAACATTTTTTTTTGTCTCTTTAATATGTAAATAAAAACATCCTAAATATCCAAAACGATTCATCTTTATTTTCCTACAAAAAACACCCTCCAAAAAAGACATGAAAATCGGCTTAAGTTACCAGACTACTACCTTAAGGGCTACGGCCACGGTAGCGTGTATAAAATTATGTGCACATTTAATAATTTTTTTTTTATATGAAAAAGTGATTTATTTATAAAACTAATTATACAACTAGTTAGTATAAATATCAAGCTAATGAATAATATATTTTTTCTTATACATAATGGCCCAATACTGCCGCTATTTGCTTTTGGTATCTTTTTTTTTGAAGCGCTCCGCGCGGCGTGACATTTGGCGTCCACAATTTTTTACCTAGAACAAAAAAAATAAATTCTCGTTAATCTACGTCAGAATACCTAGATAATTGACTACGGAATTTCTAATTGATTACAAACTTTCCATTTTATGAGCAGTTTCATACGAAATGTTTCCACTGGAAATTCACCTTTTGAGTTCAAATGCCGACAATATTCGAATAAAACAATATTTTTCGAATTCCGTACATACTTCTTCGGGTATTCTGATGTAGATTAACGAAAATTTTTTTTTTTGTTCCTAGTCAAAAATTGTGAATGCCATATGTCACGCCGCGGAGCGCCGCGTGCCAAAAGCAAATAGCAGTAGTCGGCCATTTTGTATAACAACAAAAACAAAAAAAAATATTCTTTATTAGCTTGATATTTATACTAAATAGATGAGTAATTAGTTTTATAAATAAATCACTTTTTCATACAAAAACAAAATTATTAAATGTGCACATGATTTTATACCCGCTACCATACCCGTTAACGTAGTAGTCTGGTAACTTAAGCCGATTTTCAAGTCTTTTTTGGAGGTCGTTTTTTTGTAGGAAAATAAAAATGAATCGTTTTGGATATTTAGGATGTTTTTATTTACATATTGAAAATACAAAAAAAAAATTTTTTGAAAAAATATAATAGTTTATTATTATTATAATTATTGATCGAAGTTGGCACCTCGAAGAAAAAGCGCGTGGGTGGCCCCGGTGATTTTTATAATTATAATAAACTATTAAATTTTTTCAAACAAATTTTTTTTTGTATCTTTAATATGTAAATAAAAACATCCTAAATATCCAAAATGATTCATTTTTATTTTCCTACAAAACAACGCCCTCCAAAAAATACATGAAAATCGGCTTAAGTTACCAGACTACTACGTTAAGTCGACAACATATGTGGGACGTTCCGGATCGTTCGAAACACTTTAAAAAAAATATTTCATTCTTTTTCCAATTAGTAACATGTATTTAAGATTTAAAAAAAATGTCTGGTTCGAAGATGAATAATTGAATAACAAAAATTTCTAAAAGAATATAATCGAAAAAGAGTTTGATCTGAACGATTGGCTTAAAAAAAATAGCAGGCCAAAAGCGCGTGGGGGTGCATTTGGGACATTTTTTTAAGCTCTCGTAGAAGAAATTATTAATAATGAAAAAAAATGAAAAATGAAAATATGTCTCAAGAAATGATTTCAAGAAAATCGAAGGCTGTGCTATTTGGGGAAAATCAATTTTTTTGCACCTTAAGCTGGATTTTAAATGATCAACACGACGTTTAACTTTTTATTTTGAGTTTCTGAACATTGAACCGTATTACAGGACGAAAAAAAAAATTAATGTGATTATTTTTCTCGATATCTTGATTTTTTCCATAGTTAATTAATGTTCTTTTTTAATTTTGAAACCCCTCAATCAGTAAATAATTTATAAAACGCGAACGGATAGAGAAAAAAAACGGAAAAAAATCACAGATGGTCTCTTCACTAGTAGCAACGATATAAAAAAATCAGGGATCTTAAAATTAGTTAGACCGAAAGTTTCGTGACTTGGCATGGAACAGCTCATATGTATATATTTTTTTCGCTATCTTGCATACGTTGAAGCGCAACGACGATACAGCTTCTGTTGCCCAGGGCGATTGTGAAGCCATGGAAAAAAAGGAGAGATGGAAAGAGTAATACACGATCAGCTTGCTATCGTTCGTTTATTCCTCGTCGATATATATATACAGCGAACTCTCTCTCGCGCTCTATAGCTGCTAAATATGCGTCGGATTAAAACGTAATAAAAGTCTCGCGAAAAAATGTCGACCGATAAATCAAGATGCCCGAGAGAGGGCGCCCAAAGAATGGCAAGAAGGGAAGAGGGTGGAGGAAGGGATCTCTTCTCGTGCCCAGGAATGATACGAGGGCTCCCGCCGCCGCAATCCGAAGCTCGAAGGCAAATTTTCTTGTCGAAGATCGGCAACGTAACGAGACCGGACCCCTGAGGCTCCTGGAGGGATAAAAATCCTACTCGCCCCAATCGACACGGGCGTAGGGACGGTATAATGGTAGATTTGATGACTATAGTCACAAATTGGACAGTTTTACTGACAAAAATCGTTACAAAAGGGAATCGATAGGATAAAAAAAAAGTCAGGACAGTTTTTCCTTAACAATTACCAAAATAATGGTTAATTGATCGGTTGCCATTATCGATTACCAAAATAGTGAACAATTGATCGGTCGCCATTACGGTTTACCAAAATAATGAATAATTCATCGGTTTCCATTGCGCAATTATAAAACTGACGGATAATTGATAGTTTGCTCTTACCGATTAACAAAATAATGGCTAATGGATTGGTTACCATTTTCCAGTAATAATATACTGTATTATTATTTCATTGTCATTACTGATCACCAAAATAGTGAATAATTGATTGGTTGCCATTACCGATTACCAAAATAGTGAACAATTGATCGGTCGCCATTACGGATTACCAAAATAATGAATAATTAATCGGCTGCCATTGCGCAATTATAAAACTAACGGATAATTGATAGTTTGCCATTACCGATTAACAAAATAATGACTAATGGATTGGTTACCATTTTCTATTACCAAAATTCTATATTATTAATTGGTTGTCATTACTGATTACGAAAATAGTGAATGATTGATCGGTTGCCATTACCGATTACCGAAATAGTGAATAATTGATCGGTTGCCATTACCGATTACCAGACAAGTGAACAATTGATCGGTTGCCATTACGGATAACCAAAATAATGAATAATTCATCGGCTGCCATCGCGCAATTATAAAACTAACGGTTAATTGATAGTTTGCCATTACCGATTAGGAAAATAATGACTAATGGATCGGTTAGAATTTTCCATTACCAAAATACTGTATTATTAATTGGTTGTCATTACTGATTACCAAAATGTTGAATGATTGATCGGTTTCCATTACCGATTACCAAAATAGTAAATAATTAATCGGTTGCCATTACGGATTACCAAAATAATGAATAATTCATCGGCTGCCATTGCGCATTTATGAAACTAACGGATAATTGATAGTTTGCCATTACCGATTAACAAAATAATGACTAATGGATCGGTTAGCATTTTCCATTACCAAAATACTGTATTATTAATTGGTTCTCATTACTGATTACCAAAATAGGGAATGATTGATCGGTTGCTATTACCGATTATCAAAATAGTGAATGATTGATCGGTTGCCATTACCGATTACCAAAACAGTGAACAATTGATCGGTTGCCATTACGAATTACCAAAATAATGAATAATTCATCGGCTGCCATTGCGCAATTATAAAACTAACGGATAATTTCTAGTTTGCCCTTGCCGATTAACAAAATAATGGCTAATCGATCAGTTACCACTTTCCATTACTAAAATACTGTACTATTAATTGGTTGCCATTACTGATCACCAAAATAGTGAATAATTGATCGGTTGCCATTACCGATTACCAAAGTAGTGAATAATTAATCGGTTGCCATTACTGATTACCAAAATAATAAATAATTCATTGGTTGCCATTGCGTATTATGAAACTAACGGATAATTGATAGTTTGCCATTACCGATTAACAAAGTAATGACTAATGGATCGATTACCATTTTTCATTACCAAAATACTCTATTATAAATGGGTTATCATTACTGATTACCAAAATAGTGAATAATTGATCGGTTGCCATTACCGATTACCAAAATAATGAATAATTCATCGGATGCTATTGCGCATTATGAAACTAACGGATAATTGATAGTTTACCATTACTGATTAACAAAATAATGACTAATGGATCGGTTACGATTTTCCATTACCAAAATACTCTATTATTAATTGGTTATCATTACTGATTACAAAAAATAGTGAATAATTGATCGGTTGCCATTACCGATTACCAAAATAATGAATAATTGCCATTGCGCATTATGAAACTAACGATAATTGATAGTTTGCCGTTACCGATTAACAAAGTAATGACTAATGGATCGGTTACCATTTTCCATAACCAAAATACTGTATTATTAATTGGTTATCATTACTGATTACCAAAATAGTGAATGATTGATCGGTCGCCATTACCGATTACCAAAATAGTGAATGATTGATCGGTCGCCATTACCGATTACCAAAATAGTGAAAAATGTATCGGTTGCCATTACCGATCCCCAAAATAGTGAATAACTAATCGGTTGCCATTACCGATTATGAAAGTAATGAATAATTGATCGATTAATAAAATAATGGATCGGTAGGTAAGTATTTCACTCGAAGCCCTCCTCCTCGAGGAGTTTATTGGCACTAACGGAAAATTGATAGTTTACCATTACCGATTAACAAAATAACAGACTAATGGATCGGTCACCTTTTTCCATTATCAAAATACTGTATCATCAATTGGTTGTCATTACTGATTACCAAAATGGTAACTAATTGATCGGTTGCCATTACCAATTACCAAAATAATGAATAATCGATCGGTTGCCATGATCGATTAATAAAATAATGGATCGAGAGGTAAGTATTTCGCTCGAAGCCCTCCACGTCGAGGAGTTTATTGGCACCGAACTAAACAGTCCTCTCTTTACATCGACGCATGTTCGTTCGAGAAAACGCGTGTGACACAACGCGATCGTGCTCTACGCCCGTGCAAAAATCATTCAAAGGGTTCAAGAAAAGATCGAGAGAAAGAGAGAGACCAGGCATTCCCCCACGTCTACGTGACTTTGCGTCGGGGGCTGAAGAGGCTGAGTGTACGAAGCGTTTCTCTGTCGATCTCATCGAGTTAAGAGAGTGCCCTCTTATTCGCAAAGAGGGTCGCGGGAAGGGGCGGGGGAGAGAGAGGAGGAATATTTGCGCTCCTTGTACGCGGAGTATTATACGGAGACGTGAATGTTGCGAAACTTTCAGAAGGCCAGGAAGATAAAAGGGAGCAGAAAGAATGAAGGAGGAGGGAGCATAGAGAGAGAAGAGAGAGAGAGAGGTGGGGGAGGAAGATCTCTTGAGTCGAGCGATTTTAAAAATTTCAAGATAAATCTTTAAGTAGGGGGAAAAGGGCCTCGGGAGGGTGGCTCGGTCGACGAGAGACCTCGCGAGGACGAGAAAAAGGCGAGCGCGAGAGGGAGCGAGCACGAAAAGAGAGAGATGCGCTTTGAAATCGGACGTCAGAACAAAAACTTTTATGTACTGGGACCACGAGAGTTTGCGCGATCAATAATAATTCTCAGACACATTTTTTTTCTACACCCTCGACTCTGTTTCCACCGCTTCACCCTTAAAATTCCCTTAAAAGCTATAAAATCTCAGGTGTTCCAGGATCGGATATACACTCGATGTATAATATACCAGTGGTTAACCTACTTTCCCAGAAATCATTGAGCCAAGATCCAGAACACTTTTGGGATACAAGGAAGATGTGAGAAAGAAGTATATAGAGAGAAACGAGAAGTTACGAAGAATTCCTTGCGTTGGATACAGTCGAACGTCCAATGAGTTAAGGAGATTAGTTAAGGAGATGAGTTAAGGAGTATATAGAGAGAAACGAGAAGTTACGAAGAATTCCTTGCGTTGGATACAGTCGAACGTCCAATGAGTTAAGGAGATTAGTTAAGGAGATGAGTTAAGGAGTATATAGAGAGAAACGAGAAGTTACGAAGAATTCCTTGCGTTGGATACAGTCGAACGTCCAATGAGTTAAGGAGATTTAGAGGATTTGTAAAAATTGCACAAATGACGCATACTATTCATTTGAAAGAAAAAAAATGGATAATGGAGCAGTCACCATTAACCCAGTACCAATATAATGGATAATGGATCAGATGCCATTATCCATGACAAAAGTAATCATGGCTAATGGATCAGTAGTAATTATCGATTTTCAAAATAATGGATAATTGATCGGTTACCATGACCGATTACCAAAACTAATGGATAGCGGATCGGTTGCCATTCCCCATTACTGAAATAGTGAATAGTTGATCAGTTGCCATTCCTCATTACTGAAATAGTGAATAATTGATCGGTTGCCATTCTCGACTGGATTGGACAACTGATCGGTGAATAGTGACGGAATAGTGACAACTGATCGGCTACAATTACCGATTACCAAAACTAATGGATGATTAATCGGTTGCTCAAACTAATGGATAATGGATCGGTTGCCATTCTCGACTACCGAAATAATTGGACAAGTGATCGGCTGCAATTACCAATTGCGCAAACTAATGGATAACGGATCGGTTGCCATGACTCGGTGCTAAAGCTAATGGTTAATGGATCAGTTGTCATTTCCCATTTCTGAAACAATGAATAATTGATAGGTTGCCATTCTCGACTATCGATATAATTGGACAACTGATCGACTGCAATTATCGATTATCAAAACTAATGGATAACGGATCGGTGGACATTACTCGTTGCTAAAACTAATGGATAACAGATCGGTTGCCTTTCCCCATCACTAAAATAAGGAATAATTGATCGGTTGCCATTCTCAACTACCCAAATAATTCGACAACTGATCGGCTGCAATTACCGATTACCAAAACTAATGGATAACGGATCGATTGCCAATACTCGTTCCTAAAACTAATGGATAACGGATCGGTTGCCTTTCTCCATCACTAAAATAAGCAATAATTGATCGATTGCCATTCTGGACTACCGAAATAATTGGACAACTGATAGGCTGCAACTACCGATTACCAAAACTAATGGATGATTGATCGTTTGCCATTGCTCGGATGCTAAAATAATGGCTAATTACCCATTACCAATGTAACGGACAATGTATAGAAATTCATCACCGATTTTTCAAATAACGATTGATCAAATAATCAATAATGAATCATTTGCAATTCCGTCGTGTAGAATAGATGATACTAAAATTTAAACATCCTTAGCCACTAGATCGAAACGATTTTTCTCCTCGACGTCGCCTTATCGCCCACATAAATTTTTTTAACACTAAACGTACCGGTACATAAGGGGTCATTCGACGCCTTATGAAATAAACAGTGATTTTAAGAAAGAAATTCTTGATTTATGGAAATTCTTAATTAAAGGAACTAATTCCAAACATAACTTCTGATTTCTAATAAAATAATCTAACAAATTTACGGAAAGGCAGATGAGCGAAAGAACTAACCAACGAATGTACGAATTTAAAAGAAATTTTGAAAACTACCTACTGACTCCCGCTTGGTACGTTTAGTGTTAACTCGAAGAAGGTCATCGCCGAAAGTTACCGATGTTATGGAAATGTAACTTATTGGAACTACAACTGTACATACGTACCTCAGGTTGAAGTTGAGAAACGTGTACGCGGCGTGTTCGTGATAGCAAAAAAAAGGAAAAAAGTAGCAATCAGCAGAAGAGTGAGCGAGAGACGAATGAAAGGGGAGAGTGACAGGAGCACACCACCTAAATAACTGAAGGAATACCACTTGGTCGGAACGTCATTCTACTTCACGTGAAGCCTCCTCGGCTCTTTCATTGGGAAGAGCGAACCAAGAGCAAAAGTGGTCCCCGGTATTATGATGGGAAAAACGTTAGAATGCACCAAGGTGGAATTCGCGAGAGATGGTAGTGACAGAAAGAGAGAGAGAGACGGAAAATCATCTCTCTCGTTGCAACTGCATATGTTGGGTTTCTCTGACGTTGGGTTTCGCGTTACTGAGAGAGAGAGAGAGAGAGAGAGAGAGAGAGTCGGGATGCTTAGAACTTAGTAAATAAGGGAATGTGCCAAAAGGAACGAACGAAAGAGGTGATGAGACGAGACCACAGAAAAAATACAAGGATACGAACAGGTATATAGTTGCTAAGTAAAAAAAAATATCGAAAAAGAACCGAGAATTCTTTTTTCTTCATTTTAATCCGGAATTTTCGATTTCATTTTTACGAAAGTCACATGCTATCGGGAATCGTTCCAACATTTTCGATCTCACAGAGTCTCAAAACGTACTACAAAAGAAAAAAAGGCCCCATATTTTTCAAAACCAAGAATAGAAATCATTTTTGAACGCTACAAATTATCGTGTAAAATCTACGTATGTTACTATGAAATGAAAAAAATAATAAATCGCCATTTTTTTGTTTCTCTCTAATCCTCCTTTAAAAAAGGATTCTTCTCCGGGATCGGCCAAATTTCAAGATTTTTCTGAGCATTGTTTTCCTAATATTAATTGTTTTATTATCAGAAGAACATTGAAATAAAAATATGATTATTACAAAAGAGATTAAAAGAGAGATTATTACGATCGTAGGAAAGAAAACCACATTTTAATCAATTAAATCAATTTTTCTCAATATCTTTTAGGAATGAGAAATGAAGCGAGTTTCTTCGTCTTGAGATATCGGATCGAAGCATCACGAATATCGATACTTCTTCTTTCTCAAAATGACAGCGTTTTAATTTCTCTGTGTACTCTATATATATATATATATATATATATATATATATATATACGAATTATATGAATATAATTAGATGCTTCCGGTGTGCGGTAGGGAGAACGCCGATTTTTTGTTGGCTGACCCAAAAGTGCCTGGTTGTATGTCTCTCCGGTTCCTCCAGCATCAGCATATACTCGTATATACCGATGCACGTACAAATATGAGGTATTTTACGTTAAGGGGGGAAATAGGGTTAGACGGTTCAGAAAATCGATTTTTTTTAAATTTCATAAATTGTTAGTAAAACTATTGAAAAATATGTTCCCAAAATTATAAATGAAAATTCCGACTCGTTCTATTGTTATAAGCCATTAAGGGGGGAAATAGGGTTAGGACAGCGTTTTCTCAATGATTTTCATGAATTTGTTTATAGTATAAAAAATGAATATAATTTATTGAAACTTTGAGAATATTTTATACATATATTTAAGTATATACTATAAAATTTTTGAAGAATTTCCTTGAAATACTCCGAAAAAATGTATGACTGCCTTGACTTTGGTTTTCTTGGTACTATTTTTTCAAACGCATTTTTCTGAAAACGACTTTTTTTGAACTTGCGTACACGCTAGTTTGGAAAGTTCACAACCAAACGTTTTGAAAATTGGCAGTTACTTTCTTCATAGTATTGCGCTCTATATGAACCTAAAATCGGAATAATGTCATTATTTAAAATAATTTTTTTTTTGCAAATAAGGCTGTAAAAAATGGCAAAAAATCATGCTTTTTTGTTTTGACCCCTGTAAAATATTCAATTTTCTATTTTTTTTATAGCATTTAGGTTCATATAGAAGAGAGACATATAATAAAAGTAAATTCCAACCTCGTTTGATTTCAGATGGAAATTGCGGCTTCCAGAATGTACGCAAAATGCTAAGTCTGATTGTGACCTGCAATATGGGGTCGCCAATATCGTCGGTGGTTTTCAAGGAAATTCTTCAAAAATTTTATAGAATATACTTAAATATATGTATAAAATATTCTCAAAGTTTCAATAAATTATATTCATTTTTTATACTATAAAAAAATTCATGAAAATCATTGAGAAAACACTGTCCTAACCCTATTTCCCCCCTTAACGGGAAACACCACTCGAGCGGCAGAAAAAAAGGCCTAACTTTGACGATTTATCTTGGGAGTATGAAAAAGGAATAGGATATCTATCCAGAGGCTTTATTTAACACGTATTAAAGTATGAAAAAGAAAAATTTTATTATCATTTTGATAGAAAATGGCGGCGACAGAGCCCATCTTGAAAATCGACTTTTTCAAAATGGGAGGACCGATTACTTGAACACCGTTGCATGGATCGATTTGAAATTTTCATAGTAGCTTCACAATTACATTCTCTATCGGAGTACGAAGCTGTTTTTTGATTTAATGTAAACTTTTTTTTTATAAAGAATTTACTGCTTTTATCGGCAAAAAATCGATTAATTTTTTCAAAAGTGCACCGTATCTTCAAAATTTGATTAAAAAAAAACCCTGCGTAATCTCATAACCAATAGTATATAGATTATAAAACTTTTTAGTTTTTTGTTCCGGGTCTTATACTTTACGAGAAAACCGTCCTTCCGTGAAAGTGTTTTAAAAATAGACGAATTTCAAGATGGCCTCTGTCGCCGCCATTTTGTATCAAAATGATAATAAAAAAATGTTTTTTCATACTTCAATATGTGTTAAATAAACCCTCTGAAAAGAAATCCCATTCCTTTTTTCATAATCCGAAAATAAATCGTCGAAGTTAGGCCTTTTTTCGCCGCTAAAGTGGTGTTGTCCCTTAAGGGGGGAAATAGGGTTAGGACAGCGTTTTCTCAATGATTTTCATGAATTTTTTTATAGTATAAAAATGAATATAATTTATTGAAACTTTGAGAATATTTTATACATATATTTAAGTATATACTATAAAATATTAGCAACCCCATATTGCAGGTCACAATCAGACTCAGCATTTTGCGTACATTCTGGAAGCCGCAATTTTTATCCGAGATCAAACGAGGTTGGAATTTACTTTTATCATATGTCTCTCTTCTATATGAACCTAAATGCTATCAAAAAAATAGAAAATTTAATTTTTTACAGAGGTCAAAATAAAAAAACATGATTTTTTGCCATTTTTTACAACTTTATTTGCAAAAAAAAAATTATTTTAAATAATGATAATATTCCGATTTTAGGTTCATATAGAGCGCAATACTATGAAGAAACTAACTGCCAATTTTCAAAACGATTGGTTGAAAACTTTTTAAACTAGCGTGTACGCAAGTTCAAAAAAAGTCGTTTTCAGAAAAACGCTTTTGAAAAAATAGTACCAAGAAGAACAAGCAATATGGGGTCGCTAATATTTTATAGTATATACTTAAATATATGTATAAAAATTTTATAGTATATATTTAAATATATGTATAAAATATTCTCAAAGTTTCAATAAATTATATTTATTTTTTATACTATAAAAAAATTCATGAAAATTATTGATAAAACGCTGTCAATATTTTTCAATAGTTTTACTAACAATTTATGAAATAAAACAAAATCGATTTTTTGAACCGTCTAACCCTATTTCCCCCCTTGAGTCGTACACGATTTATCGAAAAAAACATCTAAGAACAGTATATTCAATCTTTACAATCCTTACCTAATTTCTTAGAACCTAATATTAAAAAATTTTTAACTTACCATCGACCTATATTTTATTTGATGAACTAAGGCTAGAAGGAGGTTGAAACTTTTAACGTCAAGTGCATATATATATATAGATATAAAACAGAGGTGTGTGAGGATAGATATAAAACACTGTGGGAAAAACTAGCGCATAGTCCATGAAACGCGAGTCTCATTCTCGCCCCACTTGCTTTTCTCAAGCGATATACATTAAGTCACGTTTATACGATGGAAACTACACAATGAGACCAACGCTTTGTTTCCTTTTTTTTTCTTCCTTCCCTCTTATTATTCAAACAGGCTCTCGGTTACGGTGTTACAGAATCTCGTTTGTTATTTTCTATCCTTTCATCCCAAAAATTCACTGGCATACAATGAAAACTTATTCAGAATCTCGTTTGTTATTTTCTATCTTTTGGTCCCAAAAATTCACTGGCATACAATGAAAACTTATTCAGAACCTCGTTTGTTATTTTCTATCTTTTGGTCCCAAAAATTCACTGGCATACAATAGAAACTTATTCAGAAAATTCAAGTGAGAATTATCAAAATGTTTTTTTCTTTTTCCTTCGAAGAATTCATTGGAAAATGTAAATTTCATATATTTCAGATTTACATTTTTCCAATGAATTCCTCGAGGGAGGAAAAAAACACTTTGATAATTCTCAATTGAATTTTTTGAATAAGTTTGCATCGTATGCCAGTGCATTTCATACATTTCAGATAATTAATGCTATTTCCGTGTCAAAGAGGCCTCCGAGCAGTAGAGTCCAGTAGAGTGAAAAGATACGAAAAATTGTTTTTGTCAGTTTCAGATATCAAAACGTGGTGCTACGAATTGAAGGGAGGGAGGATCAAGTAAATTCAAAACAATTTTAAAGTCTCTTTCTTCGATTACAAAATTAGTTTATCATCTGAAGAATGTGCACCCAATATTTTGAATCGAAATTCGAAGTATAAGCGTGGCTACATACTCGTTAATTTGAATGAGTGGATGTTGTTGGACACAAGTCGATCTCCATTTGTCATTTTCGAAAAAAATGGGCAATGGGGCTCCGTTATACGTCCATTGTTATTTTTACAACTCCAACTAGAAACTTTTAATTACTCGTTAATTGTCAATGATTAATTTGTCACGAAATTTTCCAGAAACATGCGACCCAAACATGTGTTGTTTTTGCGTTCATAGGGATGACTTTGAGGGATTAATTATCCGAGGCCAGCGGTCGATCGAACAGTATAGTGATTCACAATTGTACGAGCCCACAGGGGTAAAAGAAGAAAAAAAAAAGATGGATGGAAGTGTGGGAAGTGAGCCTTGCTGTAATTCCCCGGAGCCGTTACCAGCAAAATTACTACAATAAGCTATATAAGCGTCCATAACGTACACAATAGACTAGATATGGGTGTATAATTTTTATCTATATGTACAGGATGTTTCAGAGTAGATATCGAACCGGAAATTTTCTCGCAACCACTCGATCCTACTCTACGACGGTGGTTCGAACTCTTCCGTTCATCGACTCATCGAAATGTTCCAATGACTCTAGTTTAAGGGGGGAAATAGGGTTTGAACAGCGTTTTCTCAATGATTTTCATGAATTTTTTTATAGTATAAAAAATGAATATAATTTATTGAAACTTTGAGAATATTTTATACATACATTTAAGTATATACTATAAAATATTAGCGACCCCATATTGCAGGTCACAATCAGACTCAGCATTTTGCGTACATTCCGGAAGCCGCAATTTTCGTCTGAAATCAAACGAGGTTGGAATTTACTTTTATTATATGTCTCTCTTCTATATGAACCTAAATGCTATCAAAAAAATAGAAAATTTAATTTTTTACAGGGGTCAAAACAAAAAAGCATGATTTTTTGCCATTTTTTACAGCTTTATTTGCAAAAAAAAAATTATTTTAAATAATGATAATATTCCGATTTTAGGTTCATATAGAGTGCAATACTATGAAGAAACTAACTGCCAATTTTCAAAACGATTGGTTGAAAACTTTTCAAACTAGCGTGCACGCAAGTTAAAAAAAAGTCGTTTTCAGAAAAACGCTTTTGAAAAAATAGTACCAAGAAAAACAAGCAATATGGGGTCGCTAATATTTTATAGTATATACTTAAATATATGTATAAAATATTCTCAAAGTTTGAATAAATTATATTCATTTTTTATAATATAAAAAAATTCATGAAAATCATTGAGAAAACGCTGTACTAACCCTATTTCCCCCCTTAATGGCTTATAACAATAGAACGAGTCGGGATTTTCATTCAAAATTTTGGGAACATATTTTTCAATAGTTTTACTAACAATTTATGAAATAAAAAGAAATCGATTTTTTGAACCGCCTAACCCTATTTCCCCCCTTAAGGCCTTATATACGCGAACATTTTTTTAATTCCGTCAACTTCAAAGCCGTTTTTCGACGATTCGCTTTTTTCAACCTTGTGACAGTTCTAACTCTTGAACGAAGGTTCAGATCGCTTTGAAATTTTTACAACATATTCTTAGTATCATCACCCATCGTGTGAACCACAGAAACAAAAATTTCAATGACACAAAAATATATAAAAAATAAAATACCGACAGAAAATGGAGTAAACAAATTTTAAGTTTCTAATTTTTATTATAATAATTTTTTTTTTGTAATATTGTTGGTTCACACTGAAGATACATTCATTGTGCAATTATAAATATGCTCATTTTTTTTTTCCAGACACCCACATCGATGCCGAGAACGTTCAACATCAACGCGCGCGCAAAAAAAAAATACATTGTTTTATTATGTTATATCTCCGCCATTTGTTAATATTTCTGATTTTTTTTCACATATACTTAACCATGTGCATAAATGATCTGTGAAAAAAAATGTTGTCAATATATGCGTCATTTTTTTTTAACCGCGTCTAGAAAACTACCTTCGAAAATCAGCGAAATCACGCATATAAGACCTTAAGGCCTTACATACGTCCAGCGGTACTGAAAACGTACCAAAAGAAAAACTGTTTTTAGGAGGGATAGAAATAGAAATTGATAAAAAAATTCTTACACATTGTTTATTACTGTGTTAAGTTTGTAAAAAAATTTATTTTAATTTTTTTTTTTTAAATTACAACATGATAAATCACATTTTTTGAAGCACTGTAAAAAAAAAGTTGCTCCACGGTCGGCAGTATTTCTTCCTCAAATGTTGACGGATCTGCAAAATGTAAAGAAATTCTTGTAAAATAAGGTAGTAGTTATAGTCTGTCGAGCCGGATTTTTGAAATTCGAAAAATTAAACAATTTACGGTAATTTAAAAAAAAATGTTAAGTTTGTATCAAAAAAGTCACACTTTAATTGTTTTTATAAAATTTTCTAATTATAATGTTAAAAATCCGGCTCGACAGACTATAGAAAAGACAATTCCGAATATTAAAAAAAAAAATCATCAAAAAATATTAAAAACCGTACGAGTTATCATGCCGACCGTGTCAGAAAAAGTAGTTTTGAGAAAAACGCGTTTAAAGTTTCAAGCGCGTTTCGCTGGAAGTCGCGCGCGGCTGGAGCAAGAACTTTATGAATTTTTTAAATTTATTTAGTTAACTTACGTCTAATCTCCCATTCCAGCTTCATATTGTACACCTTCCTTGTCAGTAAAAAATTGTTGTTGTTTATTTTTTTCTAATCGACGAATTGTTCTGGCCTCTTTTGTTGCTTTGGTATCGTTGATACGAGCGTGTCCTTTCGTCGGGCAGTCACATTATCTACAATAACTTTTGAACTATGGAGAATTTTTACAATCAGCTTACACAGAAATATCCCTATATATCCCTATATAGGAAATAATCCTATAAGGAATAATAATCTGTAAACAAAAAAAAATCGATTTTTTGAAAATTCTCGACGTATGTAAGGCCTTAAGCACCCCTTTCGAATTTGACGGGTCACACCACTCTAGCGGCAGAAAATTTACCATTTAATTTTCCAAAGTCCGCCATTTTGTTATTTATCCATGAAATTTAACTTCAGTAGTTCCGACCAGAATGACATGTCTATAGATTAAGAATTCAAAAATTACTGAAGTTAAATTTCATTTGGATAAATAACAACATGGCGGACTTTGGAAAAAAAAACTCTTTTTTCCAAAGTCCGCCATTTTGTTATTTATCCATGAAATTTAACTTCAGTAGTTCCGACCAGAATAATATGTCTATAGATTAAAAATTATCAAGAGTTTTTGATTTCAGATAATATCAAGAGCCAAAAACACCGGGGCCACCCACGCGCTTTTTTTTTCGAGGTGCCAACTTCGATCAATAATAATAATAATAATAAACTATTAAGTTAAAATTTTATTTTTTTTTTCTAACTTTAATATGTAAATAAAAACATCCAAAATATCCAAAACGATTCATTTTTATTTTCTTACAAAAAAACGCTCTTCGAAAAAGACATGAAAATCGGCTTAAGTTACCAGAATACTACCTTAAAGTAACAACCAAGTAATGACGCTCAGGACATTATGCGCCATCGGGAAATTTTAGTATCGTTATCTATTCTGAATCACCCTGTAATATGTACGCGATCGAAGTTAAGTATATGCATGAAAGTAACACAGTTAAACAACGACGAATTGCCGACTCGGTGGGTAAGTCGTCCACGCGGACAACATGCTTCGTACAAACTGTAATGTGTGTTACGCAACATACTAATAATAAATAGGTATAAGTACATTTACAAGGAAAAAAAAGAAAAAAAAACGATAATCATGATGTGAAGAAAATTCACGGGCATATACAATGTGGGCATATTACCTGTCATTTCATTCTAACAGATAGAACACGATATTTCTTTATAACATCGGATGCTCGTTATGTGCGCAGGTGCGTGTAACGAGATTAACAATTACGCTATTGAGAGCGTTGTTATACAATCGGAAGGATACGGTAATCCGGGATTGCGGTGAGTGCAATCACGTTGTGAGTGTGAATAAAAATAATAATATGTGGTACGTATTGTGTGGAATCGATGGGGAAAAAATTGTTAATAATTCCGAGCGACGTTTGAAGAGAAGAAAAAATGATGTTTTCGATCATTTCGGACTTTACGAATTTTCTCAGAAAAAAAAACCATGTAATTAATAATTAATTATCAAGCACTTACTAGTAATCGATAATTACTAACAATTATAAATAATAATTAATCATTAATTACTAAATGGGCATTTTGAGAAAATAATTCATAAAACATTTTTATCACCAAATTTTACCGGCCATTAAATTTGTTTCGTTCCACCAAAATTCGCTGCAATTTGTCAAATTATTTAAAACTATTAAGGGAGTGTACGCCGTCAGGATATTCGAGAAAAAAAATTTTTATTTCGTTTTCGTAATGTACATATATTTAAGTATGTACAGGGAAAATTTCATGTCAATCCGACAAATGTTCTCCAAGTTACACGCATATTTGAAAGAGATTTTGAAAGTTTGTAATATTGAATGTAAATTTGAAAAATTATTATAAAGTTATATGGTGAAAAAAACATTAACTTGTTGATTTCACATTTTTTATTGACTTTTTAACTATAAGAACAAAAATTGAAAAAATTCTTTTAATATATTAACATTATTTTTCCAGTTATAAATGGACTACTGATGAAAACCATGGCGCCTTCTTGTCGACATCATAACTTCACGAAAAATTATTCAATCTGCAAAAATAAAAAAGGGTCTAGTAAAATAATGTATTAGTAATAGTCTGACGGAGGGAATTTTATTTTTTTTTTTTTTGTTTTTTTTTTCCATAAATAAACTACAGTATTTCAAACTTTAGTATGCAATAAAATAAAAAAAAGAGTATTTAATAATTTATAAAAAATTGTCCAACGAAAAACTTTAAAAAAACTTCTCGTCCGACTATAGAGAAAAAAATAATCATGATGTTAAAAAAAAAGTTTACAAATATTGAGGGGTCAAGCCACTCTAGAGGCCGAAAAACTAGGCTTTTTTGGGAATTTTTTTTCAGAATAACTACAAAATAAATCGAGATTAAAAAATAGGGTGTTTATCATACGTATCAGTGACTGTATACAATAATTTTTTTGAATCGATTAATTTCAAAATGGCGGCTGTGCAGCGTTTTTGCGATGACGTCGACGTTTTTCCAGGGTCCACGGCCGAACAAACAGCTCCTGTAATTTTTGAATTATGATGAGCCAATGAATTTTTTTCGATTATTTATAACAACAGCTATAGAAGTACGTGAGATTTTTTTCGATATATTGATTTTTGGCCAAATGGCGCACGTCTAAAGTGAAAAGTGAAAAATTTGCTTAAGGTAGTAGTCTGGTAACTTGGGTTCAAAAAATTGAAAATTTTTTTTTTGCTTAATTTGAAAGTACAATGTCTTGAGAATATACTGTGAAAATTTCAGACCGAAATTCGAAATACTTCCGGAGTTATAATGAGTTTTCGAGAGCGCCTCGAAGTTTTTCTCAAAACAGTGTTTTTCTGGTCAGCCCGGGTCCTAACTTTTTTCTCTACCGAACCGATTGCTTTCAAATTGTAACAGGCTACTCTACACACTTATAGTTCTCGTCGGAACTACCGACAAATTTTTTAAGCCCTAACTTTTTATTTTACAACCCCTTCTTTGCTAAAATAAAAGGACTTTTTTTTCCAAAGTCCGCCATTTTGTTATTTATCCATGAAATTTAATTTCAGTAGTTCCGACCAGAATGACATGTCTATAGATTAAGATTTATCAAGAATTTTTCATTTCAGATAACATCAAGAGCCAAAATCACCGGGGTCACCCACGCGCTTTCTTTTCGAGGTGCCAACTTCGATCAATAATAATAATAATAATAATAATAATAATAATAAACTATTAAATTTTATCAAAAAAATTTTTTTTTGTATCTTCAATATGTAAATAAAAACATCCAATATATCCAAAACGATTCATTTTTATTTTCCTACAAAAAAACGCCTTCCAAAAAAGACATGAAAATCGGCTTAAGTTAACAGACTACTACCTTGAAAAATCGTCAGAAAATTGTTAATAACAAATGAACTATGTAACATAAAAAAAATCCTACGTACTTCCATAGACAATGTATTTTTAAAGATATATTCATAATTTCAAGTGAATCGGTTGAAAATTGTCTGAGTTATGTTTCCAGCCAACTTGAAAAATGCAGTTTTGAGATAAACGCGTTTCAAGTTTTGAAGGAGCTCGCTGCGGACCAAGCGGCCTTGCACTAAAATTCGAAGCCGGAGTACTTTGAGATTTTTCCCGACCATAATCTTTTAGGACATCATTTTTGAGGTCCCAAGGGACCATTTAAAAAAATCGATTTTTCGAAAATTCTAGAGTGGCCTAATCCCTTAAAAATTGACTGAATTATCGTGCTAACACTGTCTAAAAACATAGTTACGAGAAAAACGGCTTCAAGGGGCAACACCAATGCAAATTTTTCAGAAAATCGATTTTTTTTATTGGCTTAAAAGATGCTGCGAACTTTCTAGAATATGACGCAAAAAGTTTCACATCTGAAAGAAATTTTTTTCATTGAAATTAAAACCGTCGAATTGTTCATATTTTCATATTAATAACACATTTGAGGTAGTAGTCTGGTAACTTAAGCCGATTTTCATGTCTTATTTGGAGGGCGTTTTTTTGTAGGAAAATAAAAATGAATCGTTTTGGATATTTAGGATGTTTTTATTTACATATTAAAGATACAAAAAAAAATTAGTTTGAAAAAATTTAATAGTTTATTATTATTATTATTATTATTATTGATCGAAATTGGCACCTCGAAAAAAAAGCGCGTGGGTGGCCCCGGTGATTTTGGCTCTTGATGTTATCTGAAATAAAAAATTCTTGATAATTCTTAATCTATAGACATGTCATTCTGGTCGGAACTACTGAAGTTAAATTTCATGGATAAATAACAAAATGGCGGACTTTGGAAAAATAAACTTTTTTTTTTACAAATATTAAGAATTATCAAGAATTTTTGATTCCAGATAACATCAAGAGCCAAAATCACCGGGGCCACCCACGCGCTTTTTTTCCGAGGTGCCAACTTTGATCAATAATAATAATGATAATAATAAAAAACTATTAAATTTTTTCAAACAAATTTTTTTTTGTATCTTTAATATGTAAATAAAAACATCCTAAATATCCAAAACGATTCGTTTTTATTTTCCTACAAAAAAACCCCCTCCAAAAAAGACAAGAAAATCGGCTTAAGTTACCAGACTACTACCTTGAAAACTTTAAACGTGTTTTTCTCGAACAATTCTTCAAAACTGCACGCAGCATAACTCCAACAATGTTTACTCTCTTCATTTGAATTTTTAACAATATCTTTAAAATAACATTTTGAAGTGAAATACGTACGAAATTTTCGATAAGTTCATTTAAACATTATTCATTAACGAATGATTACCCCTTTTTTGTCGAAAATTGAACGTCTTCATTTCAATACTTGCCAATCATACAAAAATGAATATTTTTAAAATCCCCTACGTACTTCACTAGCTATGAACATGTAGACTGAGAGTTTTTTTTTTCAGTTTCAAAATTGCATCAGCTAGACTGCGTGCTGCAGAGCGCCTCAAATTCTACAAGCCACGCTAGAATGGCTGTGGTATCGCCATCTATCAATATTTGCCGATGATAATTTTTTGTTTGAGACTTAAATATATGCATAATAACTTCTCCGAATATTATTATTCCATTACCTTTTCTTTCATCTAAAAAAAATTGTTAAAAGAACCCTTTTTTGAGGCTGTTACAGTGGTATAGCGCCCCCATAAAGTTTCTGGTAAGTAGCCGTTCCAACCCGATGTCCGGTCACATTTATTGCTATAACTTTGTAACGGAGTGGAGTTTTCTTAAAAGTTTTTTTGTTTTAATTCTTGAAAGCACAAGAAATAAAAATCTGTAAAAAAAATCGATTTTTTTTTTATTTCAGGGGTATGTGAGCCCTTAAAGTCGGTGAGCAAAATTTCTCGGAAACACCTAAACCGATCAGTCTCAAATTTTTATACAAGCTTTATAAATATAGTTTTTAGTGATTAACCGAAGGTTTTTTCTCGCCGATAAATATTTTCCATTTTATAAATAATTTATGGCCAACATTGTGATCAAAAAACGAAACTTTTTTCTTGAGACGCCGCCATTCTGTTAAAAATTAATATTTTACTTATTCCTCCGATTAAATACTAGATAATACCTTATATTAACGAAATCTTTTTTGTTTTTTTTCATTTTAAATAATCCAATCCACAGATATCGCGGTCACCGCAAGACGCCTTTTTTTAGAGGAGCTCCCGGAGATCGGCTGTATCGGGTTTAAGGGGGGAAATAGGGTTAGGCGGTTCAAAAAATCGATTTTTTTTATTATTTCATAAATTGTTAGTAAAACTATTGAAAAATATGTTCCCAAAATTTTAAATGAAAATTCCGACTCGTTTTATTGTTATAAGCCACTAAGGGGGAAAATAGGGTTAGGACAGCGTTTTCTCAATAATTTTCATGAATTTTTTTATAGTATAAAAAATGAATATAATTTATTGAAACTTTGAGAATATTTTATACATATATTTAAGTATATACTATAAAATTTGTATACATATATTTAAGTATATACTATAAAATATTAGCGACCCCATATTGCTTGTTTTTCTTGGTACTATTTTTTCAAACGCGTTTTTCTGATAACGACTTTTTTTGAACTTGCGACACGCTAGTTCAAAAAGTTTTCAACCGATCGTTTTAAAAATTGGCAGTTACTTTGTTCATAGTATTGCTCTCTATATGAACCTAAAATCGGAATATTATCATTATGTAAATAATTTTTTTTTTGCAAATAAAGTTGTAAAAAATGGCAAAAAATCATGCTTTTTTGTTTTGACCCCCGTAAAAAATTCAATTTTCTATTTTTTTGATAGCATTTAGGTTCACACAGAAGAGAGACATATAATAAAAGTAAATTCCAACCGCGTTTGATTTCAGATGAAAATTGCGGCTTCCAGAATGTACGCAAAATGCTGAGTCCGATTGTGACCTGCAATATAGGGTCGCTAACATCTGCGGTGTTTTTCAAGAAAATTCTTCACAAATTTTATAGTCCATACTTAAATATATGTATAAAATATTCTCAAAGTTTCAATAAATTACATTCATTTTTTATACTATAAAAAAATCCATGAAAATCATTGAGAAAACGCTGTCCTAGCCCTATTTTCCCCTCCTTAAAAATCACTATTTTTACCAACAAAAAATATGGAAATAAAGTAAAAGTTACCGCAATATGTATATAAATTTTTACGTCAATAAATTAAAATGTCTTTCCAGGAAAAATCCTTGAAAAAATCGCTTTTCTTCGGTCTCCTAAATGCGTATGACCCCTGAAACAATCTTGTTATCGAACATTTTTCGAGATCAATCCATTTTAAGTGACCTACCCAGCATTGACGCGATCATAGTCAGATGTTTTACAACCATAATCTATTATGGGGTATGACAGACCCGTAAATGGAGTATAAAAAAACAAAAAAAAACCCAAGAATGATTCAGCCGGAACATACTCAAACGGCTTCGCTAATGATTGGAACCGAGACGTTAACAAAAACCTCATTATTTAACATACATGTAACCGTATAATGGCTCTTGCACGATTCAAATCGTGGCCTCAACGCGGTCAATGCCTTTGACGGTTTCACTGCCAAGTTCGCGGGGAGAACGGCGTGTACGATTACACAGGTATGTATATTTTATATATATAGTTTATATGTGGGTATACGTATACTTGGAGGGGGGGATATTCAGCAGGTGAGAGGCAGGAAAGGAAGTTCCAACGTGAGAGAACGAGACAAAACGATATCGCATCAGGAGAGGGGCTACGTGCGTCATATCAAGAAGATCACGAGTATGGTACATCTCCTCTTCGCCTCCCCCGCCCCCACCCCGCGCCGCCACTCGTCCCGTTTAGTTGTAGAGAAAAAGAGCACGTGTGCGGGCATTGGAGCCTCCCGGTAACGCACGTGCCGAATGTCACCGAACATTGAAGTCTCTCGAAAAAGTGATTTTTAAGTAGACCTATTACCATTCCGAGGCTAAAAAGTGTTCAAGGTAGTAGTCCGGTAACTTAAGCCGATTTTCATGTCTTTTTTGGAGGGTGTTTTTTTGTAGGAAAATAAAAATGAATCGTTTTGGATATTTAGGATGTTTTTATTTACATATCAAAGATACAAAAAAAAATTTGTTTGAAAAAATTGAATAGTTTATTATTATTATTATTATTATTATTATTATTATTGATCGAAGTTGGCACCTCGAAAAAAAGGCGCGTGGTTGGCCCCAGTGATTTTGGCTCTTGATGTTATCTGAAATAAAAAATTCTTGATAATTCTTAATCTATAGACATGTCATTCTGGTCGGAACTACTGAAGTTAAATTTCATGGATAAATAACAAAATGGCGGACTTTGGAAAAAAGAGTTTTTTCCAAATTGTTATTTATCCATTCCATTTTGTTATTTCTCCGTGAAATTTAACTTCAGTAGTTCCGACCAGAATGACATGTCTGTAGATTAAGAATTATCAAGAATTTTTTATTTCAGATAACATCAATAGCCAAAATCAACGGGGCCACTAACGCGCTTTTTTTTCGAGGTGCCAACTTCGATCAATAATAATAATAATAATAATGAACTATAAAATATTTTCAAAAAAATTTTTTTTGTATCTTTAATATGTACGTAAAAACATCCTAAATATCCAAAACGATTCATTTTTATTTTCCTACAAAAAAACGCTCTCCAAAAAAAGACATGAAAATCGGCTTAAGTTACCAGACTACTACCTTAAGGGCTGCCGTACCCCTGAAATTTTCAAAAAATGTCGTAGCAACAAATGTGACCGGCCGTCGGGTTCACGTTGTACCTTACCAGGAACTTTAAACGTGTTTTTCTCGAAACTATGCTTTTAGACAGCATAGTTTCGTGTCAGCACGATAACTCAGTCAATCTTTATATATAAAACAAAGTCGGGTTATTTACATCACTTATAACTCAAGAACGGCTGAACCGATCTTAATGATCTCTGATTTGTTGGATTCGTCTCCGCCCCGAATAGCAGAATAACTATTAAAATATCTGAAAAATTTACGGAAAAAAAATTATGAATAAAATAAATTTTGAAATAAATTAGGTTTGGTATTTAACCTCCCGGGGGGGGGGGGGGGGGGTGGGGGGTCTTAGGGTTGGCCATGCGCTTTATTTGTTCTTGTGCCTGATAACAAAACAAAAAATGTCGTATATCGCAAGGTGCTTCACTGAAGAGAATCAACCCGAGTTCAACCCATGCAGCAAAATACATAGCTTCAATAAAGCAAATGTCTTGCTGACACGCCATTGAAATACTTGATTTTTGTACGTTTATTGAATTTTTATTTTCTTTATATATATTATCCTAATAAACTATTGAACTTAATAAATTTTTAATATTCATTTTATTACGTTAATAAAATTCTAAATTAAGTTTAGCTAAAAGTTAACACGACATTCATTGACTGTTAGGCGGTACGAAGTTCGCCGGGTCAGCTAGTATTTAATATTTTTTAACTTTTTTTTCTGTAATCTTGATTATTATTTTCTCTATAGTCTGACGAGAGGTTTTTTCAATTTTTCGGTTGGACAATTTTTTTATAAATGATTGAACTCATTTTTTTTTTAATTTCCCACTAAAGTTTGAATTACTGTGATTACTTTATTGTTGATAAAAAAAAAATTCCCTCTGTCAGACTATTACTACTACATTATTTTACTAGATTCTTTTATATTTTTGCAGTTTGGATAATTTTCGGTGACTCTATGATGTCGACAAGAAGGCGCCATGGTTTTCATCAGTAGTCCATTTATACCCGTGAAAAATAATGTCAATATTGAAAGAAAATAATTTTTTAAATTTTTCTTCTTATTGTTGAAAAGTTAATAAAAAATGTGAAATCAAGAATTTAATTTTTTTTTCACCGTATATAACCTTTATAATGATTTTTCAAATTTCGTCGCTTTTCCACAAGCGCAGAGGTATGTCCTCAATGAAATAAAATTAATTGCAACTAATCCAATTCGCATTCGACATTGTTAATCAATTGTTACTACCAATTATTTGACATATTTTTCCGTAACTTTCGACATTAAAAAATGGAATGTGGAATATAAGACGGTGAATGACCCGGAAGTCGTTGAAAATAAATTCGTGGGGTCTCTCAAACGTTACGAATTGACTTGAAATGTCCTATATATATGTAAAATCATATGCAAGACACAGAAATAAACCGGCTGTAACGCAGCAGAGATGAAAACCGCAGGAGATGAGTCTCGAAGCTGGAGCTGGGAACAGGTTCCTCAGGAGGTTTAAAAGAGAGGCGATGCCGACATGCTTCTGAATGTTTCAGTTCGCGGTCTGCGATTCATGAAAAATAAACGAACCCGGAGAATGAACGACGAGCCGCTGAACATGCGTTTTGAAGACGTTCTATTTCCGGGCACTGGCTACACATCGACGCGAGATATTTCAATGTTTATATTTCGAGAACTGCGGGTACGATTACGGGTTTGGGTATATTACGTGTAAGAGGAGGGAAACAGGGTCGTTCACTTATGTTTTCCACTCTTATCCTGCTTCATGATAAAATTAACCGTTTTCCTGACCCGTGAGTTATCCGGATGTGGGACTAACACAATACTTTCCCCTGTTACAGATTCAATGTTTGTTTTTTTTTTATGTTTGCTGGAATTTTTTTACGAGCTAACAAAGATTGACAACTTCCGCACTATAGCGGAGATACATGAAGCGAATGAAAAAGTATGTCTAAACTAAAAATCGGAAAATTGCATTGTGCTCCCTCAAAATTCGTTTGAGCCCGAGCGTTAATGGTCGTTTATTGAAAAATAAAAATATTCATATAAAAAGTTAGCATCTTAATTCCGGTCTCGTGGTCTATGTGTGGGCGAAGTTTTAGCTCGATAACTCGCAATTTGTTCGAGTTAGAAAATAAAGAGAGTTTCATTAAAATTTCGCAGAGCGCGAGGTTTTAAAACAAATTGAAAATCCCGCATAAACTCGAATATTGAAGTACAGTGGAACCTTGCGCAGTTTACAGACCTGGCGCAGTGGTGGAGGGGAGTGTAAGCTATACGAAGTACCAATCAACGAGCGGAACACTCCCCCACTCTTTCGCCCGAGCGAATGAGCGAACGCCGTCCCCCACCGTAGTCCAATATGAGACATGCGCTGTTAATATACGTGTGACACCACTGTAAGTCGGCGGCAATTATGATAAATGAATGTATCCTAGCGAGACGAGTACCTACAATTCGTTAGCACCTCTGCTAATTCTGAACACGGGAATGAATCGGAAGAGCGTATATTAAGAGAGAGAGAGAGATAGACGTGAGTTAGGTTGAGGCGTGGACCGATCCCTCCGAGAAATCTCGATGCTAAGTGCGCTACGGTGGTCTCTATAGCGCGCGCTCTCGTCCTTACTATAGCGAGTGCGATGAGAATACATCGCGGAGGTTTGTGTGGCGGGAACGCAAGGTTTGTACGGGCAAAGTGTTGGTGGTGGTGGAGGATCGGCCGGGGCCTTACAGCACACTAAGAATGAAGATGAAGAATCATTTGAAAGATCCTCCTGCGCTCGTTCGGGGTCTTGCGGTCTCTCGTCAGTCGGTGGTCAACCGTCTTGACTGTCGGTACGTTCGTGCATTTGGGTCTTAAAATTCCATTCAACATCAATAACCACGGAGACACGGGTACGTCGAATAAAACAAAGAGAAAAAAATACGAGACGATGTCCGAAAAATTGTGAATTCAAGGATCATTGACGAATCGTCATATATTCGCTAATTAACAGTTCGAAACAATGACAGAACTCGAAGAGATCAACGTGAAGATGTGACTCGTTTCCGGTTTGATTGATCGTCGGTTTTATGAACTCCGATGGAGTAGCGGTTTGAAGGGAAGAAAAATGAGCTACGAGAGAAGAACTTTTGTAACTCGTTCTTGATATAACCGAAGAATAATCTTTGGAACTCGCTTTTGTCCGTTATCAGCGAACTTGGCTTCGAGTGTATAATGAAATATCGTTGTTTGCCTTCGGTCTATCTTTGACGAGGGGTGAAATCGGACGCAAACATTGTTCGTCGAGAGTGCGCAGACGTTTGAAAGGAAGAAAAAAAGAAGCTAGCAGCCATTGACAAAAATTTCATCTTGTCATTTTTGCCCGGAGATTTGAAAGGGGTTGTTGAAAGAGTTATGAGTTTCGTTGGATAAGCATCGAGATTGAGGAGGGAGGAAGAAGATTGAAGAAGAACTTTCAGGAAGAAAATCGTGCCCTTGTACAACGTACATTGTGAATTTTCTCTTTAGTTCTTGTTTATTGTGAACGCAGGATAGAGAAACATTTTGAAAGATGGCTTCTATGTGCGGTAGTGGCAAGGGTCATCATGGCTTGAATACAGGCAGTTTCTACAGACCCGGTGGCTATCCTTATCAGGTGAGTCCTTTCATCCCTTGCATCCGTAAATTATTCTATAACATTAACGATGATCCTGAAAGATTTATATCCTGTGGATACGCGCATTGTTCATTAACGATATTCTTATTTGATAACGATTTTACCCATCGTGATTCCAGTATTAAGGGGATCGTGAATGATGGAGGCGTTTTAATAACCAGCGTATTATTCTGATAATGGGTAACGAAAATTCCCTTCATTTTTAATTATTCCGGCAATGGTCAATGAAAAACGATCCATTACCTTTACCATAATTCTCTTAATTGAATTCGATTCATTTTTCCATTATTTCAATTCAATCGATCGAGAAAAAAATCTTTTTTTTCTCGAAAATCTTTTTTTACGAATAGTTTTTTCATTTTTTATTTATCACAGCCAATATTCGTGGATTAAAGGGGTAACACTACTCTAGCGGCAGAAAAAAAGAGGCCTAACTTTGACGATTTATTTTGGGAGTATGAAAAAAGGAATAGGATTTCATTTCAGAGGGTTCATTTAACACATATTGGAGTATGAAAAAAAAAAATGTTATTCTCATTTTGATAGAAAATGGCGGCGACAGAGCCAATCTTAAAAATCGTCTTTTTTTAAAACACCTTCACGGATGAACGGTTTTTTCGTAAAGTATAAGACCTGGGACAAAAAACCAAACATTTTTATAATCTATATACTATTGGCTACGGAGCTACGTAGGGGTTTTTTTTTTAAACCAAATTTTGTCAAAATGGTGGACTTTTGAAAAAATGAATCGATTTTTTTGCCAAAAAAAAGCAGTAAATTGTTTATAAAAAAAAGGAGGTTACATTAAATCGAAAAAACGGCTACGTACTCCGATAGAGAATGTAATTGTGAAGCTACTATCAAAATTTCAAATCGATCCATGCAACGGTGTTCAAGTAATACGTCCTCCTAGTTTGAAAAAGACGATTTTTCAAGATGGGCTCTGTCGCCGCTGTTCTTTTGACAAAAAATTTATTAATTTCTTCAAAAGTGCAGCATATCTACAAAATTTGATTAAAAAAACAATCCCTACCTAGTCCCATAGCCAATAGTATATAGATTATAGAATTTTTTGCTTTTTTATTCCAAGTCTTATACTTTATGAGAAAACCGTCCTCCCGTGAAGGTGTTTTAAAAAAAAGACGATTTTTAAGATGGGCTCTGTCGCCGCCATTTCGTATAAAAATGGTAGTAAAAAAATGTTGTTTCATAATTCAATATCTGTTAAATAAACCCTCTAAAAAGAAATCCTATTCCTTTATTCATACTTTCAAAATAAATCGTCAAAGTTTGGACTTTTTTCTGCTGCTTGAGCGGTGCTCGCCACCGCGAAAAAGTTAAAAAATCGTTTTACTTTGTGCCTAATACCAGCGTTTGTAACGCAACCCACTCCAAAATGTAAAACGACGATTTATCTCCTCTCTCATTGATGTTTTATAGCGCCAAAGGCGCGAAAAGCGTGTTGTTGTATCTATATAGCCATAACACTCTTTTCGCGCCTTAGACGCTACAAAACATCAACACGGTTTATTGTGCTGTACACAAGTCTACAAGATGCTTTACGGTCTGCATTAATTTGTTCTTTTCTCTGCAACCTTTTCTTTTTTTTTTTTTTCATTACAACTCGAGTTTTCTCGCGAGCTCGCATACTTTTTTTTTCGCCTCCACTTTACTGTAATCGCTCGCATGAGCAATTCGCACTTTTTTTTTGCTCGGGATTCTCATCGGGACTTTATACGTACTCGGGGTTCTCGCGCGTGCCGCTAAAACGTTAACAAACAACAGTTCACTGTGCGGATTGTTCTATGTCGAGATCCGCTACATAGTGTACAAATAACTTAGCGCACCGGAGGCACCCCTAAAGACGATGATAAACGAGAATGCTTCCGGTTCGTACACCGAAACCGAGCTTCCATCTACGGAAACTATTACGTGTACGTGCGCGAACAACTTGAAAACAATATTGTAAGAACGAAGATACAGGAAGAATAAGTCAGAGAATTTTTCTTATATAACATATGTGTCGATTGATTTTTTTTCTGTTTTAAATTCAGTTTTTTTTTATTTATCGCATTTGTCGAATTATAAATATTTTTTCATCGATAAACAATCAATTAATTTTCAATCGTATTTCGTTTTTTTTTCTTTCTTAATTTCTTTTTTTTAATTTATCGAACTTGTCGAATTATAAATATTTTTTCATCGATAAACAATGAATTAATTTTCATTCTTTTTCGTTTTTTTCTGTCTTAAATTCTGATTTTTTTTATGTATCGAATTTGTCGAATTATAAATATTTTTTCATCGATAAACAATCAATTAATTTTCATTCGTTTTTCGTTTTTTTTTCTGTCTTAATTTCTGTTTTTTTTATTTATCGAACTTGTCGAATTATAAATATTTTTTCATCGATAAACAATGAATCAATTTTCATTGTTTTTCGTTTTTTTTCTGTCTTAAATTCTGATTTTTTTTATGTATCGAATTTGTCGAATTATAAATATTTTTTCATCGATAAACAATGAATTAATTTTCATTCGTTTTTCGTTTTTTTTCTGTCTTAAATTCTGATTTATTTTATGTATCGAATTTGTCGAATTATAAATATTTTTTCATCGATAAACAATGAATTAATTTTCATTCGTTTTTCGTTTTTTTTCTGTCTTAAATTCTGTTTTTTTTCTATTTATTGAATTTGTCGAATTATAAATATTTATTCATCGATAAACAACGAATTAATTTTCATTCTTTTTCGTTTTTTTTTCTGTCTTAATTTTTGTTTTTTTTATTTATTTATCGAATTTGTCGAATTATAAATATTTTTTCATCGAAAAACAATTAATTAATTTTCATTCTTTTTCGTTTTTTTTTCTGTCTTAAATTCTGTTCATTTTTTATTTTTTCTATATACTTGAAATTTGGTCGACTAAAAAGTAGGTTTGGAATATTTTTAATATTTTGTTCCCAGTTCCTTTTTGATCTTACCGAGATATTAAAAAAAGTAAATGAGACATTTCGGGATGAACGATTTCGTGAGAAATGCCTTATGCATGTCTTCGGGATCTTGAGAGAGAACCTTGGCCTTGTGTCTCGCACGAAAGAATTGCGTAAGCGAACGAGAGCCTCGAGAGTCGACTATTATAATCCGGGGGAAAATAAGGAAGAAATATTGCGACGAAGAGAGGAGAAACTCGTTATTTTTTTCTGTGTTCATCTATTAATTTATTATTTGTTTCTTTTTAATTTGCAATGTAAAAGAGTTTATTTTTATGAAATTTATCTAGTTCTCTGGCGTCTGTCGACACTCAGAACAGTCGTGTGAATTTATAAATTTATCAAATCAAGGGCGTCATCCCGTGTGAAGGCTCTTTTTTTACGCTTTTTTTGGGGAATTTTTTTTCACGAACTAAATAAAGATACAACTGCGAAATTCTTACCACATATTTATTCACATTTCGAGCACACTTTACAATTTTTTCAGTCCGAAATCGTCGCTGATTGCTGAGGTTCACGTCAACTTAGCCATTCATTTTCAAAAAACGTTTTTTTCGGTTACCACGATTGCGAGTGTTCTGCTTGTCGGAAACAAAAAAATCAAACGGCATTTTAATCCGTGAAGTTTTAACTAGCCTTGGAACTACGATTATCAAAAAAATATGGAAAAGTTAATTTTTGTCAACTTGTTGAACTCTTATCGTCAATTTTCGGTTTTTGTTTCACGACTTCTTCAGCGTGACAAAAAAAAATTTTTCAATATTTTTTGATAATCCTAGTTTCGAGACTAGTTGAAACTTCACAGATTAAAATGCCGTTTGATATTTTTTTTTTTTTTCAGATAAGCAGAACGCCCGCAATCGTGGTAACCGTTTTTTGAAAATCAGGTGGCTGAGTTGCCGTGTAGCTCAGCAATGAGGGACGATTTCGGGCTGAAAAAATTGGAAAGTTTGCTCAAAATGTTAATAAATATGTGGTTAAAATTTCGCAGTTCTATCGTTATTTAGTTCGCCAAAAAATATTCCCAAAAAAAAGCGTAATAAAAAGTACCTTTGCACGAGATGACCTCTTTGAAGTAGTGGTCTGGTCAAGATGGGCTCTGTCGCTGCCATTTTGTATCAAAATGATAATACAAATTTTTTTTTTCGTACTTCAATATGCGTTAAATAAACCCTCCGAAATGAAATTCTATTCCTTTTTTCATACTCCCAAAATAAATCGTCAAAGTTGGGCCATTTTTTCTGCCGCTAGAGTGGTGTTAACCCTTAATGAAATGTTTTTAATTATCCTTGTTGGAAAAAAATATTTCATCCCCCAAAGATGTTGGTTGCGAAAGAAAATCCATTTCAAGAGTCGTCTTATGCGGGTGATGTTAAGGTAGTAGTCTGGTAACTTAAGCCGATTTTCATGTCTTTTTTGGAGAGCGTTTTTTTGTAGGAAAATAAAAATGAATCGTTTTGGATATTTAGAATGTTTTTATGTACATATTAAAGGTTCCAAAAAAAAATAGTTTGAACAAATTTAATAGTTTATTATTATTATTATTATTGATCGAAGTTGACACCTCGAAAAAAAAGCGCGTGGGTAGCCCCGGTGATTTTTGGCTCTTGATGTTATCTGAAATAAAAAATTCTTGATAATTGTTAATCTATAGACATGTCATTCTGGTCGGAACTACTGAAGTTAAATTTCATGGTTAAATAACAAAATGGCGGACTTTGGAAAAAAAACTTTTTCGTTCCGACCAGAATGACATGTCTATAGATTAAGAATTATCAAGAATTTTTCATTTCAGATAACATCAAGAGCCAAAATCACCGGGGCCACCCACGCGCTTTTTTTTTGAGGTGTCAACTTCGATCAATAATAATAATAATAATAATAAACTATTAAATTTGTTCAAAATTTTTTTTTTTTAACCTTTAATATGTAAATAAAAACATCCTAAATATCCAAAACGATTCGTTTTCATTTTCCTACAAAAAAATGCCCTCCAAAAAAGACATAAAAATCGGCTTAAGTTACCAGACTGCTACCTCGAAGTGTAAACTCATTGCAGAACTTTTTTTTCTCGTTATTTTTTCCTCTGAAATATAACGAAAATGTGCCGATGACCGTACAATCTCGTTCCGTACCTAGAATTATCGTTCTGTCTGTGTATCTATAGAAAATTAAGTATAATATCGGTGAATTGTGCACAAAATCGTTTCTCTTGATCGCCTCTGGGCACTCAGAGAGAGAAAGAGAGAGAAACAGAAAGAGATGAGTCTCGGTAATTCTCAGTTAGATCGTTGCATTTTTCTCGTTGCACATAACGTTCTACTCTCTTGAGTCATGGAGTTTCTCAGGCTTTTATCATCGTTAAAAAAAACAAGAAAGGAGGAAAAGAAGAGCGGTAAACGAGAAAATATGAAAGAGAGAGAGAGAGAGATTGGTTAGGAAGGGAGGGCGTTGAGAGACACCCCCGCGGCATTAACCATCACCGGAACGAGCTTGACTCTCGCAGAGAGTCTCTATACCCCAATTTAAAGACAGTGATTAGGGTTTATGCTAATCCAGCCGATTCTCTCGTAAATGTTAGAGAGAATCTTAACCAGAATTCGGTGCAATCTTCCTCGTCCACGGGAGAAACCGTGACGACGAGACCAAATGCATTTGGGGGGACAAAGATGAAAGGGCAAAAATTGTAATGACAAGTCGTGCTCTTTTTACGATAAATAAAAAGAAAAACAATTATAAATAAATGGTGAAGACTAGAAACTCGCAAATTCTCTGCTCATTCTGTTCGTAACCGTTCAACCTTTAAAATGCCGCTTCGTTTATTAAGCTACGATTTTTTTATTCAATTTTTCACCAATTTTCAAAGTTGGACCATCGATTTTTGCGAATTTCTCCAATACATTTCCCTTCTCATTTTGTTCGCCGATTTTCAAAATGCCCTCACGACCACAATAATTCAGATATCGAGACGAGTCAAACGGCGTTCTTTAAGTCTACTCGAGACGTTTTCAAAAATCCCCTCAAAATCCAAAATCGATCAAACGGGAGCGACGGTATGACCATTTGAAATTTCAATATTTTTAGGTTTCGAAAAAAGTGAGTGAAAAATGGTAAAAAAAAAGTTTTTTGGTCTTTTTCAATGTTTCGAGGCTCTATTCGATCGGAAATTTTCCGCTGATTATCATCAACACCGAGTTTTCATCGAAAACTCAAAAAATCAATGGGAAAAACGCGAAAATCGTGAAAATCACTTCTTCAACGATTCTCAACAGAATTTTGAGTTTCACAAAGAAGTGGCTACTGAATTAGTGATCAGTGAGTCAAACATCGGATATACATCGGATATAGCGTCCTGAAAGAAAAATATATAAAAATTCAATTTTTCCATCTCGAATCCATGACGAAGAGACAAATGCAATTTGGGGGACAAAGATGAAAGGCCAAAAATTGTAATGACAAAACGTGCTCTTTTTATGATAAATAAAAAGAAAAAATTATAAATAAATCGTGAAAACTAAAACCTTGCACATTGTTTTTTTCTTTTTCTATTCAATCTACAAACCAGAATATTTCCATGTTTGAGATGACAATTTTCAATGAATTTACGCGCAATTTAATGAGCGAGAAAATTATCAAAAATAAACTTAAGGTAGTGGTCTGGTAACTTAAGCCGATTTTCATGTCTTTTTTGGAGGGCGTTTTTTTGTAGGAAAATAAAAATTAATCGTTTTGGATATTTAGGATGTTTTTATTTAGGTATTAAAGATAGAAAAAAACATTTTTTTGAAAAAATTTAATAGTTTATTATTATTATTATTATTGATCGAAGTTGGCACCTCGAAGTTGGCAGCCCGGGTCCTAACTTTTTTTTCTACCGAACCGATTGCTTTCAAATTTTAACAGGCTACTCTACACACTTATAGCTCTCGTTGGAACCACCGAGAAATTCTTTCACCCCTAACTTTTTTTTTTACAATCCCTTCTTTGCTAAAGTCCTTTTATTTTAGCAAAAAAGGGGTTGTAAAATAAAAAGTTAGGGGTGAACAAATTTCTCGGTGGTTCCGACGAGAACTATAAGTGTGTAGAGTAGCCTGTTGAAATTTGAAAGCAATCGGTTCGGTAGAAAAAAAATTAGGACCCGGGCTGCCAACTTCGAGGTGCCAACTTCGATCAAGAATAACAATAATAATAAACTATTAAATTTTGTCAAAAAAATTCTTTTTTGTATCTTTAATATATAAATGAAAACATCCTAAATATCCAAAACGATTCATTTTTATTTTCCTACAAAAAAACGCCCCCCAAAAAAGACATGAAAATCGGCTTGAGGCAGTCGTCTGGTCTAGAGCGAGATTTTTGACGTCATTTCTAATGCGCAATAATTTTTAAACCGTAGAAGTTGTCTTGATGAAAATTTACACGTGCATTTATTGATCCTTAGAGAATACTTGTACATTAAAAAAAAAAATTATTTTAAATATTTTCATGGAGTTTTTTGCCTTGTTGCAACATGGTGCGCCGAAAGCCGCCTCAATCGGCGCCCACTCTGGACGATGTTGTATGCATCTGAAAAAAAATAAAATTTTTATTCTCAATCTGTATGAGTATTCTGAGCACTGGTAGCAGAATTGGTACTTAAAAAAAATTTTTGACAAAATAGCGGCCTGTTGAACTTTCTTTAATGATATTTCATACATACATTTCATACATTTTCGTATTCGACGAGTTATAAAATGTCGGCAAAATTATTGTTCGACTCAATTCTGCTACCAGTGCTCAGAATACTCATACAGATTGAACATCGTCCAGAGTGGGCGCCGATTTCGGCGCACCATGTTGCAACAAGGCAAAAAACTCCATGAAAATATTTAAAATAATTTTTTTTTTTTAATGTACAAGTATTCTCTTAGGATCAATAAATGCGCGTGTAAATTTTCATCAAGACAACTTCAACGGTTTAAGCGTTATTGCACATTAGAAATGACGTCAAAAATCTCGCTCTAGACCAGACGACTGCCTTAAGTTACCAGACTACTACCTTAAATGAAAATGAACAGAAGAATCGGGTTATTCTTGATAATTCGAACGTTATGAAAATTACGACAGACATTTTTTTTAAATCCTCGAGGCCGAATAACGAGCGTCGACGTTAAACTGACCTACCTGTGCGATAGGGGCCGAGATAGAGAGGTCCATTCATTGGAGTATCTCTCGTTTTAAGGCCCTGCCACTATATATATATATATATATGCACATATTTAATGTTTCATCTCCCTTTCCCCACTCGAACGACTATATCCTCCCGCCCGCGCCCGTTTGTACAGTTATTTCACTTGGCACACTTCAACCGGAATACCAAACGGTCTCGACGCACCGGCTCGTTGTTGTCCTCAACATATGGCCGAGTTTAACGCAAGAGAAATATTCACGAAGGATACTATTACGAGTACGTAATAATAATAAGAAAAAAAAAAGAAAAAAAAAGAACCGTGTGGGACCCGTAGAACACCGGATAATCGGGAAATTTCAACTTGAACTAGAAACTTGAGACCGCAGGCCAAGGATAATTTGTCGGTAGTACGGTATTCAATTAGCATAAAAGCTCGAAACCGGGTTTTAAGATCGTGATCTTTTTTTTTAATCCGAAATGCAAATTTATCGTTGATATATTGGGAGTACAAATTAGTTCGATCCGTTTTTTTTTTTGGTGGTCAAAAATGCATTTATGCTTGTGAATCATTCCCATGGATTTCAATCGTACGGAAACTGCTTGTTGAGTCATTACCAATGATTCTGGAAGATCCTCTTGCGTTTGACTCGTATCTTCATCAAGTAATGCCTTCGATTCTTTGTCTTCGAATTTTTTTTGGTCTGTCCACAGCGAGGCTTGTCTTCAACGCTGAAATCGCCATTCTTGAAACAACAAAACCAGCCCCTAAATGATTTATCAGTTGAAGCACTGTCGGCATAAACTGCCACAAGCATTCGATGCGCTTCAGCTGCACTTTTCTTCCAATTAAAGCAGAAAACTAAAATCTCCCGCAAATGCTGCTCAGTTAACACCACATTTGACATATTCAACACAGTAAAAAACAAGGTTTTTGTATGAAACTCAAAGCGATATAAACTGAATATTATTGGCAGATGTCTAACCTCTCTGAAACCACCGAAATCAGCTATCACTATGAAACATTCATAACAGTCAGCGCCATCTTTTGAAAACAGACCGAACTAATTTGTACTCCCAATATATGGTTTTTTTTTAAATTAACCCCAAGAATAGTAGTAGTAGTTATTTATTCCATGTACACCTCTTCGGGGTTTTACAGTGCCCGTCCCTTTAATAACCCTCTCTTACATATCTATTTACACTCTATCATTCTATTTACATTCCTCGTTCCCTGCTTCCTTACATCCTTCCCATTCCATGACCTTATATCTACTTCCATTTGACTCACTACTCTTTACATTCCTTACATCCTATGCCCTTATTTACTTTGTTTCCTTCTCCGTAACCTCTGAAATTCGGACACGTAGTCACAAAGAGCCACCACCGGCGTCTCTCTCTCACCCCTCAACGCAATCTCTATTTTCTGTTTGAAATTTGTTCCTGAGCCTAGCCACCTCTCGAGTCCTTCTACCCTTCTCGCTAACATTTTTCGCTCTGTGCATTCACATATATGCACTAGAGTTTTCTCTCTTTCCCACGAATGGTAAACATTTCGTATCCTTGAAACCCGTTTTCTTCTCCATCCCTGTAGTCCCGCATCTTATTCTTGTCCACTTTTCTTTCGTTTCTCCCGAGATATTCTTGTCTTCCCAGTATTTTTCCATTTCTACAGCGCCCTTCCTGCTTTGATATTCCTTGCAGTAGTTAGAGGCGTCGATCTTACTCCAGTCATTCTGAATTTCTTGGTCCTCTTCGATCCTAATCCCTCTTTCCATTTCTTTTTCCAATTCTCTGCTTTTTTCTGTCCTTATAGTTTCTTATATTCGTCCTTTTTCTACCTCGTCCATTGCTGTTTTTAGTTCCCTCTCCCATTTCGTCGGCTCCTTATTCGTTATTCCTCTCACTTCTTCTTTTAAACATTTTTTTGCCATCTTCCTTCTTCCATTTTTACAACTTCTCCTATATATTTTGCCGCTCTCTTCCTGCAATAAAAATAGTGATTTAAAAAGTGATTACAAAGAATAAAGCATCCGTCATCGTAATGATTATTATTATTCAATTTGAATTCTCAAAATAATAATAGTGTTTTTGTAGCTCCAAAAAAACAAAAATTTATCTCAGAATTTGAAACTATACTGTAATTAAAGAAATGAAAGGGTTTAAACCGTTTAAAAATCCTGAAGGCGAGACACCTGACGCTTCTTCCTCCTCGAGAGAAAAAGAAATGTTAGGTTTATATATATATATATATGTCGATACTATCGGGGGATGGAGCGAGAGAGAGAGAGAGAAGATGGCTTATGCTCGCAAAGGTATGCAAGATCTTGATGACCGGTCGAATGCGCTGCACGCGAACTCAGAATGCGCGGGCTTGTATCAGCGAGAGTTCCCATTCACGGAATCGATATCTCGATCCTCTCCAAAGAGTGCGAGAGAGAGGGCAAAAAGCCTAGAGGGAGACACGGACGAACATACTTCGAGAGAAGAATCTTCTTCGATTAATCATAATATTTACGAATTTTGATTTACATTGTTGCTGATTTTTCATTGTATTCCTCCAATACCAATGAGCCTTCAATATTTTTTTCACTCTTTTTATCTCATTCTTATCTCGATTATATGATTTTTATAATATAAAATAATTTTCTTAATATCAAAAAGTAGAATTTTCCAAATATCCATTTCCAACGGAATTTCATGTTTCTCAAGTAAATGACTACTGAAATGGTGATCAGCGAGTGAAAATACGTCGATATAGCGTCCTAAGAAAAGAAAATTAAAAAATTCAAAATTTGTTTGCGTTTTGGCCAAAAAGAAGTAGACTGCACTTAAATCACTGTAATGCTGCTTCCCGTTGGAGCTGGAACCCCACTCTCTGCTCATTCTTTTCGTAACCGTTTAACCTTTAAAATGCTGGTTCGCTCATTGAGCTACGATTTTTTTGCGATTTTTCACCGATTTTCAAAGTTGGATCATCGATTTTTGCGAATTTCTCCATACATACCCCTTTTCATTTTTTTGCCGATTTTCAAAATTCCCTCACGGCCACAATAATTGAGATATCAGGATGAGTCAAACGTCGTTCTCTGAGTCTACTCGAGACGTTTTCAAAAACCCCCTTAGAATCCAAAATCGGTCAAACGGGAGCGACGTTATGGCCATTTGAAATTTTGCCATTTTTAGGCTTCGGAAAAAGTGGGTGAAAAATGGCAAACAAATTTTTTTCGTGTTTTGCAATGTTTCCATGCCTTATTCGATCGAAAAAATTTCGCTGATTACGAAGAACACCCAGTTTCTGTCGAAAACTCAAAATATCAATGGGAAAAACGCGAATATCGAAAAAATCACTTTTTGAATGATTCTCAACGGAATTTTGAGTTTCTCAAGAAAATGGCTACTGAATTAGTGATCAGCGAGTCAAAATACATCGGATATAGCGTCCTAAAAGAAAATATAAAAATTCAATATTTACATCTCCATCGTAATGTATATACATCGAAGGATCTCCTTGACTAGACAAACCTCGAGATTCCCCGGTGAGCCTAACTGTGGGAATTTTATTCTCAACCGACGTGAGACACGCCCGTTTATAATTCTGAATATCTATCTATGTATATTATACAGTGTGCGTTCTCTAAACCAGCTCAGAGCTCACTCGGACATGCAGAATCAACCTCGATCCTTCCATCACTTCATTTTGTTCTTCTTATTATTATTATTTTTTTGTTCGAGTTTTTTTTCTTCTTCATTTTCTCGTCTAAAACGTCAAGGATGCCTCGTAAAACGAATGGGAGCGTGGAATGGACCATGAAGCAGTTTCAAGATCTTACGACGATTACATAATAATAATAATAATAATAATAACAACAATAATAATAGACCATTGAGATGCTTTGTTATATTTATTGATTTATATCCAAGAGAATTATCGACAATTGTCCTTGAATTCTTGAAATCTCAATAAAAACTCTAGAATAGTGTTTTTAATGACTCAAGTTATTGATCATTCAAGAATACCTTTGTCAACATAATTTTCTTGATATATCACAAATACCTCAGTTTTCTACAAACTTTTTTTTTCCAAACACCGTCCTGAAATTATTGAATAACGATCATAACAGGTGGGGGAGGGGGGATATTCTTTAAATGCTACGATGGAGACACGTCACATTTGATGGGGTTCTGATTTATCGTGACGTCCGCACTAGATGATTCGCAAATTAAGAATATTAATTACCTAATAGGGGAGGATTAGGTAATTATCCCCTTTATTAGGGGAAGGTCGGGCAAAGTGGCCACCTCAACCTTCAATGTCTGCCTATTAGCTAAATATCAACATTTTTTACGTTACTGTATTAGTTTATTCTTTGTAACTAATATAGTTTTGATATCACATTGTTATTTTGACTTATATCAAGATATTTAATAGTTTTTTTTTAAGTTTAAAGCCGAAATAGGAAATTGACCACTTTACCTATCCAGGTTGGGTAAAGTGGCCTACATAAACCCATGAAGCGGGTAAAGTTGCAGTCTTAATAAAATGTAATTAAAATGTCTTAAACGTGTCACAAATGTTGTCCTTAAGAACAAAAATCGCAAAGAAAGTCATCATGTTCGTCATCACAACCTGAGCACGCTTCATCGGCCCATCGTTTACAAATAGAACACTGTATCCAGCCATCATCATGTTTTGACTTAGACCAAACTTCCCGGCAGTAAAAGCATTCATCATAACCACCCGGTTATCATCAGTGTTGGCGCGTTTTTTAATTTTCATTTTAGATTTTTTGACAGTTTTCGTTGGAATAATAGCAAGTGCAGATACCCTCTTTGGAGCTTTCTTTAGTTTCTGTTGTTTTTTTTTCTTACAACTCGTTTTTATATGGACTGCTAGTTAAGATTGCTGTACGACCTCTCTTTCTGTTTCTTTTTTTTTTGTTTTAGGCAATGCCTTGGAAAACCGAGACAAGTATTTAGGTGTTACTGCGAATGATGTGCTTGGTTGTGGATCTAATATTGGCGGCGTTAATATGCTTGCTTGCGCATTCAACATTGGCGGCGTGACTACTTATTTCGTAACACTAACTTTATTGAAACCTTGTGCTCAAGCAACAGAGGTTGCTTCTGGGCTTCTCAGTGTCAGTTCTGAATGACGTTTTCTAAAAGCATAAGTCCATGCTTTTCCAACCATTGGAGTATCTTTGTTGATATTATGTTGTATATTATTCCGTTCAGTCAACTGATAGGCTAGTTTCCTTACATCCCGCAAAGTTAACCCATAAAACCTCTTTTCCATTTCTAAAATGTGTTATATTAATTCTTCTGCTTTCTGATTTTCAATACTGAAAATCAATACTTTTTGATTTTCAACAGCGTCTTTGTTTGTTCCTTTTACACGCCGTTTGAGCGTCGATCGAGGAACATTGAAAACTTTGCTAGCCTGCAACAAGCCCATTTCTTCGTTTCTTACAACTCTTGTAGCTTTTTCCATTGCGTCCGGGTTCCATGTCCGCTGCTGCGACGTACATTTATATGCACTTGGCATATCTAAATGAATACAAAACATTATTTATATTTACTGGAAAAATTAGCACTAAGACGGGTAAAGTAGCCTACCAGGTCACTTTACTTACCTAGAGACTAGGCCACTTTACCCGAAACGGAACGCGCCGAAAAAAAAGACGTTTCAATGTCAAATGAGGCTATATTTTCATGCTTTGTCGTGAAATAAATAGTTCATTAGAGGGACTAAACCGATAAAATATTATACTGCTTTTCATTTATATTGAACACAGTAACGTATTGCAATGTTTAAACCACTTACCTTAGATCAAGAACCACAAAAAACACCTTTATCGTTATAAAATCTTTCTGTGTGAACTAGCGTGTGAATGTATACTGGAGCAATGTGGCGTCGACTAATGAATTATTTGCACACACCGTTGACAGATGGCGCTTATTGATTGTTCCTTTAAAACAAGGTGGCCACTTTACCCGCCTGGGCCACTTTAACGAACCTTCCCCTACGGGATAATCTGAAATTATTGAACTTCGGTACTTCTTCCAAGCAATTTGACGACTAATATAGACGATTTTATTTATATTAGGGTTAACCGACCAGTGAATGGGCACACGTCAGATTCATTTAAGGCGTAACAGCACTCTAGCGGCAGAAAAAAGGCCTAACTTTGACGATTTATTTTTGGAGTACGAAAAAAGGAGTAAGATTTCTTTTCAGAGGGTTTATTCAACACATATTGAAGTATGAAAACAAAATTTTTTGCTATCATTCTGATACAAAATGGCGGCGACATAGCCCATTTTGAAAACTGTCTTTTTTTTTAAACACCCTCACGGGAGGACGGTTTCCTCGTAAAGTATAAAACCTGGTACAAACAACAAGAATTTTTTAGAATCTATATACTATTGGCGATAAGACTACATACGGAGTTTCTTTTATGAAATTTTGTAGAAATAGTGCACTTTTGAAAAGATAAATCGATTTTTTTGCCAAAAAAAGCAGTAGTGTCGTTGTTTATTTCTATGTATACCCTTTTCGGGTTTTTACATTCCCTTCCCTCACATTTATCCCCTATATCAATATTTCCAGTTCCGTTCTTTCCCGCTAAATTCCACTGTCCTTCTTCCCCTTTTCTTCTGTTCCATTTTCCCTTCTCCGCCAGATTTTTATCAGTCCTCCCTTCTGTCACCCCCTTTTCCATTTCACGTGATACATTTCCTTTTTCTCTTTTGTTTCCTCGAACCCTTCCCTTACCGCTGCCACTAAATTCCACTTTCCAGTCTGTTTTTTTCTTCCAGTTTCCATTTTTCCTTTGAGCACTATTCCTGCCACTGCTCACCCGAATCACTAAATTTCCGAAATTGGAAAATTTCCAAAGATCCCGATTTCCAACATTTCAAAATCCACACCGCGTGGCCCTCGTGCCTTGCTACCATTGACGCGGGTTTATCTTCCTTTGAATCTTTGTACTCCTATTCCTCTCTTCCAGCTGTTCTGATTTGGTTTCCGTTTCCTCTTCTTCCATTCCGGTTTCCGTTTCCTCTTCTACCATTTCCCTCTTCTGTTTCCCCCGTGACTTGCCTAATTTCCAAATTAACCAAAAAAAAGCAGTAAATTGTTTGTAAAAAAAAAAGTTTACATTAAATTAAAAAAAACGGCTACGCGCTCCGATAGAGAATGTATTTGTGAAGCTACTATGAAAATTTCAAATTGATCCATGCAACGGTGATCAAGCAATACGTCCTCCTAATTTGACGAAGACGATTTGTAAGATGCGCTCTGTCGCCGCCATTTTGTATCAAATAGATAATTAAAAAAAAAAGTTCATACTTCAATATGTGTTAAATAAACCCTCTAAAAAGAAATCCTATTCCTTTTTTTTCATACTCCCAAAATAAATCGTCAAAGTTAGGCCTTTTTTTCTGTCGGTAGAGTGCTGTTACCCCTTAACGCGGAGAATAAAAAATTCAGTATTACGGGAAATTTTTCATGGGTGAATTAAAAATGAAGTGACTTTTTCAATAAACCGAGAAAACTGCGCTTTGCTAGTAAAACTGACTCACAATCCCCCCCACCGCAATTCTGGCAACAACAAGACTAATAATAATAACGTTTTGCCACTTTTGTACGAAATGTTTTGCCGCAATGACCTCCGCGGTAAATTTTTCGCTCGTCAATGAATTTGTCGACTCGAGGAAATTACAGGAGAACACGCGATATCGACACACCCGAGATATATATTTTTTTTTCGGTTCTCGTTAATCTTGGAATCCTTGAGTTCGTCGTACTTTCGTAATGGCCTAACGGATCGTTCAAGGTAATATTCCTCGGTCATATACCATACCAGTTGGGAGTGGAAAAAAAAACTGAACGGTAGAGAATTCAGGGTTCGATGGTTCATTCGTGTCAATGGCATCGTTTCAGGACTCATTGAATATATCGCGAGGATGAAGAAGCAAGGCTCGAGGTTTTTTCTACCTTGTTTCTCTTTCGTCTAGTTCTCCGTGGTCGCGAATTAACGAACTGTAAAGTGCAAAACTTTTTTCTTTTTTTTTTCATTGTACCGTAAACAAGGATTCTTTTTTTATTCATAATTTTTTTTTCAAACGATCATAAAAATGGTTCGCTTCAAAAAAGTACAAAACAAAGGTTCTGTCCGTTCCGATAATGATTTCTACGTTTTGTCAATTATTACGTTACAATTAATTCGTCAAATTTTCTGAATCATTGTTCGAAAACAACAAATTTTTATATACGTGAACAATTATTTGTTGTTAAATGTTAAAAGAGTCGTTGGAGACAATTTTTTTCTTCTTCAATCCTGCCCTGGGATATACGAGACCCCGAATTGTACTTTTGTTTATTTTTCAGCTGTATCATCGTCGTCATTGACCTTCCTTTATTTTTGTTCTTTCTCTCTCGCTCTCTTTCTTTCTCTCCAAAGAACGCAGCTGCGGCAAAAGATCAACCCAACCCAGTGGGATACAATCTCATCGTCGGTGGTATGGTCGCACACAACGCGATATACAATGGGCTCATCACAGTTAGGTTCAACGTACCCGGAATATACAGAGTGTGTGTCCTATCTCTATTTATCTCTCTCCCTCTATCTCTTTCTCTCTTCCGTTGAGATTGAGTTGGGTTTATACAGGGTCCAAGCAATGGGGAGGAAAAAAAAAGGAACATTGAGAAAGCCTGTGAGATCGTAAAAAATGGGCTCGTGCCTGGACTATGTTGAATATGGAGAATAAAGGGAACGATCCTCTTGGGCAAACATTTTAGCGAAGAAGTCGTGTTGTGTGCTATACTTGCATTAAAATATCCAGTGTTCTCGACCATATATGGTGAACCTCTTTCTCTCTCGACACACACAATCTTCCGGGAATTCAGGACGTCGACAAAAGAGTACACATGGGACATTACACGCCAACTCAATCTGGCTGGCGACCTTCATCATTTTTATTTATTTTCCTCCCCCATAACACCTTACTCAATAAGTTCGTAGTATGACATACAGATGTCACCACTATTGACGAATCCATATGATTTTTAGGAAGTACCAACCTTCAAACGATACGTGTCAAAATTCTATGACAATCTGACGTTTAGTTCACCAGTTACAGTGGTTTAGTGACGCCACTTTAGTAACGAGTTTGTTTGTGTTTGAGTTTACGTTTTTGGTCGCTTTGGACGGTTTTCACCCTTTGCTGTCCACACAGCTGACTGCCAATTTGACACTGGAGTGTAGTGATGGATCCATGTTTCATCCATTGTCAAATACCGCGTGAAAAAATTCTTTTTATTGCGCTGACACAGCTTCAAACAGCGCCCTGAACGGTCCTTGACGCGTTGTTGTTTTTGATCAACTGCGAGCAAACGCGGTACCCATTTCGAACAGAGCTTTCTCATGATCAAATGTTCATGCAAAGTGGCGAATACACTGCCTTCTGACATCTTTAAGGTATCAGCTATCTCACGCAACTTCAATTTACGATCGGCTAAAGCCATTTTGTGGACTTTTTTGATGTTTTCTAGAACTGCTGAATTTGGGCGACCAGAGGGTTCAGCATCATCGGCGTTTGTACGGCCGCGTTTACAATCAGCAAACCACTTCTCTACTATTTGTCTCGATGGAGCAGAGTCCGAATAACACTTGTCAACCCATTGCTTTGCTTGAACGGTATCTTTTCCCATTAAAAAATGATGCTTTATCAACACACGAAATTCAGATTTTTCCATTGTTTTGAAAATTACAAAAGTAGCGTCACTAAAACCACTGTAACTGGTGAACTAAACGACAGATTGTCATAAAATTTTGACACGTATCGTTTGAAGGTTGGTACTTCCTAAAAATCATATATGTCATCCTACGAACTTATTGTGTGATCTGTTATAGGAAGCTTTGTAATGTGAAATAGTTTTTTGTTGGGTTTGAAGTGAAACTTCTTATGGGACGGTATTGAAATCCGGATCGGCAACCTTTTCTGTGACGAAAAGAGGTGGGGGTAATACGTAGCGTTGGGAGAGTGGGGACCGATCGAGTTTCACTTCTATCGCGTGTCTTCATGACACACCAATTTTTTTTTCAATTTTTTTTCGAAACTTCACTGTCAATGTATTAAAAAATGTGCGAAAATATCGGAAAATCGCATTCAGCCAAATGTTGGGGAATTGTTCAGAACATTTTTTTTTTCCAAGTCATTGAACTCCTTGGATGAAAAAAGTAGCGTAAGCAATAAGAAACAAACAAATTTGGGTCGTAAGGCGACCGTTACAACGATTTTAATCTCTGGATTATTATGATTTCGTTCCTCTTTTTCTCTTACCGCGCGGGAAAACGGATCTATTTAACCGGGATATCCTCAAAGTTCAGCGACCAGACTCTCTACCTGCGACTAGTATTTATATGTACAGTGCTGGGTATTTGAAGTGGAATGCGGCTATCTTCGTCGATTTTTCCGAAAATTTGACGATTTCGAAAACTTCAAAAAAGTAAATTCAAGGAAATTTAATAATCTTTCGAACGAAACGAGTCCCAAACGAAACGAAAATATGGGGAGGGTGGAAAATCGGGCGATCCGTCGTCGTTCAAGGGTTGCGGATGCAATAGAGAGTAAATATGGTGTCGAACTGAAGGATTACGAACAGGGATGAAAACTTTTCGAGGAGCAATTTGATGCTCAACCCTCCGGCGGCAGGAGAGAGGGTTAAAGTGGAAAGCTTTCGCTGGAGGTAACGCGATAACTTCTGGACCAATTGGGCTCGTTTTTATCGTCGATGTACGAGGGGGGACCCAAAAAAACGGGAATTTCGTCATAATTTCTTTATTTTTAAATATTTGTACACCAAATTTTGATCACCTTCAAAGTATTCTCCTCTGACGACAACGCACCTCTGCAAATGATCCTTCCAATGTTCAAAACATTTTTTGAACATTGGAAATTCCAGCGATTTTTGTTTTACCTCCTCCACAGTGGCAAAACGCTTGATTGCTGCTTTGTTTCGGGGTCGTATCCATCGCACCACGATTCATCACCAGTAATCACCTTGGAAAAAAGTTCACGGTCCTCTTCGAGCTGATTTTGGAGTTCAAAACATGCCTGAAGTCGACGCTCCGTTTGCTCGTCTGTGAGAAGGCGAGGGACAAATTTGGCTGCAACTCTACTCATGTACAAATCTTTGGATAAAATCCTCTGAATTGAACTCCATGATATCCCAGACATCTCACAGAGTTGATCAATGGTTCGGCGACGGTCTTCATGAATGAGGGCATTGATTTTGTCGACGTTTTCGTCACTTATTGACGTTGAGGGGCGTCCCGAACGGGGTTGGTCTTCAATTGACATTTCTCCATTTTTAAAACGTGAAAACCACTCGTAGACTCTGGTTTTACTTAGGGCAGCATCTCCATAAGCAGTTTTAAGCATTACAGTAGTTTTCGCGGCCGATTTCCCCAACAGGAAACAAAATTTCACAGCCGCGCGTTGCTCTCGACAATCGGCCATCAAGTTTTCGCCGAAATGGAAAAAGTTGTTTCACTACAAAAATTCCCACGGGCGAACCGATGCACTCACGGCGGCAGAACTTCGCACACTAACTCAGGAGACGTGTCCCCAACGGACACCTGGTCGATCAATGGGTTCCCCCACTCTCCCTCCCCGCCGCAGCGCAATTCCCGTTTTTTTTGGGTCCTCCCTCGTATCATTCACGAGAGCGTATGACCACGTGAAGAGGCATCGTTCCCCACGTTGAGCGGTACCATTCCCCGGAAACGAGGTGGGGAGGTGCATCGTCGAAGTGCAATCTTGCAAATGCCACTCGAAATGCCCAGCACTGTATACACATTACTCCCAACGCAAGAAAACCGCAGAATTAATCGCGTTCAAAGATTGTTATCTCGCCTGAGCCCCGGCCAACTTGTAATGGCCCCAACCTCTTCGGAAGGGACTTGAGTGCATGTCCCAAATAAAAATACGCATGTGTCCAAGTTATTTGGAGACGAGGGGATGGAGACCATTTGACACGTACAAATTTGAAAAAAAAAGTATAAAAAAAAGCTTTACGACGTTTACGACGCGCGACAAGATCATTGGGCCCTGGAAAATCGGTGCCTGAAAAATTGACGCCTGGATAATTGACCTCTAAATCAATGGACGCGGGGTAACCCTTGTCCATGATTTTTTTCTCGTTATTTGAGATTTTTCACATTTGTTGGGTTTTGTTGTAACCCTTCCACACCGTCCCCGAATCCCAACGCTATTAATTTTTGTACCAATTTCCCGAGAAGTTAATTTTCCGGGTACCACTTTTACGAGAGACCAATTTTCCGGGAGGCACTTTTCTGGGTGCCATTTTTGAGGGAGGCTAATTATAATGGGTGCCATTTTTGCAGAATTGTTTATAATAAGCGCTGTCCCTAAATACATCGTGTTTTGCAAATAAATTCGTTCGAAAAATGTGTGACGATATTGAATATTATTCTTTTCAGCGGGTGAAAAAAAAACTAATCAATATTTGAGTGATACGATTATGGTCATTCCAATAACAAGCTGATGGATTGATTCTTATGGTACCTTGTTTTAGGCTTCATAATCAATTCTAGCCCATTGGCATTCATGTTGAGCCTTGATCGAATGATCCAAATACGAAATTAGGGAGACGGGTTCGGAGTGTCGTTCGTCCATTATCGACTGACTCATGTCCCCCCCAAGGCCACCCTATCATAACCTTGGGCGCGTAAAAACCCATTTATAACAGATCCCAATGACAAAAAACTTCGCCGCAATGTTCGTGCTTGGAATCACATAACTGACATTACCACTAGAGCGGGGGGAAGCCCCAAAAAAGATTTTCAAGGTGACACGACTCGATTCAACACGAAGATACTGTGCGTATATTCACAAAATCTTTATAATTTTGTGGGCAAATTGGAATTACTGTAATTATTTCTTCGTTAAACATTCGTTCGTATTGGAGTATGAAAAAAAAAACAATTTTATTATCATTTTGATACAAAATAGCGGTGACAGAGCCCATCTTGAAAATTGTCTTTTTTTGGAAACACCTTCACGGGAGGACGGTTTTCTCGTAAAGTATAAGACCTGGGACAAAAAACCAAAAAATTGTATAATCTATATATCATTGGCTATGGGACTACATAGGGGTTTTTTTTTAATCGAATTTTACAGAAATGGTGCACTTTAGAAAACACGAATCGATTTTTTGCCAAAAAAAGCAGCAAATTGTTTATAAAAAAAAAGTTTACATTAAATTTTAAAAATGGCTACGTACTCCGAGAAAGAATGTAATTGTGAAGATATTGTAAAAATTTCAAATCGATCCATGCAACGGCGTTGAAATAATACTTCCTCCCAGTTTGAAAAAGACAATTTTCAAGATTGGCTTTGTCGCTGCCATTTTGTATTAAAATAATAATAAAATTTTTTTTTTCATACTTCAATATGTGTTAAATAAAGCCTCCGCAAAGAAATCCTATTCCTTTTTGCATACTCCCAAAATAAATCGTCAAAGTTAGGCCCTTTTTTCTGCCGCTAGAGTGGTATTACCCTTTAAGGTAGTAGTCTGGTAACTTAAGCCGATTTTCATGTCTTTTTTGGAGGGCGTTTTTTTGTAGGAAAATAAAAATGAATCGTTTTGAATATTTAGGATGTTTTTATTTACATATTAAAGATACAAAAAAAAAATTTGGAAAAAATTTAATAGTCTATTATTATTATTATTATTGATCGAAGTTGGCACCTCGTAGTTGGCAGCCCGGGTCCTAACTTTTTTTCTACCGAACCGATTGCTTTCAAATTTTAACAGGCTACTCTACACACTTATAGTTCTCGTCGGAACCACCGAGAAATTTTTTCACCCGAACTTTTTATTTTACAACCCCTTCTATGTTAAAATAAAAGGACTTTAGCAAAGAAGGGGTTGTAAAATAAAAAGTTAGGGGTGAAAAAATTTCTCGGTGGTTCCGACGAGAACTATAAGTGTGTAGAGTCATTTTGTAAAGCCTGTTAAAATTTCAAAGCAATCGGTTCGGTAGAAAAAAAGTTAGGACCCGGGCCGCCAACTTCGAGGTGCCAACTTCGATTAATAATAATAATAATAATAAACTATTAAATTTTTTCGAAAAAAATTTTTTTTTTGTATCTTTAATATGTAAATAAAAACATCCTAAATATCCAAAACGATTCATTTTTATTTTCCTACAAAAAAACGCCCTCCAAAAAAGACATGAAAATCGGCTTAACGCAGTATTCTGGTCTAGAGCGAGATTTTTGACGTCATTTCTAATGCGCAATAATTTTTTAACCGTTGAAGTTGTCTTGATGAAAATTTACACGTGCATTTATTGATCCTTAGAGAATACTTGTACATTAAAACAAAAATTATTTTAAATATTTTCATGTAGTTTTTTGCCTTGTTGCAACATGGTGCGCCAAAAGCCGCCTCAATCGGCGCCCACTCTGGACGATGTTGTATGCATCTGAAAAAAAAAATATATATATATTGTCAATCTGTATGAGTATTCTGAGCACTGGTAGCAGAATTGGTACTTAAAAAAATTTTTTGACAAAATGGCGGCCTGTTGAACTTTCATTAAAGATATTTCATACATTTTCGGGTATTCGACGAGTTATAAAATGTCGGCAAAATTATTGTTCGACTCAATTCTGCTACCAGTCCTCAGAAACAGGCTACCTAAGGTACGTGCAAAATTTGAGCTCGATCGATCCATTAGTTATCGAGATATCGTGGGCGCCGATTTGAAAAACATAGTTCTGAGATAATCGCGTTCAAAGTTTTGACACCGTTAAATGAGCGACTCAGTAGCCTCTGCGTTAGCTGCTTCCCGACCGCGCTACCTGCGCGCGCGGCTTGCTTAGAATTTTTATTTCTCGGCTAATTTTTGAAATATCAATAAACGGTTTTCAGGAGCGTATGGAGAAAGGTCTAAGAAATAAGAAAATGAAAAAAAAATAAAATCGATTTTTTCAAATTTCTAGACCAGACTACCGCCTTAAGTTACCAGACTTACTACCATTATTGACTCGGAAGCCAGAGATTTATGCAACCTCGAAAGTCGCGCAAATTCACTTCGGACTCACATCAATTTGTATTAATGTTTTTGAGGTAATTTCGTCTTTCTCCCGTTCACCAAAATTCCAAGATTACGGTTACAACAGGAATTTCTTCCAGGACCTTATCTACGTTATATAAGGTCGGTGCGCTGGCGACAGCACCACCGGAAGTCCACCAGTTGCGCGGGCTCCCTCTCTCTCTCTCGAGGTTGTCCACGATCCATTAGCATTTTTACGTGCTTACTTCGAGCACCGGATGTCTCAATCGATCGTACAGATTATCGCTGCTATTGCAATTTATTATTCCGCCAACGAAATCGTCGCTCTTCAATGACGCATTGAATATTGACGAAAACATCAAAATTTCAGTCTCGACGTTTCCGTGTGAAAACAAGCAACAAATTTATCCGGATTATTGAGAAAAATTGCTACCGGGAGGTTTTGAGAGCTGCTAATGTTGAGTTTGGTTGAAAATTTTCGAAATTCAAAATGGCAGCACGTGCTGAGAGCGGGAAAGTGTTCGAAATTCAAAAATGACGAACGTGCTGAGAGCGGGAAAATGTTGAAAATTTAAAATGACGAAGGCAATCACGATAAAAAAGAAGGAAAACATCATCGGATTATCACGAAAAATGGTACTTCTAGGTTACCAAGATGCCCTTTGGAACGTAATGCCAAAATCTCGAAATTCAAAATGGCGGAGTCGATAAGATTGGTCATAGAACAAATTGTTCTGGTTTTCAAACGTTGGACTATCCAGCGAAACCTCGGATCTTTTATCAATTGGAATATGAGCATTTTTTTTTGTCGTCGCGACAAGTTTGCGGAGAAACAGGTGCCCCACGACAGGTATTATCGCCCTAGCCGTCCCGAAGCTATTTCCATCTCATCCACTAGCACCACACGTACGTAAAGTGGATATAGAATGCTCGAAGTAGAAAAAGCCGTATCCTTTCCTGTTTTAAATGGGAAAAAATGGAAAATTACGCCCTTCTCACATTTGGGAATCGATATATGTAATACAGGAATATGCGTACTCGCGTTTATATCTCGTGTGCGTCGTTGATCCCGGAGGGGATTGCAAAAAAGACCGACAGCACTGTTGCTGCAGCCGACAGCAAGAGCAGAGGGAACGAGAGAGAGAGAGAAATCCACGGCTCGAAGTCTCGCGTTCGGTCTAGGGTCTCATTAGCGAGAGACAAGGACGAGATCAAGAGCCTCCCGCGTCCTTGAGAGATCTTTGCACTCCGTGTGTATGCGTTTACGGTGAGGTAGAGAAATATATTGTTTGCGAGCATCTTCTCGCTCGTTTCACTCCGAAGGCCATGTACATACTCGAAAAGTGTGTGCACGCGTGTTGAGAGAACGAGTACGACGAAGATACGCCACGATGACTATTGGCTATTCTTATCGTTTACTTCATCGCCGATCGCACACGTATATTCATCTTCGACGGGTCATCCTGAAAAATCATAAATGTTTGGTTTTATTAATTGTCAAGAGTGATTTGTTATTTTTTCATAATTATTACAACTCGTTAATGTTGTTATAAGTTTCCATTCAGTTGTACATAAAAAAAATTGTTAATGATTGTTTTCGGAAACTAATATTGATTTTTTTGATTCACCTTCAACGGTTTTCATTATGAAAAATTATAAATCGTTGTTTTATTAATTGTCACGAGTGATTTGTTATTTTTTTATAATTATTACAACTCGTTAATGTTGTTATAAGTTTCCATTCAGTTGTACTTAAAAAAAATTGTTAATGATTGTTTTCGGAAACTAATATTGATTTTTTTGATTCACCTTCAACGGTTTTCATTAGGAAAAATTATAAATCGTTGTTTTATTAATTGTCACGAGTGATTTGTTATTTTTTTATAATTATTACAACTCGTTAATGTTGTTATAAGTTTCCATTCAGTTGTACATAAAAAAAATGGTTAATGATTGTTTTCGGAAACTGATAATGATTTTTTCGATTCAGCATCGACGGTTTTCATGCTGATAAATTATAAATGTTTGTTTTATTAATTGTCAAAAGTGGTTTGTTATTTTTTTATAATTATTACAACTCGTTAATGTTGTTTTATGTTTCCATTCAATTGTACATAAAAAAAATTGTTAATGATTGTTTTCGGAAACTGATAATGATTTTTTCGGTTCATCATCGACGGTTTTCATGCTGAAAAATTATAAATGTTTGTTTTATGAATTGTCGAGAGTGATTTGGTATTTTTTTATAATTATTACAACTCGTTAATGTTGTTATAAGTTTCCATTCAGTTGTACATAAAAAAAATTGTTAATGATTGTTTTCGAAAACTGATAATGATTTTTTCGATTCAGCATCGACGGTTTTCATGCTGAAAAATTATAAATGTTTGTTTTATGAATTGTCAAGAGTGATTTTTTATTTTTTTATAATTATTACAACTCGTTAATGTTGTTATAAGTTTCCATTCAGTTGTACATAAAAAAAATTGTTAATGATTGTTTTCGAAAACTGATAATGATTTTTTCGATTCAGCATCGACGGTTTTCATGCTGAAAAATTATAAATGTTTGTTTTATTAATTGTCAAGAGTGGTTTGTTATTTTTTTATAATTATTACAACTCGTTAATGTTGTTATAAGTTTCCATTCAGTTGTACATAAAAAAAATTGTTAATGATTGTTTTCGAAAACTGATAATGATTTTTTCGATTCAGCATCGACGGTTTTCATGCTGAAAAATTATAAATGTTTGTTTTATGAATTGTCAAGAGTGATTTTTTATTTTTTTATAATTATTACAACTCGTTAATGTTGTTATAAGTTTCCATTCAGTTGTACATAAAAAAAATTGTTAATGATTGTTTTCGAAAACTGATAATGATTTTTTCGATTCAGCATCGACGGTTTTCATGCTGAAAAATTATAAATGTTTGTTTTATTAATTGTCAAGAGTGGTTTGTTATTTTTTTATAATTATTACAACTCGTTAATGTTGTTATAAGTTTCCATTCAGTTGTACATAAAAAGATTGTTAATGATTGTTTTCGGAAACTGATAATGATTTTTTCGATTCAGCATCGACGGTTTTCATGCTGAAAAATTATAAATGTTTGTTTTATGAATTGTCAAGAGTGGTTTGTTATTTTTTTATAATTATTACAACTTGTTAATGTTGTTATAAGTTTCCATTCAGTTGTATATAAAAAAGTTGTTAATGATTGTTTTCGGAAACTGATAATGATTTTTTCGATTCAGCATCGACGGTTTTCATGCTGAAAAATTATAAATGTTTGTTTTATGAATTGTCAAGAGTGGTTTGTTGTTTTTTTATAATTATTACAACTTGTTAATGTTGTTATAAGTTTCCATTCAGTTGTATATAAAAAAATTGTTAATGATTGTTTTCGGAAACGAATATTGATTTTTTTGATTCACCTTCAACGGTTTTCATTATGAAAAATCATAAATCGTTGTTTTATTAATTGTCACGAGTGATTTGTTATTTTTTTATAATTATTACAACTCGTTAATGTTGTTATAAGTTTCCATTCAGTTGTACATAAAAAAAATTGTTAATGATTGTTTTCGGAAATTGATAATGATTTTTTCGATTCAGCATCGACGGTTTTCATGCTGAAAAATTATAAATGTTTGTTTTATTAATTGTCAAAAGTGGTTTGTTATTTTTTTATAATTATTACAACTCGTTAATGTTGTTTTATGTTTCCATTCAATTGTACATAAAAAAAATTGTTAATGATTGTTTTCGGAAACTGATAATGATTTTTTCGGTTCATCATCGACGGTTTTCATGCTGAAAAATTATAAATGTTTGTTTTATGAATTGTCGAGAGTGATTTGGTATTTTTTTATAATTATTACAACTCGTTAATGTTGTTATAAGTTTCCATTCAGTTGTACATAAAAAAAATTGTTAATGATTGTTTTCGAAAACTGATAATGATTTTTTCGATTCAGCATCGGCGGTTTTCATGCTGAAAAATTATAAATGTTTGTTTTATGAATTGTCAAGAGTGATTTTTTATTTTTTTATAATTATTACAACTCATTAATGTTGTTATAAGTTTCCATTCAGTTGTACATAAAAAAAATTGTTAATGATTGTTTTCGAAAACTGATAATGATTTTTTCGATTCAGCATCGACGGTTTTCATGCTGAAAAATTATAAATGTTTGTTTTATTAATTGTCAAGAGTGGTTTGTTATTTTTTTATAATTATTACAACTCGTTAATGTTGTTATAAGTTTCCATTCAGTTGTACATAAAAAGATTGTTAATGATTGTTTTCGGAAACTGATAATGATTTTTTCGATTCAGCATCGACGGTTTTCATGCTGAAAAATTATAAATGTTTGTTTTATGAATTGTCAAGAGTGGTTTGTTATTTTTTTATAATTATTACAACTTGTTAATGTTGTTATAAGTTTCCATTCAGTTGTATATAAAAAAATTGTTAATGATTGTTTTCGGAAACTGATAATGATTTTTTCGATTCAGCATCGACGGTTTTCATGCTGAAAAATTATAAATGTTTGTTTTATGAATTGTCAAGAGTGGTTTGTTGTTTTTTTATAATTATTACAACTTGTTAATGTTGTTATAAGTTTCCATTCAGTTGTATATAAAAAAATTGTTAATGATTGTTTTCGGAAACTGATAATGATTTTTTACATTCACCTTCGACGGTTTTCATGCTGAAAAATTATAAATACTTGTTTTATTAATTGTCAAGAGTGGTTTGTTATTTTTTTATAATTATTACAACTCGTTAATGTTGTTATAAGTTTCCATTCAGTTGTACATAAAAAAAATTGTTAAGGATTGTTTTCGGAAACCGATAATGATTTTTTCGATTCAGCATCGACGGTCTTCATGCTGAAAAATTATAAATGTTTGTTTTATTAATTGTCAAAAGTGGTTTGTTATTTTTTTATAATTATTACAACTTGTTAATGTTGTTATAAGTTTCCATTCAGTTGTATATAAAAAAATTGTTAATGATTGTTTTCGAAAACTGATAATGATTTTTTCGATTCAGCAGCGACGGTTTTCATGCTGAAAAATTATAAATGTTTGTTTTATGAATTGTCAAGAGTGATTTGTTATTTTTTTATAATTATTACAACTCGTTAACGTTGTTATAAGTTTCCATTCAGTTGTACATGAAAAAAAATTCTTAATGATTGTATTCGGAAACTAATATTGATTTTTTCCATTCACCATCGACGGTTTTCATGCTGAAAAATTATAAATGTTTGTTTTATGAATTGTCAAGAATGATTTGTTATTTTTGTATAATTATTACAACTCGTTAATGTTGTTATAAGTTTCCATTGAGTTGAGAATAAATAAAAAATTGTTAATGATTATTTTCGGACACGAATATTGATTTTTTTGATTCACCTTCGACAGTTTTTACGATGAAAAATTATAAATGTTTGTTTTTTTTAACGCGGAATTCGACTCTTTCTCTGAAACAACTATGTATTATGATTTTTTTGACCATTTTTTCACCAATAGATAATTTATGTATTCATGAAAAAAAAAACAAATAAGGGCAATTAAAAATAAATGATCGAATTTTCATACGTTATTCATGCCCCTCATGGTGGCCTAATTTACAAGATCAACATAGCATGAAATACGGGGGATGATCGAGAAGTTATTGGCTCGACCCGCTAAGGGTCACACCCACTTCAAGCCACCCTTTACAATGCACCCCCTCATGGGACCGAGCGCAGCGAGCGACCAGCAATCCACCTCTTACTTTGGCCCTGTCGTTTTAATTGTCAAGAGTAGTTTGTAATTTTTTTATAACTATTACAACGAGATGTAGATTAAAAACGAAATTGTGAATTATTATTGTCAATGATTATTTTAGTAAACTAATATTGTTTTTTTTTATTCCACTGAAACGACGCCAATATAATGCGATTATCGAACGAAACGATACGATCGTCATTAGACAGGGGATTGACTCGATGATTGTATTTTTGTTTTTTTTTTTCTGTCATTTCCTCTTTTTTTTCTCACAGGTTCCTTGCACTTTTCCTTCGCTTCTCGAGCCAAGTTGCCCGTAAACTTTCGCATAACTATATGTATACACACACGCGGAGGGCATAACTGCACGCGGAATGAGACATAATTATTAGTTCTCGTTCCACGTTGTGCGCGATCAGGAGAGTGAATTATATATGTGTGTGTGCGTCTGTGTATGTATAGAAGCACGATATGGAATATAAATTCGCGAAGAGAAAAAAAAATAACGAAGATGAAAAAAAAAGTGAAGGAAAGGTAGTGGGCGTCATTTCCGCCATTTTTTTTTACTAGACTCGCTTTTAATACGCGAGGATACGGGTATCTGATGAATTTAAATGAATCGTATCTAAATTGGTTCTTTTGAAAAAAAAAAAGGTCAACAGAACGGAGCCCATTACGTATTTATAAACACAGCCCCATTGCCCATTTAAAAGAATGGACAATGGGCCCTATTGCCTATTTAAAAAAATGGACAACGTAGACGACTGCATTGACCATTTTCATTTTAAGGGGAGCAGATTGGTTTAGGACTACGTTTTTTTAATTATTTTCATGATTTTTTTTTGGCAAGAAAGCAATGTATATAATTTATTGAAACTTCGAGAACATTTTATACATATATTCAAATAAATATCGTAATTTTTTTGAAGTATTTCCTCGGAAGATATGGGCTGCCATTCATCGGAGGTCACCATCAGACGTAGCTGTTTGTGTACATTCTGCAGACCACAGTTTTCATCTGAAAGCAATACGGTTTCAAATTTACTTTAAGGGCATGTCTTTCTTCTATATGCACCTAACTTCCCCCGACAAAAATTGAAAATCGCATTTTTTAGAAGTGTTCAAACAACTCTAGAAATGCAATTTTCATAATTTTTAAAATTATGCTCTTTCGTTGAAATACTTCTAAAAGGTGTAATTGTCAAATTTTTTCGGGGAAGTTAGGCTCATATAGAAGAAAGACATGACCTTAAAGTAAATTTGAAACCCTATTGATTTCAGATGAAAATTGTGGCCTCCAGAATGTACGCAAAAATTCATGATAATCAAAAAAACGTAGTCCTAAATCTACCCCCCCCCCCCCTGCCCAAATTGACATTAGAAAAGTCTGAATTCTCATTTTTGAGAAAACAAAAAAGGACGATGGAGCAGAGCGGATTATTCATTTATTTAAAAAAATAATAAATGAAGGACAATGGGGTCCATTGTCCGTTTTACAGAAAATGGACGATTTATTAAACAAACGGTAAAGATACCTAGTCATATCGACATTTTTCAAAATGGATAATTGAAGACGGCTTTTTCGCCGATAAAAAGGAAGAAAATAGAAAACGGAGAGGAAAATGGTTTATTGAAATAAATTTTGTTTTTCGGTTTCTCTCCTTCCACCATTCTTCTTTCTCTATTATTCTTCCCTCGCATCTGTAAACACTTCCCTGCCGATACGGCAATACTCGGTTCATATATAAATATGCGTGTGCGATATGAATATATAACTCATAATGATCAGGAGGTACAAGCTCTCGCCCGTTCGTTTTCCTCTCCCATAGCTGTTACCACGCTTTGCGATCATCGTAGTTGGCCATGCTCGGTATCACGACTTAAGTGTCTCTTTCTCCTCTTTACCCACGTTTCGCTATTCTCAATGATTCTTCTCGTTTTCTTCATCCTTTTGTTCCTCCCCCTCTCGCTCCTCATATTTTTTATCAGTAAAGAAAAATCGTGCATTATCTTAAGGGCTCACATGTCGCTGCACGCGCTGAAAACCGAGTAAATTTTGATAAATATTATACAGATAATTTGGTGAAAAAACTTATTAACTTTTCAACTATAAGAAAAAAAATTTTGTAATTTTTTTTAATTATTTTAACATTATTTTTTACGGGTATAAATGGACTACTGATGAAAATCATGGCACCTCCTTGTCGACGCTATAACTTCACCAAAATGTATCCAATCTGCAAAAATAAAAAAGAATCTAGTAAAACAATGTAGTGGTCTGACGGAGGGAATTTATTTATTTTTTTCAAAATCAAAGAAATTACAGTATTTCAAACTTTAGTACGCAAATTAAAAAAAAATAGCGTTTAGTAATTTATGAAAAATTGTCCAACTAAAAAATTAAAAAAACCTCTCGGAAGACTATAGAGAAGATAATTATCAAGATTTCACAGAAAAAAAAATTAAAAAATATTAAAAATCGACTGAGTTATCGTGCTGACACTGTCTAAAAACATAGTGCCGAGAATAACGCGTTTAAAGTTTCTCGTAGATACAACCTGAACTTACGGTCCGGTCACATTTATTGCTATAACTCTGTAACGGAGTGAAATTTTCTTAAAAGTTTTTTTTTTAATTCTTAAAAGTATAACGAATCGAAAATCTGTAAGAGAAAATCGATTTTTATAAAATTTCAGGGATATGTGAGTCCTTAAGGGGGGGAAATAGGGTTAGGACAGCGTTTTCTCAATGATTTTCATGAATTTTTTTATAGTATAAAAAATGAATATAATTTATTGAAACTTTGAGAATATTTTATACATATATTTAAGTATATACCATAAAATTTTTTAAGAATTTCCTTGAAAAACACCGAAGATATTAGCGACCCCATATTGCAGGTCACAATCAGATTCAGCATTTTGCGTACATCTTGGAAGCCGCAATTTTCATCTGAAATCAAACGAGGTTGGAATTTACTTTTATTATATGTCTCTCTTCTATATGAACCTAAATACTATCAAAAAAATAGAAAATTGAATTTTTTACAGGGGTCAAAACAAAAAAGCATGATTTTTTGCCGTTTTTTACAATTTTATTTGCAAAAAAAAAATTATTTTACATAATGATAATATTCCGATTTTAGGTTCATATAGAGCGCAATACTATGAAGAAAGTAACTGCCAATTTTCAAAACTATCGGTTGAAAACTTTTCAAACTAGCGTGTACGCAAGTTTAAAAAAAGTTCAAAAAATTGCGGCTTCCAGAATGTACGCAAAATGCTGAGTCTGATTGTGACCTGCAATATGGGGTTGATAATATCTTCGGTATTTTTCAAGGAAATTCTTCAAAAGTTTTATAGTATATACTTAAATATATATATAAAATATTCTCAAAGTTTCAATAAATTATATTCATTTTTTATACTATAAAAAAATTCATGAAAATCATTGAGAAAACGCTGTCCTAACCCTATTTCCGTCCTTAATGGCTTATAACAATAGAACGAGTCGGAATTTTCATTTAAAATTTTGGAAACATATTTTTCAATAGTTTTACTAACAATTTATGAAATAAAAAAAAAATCGATTTTTTGAACCGTCTAACCCTATTCCCCCCCTTAAATAATCGTTTATGACAATTTCGATGCTTAATATTTTTTGCCAACAATTTCCTCAAAATGTCATTTCCGAATGATTTTTGTTTTTTATTCGACTTTTCGCCAATTTTGCCGTTAAAAATTGTGCCACTTGTTTGTCCCTGTCATTGCTCTCAATAAAATTACGTCGCGAAGAGAGCGAGGGGACACACTAAGTTTCGCCCGACCCAAATCAAACGGCATGGAAAACGCTCTGCACAACTTTGAATCGCGATCGAAAGTACCGTCATAGATTTCCCACAATGGTCATCGGACTCGCGTGGCAAGATATATTTTTTTTTCTATGTTATTTTTTTTTCTTATTTTTTGTCTCCGTCTCATCGAAGTGCAGAGAGTTTGTATTCCGAATGGCTTCAGGGTCGTATGCGAATAGTATGTCACTCGAGAGGCGATCGTTCGAGGCCACATTAGTCGTTATTATGTCTCTGTGCAATTTACGTGTATCCAAAGGCTCCTTTACGATTCTCGGAGATCTTGAATATTTCATTGTTCGTTCGTATGTATAATTTTTTTTCTTTTTATCGTCACATAATTATCGCACCTCTTCCGAGAAATATGATTACAGGGATCGCCTCCCACCCCACCCCGTACAATTACATCTAGATCATCATTTCAATTGTTCTATACGAGGATTTTTAGTCAACGAATTTTTCTTTTTATTTTTCTCACTCGTACGACGAGAACTACTGATTTTTACTGGGGTATGAAAAAAATGTTCAAAGATTTTGAAAGCTGCTTACTATTGAGTTTTTTCTGAACGTATGGCTATATTATCAGAAAAAATTGCCAATGAAAATGGGCCCGTTTAGCAATTTTTGAAAAAACAAGAAGTGGGCAACGAATACGAGTCGATTTTCTGTAAAAATGCTAGATGCTTTCCTTTGTTAATTTTTCGAAAAAGTGGTCGATGAAAATGGGCTCCTTTGAGGGGTAACACCGCTCTAGCGGCAGAAAAAAAAGGCCTAACTTTGACGATTTATTTTGGGAGTACGAAAAACGGAATAGAATTTCTATTCAGAGGGTTTATATAACACATATTGAAGTATAAAAAACAAATTTTAATTATCATTTTGATACAAAATGGCGGCGACAGAACCCATCTTGACAATCGTCTTTTTTTAAAACTAACCTTCACGGGGGTACGGTTTTTTCGTAAAATTTTTATAATCTATATACTATTGGCTTTGGGACTAGGTAGGAGTTTTTTTTTAAATTAAATTTCGTAGAAATGGTGCACTTTTGAAGAAATAAATCGATTTTTTACCAAAAAAAGCAGTAAATTGTTTGTAACAAAAAAAGTTTACATTAAGGCCTTACATAAGTCCAGCGGTACCGAAAACGTACCAAAAAAAAAACTGTTTTTAGGAGGGATAGAAATAGAAATTGATAAAAAAATTCTTACACACTGTTTATTACTGTGTTAAGTTTGTAAACAAATTTATTTCAATTTTTTTTTTCAAAAATTACAACAGGAAAAATCACATTTTTTGAAGCACTGTAAAAAAAAAGTTGCTCCACGGTCGGCAGTATTTCTTCCTCAAATGTTCACGGATCTGCAAAATGTAAAGAAATTCTTGTAAAATAAGGTAGTAGTTATAGTATGTCGAGCCGGATTTTTGAAATTCGAAAAATTAAACAATTTACGGTAATTTAAAAAAAAATGTTAAGTTTGTGTCAAAAAAGTCACACTTTAATTGTTTTTATAAAATTTTCTAATTATAATTTTAAAAATCCGGCTCGACAGACTATAGAAAAAACAATTCCGAATATAAAAAAAAAAAAAATCATCAAAAAATATTAAAAACCGTACGAGTTATCATGCCGACCGTGTCAGAAAAAGTAGTTTTGAGAAAAACGCGTTTAAAGTTTCAAGCGCGTTTCGCTCGAAGTCGCGCGCGGCTGGAGCAAGAACTTTATGAATTTTTTAAATTTATTTAGTTAACTTACGTCTAATCTCCCATTCCAGCTTCATATTGTACGCCTTCCTTGCCAGTAAAAAATTGTTGTTGTTTATTTTTTTCTAATCGACGAATTGTTCGACAACTCAACTCAGGTAGGCGCGCGTCAGACCTTTGTCCTTTCGTCGGGCACATACATTATCTACAATAACTTTTGAACTATGGGGAATTTTTACAATCAGCTTACACAGAAATACGCTTAAGACTATAAGGAATAATAATCTGTAAACAAAAAAAAATCGATTTTTTGAAAATTCTCGACGTATGTAAGGCCTTAAATCAGCAAAAGGCTACGTACTCCGATAGAGAATGTAATTGTGAAGCTACTACCAAAATTTCAAATCGATCCATGCAATGGTGTTCGACTAATACGTCCTTCCAGTTTGAAAAAGACGATTTTCAAGATGGGCTCTGTCGCCGCCATTTTGTATAAAAATGACAATGAACATTTTTTTTTTCGTACTTCAATATGTGTTAAATAAACCCTCTGCAAAGAAATCCTATTCCATTTGTCATACTTCTAAAATAAATTGTCAAAGTTGGAGTCTTTTTGTCCTGCCGCTAAACCCCTTAAGCAATTAAGGGATATGGCCACAGTAATGGGTATAAAATCATGTGCACATCTAACAGTTTTTTTTGTATAAAAAAGTGATTTATTTATAAAACTAATTACACACCTATTTAGTATAAATATCAGGCTGATAAAAAATATTTTTTTTCTCTTTTTGTTACACGAAATGACCGACTACTGCTATTTGCTTTTGGTATCTTTTTCTAATTGGCATGATAAATAACTTCGACAATTTTTTACCTAGAACAAAAAACAAAATTCTCGTTAATCTACATCAGAATACCCAGAGAAGTACGTACGAAATTTGAAAAATATTGTTTTATTCGAATAGTGCAGGCATTTCAGCTTAAAAGGTGAATTTCCAGTGAAAAATTTCGTATAAAACTGCTCATAAAATGGAAAGTTTTTATTTAATCCGAAATTCCATACGTACTTCTCTACGAAATGCAATTAGAAACATAATTTTTTAATTTGAAGTCAACCGGGTAAAAATTGTTGAAGTTATTTATCACGCCAATTAGAAAATGATACCAAAAGCAAATAGCACTACTCGGCCATTTTGTATAACAAAAAAAAACAACAGAAAACATTTTTTAATTAGCTTGCTATTTATACTGAATAGATGTGTAATTATTTTTATAAATAGATCACTTTTTCATACAAAAAAAAATATCTAAGTGTGCACATGGTTTTATACTCGCTACCGTGGCCATACCGCTTAAGGGGGGAAATAGGGTTAGGACAGCGTTTACTCAATGATTTTCATGAATTTTTTTATAGTATAAAAAATGAATATAATTTATTGAAACTTTGAAAATATTTTATACATATATTTAAGTATATACTATAAAATTTTTGAAGAATTTTCTTGAAAAACACCACAGATATTAGCGACCCCATATTGCAGGTCACAATCAGACTCAGCATTTTGCGTACATTCTGGAAGCCGCAATTTTCACCTGAAATCAAACGACGTTGGAATTTACTTTTACTATATGTCTCTCTTCTATATGAACCTAAATGCTATCAAAAAAATAGAAAATTTAATTTTTTACAGAAGTGAAAACAAAAAAAGCATGATTTTTTGCCATTTTTTACAACTTCATTTGCAAAAAAAAAATTATTTTAAATAAGGATAATATTCCGATTTTAGGTTCATATAGAGTGCAATACTATGAAGAAAGTAAATGCCAATTTTCAAAACGATTGTTCGAAAACTTTTCAAACTAGCGTGTACGCAATTTCAAAAAAAGTCATTTTCAGAAAAACGCGTTTGAAAAAATAGCAAAATGCTGAGTCTGATTGTGACCTGCAATATGGGGTCGCTAATATCTGCGATATTTTTCAAGGAAATTCTTCAAAAATTTTATAGTATATACTTAAATATATGTATAAAATATTCTGAAAGTTTCAATAAATTATATTCATTTTTTATATTATAAAAAAATTCATGAAAATCATTGAGAAAACGCTGTCCTAACCCTATTCCCCCCTTAATGGCTTATAACAATAGAACGAGTCGGAATTTTCATTTAAAATTTTGGGAACATATTTTTCAATAGTTTCATTAACAATTTATGAAATTAAAAAAAAATCGTTTTTTTTTAACCGTCTAACCCTCATTCCCCCCTTAAAAAAAAATGGGCAATGGGCCACATTGCATTTTTTGTTCTCAATTCGGATAATGTAATCCAGCATCATTATCGGAAGACAGAATTATCGTGGAATGCCGTACTGCATGCATTCCGTTTTGTTTTGTTTCTTCCTTTCATTCGCATTCTTCCTTGTCACATCGACCAACCGACCCATTACGGTTCGTTATTGAATCGTAAAGTTTGAGACTATCCGTTTAACGGCCGTGTAACGCGTCGATATCCGCGGCAACTTGTGGCATTGTCAGAGACGAGAGGGAGTCGATATATAATAAACGGACGATATAAATGCTTCGGGCACGCTGCGAAAGGGAGAGGGATTCTGGAGAGTTCCCCGGAGACGAACCCTCGGGGGAACGTTGCGGTTCGTTAACTACGCGGAATTTCTCATCAACATATATATGGGCCATTCCAGGTTAATTCGACATAACCGTGACACTGAGCCTCGGGGATTTGGTCAAAAATATTTCACAATGTGGCTACAACCTTAAAAGTCGTGCAATTTTTTTTCTTCTGGGAGTACAAATTAGTTCGGTCCGTTTTGAAAAGTTGGCGCTGGCTGTTGAAATGTTTCATTGCTGATTTCGGTGGTTTCAGAGAGGGTAGACATCTGTCAATAATATTCAGTTTATATCGCTTTGAACCACGTAGAAATTGCCAGTATAATTCTACTAGTCAAGCTTTGGGCCAATATTGGCCGAAGCCAATTTGGCCAATATTGCGCCAATATTGGCCCAAAATATGGCCATACTATGGGCCATACTGCGGGCCATACTACGGGCCGTACTACGGCCCATACTACGGGCCAGTATAAAATACAGTTTTATGCCAGTACTGGTTGAATTCTACTGGCCAAGCTTTGGGCCAGTATTGGCGGCCAAACTTTGACAGCCAGTATTGTACAATATTTTTTAGTGTAATATTTGCTTCATATAGCCTATATTTTATAAACACTGTTCTACAAACATTTTAGTACGTATTTTAGACCTGTATATGTACTTAGTCTCTTATTAATAAAAACTACTCCGAGTATTTAGTATATATCAAGTGCATTTAATTATCAAACATTTATGCATAAACAACCCAGACAACACAGACATCCAAAGGACGTCCTAAAAACATCCGAAGAACGTCCTTACGTCCAAAGTACATCCTTTGGACGTACGTGTGCTGCTTGGGAAACATCTGGTAACGTGATAAAAAGAAATATAAATTACTCCCAGAGAGAACTAGAATTTAAATAGACATTTGATCGGCGTCCACTAGACGCCGAAAGTGTTTAAAAGACGTCGATTCGATATCTATTTAATTTGCCATTTCTCGCTGAGATGTAATTTGCACCGTCGGCAAAATCGTCTGCCAAGATCCGGCCCAATGAAATAACCAGTATTGGTACGACCGTTGGTGCCAGTAGTAAGCCAGAAGTTTGCCAGATCTGGGCCAAAATCCGGGCCAAAGTCTGGGCCAAAGTCTGGGCCAAATTCTGGGCCAAAGTCTGGGCCAAATTCTGGGCCAAAGTCTGGTCCAAAGTCAGAGCCAAAGTCCGGGCCAAAGTTCGGGCCAATTAAATAACCGGTACTGGCCCGACCGTTGGTGCCAGTATAACGGCCGGCTATTACACTCCTGTACCGAATCTGTACTAGCCCAATCCTGGCAGCCAGTACCGGCACTACGGCAACCAGTATTGGCCCAACGCTCGGCCGTTACAATTTTTCTACGTGGAGAGTTTCATACAAAAACCCTGTGTTTTACTGTGTTCAATATGTCGAATTTTGTGTTAACTAATTGGGAGAAATTGCTTTTCTTCAAGTGGTTTCTGCTTTACTTGGTTCCGGCGTTTTAAGAATGATGATTTCAGCGTTGAAGACAAGCTTCGCTCTGAACAGTCAAAAAAATTCGAAGACAAAGAATCGGAGGCATTACTCGATGAAGATCCGAGTCAAACGCAAGAGGAGCTTGCAGAATCATTGGGAGTGACTCAAAAAGCAGTTTCCGTACGATTGAAATCCACGGGAATGATTCAAAAGCATAAATGCATTTTTGACCACGAAAAAACGGACCGAACTAATTTCTACTCCTGATACATTTATTTTCATTCACTAATCATTATTTAATAATGGTTTAAAAAAAAACTATTATTTTACACGAAAAAAAATGGTTAGCCGTAATTCAAAAATCCGCAACAATTCCCCGTTTAATATCAACATTTTTCAAAACAATATTCCAAAGTGAGACGGTGCTCGCCTTGACGATAAAAAGAATCACGAACCAATTTCAAGAGCCTCGAAAATTTTATCGAATTTTCGTGAAATGCCCCGTACAAAGTTTCGTACAAATTCATACGTATACCTCTGCGTACGGATTATGGCCGAGGAGAATGGGGCACGTGCCAACGAGGAAGAGGAAAACGTTTGCGCATCGTCATTTTCGTTCATACACGTACCACTATGTTGATAAATATACATAATGTGTTGCCGCGGTTCGTTTCGTTTGATAACCGATAAATTTCTAACGGTGAATCACCTGTTACTCTTGTTTCTTTTTTCTCGTGTGTATACGGTTAAAAGATTACAAAACTGGCACGACGAAACGCGCGGTCATACGCGACGAATGATTGAATAAAATGTTTGAATTTATTCAAGGACGTGGAGCACGCCGCTTAAAAGTAAGGAGACGATCGTCTTATTTTTTATTTTCATTTTTTTATATTGCGAAAGAAAATGTTGTTCAAAATATATTTGTTAGCAAAAAAAATATACTCTGGTCGGTATGAAAATTAAAAAATTCCAAATGGAATTCAATTTTTTAAAATATATTTACAAAAATTCTTCTCTTAATAATTTTCCTTTGCCTCTCGAACGATCTCTCGTTAGCGATTTTTAATACGATTTTTTATGAAATAAAAGAGAAAATAGTTTGCCATTGAATTTGAAGAAAAATCGATTTTGTAGGTCCCTACTATATCGACACCGTCGGAGTTTCTCATCGTCCTTCAAACGCTCTTGAAGAAGGGGAAAAAAAAATGGCAAATTTGAACTTGCCTGCTGCTTCCTCATTATTTTTCCGCATACACAAAGTTTCCCCCTGCGAGGAAGACAATGACGAAAAAGTCCGTCGGTTCGTTGGAAAATTTGGGCACGCACAAAAATCACGAGGGTAGCAATGAACCGAGTTTCAATTAGGGCCATTGTTTTGTTTTTTTTTTAATATAATTTAATTTTTTTTACTGGCGAGAGATATCGTTGGTGAGGGCAGATTGCGCGGAAGGTGAATGGACGCCACGGTTGTCGCTGGCTCGAAAGAGCATATATATCAGGAAACCGTGACAGATATTATTATAACTGTATATTCGCCTCTATGCATACGCTGGGCTGGTACAGAACGCAACATTTTCATCTTTATTGCCCTCACACATATGTATATATAACACATATATATGGGGCATTCCAATCTGATTTGACCCGCGCGTGACTCTCGCCATTTTTTATTATATTTTTTTCAAGTATGTTTTAGAGCGAAACAAAAAAAATCACCTCCCTTGAATTTTGAGACATTTTCGAAAATTGCCGTGCTCGTAATTATCTAAATTGTTATTTTGACAACGAGAGTCCCGTTATCGATATTCTTTAAGGTAGTAGTCTGGTAACTTAAGCCGATTTTCATGGCTTTTTTGGAGGGCGTTTTTTTGTAGGAAAATAAAAATGAATCGTTTCGGATATTTAGGATATTTTTATTTACATATTATACGTAACTGGTAACTTAAGCCGATTTTCATGGCTTTTTTGGAGGGCGTTTTTTTGTAGGAAAATAAAAATGAATCGTTTCGGATATTTAGGATATTTTTATTTACATATTATACGTAACTGGTAACTTAAGCCGATTTTCATGGCTTTTTTGGAGGGCGTTTTTTTGTAGGAAAATAAAAATGAATCGTTTTGGATATTTAGGATGTTTTTATTTACATATTAAAGATACAAAAAAAAATTTTTTTGAACAAATTTAATAGTTTATTATTATTATTATTATTGATCGAAGTTGGCACCTCGAAAAAAAAGGCGCGTGCGTGGCCCCGATGATTTTGGCTCTTGATGTTATCTGAAATAAAAAATTCTTGATAATTCTTAATCTATAGACATGTCATTTTAGTCGGAACTACTGAAGTTAAATTTCATGGATAAATAACAAAATGGCGGACCCCTTCTATCCTAAAATAAAAGGACTTGTTTTCCAAAGTCCGCCATTTTGTTGTTTATCCATGAAATTTAACTTCAGTAGTTCCGACCAGAATGACATGTCTATAGATTAAGAATTATCAAGAATTTTTGATTTCAGATAACATCAAGAGCCAAAATCACCGGGGCCACCCACGCGCTTTTTTTTCGAGGTGCCAACTCCGATCAATAATAATAATAATAATAAACTATTGAAATTTTTTTTTTTTGTATCTTTAATATGTAAATAAAAACATCATAAATATCCAAAACGATTCATTTTTATTTTCCTACAAAAAAACGCCCTCCAAAAAAGACATGAAAATCGGCTTAAGTTACCAGACTACTACCTTAAGATTACACGGTAATTGCTTCGATTAAAGAAAAAAAACATTTTTTAGACTATTTCGGGTCATGCCCTTTGTAATCAACGAATGGTAAAATTATTTTTAAATATTTATGTTAAAAATAAAATTATTTCCGTGACAAGGAGAGTGTGCAATTAAAAATCTTGTCATCACATCAAAAATCGTGATGTTCAAAATCTCAAATTGTGAATTTAAAAAACTTTACATTACAATACTAATGTATTATAACGTAAAGTTAACGGTAAGTTAATTTATTATAACGTAACGTTTAAGGCCGTAGTCTGGCCTAGAGCGAGATTTTTGACGTCATTTCTAATGTGCAATAATGTTTAAACCGTTGAAGTTGTCTTGATGAAAATTTACACGTGCATTTATTGATCCTTAGAGAATACTTGTACATTAAAAAAAAATTATATATAGATATTCTCAATCTGTATGAGTATTCTGAGCACTGGTACTTAAAAAAATTGGTACTTAAAAAATTTTTTTATTGAGTCGAACAATAACTTTGCCGACATTTTATAACTCGTCGAATAATGAAATATCATTAATGAAAGTTCAACAAGCCGCCATTTTGTCAAAAAATTTTTTTAAGTACCAATTCTGCTACCAGTGCTCAGAATACTCATACAGATTGAGAATATATATATTTTTTTTTTTCAGATGCATACAACATCGTCCAGAGTGGGCGCCGATTTCGGCGCACTATGTTACAACAAAGCAAAAAACTACATGAAAATATTTAAAATAATTTTTTTTTTTAATGTACAAGTATTCTCTAAGGATCAATAAATGCACGTGTAAATTTTCATCAAGACAACTTCAACGGTTTAAACGTTATTGCACATTAGAAATGACGTCAAAAATCTCGCTCTAGACCAGACTACGGCCTTAAGTGAACGTTAAAGTGAATTTAAGGAGTCATACGCAATCAGGATTAAATATAAAAAAATTTTTTATTCTCTTTCGTAATATACATATATTTGCGTATATACACAGAAAATTTCATGTCAATCCGACAAATATTCTCGAAGTAACACGCATATTCGTAAAGACGTCTCGGAGCGTTTAAAAGTAGCGTCGTAAGTTTGAATGAGTTTTTCTCAAAACTGTGTTTTTAATGTCGGTGAGGAAGATTCCTCGAAAACGGCCAAACCGATCAGTCTCAATTTTTTACACCAGCTTTATAAATATATTCTTTTAGTGATTAGCCGAAGGGTTTTTCTCGCCGATAAATATTTTCCATTTTATAAACAATTTAAGATCAACATTTTTATAGATCGATATTTTTTTTGAGAAGCTGCCACTTTGTTAAAAATTAATATTATGCTTCTTCCTTCGAATAAATACTAGATAATACCTTATATTAACGAAATCTTTTTATTTTTTTCATTTTAAATGATCCAATCCAGAAATATCGGGCTCACCGCAAGGCGCCTTTTTTTAGAGGAGCTGCTGGAGATCGGCTATAGCAGCTTTAAAAATCATTATTTTTACAAATGAAAAATAAAGTTAAGAGTTACCACAATGTCTATATAAATTTTTACGTTAATAAATTGAAATGTCTGTCCAGGGAAAATTCTTGAAAAATCGCTTTTTTTTAGTCTCCTGACTGCGTATGACTCCTTAAGAAACTTTACATTATAATACTAATGCAATATTATAATGTAAAATTTCTTAAATTCACAGTTTGAGATTTTTAACATCACGATTTTTTATGCGACGACAAGAGTTTTTAATTCACACTCTCCTTGTCACGGGAATCATTTCTTTTTACCATAAATATTTGAAACAAATTTCAACGCTCGTTGAATACAAATAGTCTAAAACCCCAAAATAGTCTAAAAATTGTTCTTTTTTTTATCGAAGAAATTACCGTGTAAATTGGAAGAATATCGATAACGGGCCTTGTGACGATGAATATGATAGTGGCATATAACTAAAAAGTAAACTATTTAGTCATCTACTTCCATTATCATCTTTACGTATATATTCACAGCCAGGTCGAGTTGCCGAGGAATTCCCCATACACATATATTACGTACCATATACACGTGTTTATATGTAATCTCGAACTTTTCCTCGGCAACTCTGCCGGGGTAATGTAACTAATGCGCGTTTTGCATGTGTGTCGCCTTTAGCCGGGAGGTACCGGTAATCTCGATGTAACAAAGTTCCAAAACGATAAAGACTCACATCTCGTCCAAACGTCCTCGACCATTGAAATTTACGGTTGTGCATTAAGGGGTAACACCACTCTAGCAGCAGAAAAAAAGGCCTAAGTTTGACGATTTATTTTGGGAGTATGAAAAAAGGAATGGAATTTCTTTTCAGAGGATTTATTTAACAAATATTGAACTATGAAAAACAATTTTTTGGTAAATATGTAGCACTTCCGATTGACTTGCCTTTAATATATGTTGTGTAGGGATCCTTCCTGAACAACTTTTTCCTCTGACACAATTGGGGATCGTTATTTATTAAAAAGTTATTAACAAATAAAGTTAATAATTCATATAGCTATTTTCCTTATACTAGCCAGTCCTAATCATCTTGTCCTTCACATTTGTTGTTACGAATACACCCCTGAGTAGCATACAAAAAGTTTTATCCGTCGCTCATTGTTTGTTAAAAAGTTATTAACAAAAAAAGTTTCATAAATCAAACATGAACTACTTGTTCTAGTGTATGGTGAACAGCACACGCATGAGAGGGGGAACTGCGACCCCCTGCAATTCACCACTCGCCAGTCCAAAGACAAACCAAAAACAACCCAAAAACAACGCAAAAACAACCCAAAAACAGCCCAAAAACAACCCAAAAACAACGCAAACAAACATATAAACAAACAATTATATGTTTTATTCGTTATTTATATTATGAAGCGGATACATAGTACTCATAATGTCGAAGAAATTGTCGATACGCTGGTCGACAGTTTTGGATTTGTTTGTTTATTGGGTTTGGGTTTGTTTTGGATTTGTTTGTTTATTGGGTTTGGGTTTGTTTTGAATTTGTTTGTTTGTTGGGTTTGTCTGTTTGGTTCTTTAGGTTACTGGGGTTGTTTTGGGTTTTTTTGGGTTGTTTTTGGTTTGTCTATGGGCTGGTATGCGGGGGGGGGCGCAACCCATCCGGTCATACGTGTACTGGCCACCATGCAAGTATTTCATATTCTATTTATGAATTTTCTTTTGTTAATAACTTTTTAACAAACAATGAGGACGGATTAAACTTTTGGTATGTTACTCAGGGGGGTATTCTTAACAACACATGTGAAGGACAAGATGATTGGGACTGGCTGCTATAAGCCAAATAGCTATATGAATTATTGACTTTATTTGTTAATAACTTTTTAATAAATAACGACCCCCAATTGTGTCAGAGGAAAAAGTTGTTCAGAAAGGGTCCCTAGACAACATATATTAAAGGCAAGTCAATCGTAAGTGGGTCCCCTTTGATCCATATTTACCGGACGTATTACTTGAACACCGTTGCATGGACCGTTTTGAAATTTTGACAGTAGCTTCACAATTATATTCTCTATCGGAGTACGTAGCCGTTTTTTGATTTGATGTAAACTTTTTTTTTACAAACATTTTACAGCTTTTTTTGGCAAAAAGTCGATTCATTTTTTCAAAAGAGCACCATTTTTACAAAATTTGATTGAAAAAAAACCCCTACGTAGTCCCTTAGCCAATAGTATATAGAATATAAATTTTTTTTATTTTTTGTTCGAGGTCTTATACTTTAAAAGATAACCGTCCGTGAAGGTGTCTTGAAAAAAGACGATTTTCAAGATTGGCTCTGTCGCCGCCATTTTGTATCACAATGATAATAAACATTTTTTTTTCATACTTCACTATGTGTATAATAAACCCTCCAAAAAGAAATCCTATTCCTTTTTTCATACTCCCAAAATAAATCGTTAAAATTAAGTCTTTTTTTCTGCCGCTAGACTGGTATTACTCCTTAATGGAACTAACGCGCGCTTTGCATGTGTCGCCTTTAGCCGGGAGGTACCGCTAAGTCTCGGTGTAACAAACTTCCAAAACGATAAAAACTCACACCTCGTCCAAACGTCTCCGAGAGCATTGAAATTTACGGTTGCGCACTAAAATCGTAATTTGTAAGGTATAATGAACAGTTACGTGTTAAAACGTTTGGTTTACGAGAGCCTGGGCACGTTAGTGACAAAATGGTCGTCCGGTATGAGGGGGGAGGAGTGTCATTTAAATATTTATCGATAATAACATTTACGTTGTAAATATTTACGTAAGCATCAAATAAATACAAAAATAAAATGCTGCACAGATCAAAGCTGAAATGAAATGTTAAGGGGACGGTAAAGTTGTTGTTATTTATCAAAATAACTTCGAAAATTGTTATATTTTATTTTGGAGCATGGGATTTTGAGATTTTTCTCGTTGTACCGCGTACCAGCATTTTTCCTCCAAAACTCGAATAAATTTTAGGAGTGACGGTCAAAATTCGGAACGGCCACTTTTTCGCACGGACGGAATGTAGAATTTCACAATAACGAACGTTCAATAGTTTCAACGTTTCATATTTAATAACGTCTTTAAATCAGAACAGAAATAATCAGAACACAAAAAAAACATTGAAATATCGGTTTTGTGTTTTTGTGTTGTCATTATTTCTTTTCTAATTTAAGGTAGTAGTCTGGTAACTTAAGCCGATTTTCATGTCTTTTTTGGAGGGCCTTTTTTTTGTAGGAAAATAAAAATGAATCGTTTTGGATATTTAGGATGTTTTTAATTACATATTGAAGATACAAAAAAAAATTTGTTGAGAAAATTTAATAGTTTATTATTATCATTATTATTGATCGAAGTTGGCACCTCGAAAAAAAAGCGCGTGGGTGGCCCCGGTGATTTTGGCTCTTGATTTTATCTGAAATAAAAAATTCTTGATAATTCTTCATCTATAGACATGTCATTCTGGTCGGAACTACTGAAGTTAAATTTCATGGATAAATAACAAAATGGCTGACTTTGGAAAAAAAAGTCCTTTTATTTTAGCAAAGAAGGGGTCCGCCATTTTGTTACTTATCAATGAAATTTAACTTCAGTAGTTCCGACCAGAATGACATGTCTATAGATTAAGAATTATCGAGAATTTTTTATTTCAGATAACATCAAGAGCCAAAATCACCGAGGCCACCCACGGGCTTTTTTTCGAGGTGCCAACTTCGATCAATAATAATAATAATAAACTATTAAATTTTTCCAACAAATTTTTTTTTGTATCTTTAATATGTAAATAAAAACATCCTAAATATCCAAAACGATTCATTTTTATTTTCCTACAAAAAAAGGCCCTCCAAAAAAGACATGAAAATCGGCTTAAGTTACCAGACTTCTACCTTAAATACATTCTTTATGAAACGTTCAAACTATTGAACGTTCGTTATTTCGAAATTCCACATTTCGGCCGTCCAAAATAGTGGTCGTTCCGAACTTGACCCCCATCCAATTTTGGGTAAAAAGTGTCACCTGATGTAAGAACGTATTTTCACGAGATGTGGGTTTAGAATTTTGTTTTTACTTCGATCCCTCGCAATTTACATTACCTGATACAAAGTTTAAATCTTATTTTTTCACACCTTGTATTTCTGTTCGCAGAACGATTATTATCTTCCACCGAGGTCGGCATGGTCGAGAGTACCAGCGCCACAAACGACGAAGAAGAGCCATCGTTCACCCTCGAGATGGAAGATCGGCAGTGCTGTACTCATAATTTTAGTGATGCTCGGTCTTCTCATCGTACTCGCGATCGCCGGACTCGCTTTTTGGATGGGAGGTAAATTTTTCTTCCCTCCTCCTTCCCCCTGTCGACATAAGGCATAACAAAAAACGATGTATATATATTTATATATATATATATATACATAAGTGTATATATTTAATGTTGTCATATGCAGTATGCATTATTCATGTCTGAATTCCCCCCTAAAGACTCGTAAGAAAAGTTTTGTCCGACCACCACTCGTCTTCGTAATATTAAATACCTGTACTCGTGGAATTATCGTTCTTTTCTTGTTTTTTTTATTTCCAGCGATACGCGGCGACTCGAAAAATGGTAAGTCGAGAAACAAAAGTAAACGAAACTCGACGAATATTCGTGAGGAATTTCAATTTGTTATAATATTATTATTATTATTAGTTTGTTCATTAGGATGGTTAAAAAAAAGAGCTCGTTTTTCGATCTCGTTCCTCATCGAGATCCCCACACTATTTCACTGAACAATAGCTCACGCGCAGACTGGAGCTTGGGGAATATTTTTTACTACCGCCTCATCGATGTTGAAATTTCGCAAAAACAAAAAGGCTGTTTCCACGAGAATTTTGAAAATGAAATAACGTTCAATCCTTCGGTGCATATTTTTTGCAATGAAACAAAAGTTTCTCCCGAATTCCAGACCCGTACAATTTTTTTTTAATACCGAATACAACATTTTGAAAATGATATTCTTGCCAAAATTTCGACATCGTTGAGGCGATAGTAAAAAGATTTTGCACGACTTCAGACTATGTACGGACTATTTTTTAGTGAAAAAGTGCAAGGTTCTCGGTGAGAAGCGAAATCTGAAAAATATATATTTTTTTTTTAACCATTTCAATATCGAGCCTGTATGTACAATTTTTTTCAGCTATCGTCGGTTTTTCCTGTAGCTTCAGAGTGACCAAGGGAGAGCATTACAATCCAATGTTGAAACTCAACACGAGCATGGTTTTCCGGGAAAAGGAGCGAAAGTACAAAAATATCGTGAGTGAAAAATAGTATAGGGCGCTCCACACGCCAATTCGACTAATTTTCGGTCCCCGGAGGTCTTTCGATTCGGCTAATTTTTTGTACACTCCTCAAGACGGAACGAATTCTCGGTATTTTTAACAGAATTTTATCGCAAATAATTTTCGAGATATAAATATTTGCACGTCGAAGACTTTTCGCGTGAGCCATTTTTTTTAAGGGAGGGAATAGGGTTAGAACAGCGTTTATTCAATGATTTTCATAAATTTTTTTATTGTGAAAAAAATGAATATAATTTATTGAAACTTTGAGAATATTTTATACAAATATTTAAGTATATACTATAAAATATTGGCGACCCCATATTGCAGGTCACAATCAGACTCAGCATTTTGCGTACATTCTGGAAGCCGCAATTTTCATCCGAAATCAAACGAGATTGGAATTTACTTTTATTATATGTCTCTCTTCTATATGAACCTAAATGCTATCGAAAAAATAGAAATTTGAATTTTTTACAGGGGTCAAAACAAATAAGCATGATTTTTTGCCATTTTTTACAACTTTATTTGCAAATAAAAAATATTTTAAATAATGATAATATTCCGATTTAAGGTTCATATAGAGCGCAATACTATGAATAAAGTAACTGCCAATTTTCAAAACGATTGGTTGAAAACTTTTTAAACTAGCGTGTACGCAAGTTCAAAAAAAGTCGTTTTCAGAAAAACGCGGTTGAAAAAATAGTACCAAGAAAAACAAGCAATATGGGGTCGCTAATATTTTATAGTATATACTTAAGGGAGGGGTAAGGGTTTCAGCGTAAAAAAAAACACTTTTTTTGCGATTTTTTTCTCAAATATGGATTGAGCAATTTTATTCGAACCTTTTGTACATTATTGAGCATACTTTTGACAATGTTGTGTAATTTTTTCATGCAGAAATATTGAAGCATAAGCCCGTAACAGAGCTTCCCCCAGAACGTCTTGGAAAAAAAACAATTTGCGGTGTTCACTATAACTCGGCCGGAAATTATCTGAAAATGAAAAACCATGAAAATTTAGTCAAATTATAATCAAATCTTCCCCCCAACGTTCTCTGATAATTTTTTTTTTCATTAAAAAATTTTTGGCGGCCGTCTAAAGTGTGAACTGTTATTTTCCACGAAAAATTCCGCCATTTTGTGGGTGGGAAACACCCTTAATGTAAAAAAAAAAATTTAACTAAACGTTGGGGGGAGGTATTTTATATGGTGGAAATGTGTACAAAGTTTGAAATGAATCGGTCAAGTAGTTTTTAAACGGCAGTGAACACGGACTTTGAAAAAGTAGTTTTGAGAAAAACGCGTCTAAAGTGCAGTGCTAGCCCGACCGCCCGCAGCTGTTAGAGGTATAGCGTTAAAGGCCAGGAGATTAATAAGACAATAACTTCAAGAATATTGCTTAGATCGGTTTAAAATTTTAAGGACATATTCTTGAAATGTTAAACAATAAGATAAGACAAAAAAAAAATTCGATTTTTCGAAAGTGAAAACCCTTAACCCGCCCTTAAATATATGTATAGACATTTTATAGTATATACTTAAATATATGTATAAAATATTCTCAAAGTTTCGATAAATTATATTCATTTTTTATACTATAAAAAAACTCATGAAAATCATTGAGAAAACGCTGTCCTAACCCTATTCCCCCCTTAATGGCTTATAACAATAGAACAAGTCGGAATTTTCATTAAAAATTTTGCGAACATATTTTTCAATAGTTTTACTAACAATTTATGAAATAAAAAAAAATCGATTTTTTGAACCGTCTAACCGTATTTCCCCCCTTAATTGCCCGTAACTTTTTATTGGCAAACGGTAATCAATTGAAAAATAAATAAATAAATATCACCTAAGTAACGCATCTTTCACTTCTTCCAGTTTGAGCTTCTCTTCAGAAAAAGTGTCCTTGCTGGCGCATACAAAAGCACCATTATCGACAGATTTGAGACGGGAATACTCAAGATATTCTTCAGATTGTACTTGGACCGTAGGAAGATACCGCGTACAATCACAAACATCGAAGATACCGTGGAAGATATAATAGCCAAGGAAACGTACTCGTCATCCTCTTTATTCAAAAACATGGAGCTCGATCTTACGAATGTGTCAGTTAGGCGTAAGTTTGCATGAAAAAAAAACCCACGCTTTTTTTCATACTTCGGTATCCGCTAAATAAAGCCTCTGAAAAGAAATCGCATTCCTTTTTTCATACTCCCAAAATAAATTGTCAAAGTTAGGCCTTTTTTTTGCCGCTAGTGTGATGTGATCCCTTAAGGGATGTCCAAGCTTCTTTAATAAAGTGGGGGTGGGTTCAAATATTGAACTACCGATAATAATGTTAGCCGAGTATTGTCAATATTTATTTGGGCATAGATCTATACTCAATTTTTCAGGAATAAGCACGGAATTGCTGAAGAATCAAAAGCCAAACTCGCAACAGCAGAGAAATACAATGATAACGAAGAACGGTCTGTTGAGACCAAGCAGAAATAGTTCAATGGTTTCGAGTCCAAAGGCAAAGGGAAAACCCGCGAGAATGGAACCAAATGAGGCTGACGTTGATTTCAGCAATATTCCAACAATTCAGGGAACGTATCAGGCAACAAAATTGAACTTTACGAAAGGAACGACAAAAACGAAAGTCGCTTCAAGTCCGTCAATCACAGAGATGAAACGTCGCAACGAGACGAAAAATGCTTCGTTAAGCAAAAACACAGAAACAAGCACAAAAAAGTTGGAAGATAACAAGAACGAAAGTTCCACCCAGAGAACAAATGAGATGTCCGCGGAAACGAAGGAAATTTCGAAAATGGCCGATCAAACGACGAGAAATCGTACGGAAACATCGACGCAATCGATCGGTCCAATCACCCAAGAAAATCATCTTTTTAAGGATTTTCGTAAACCCGATTTCGAAACATCACCCTGGAGACCCATAATACCGAATTTCACGAAAACAGAACTGAAATTCGTGCCAGCGAGCCTCGAAACAACCACGAGAAGAAAAACGGACAAATCATCGCTGACGATTGATCAGCAGACGACAAAAAGTAATTTTCCATTGAACATTCGTGAAACAACAGAATTGCCATTGTTGGAAGCGACGAGATTCAGTCTCGCCTCGTTGGGTTCTTTCGAAACGTCGGAATCAGATTTTCCACGGGACAGAATTGTCCCGCAGGAAATAATAAATTTTCGGCCAAATTCCAAGTTCAAGAACAAAATACCGGATTCGAAGGAGAAGATTGATTTGACAATTCCGGATAAGCCTGATATCGAAGTTTCCGGCTATTTGCCATCCGAGACTTACGATCTTCATCTTGGAACGTCCCCCGGTCAGAAGATGCACGATCAACCCTCGTCCAACAAATTTTCCATTCCAACCGTAACCGAGGCGTCTTCCTTCACCCAAAATCCATCGTTATCAAGCTTCCACACGACCAACATTATTCCCACGTTATTGAGCAATCCTGCATCCGACTGGACCACCGGAACCCTCGGAGTAGTCGATGACGACACTGACACAAAAATATCGGGAATTGGAATTGCCGAGCCGGTTCTTGACCTAGAAATCGATCTTGAGGGTCGAAATCGTTACTCCGACATTGCGGCAATGGACTCGAGCTTGATAAAACCGATGAGAGATCGAAAAGTTGATCAGCAAGATTCAGCGAATTCGTCGGAATTGCGCGAACCGATATACACGAGTTATCGAACGCCGGATCTCAATGGCGGCTCTAAACCAATTCTCGTGGAAAATCCTGGAACGTTAAAACCCTTTCGACACACGATTCCCGTCGACAAGATAACACCGCTACTTGAGGAATTTTCCGAAATAAAAATACCCGTTTCGAGGGAAACTGTGTCGACGAGTCCCGCGCCAAAATCAATTACACCGCTGATTGAAATGACATCTGTCGAGACGATTGTTCCCTCGAGTGATAAAAGTTCGAGTCTGATTGCCAGTAGCCCTTGGAACGGAAACGACGAGTCGAAAATTCTTTTGGGTAAGATTCCCGACACGATTGAACTGTCCGAGGAATTTGAAGCGGCCCAAAATACATCGGGAGATCACAGGATTATAGATACTGATAGAGTCCTGACTCACCCAACCACCGAAGTATATTCGGAAGTATTGCATCCGAGTAACAGCAATCACGATAAATTTATATTGCCAGAAACGAACGTCCATGTTTCGGAAAAATTTCCTTCCGGGTCAAACGAATCATCGAAAAACTCGACTTACGTGGAGATCGACGTGATGGTACATAATCCTCCTGAGAAACCATTGAATCCATCTTCGGGAGGAGAAATCTGGCAATCGAGCCCGAACGATCCGCCGAATTACGAGATCGGCAAGAAGATTTACAACGACACGTTGAAGGCAAATATAGTGGAGAGTGTCGTGACCCTAGCTCCAGCAAAAAGTAACACCGGAATTGGTAGACCTCTGAGACCAAGGCCGAAAGACGAAAGGGACAAGGCAACGACATTGTTGGAAAAGAGTGCGGAAGGCCCGAAAGTTCATCAGAAAGATGTTGATCTACTTAAGAGGCTGTTCGGACTGGAAGATCGTGAGCAGAGTGATTTTTTCAATGACGAGAAATCCGATATTAGAGAAACACTGGCAAATGGATCAGTGATTCGGGACGATTTGGAAAAGCACTTTGTATCGAAAGAACCGATAGTCGAAGTGGTGACCTCCATAAGTACCAAAGTTTCTTCGAAGATCAAGACCGATCACGTTGTCCTGAGATTCGAGATAACGAATTCCACATCACCACCGGAAATTCACAATCCTCATCAGACGATTGTCACGGCCGGACCTGGAAAAGATGAAATTTCATTAAACAAGGAAGAAAATCGATCTTTTAGGGGCGATATGATCGATAGCTCGAAGAATCCCAGCGAGAGATTATTCTCCTGGACTGACAAGCGTCCCGATCTTGTTTCCGAAGACTTGAAAACGGTTCAGAACATTGATCGTAAAATAACGAACGCGGAGGAGGAATCTATGCTCGAGAAGTTGAAGAAATTTGCGGAAATTCGAACGGACGACGATGCGGGTAAGAGAAGAAGGAACAATTCCACGGAAACGTTGGAACCAGATAAAGTAGTACCGAGCCAGGCGTACGTGAATTTCATGGAATTGAAGAAAATTGCTGACGTTGCTACGGGCAATGTGGCAATTAGCAACAGTACCACAAACAGTTTCACTCTTAGTCGCGACGGTGTGCAAGTTTTTACAAAAATTCTTAACAAAGCCGAGGAACGTTCGGACAAGAAGATAAGTTCGACCACCGAGGAGAACGATAATACAACGATTACAGGTAAATTGAAGATCGCCGGGTAATAATAATTCATAATGGATAGTATTCCATTATCCATTGATGAAATAGTAAATAATGCAAGAATTGCCATTACCCAGTGTCAAAATAATGGATAGCGGGTAAAATGCCATTACTCGTAATCAAAACAATGGGTAATGGATCAAATTCCACTGCCCATTATCAAATTAATGGATAACGGAACAAATTCCATTGTCCAGCTAATGCATAATCCATCAAATTCCAATATTCATCATTAAAATAGTGGACAATCGATCAAACTTCGTTACTTATTACCAAAATACTGGATAATGGATGAAATTCTACTACTCCCTATCGAAATAACAGAGAATGGATGCAATTCCATAACCCATTATCGAAATAATGGTTAACGAATGAAATTTCATTACCCACAGTCAATGGAAAATTTCATTTTCCATTGTCAAAATGATGGCTACTTTGGTCCAGGGTTTATGCTACATTTTTTTTATTGCCCCGATCATTCGGACTCTTCTACCTTGTCGCTAAAAAAATTGCACTTATTTGGCAAGCTAAAGCAATTGGGATGAAGGAACAGTCGTTGTTTCAGGACTTTAAAAAATTTAGATATCTCCAAACGCTTAGATGCAATATTGTCTGTGATAAACCGAAGGTTCTCATCAAACCTGAACGGCGTATACATTTTTTGCAACCACAATTTCTTCAACTTTTAATAATACATTTCTTGAATTACACTCATATATATATATATTTTTGTTCCTTTATACTATTCAAAAGCTCCGGCGAAACCTCAGAACTGTGGGATAATCATTTAGTATGAATTTTTTGATAAACAAAATTTATGTAGCTGAAACTAGCAGCCGGAGCTAGCAGCCAAGGGACTCGCGGCCATGGACGAAACAGGCGTCGGGCCCCGTGCATCTATTAACTCGTGAAATTCAATAACAATGAGGAATTTAGCTCAAATCCACATTCAATTCAGTCTTTACCCTTTATTATCAATTAAACAAGTAATTGCAATGAGATCTGCAGTGTCGTAATTTTTATTAATTTTTTAAGCATTAAATAATTAGTTTGTCTATCTGTATATTTCATGGCCGATAGCAAAGAACGATTTTGTTCAAATTCACAGTAAATTTACTATCCACCCTTAGAAATCGATTAAGCAAGTAATCGGAGGAAGACCCGCTCTTTCCAAATTGTTATTGATTTGTAGAGCTTCAAGTAAATAGTTTTTCTATCTCATGACCGATAGCAAAGAATGATTTTGTTCAAATTCACATTACATTCACTATTTACCCTTAGAAATCGATTCAGCAAGTAATCAAAGGAAGAACCGCTCTTTCCAAATTGTTATTAATTTTTAAAGCTCCAAGTAAATGGTTTTCCTATCCATGACCGATAGCAAAGAACGATTTTGTTCAAATTCGAAGTACATTTACAATTCACCCTTAGAAATCGATTAAGCAAGTATTCGAAAGAAGACCCGCTCTTTCCAAATTGTTATTCATTTTTAGAGCTTAAAACAAATAGTTTTTCTATCTGATGACCGATAGCAAAGAACGATTTTGTTCAAATTCACAGTAAATTTATTATTCACCCTTAGGAATCGATTAAGCAAGTGATCAGAGGAAGACCCGGTCTTTCCAAATTGTTGATAATTTTTGAAGGTACAAGTAAATGGTTTTTCTATCCATGACCGATAGCAAAGAACGATTTTGTTCAAATTCACAGTACATTTACAGTTCACCCTTAGAAATCGATTAAGCAAGTATTCGGAAACAGACCCGCTCTTTCCAAACTGTTATTAATTTTTAGAGCTCAAAATAAATAGTTTTTCTAAATTAATAACAATTTGGAAAGAGCGGGTCTTCCTCCGATTACTTGATTAATCGATTTGTATGGGTTAAAAGTGAATGTAATATGAATTTAAGGCCTTACATACGTCCAGCGGTACCGAAAACGTACCAAAAGAAAAACTGTTTTTAGGAGGGATAGAAATAGAAATTGGTAAAAAAAATTCTTACACATTGTTTATTACTGTGTTAAGTTTGTAAAAAAATGTATTTCAATTTTTTTTTTCAAAAATTACAACATGAAAAATCACATTTTTTGAAGCACTGTAAAAAAAAAGTTGCTCCACGGTCGGCAGTATTTCTTCCTCAAATGTTGACGGATCTGCAAAATGTAAAGAAATTCTTGTAAAATAAGGTAGCAGTTATAGTCTGTCGAGCCGGATTTTTGAAATTCGAAAAATTAAACAATTTACGGTAATTTAAAAAAAAATGTTAAGTTTGTATAAAAAAAGTCACACTTTAATTGTTTTTATAAAATTTTCTAATTATAATTTTAAAAATCCGGCTCGACAGACTATAGAAAAAACAATTCCGAATAGTAAAAAAAAAAAATCATCAAAAAATATTAAAAACCGTACGAGTTATCATGCCGCAGTGTCAGAAAAAGTAGTTTTGAGAAAAAACGCGTTCAAAGTTTCAAGAGCGTTTCGCTCGAAGTCGCGCGCGGCTGGAGGAAGAACTTTATGAATTTTTTTAATTTATTTAGTTAACTTACGTCTAATCTCCCATTCCAGCTTCATATTGTACGCCTTCCTTGTCAGTAAAAAATTGTTGTTGTTTATTTTTTTCTAATCGACGAATTGTTCTGGCCTCTTTTGTTGCTTTGGTAGCGTCAGACCTTTGTCCTTTCGTCGGGCAGTCACATTATCTACAATAACTTTTGAACTATGGGGAATTTTTACAATCAGATTACACAGAAATACGCCTAAGACTATAAGGAGTAATAATCTGTAAACAAAAAAAAATCGATTTTTTGAAAATTCTCGACGTATGTAAGGCCTTAAACAAAATCGTTCTTTGCTATCGGTCATGAGATAGAAAAACTATTTACTTGGAGCTTCAAAAATTAATAACAATTTGGAAAGAGCGAGTCTTCGTTTGATTTCTGGCTTAATCGATTTCTAAGGGTAAATAGTGAATATAATATGAATTTGAACAAAATCGTTCTTTGCTATCGGTTATGAGATAGAAAAACTATTTATTTTAAGCTCTAAAAATTAATTTGCACAATAAGATTTTCAAGTATTAAAGAATTGCCGCACGTTTCTCAGGTTTTGCAAGAACAATCCTTGCTCAGTAGAAATAATCAAGAATAAATGAGAAGTGAGCATTGAAACGAGACTTGAAAAAAATAGATGTAAGACAATACAAGATTACACAAAGTTTCAAAAGGCATAAATCATAAAGAACAATTGTAGATTTCAGATATGACGGGAAGTTTGTTCTTTGTCGTGTAAACTATATAGAAAAAAGATTTTTACAATATCTCAGTTACAAAATTTCCTAACGAGACCTATTTTTCTCAAAATTTCCACATTTATGCTCGTCGGTACGAACAAAAATTGCACAGGCCTCTGCGAATGTTGTTTTTTTAGTCCGGAGGGATCTTAATGATCAACGGAATGAAAAAAAAAATAGATTTTTTTTCTAATCATTGTGTAATTTCTCAAAATGATTAGACAGCACAATATTTCGAGTGTAATAATAATAACAATGCTCATTACTATATGATAAAATACGATTCATTGAATTACATAAAATTTTCAATGTTTACCTCCGAATACTTGTAAAAAAATGACTCTCACCGGACAACGTTTCTCGATGTTTTGATCGACATTTTTTTGTTTGTTTCGTAAAAAATAATTCACGAATTACGCAACGATACACGTTCCATTAATGGAAAAGTAATTTATTATTTTTTCGGCGACTTTTTTTTCTTCAGAAACGTGCATCGGCTTTCGTTGCAACGACGGAAAATGTCTGGCCCCCGAGGGACGATGCAACATGCTCGGCGAATGTTCGACTTCCGAGGACGAGATGAATTGCACGTGCGCCGATTTTCTGAAAGCACAACTGTTACATCAAAAAATATGCGACGGTACGGCCGACTGCTGGGATTATTCGGACGAGAACGATTGTGGTAAATATATTTACCTGATAGCGTGTTAATTGATGATCGACGGGAGAAGAACAAATTATAGGAGGCGTAGAAAACGCGCGAACGAGACGAAGTTGTTATTCTGTCATTGATGCGTTTGGCGCTAGGGACTCACGTGCAGCACCGGCCGCCACCTTCGGGCTACGACAGTCGATATAACGTCGATTATCGATATATATCGAAGTGAACGAGAATCGATATTTTAAAAAGTCGATTAAATAGTTTGAATGTTTTCATAAAAAATCATCGATATAAGGTTTTCAACGGGTTAGGCCACTCTAGAGGCCGAAAAAATAGGGTTTTTGGGGATTTTTTTCTCAGAAAAACTACAAAATAAATTGAGATTACAAAATAGGGTGTTTATCATGCATATCAGTGACTGTATACAATAATTTTTTTGAAGTGATTAATTTCAAAATAGCGGCTGTGCAGCGTTTTTACGATGACTTCTTCGTTTTTGTTGACCGGAAACATAACTTGGACAACTTTCAACCGATTCACTTGAAATTTTGAAGATATCTTTAAAAATACATTCTCTATGGAAGGGCGTGGGATTGTTTTTTTATATTGCATAGTTCATTTTTTACTAAGAATTTTCTGACGATTTTTTAAGTGAACTTTCCACTTTTCACTTTAGAAGTACGCCATTTTGCCAAAAATCAATATATCGAAAAAATCCTACGCCCTTCCATAGACAATGTATTTTTAAGGATATATTCAAAATTTCAAGTGAATCGGTTGAAAATTGCCTGAGTTATGTTTCCGGCCAACAAAAACGGAGACGTCATCGCAAAATGATGCACAGCCGCCATTTTGAAATTAATCGCTTCAAAAAAATTATTGTATACAGTCACTGACGTGTATGATAAACACCCTATTTTGTAATATCGATTTATTTTGTAGCTTTTCTGAAAAAAAAAAAAATCCCCAAAAAAGTCTACTTTTTCGGCGTCTAGAGTGGCCTAACCTCTTAAGAAATACTTGCGCGCGCGAGACACGGCCGCCATCTTGGGTACTACGATAGTCGATATAACGTCGATTATCGATATATATCGAAGTGAACGAGAATCGATATTTTAAAAAGTCGATTAAATAGTTTCAATGTTCTTTTTTTCATCATAATAAGTCATCGATACAAGGTTTATAAGGAACATTTCAACAATAGCTATAATAATTACGTAAACAAATAGAACTTGATCCACAAAAATGTAGAAAAACCTTTTTTCATTAAAAAAAAAACAAATATAAAAAAAAATCAAACTCTACTTACAATTTTGTAACGATTTAAGTATTACAAAAAAAAAGTGTTTCGAACAATTTTTCATTTGTGATAATCGGTACGTTTTCATTTCACAAAGTAAAAAAGAAATTTTTTCCTTACTTTTTTTCCTTACTTTTAAGCACAGAAGCTTAACAAAAAGTTATTTTAATAAAAGTCCTTTTTTTTAATAATCCCAGATTGGTGTTCCGAGGGACAATTTGTCTGTGGCAATAGCAGAACATGCGTCGATCAGACGAGAGTCTGCGACGGTACAAAGGACTGTCCGAGTGGTGAGGACGAGAAAAAATGTGCCGCGCTAATAGACGAAGATTCAGAAACGAATACTTCTCATCAGAGTGTCTCGACTTCGTTTGGCACTGTCGCGGAAAGTAATTACGAAAATTTACCAACAATTTCACAGAATGAGAATGAAAATCGTAGAATATTTCACGACGATACTGAATCCTCGGAGACGGAAATTGAAAATAACGAAAGATCAAGATTTCCGGAAGATCAAGAAGCTGTGGAATCGATAATGGAGACAACGACTTTTAGAATCGTTGCTGAAGAAACAAGAGACTCGGGTCAGGCTAAAAATTCGAAAAACATCGCTCTCGGACGTGAAATATCCGGTAATACGAAAAATGAACCGGCTAATCGTGGTAATTCTCTTCACGGTCATGAGGTCGAAAAATTGTTCGCAAAGAACGAAGTACATAATGAAATTAACGGTTATAGCGACCGTGGCTTTTTGAGCGTTAGGAAAAATGGTAAATGGGGAAAGTTATGTCTCGGTGGAATGGACAATCTTCTCGAGGAGAAGAGAACTGTATGGAGCATCGAGGATCTTGGCAGAGCCGTTTGCAAAGCGATTACTTATCAGTGAGTAGGGAAAAAATTAAATAAAATTGAATTTTTGAATATCGTTTGAAAATAATAAAATTGAAGAATTAAGGATTGATCAATTGACGATTGTTCATTTTTCGTTATCTTATTCCCATCGAAATAAATTAAATAAAATTAACAATAAATTGTTCGTTTTTTTTCTCCTCAGAGACTATGAAAGAGTGGAGAAAGTGTTTGACGACAAATCGTCGGAGGATCAAGTCTACTACAGTCTCTTTTACAACGAGAGACAAATCGAGAAAACGAGTCTGACATTCAGACGAACGGAATGTCCGAGTGGCGAGGTTCTACGAGTAAAGTGTAAAAATCTCGAGTGCGGTATCCGTACTCAAACGACATCCCAAGCGAGGTAACTCAAAAATAAAAATAAAATTTCATTATAATGAGATATCAATGGTTAATTAATTATAGTTGAGATAATTAAATTCGAAGAAATTACGTTCGAACTTACAGAATCGTAGGCGGTGGTAGTTCGTCCGCTGGTAGCTGGCCGTGGCAGGTTGCGCTTTACAAAGAGGGCGAATATCAGTGCGGTGGTGCTCTCATTGGAGATCGATGGATTTTATCAGCTGCTCACTGTTTTTATCAGTAAGCATTACGAATTTTCAAATTTATACGATATATAAAATGTAGCACGTAGAACCGTCCCAATGGAAAAATTGTAAAAATGTAAAGTTGCAGAATTGTAGAATTGTAGAATTGTAAAATTATGTAAAAATGTAGAATGTCTAATTTCCGTATTCATGGTTATGACATTTTTCGTTTGGAAATGATTACTCTAAATTATTTACAATTTCTGCAAAAAAAAAAACGAAAAAAATGTTTTTTTGCAAAAATTCGGACTTTGAGTGGAAACCGTTAAATCTTCAAAATATTCGAAACTATATTCCAAATGTTAAAATTATTTGAGATCTAACAACTTTACCAAGCAATTGAAATCACTAAAAATTGTGTTAATTAAAATTCGACAAACCAATTTTTTTTTTTTTTCGTACAATTTACGCAATGCCATTTGTTTGTTCTTTTCGTTAAACAGTGCTCAGTACGAAGCTTCAAATTTATACAATATATAAAATGTAGCATATAGAAATACAAAAATGTAAAAATGTAAACTTGCAGAATTGTAGAATTGTAAAATTGTGAAAATATGTCGAAATGTAGAATGTGGAATTTCCGCATTCACGGTTATGCCATTTTTCGATAGGAAATAATTATTTTTAATTATTTATAATTTCTGCAATAAAAAACAACGAAAAAACTTTTTTGTAAAAGTTCTGACTTTGAATGGAATCTATTAAATCTTCAAAATATCTGAAACTATATTCGAAATATTAAAATTATTTGAGATCTAACAAATTTGCAAAGTGATTAAAATCACAAAAAATTGTGTTAATTAAAAGTCCATAAATCAATGTTGTTGTTTTTTTTTCGTGCAATTTATGCAACGTCATTTGTTTGGTCTATTCGTTAAACAGCGCTCAGTACGAATATTGGGTGGCGAGAATCGGTGCGACCCGTCGCGGAAGTTTTCCAAGTCCTCACGAGCAACTATTGACAATCGATCAAGTCTCACTGCATCCGGAATACATAGACAACGGTTTTATAAACGACATTGGCCTACTGAGACTGGAGAGAACGGTAACATTTAGCGATTACGTGAGACCGATATGTTTGCCGAGTATCGAACCAAAAAGTGGAACAACATGTACGATTACCGGATGGGGACAATTGTTCGAGATCGGTAGAATATATCGTGAGTAAAGGAATTTTTGTACGTTGATAAAAATTATAAAAATATAAAAAATAAAAAGGTTATTGAGATTTTGTTTACTTCAATCCTTTTTCAAGCTGACACACTTCAGGAAGTCGAACTTCCGGTCATATCGACCGAAGAATGTCGTCGAAAGACTCTCTTTCTTCCGCTTTACAAAATCACTTCCGGTATGCTTTGCGCCGGACTGAAGGACGGCGGTAGAGACGCCTGTCTCGGTGACAGCGGCGGTCCACTTGTTTGCTCCGGACCCGACAATCGATACACTCTTCATGGTAATTACTCGATGAAAAAAAAAAAAGAAGCACAAAACAAAATTATAATAATTCGTCAATTTATGCAATTTTTTCAACAATTCGGAAGTAAAAATTTTGAAATTAATAATTCCATGACAATTTGTACCCAATTTTGAAAGAAAAAAAAAACAAAAATAAACAAATAACAATAATAATAATAATAGTAATAATAATTACAGGTATAACTTCGAACGGCTATGGTTGCGCAAGACCCGGACGACCGGGTGTCTACACAAAGGTTCATCATTATATTCCGTGGATCGAGCGTGCATTGACAAAATTGGATACGGAATCGTCGATACCTTCGTGCAAGGGTCACCGATGTCCGCTCGGCGAGTGTTTGCCAATGTCGCGTGTTTGCAACGGTTATCTCGAATGTTCGGACGGTAGCGACGAGCGTGATTGTTCGATCGTTAAACATCGATGAGACTCGGTGACAATTACAAAATTCATTGTAGATTATTAGAAGAAAAAAAAATACACACACACATTAGATTAATATTTCGTTACGTATGCCAAAATATTCGTGCGCTCGCGTGCAATACACGTAAATGTATAATAGTTATTTAATAACATGAAAAGACTGTTGTAACGAAACATTGAAAAAAAAAGTAACGATAAAGCATCGTTGTGAATAATACATTATCGAATTGTGGTACAGATTTTTTTTTTTAGAAGCAATAAACAATGCGAATGAGCCTCGTTATCTATTTTTTTTTTTTTTTTTTCGTAAAATAGATAACGGAGTCGCATGGTTCATTTTTGGAATAAAATTAACATCGAAGCTGGCAACAGTTTGCCGATTGTAGAAAAACATTAACAACCAAGATGAGCTCTCGTTGGTCATTTTAGAAAAACATAAACAGGGGAGCTTATTTATTGATAAAATTAACAATGAAGCTCAGCCAAACCCCCCGTCAGATAATGTATTATTTACACATTATTATTTTTATAACTCTGCGACAACGTGGCCCGGTATTAAAGGGTCACGAAAAAAAAAAAAATGTAAAGAGAGACGGAGAGAGGCTGCAGACACCTTCGCGTGCTAAAAATCGTAGGAATTTTGTAGCTATTTGTGATAATGGTTATTATTTTTGTTTTTCTTTCATTTTTTTTCATTATTTCTTCGTGGAACAAAAAGAAATACCGAGATATTCGTTGAATTGTGAGAAGGATCGACCTGGCATTTTGATTTTTACGGATACTCGAGACCGAATGAGTGTTAAATGAAAAACAAATAGAAAAAACTCGGTTTTGCATATTTTTTCAGACAACAAATTGGAATTAGCTGTTAAACATTACATTGAAATGTACATTCGCAACAAAAAAAGCTAGAATTATTTTTAAATCGATGCAATTTTGCGAGTTGATAAAAAATACATTTTTACACTCATTTACTCTCTCTAGCCGCGTAAAATTTCCGGCTAAAAAATGTCGAAAATAAAAATCTCAAGGCCACGCCGATAATTCACCTCCCTGTTATCCTCACATTTATCGACTTTCGTGATTGCCCCCCCCCCCCCCCCCTTATTTTTAACGACAACACACTGTAAATAATTGTAATCGTAATTGATGGGTGAATAAACGAAAAAAACTATGATTATTACGTTCGTATAAAAATTATTCGTTTATCGAGCGATCGAGACGTTAAGTACCGATAAAAATGACAATGAGGAAAAATAAATTTGTTTTTTTTCTTTTTTCATAATTTTAAACGATCGAGCTGAATCGACGATTCCACAATCTTTGTTTTTGTTTTTCTTTCGTACTGACAGGGATAACCCGCAATTTAGGAAAAAAAAGTTTCGAAAAAATTGAACGCTGGTACAGTGCCATTTTTGTTTTGTTTATTTATTTAATTATCTTTTTAATACGTACGCTATATAAATTACGTCTAGGATTAGCATGCGATTGATCAATAAGAAAAAAAAATCCCACCGACGAGAGGGATTATGGAAGCACCCAGGTCGCGCTCACAAAATCGTTTCGTCGATTTCTTTTTTTTTTTGTTTGTTTTCCAAGCAATTCCAACGCGTTACAGAATGTTTTTTTTTTTCAATTTTTCCTTCTTCAATATTGAGGCTCGGACAAAAGTTTTTTTTTAGCTCGTTTAGCTATATGAAATTGTGTAAATGTATAAAAGTACGGGCCCATGGGAGATTGGAAAACTTTTGTCCGGCCCGTTAAGTGGTGGGTGAAGATAACAAAAAGAATTTTTAGAAAAATTCGTGAATTTTTGCGTAAAGGCGCAAATTTTTCGATTTTTCACGATCAATTTCTTCTATAATCAATTTATCGAAATATCTCGATTTATAAAATTAAAGAAAAAAACAAAACATTTACGAGTTTTTTGTCCGCTCGTGGATACGAGAAAAAAAATTAAAGTGTCTGAATGTTTTTTCGTGGTAAAAAAAACGAAAAAAAAATGTTCAATCGAAATTTAGTCGCGCGAGTAAATTTTTGCAAATTTTTCGAGGGAGACATTAGTCACTCGGTGAAAATTTCGAGAGACGATTTAAATAAATAATTAGGAATAATTTCACGAATCCCTTGGGGTAATTAATATCGCTAGCGAGTTTGTAGAATTACGTTCGAATATTGTTGGTAAAATTTGTTTCTTTGAATTTTTTTTCGCTTCGCTTTTTCATGCGTTCGAATTTTCGTTGTTTTTTTTTTTTGTTATTTTCGCTTATCCGAGCGAGTCGACGGCGGTCGTGCTCAGTCCTTTGGGACTTATTGTTGTTTTGAACTGCTCGGGCACCGGATACTCGCTCTGAAAAAATAATTTCTTGTTTTGCAGTGATTTTCAAAAAAATGAAGAAAAAAAATTGCTATTTCAAAATTCCTCGCTCGTAATTTGGTTTTATATTCTCAGAGTTTACTTTCTATGAGAGCGACTAAATAAACAATTATTATTATTATTATTTTTGCATAACGGGGGCGTTACGCTTAAGGGTTGACATACCCTTGAAAGTTTCAAAAAATCGATATTTTTTTTTTTACAGATTTGTATTGCTTATACTTTTCAGAATTTTTCAAAAAGAAATAAAAAAAAAAATTCCACTCCGTTACAAAGTTATAGCAATGAATGTGACCGGACATAGGATCACACGTTGTACCTACCAAAAACTTTAAACGCATTTTTCTCGAAACTATGTTTTTAGACAGTGTCAGCACGATAACTCACTCAATTTTTAATATCTTTGAACTTTTTTTTTAAATCTTGATTATTATTTTCTCTATAGTCTGGTGAGAGGTTTTTTTAATTTTTTGGTTGGACAATTGTTTATAAATTAGTAAACACTATTTTTTTTTTAATTGCATACTAAAGTTTGAAATACTGTAATTTGTGTATTTGGAAAAAAAAATTCCCTCCGTTAGACTATTACTGCTACATTATTTTACTAGATTCTTTTTTATTTTTTGGAGATTGGATGATTTTCGGATATTTTGGATAATTTGGATAAATTCGAAATGTTTTTCTGGTCGCGTAAAAAAATATTCGTACCGGTAGATAAAAAAAGTAACGCTACCATGTTTTGATTTTTTAGTTTGTTTTTACTAAAAACGAATTTTTCTAAAATAATATAAAACTTACGTAATCGCCATTTCCCTTGGGCACCATGACGTTCATTTCGCTCGATTTACTGCTTATAAGAGCAACATCGAGGGACTCGGGACTCAGATACATCTGGCAACCGTCAGTCTTGTCGATTGATATAGTCGGCACTTTACCAAGTACCTGTCGATCAGAAGAAGAAAACAAAAATGACAAATGCCTCTCGAATTTCCTGATGATTTTTCTTTTGTTTTTGTTTTATTTTAATTTTAATTCTTCAATCCTGTCAGTGTCACGAGATTTTTTCCCCTTTTTTCTATCAAATAAGAATTGCGTGTCACGATGATTCGTCAGTGATCGACGATTTTCCCACGACAATAAAAGGTGGATTTTTTTTTTTTTTAAGAATCGTAATTTGTCAATTTTCTGGGCATCGAGAGAAAACGAAAAATAAAAATAATAATGCGCTGGCAATTTGGTGAGTCACGTGAATCTTGCTAATTTTCATGCGAAATGTTTATAAGTTAAAATTAGCAAAATCTCATTTTTCCCACGTTGAAATTATGAAATTTTCATTTTTATCTATCTTTTTTTTTAATTACAATTTCACGTTACAAAAAATATTGGCCAGAATTTAATTTCAAATTGCAGTTTCTTTTTTTTGGTTAACTTAATAAATTGTATTTTTCTATGACATTTGTAAATTTCAAATCTCTCGCACGATTTTTTGAGAGCACGCAGGCGGTAATTTACAACCGGTACGAATGATTTGTGAGATCGACTGGTGGGAGTGTCCATCGGCGATAATAAATTACGTATGGTCGGAAATTGTGACGGACGTGGTCGAATGTTTGACCAACGAGTGGATGATCTGGAGGGTAAGAATCCCTCAAAAATCATTACAAAAAATGTCGTTGAAGTTACGAACGTTCTAGCAAAAAAAAAACTTTAATGTGGTTAACTAGAGTAACCGTACTTTTCAATTGTACGGGAGTATATATTCGTACAAAAATGACATGATTTAGCCTGTTAATAGGCTTAAAATGCGACAAAATGAAGTTCCGACTCGGTTTTGTTGAAAAAATCTTATTTCTCGCATTCCAAGCCCGTGCCCTGTTATTTGATTATTCGAGGAGACTGACAGGACTCTATGGTATGTAAAAAAATATAAACCAAAATATTTAGGAAAGGAACCTTGATGAACGCCGGTTAGAACGACCATATTCCGTTCGGGCGTTCATCAAGGTTCCTTTTCGAAATATTTTGTTTTATATTTTTTTGCATACTAGAGAGTCCTATCAGTCTCCTCGAATAATCAAATAACGGGACACGAGCTTGGAATCCGAGAAACAATTTCTTTTTTCATCAAAATTGAGCCAGAGCTTCATTTTATCGCCTCTTTAACAGACTAAATCATGAGATTTTTGTACGAATATATGCTCCCGTTCATTTGAGGATTATGTTTTCTCTAACTAATCACATTTAATTTTCTTTGTCAGAACGTCCGTAACTTCAACCACATTACAAAAAATGCTTCTATTCATTTTCTTTCGACAATGAAAATGAAAATAAAACAAAATAGGTGATTGCTATGCTGTTCGTTTGTACCCTTTTGATTCATACGATATATTCGAAAACCCGTTTGATGGACGAGACAACGTTGAATCGTGACAATTTAAACGTGGTCGGTTGCAAAGTTCAGGATCTCGAGCTAAAAGTCAATATATTGACGTACAAGATGCAGTATGGTACTTGGCCATTGCCACGACAAATACGCGGTACTGGTGTCGAGGGTGGTATCAGAAATGTTCGATTGACGCTGACGAATTCGAACGATCGTAACGCTTGGCTCAAACACATGTTGCTCAGGTAATCTACGTAAATTATTGAATGATTATTATTATTTGAAAATAAAAATAATCGCGTTTACGCCGTTTTGAAAATTTTACCCATTCCTCAGAAAAGACGATTATGCAATTACGATGTTTCTCATAATAAAAATACATTGGAAATTTGTTATTAAAAAACCAAAAACAAATTGGCAATGGAAAAACCCCATTGATCATTTTTGATAAAAATTAACAATGGAAAATTGTCGTTATTTGGGAAAATTCGTAGTGGGCACTCCTCCTGTTTTTTCTAAAGCTTATTTTATACAAATGGATTTTTTACTCATGGAGGTTCTGCGCATCGTGTGATCTCATTGAAAAAGTGTAAGCATGGCAAAAATGTCTATGTTTTTTTAAGGGAGTAGATGGGTTGAGAACTACGTTTTTTTAGTGATTTTCATGAAATTTTTTGACAAGAAAGGAATGTATATAATTTATTGAAACTTTGAGAATATTTTATACATATATTCAAATAAATATCGTAATTTTTTTGAAGTATTCCCTCAAAAAATACGTAAAATATTAGTTCGGAGGTCAGACGTAGCTGTTTGTTTACATTCTGGAGTACGCAGTTTTCATCTGGAATCAATAGGGTTTCAAATTTATTTTCAGGACATGTCGTTCTTCTGTGTGAACCTACCCCCCTCCCCCCCCAAATTGAAAATTGCATTTTTTAGAAGGGTTTAAACAAAAGAGCATAGTTTGAAAAATTATGCTCTTTTTTGCAAAAACATTAAAAAATGCAATTTCCAATTTTTTTTTTTGGGGGGAGGGCATGTTAGGTTCATATAGAAGAAAGACATGTTTTTAAGGGAGAACACCACTGTGACCCCCTGTTTTTTTTTCACATTTTTCAAGAATTTTTTTTTGTGGGAAAAAAAGAGATATTCGAAAAATTTTTTTGGCTTTTGTTCCTTGTTTATTAATGTATCAAAAAACATTTTTTTCACATTTTTCACGCCGCATGGTGGCGCTGGGGAAGCTCTCGCGTCAGGTGCTGTCATTTCGGCGGCACGCAGCAGAACTCTCTTCAACGTCGATCTGAAAAATAATACCGAGTGTTTTCGTTAATAATATGATATTTTGAAGAGAAGTACACAGGGATTTGGAAAAATATCGTTTAAAAAAAATAGGCACGCCTTTGAAATCAACTTTAATTTCAAAGGCGTGCCTATTTTTTTTTTAAAACAATATTTTTCCAAATCCCTGTGTACTTCTCTTCAAAATATCATATTATTAACGAAAATACTCGGTATTTTTTTTCAGATCGACGTTGAAGAGAGTTCTGCTGCGTGCCGCGGAAATGATAGCACCTGACGCGAGAGCTTCCCCAGCGCCACCATGCGGCGTGAAAAATGTGAAAAAAATGTTTTTTGATACATTAATAAACAAGGAACAAAACCTAAAAAAAATTTTCAAATATCTCTTTTTTTCCCACAAAAAAAAATTCTTGAAAAATGTGAAAAAAACAGGGGGTCACAGTGGTGTTCTCCCTTAAAGTAAATTTGAAACCCTATTGATTTCAGATGAAAACTGTGACCTCGAGAATGTACACAAACAGCTACGTCTGATGGTGACCTCCAAGCTAGTATTTTTCATATTTTCCGAGAAAATATTTCAAACAAATTACGATATTTATTTAAATATATGTATAAAATGTTCTCAAAGTTTCAATAAATTGTACACACTCCTTTCTTGCCAAGAACATTCATGAAAATCTCTAAAAAAACGTAGTCCTAAACCTATCTCACCCCTTAAGTGGACCATGTCCATGGGGCTCTACTTTTTTTCAAAAATAAATAATGGCTCTCAGCTGCATTATTTATTATAGAAAATAAATAAAATGTTAATAAGTCTTACAAGAATTTAATAACATTTTTTAAAATCAATCGATAAATCGTAAATCTCTGTTTCCATGACTATTTTTTGTATTAATTCTCATTCGCAGTCCATCGGAAAACGCGTCGTGCGTGCCGTACGCAAAAATTGGGCCACGATCGGTGCGTTGTCTGACAAAGCTGATAAATCTCGAAACGAAGTATATGTCATCGAAATTCGCTCGTGATCCATCGCCAATGTCAAACATCGAAAAATCGTCAAGATCAACAAGCGAAAAATCATTAAACAACAACGATACGTCGAAAAAAAGTTTGGACATTGATATAACGAAGAGAGTGCCAAGAAGCGAAAATTTCGGTATGAGAAATCGTGATAATCGTGATATAACGAAAAATCAAACGAACAATTCGTGGAGCGAGACGCGAGTATTGAAGTATCGTGAATATCCGAAAAATTGTACGAGAAACTTTCGTGAAATTAATATCAAGAAAATATCGTCAAAGAAATTCGGACAATTTGACAAAACTCCCGAGGAACGTGTCAACACCACCAACGAGACGCTACATCAAGTGAAAGAAAAATTGGAAAATCTTCATAGCGTTTTGAGAATTTACGGTGGACCGTTGTCCGGTGATAAAGAGAGCGGAACGTCAAATAAAAAATTAGCCGAAACGATACTCGAGGATTTGAAAAATATTGGCAATTTGCCGGAAAGCGAGAGCGATGGGAAACATTCGGATTTAACAACGAAAAATGTCGCACCGAACGTTGATTATCGACGGAAAAACGAGGATGACGAGATTATCGAAAGCACCAGCGAGTTTGAACAATGTCGTAGCGATCAAGATTTTTCTGCATCATCGATTGATGAAAATTCAACGAAAAATCAAAATTACGTACAAAATGATAATTTCGTGAAGAATGAGAATTACATAAAAAATGAAAAACAGGTGAAAAACGAAGATTGTAAAATTGAAAATTTGTCAAAAAATATCGACACGTCGAGAATGAATTTAAAAAATATTGAACAAATACCAATGACAATTTTTACGATTGAAAAAACATGTAAGGATTCTCATTTATCAAAAATCCCGTCAACGTCAACGAAAAACATCGAAAAATCGTCGACGGAAGAGAAATCAGGATCCGACGATGCGACGGTACCCTCACCATTTTCCAGCAAAACAGAATTATCCAAAGACAGCGACAACGACGATAAAACAAACGTAGCGTTACTGCGCGAAGCGTTAAAATTCAAAAATGCTCTAATAACGCAAATTGAGTTTGAGAGGATGGAAAAAAGTGTTCCGGAACAAAAGAGCGATAGCGAGTCGGACGAAGCAATTTGGCCAAAAGTGAAAAATTACTTTCACCCAAAATTACTCGATATAATATCGGAGGAACAGTCGGCCAGTAGTTCAACAGAAAAAACGGCGAGAAAATTTGCAAAAAATGAAAATATCGCAAATAATAAAATTACCGACATAGCGAATGAAGAAAATCAAAAATTTTCTCTCGATTCAAAATCCTCCGAATACTTTAGTCTCAGCAATATTAATCATACGTTAATGAAAAAAGAACATTTCCATAAAATCAACGAAATTTTGGAAAATTCAAATAACGAAAAAATCATCGAAAATTCAAATAACGAAAAATTCGACGAATACAACGAAAATCACAAATATACGAATAAAGAAAATTTAGAAAAAAATCTAAATGATCTCGTGAACAAGAGCGTAAAAAATATTCGTGATTACATCGAAGTTTTTTCTTATATGCAAGAGACCGCTATTACCGACGCGAAAAGAGCAATTAATGATGAAAGCATGGTGAGCGAAAAAATTGAAAAAAAAAATGAGGAAAAAGATGATTTTTTGATAAATTCAAAAGAAACATTGTCGATCGATAGTATGACGCGTTTTGTAAATACTTGCGGTGAAACAATGAGCGAGGAATTACCGCGTAAATTGTCGGAACCGGCGATAATACGTTTGGTCGATCTCGAGGTTGAAAATTTTGAAAAATATTCACCGACGAATTCGGATTACGAGCTTAAACGTCGTCCGGGCACAACGTCATTGGCGGAAGAAAATTTTTACAACGAAAAAACGTCGTCCGATCATTTGGACACGTTTTTCGAATCGGCAAATTCCGATGATTCGCCATTGCTTGAATCCGAGCCATCGTGCAAAGAATTATTGATGGATTATTCGCAAGAGAGCGGTAGCGATTTTAACGACGAGGAAATCGTTAATACGACGAATTTGATGGTTTTCGAGGAGGAAATAAATGAGAGGGATGATTACGACGAGAAATCACGTATTATCGACAGTCCATTGACCGGTAGAACGGTTATACGTGCGACCGGAAGTTACGGTAGCACCGTCGATTTATCGACAAACGAGAGTCGTGAAAATGTCAATTATGAGGAGACACGGGATTGGCACGTCGACAATTGTCCGGAAGTGATTTACGAGCGTGAGCTCGTTGATATCGAGGAATACGTGGATATCGAGATGATCGATACATCGGATAACGCGATACCGGAAACTAGCAGTATTTACTTTACCGATCAATCGTCGTTAACGAGAATTCGAACGAATTACGAGGATTTTAATGACGACAGACTGAGAGACGTTGAGAGTAGTACGTGGATTGCGGAGGATGAAACGAAACAGGAAGTGAAACTGAAGAATGAGAAATTTTATGATGAACCGGAAGCGATAATGGAACGTGAGAATTTCGACGACAAACCAGAAGTTGGAATGAAGAATGAGAATTTTGTCGATGATCCGGAAACGAGAGTAAAAGATGAGAGTTTTGAAAATAAACCGGAAGTGAGGCTTGAAACGGAGTATTTTGAAAATAAACCGGACACAAACGAATTAACCTTAAATTCGCAAGTAAATTTAGCCGATCGTTCAATTTCCGGCGACGCGATTCTTATAAATTCGTCAAAAATAATATCAACGACCAATGAAATTTCAAACAAACTCAACGTTGCGAGCGACACATCGGCCACTTTTATGGACGCCAGTAGTCGGGAATTTTTAAATTTCACCGGAAACAATTTAAAATTCGACAAAACTTTCGCAAACTCATCACCGAGTAAATCAGCGCGTGGTTCCGCCTCGTCGCCGTTGCAACAACACGTTTTATGGACAACACCGAGAAGAGGCAGCTCCCTGAATAACGCCACTACCGACAAAACGAAAAAAATCGAGAAGAACGTTAAAAAATCGGATAAAATTGAGATAACGTCGAAGAACACGAAAACAAAGGGTCAACAATCAAAAAACGTCAAAGCAACGAATCAACAGCTCGTAACACGAAGTAATTTTAATATAAACGGTGCGAAAGACTTGGAATCGTCGAATATAACAATTGGACAACGTGCGGCACATAGTAACGTCGATATTCGGGAAAGAAGAAGTCGTTCTTACGTGACACCGCGTAAAAACGAAAATTCACCGAGAATTTGCGATAATTCCGAAAACAATAATCAAAGACTCGCGAGAACAAGAAAAAAATATGATTTTGTTAAAACTGAAAAGTCTATTGCCGGAAATTCGAGGAATCGTTTGAACAAAGATTCACCGAGAAATTTTGAAAATTTCGAATCCAACGACAGCGGACTTGGTAAAAATGAAAAAAATACGAAAAACATAAAATCCGATAAATCAAGTTCTATAATTGATCCTGAGGGTTCGAAATCTTGTGCGATCAAAGAATCACCAAGAAATTACGAAAATTTCGTGTCAAACGAATCGGGAAGATGGAAAAAACGTGAAAAAGACATCGATTCACAAAAATCACCGACAAACATTGTAAAATCCGAAAGATCGGCGTCGTTATTAAGTAAAAGTTCCTCAAAATCGTGTATCCCAGTGTTACGAAGTAGATTAGAGGCGGTGAGACAATTGAGTCACGAGAAGCGAGTAAAAAGTCCGTCGAGATGTCCATTGACAATATCAACAAGTGGTTGGAATCAAGAGCTCCGTTCAACGACGAATTTTCCATCGATCGAAAATATTCGTGCCGAAGGAAGTCCGGAAAGAAGTGCGAACGAGAATTTGAAAACAAATGACAAAAGAACGATCGAAAGTACGGGAAAAATTTCGGAGAGTCGTACGGTGATATACGTTAATATCGTTACGGAAAAAGAGCATAAAAGTGCGACGAGAGTAGTGGATCCAAAAAAATTTCTCGAATATCTAAAAGATCGTGAATTAAAAGTTCAGAGCATTCAAAACGAGGAAATTTCGTCGAAAACCGAAAAAACTGATTCAACGAGTGTACCAAAAATTCTTACGATCGTTTCGTCGGCCGTTGATGAAAAATCGAGCGAAGATAATTATTTACGACCGGATATTGAAACATCACAGGGTACATGGTCGGTTAGGGTTGAACAGCGTGAAATTGAAGTTTCGGCTAAACCCTCGGTTATGGACACGAGTACATCGATTTCCGATCTTCCCGATGCGACAACCAATTTTCGTAATGCTAACAATGGAAAATTTCAAATTTTCGATGTTCCACAGGAACTCACGAAAGACGAATATATTTTATTGCTCGAGGCACTAAATCAAGATCCGAATTTACGTCAATTGCGGGAAATGCACAAATTGTGCAATAAACTCGGTCTTGGATTTCACGAATCGTCGTGATGAGGATAGAAAAATTTATTTTCGAGCCATTTTATTTTTCGCAGGGAAAAGAAAAATATATTTTTCGTTTTCTCGCTCATCGTCGTTGGGCAATGTTTTTAAACCTTATCTTTTGTTTTTTTTTTTTTTTTTTTTTCGAGCACTATTTTTTTCGAACTGTCTTGTACTCGTTGTTTTTGTTTTGTGTGTATTTTGTCGTCTGGACTGTTGTTTATGGAGAATATACGTATATCGGCAATTTTGCCCATTTTTTCAATGATAAAACTTCGGAAAACGCACACATTTAGAAAAAATATGGGCGCGTGTATGCCCGTGTAATCGACCTGCGAAAATTTGCCGAAAATCGGTGGAACGCTTCGGATCTTTTTATATATTTTTTTGATTTCCCCAAAAACAAAAGTAGACTTTTTTTTACTTGCCTGCATTTGTACGCTTTGACAGTTGACAAACTCGATACTGGAAACGAGAGAGTCAAAGACTATCGATGATTTACGACACGAGTCGATTACAATAGAATTAATTTTTCCCTTGACCGTGATTGTGTTGTCTTGACAACGAAACATGTAAACGACGTTGTTCATCTCGGCGTCCTCGATTACCAAATTTTTGCCACCTTTGTGATATTCCTAAAATGAAAGAAACATTAAAAAATTAACTCATATTTTTTTGGTGACGTTTCTTCGGCCTAGTTTTTCGGATAAATTTGGGCTAAAAGGCGGTTGAAAATTTCGAGTTAACGTTTTCTAATAATTATTTATTTTGTATTGAAAAAATATATATATATATATTAGGGCGATTTTTTTTTCGACTATTTTTTTTTTCAGTCCCCACCCGAAATTTTGTTGGATATGTCGAAAAAGAAATTCCCTGAAAGTTACAGCCCTTAACATTAATTCTAAGTACTTTCCCAAACCGTGAGAAGATTTTCCATCTAAAATACACGTAAATCGAATTTTTTTTTTTTCAAATTTCTATAACTCAGCCGCATTTTATGCTATCATATTGTTCTTGGTTTCGATTCACTCGGAATAAAACAATCTAAAAAAGTGCGTTTTGCGGCGAAAGTGTAAATTGTACTGGTGAGTTGGTACGGGTCACTGAAGTTGATTTTTACCCAAAATTCTCGTTTCTTTGCTGTTATCTCCGAAACAATTAACTTTACGAAAAAAATGTAAATGAAAAATTTGGTGGAAATTTAATTTCCTACAAAAAAGGTCCTATCGACCCAATTTTTTAGATTATTATTTCTTGAGATATTGAACTTTAACTTATGAGTAGTATAAAATTTATAAAATATGAAATATTAAATAATAAAAAAAATAAAGAATAAAAAAAGTTCAATGTCTCAAGAAATATTAATCTGAGCAATTGGGTCGATAGGACCTTTATTGTAGGAAATTAAACTTCCAACAAATTTTTCATTTACATTTTTTTCGTAAAGTTAATTGTTTCGGAGATAACAGCAAAAAAAAACAAGAATTTTGGGTAAAAATCAACTTTAGTGACCCGTATCAACTCACCAGTACAATTTACACTTTCGCCGCAAAAGGCACTTTTTTAGATTGTTTTATTCTGAGTAAATCGAAACCAAGAACAATATGATAGCATAAAATGCGGCTGAGTTATAGAAATTTGAAAAAAAAAAATCGATTTACGCGTATTTTAGATGGAAAATCTTCTCACGCTAAGGGAAAGTACTTAGAATTAATATTAAGGGCTGTAACTTTCAAGGAATTTCTTTTTCGAAATATCCAACAAAATTTCGGGTGGGGACTGAAAAAAAAAATAGTCGAAAAAACAATCGCCCTAATATATATATATTTCTACTAAAAAATAGAAAATAATTCTCGAGTTATTTTTAGGTAGCAAGAAAATTATAATAACAAAATTGTCGATATATTTATTATTAAAGAAAAGCAGAAAATAATCCGATAATAAAATCGTACTTACGACGAGCCATTTTTTGCCATCGCGAGTAAAAACCGGAGGCTTGTCGATCGGTGCGTTGGCCGATTGTACGGTTTTCATTGGTCCACCGGCGTTACTCGTTATCGGCGCTTTGAAAGGCGCGGGACCGGTTCTCAATGACGAATTTTTGTGAGTCTGCATCTCGGACGTTACTTTCTTCAATGTTCTCGTTATATTTTCACCCTGATTTATCTGAGCGAACAGAGCGCTACGATCGTCATTGGCGTTTCCGGTAACGTCGCCAATTGGCATCGAGGGTGGTGGCGGTGGTGGCATACCAATTGGCGGCGGTGGTACATTGGCCGAACCGCTTTTTGACCACACCAAACCCGTCGTGTGATTCTTTCGCACGTACTGCTGCAGTTCGGACAGTGTTTGAACCCACGCCTTGCACCATTCCACGTGAGTTTTGTCCCTGAAAATTATCGCATATCACTAACGACTAAAGGGCTCACATACCCCTGAAATTTTCAAATAATCGATTTTTTTTACAGCCTTTTCGTAAAAAAACTTTTACGAAAATTCGAGTCCGTTACAAAGTTATAGCAAAAAATGTGAGACTAGCCGTAAATTCACGTTGTACCTACCAGAAACTTTAAACGCGTTGTTCTCGAAACTATGTTTTTAGACAATGTCAGCACGATAACTCGGTCAATTTTTAATATTTTTTAACGTTTTTTTTAAATCTTGAAAATTTCTTTCTCTATAGTCTGACGAGAGGTTTTTTTAATTTTTTGGTTGGACAATTTTTTCTAAATTATTAACACAAATTTTTTTTTTTAAATTGCATACTAACGTTTGAAATGCTGTAGTTTCTTTATTTTTCGAAAAAAAAAATTCCCTCCGTCAGACTATTACTACTACCTTATTTTACTAGATTCTTTTTTATTTTTGCAGATCGGATAATTTTTTATGAAATTATAATGTCAACAAGAAGGCATCATGGTTTTCATCAGTAGTCCATTTATACCCGTAAAAAATAATATTAATATACAAAAAAAAATTGTTAATTTCTTTTCTTTGAAAAGTTAATAAAAAATGTGAAATAAACAATTTAATTTTTTTTTCACCATATAACGATTATAATAATTTTTCAAATTTAGTCGATTTTCAGGGCGCGCAGCGGTATGTGAGCGCCAAAGGCTCTATTAATTCGTCTAGACTTTTTTATTTCTTTCGTTCGTTGCAATTTTTTTCTAGTTTTATCGTAATCCTATTTCTTTTTTTTTCAGCAACTTTACATCAAATTGACGTAAAAAAAGTTGTACAGCAATTATAATTACGACCAGTGATTGTTCGTAAAAAAACTTTTACGAAAATTCGAGTCCGTTACAAAGTAATAGCAAAAAATGTGAGACTAGCCGTAAATTCACGTTGTACCTACCAGAAACTTTAAACGCGTTGTTCTCGAAACTATGTTTTTAGACAATGTCAGCACGATAACTCGGTCAATTTTTAATATTTTTTAACGTTTTTTTTAAATCTTGAAAATTTCTTTCTCTATAGTCTGACGAGAGGTTTTTTTAATTTTTTGGTTGGACAATTTTTTCTAAATTATTAACACAAATTTTTTTTTTTAAATTGCATACTAACGTTTGAAATGCTGTAGTTTCTTTATTTTTCGAAAAAAAAAATTCCCTCCGTCAGACTATTACTACTACCTTATTTTACTAGATTCTTTTTTATTTTTGCAGATCGGATAATTTTTTATGAAATTATAATGTCAACAAGAAGGCATCATGGTTTTCATCAGTAGTCCATTTATACCCGTAAAAAATAATATTAATATACAAAAAAAAATTGTTAATTTCTTTTCTTTGAAAAGTTAATAAAAAATGTGAAATAAACAATTTAATTTTTTTTTCACCATATAACGATTATAATAATTTTTCAAATTTAGTCGATTTTCAGGGCGCGCAGCGGTATGTGAGCGCCAAAGGCTCTATTAATTCGTCTAGACTTTTTTATTTCTTTCGTTCGTTGCAATTTTTTTCTAGTTTTATCGTAATCCTATTTCTTTTTTTTTCAGCAACTTTACATCAAATTGACGTAAAAAAAGTTGTACAGCAATTATAATTACGACCAGTGATTTGTCAAGGTATGAATTTACATTCGGTGTTTTTTTTTCATCTAGGCTAAACGCCGACATTACCAATTCAAGAACACCAACATATTTTTCGCGGAAATTCACGACACGAGAAAGGCAAGAATGACGGTAACGATATATGAAAAAATTACGTGAAAATAATTACAAGGACATGTAACAAGTTGCATACATTTTTGGGAATGTCGGATGGAATTGTAAAAGCCCGAGAAAGCCGTACACCGCAATAAATCCATTCACTTGTCTATCTAATGAATTAATAACTAATGTTTACTATAATTAAACTTTTTTTTTTTTACTTTCCCGATTTATAATCGACATACTTTTCCTTCCAGTCCTTCAACACTCGATTGGTGTAAAATTGTCCGGCGTCGTTCATCTCCTTGACGTAAGGGGCCGGTGTCGGGGAGACGGCCACCCAACCGAGCGCCGGAATACTCTCGCTTATAGCCGACAAATGATTGAAAAATTGCGAGCCACGATGCTTCTCGCGATATTCTTGGATCTCCTGAATCGTCGTTGACGTAGGCCCGAGAAGGCTCACTTGCTCCGATTGGCTAGTAGGTGCTGGACGACTAGACGCAGTTCTCACGAACTGCAGTTGAATTCTAAAATAAAGAACGAACGAGTTACAAGTTATTTTGACAAATTTGATATATTTTTCCAAATAAAAATTCCAATTTTACGACGTTTCGGATAAAAATTTGTGAAATAAGAACTTGTGGAGAGGAAAAATCGAGTAAAAAAAATCACATTTCGTCCCTTTGATAGTAACGATATAGAATAAAAAATCAGAAAAATCAAAAATTCGTGAAATTCAAAGTTTTGTGAGATGGTGTGGAACGCACCGAATTTATAATTAGAGGGTTTTTCTTTTTTACTATGCTAATAAACTCACTGAAAGGCTTTGTCGACGAGTTTGCTGTGAGTCGCAACATCGCCACCAATTTTCTGACTCAGTTTCAGATAATCGGTCACCGGTCCAGCGACCAATTCCTCGTAACTCGCGATTGACATCTTTTCCAAATTTCCCAAAAATTCGTTGTTACACTGAATTGAACTCGCTCGTCCCTCGGTTGAATCGCCGTTCGTACGCGTTGGCCTCTTCGGCGATGGTGTTTTTGTCTGTACCGCTGTTTCTTGCGTTTGCGTTAGTAATTTCGTTGGTACGCTCTCCAAACGTCTCGTTACGTTCTCCAATCTCGTCACCAAATCTTCCAAATGCTCCTCACGATCGTCAGTCTCGCAACCTGTTAATTAACCGAAAGAAAAAACATTTTATTTTTTTTTTTTTATTGAATTATAGCGAGTTTAAGAGAATTTTATAATTTTTCACATTTCTTATTTATGGATTAAAAAAAATTCTTAACACTTTCGTTTGGAAAATGAGAAATTTTATTACGAACAAACGTTATATTTCTATAACTTTATATTTCTACAACGTTGGTTCATAATTACATGAATAGAAACCTTAAAATAAATTTTGTTCGAAAAAATTCAATTTTACAGTTCCTATTTATTTATTTTTTTGTTCATCACTATTTAAAAATCTTACGAATAATTATCTCTTATCGGACGATTTAACGAAGAACGTGAAAATTCTTTTTCGCGTATTTTTCAAATTTTTTCCTTAATTCTCGTTGCAAGTGCAAAATACTCTCCTGAAACTTTCCAGAACGACTAGCTGTGTCGTTCTCGGACGTAAATTCGGATGTTACGGACTGTAGGCTAGAATATCCGGGCCTATTAATAGAGGGGAAGACGCGAAAATTGTGCAGAGGCAATATGAGGATAAAAGGAAAGTGGGATGAGATGGGGGAAGGGAAGGGAAAATAGAAAAATGTGTGGGCGTGAAGAATCGTTTTCCTCTCGCGAGAGATATCAACGACAATATTGTCTCGAGCTATTATCTAATAGATTTTTTTTCATTTGTTTGTTATACTTGGAGATTTCGTTCGATAATAGTGAATCGAAGATACCCTCGATGATTTTTTTGGCGTTGGAGGGGGAAAAGTTTGATTGTTTCAGTGACATAAAAAAAATATTCGATCTTATAAAAACTGTTTAGGAGACAATGATGAAATGAGAAATTTTCAATCATTCTCATGTCATCTCATTTCATTGAGAATTGGAATTGGACAGTCACGGGAACTAATTACATTACAAATTCCCATTGTCCATTTTTTAAAAGAAAAAAAAACTAACAATGGAGATGAGCCTCATTACCAATTTCATCAACTAAAAGAACCCACAATGACACAGACAGTGGAACGATCACGACAAAGGTGACAATGAGCGTGTTAATAAACAAAACAAAAGTGACAATTAGATAAAACGATGAATGGGACATTTTCGTATTTTTTTTAAATTAGATTCTTATTATACACTCGAAGACTCGATGAACAGAGAGCATGCAATCGTCCTCTTAAGGGGTGTGGCCACGGTACTGGGTATAAAATCATGTGGACATTTAACAATTTTTTTGGTAAATATGCAGCAAAGGGGACCCACTTCCGATTGACTTGCCTTTAATATATGTTGTCTAAGGACCCTTTCTGAACAACTTTTTCCTCTGACACAATTGGGGGTCGTTATTTATTAAAAAGTTATTAACAAATAAAGTTAATAATTCATATAGCTATTTTCCTTATACCAGCCAGTCCTAATCATCTTGTCCTTCACATTTGTTGTTACGAATACACCCCTGAGTAACATACCAAAAGTTTTATACGTCCTCATTGTTTGTTAAAAAGTTATTAACAAAAGAAAATTCATAAATAGAATATGAAATACTTGCATGGTGGCCAGTACACGTATGCCCGGAGGGGCTGCGGCCCCCCTGCCCCCACCGCATACCAGCCCATACACAAACCAAAAACAACCCAAAACAACCCCAGTAACCTAAAGAAACAAACAGACAAACCCAACAAACAAACAAACCCAAAACCCAAACCAAAAACCCAAACCAAATAACCAAACAAACCCAAACCAAAAAACCCAAACCCAATAATCAAACAAATCCAAAACAAACAAAAAACCCAAATAACCTAAACAAACCAAAAACAACCGAAATAATCCAAACAAACAACCCAACTAAACAACCTAACCTAACAATGAATAAAACAAATAATTGTTTGTTTATATGTTTGTTTGCGTTGTTTTTGGTTTGTTTTTGGGCTGTTTTTGGGTTGTTTTTGGTTTGTCTTTGGGCTGGTGAGTGGAGGATTGCAGGGGGGCGCAACCCACCCCTCTCATGCGTGTGCTGTTCACCATACACTAGAACAAGTAGTTCATGTTTGATTTATGAAACTTTTTTCGTTAATAACTTTTTAACAAACAATGAGCAACGGATAAAACTTTTTGTATGCTACTCAGGGGTGTATTCGTAACAACAAATGTGAAGGACAAGATGATTAGGACTGGCTGGTATAAGGAAAATAGCTATATGAATTATTAACTTTATTTGTTAATAACTTTTTAATAAATAACGACCCCCAATTGTGTCAGAGGAAAAAGCTGTTCAGGGAGGGTCCCTACACAACATATATTAAAGGCAAGTCAATCGGAAGTGGGTCCCCTTTGCTCCATATTTACCATTTTTTTTTTTTATGAAAATGTGATTTATTTATAAAACTAATTACCCATCTATTTAGTATAAATATCAAGCTAATAAAAGATATTATTTGTTTTTTATTATAATACAAAATGGCCGACTACTGCTATTTGCTTTTGGTATCTTCTTTGCTTGAGGCGCTCCGCGGTGTGACAATTGCCATCCACAATTTTTTACTAAGAACAAAAAAAAATCTCGTTAAACTACATCAGAATACCCAGAGAAGTGCGTACGGAATTTGAAAAATATTGTTTTATTCGAATATCGTAGGCGTTTGAACTTGAAAGGTGAATTTCCAGTGAAAAATTTCGTATAAAACTGCTTATAAAATGGAATGTTTTTAATTAATCACAAATTCCGTAAGTACTTCTCTAGGTATTTTGATGTAGATTAACGAGAATGTTTTTTTTTGACCTAGGTCAAAAATTTTGGATGCCAAATGCCAGCCCAAATAAAAAGATACCAAAAGCAAACAGCAGTAGTTGGCCATTTTGTATAACGAAAAAAATATTTTTTATTAGCTTGATACTTATACTAAATAGATGTGTAATTATTTTTATAAATAAATCACTTTTTCATAGAAAAAAAAAATTGTTAAATGTGCACATGATTTTATACCCGCTACAGGGGCCATATCCCTTAAACAAAAACACCGAGAATTGAGTTATTATATTAATTAACGATTAATTGCATTAATCAATAATTAATATTTCATTCGTCGATGCGTTTTATCGTATTGTTTGGGATTAAAGAAATTAAATTCATATTTTTTTTATTTCCTAACCGGAATGAACAACAGGTCCGAGTGGATCAAAATGTACTCTGTGCTCGGTCGTATTCCTCGCAGCTTGCAACAGATCGGAGAAAAATCTGTGTCGTCTTAGCGCTAGCTCGTCCCTTGCCACAGGTGTAGCGGGTGGTTCTTGCATACCGTCGCATCCCTCGGACGGTTTATCAGGCTCATCCTCCTCTTGCGACAACCATCTTGGAAGTACTCTCGCAACGGGAGCTTCGTACATACATTATTTCGATTTAATCTCGTGAGCAGAGTGAGAGGAGGAAGAAAAAAAAAGAGGCTCAGGGCAATTTCTATGTAAAAATGTTGGGTTGAACTTTGCGATTTTTTTCTGGGAAAACGTACAAACGTACGAACTTCTCCGTTTGAGTGTTGCACGTTGACAAAATTGAGAGTAGAAATACATTTTTTCTTTTCAAATATCGTGAGAAACAACGGAGTTATGATCTCATTGAAAATTCGCTTTTAACTTTTTGATTCCTCTGGTTTTTCCACGATTGCGTTACTTGCAACGAAGTTATCTTCAATTTTCTTGTACTCTCGTTTTTCGGACACTTTCCACTACAATCTGAACCTGAAGTGGACCATTATTTACGGTTCAGTCTGTAGAATGATGTTGAAATTTCCGTTTTTGAAACGCAACGCAAATAGGTTTTTAAACTTTCATTTTCAGTATTGCTCTTGCTTCTCGCGCCCATTTAGGCCCAGGTTCTTGAAGGAGACCCGAATGAGATGTTTTAACGATTTTTGTCATCGACAATCCAATCTTACCAAACTTCAACATCATTCTATAGAGAGACAGATGTCCGGAACGATAACGGCTTAAGAACATTGAGGATTGCTTCGTTAGAAACGCGGAAATCGTTAAGGTAGTAGTCTGGTAACTTAAGCCGATTTTCATGTCTTTTTTGGAGGGCATTTTTTTGTAGGAAAATAAAAATGAATCGTTTTGGATATTTAGGATGTTTTTATTTGCATATTGAAGATACAAAAAAAAAATTTTTTGAAAAAATTGAATAGTTTATTATTATTATTATTATTATTGATCGAAGGTGGCACCTCGAAAAAAAAGCGCGTGGGTGGCCCCGGTGATTTTGACTCTTGATGTTTATCTGAAATCAAAAATTCTTAATAATTCTTAATCTATAGACATGTCATTCTGGTCGGAACTACTGAAGTTAAATTTCATGGATAAATAACAAAATGGCGAACTTTAGAAATAAAAACTTTTTTCCAAAGTCCGCCATTTTGTTATTCATCCATGAAATTTAACTTCAGTAGTTCCGACCAGAATGACATGTCTATAAATTAAGAATTATCAAGAATTTTTTATTTCAGATAACATCAAGAGCCAAAATCACCGGGGCCACCCACGCGCTTTTTTTTCGAGGTGCCAACTTCGATCAATAATAATAATAATAATCTATTAAATTTTTTCAACAAAATTTTTTTTTGTATCTTTAATATGTAAATAAACACATCCTAAATATCCAAAACGATTCATTTTTATTTTCCTACAAAAAAACGCCCTCCAAAAAAGACATGAAAATGGGCTTAAGTTACCAGACTACTACCTTAAATAACCAAAGACATCGAAAACCTTAAAGGGCAATACGCAGTCAGGATTTAAAGAATTAAAAAAATTACTTCATTTTCGTAACGTACATATATTTGAGTATATAGACAGAAAATTTCATGTCAATCCGTCAAATATTTTCGAAGTTACACGCATATTTGTCTCGGAGCGTTTGAAAGTAGATTTTGAAAGTTTGAATACGTTTTTCTCAAAACTGTGTTTTTAAAGTCGGTGAGGAAGATTCCTCGGAAACAGCTAAACCGATCAGTCTCAAATTTGTACGCAAGTTTTATAAATATATTTTTTAGTGATTAATCTAAGGTTTTTTCTCGCCGACAAATATTTTCCATTTTATAAACAATTTAACGCCATCTTTATCGAAAATCGAAATTTTTTTTTTGACAAGCCGCCACTTTGTTAAAAATTAATATTTCGCTTATTCCGTCGATTAAATACCAGATAATACCTAATATTAACGAAATCTTTCTTGTTTTTTCATTTTGGATGATCGAATTCAGAGATATCTCGGGGATCAGCTATAGCAGCTTTAAAAATCATTATTTTTGCAAATAAAAATATGAAAAAAAAGTTAAAAGTTACCAGAATATGTATATAAATTTTTACGTTAATAAATAAAAATGTCTTTCCAGGAAAAGTTCGTGAAAAATCGTTTTTTTTCGGTCTCCTGACTGCGTACAACTCCTTAAGGCGAATTTTCACTGAAACGTAACTTACATTAATTTTTCATGATATTTCCAATGGAAAAAATTATTTTCTACTCTCAATAATCGTCATAAATAAATACCAGAGCGGAAAACTTTGTAATGTTCTCTAGTTTATCCTAAAATAAATGCGTAAATTTCATTATCAATTTGAAAATATGAAAAACTTTGTTTTTTTTTTTAAATTCAACATAATTTTGATTAGACGGTAATTTTGTTCACGTTCGTAAAAAATGTTCGCGTCTCGTTCCCGGACCGAAACGTTTCGTTGTCATCGATGAATTATCGTTTACAGACGTTTCAATAGCCTGGCAAACAATGATATCTGCGTAATCAGCAAGAAAAATGAGCGATAAAGCGAAACTCTTAATAATGTGGATAAGCTTATCGATTGGATCTCGCCCCCTTATACGTTTTTTTTTTCAATGGATATTTTTTTTCTCTCTCGATGATGCATTCATAAATTTCATAAATTTACCAAACTTTATATACGAGACTAGGCAATTTTTTTTTCTAACTGTTTAAAATAGCAACAATGACGTTAAATTATTTCCAATTTTTTTTAACGTATAACTCACATAGTTATCTCGTAATCTATCGAGTCTTTTTCTTTTAATCTTTCAAACTATCCCCTCATTTATTTTTCGGAAATTTTCTGCTATTGTGAGTAAAAGCTTGGATTAACGAAAATTCAACGAGACCGACGAAAAGCGAGCCAGCCAAGGTCCAAGAGAGCCGTGATTTCGAAAGAATCTTTTGCTTTATTTTGTTCCTTCTTTGTTGTTTACCAAAAAAAAAATTGATACCTGGAATTTCAGCGTGATTAAGCTCGTTCTCGTTAGTCAAATCCTCGAAAACCGAATCGTCACCCTCCTCACAATCGACGATCGTTCTCTCGATATAAGCCGGCGAATAAAGACACGGTAATTTTGCTTTTGGATTATCCTCGACTTTCGTAAAATTAAAATTCGTTATAGTCGTCTCAACGTTATCCCTCGTCGAGATATCGGGCGTTGATTTAATGCTGGAATTTTCCTCCAACGAATTTGGCAACGATATCAAACATTTTTTCATCTCCTCGGACATTATTGAATCGCGCTTTTTCGTCGATTCGGGATCGCTAGTGGCGTCACTTTTTTCACGATTTTCCGAATTTTCAATTGGCGAATTCGGCAGTGTCGCGTTATTTTCGTGATTTAACGCGTCACCGTTGACACGCTCGTTCGACGATTTTACGTGAAACATTTTTTCGCCATTATCGACATCCGGTATTACCGGCGTTTTACACGGCGTCACGATATTTTCATTATTTTTCTTCTCGCGTTTCGTTTTTTTTGAACTTTTGTTGCAAACACAGCACTTGAACATTTTCTCTCGTTTATTTTTTTCCTCTTTGTTTTCCTAAATATTTTTTTTCTCCCCCAATTCCACGAGGGAGGGCAGTTTTTTTTGTAATTCTTACTTTTGACTTTTAGGTAATGCGAAAAAAAAAATCTTTCGACGAAAACTCACGAGAGTTTAACCGTTCAAAGTTTTGGTTAATTAAAATTCTTTAAATATTCAATTATTTCGTTAATACTGATTTTCTAATTTGTAAATAAATTGTAATCAACGTTATAATGATAAGAATACCAATATAATAATATTTATATTTTATAACAGTTCGGCAATTGCGATAACGAGACGTAGATTGTCAACAATTATTATCAACAAAATTCTTGTTTTTTTTTTAGTTTTTATCACTACTTATCGAACAACTAGTTTTGTTTTCTTCTTTCTGCGTTCTTTATTTCGGAAATTTTTTTTATATTTAAGGCTTTTTTTTAAAATAGTACTCCGACGTCAAAGCACCGCTCGCAGTGGACTCGTATACGATTCATCATCAAATAATATATACACTGTTAAATTGTCTGTCGCGTGAATTCTCCGGATATCCTCGACCTGCGTGCGTTAACAACGTTTTTCAATTAGTGCTTTATTGGCTGATGGGACGCGAGTTCAACGAGGATCAGGATTGTAGATCATTCAGAGGAGCATTAACTAATTAAGCTCTTTCGCTGGGTGAGTACAAATTGAATTAGCGTTACAAACTGTCATTGAAGAGGCATTTTTTGTTGTTGTTGTTGTTGTGCTTTAGTTAATTTGACATTGAGAATTTAATAGTAAAAAAATAGTAAAAATAGTAAAAAATAATGAAAAATAGTGAAAATAGTAAAAAATAGTAAAAAGTTGTAAAAAATAGTAAAAAATAGTAAAAAATAGTTAAAAAATAGTAAAAACAGTATAAGTAGTAAGAATAGTAAACGATAGTAAAAAATAGTTGAAATAGTTTTAAAATAGTAAAAAAAAATAGCTAAAGAATAGGATAAAATAGAATTTGTAAAATTATAGAAATGGCTCACGTCGAAAGATCGTCCCAACGGCATTAATTAATTAGGATTTGTATAAAGTATAGTTTACCGAAAAAAAAAATCGTCTCAGAACACCAAGTTTTTTTTATTTTTAGTCTATTTGACTCAGAGAATTAGCGACACAATAGGAACAATTATGGTACTGAAGAATAGTTTTAAAAAATAGTAAAAGTAGTAATAAATAGTTTGAAAAACAGTAAAAATAGTAAAAAATAGTAAAAAATAGTTAAAAAAAATGTAAGAAATTGTAAAAAAAATAGTTGAATAATAGAATCTGTAAAATTATAAAAATGGCTCACGACGAAAGATCGTCCCAACGGCATTAATTAATTTGATTTTGTATAAAGTATAGTTTACTAAAAAAAAATCATCTCTGGACACCATATCTTTTTAGTCTATTGGACTCACAAAGAATTAGAGACGCAATAAGAGTATTATGGTACTAAAGAATAGATAATAAAAAAAATTGTAATAATAGTAAAAAATAGTATAAACGGTAAAAAAAATTTATATAATAGACTTTGTAGAATTATAAAAATGGTTAACCACGAACGATCGTCCTAACTGCATTAATTAATTTGAGTTTGTACAAAGTATAGTGTACTGAAAAAAAAATCGTCTCTGGACACCAGATCTTTTTAACTCACAGAGAATTAGAGACACAATAAGAGCACTATGGCACTAAAGAGTAGTTTTAAAAAAATAGTCATAACAGTGAAATCATAATAATCCCAAATTATGAAATAAATCAATGTTCAGTGACGTCAAGTCCCTATAATTCTTTTTCAATGTTAAAAACACACTGTGTAAGTACGCGTAATCATGAACTACCATTAACAAAAGTTAAAATGTTATAAAAATGATTTGTTTTACTTCGGCACTAAATTCACTAGTAAATAATGCTTCGAGCACTTAAAACGATCAAAATTTCACAGCATTTAGTCGATAGAACTTATTGAGGGGAAATAATAAGGGAAGAAATTTGACTTTTCGTGCTCGCGGACAAGGGTGCGGATCTGTCGAAATATTTCACTCGCCGGGGGCTACTCCTTTAATCGATCGGATCACGAGAAAAAAACCTCAAGAAATTGTATCGGTACCAAGATTTAACAAAAAAAAAACCAAAATTTCTAATAATTGTTTAATCGAGAGTGAACGTGGGAGACAATATTTTTTCCGATTGATGAAATATAATGACCAACGATCGCGGATAAAAGGTAAAACTGCGCGAGGAAGGGAAGTTCGCGATGATATGGAACTGTCCGTCCCCACGGAAAATTTCCGGGGGTGTGGATGGTTTCGAGCTGTTGCCAGTGCTGCCACCAGAAATACCGCGGACGAGACCCGAGATCCTTGTTCCAGACAGGAGAGGGTTGGTTCGACGTATTTTTATTTTTATATATTTTTTTTCACTTCCTGAATTCTCAATGGGACACCGGAAATTCGTTCCAACCCACAAAAAAGTCGAGATGCCGAACTATCAACCGTTTGCCGTGTTTTGTGACTAATTTTTATTCCAAATCTTAAAACGCAAGCATTTTATTAACATAAATGGTTAATAACAATTGTTATTAACAATTGTTGTTAATAATAATTGTTTATAATTTTTTGAGGTATATTCCAATTATTTTTACCGAGCGGCATCGCCCATGAGCGGTATAAAAAAGAAACACAAAACGTCGAGTCAGGCTTGGGGCGGATTCTGAAGTTGGACCATCGAATTTTGCAAATTTCTCCATACATATCCATTCTCATTTTTTTCGCCGATTTTCAAAGTGCCCTCACGACCACAATAATTGAGATGGCGGATTGACTCAAACGGCGTGCTCTAAGTCTACTCGAAACGCTTTCAAAAACGGCCTAAATATCCAAAATCGGGTAAACGGGAGCGATGCTATGGCCATTTGAAATTTTGACATTTTTACGTTTCCAAAAAAATGGGCAAAACATGACAAAACATTTTTTTTTCTCGTTTTTCGCAATGTTTCGATACGCTTTTCAATCGGAAATTTTCCGCTGATCACGAATAACACCGAGTTTTTGTCGAAAACTCAAAAAATCAATGGGAAAACGGCGAAAATCGAAAAAATCACTTTTTGGATGATTTTCAACGGAATTTTGAATGTTTACAGGAAATGGCTATTGAATTAGTGATCAGCGAGTCAAAATACGTCGATATAACGTCCTAAAAGGAAATTCAAAAAATCACACTCTTTTTGAATTTTGCTCAAAAAGAAGTGGCTGCACTAAACTCGCTGTAACGTTGCTTCCCGTTGGAGCTGAACCCCACTCTGTGGTCGTAACCTTTCGTAACCGTTAAACCGTTAAAATGCCGCTTCGTTCATTGAGCTACGATTTTTTGTCAATTTTTCACCGATTTTCAAAGTTGGATCATCGATTTTTACGAATTTCTCCATGCATACCCCTTCTCATTTTTTTCGCCGATTTTCAAAATGCCCTCACGACCACAATAATCGAGATATCGGATTGGGTCAAACGGCGTTCTCCAAGTCTACTCGAAACGTTTTCAAAAACCTCCTTAAAATCCAAAATCGGGCGAACGGGAGCGATGCTATGGCCCTTTGAAATTTCGACATTTTTAGGTTTCCGAAAAAATGGGCAAAACATGACAAAACATTTTTTTTTTCGTTTTTCGCAATGTTTCGATGCCCTATTCGATCGGAAATTTTCCGCTGATTACGAGCAACACTGAGTTTTTGTCGAAACTTAAAAAATCAATGGGAAAACAGCGAAAATCGAAAAAATTACTTTTTGGACGATTTTCATGGAATTTTGATTTTCTCAAGGGAACGGCTACTGAATTAGTGATCGCCTAGTGAAAATACATCGATATAGCAGCCTAAAGTTAAATTTTAAAGTTCAACATTTTTTTGCATTTTGGCCAAAAACAAGTAGCTGCAATAAAATCGCTTTAATCGCTGTAATAATTCGATATATACGATTAAACGCATGAAAAAATACAGTGAAAAGTCGTTAATTAAATCAGCGATCGTTAATCACTGTCGTAAAGTCCTTTTAACAACTGGTGACATCTCTCACGAGAGTTCGTCGTCCCGTTACAACGTTTTACAGTTACATCAGTATCTTGATGTTTTTTTTTTTTTATATCAAGTAAAAAAGAATCGCGAGAGGGCTGCGAGAAGAGACACGCAGAGACAGAGACATAGAGGGAAAGTTCGTGAGATGGACAAAAAAAAATGAACCTGTTTGGAAAAATGAAATTGCACGCAATAAACGATGGGACCGGATCGTGAAATCTCGCGCGGAGGCTACGAGTGTTTACCGTACAACGAAGTATACCGAAAAAAAAAGAAAACAGGTTTGGCAATGAGAATTTGTTGAGCCACGTGATAAAAAAAATGTCTTGTCGTCAGTACTGTACGATTTGGCATTTTTTTTTAAATAAAAAGATATTTAAATAAAAACATTGAATTCTTACAATTTTTTAAATGTCGCTCTGAATATTTTTCTTTTTTTTTTACATTAAGGCCTCACATACCCTTGAAATTTTCGAAAAATCGAATTTTTTTTACAGAATTTTATTCTTTATACTTTTAAGAATTAAAAAAAAAAAACCTTTCAGTAAATTCCACTCCGCTACAAAATTATAGCTGGAACTTTAAGGGCCGGGTAAGGTATTTAAACTTTTTTTGCATTTTTTTTTAATTTTTTAAATGAATGCATAACATCTCAAGAATATTGTGTCAAAATTTCAAGTCCATCGGAGCAAAATTAACGGAGTTATGAGCATTTCAGCGTCCGTTGCTCCAGACCGGTTTACAGGGTTTTTCTGGAAATTGTCATTTTTGAAGTCGGTGTACGCTGTAACTTAAAATCTAATGCACCGATTCTTTTAAAATTTTGTACACTATTTCTACGCATGAATCACCAGGTAACGCTGCCGAGTTTTTTTTTATAATTATTTTTTATTTTACAACAAAAGATTCGCCGATTTTTTAGCGAAAATCGCGTTTTTGTCTTCCAAGTGCTACCAAAAATTAAAAAATTGATTAAAAAAAAAACTCGACAGCGGTACCTCGAGAAACATCTGACCTAATAAACGCATTTTGATTTTTTTGTTTCGGACGATCCAGTGACGAGTTATAGCGTACACCGCGAAACAACTTTTTTTCGAGGCGCCTGCGAAGATTTGCTGCCAACGGCTTATTTATCAATATTTTGCAATGAAAATTTAGAAAAATATAGTTCAGATGTTGTATTATTATATGGAAAGTAAATAAATAAACCAGCATTACCTGTATCGTCTAAAAAAACTCTTGAAAATATGCTTTTTTTTCACCGAATTTACTTTACCCCTCCGTTAAACGCATTTTTCTCCAACCTATGTTTTTAGACAGTGCGAGCACGATAGCTCAGTCAATTTTTAATATTTTTTAACTTTTTTTTTTCAATCTTGATAATTATTTTCTCTATAGTCTGACGAGAGGTTTTTTATCATTTTTTTGTTGGACAATTTTTTATAAATTATTAAACACTAATTTTTTTTTTTCAATTGGATATTGGATAATTTTTGGTGAAGTTATGATGTCGACAAGGAGGCGCCATGGTTTTCATCAGTAGTTTATTTATACCCGTAAAAAATAATGTTAATATTTGATAAAAAAAAATTTTATTTTTTTTTTCTAATAGTTGAAAAGTTAATAAAAAAATGTCAAATCAACAATTTCATTTTTTTTTCATCGTATAACCTTTATAATAATTTTTCAAGTTTACTCGGTTTTCAGCGCGCGCAGCGATATGTGAGCCCTTAACGAAAAAACATTTCGAAAAATCCGTCTGTTAATTCTGATTCAACCTGACAATCTACCAATTCTCACGTAACATTGGAACAACGCAATCGTTTGATTAACGCTTCAAATGTCACTGGAGCTTTGAGACGTTATATATAGTTGTTTTGTTTTTATCGATATTTTTGTTCTTAAAGCCCAGATAACATTTAGGATGTACTTCATTTTTTTTTCATTATATTCGCATATTATTCACAATAATACCAATTATTTTTGTTATTAGTAAAAAATAATAATAATCGTGTCAAGTATATAAATGACGAATAAAAAAACATTGAAAAAAATGCCCAGAATTGAAGTTCTGAAGCCCAGATAACTTTTAGGGTGTACTTCTTTTTTTTCATTAATTCGCATATTATTCACAATAATACCAATTATTTTTATTATTAAAAAATAATAATAATCGTGTCAAGTATATAAATGACGAATAAAAAAAAATTGAAAAAAATGTCCAGAATTGAAGTTCTTAAGCCCAGATAACATTTAGGGTGTATATCATTTTTTTTCATTATATTCGCACATTATTCACAATAATACCAATTATTTTTATTATTAGTAAAAAATAATAATAATCGTGTCAAGTATGTAAATGACGAATAAGAAAAATTGAAAAAAAATGACCAGAATTGGAGTTCTTAAGCCCAGATAACATTTAGGGTGTACTTCATTTTTTTTTATTATATTCGCATATTATTCACAATAATACCAATTATTTTTGTTATTATTAAAAAATAATAATAATCGTGTCAAGTATATAAATGATGAAAAAAAAAAAATTAAAAAAAATGCCCAGAATTGAAGTTCTTAAGCCCAGATAACATTTAAGGTGTACTTCTTTTTTTTTCATTATATTCGCATATTATTCACAATAATACCAATTATTTTTGTTATTAGTAAAAAATAATAATAATCGTGGCTAGTATGTAAATGACGAATAAGAAAAATTGAAAAAAATGACCAGAATTGGAGTTCTTAAGCCCAGATAACATTTAGTGTGTACTTCATTTTTTTTCATTATATTCGCATATTATTCACAATAATACCAATTATTTTTGTTATTATTAAAAAATAATAATAATCGTGTCAAGTATATAAATGATGAAAAAAATAAAATAAAAAAAAATGCCCAGAATTGAAGTTCTTAAGCCCAGATAACATTTAAGGTGTACTTCTTTTTTTTTCATTATATTCGCATATTATTCACAATAATACCAATTATTTTTGTTATTAGTAAAAAATAATAATAATCGTGGCTAGTATGTAAATGACGAATAAGAAAAATTGAAAAAAATGACCAGAATTGGAGTTCTTAAGCCCAGATAACATTTAGTGTGTACTTCATTTTTTTTCATTATATTCGCATATTATTCACAATATCAATTATTTTTGTTATTATCAACAAATAATAATAATCGTGTCAAGTATATAAATGACGAATAAAAAAAATGAATTGAATTCATTTTAATTTTCCAATGACCGTTGAAGAATTAGAAAAAATACATTTATTTTCTTTTGACTCACGATTTTTCCAAAGATTGAGCAAATCCTTGTAATTTTCCTTAGCTGGAATATTCGTATTTTCGCACTTGCTATTGTCGGCATGCGGCATTTTAATGCGGATATATTTCTAAAACTCGAGGCTTTTCTTAAAATAAAAATCAACGATTCTCACAATTATTTAAATTAAATTAAATTGGATTGAGATTGAAAGAAATATTTTGCGAATTAATAAAAAACCGATTTTTCTTTTACTTCTCGAAAATAATGTTTGAGATGCGACGATCGCAAAGGTCGCGACTCGACTGGAGCACCTGGAGCCCAATAAAAGCATGACGATAAAATTCGCGTTTACCTTTCTCTCTCTCTCTCTTTCTCCCTCCACTCGAAAAGTCCTTTTTTTCCGATTGGGAGATGAGATAAAATGAATCTGATAAATATCAATTTACTTTAGTACGTTAATCCGATAGATGTGGAATTGTGATTTTACAATAATTTTTAAGCGTTAAATATATTTAAAACCCCTTAAGGGCTCGCATACCCCTGAAATTTTCAAATAATCGATTTTTTTTGTAAAGATTATTATTTTTTATACTTTTAAGAATTTTACAAAAAAAAAAACGGAGTGGAATTTCAAGACAATTCCACTTCGTTACAAAGTTATAGCAATAAATGTGACCGGACATCAGGTTCACGCTGTACCTACAAGAAACTTTAAACGCGTTTTTCTCGAAGCTATGTTTTGTAGACAGTGTCAGCACGGCAACTCAGTCAATTTTTAATATTGTTCCACTTTTTATTTTTTAAATCTTGATAATTATTTTCTCTGTAGACTCACGACAGGTTTTTTTAATTTCTTCGTTGAACAATTTGTTATAAATTATTAAACGCTAATTTTTTTTTTTCAAATTGCATACTAAAGTTTGAAATACTTTAATTGCTTTATTTAAAAAAAAAAAAAAAAAATTCCCGCCGTTAGACTATTACTACTACATTATTTTACTAGACTCTTTTTTATTATTGCAGATTGGATCATTTTTGGTAAAGTTATGATGTTGACAAGGAGGCACCATGGTTCTCATCAGTAGTCCATTTATACCCATAAAAAGTAATGTTAATATATATATTTTTTTTTTCAATTTTTCTTCTTATAGTTGAAAAGTTAATAAAAAATGTGAAATCAACAATTTAATTTTTTTTTCACCATACAATCATTGCAATAATTTTTCAAATTTACTCGGTTTTCAGCGCGCGCAGGGGTACGTGAGCCCTTAACATGTTTTCCTCGAGAAATTCTTATGAAGAGTATTATTTTCGCAATGCAATTCATTTCAAAGTCCCTTCAAATTGCCTAGAAACGAAATTTAAACGATAAAAATCAACGTAATAAGAAAAATTCATAAAAGCTACCTTAAAATCCGCAGAGCAGTGAATTTTTATGGAAAAAAATCCGCATACAGTGACATGAATGCCATTTCACTTTGTTTACAAGAGCAAATCATTAAAAGTGAGACTTTCCATCGTTAAAATAGAATTCTAGTGCCTTAAACTCCTGTATTGATGATAAAAAACGATAAAATACATTTTTTTTAATGACAAATTTCATTTAAAAACCTTAAAATCTTCTCAATAGAACATTTTCCCTTTACAATCTCTTAAGGGGGGAATGAGGGTTAGACGGTTCAAAAAATCGATTTTTTTTTTATTTCATAAATTGTTACTAAAACTATTGAAAAATATGTTCCCAAAATTTTAAATGAAAAATTCCGGCTCGTTCTATTGTAATAAGCCATTAAAGTGATTGAGCTCTCCTTCAGGCCCCGAGCGCGCCATTTTTTCAAACGCGTTTTTGTGAAACCGACTTTTTTTGAACTTGCGTGCACGCTAGTTTGAAAAGTTTTCAACCAATCGTTTTAAAAATTGGCAGTTACTTTCTTCATAGTATTGCGCTCTAGATGAACCTAAAATCGGAATATTATAATTATTTAAAATAATTTTTTTTTTGCAAATAGTTGTAAAAAATGGCAAAAAATCATGCTTTTTTGTTTTGACCCCTGTAAAAAATTCAATTTTCTATTTTTTTTTTATAACATTTAGGTTCATATAGAAGAGAGACATATAATAAAAGTAAATTCCAACCTCGTTTGATTTCAGATGAAAATTGCGACTTCCAGAATGTACGCAGAATGCTGAGTCTGATTGTGACCTGCAATATGGGGTCGCTAATATCTTCGGTGTTTTTCAAGGAAATTCCTCGAAAATTTTATAGTATATACTTAAATATATGTTTAAAATATTCTCAAAGTTTCAATAAATTATATTCATTTTTTATACTATAAAAAAATTCATGAAAATCATTGAGAAAACGCTGTCCTAACCCTATTTTCCCCCTTCGCACAATTTTAATGTCATTTTTTTTACTCCAAAATGGATAAACACCAACTACCCTGACCTAGACAACAAGGACGCTGACATGAGTATATATGTATGTTGATATGATTGAATCACCTCCAATACGTCATCAATGCCATTATAGATCTTTCGTAATTACGAAAATGTGTCATTTCGACGTCAGAATGAAATTTCCATTCGAAAAATCATTTTGAATTGTTCTCAACTCTCAATCTTTGGATTGATTCTTTTGTCATTAATTTTTTTCCCCTCTCTCAAAAATATATATCAGGCTTTTCCCTTACTCGATTTCTTTTCACTTAATGCGAGCAGCATAAACCTAAATTCTGTAAATTTCACTGTTAAAGCCGGCTCTCCTCGATTCTGTCACAGAAAAAAAAAAAGCATGGCGGCCATTGTTTCACGAGTTCTCCCCGCGACTCTCTCGTTATATCGATCGTAAAAGTTTTTACAAAAATGCATTTTTCTTCTTCGCGTTTTACATGTGACAGGTGTTTTGTCTCGGAACGTCAGGGTGTTTGTAAAGAGGCATTTATGACTCATCGGAGAAACTCCGTGGGGAGATTCTCGGCTTCGCGGTAGTTTACCCGCAAAACGCTAACAATGACAATAATGCACGTTCGAGAATTCGTCGAACTTTTTTCTTCAATTCCTACTTGTAATCACGATAGTACGTCGAAATACGTGGCATGTTCCGTGAAAACTCCGTTCGTTGTTCGAACTAATGAAGATTGACGAAAAAAAAAACAAAAATGACGAAAGGTTTTCCCCCACGAATACGAGAATGTTTTTCGAACTGTTGATACACGAAAAAAAAAGGAACAGCGGCTATGGGTTCATCTTCGGTTGAGAATAAAAACATGAAAGAATACCTACGATTACTTCTACCGGTCTCGGTTGTCGTTGAAATCGTCGTTTCTTTCGCGAATATTTATCACACGAACAATTTTCCGACGCTTACGCACTGCGATAACCCAAGGCAAAAATACGTTTGAAGTTGTAACGAAAAAAAAAAAGAACCTCCAAAGCACCGCCGACGACTTATTAAGGACACTGTCGTGACGGGTATAACAATGCACAATGCCAAATGCCAACTGATGTATTGGAGCTTGGGGCGTCTGCCGGATACCGGAAATGGATTGGTATCTCTCTCTCTCTTCCTCCCAGTCATCCGTTTCCCATCTCGCGCGAGCGCGGCGTGCCACTCCGTGCGCGCGCGTCAACAAAATGGCCGCCACGCACGCGCAGTTTTACAGCGCGGGAAATTTGAATTTTTGAAGGCTTTAAATGTTTGACTGCGTTAAAACAATTAAATATTTGTATGTATTTCTGTAATGGATAGTTATTTACATATATTACAATCATCATTTTGTTGTTGGAATATTTATATTAACAATAACTATCGTAATTGGTAATTGAATTATTCGAACCACATGCTGTAATTGTAATTTGTAATAAGAACTGTTATTTCTTACATCGGTGACTTTTGCCTGTATTCATAGTCCGTCCTTATCTTAAGGATGAAGGGAGCCTCCATTAAGGATCCCTTGAATCTCCAAGGCCGCCTTATTTCCTAGACGTACCTCGAGTCTTCCTTTCGGAAGGAAGGAATATTTTAGGGATTTTAGTGATTAGTGGATGCAGTACTGTTTATGGCACGAGAACCTAACCTAACACGAGTTCAAAAAATGTGACGAGTAAAAATCTAAGGGTATTGAAAAATCTTATATTTTAGGTTTATATTAATTATTAATATTAGTTAATATGAGTACTAATGGTAAAGTAATTGATTTTCAGAACTGCAACGAAAAAGAACTACTACAAATAAAACTGCGAGAAGCAATTGAGCACCAGCGGGAGCTTCACGCTAAAAAAATTGCGATTGCTGAAGCAGAAGAGAAAATAGTTATCTTGAAACTGTTGAGAGAGGAAGAGGCATTCGGGCAAAGATAGTATCATATAAAATATTCATGTTTTTAATATCTAATTATTATTATAAGTGTTAAAATATCAGACTGGTACGGAGTTACGAGTAAAGGGAACGATAAAACAAAATATCTCTTGCAATTTATTATCAACTTCCGGAAGTATTTTTGTCCTCATAGAAAAATCGCTAGTTCTATATACGGCTGTGTGTCTATCCATATTTAGGTCGATACAAATAATAATATTATAAGTGCAATGTAAAAGTATATTTGTATACATTTTTTATGTTTAATACAAAATATACTAATTACAAGAACTGAAATATTGCGTTCTTAAATTTTCAAACGCCATTTTTAATAAAGAACATTATATTTTAGTTTTTAATACATAAAAAACATTCTTCAAATCATTATTAATTTTAAATCTAAACATATGTACAAATGCTAATTTGTATGAATTGATCTTGATTAACATTATTACAACATGCCAATCATCATGAATAAACACTTAATATAAAAACTACAATTGGTTCACAACACTGTTTCATATTTAAGAAAAGTGACTGTAAATAAAGGCAAATTATTTTGAATACACACATTGTGCAAAACAGCAGTGGCACAGACAATTGCCACCGTTGTGCACAACTTATCTCTTAAGGCGTAATACAGGCATGGAAATCGACGTTTCCAAACTCCAAAAAGTTGTTCAACGATAACTCGTGTTTTGGTATGTGCAGTATTCTATCGAATTTCTGCGTCTATTTCGGGTCTTAAAACAGGTGTTAGAAGATAGCTGCCGCACGCATACCCACTATCACCAAGTAAAATTCCGTCCAGGTGTCCTAGCTCAAAACGACAGCGCACACCGCTTCGATCAAATATTACAGCATCGTGAGTCGAACCAGGGTGCCTGACAACTATATCAAGAATTTCTCGTTGATGTCCAGATACAACCTATAAAAAAAACAAATAAAAAAAATTAACTTCATATTAACTTATTCATAATTATTTAACATACGAAATTTGATATGAACACAAAATAACACAGCTGAGAAAATGTACCTGTACATTTAGAGAGAACCATCCTTTTCGATTCCGGAATACCTCTCCATTATTCCCTCCAGAATTCGTTATGCGTATATGGGTGTATTCGATACATCCTATTACGGATGGAAAGTTGGCCACTTGATAAAATTTGTTTTTATTATCTCGAGGTTTTTGTTCAGTGGAAAAATTAATACATACACCTAAATGTGATGCTAAAATCCTGGAAACTCGTGCAACAATTCTCAATACTGATGTTTGACTGTACCCTCGCGTGTCTCCGTTAACTATCTACAATTAAAACAGCGTACAAATGAAATGAAAATTAATTGCCGATTTATTTACCACAATGTTAAGACAAAATTTTCAAACCTGAAAGCTGCTTGTTGCGTAAAAACGCAGTGCTACTAACAACTGAGTTAATGGAGAAATTGGCAGTCAACGATTGTTCAATCGCCTCAACCGAGCCTTTACCAGAGGTGATAAGATCTCAATCACCGCTCTTTTGCTGAATCTGTACCTTTTCCGAAAAGGAATATCTTCGAAAAATTCCAAGGGATTTTCCAATCACGAATGTACCTTTTCACAAACCGGAACAGAATCGGATTCTCTGGATTATCGTCTTCAAATTCATCGTCAGAATAATTTAAAAATGTGTTTTCCATGATTATTTTTTTTCTTTATACACTTTGTCCGAAAACGCGACACCACAAGTAACCACAAACTTAAAATGTGTCAAATTTGTATAGGTTATATTTGGCTGTACACTGCGCATCATGTGGTAAGAAGGTCGCAAATGCAGCAAAAACGAACAGACCAGGGCGGCCTCCCCTCCTCAAGGGAACTCGGGAGCTCCCTTGAGATAAGGAAGCCAATACCTTGTTCGGTCAAGGAACGTTTACGAAACGTGTTATAGGGAATAAGGGATCCTTATTCCTCAAGGAAAGACTATTGCCCGTATTCATAGTCGTTCCTCGAGGAATAAGGATCCCTTATTCCCTAGATTTAGATGGAATATCTAGGGAATAAGGGATCCTTATTCCTCGAGGAACGACTATGAATACGGGCATATTATGAATACGAGCATTTATCGATTACTCCTCTTATTTCGTGTTACTGCGACCCTAAAAATCCTAAAGGCGAAAGTAACTGATATAAGATATAACCTGAACCTAACTTTACTCCGTTAAATTCGGGTGCGTTCTTTAATTCATCTTTCTATTGTTCCGTCTCTGTCGCGCACATTCAATTGAAATGAAACACGACGATGAAAAACGTTAAAAAAATGAACTAAAGAACGCACCCTTCTGTATCAACAAACTCCTCTTCCAGTGTTTACTTAAAATTATTTGTTTTTGTTTTCCCGTCAAATAATGTTGAACAATAATTTTCGCACGTTTCGCCGAACTGTTTTACATTGTTTTCGGCAATTTCGCGTCGTTAAGTAATGGCGATGCCACATCAGCAGAAATTTATCAAATAAATCCGAAAGAAACGACATTGGTTAGTCGTGTTCTTTCGTTAATAGACTTCAAAGACATAAATTATAAAAATTTGATTAGAACAGGTAACGTAAAATTCAATTTTATTTCTTAATATTGTAAATTTTACTATAATAATATTAATAAGAATAATTATTCAAACTAGGGTTGTGTAAACGCACAATTTTCAAAAATTTCCCAAGATGCAGCGTCCGTCGTTCAGCCTGATTTTGTCAGGATTTTTTTTGGCCTACATAGCCCATTCCATTTACTCGATATCACTGTTGTTCGTTGCACCGGCTTGCGACAATGACGATACCTGTTTAAAGTCCTATCTGAGAGACAAGCCGCCGTTGGGGCTTTACATATTTGCTTCTACTACCAGCAGACCAAATTCTAACGAAGTACTTCACGTTCATTCCATTTTGCCGTTCAATTATACATCGCCGTACGAAATGTAAGTTTGGCAGAAAATTACAAACAACCCTGATTTGCTTGACAGATACATTTTGTCAGAAACCTAATGACGTTCCTTTTAGGCCTGTAATTATGAAAATTCCTACCAAAACACGTAATAACGGAACGCTGTTCCTCCATATTATTGTTGTGCCGGAATCCAATGAAGGAAAATCTTTTCACAAACTCCAAAGGGTAGGGTATTATAATAATAATTTTTTTTTTATACCAAATTTTGTTTTTTTTTAATTTCCTGAATGCTGACTTATGATAACTAACTTTGAGTCATCAAACTACAATTTATTGTATTTTGCAAAAATAGCTCAAGGTCTTTACTTCCTACGATAATTTAAATTTTTCCATTACCCGTATATTTCATGTATTTGCGCAATTAATTAATTTCATCATGAAACTGAATTTTTTATCAAATGTCTATTTATCTGAACAATATTCTGCAAAAATGTTTACAGAATCCAGAAATGGCTTATTCGCGAATAAAAATAACGCAATTCGTCATTCCACAAGCCGAGACGTTTAATCTTCTTGGCGAGAAAAAAATTCACGAGGATCGTTCGAAATTGGAAAACCGAGCAAAAGCCACTTCGCATCTGAGAAGTCGTGTAACTTTTACAATGATGACCGACGATATTGAATTGCCTTTGCACAAAGTTCCCATGGAACTTGCGCGTGACTTGAAGTTATAAACTTTTAATTTTTCGAATTTTTCTAATTTTTGTTTTTCTTTGAGACTCGTTAATTAAACGAAAAAAAACGACTTTTTTTTCCACAGAGTAACGCGGGATGGTACATTTTTGCCAATTGTTAAATACGATTTTCTCCAAACTCGTCTTAACGATCTTGTTCTCATTAACAATAACAACGAGACAATGAACATGACGATTATTTATACTCCTGTCTCACTTGGAAAACTTCGTTTGGTACTACATATAGAGGCTGCTATGCAGAGCCTTAAGAATGTTGGATTTTCCGACAAGGACGTCGACGAGGCCAAAGGCATTTATGCCGACACTAATCTCTATCTTCTTGTTGGCACTATTTTCATTGCCGCTTTTCATGTAAATATTCCTAATGAAATTTCGATTTAATAATTTTTTTATCCTCAAATTTTCATTTATTGTTTTTGTTTATTCACCCTCAAATTTAGGTACCTCTTAAATTCACTTAAATGTAAATTGACCTCTTTTTCTTTTCATTCATGCAGTTACTTTTCGACTTTTTGGCATTCAAAAATGACATAAGTTTCTGGCGCAGTAAGAGAAATCTACAGGGTCTCAGCACGACGACGATAGTTTGGCGAGCATTCAGTCAAACTATCGTTTTTCTGTATCTACTTGACGAAAATTCGTCGCTGCTGCTCGTGATACCAGCTGGTATTGGAACGCTTATAGAGGTGAAAAAAAATATTTTTCTTCGATTCATCATTTTTTTCTATGAAAAATAGTACAAAATACGAAATTCCCGTAATAATTCATATTTTAATTGTTTAAATTCCATATTTGATGGTTATTTTTTGTGAATAAATCCGATATTAGTATCTATTACACGCAACGGTAGTTGTTTCAATAAACTTTCAATAAATTGCAATTATTGAATTTTCAGTGGTGGAAATCGAAAAAAATTCTTCGTCTCGAGTTTATAAGGGGCGATGGTATAATGCCGAAAATAAAAATTCAGACTGACAAGAACGATTCGGATGAAGCGAAAACTCGGGAATTCGATGCCGAGAGCATGAGATATTTGAGCTATTTGTTGTATCCATTGGTAGCCGGTGGCGCAATTTATTCGCTCTTATATCAGCCTCACAAGAGGTAAGAATCGATTTTCCTTAAGGGATTAAGCAAGAAAAGGCAAATAAATGCAATAATTTATGACATACAAACAATTGTTTTTGTTCTAATTTCTTTAAAAGTGGAACTTAAGATAATTTTTAAGAATTCAATTTTTCTTTTATTTGTTTTTTTTTCAGCTGGTACTCGTGGAGCATAAATTCACTGGTAAACGGAGTTTATGCGTTTGGATTTTTGTTCATGCTACCGCAGTTATTCGTGAATTATAAATTAAAATCGGTGGCTCATTTACCATGGAGGTCATTCATGTACAAAGCGTTTAATACATTTATCGACGATGTATTTGCGTTTATAATAACAATGCCGGTTGCACATAGAGTCGCGTGCTTCCGCGACGACGCCGTCTTCCTCGTGTATCTTTATCAACGATGGTAAGTCGAATTTTTCCTTGTTTTTTTGTTTGTTTCGTCGACCCCGTTTTTTCTTTCAGAAAATTATGACCTGGATATCTGAAGTATTATTACAATTGACACATTTTTTTTCGTAGAGAACATTTTGTGAAAAACTGAAAATTAGCGGAAAACAATTTTGCTTCTATTACTATACAATTTTTATATATTTTTTTAATTTTCTAATTATTTTTTTCAGGCTCTATCCGGTTGACAAAACTCGCATTGACACAGCAACGATAATGGAAGAACCGTGCGGCTCAAGTACCTTACCGTCGAACGCCAAAACGACCGACAAAAAGCGCAATTGAGAAAGAATTTTTCGCAATTCTTCCGCGTAATTTTACAATCCACGAGATATTATCTATATTACAACAAAAAAAACTTACAAAAGAACATTCATTTATCCGTTCTCGGTTAAAGACTGAAGTTTCAATTTAAGCTCATGGCCTGTGTATTTTCGTTATTAAGAATTTTAACGACTTTTTTATCTTCTGTGATTCATTATGAAAGTTCGAATGTTTTTTCTAACATTGGAAAATTTCATTTTTCACAGCTCTCCAAAAACAACGAATATTGAATTAGAAAATAATGTAAAACCGGATGTAACGTTGAAAGCGCTTACATAAAAAAAAATCAGTATAAACCATCTCAAAATTGTAATTTTTCCAGTCGCGTATTAAACGTGAAGAGAACAAAAAAACATGAAAAGAAATCCTTTTAACGAAAGCATGAAGATGAGAAATGTTCACATTACTAAAAAAATTGTTCATTTTTGTAAATACTATTTATTCAAAGCATAACATAAGTTTTTTTTTCTTCTAATTACTAATTAGTTTTCTTCGTTGTCGAAATCTTTTTAAACTGTTGTGGTACGAAGCGGATCTTGCTGCTGTAAATTATCGTTAAATTTTGTTCTATCTGTTAAGCAGCATATTTGAAGTTGCATCGATGCCGTAACTTTGCTAAGAAGAGCTTCGATTCTAATTGAATCTCTGCTAGCTGGCTGCGGTATAGCGTCCAATGCTTCCTCGAAGAAACTTCTGTGAAAAACAAACAAAATAAAATAAAATGAGATAACGCATTTAATAGCGTAAGTGATTAGATTGAGAAATCTCTCAAAATGATTTAAAAAAAATAGTTAATAAATCTTATGGTCGAAAAAATTGGAATTTTAAAAAATTATTGTTTGGTAAACTATGATTAATAGTTTTTTTTTTCATTTTCTGTTTATTCACTATTTGATTGAAATTCATTTTGAGGAATATTCTTCAACCAAATCCATTTTTTTTTACTTGGCTCTTGGAGTGCAATAGGCGTCTAGTGTTTTACGCAGCATCATAATATCAGCGCGCGCTTGTATAATTCCGGGCTGACCAAATTTCGCGACGCACGACATTAGCCTCGCCAATTCTTCGGCTATTGTCTCGACAATGTGGGACAATACCCGTTTGAGCAAACCGGGTGATACACGGTTCACCTGTTGATTATACATCATTATAACGAGATAACAATGTGAGAAAATAATGTTTTAGTGAAAATTGCATATTTGAACAAAAAAAATGTCTTCTTTAACAAAATAATATCTCGATTAATTAACGTTTTTCGGTAATTACTTAGAAAATCTATATTAGTGAAGAATAAATTTCTCCACTGGGAGAAAAATGTATTTTATTTCGCAAAAATGTTTTATTTTACGTTAAAATGATGTATTTCGATAATCGTTCAAAGTTACCTCTGCATGAACGGCAATGAGATTGGCAAGTGCCTCTCTTGCGTAGGGTCGAACGTGAGTGGGCTCGATTTCCGAGTCCCATTCCAAACCACCGAGATACATACTAGGCTCGATCGTACAAACCAGAGGATCGCATCGTCTCTCGAGATAAGCCTCGAGTACAGCAGCGTCGAGTGTCTCCAATTGTGTCCAATCGCTTCGCCAACCTTCGGCCAGTGTTAAATCGGGATAACCGCGTGATTTTAAGGCATTAACGACTCTTGACAATACGACGTTTAATGTGTAACGTATGTTGCTCAACGAGATCAAAAGACACTTTTCCCAAGTCTGGAGGAAATAAGGAAAAATTAATGAAATTAAACAAATATTGGATTTTATGAAAATTGAGATTGAGGTGTGGTTTAAAAAATGAAATAGCTATTTTTCATTAATTTCATTAATCTCATCTCTTTCATTCGATTAAATCATTTTATGATTTTTATAAACACTACTATTAATTCGAAACGACTTAACCGAACAAATTGAAACAACCGAGCTACTGTGGAAGTGAGATTTTTTTTGCTTTCTTTCAATATTTATCTCGACGTACCGGAGTGGTGAGTCCACGATGTTTGTTCTCGCGGATCCTGTAACAGGATGGCGAACTAACCAGCTGACTGACCGATGGATCGTCCTCGTTGGCCGCCTCTTCGCTTCCGCTGAATGCCAGTTGTTGCAAACATCTGGCAAAAGCGACGAAAAGCGTCTTCACGGCGTTGTGATAGAGAATTTGTTGAGTACTACTGGCTAATAGCGGTGTCTCTCGAGGTCCACAAGCAACTGCTGTTTCACGAGCCAATTCCGAAACCTCGGTCACCATGTCCTCGAACAAACAGGGCTGATGAATAGAGAAATGGATAAAGATAGTTTTTTAATATTGTTGCACCAGTATTAAGGGTTCACATACCGCTGAAATTTTCAAAAAATCGATTTTTTTTTACAGATTTTGATTGTTTATACTTTTAAGAATTAAAAAAAAATTTTAAGGAAATTCCACTCCGTTACAAAGTTATAGCAATAAATGTGACTGGACATCGGGTTCACGTTGGACCTACCAGAAACTTTAAACGCGTTTTTCCCCGAAACTGTTTTTGGACAGGGTCAGCACGATAACTCAGTCAATTTTTAATATTATTTAACCTTTTTTTTATCTAATCTTGATAATTATTGTCTCTATAGTCTGACGAGAGGTTTTTTAAATTTTTTAGTTGGACAATTTTTGATAAATGATTAAACATTCATTTTTTTTTTCACATTGCATACTAAAGTGTGAAATACTGTAGTTTCTTCATTTTTTGAAAGAAAAAAAAAAGAGCGAAAATTCGCTCCGTCAGACTAGTACTACAACATTATTTTACTAGATTCTTGTTTATTTTTGCAGATTGGATCATTTTTGGCGAAGCTATGATGTCGCCAAAGAGGTGCTATGGTTTTCATCAGTAGTCGATTTATATTCGTAAAAAATAATGTTAATATTGAAAAAAAATATATTTAATTTTTTTCTTATAGTTGAAAAGTAAATAAAAAATGTGAAACTAACGACTAAATTTCTTTTTCACCATATAACCTATATAATAATTTTTCAAATTCACTCGATTTTCAGCGCGCGCAGCGGTAGGTGAGCCGTTAAAAAAAAGCCCTTACAAATTTTATTCATGATGGATAATTATTGAAACTACCATAAAAATATAAAAAAATCATAAAACCATTAAAAAAGCCGATAAAAACCGACAAAACCCAAAGTCCGTTTACCAATTTCGTGATTCCACCATCCTCGTTCGGTAAATATTCCAATTGCCAAGTTTCCTTGCGCTGTAAATCACTTATATTGTCGCCAGTCTGTCGAAACAATCCGACGAGACACTGTAGTCTGAGGTCAAAGAGAAATTTACCAAATATATCAAGAGCCTCGCTCGGTAAATCAAGATGTATGAGAGCAGCGTACATCTGTCTTATACATCTTAGACTGTGAAGCATCCAGGCTGGTGTGACATTGTGTGAGCAAGATTCTCGCATTGCCTCACTGGCGTGTTGAATACAAGAGAGAACGAGATTTTTAAAGGGAACTTGTTTCTCCGTGTCCACGGTAACGTGCAATTGGCCAGTAAAATAACTCTGTCCAAGTCTCCAGAGATCGGGCAATTGTTCGGCAATAACGTCACATATAGCCTCGATACATTGTACTCGCGATGGTACGTTGTAATTAGCCTCGTTACGATTGAGCCGCAAACGATCGATCGACACTGGCGTAAGGTTGTTTGATTTTGGACCTTTTCCGCCCTCGTCGCCGGCTCCCGTGATATCGGAACTTGAGAAATCTTGAACGCAACTCGTTATACTTTTGTCCAGATAGGCACCGTGTGAAACTGCAATTCATACATTTTTTTTTGTAAGATATTAACTTTGCAAATATAGGCTAGTGACGTGGAATATAAATTATATCTCGAAAATTATTGATCTTAAGAGGGTCTTGTAAAAGACATTTTGTTCATTAAATTGACTGATTTTTTGGGAAAAAATACTGGCCGTGAAAAAAATAAGATTGAAAAAGTTTTTTAAATGACTGCAAAGTTTTCCGTAATATTGTTTTTTGGACGGCCAGTATTTTTTTCGGAATCTTTCGTGGATTCGATGAAAAAATTGTCCTGTAGTAAGAGACTATGCGATCAATAATATAGCAGGTATGATTTTTATTCAGTGCGAAAGTTCGCATTTTAGAAAATTTATATCTAGGAAACTATTTGTTGTAGGTAATATCGCTATAGAACGTTATTTCTGTCAAATCAACGGATGTTAAAAAAAGAAAAATCGCCGTAAGAAAAAGGATTCTTTATGAAAATGTTCATATTCAGACATTTTGTTATTAATATTGAATACCAACCAATTGCATCCCAGGCTGGATCACCGTTAGCCTCGAGATTAACAAGATTGCGTATAATTTTTTTCTGTCTCTCAAGCGTAAATGGCGTCTCCTCGAGTTTCTTTCGCAAAATATGTCTCAACGAGTCAATTTTCTCTTCGATTTCCTCGAGCACGCGCTTAAAAATGTCGACATCGGTGTTGCCAAATAAATTTTTAACACGAGCATAATCGTTTATAACGAGATCGTAATTGCCACGTTTAATATTTTTCTCAATGTTAACGGGCATGCAAAAAAGAAAACGATAACGTTGCATGAGGGCGAGAGCGCTTCTCGTGGAATCGGCGCGATCGCGTCTCGCCAGTACATCGTCGAAAAGCTTGTTAGCCTCGGCCATTGAGATTCTTATTGCCGATTCCAATTTATCGGTCGGATTGTTCCCGTACTTTCTCACGTCCGAGTCAAATTGTTCCTTCAAAAGGACAATTGTCTCGAGTTGCTCCATAACTGCTCCAACGTTTGCCTGCATTTTTATTTCAGAAAATTTTAGTAAAATAAATTATACTGACAGTTAAGTTTTACTTGTCAAGATTTAGATTGTAATTTTGATAATTATAAATTCTAGTATTTTTGTGATGATGTATCACCTTGAGAAATGACAGTTGGCCTTCCTTTTGAGAATTTACTTTACGTCTAAGATAAGCCAAACCGGCTCTGAGATCGTCCAACGTTGTGGCGTGATGATGCTGCAGTAAGAACCAGCCAGGATGAAATTTTTCGCTGGTCAATTCGCCGGAACAATCGCCAAAAAGTTCGCAAAGCTCGTCCTCGGGAAATTTTTTTCTGCAATACATTTTTCTTAAACAAGTGCCAAATATTATGCATTAAAAATTTTCCGACCGTTTGTCACACAGACAAAAAAAGCTCACTCGTTGCCCTCGACACTCAAACCCAGCGGATCTTCCTGCTGATAATTAGTGGGTGAAAGAGCTCGTCTACCCCAGACAAAATTCTGAACGGGTGCTTCTTCCACCCAAACTGCAGATTCCTTCATTGGTCCTATAGTTTCGTGATAACCACGGAATTGTACGGTAGATGATCCTTGTCCTCCGCTGCGCGTCGTCACCAATATATCGCCTCTGCCTTTGCACGGCCCGGATCTCGCTATTATTTTGTTCTGAGATTTCCATTCCGCTGACAATAAACAGTCGCAACCGCATATCGTTAATCCTGCAAGGAGAAAAGAAGCCATCAATTTTCTAATGAAACAATTTGTTGTGTCGTATTTTTGAATATCGAAATTATAAAATAGTGCGGTAACTAGCCTATTAGATCCTGAGCCTTGGTGCCTAAAAATTCACCACGTACTGTAACCCGAGTTCCGGGCGGACCTTCCTTTGGCGATATACCCGTTACCACAGGCGGTGGTGCCATTCTAATGAAACTTTAAGATTCGCGCTTTTTATACGCAAACCAAGTAGTCTGCGCTATTTTAATTTATTCAAGTTTATAGGAAAAACCATTTGACAGAAAAATCATAACAATGCACACTGACATAACGCAAAATAGTTTTTAGTTCTCTGGTAATTATACAATTTGTTAGTGTGTGTTGATGGGTGGTACAGCACCACGCGCTATATCCACCCGCTCATTTAGCACACGAAAAGTCAGAATTCAAGTCAAAAGCTACTCCGTTTATGCGTGTTTATGCGTTACTTCACACGCCAACATTAGGGAAATTCCATATATGTAATACATACTCATACATACTATATGGTTAGTCGTCCTATGCTGCCTATACGCCTGTTGCGTAGCTCCTGCAGCGCCGCCCTATCGGTAAGATCTGGCAACACAAGGGTGAACCAGCTGACGAAACGTTCATTATGGCTTCGAATAGCAGCGAAATTATTCACTCAAATGGAAATTGCAGCTTTGTCGATTGCTTCAATACTGAAGCTAAAAATCCCGAGTTAAAGTTCTACTGTTTTCCATCAAAAAGTTATGAAATAGAAAGAAAGAAACGATGGATTCAAGCCATTAAGAGAAGGTAAGTTAATGTATGATTATTCAATATATAAATAAGGTACAGAATTATTCTTTCTGATTTAGTTAATTTCTCATTTTGTACGTATTTCGCAAATGAACATTCTAGCAGCATAAGTTCTTCTTGTACGTGTTCAATTTCATCTACCGAGGAGCATTTTTACGAAACAGCTATTCTTTGTGAAACTAAACTGTCTATACTGCATCCTTTTTTCTATTTTGCAGATTGGAAGTTACTAGGCTTATTCCACATTAGCGGCTGGTCGGTTTTGGATGTAGTACATTCTTCATGAACATAAATGCACACAGCTGCGACGTGTTTACACCCTCGTTTAGATAGACCAGCCTTACAAGCACAATCACTGTATGAATTCGAACGATCGTATTGCAACTGAAAAATATTCATAAATTCTTTCATAGCTGACATTTAATTAATTATTTAAATAATTAATTAATTAATTAACAAGTTTAATTAATTAATTATATTAGTTATATACAGTAGTTTTATTTAACTTACTGTTTGTTTCCAATATTTTTAACAAAATTACCTACAGAAAATGTCTATTAATTTACAACTTTAATAAACTTACTTCAATTGTGATTTCATATGGAGGATTATTTATGTTAGTTTCAGGTAAAACTTTCCCTTTTATGATCCGCGAAGCACCGTTGTCGTCTACAACCTCTCTGACTTCACTAACGTGATTACTTCAAAATAATTTTATTCCTAATATATTAAGGGAAATAGACATAGAAAACGTGGTCTTTTTTCATAAATAACAGTGAATGTAACATTAAAATTTTATTTAGCATTTTCCGTATGAAATATATTGCGTTTTATACGTTAGCAAAATTTATTCATCAATAACCTCGTTCTCATTCAACGCGTATATTCTTACAAATACAATACCTTTGGAGATAGATTTTGGACGAAACAAATTGGTCTTAACATTTTGAAAGCCGCAATAAATTATAAGGGAGGTCATTTTGTTGAATAGGAATAATAAACGTTTCATTTTCTCTATCATCTTTTTTCTCTATTCAATGTTATTCATCATGGAGCCTAGAGTAACTCCATGTTATTCATGTTCTCTATACTTGTGTTTACATGTCGTATTTTTGCGCCAGCTGACCACCTACGTTATGCCTTCTGTGGACCGATAGGCGGCGCGTCGATCGACCACGGGAGATACGCAACAGGCGTATAAGAGGAAGCCGTCGCAACATTACGGTGCGGGAATATATTTCTCTCTTTCTAAGCATCCTCTAAATGTATCCGCATGCGTCGAACTCATTGTCTCCGCCAATAGGAACGTAAAATACGCATATATGGTAACATCTTTCTGTTGTGAAACAGTAACAGGTTATAATTACTATGAAAATATTAGTTTACACAGATAAATAACAAGTAGTACAATCAAAAGGGAGCCCGTTACTCTTGTCCATAATACACCAAATTACAGGAGTTATTATTTTTTTAAATTAGGTTCAGTATCACGTACTGAATGTAAATGAACAAAATCCTTACAAATTAAGGGGGTGTAAGTGCGGCCATTTTGAGGATCGTATCGGCCTAGATCTCCGTTACCGTGCACTTTAGACCAAAAATGGTAATAACCTTTCTTGTAGATTATTACTGCTACAAGGTTTATTTCTTGAAGCGCGGCATTATATTCGATTTTCTGATTGGCAGAGCCGATCAGTTTGACGCATGCGCATACATTCGGAGTACACCACGGTCTTATAGACAGGTCTGGGCACTCCGGCTGTAAAACCGTGCCGAAAATGAAGCCGAGGTTGTGAATTTTCGCCGCTAGCGCTAGTGAGGGAGAGGCCTACTTAGTACGCATGCCCGGCAACTTTCTTTATTTACAATCCGTTAACCTCTTTCGACAGTTTACTCAGTTCAATATCTACGCCAGTATTTTATTATTTATATATATATATATATATATATATATATATATATATATATATATATGATGAAAATAGATTTAAAATATATAAAATATAAATTATATATTTTACTGCAGAATAAGTTATATATTTTCACATAACATTTTTTCCATACGGGACTCTATGTATCTGAATGTGACTCACTCCATTTTCAGTATCCCTGAAGGTGATGTGAAACATATATAATTGCGTGAAAGATCAACCGAAAGCATGTTTAACACCACGTTAATTCTCATTCCATGACCTTTTCTTATTACAAAAATTATAGGAATAATTATTAGAAGGATTTCCTTTGTAAGTTGACTGCTACTACTAGCGTCTACATTTTTATTTGCGTAAGACGAAATAGGGAAGCTGGTATCATTGGGTAACAATACAAACATACTTCTTACCATCTCGTGTTTTTGTTATGTTGAAATTTTAGGATATCTTTGCAAGCAACTTCTCAGGTACACCAAATGCGACGTCTGTAGAAATGCCATCAAGAATGCAGATTCATATTCGCAAGAAGCGAGTGCACAGCTTGTGAATTTAAAAACTCGCGGGGGGCTCATCCATCCGAACAAAACATTCTTCAATCTCATCATTGCTTTAGAGTCGCGGTTTATAGAAAATTGTCATTTACCAAATGTATACAATCGAACTATCGACGATATGTTAATGTCATATAAATTTTCATTCCCGTGTAAGGAGCATGCGGATAGCTTTTTATCGTATGCGATCCATTATTATTTGCGTCTGCGTATGCGGCAGTTTTCTGCGCAGCAAACCAAATCGCTTTAAAAAAAAAGTAGCGAGAAGAGAAAACAAGCGAAATTTCACAAAAGCTAATAAATAAGAGTTCTGACACTACAATGTAATATTTAATTAATCCCGACCGCACCCTACAATCCTATTTTTAGTATTCTTTTTAATCCTTCAAAATGTTATTTCATATAGTTATGACAACTCATTTCGCCACACAGTAGAAACATTGATATAGCTGGCTAATAGAGGAAAATAAAATATTTTGAAAAATTCAGAACCTGCGGGTACAAATCCAGAACTTTAAAAGTAAAAACGAATAATTTTTCATTCCTATATATAGCAGGCTTGTACGATAATAAATAGGGATTGAACTCGTTTATAACTTTCGCTCTTCCACTTGGTTCTTCGGCTTGCGATTCGATTTTACGAGTTGAATTCAATTTACTATTGATGCACTTGTAGTAACCTTTTTGTTAATATGAGTCTTAATTACGATCTGAATTAGAATAAATAACCCATCAAAACATTATACAAATCTGCAAGCCTAGCACGCAAGCGCACGGAGAAAAAGACGGCTGCCCTATATTCCTCTCTTTGTTGCACACCGGCCTCCGAGATTGCAGCGCTCCGGTCTTTGGTGCACAAGTTGAGAAACACAGGCTTCAAAACGGTCACGCTGCGTTATATAGGAAGGGGCTTGGAGTGCCCAGACCTGTCTATAAGACCGTGGAGTACACTTATGCCCGTATTCGCGTCCCCTCCTCAAGGGAGCTCGGGAGCTCCCTTGAGATACGGAAGCCAACAAGGGTCCTTGTTCGGTCAAGGAACGTTTATGAAACGTGTTATAAGGGGAATAAGAGATCCTTATTCCCTGTAACACGTTTCATAAACGTTCCTTGACCGAACAAGGAGCCTTATTGGCTTCCTTATCTCAAGGGAGCTCCCTTGGGGAGGGGACGCCACCTTGGTCTGTTCGTTTTTGCTGCATTTGTGAACTTCTTACCACATGATGCGCAGAGTACAACCAAATATAACCTATACAAATTCAACACATTTTAAGTTTGTGGTTACTTGTGGTGTCGCGTTTTCGGACAAATTGTATAAAGAAAAAAAAGAATCATGGACAACGCATTTTTGAATTGCTCTGACGATGAATTTGAAGACGAAAATCCAGAGAATCCGATTCTGTTCCGACTTGTGAAAAGGTACATTCGTGATTGTCAAAATCCCTTGGAATTTTTCGAAGACGTTCCTTTTCGGCAAAAGTACAGATTCAGCAAAGGAGCTGTGATTGAGATCTTATTACCTCTGGTAAATGCTCGGTTGAGGCGATGGAACGATCGTGGACTGCCAGTTTCTCCATTAACTCAGTTGTTAGTAGCACTGCGTTTTTACGCAACAAGCAGCTTTCAGGTTTGAATATTTTGTTTTAACATTGTGGTAAATAAATAGGCAATTAATTTTCATTGCATTTGTACGCTGTTTTAATTGTAGATAGTTAACGGAGACATGCGAGGGTACAGTCAAGCATCATTATCGAGAATTGTTGCACGAGTTTCCAGAATTTTAGCATCACAGTTGGGTGTATATATTAATTTTTCCACTGAACAAAAACGACGAGATAATAAAAACAAATTTTATGAAGTGGCCAACTTTCCATCCATAATAGGATGTATCGATTGCACCCATATACGCATAACGAAGCCTGGAGGGAATAATGGAGAGGTATTCCGGAATCAAAAAGGATGGTTCTCTCTAAATGTACAGGTACATTTTCCCAGCTGTTTTATTTTGTGTTCATATCAAATTTCGTATGTTAAATAATTATGAATAAGTTAACAACAAGTTAATTGTTTTGATTTGTTATTTTTATAGGTTGTATCTGGACCTCAACGAGAAATTCTTGATATAGTTGTCAGGCACCCTGGTTCGACTCACGATGCTGTAATATTTTATAGAAGCGGTGTGCGCTGTCGTTTTGAGCTAGGACACCTGGACGGAATTTTACTTGGTGATAGTGGGTATGCGTGCCGCAGCTATCTACTGGCGCCTGTTTTAAGACCGGAGACAGAGGCGGAAATTCGATACAATGCTGCACATATCAAAACACGAGTTATCGTTGAACAACTTTTTGGAGTTTGGAAACGTCGATTTCCATGCCTGTATTACGGCTTAAGAACAAAGTTGTCCACAACGGTGGCAATTGTCTGTGCCACTGCTGTTTTACACAATGTGTGTATTCAAAATAATTTGGGTGAATTGGTCGCAGAGGAGCTTGATGAAAATATATTCGAGGACATTATTAATCGACAACAAGATGGTATAGGACTTGCGCACAGAAATGCTTTTATTTTAAGACATTTTTCTTAAATACGAAACAGTGTTGTGATCCAATTGTAGTTTTTATATTAAGTTTTTATCCACGATGATTGGCATATTGTAATAATGTTAATCTAGATAAATTTATACAAATCAAAATTTTTAACCGCAATATTTCATTCTTTGTAATTAATATATTTTTTATTTAACATATAAAATGTACATAAATATACTTTACATTGCACTTATAATATACTGTTATATTATTGCACTTATATTATTTGTATCGACCTAAATATGGATAGATACACAGCCGTACATTGAACCAGCGATTTTTCTATGAGGTGAAAATTACTTCCGGAAGTTAATACTAAATTGCAAGAGATATTTTATTTTATCGTTCCCTTTCCTCATAACTCCGTATCAGACTGATATTTTAACACTTGTAATAATAATTTGATATTAAAAATATGAATATTTTATATAATATAATCTTTGGCCGAATGCCTCTTCCTCTCTCAACAACTTTCATCGTTCCCTTTCCTCGTAACTCCGTACCAGACTGATATTCTAACACTTATAATAATAATTTAATATTAATATTAAAAATATGGATATTTTATATATTATCTTTGGCCGAATGCCTCTTCCTCTCTCAACAATTTCAAGATAACTATTTTCTCTTCCGCTTCAGCAATCGCAATTTTTTTAGCGTGAAGCTCTCGCTGCTGCTCAATCGCTTCTCGGAGTTTTATTAGTCGTAGTTCTTTTTCGGTACAGTTCTGAAAATCAATTACTTTACCATTAGTACTCATATTAAGTAATATTAATAATTAATATAAACCTCATATATAAGATTTTTCCCTACCGTCAGATTTTTACTCGTTGCATTGGCCTCTTTTTCCGGTGGTATGCTACGAGATTTGTAGCGGATGCTCTCGTCATGTAGAACCACATTATCGGTATCTTCGTGTACCATCTCATCTTTATCATCGTATGAATTTTTAGTTGGCGCAAAATCTATCGGGAAATTATTTGGAAAATGAAAATTCAAAATTGAATGTCGTAATATAAAAGAAAAGTAAGACCTATGTATAGTGCTTACATTCTTTCTTGAATTCCGAAGTGCTATCATATGGGCAATCTATTTCAACATCTATGTTTGCACGTGCTGCACCGACGAATTCCATTACCGGATCATTTAGCTGTTTTAGTGCAGGACCTCCACCTGTCTTGGGCTGGTCATGTCGGATCGCCGTATTTAATTTTCGTTTCCTTAAATGATAAATTAATAAGATAATAAGAATCAAAATATAATAAAAACAAACCGAATATAGAGGCATACATATGTAGGAAGAAGAAAGTTTACTTCACAAAAGTATATAATAAACTGATAAATTATCAATAAGATCATTATTACTCACTTCTGTTTCATATTGTCCCAGCATTTCCGCAGTTGTTTGCTGGAACGAGGCGTACAGCTTTCGCTAGCGAATTTTTTCGTGATTCGCTCCCATGCCTTTGCCTTGTTTTTCACGTCGGTTGCACCGGTTTTTTTATTTTCAATATCTTTTTCTTCTGTAATGAGTTGAGCCAAGAGCATTTTCTCCCAGTCCGTATAATGAACAGTTTTTTCCATTTTCGATAAGGAAGGACTATGAATTTTTGTATAGAGTTTGATGTGATTTTTGTATTATTGAAAATAAGATGGAACAGGTTGTATGTGACTGTATGGGCTGCAGTAGCTGAACTCGCGTTAGGTTAGGTTCTGGCGCCATAAACAGTACTGCACGCACTAATCACTAAAATCCCTAAAATATTCCTTCCTTGCGAAAGGAAGACTCGAGGTACGTCTATGAAATAAGGCGGCCTTGGAGATTCAAGGGAACCTTCATGGAGGCTCCCTTCATCATTAAGATAAGGCTGGACTATGAATACGGTCATTAGAAAGAGAAAAAGATATATTCCCGCACCGTAATTTTGCGACGACGGGACTTTTCTCTCAGCTAGCCATATATTAGTATTACATATAATGAGGAATTCAATTCCACTCCGTGATCTGTCGTTGCGTTCACGCCAGATATAGGGAATTTTTGGAGTCATGTGCCCGTATTCATAGTCCGTCCTTATCTTAAGGATGAAGGGAGCCTCCATGAAGGATCCCTTGAATCTTCAAGGCCGCCTTATTTCATAGACGTACCTCGAGTCTTCCTTTCGAAAGGAATATTTTAGGGATTTTAGTGATTAGTGGATGCAGTACTGTTTATGGCACCAGAACCTAACCTAACACGAGTTCAAAAAATGTAACGAGTAAAAATCTAAAGGTAATGAAAAATCTTATATATTAGGTTTATATTAATTATTAATATTAGTTAATATGAGTACTAATGGTGAAGTAATTGATTTTCAAAACTGCAACGAAAAAGTACTACTACTAATAAAACTCCGAGAAGCAATTGAGCATCAGCGAGAGCTTCACGCTAAAAAAATTGCGATTGCTGAAGCAGAAGAGAAAATAGTTATCTTAAAACTGTTGAGAGAGGAAGAGGCATTCGGGCAAAGATAGTATCATATAAAATATTCATGTTTTTAATATCTAATTATTATTATAAGTGTTAAAATATCAGACTGCTACGGAGTTATGAGGAAAGGGAACGATAAAATGAAATATCTCTTGTAATTTAGTATCAACTTCCAGAAGTATTTTTGTCCTCATATTATTTTGTTCCTCATAGGAAAATCGCTGGTTCTATATACGGCTGTGTGTCTATCCATATTTAGGTCCATACAAATAATAATATTATAAGTGCACTGTAAAAGTATATTTATATACATTTTTTATGTTTAATACAAAATATACTAATTACAAGAAATTAAATATTGCGTTTTTAAATTTTGAAACGCCAGTTTCAATAAAGAACATTTTATTTTAGTTTTTAATACATAAAAAAACATTCTTCAAATCATTATTAATTTTAAATCTAAACATATGTACAAATGCTAATTTGTATGAATTAATCTTGTTTAACATTATTACAACATGCCAATCATCATGAATAAAAACTTAATATAAAAACTACAATTGGTTCACAACACTGTTTCATATTTAAGAAAAATGACTTAAAATAAAGGCAAATTATTTTGAATACACACATTGTGCAAAACAGCAGTGGCACAAACAATTGCCACCGTTGTGCACAACTTTTCCTTAAGCCGTAATACAGGCATGGAAATCGACGTTTCGAAACTCCAAAAAGTTGTTCAACGATAACTCGTGTTTTTCTATGTGCAGTATTCTATCGAATATCTGCGTCTATCTCGGGTCTTAAAACAGGTGTTAGAAGATAGCTGCTGCACGCATACCCACCATCACCAAGTAAAATTCCGTCCAGGCGTTCTACTTCAAAACGACAGCGCACTCCGCTTCGATCAAATATTACAGCATCGTCAGTCGAACCAGGGTGCCTGAAAACTATATCAAGAATTTCTCGTTGAGTTCCAGATACAACCTATAAAAATAACAAATTAAAACAATTAACTTCGGTTTGTTTCGGTTTGTTTGTTATTTGTTTTTGGTTTATTTTTGGTTTGTTTTTGGTTTGTTTTTGGGTTGTTTTTGGGCTAGTGTGTAGAGTGTGCATGGGGGGCGCAGCGAACCCGCTCATACGTGTACTATTCACCATACACTACTATAAGTATTTCATTTTTGATTTATGAAACTTCTTTTGTTAATAACTTTTTAACAAACAATGAGCGACAGATAAAACTTTTTGTATGCTACTCAGGGAGTATTCTTAACAACACATGTGAAGGACAAGATGATTGGGACTGGCTGGTATAAGGAAAATAGCTGTATGAATTATTAACTTTTTAATAAACAACGTCCCCCAATTTTGTCAGAGGAAAAAGTTGTTCCGCATGCGAAAGCGCGTCGGATGAGCCTATTCCGAAAGGAATCGGAGGGAGGTCCCCTAAACCCGATGTTTACCTCATTATTTAATCATCGTCTGTATTTTTTAACTGGGATGTATTTATAGTTATTTATTGATCCTGGAATAATTAATGCACAATCTCCTCACCTATTGTACTTTAAATTTTGTTAAATATAAATCACATTGGTTTTCTTGTAACCTTTACGAAACTATGTCATTTCTTTTTGTTAGTATATTATGAAATCGATATAATGCTATTCTATGTCCTTACTTTTACAGATTGGCAGTAATTAAAAGTTTCATAAAATTGTTATAATAAGGATGACGCGTGATTACACTCAATTGCACTGAAGGGTCATGTGTACATGACCGTAGGTGCCTAGTCGTCATACTTGGCGACCGCAGCGACACCTTTTTTGCTGAATTTTTTATGCCGCTTCAGAGTACGAAGATCGGACTCCTTTACTCTAGGCTCCATGCAAGGTAGCTTCGGCATATGCCAGTCAACATTCGGAATGCGTCCGCGCACCTCATTTGTTTTTCACACAAAATTTTATACAGATTCTTTGATCCATTTTTTGGAATAGGCAAAAATCAAAGACAAGCCAAAACACGTCTAACCAAAACAGCTGTCAACAATTAACTAAACATTCAAAATGGCCGATTTTTTCAGCATAAGTGAGGGACATGAGTACCAACGTAACGCCACAAAAAAATCGAAAATCGAATATACGTAGCCCGCGGAAATTCAAAATTCGTGATACTTTTTGAACAGACCTCGTATTATATAATTTTTACACAAAACTGAAAAAAAATATGTGAGATCGGACTTACATACTCGAAAATATTCTGATTTAATGATTCATAGAAAACGTGGTTGCCACGAGGGGTATTTATATGTTATCTTTCAACACTACCGACTTTGTTCTTGAATTTTATTTCTATTTTCTTGATTTTTCATACGACAATATTTCAACCAACAAACCGACTGTTCTTTTTTTTATCATTAAAAAGTCGCACATTCCATTCGCATCAAAATTTCACTTTTCAAAACTCGACAACCGTCACTCAACTCAGATTTTTTGCAGACAACCCTATATCATCGTGTTTGCAATGAAACAGCGCTTATTTTGATATAAGATTTATTTAGTAAACAAATGGTTGAAGATAGTTAGTTTCGACTTACCTGTTTATACCTGACAACCCAGTAGTTAGACCAGGAAAAAAATAGACAACCCAACGTTTGCATATTCTATAGGCTTCATACTTCGGTTGGTATTAAATTTATTCGTTAAACTCATGGGTGAATAAAAACTCAGATTTAATTTGTTAATTAATCATACTTATCCCAGGCATTTGTTAGGCAACCCACTCACGATATGTTTACTAACATACTAAATTTGATATAAAAGCTTTTCATCCAATTACGCGATGGGTGAAGGTCGACCCTAATTCGGATCTTAGACTAATAGGGGTATATACATAAGTACAAATTGATTTTCAAGAAGATACTTTATTATGGGTATTTATTTTTTTTATGAATGACGGACCACGGACTACGCTTGCTTATAAGTAATATTTGATGTAATTTTTTTAATTCTTCGATTTTTCACTTTTTCTTTATGCCCAACAGGATTCTATTAGTTTTTAAAATATACCGTATCAATCATGGTACCTGGGGACACGCTGGAATCCAGCTAGATTCAGCTGGAACCTAAAAGGAAATTCTTTGTTGAAATCCTCAAAAATTATCGATCGATATTTTACGGGAAAGTGATAATAATAGTCCGATTACTGCAACCAGAAACTTCAATTTTTGCAGTTAAAGTTTCGGCGATCAGTGGTAAGCGCGATACCACCCGAGATCAGCTGGTACCCTAGAAGAAAATTCTTTGTTGAAATCTCGAAAAATTATCGACGGATATTTAATGGAAAAATGATATTTAGTCCGATTATTGTAATCAAAAACTTCTATTTATACAATTTGAAGTTTTGTCGGTCAGCGTTAATCGGAATAGAACCCGGGATCCACCTAGAATCCGGACGGGAATCCCTTGATAGGGAGACCCTAACAAATCCCGCTTGGGATTTGGCTGGAAAAGGGGACGCCCTACCAAATTTCTGCACGGGTGACGCCTAGACTAATGGAATTTATCGCGTATAGGGATCGCAAGAGGAACGTGAAACAATACATTGGTCGAAAAAGTGAAATCGCGTCGGTGCAATTTTTATTCAACTCATGAGATTGCGATGGAACGAAGACACACTTAAATAATAAAAATATCATAACATAGAACAAATCTCATCAAATTCTTTTTATTGCCAACGCCTTTCCACGTCAAGTCCAGTTTACATTACGATTATTTGGCCATGTAAAAAAGTAGAAGAGATTGCAGCAGCATTCGATTATGTCGCAGATTCGATCGAGTAAAGCGATTCGAACATTTTCTCGTATTTTATTTAATATCGTTTCGAGGACGCCTTCAACTGGATCCCCATTTTTTGTACCACCTCGTCCTCACAAAGGCCTAGGAATCGATATGGTCCCGTTTGGGCAAGTGTATTCGTCACAGCACCCTGGATATTCCTCGCTATCGGTGCCTTTCTTCACGAGCACGGGCTTGACGACAGTTGTCCCGTTTTTTGGCACTGATAGGCGGCAAACCGGGACCTCGCACCTTAAATGTACACAACAAATTGACGTTTATGCAAAAACGTTTGAATTATACAGTCTAATCATTAATACAAATGTAGTATATTAAGAGATACGTACACTAAGAGATAAAATCTTATTGTATTGGTCGAATCCACGCATATTTGCGGCCAAACACAATTTTTAGAGTTTGTAGAAAAAAATGTTTTATTCCTTCAGCCATTATTTGATTTCATTGAATCAATATATGCTTTGGGGTAACAAAGAATTTCATTGCTGAACAAAACTAAACATTTCTTTTAACGCCTATTAATGCTGATTTAGGCAATTTGAAAACATTTTTTCTCGGTGCAAATATTTTACATGATTTCAATTGCAATTACACTGAAAAAGTGAATTGGTATTCAACTAAATTTGCGATGGTGAATGACGAAACAAAGACTGATTTTATTCCATACCATAATGATTGATAGGAAGCTGGAAATGACGTTATTATTGAATTGAATGAATGGGTTTCGCCGCCCGTTATCAGCGATGTAGTAAAATCGAACACTCTTTTTTCAGTGTAACTGAAGAATAACAGGAGAAAGTCTATCATCGAGCTAGATACGCAAATAAAAAATATTTTTCTTCGTAAAGTATATGAAGTATATGCCACCTGTTTTTTACATGATTTTACCCTGACCCCCGCCGATCAACTTTGAATCTTTTTCGTCGAAAAGTTGACTAAACAAAATATAAAAAATCATATTTTTTCGTATCGGTTAAAAAAAATAATTGTCAGCACTGAAAAATACGAGTGATTTCGTATTTTTCAATATGTCGGTCTTTAAAACAGTCATATTTCGGTAAAACCAAATCCTATCGATCCAATGATCTCTATGAATGCTGTTCAGTATGAATTCTCGAACTGTTCAATCCGGTGTCGGGTTTCATGAAACCGAAAAAATCATTGTTTGGATGAAGAGCCATTTATATATTTTTTTCTGTAATTTCTGTAAATTCCATATGAAATAAAAATTTTATCGGGATGACGAGCAGATTGGCAATATTTTTTTTTCTTCGAGTCGAAACAGTTCGAAGATTTTCAGTGCCACGTGAGTATGTTTAACATTCATTGTTTGGTATCAGATAAAATACTATGTAACCGGATACCAATTTCATGATAAAGATGTTACATATATTTAAGTGTCACTGAAATAGTAAATTTAATCGGCGTAGCTTCTAGAAAATAAAGTCTTGGAAATCGGCTCGTGATCTCAACCAATCCTTAATTTCTTATAGAACTGAAAAAAAATTGTTTACTTTCGAAAATAATCAATTTTTGCCTAAACAAAAAATACGGGCCTTCCCCTTTTCAGTAAAATGTCAAATAGCAATCTTTAAAAATGATCACTGAGTGTCAAGGTTAGAGCATGTAAAAAGGAGCTGGAATACCACAATGTATAAACCCGTACGTGAAGGTTGGAAGTAATCATATTTCCGGCACCATGCATCAGCAACACGTAAACTGTCATCGGTTAAAGTACTGATTGATGCAACGATGACGACGCATTATGCGGTTCAAAAATTATTTTTTGGTTGGTTCTTGAATTCAGTGTTGATGCATGGGCATATTGTGCATATAACTTACGACGTTATAGACGAGATCCGGCTTGGCGCTGGGGGTAGAAAAATCGAGGCGAAAAGTGTCAAAACATTCGGATCAGAATACTCATCTTTGTAACATTCTATCTCGTAACAGCGATCCTTGATTGCTTCCAGAATGTTTTTGCAGTTCGCTGTGGGGAGAGGTAATGTGGTGTACTCGGACAAAATCAATAGATTTCATATATACAATCAAAATATATTGTGATATATACAATCAAAATATATTGCCCAAAAATAGTACATAGATGGTGGAAAAAAATGATTGGTCGTCATTTCGCCAGATCATCTTCCGGCTCATGTTACGGAGAATCGTCATTCCACCCTGTACATACCTGACAAACTAACCGTAGCATGGCACAGTGCCACATGACAGACTCCTACTACGACCAAGCAAACGAAAATATGAGGCTTCATTGTTCCATTTATGGCTCAGAGAACAATATATATATATAACAAACTTTTTTCAAGTAACTGATCGTCCGAACGAGCTATTTATTTTATATACCCTACATTCCCACTCCAAGAATACCCTACATTCCCCCTCTCATGAGACTGCTTCGTGTCGTACCGAAAAACTAAATTATGTATTTGCCTGACGATGAGTCAACACGCACATACATACAGACACACACGGCGACAAATGACTAGTTGTAAAAATTCCTTACGTGATAAGTGATCAATTGTAGTATCTTATGTCGTATTCGAAATGAAGCAAAATTCTCATTTTATCATGGATCGGAATTTGCAGATTCGAAATTCACATATAAGAAACGTTCATTACATTTTTTCTATCATATTTTTTCTATCATCTCAAATACGTTGATAATACAGATTTCCTACGTTATTGCGATATTGCGTAAAACGGAAATTCTCATCTAATTTTTTCAGATGAAAAATTCTCAAAGTTACTCGTATTTCAATGATCAATAGCTCATTCGATTTCATTAAAGAGTCTCGATGATTGAACGAAAAAAAAATATAAAATAATATTCGCGATTTACTGATTTTATACATTTCCGCAAAGACATAAATGCCAGGCATGATGTGCTTAAAAATATACTGAATTTTTCCTTCCGTAGAACGTCGTGAAATCCCGGAAACGTGTGCGTCGCAAAACAAATATAAAATTTCAATTTCATTTTATATTTTTTACTTGTCCTTTGACAAAAGATTAGATAAATCGAAAATATTCGCCTCAAACTTTAACGTGCAATTTTATGCATTTCCGCAAAGGCATACATGAATATATGATGTGTTTAAATTAAACTCAATTTTTCCTTCCGTATAAAGTCGTGATATCCCGGAAACGTGTGCGTCGCAAAACAAATATAAAAGAAAATATGAAATTTCAATTTTTTCTGCATTTTTTATTTGTTCTTCGACAAAAGATTAGATAGATAGAGAATACTTGCCACGAACTTTTACGTGCAATTTTATACATTTCCGCAAAGGCACAAATGCCAGGCATGATGTGGTTAAAAATAAACTCAATGTTTCCTTCCGTATAAAGTCGTGACATCCCGGAAACGTGTGCGTCGCAGAACAAATATAAAAGAAAATATAAAATTTCAATTTTATTTTGCATTTTTTATTTATCCTTCGACAGAAGATTAGATAGAGAATACTCGCCTCGAACTTTTACGTCCAATTTTATACATTTCCGCAAAGGCACAAATGCGAGGCATGATGTGCTTAAAAATATACTCAATTTTTCCTTCCGTATAAAGTCGTGAAATGTCGGAAAGTGTGCGTCGCAAAACAAATATAAAAGAAAATATAAAAAATTCCTTTTTTTTAGATATTAGACTACGCTTGCGTATAAGTAATATTTGGTGACATTTTTGTAATTCTTTGTTTTTTCACTTTTTCTTTGTGCCCAAGAGAATTCTATTATTTTTTGCGTTAAATTATATATGACAGATTGATCTAACACAAAATTGCAAAAGCATCACTCGAGACTTTAAAGTCCAAATAATTATTCTCGTTAAGACTGTGACACAATAATTCGCGTAAAACGTGCACAGAGTGCGAGGGTTTTATGTTATGAAACCAGTAGAATCACAATAAAACCAACCGTAACAAAAGTGACGGCAAGATAAACGACGCTGAGGCAATATCGACGCATCTATGAGCTCAATGGACACAATACTAATGCTGACGTGGAAGCGTGATGAGACCGAAAAGAAACGACGAGAAAGAAAGACGGCGAAGCGCATGAGTATAAGAGTCATAAGAAGAACGACAACCACTACGAAAGTGAGGTCAACGGGAATGATGGTCAATACAATGATGGCGAGTCCATGTGTACAATCGACACGATGCTTTGACCGACGAGACCGAGAAAACACATTAACGTTATATATTTTTGTTCTGAAATCTTGTGGTTCGAAATTACCGTCTCTATGTTTTTCGTTAAAAGAGGGGAAATGATATTGTATTCGAGCTCAAAGAAATTTACTGAATAAACATTGATATTACTTATTTCAATTGTGATTCACTTATCTTTTATTTTGACATTCATGTTGTATAGAAAAAAAAAATCCCTAAAACGATGATTAACCCGAGCAGAAATTTGGTCCGGCTTCAATCCGTCTCATGCCAGGCTGCTCTATCAGCCTGACACGGCCTTGATCAGGATCCGTATCAGGCCCACATCCGGCATGTAACGGAGTTGCAGATCCGGTCCTGATCCGGCACCGATCCAGCACCGATCCGGCCGCGGTCTGGCACTGAATTCCAATTGTCAAATATCAAATGAATAAAATCTATTTAACTTCTTGGAATTAGGTTATTGGCCATGGTATGTTATTAGCTTGCTCATATAATAATCTTTAACAAAAAAAAAATTGCCTCCACCGAGGTTTGAATCTGTAACCTCTCTCAGTAGCCTTCATTGTCAGATTGGACCGAAAAATGTAGAAAAAAAATGTTATTGTATTAAGAGTCATTTTTTAGAGGTTTTTGTAGTTTAAACGATAATTGCGGTCATTTAAAACTAATTTTTAAACCGGGAGTTGCGTTATTAACCTACCTATGTGTCTACCTACCGACCGGACCTAACGAATTAACGCTCTAACCACTACTCTATCGAGCACTTGTGAATTACCTTTACGAATATCTTATATGCAATCCAACCATCAGAAATGAAGATGGTGAATTATAATAAAAATTGTCTTCGTAGTAGATTTAATTTTAAGGTAGTATAGGTTCTCGATTGAAAAATCGATGTAGTAATGATAATAATGATATTAATAATAATAATATCCTATATACATACAAATGAATCCCCATTTCCCTTGGTCACGCCATAATTTGAGAACGACTTTACCGATTTCATTCATCTTTTTTTTTAAGTTTTCTAATACTTTGTAGAAGGTTCTTACGGAAAGAAAAATTAAGAAAATTGCGCAGCAAACTGGAAACTTTCAGAAAACTTAACGACTATTTAACCTTCGCGCGTTTGACAGTTCGTATGATGCTGAAATCCGAATCGTTGGAACGCAACGAAATCAAGTTTAAAAAAAAAAAATTAATTTTCGGTATTGCTCAAGCTTTTCGCGAACATTTGAGACCCAGGCCCCTAACGGCGATCCCTAAAAAGTTTTAAACGATTTTATATGTCTGGAAAGCACCCTTATAGGGGGGTGAAAAACTGAAAAAATCGGAGTTCGTACTGTAAAAAGATAACCATTTTTTTTATGATCGTTATTCGTTGTTCGTCGTTACAAGAGACCCCTAAAAAATTTTGAGCGATTTTCTATGTCCGGAAAGCACCCTTATGGGAGGGTGAAAAACGGAAAAAATCGGACTTCGTATTGTAAAAAGATAACCATTTTTTGTATGATCGTTATTCGTTGTTCGTCGTTACAAGAGATCCCTAAAAAAGTTTGAACGATTTTCTATGTCCGGAAAGCACCCTTATGGGAGGGTGAAAAACGGAAAAAATCGGACTTCGTATTGTAAAAAGATAACCATTTTTTTTATGATCGTTATTCGTTGTTCGTCGTTGAAAGAGATCCCTAAAAAAGTTTGAACGATTTTCTATGTCCGGAAAGCACCCTTATGGGAGGGTGAAAAACGGAAAAAATCGGACTTCGTATTGTAAAAAGATAACCATTTTTTTTATGATCGTTATTCGTTGTTCGTCGTTACAAGAGATCCCTAAAAAAGTTTGAACGATTTTCTATGTCCGGAAAGCACCCTTATGGGAGGGTGAAAAACGGAAAAAATCGGAATTCGTATTGTAAAAAGATAACCATTTTTTTTATGATCGTTATTCGTTGTTCGTCGTTGAAAGAGATCCCTAAAAAAGTTTGAACGATTTTCTATCTCCGGAAAGCACCCTTATGGGAGGGTGGAAAACGGAAAAAATCGGACTTCGTATTGTAAAAAGATAACCATTTTTTTTATGATCGTTTTTCGTTGTTCGTCGTTGAAAGAGATCCCTAAAAAATTTTGAACGATTTTCTATGTCCGGAAAGCACCCTTATGGGAGGGGTGAAAAACTGAAAAAATCGGACTTCCTATTGTAAAAAGATAACCATTTTTTTTATGATCGTTATTCGTTGTTCGTCGTTACAAGAGATCCCTAAAAAAGTTTGAACGATTTTCTATGTCCGGAAAGCACCCTTATGGGAGGGTGAAAAACGGAAAAAATCGGAATTCGTATTGTAAAAAGATAACCATTTTTTTTATGATCGTTATTCGTTGTTCGTCGTTACAAGAGATCCCTAAAAAAGTTTGAACGATTTTCTATGTCCGGAAAGCACCCTTATGGGAGGGTGAAAAACGGAAAAAATCGGAATTCGTATTGTAAAAAGATAACCATTTTTTTTATGATCGTTATTCGTTGTTCGTCGTTACAAGAGATCCCTAAAAAAGTTTGAACGATTTTCTATGTCCGGTAAGCACCCTTATGGGAGGGTGAAAAACGGAAAAAATCGGACTTCGTATTGTAAAAAGATAACCATTTTTTTTATGATCGTTATTCGTTGTTCGTCGTTGAAAGAGATCCCTAAAAAAGTTTGAACGATTTTCTATCTCCGGAAAGCACCCTTATGGGAGGGTGAAAAACGGAAAAAATCGGAATTCGTATTGTAAAAAGATAACCATTTTTTTTATGATCGTTATTCGTTGTTCGTCGTTACAAGAGATCCCTAAAAAAGTTTGAACGATTTTCTATGTCCGGTAAGCACCCTTATGGGAGGGTGAAAAACGGAAAAAATCGGACTTCGTATTGTAAAAAGATAACCATTTTTTTTATGATCGTTATTCGTTGTTCGTCGTTGAAAGAGATCCCTAAAAAAGTTTGAACGATTTTCTATGTCCGGAAAGCACCCTTATGGGAGGGTGAAAAACGGAAAAAATCGGACTTCGTATTGTAAAAAGATAACCATTTTTTTTATGATCGTTATTCGTTGTTCGTCGTTGAAAGAGATCCCTAAAAAATTTTGAACGATTTTCTATGTCCGGAAAGCACCCTTATGGGAGGGGTGAAAAACTGAAAAAATCGGACTTCCTATTGTAAAAAGATAACCATTTTTTTTATGTTCGTTATTCGTTGTTCGTCGTTACAAGAGATCCCTAAAAAAGTTTGAACGATTTTCTATGTCCGGAAAGCACCCTTATGGGAGGGTGAAAAACGGAAAAAATCGGACTTCGTATTGTAAAAAGATAACCATTTTTTTTATGATCGTTATTCGTTGTTCGTCGTTGAAAGAGATCCCTAAAAAATTTTGAACGATTTTCTATGTCCGGAAAGCACCCTTATGGGAGGGGTAAAAAACTGAAAAAATCGGACTTCCTATTGTAAAAAGATAACCATTTTTTTTATGATCGTTATTCGTTGTTCGTCGTTACAAGAGATCCCTAAAAAAGTTTGAACGATTTTCTATGTCCGGAAAGCACCCTTATGGGAGGGTGAAAAACGGAAAAAATCGGAATTCGTATTGTAAAAAGATAACCATTTTTTTTATGATCGTTATTCGTTGTTCGTCGTTACAAGAGATCCCTAAAAAAGTTTGAACGATTTTCTATGTCCGGTAAGCACCCTTATGGGAGGGTGAAAAACGGAAAAAATCGGACTTCGTATTGTAAAAAGATAACCATTTTTTTTATGATCGTTATTCGTTGTTCGTCGTTGAAAGAGATCCCTAAAAAATTTTGAACGATTTTCTATGTCCGGAAAGCACCCTTATGGGAGGGGTGAAAAACTGAAAAAATCGGACTTCCTATTGTAAAAAGATAACCATTTTTTTTATGATCGTTATTCGTTGTTCGTCGTTACAAGAGATCCCTAAAAAAGTTTGAACGATTTTCTATGTCCGGAAAGCACCCTTATGGGAGGGTGAAAAACGGAAAAAATCGGAATTCGTATTGTAAAAAGATAACCATTTTTTTTATGATCGTTATTCGTTGTTCGTCGTTGAAAGAGATCCCTAAAAAAGTTTGAACGATTTTCTATCTCCGGAAAGCACCCTTATGGGAGGGTGGAAAACGGAAAAAATCGGACTTCGTATTGTAAAAAGATAACCATTTTTTTTATGATCGTTATTCGTTGTTCGTCGTTGAAAGAGATCCCTAAAAAATTTTGAACGATTTTCTATGTCCGGAAAGCACCCTTATGGGAGGGGTGAAAAACTGAAAAAATCGGACTTCCTATTGTAAAAAGATAACCATTTTTTTTATGATCGTTATTCGTTGTTCGTCGTTACAAGAGATCCCTAAAAAAGTTTGAACGATTTTCTATGTCCGGAAAGCACCCTTATGGGAGGGTGAAAAACGGAAAAAATCGGAATTCGTATTGTAAAAAGATAACCATTTTTTTTATGATCGTTATTCGTTGTTCGTCGTTGAAAGAGATCCCTAAAAAAGTTTGAACGATTTTCTATCTCCGGAAAGCACCCTTATGGGAGGGTGGAAAACGGAAAAAATCGGACTTCGTATTGTAAAAAGATAACCATTTTTTTTATGATCGTTATTCGTTGTTCGTCGTTGAAAGAGATCCCTAAAAAATTTTGAACGATTTTCTATGTCCGGAAAGCACCCTTATGGGAGGGGTGAAAAACTGAAAAAATCGGACTTCCTATTGTAAAAAGATAACCATTTTTTTTATGATCGTTATTCGTTGTTCGTCGTTACAAGAGATCCCTAAAAAAGTTTGAACGATTTTCTATGTCCGGAAAGCACCCTTATGGGAGGGTGAAAAACGGAAAAAATCGGACTTCGTATTGTAAAAAGATAACCATTTTTTTTATGATCGTTATTCGTTGTTCGTCGTTGAAAGAGATCCCTAAAAAATTTTGAACGATTTTCTATGTCCGGAAAGCACCCTTATGGGAGGGTGAAAAACTGAAAAAATCGGACTTCCTATTGTAAAAAGATAACCATTTTTTTTACGATCGTTATTCGTTGTTCGTCGTTGAAAGAGACCCCTTAAAAATGTTGAGCGATTTTCTATGTCCGGAAAGCACCCTTATGGGAATTTAATAGATGCATCGGTCGGCATCTATCGATCAAAAAATTCATTGTGTAAGCGATAAATTCAAATTCAAACATTCGCGCCTATGAGTCTACCTACTTATAGGCTACACAGAGGTAACCCTATAGCAGAGAGAAGTGTTCTGTGAAGTGTTCTTATCTCAGGAAATACTAATCCGATTTGAAAAATTCTTTTTGCATTAGATAGCCCGTTTATTCGGAAAGGCTTTAGGCCATATAACTTTATGCTATAACCCTAATCTCACTATCTTACTGCTATACTACTATATCTATACTATACTATAATAAAGCTAGAGAGTTTGTTTGTTTGAACGCGCTAATCTCAGAAAATACTAATCCGATCTGAAAATTTCTTTTCGCATCGGATAGCCCATTTGTTCAGGTAAGCTTTATGTCATATAATAATAATAATAATATAAATACTATATTATAATTTTTTTTCATTATTAGTATTTCCAGTCTATATTTTTCGGTTGTTTGAAAAACTCAGAAAAAGTGCTTCGCGTTCAGTAGTGGGTAGACACACCAGTAAACGGCTAAGCGGTCAGCCATCCCAGTAATGACTGCGGCGAATACTACTTAACACAGCAGACCGCCGAAGCCGCGAACCGACCGCGCATCCACTGCTGTCAATCTTATGATTATTGTTATTATTGTTATTATTATTATCATTATTATTATTATTAATATTATCTAAATGTCAATTGATCAATATCTTAAGAAGGGTTATTCGAAATAATACGACACAGAGATTTCCCAAATGAGTATCCTCCGACTATCCCATTAAATCGTCTGAAAAACTCATTTTAATGCAAAATTTCATATTGTGTTGACAAGGAACTTGTGTTAACACAAGTTCATTGTCAACTTCTGAGGCTGCGCTGATAATTCATGCCGTATCAGAATAGGATCCGCCCCTGATCTGGCCGTGATCCGGTTAGCCTGATCAGGATTTGCCACGGACGCCTTAGCTGCATCTGATTCGGTCCTGATATGTGTAATGTAAGGCTAACCTGAAAATTCACGCAGTATCAGAATATGATCCGCCTCTGATCTCGGCGTCATTCGGTTAGCCTGATCAGGCTGACCTCATCGATTCCTGATCGGGGCCTGATCCTATATCAGGCCAGCCGGAACAAATTTCTCCTCGGGAAAATATTTACAAGGACTTTCATACTGGTCGACCACTGCATATTACATGTCAATCAAAATTTTGTATGGCATACAAGATGAGCTGGTCGACCGATTCTTGTCAAATTCAATACCAACCAGTCTTCAAGGGGACAGGCTCATGTTTGAGAGTAGTAAATATACGCTTTGTTTCTATTTTGATCCAAAAGAAAATCGTACAGACAATTTCAAAAGAGAACTTGTTCAAAATGCTGTTCTGATCGCGTAAGACAATATTCAGCTCGGCATATAACAAATTGAAAACGGAGTTCAATGAAGCACTGGGAGTACGTTAGAATGTATTACAACATTTAAATTCAAACACAAAATAAATTCGGGGACGAGTGCGACAGTCGTCGAGCGTTAGTGCGGCGCGATCCCTTATCAAATGAGCAAACAAGCCGAAGCGACGAAAAATAGCAGCCGAGGAAAATAATATTATGGTTTTACAAAAGCGACAACTGAACAGGCATCATTATACGCCTCGTTCATACACCGCCGTATGTAGGACGGTCTTATGTCATGGAAGGAAAACACGCGTGGAAAAGACACTAGATCCATTTGACAAGTGCAAATACCGCTTGAGTTGAATGACGTATCGGCATATATGTATGTACCTGTTTTGATGAAACCACTGGAAGGAATGAATTGAAAGGGCCGTATGATGAAAGCAACCGTAATGTTTTTTTCTTCATTTGATATTTTTCGTCGTTTGGCCTCGTTTGCTCATTTGATATCGAATTGCGTCGTATTAACGCTCAGGGACTTTCGTACTCGTCTACGAACATATTTTGTGTTTAAATTGAAATGGTATAATACATTTTAACGTACTTCCAGTGCTTAATTGAATTCCTCCTTCAATTTGTTATACACCGAGCTGAATATTTTATCACGTGATCAGAAAAGCATTGTGAACAAGTTCTCTTTTGGATTTGTCTATACGATTTTTTTCTAAATGAAAATAAATACAAAACGTATACGAGGTCTGTTCAAAAAGTATCGCGAATTTTGAATTTTCGCGGGCTACGTATATTCGACTTTCGATTTTTTTTGTGGCGTTAGGTTGGTACTCATGTCCCTCACTTATGCTGAAAAATCGGCCATTTTGAATGTTTAGTTAATTGTTGACCGGTAACGGTAACGGTTATCTTTTCCTTTTACCCAAGACAAAAAAAAAACCTAGTGTGTCGTGACGCACGATTGAAGTGAAACTTCTTGTATGTATTCGTAAAGGGAAGGGGTAAGATGTTGATGAGGATAGTGAGCAGGAGAGAGATTAAAAAACACATTAAATCACTGAGTTAACAAATGGTAATTAATTGATATTTTTTTATTGAGAATTTTGTTTTCTGAAAAAACTTCACGTATTTCCAACTGGGTTATCCGTCAGCGGTGTATTTGAATGTACAATATTAACAATTGGATTATGATAGCTGAAGTATGAAATAAAATGTTTCAGCTCTATATTGTGCAAATTTCTCGCAAAAACCGCGTCGATTGTTGTGCTACCTTTTGTCGTGGGATCATTTCTACCGTTAATCATTTTAAATGCAAATTTGTCATTTAGAAAGTCTAGTAATGCTTGAGACTCTGGGTTGGAAAAATTGACGTTGAAATCTCCAGCAAGAATTACTGGTTATTCTGCGTAATCTACAGGTTCTCCAATAAGTTCTGCGAGTGCTTGGGAACCTGCAATCGACAGTGGCAATAAAGATTTACCGAGGAACAGTTTGATGTCACGGATTGCAGAATTGGGTGATACGTAGACTGCTATTAAAATCAGTTTTTGTGTTAAATTCGCGATTCCTGTTCCTGAAATAACGATTCCTGAAATCGTTATTTCAGGGTCACTCATGTAAAGAGCCTTTATATCCAGATGAGGCGTAACAATATGACAATTGTTTCCTTGATTATGATAAATGGTAACGCCTGAATTTCTTTTTTTATTACGCTGAAATCTAACGACAAAATCAAAGTTTGGAATCGGTACAGGAGGATGATTGTCGTCCGTGAATGTCTCTGACAGCATTAAAATATCGGTAAGAGAGTCGCGTCTTCAGGGGAAAGACGCAACTCTCATAGGCTATTTCGATTTAGCGTCGGACGCAATATCATAGCGTCCGACGCAAAACTGAAGTAGCCAATTACAAGGAAGATTCCAGCGGAAAGGCGCGACTTCCATAGGCTATTTTGGTTTTGCGCCGGACGCTATGATATTGCGTCTGATTTCTCTCTCGCACCGACTCTCTATCCTTATTCCCCCGTATGTATCTTTCTATCCCCTCTACGCATGCGTCAACCAACTCGCTTTCCTTATTGGATGCACACGCTAGCATTGAATGCCACGCGTGAGCGGTCACGCATAACGCGTTAAACGACTATACTCGATTAATTAAGAAGTTTCACTTAAAAAAGAATACATTTGATATAAACCGATTCCGCAAATACATCTGGTACGAGAATATTAATTTTATAAGACAAAAATACATTAACAATTATAGGAGAAAAATCTTGCATTGTCCCACCTCTCAACGAGTTTTCCGCTTAACGACAGCTTTTAAACATACGCATATTCCCCTGTGTCGGAATCTTTAAGATTATGAGAGAAGACAAATTTTATTCACAACGGTGACGAATAAAGACAATTCTCCCGTTTAAGGACTGACATACCCCTGCGCGCGCTGAAAACACAGTACATTTGAAAAATTATTATAACGGTTATATGGGGGGGAAAAGTTAAATTGTTGATTTCACATTTTTTATTAACTTTTCAAATGTGAGAAAAAAATTTTTTATTTATTTTTCTTAAATATTAACATTACTTTTTACGTGTATAAATGGACTACCGATGAAAGCCATGGCGCATCCTTGTCGACAACACAACTCCACCAAAGATTATCCAATTTGCAAAAATAAAAAAGAATGTAGTAGTAATAGTCTGACGGAGGGATTTTTTTTTAATCAAAAATAAAGAAATTACAGTATTTCAAACTTTAGTATGGAATTTAAAAAAAAAATTGTGTTTCATGATTTATAAAAAATTGTCCAACTAAATAATTAAAAAAACTTCTCGTCAGACTGTAGAGAAAATAATTGTCAAGATGAAAAAGAAAAAAAAAAAGTTAAAAAATATTAAAAATTGACTGTGTTATCGCTGATCTGTCTAAAAACATCGCTTCGAGAAAAACGCGTTTAAATAATGTTAATGGTAAAAAAAAAAAATTCCCATAATTGAAATGTTAGTAAAATAAGTGGAATCAACAATTAAATTTTTTTTTCACCATGTAACCCTTATGGGTAAGCTAAACAAACCTCGCGATTTGCCACTAATATGATATGGATCACCCAGGATTTTAATGAGGGGAAGATAAACTGACCAATCAGCATCTACAAAGCCCCACTGATATAACACAGAACCAATATAAATCTACGATGTCCCACTAATATGATATGGATCAGTCACGACTTTAATGAAGCGAAAATAAACAGACTAATCAGCATCTGTGAAGCCCCACTGCTTTAACACAGAACGGCAAGTTTAGTATAAAAATCTCCTAAAATGGGATCCGGGAGCCACTTTCCCCCGGAATTTTTGCCGAGTAAGTTATATCTACGAAACGCGAATCTTCGTTGATTTTTTTCCACCAGTTGGAACTTGTAATATTTTTCGACCTCTTTTCGTTTTTGGTTTTGAACTATTCCGCGCCGATACGAGTTGGGACTTAGAATATTCTTGTCGTCACTTCAAACAATTCGGCCTTTTTCGACATACGACTCGTAAAAATAGAAGTTGAAATATTGTTTCGAGTTATCCAGCTTGTTCAAAGCCATTGCGCGTATTCTATTTTTGTATCGAATTTAATTTCATTAAATTTTGTCATTTTATCAACAATAACCTAATTTTAATTTTCTATTGTAAGCTCTTAGTTGCGAGTTGCTACATTCCCGATTATAAACGTATAATTTTTGGTGAAAATAAAACTTGGAATCTTTCACACGTTTTCTAGTCAATAACGTCGTCCCTCAACGAATTTTGGAACTTCAATCATCACTATCGCTTAACCTCATCAGTTCCTGTCTCTTCAAATATAAAGTAAGTAATTTTTATTTATCTTACCCCATTTATCTTAGTCCATTTGTCGGTGATTCACTATTAATTTTCCTCTTCGATTTCAATGAATTATTCGTACCTAAAAAATATTTTTGAAGTGAAACTTTTTATCGCTCGGTAGGCGTAATTTGACGAACGCGTAACGAAAAAGCGACACCGAGAGAATGGGGGTAGAGACACGTGATCAACCGTTCTGCTTGAATGGGGGAAACGCACTACTTTCACCCATACTGTATGGTTATTCCAAGTGAAACGCATAACGAAAACAGCGACATCGAGTATACTTATATATATTTATGTTCTCTGTACTGTTCACTGTTCTCACATTCACGACGGCACCTCTCGGGTCTATCGCTGAGAAAAGTATGGCCGCGCTAGCTGTTTGCCGTGCGATACAGCTCTCGCCAAAGTGCCTCTCATGCGATGTACACGTGTGTTACTGCTGCTTATAGTGTGTATTCCATTATTTCATCAGTTCTCTCGTAGTGTTTTCCCACAGTGATAATTAGTTCAATGTGATTTATTAAACAATAAATTAAAGCAGATTATAGTGGAGAAGGAGATAAAGAGGGATTATTCCGTAAAAGAAACACTTTTCTTCATTAATACTCGTAGAAGATATTTGTTAAAGCTGTTTATATACTCGCTATATCAACGTGAGTGATGCGCGTAGACTTGACTTCGACTTTGACTCGACAAGACTAGACGGAGACGTTCACTAGGCTGACAGTTCGCGTGAGCGTCGCTTGCCACTCGTGTACATAAGACGTTGGAGAATGCCCGACTGTCGTTCGGCTCGCTACGGAGAACTCGCCAGCTCGCGCAGGCCCGCGACATTACATTGTTCGCGCCGAAATTCGATTAACACTTCATCTTAACAATAAATAAAGTCATTTTAAGTAAACGAACCAACGACAAGATACGGCACCACAATTAATGCTGTGTCTGCAATGAATTTAGGCAATCTACAGTCTAAAGTATTTATATCGAATTTTTCATTTCATAAACCTATTGTATCATTTTTGGATATTGAAACTGATGAATAAATATTTTGTAAGCGCAGATCAAAGACGAAATTTGTTTTGTCGTGCGTCTCATCTTCACCTAATCTCACTTCATGAAACAAAATTTGGATAAAATGACTTTCCAAAAGTTACGCCTACCAAAGGGATGAAAAAGTTTCACTTTTAACGCGCGGGATTTCACGCAATTTTTTTTTTTTAATTCGGGGATAATCAATCATCATCGAAACGCTTGTTTCAATTTCAACGAATACTCTAAGGCCTTGAAACGTTAGTTGTTACGGTGAAAATACTTGCATTTGATTTTTAAAAAGAAATGAGATCTATACGGTAGTATAGTAGACTTCGGCACAGTTTAAAAACTTTTTTTCAATACTTGGCGTCAAGACGCTGCCGCGTCTCTTGATTCGTGGAGTATACAATATGCGTAGTATAAGTATATGCTCAAGAACTATATAATACTCGAGATGACTAATGCTCGAGGAGCTCTAGTAGACTACTGTCCCATTATGCGGGCCTGGTATATATAGGAGTCTCGTGATTTAGGAGAGGGGAGACTTTATTGCTGCTAACAGTTAGCATTCCAATAGGCCCTATTCGGCGTAATTTCCCGAAAGGTTATACTTAGAAAAGGCAGTTTGGGACTGTTTCCAGGAGTAGTAAAAGGGGAGTTTCTTCTTGATTATAAAGACTAGAGAGTAGAGATTCTCAGTCAAATTCAAACGTGACATTCGTCAAAAAGTATTAATAGTTCACAAAAACTCAGTATTTGACATAGCAGATGTATTGTTTACATAGAAAAAAAACTGATGATTAGAAACATACATATACTCAATTGGCATTTGGCATCATGCATATCAGTTTGGATATGGTGACAATAGCGAGCTCGACTTCTCGAGCAACATCTTATGCATTTCCACAACCACCTAAATCAATATACAACGTGCTAGAAAATGACCGCTGTTTGTCTTCCCGAAAAAACGTGAATCCCGGAAACTTGTGCGTCCGAAAGCAAATGGTCTATAATATACTTAATTTAAAACAAAATCCTGTTTGCACTATGTTCAAGTTACCGGAGTCATTAATTATTTTCGATTTAGTGATGGTTTATTTAACATTTTAATAAATACATAAACACATTTATAAATCGTCGAATTTATTGCAAAACTGCCTAAAAATACATTTTAACTTGTTGTCTTGACTATAAAATCCAGAATAATTGTCTAGATACACATTTTTCGTAATTTTCCGTGGTGAAATTTGGTAGGTTCGTACATTTCGAAGGGTATGAGATTCTTGGCCCACGCGAAATATCAAAAACCGTTTTATTCGTATCGTGTAAACAACAAGGGGCGAGATTGAAGTGGCATAATTGCTGAAAAATTATAAATATAATAGTAGGTTATGTGATAGGTTGACGTTATGAGTAATAGTTTAGTAATTGCTTATTGTTCGAAGTCATTTATTTAGCCATAGAGTGACGAGTAATATTTTTCTGACATTGAGATTAGATATGACACGTCGTATAGGACGTTTATATCCAATTGTCACAGTTGATTCTGTCCACCCACAACCATGAGTGGTAATAATCCCGATTGTCAGATCTTACTAAAAACATTAAATTTCACCAAAAAATAAATGATAATTTAGGGTTTACTACTGTTTCCCGTGCTAACTAGTGCTGGCTGACTTGGGCAGGCTGAGAATGAGCGGTCATATAGAATAAGCCACGCCTCCGTGGTAATGCCCAATAATCGATATATTTTTATTAATCGCCGAAAAGTTGAGTATATGTCGAATATACCCCTGGATATATCCAATTCCCACATTAGATCAATTACGATGTTTATAACAAGGCAAGCGGTAATATCGTCGTTTCAAAGTTAAATACATACACCGTTTGAGTTGAGAATCCAAAAATTTATTGAATATAAGTAAATCAATTTTTTTTTCGGTTTAATTCCCTAATGTCATTTTTTTCTTTGCAATGACCACTTATTCATCTATTTTTCTTTGTTCCAACGTTCATCATCAAATTTGGTAAGTTTAATGCTTGAAAAAACGTTCGTGCGAATTAGAAACTTGAACATTCCTTCCTCATTATTTCATTTCGCTCAAAAATCCCTTGCCTTATACTAGTAAAGTATTTGTCTTTTGGAAAAAATTAAATTGAGACAAGAACCGGTTTTCTTTAAATCGTTTCGAATCATCGGAAACGTGTATTCTACCACAAGATTTGCCGAACTGTCAAATTCACATACTCATTACCGAACGGAAGTGTCACATTTAAAGTTCGTTACGAGATTATTTCGGTGTCCAGCCTAAATCGCCCTCGACGGAAATCTCCCCGGGCGACCCACGTAGAAAAATTGTAACGGCCGAGCGTTGGGCCAATACTGGTTGCCGTAGTGCCGGTACTGGCTGCCAGTATTGGGCCAGTACAGCTTCGGTACAGGAGTGTAATAGCCGGCCGTTAAGCTGACACCAACGGTCGAGCCAGTACCGGTTATTTAATTGGCCCGAACTTTGGCCCGGACTTTGGCTCTGACTTTGGCCCAGATCTGGCAAACTTCTGGCTTACTACTGGCACCAACGGTCGCCAATACTAAATAACCATTACTGGTTATTTCATTGGGTCGGATCTTGGCAGACGATTTTGCCGACGGTGCAAATTACATCTCAGCGAGAAATAGCAAGTTAAATAGATATCGAATCGACGTCTTTTAGACACTTTTGGCGTCTAGGGGACGTCGATCCAATGTCTATTTAAATTCTATTTCTCTCTGGGAGTAATTTATATTTCTTTTTACCACGTTACCAGATGTTTCCCAAGCAGCACACGTACGTCCAAAGGATGTACTTTGGACGTAAGGACGTTCTTCGGATGTTTTTTAGGACGTCCTTTGGATGTCTGTGTTGTCTGGGTTGTTTATGCATAAATGTTTGATAATTAAATGCACTTGATATATACTAAATACTCGGAGTAGTTTTTACTAATAACAGACTAAGTACATATACAGGTCTAAAATACGTACTTAAATGTTTATAGAACAGTGTTTATAAAATATAGGCTATATGAAGCAAATATTACACTAAAAAATATTGTATTAATCGTGCAATTTCAAGTTCGAGGCAAATTATAATTCAACAATTTGGTTGTTTGCAAAATAATGGACTTTTGATCAGAATAACCCAATTTACAATTACATTACAGAACGCAACTGTTAAAGTGAAATACTCTCAGTATTGACATTTTCTATAGCCCGGTACTAAGCCTGTACCGAAGCCAGAGCTTGGCCGTATTTCATAGCCTATTTTGGCCCAGATCTGGTTATTATACCGGCCCGTAGTGCGGCCAGATTGACAACCAGTACTGGCACAAGACGATATTTTATACTGACCCAGCCGGCTTGGCCAGATTGTCAGCCAGTACTGAAACAATACTGGCTGCCAAAGTTTGGCCGCCAATACCGGCACAAAGCTTGGCCAGTAGAATTCAACCGGTACTGGCATAAGACTGTATTTTATACTGGCCCGTAGTATGGCCCGTAGTACGGCCCGTAGTATGGCCCGCAGTATGGCCCGTAGTACGGCCCGTAGTATGGCCCGCAGTATGGCCCATAGTATGGCCAGATAGTCAGCCAGTACGGGGCCATTACTGGCGGCCAATATTGGCCCAAAGCTTGGCCAGTAGAATTATACTGGCAATTTCTACGTGGGGAAATTCTCCTTAGCGTATAGAATTTCTTTTATATTCGCGGCACATCATGCGCGACTATAGAGTCGCGCACGATTTGTCATTGTAGGTTGTAGGTCTCGAGCCGGGCTGCCTTCTGGTTAGCGAAATATAGGGTATGTTATGTATTGTATAGATTATAGATATAGAGTTGTGGTCTCGCTCTGTCTCTGCGTGCTATATCGGACTGTGTAATGTGATGATCATAAGTGTGTGATATAGTAAGCATGATTATTGACAATAAGATTACAATAATAATATTATAATGACTATAATACCTGTAATAACGATATTATATAAGTATATGATATAATTTCTTGTAGATTGTTCTGTGCACGGCTCAATATTGTTTGGGGGGAGATTTTGCGCAGAGAGATTTAATCCGGGAGCCGAGATTTCGAAGTTTCGATATTTTTGTTAACTCCCATTAACTTTATAAGGTTTTTATAGATTTTTTTATAGTGATTAACTATATATTCATTAAATCGAACATAATTAATATCTCCGGCATCTTTAAACACTGCAAATAGAATTTTTTATAACTCAAGTATGTTATAGACCATTTGTTTCCCGACGCACACTATTCCGGAATTTTACGATTTTGCAGAAGGACAAAACATATGTCACTCTCAAGCACGTCGTATATTCATTTATGTGTTTGCGAAAATGCATAAAATATTACGTAAAAATTCGAGCGCGTTATTGTCAACGTATCTAACCTGAAGGGAAACCCATATGACAATCATATTATATGGAAATTTATAATTATCAGTTTTTTTTCTATGCAAACGAAACAAACCAAACCGAACCATTAGACCGAATGAGGGAGTCATTAGCAAACGAAAGTGCTATATTTAAAATTCCTTACGAGATTTCGGTGTTTCGATATTTCAGTTGACTCCCATCAACTTTGTAAGGCGTTTATAGATTTTTTATAACGATAGCTATATATTAATCAAATCAACCGACAGTATTGGACGCGTGGCCGGTACGCTGCTTCGGCGATCTCCCATGTTAAGCGGTATTGACCGCGCTCGGTACTGGGATGCGTGACCGCTTAGCCGTGCACCGGCTTGCACGCCGATTACTGAGCGGGAGGCAGTTTTTCTGAGTTTCCGATCATTAGACAACTGAAACTCAGAAAAAAATAAAAGCCGCCTGTATCGGCACAGGTTTTCCGCAGTTTGCCTGTGCCCATGGCAAATGCGATACAGTGTAGGTAAGACATCGGCAGGCGCAATGCAAGTTAAGTTAGGTTAGCTAAGCGTGGGTAGTGAGTGATAGGCGGAAAAATGAAAAAAAAAATGAATTGAGAAGGGTCGTACGTACAAACCTGAAAAGGGTATACGTTGGCATGAAAATTAATGAAAAATATTTTCTTAATCCGCATAAATGTAGTTCTCGTTAAGAAGAGATATTTTTTTAAATTAATTTTTCTCAAAATGGCGGCATGTTAAAAAAAATTTGGTTTTTTCGGGTAAGGCCTTACATACGTCGAGAATTTTCAAAAAATCGATTTTTTTTTGTTTACAGATTATTATTCCTTATAGTCTTAGGCGTATTTCTGTGTAAGCTCATTGTAAAAATTCCCCATAGTTCAAAAGTTATTGTAGATAATGTGACTGCCCGACGAAAGGACAAAGGTCTGACGCGAGCCTACCTGAGTTGAGTACAACAAAAGAGGCCAGAACAATTCGTCGATTAGAAAAAAATAAACAACAACAATTTTTTACTGACAAGGAAGGCGTACAATATGAAGCTGGAATGGGAGGTTAGACGTAAGTTAACTAAATAAATTTAAAAAATTCATAAAGTTCGTGCTCCAGCCGCGCGCGACTTCGAGCGAAACGCGCTTGAAACTTTAAACGCGTTTTTCTCAAAACTACTTTTTCTGACACGGTCGGCATGATAACTCGTACGGTTTTTAATATTTTTTGATGATTTTTTTTTTTTAATATTCGGAATTGTTTTTTCTATAGTCTGTCGAGCCGGATTTTTAAAATTATAATTAGAAAATTTTATAAAAACAATTAAAGTGTGACTTTTTTGACACAAACTTAACATTTTTTTTTAAATTACCGTAAATTGTTTAATTTTTCGAATTTCAAAAATCCGGCTCGACAGACTATAACTACTACCTTATTTTACAAGAATTTCTTTGCATTTTGCAGATCCGTCAACATTTGAGGAAGAAATACTGCCGACCGTGGAGCAACTTTTTTTTTACAGTGCTTCAAAAAATGTGATTTTTCATGTCGTAATTTTTGAAAAAAAAAATTGAAATAAATTTTTTTACAAACTTAACACAGTAATAAACAATGTGTAAGAATTTTTTTATCAATTTCTATTTCTATCCCTCCTAAAAACAGTTTTTCTTTTGGTACGTTTTCGGTACCGCTGGACGTATGTAAGGCCTTAAATTCGCTAAATTCCCGAATCTCATTTTTTTTCTACGCAATAACCATTTATTATTAATTTCAATCAATAGATCCACGGACAAGGAACATAACATGATGCTATTTGACTTCGTTCTGACCACCGTGGTCCTCATGAACATCATCGAGCTGACGAAGACCCAGATCGTCGAGGAAAGGCCAAGCCTAATATTATGCATTAGTAATGGAACTGTCGAAAGTCTAAAAGAATCCACAAACGCCGGGCCTCTAAAAAATCACTGCCGGAAGTTCGGTTTCGCTAACAATGGGGATTTTCTGATTTTGGCGGGATTGGAAATATCCAGATTTTTGAATAACTGGTATGACGTTAATTCAGGTGATAATCTGATTCTGGAACTTCGTGCCAATAACATCGTTGATGTACGGAGTGAAATTCTGAACAATCTGCCGGACCGTATACGACACGTGAATCTGGCTGCGAATAAGATCGAGCGTTTGAGAAAGGGAATGATCGCCAATGCATTTTTGCGGGGATTAACTCTTCGCAACAACTCCATTAGCGAGATCGAGGAGGATGCCTTCGAGAAGTCGACGTTCTCGTTTCTGGACTTGGGTGAAAATCGACTCACGAACACAAAATTCATGGCGACTTTGCCGTCTAATCTAGTTGAATTATTGCTGGATAACAATCAGATCGGGGACATATGCGGTCGGCTCTCCCGCAGGCTCAAGAAGCTAGCTAATCTCGATCTCTCCGGTAACAATATAACCGCGCTCAAAAACTCATCCCGGCTTCAACTTTCCTCTCTGCAGCAGTTAGATTTGGGAAGAAATAACCTGATAAAGATCGAACCAGGTTTCTTTCAGGATCTAGAAAGTCTGGAAACCCTATATCTCGACGCGAACAAATTAAGTGTGCTCGATAAGGACGTGTTCAACGGCCTTAAGATGATAGAAGCTATCTATCTTGATGACAACAGGTTAACAACAATTCCGATTGGCTTTCTGCGCGGTGTGCCGGAAACCCTGAATGCACTCCATCTGTGTTGCAATAAGATTGAAACTCTGAAAAATGGAACATTCTCCGCAGTGCCAAAATCTTATCTGGATCTCAGTCGCAATAGAATAACGACAATCGAGACAGGAAGTTTAAATTTGCCGGAACTTCGGGAGTTATCGCTAGACGACAATGTGTTGAGCGAAATGAATAGTGAGTCTTTCGTTGATCTCGAAAAACTGGAGTATCTGGGGTTGGAAAATAACAATATCACGAACATCAAGGGGGATTTCCTGAAAAACCTGCGCCATCTTAATCGGGTGATCATCTCGAAAAATATTATTGCGAATTTGGGAAACGATACTTATTTCATAAGGGTCTAGGAAGAGGAGACTCACGACGATTTGGATGATGAACTGTCTGACGATGAGTAAGACGATTGGTGAGGGGCTATGACCAAAACATGGTCGATGAATCGATGTTGTTGCTATTATTATAATTATTGCGTTGCAAAATATATTCGATAATCACTTCAATTTGTAAATGAAGTGCACATGTTTTGGACTGTCAAAGGAATTGTCTTGTATGACAAATAAACAATTTTTCGGATTGGACTTATAAATAAAATATTAATATAATTGAAAAATATTTATTTCCCTTTTCATCCGTCATTAGTATTATTACGAAGTATTTTTTTTAAATATCATTAGTGTTTCCAAAAACAGACAACAGTGGACGGGCGGTCAATGCGCGGCTCTGACGATCACCTAAGCTAAGCAGCTTTGGTCGCGGTTACTACTTGGATGGGTGACCCGCTCAGTTGTGCACTAACTGGCACGCCGACTGTAGAGTGGGAGGCAGTTTTGGTGAATTTCTGATTTAGCAAATACACCTGAAACTCAGTTGAAACAAAACCGTCTACATCCACACGGGCTTTCTGCAATTTCCCTGTGCCCATGGCAATGGAAGTTAGATTAGCTTAGCGATGTGCGGGTAGGCTGTAATAGGGGGAAAAATGAAAAAAAATGGAATTCGCCCATTTTGAATTGTTAAAAAAAAAATGCCTTGTAATAGTTAAATATAGAAAATAAACTCTACGCTAAGTTTCAAAAACATCGAATGGATTATTCTTTAAGGTCTGGTCTAGAGCGAGATTTTTCACGTCATTTCTAATGTGCAATAACGTTAAAACTGTCGAAGTTGTCTTGATGAAAATTTACACGTGCATTTATTGATCCTTAGAGAATACTTGTACATTAAAAAAAAAATTATTTTAAATATTTTCATGTAGTTCTTTGCCTTGTTGCCACATGATGCGCCGAAATCGGCGCCCACTCTGGACGATGTTGTATGCATCTGAAAAAAAAAATATATATATTCTCAATCTGTATGAGTATTCTGAGCACTGGTAGCAGAATTGGTACTTAAAAAAAATTTTTGACAAAATAGCGGCCTGTTGAACTTTCGTTAATGATATTTCATACATTTTCGGGTATTCGACGAGTTATAAAATGACGGCAAAATTATTGTTCGACTCAATTCTGCTACCAGTCCTCAGAAACAGGCTACCTAAGGTACGTGCAAAATTTGAGCTCGATCGGTCCATTAGTTATCGAGATATCGTGGGCGCCGATTTGGAAAACATAGTTCTGAGATAAACGCGTTCAAAGTTTTGACACCGTCGCGCGCGCGCCGCGCTACCTGAGCGCGCGGCTTGCTTAGAATTTTTATTTCTCGGCTAATTTTTGAAATATCATTAAACGGTTTTCAGGAGCGTATGAAGGAAGGTCTAAGGAATAAGAAAATAAAAAAATAAAAATCGATTTTTTTTAATTTCTAGACCAGACTACCGCATTAACAAAAAAATTAATCAAAATCGACTAAGACTCACGATCTCTCCCGCCCTTAAGAATTTTGACGAGCCGTACCACAGATGTCTATACTACTCCATTAAAAAGTTAAAAAGTTAAAAATGAACGCCAAGTAATCAGAAAATGTGTCCAATCTAGAAACAAAAAACTTACGACTTCAAAAATCGTTTTCTAATATCTAATAAAAAGTGAAAAGAAATCATTTCATAAATTAGCCAAGTAAACTACTACTCCGTCCGCCAATCAACCTGCCCCCTTTTGTACGGTATGCCACAAAAGTCTACTGAAAATGCTGTACAAAAACTTGGCGTGCATGGTTAAGACAAATAACCCCGGAAAGATCCAGGCGGTCCGGTGTTCTTTCCGCACAAACAACATACTCGTTTAGTGAGAAACTAATTTCTTTAATGTTCCAACATATTTTTTTCTCGGATATGGTGATATAAGCGTTCAGTGTAAGTCACATTGGAACATGTAACCAAAATTGAACGCCTTGGAAATCGTACTATCACCAAAGAAATTAAAATTTGATCACAATAACCGATTATTCACTTTGCCATATCTATCAAAAGATTTATTATGGGAGAGCGGGATAATGGCGAATACCTAAGAGCAGTGTTGAATATTCCCGATACAATTCAAGCAGTCGGAATAAACGAAAAATTAAATTTTGTTATTAGAAAAATAGAACGCAATGGTTGCAAAATTTTTGTTCGGTATCATTATGTATAACGCTATTACACCATAATATGAATAGAGTGAAAAATGTTTTAAAGTTTTCAGAATGAAACATAAAACGTCTTGAAAAAGGTATTGAGCCTATGCCAACCTTCCATGTATAACGCCATTCAATCCTTTCGTACCCAACTTCGATGATACCGCCGCGCCGATCCGACTCCCATTGCGTTCAACCGCCATGAAAGGTCGAATGACCCAGCTACGCCATCTCACGCTCTCCCTCAGTGTACTGAGATCACTTACTACGGTATTTCTCTCGTACTCGTAGGACCTGGACACGAGGTGGTTTCGATTGATGTTCACACAAATGACATGCGTTAGATCCGGTTCAATCTACTGCAGGTACACAGAGGCGGCGGCCCCTTCGCCGAGCTTATTGTTCTTAACCATGCACGCCAAGTTTTTGTACAGCATTTTCAGTAGACTTTTGTGGCATACCGTACAAAAGGGGGCAGGGTGATTGGCAGAAGGAGTAGTAGATTACTTTGCTAATTTATGAAATGATTTCTTTTCACTTTTTATTCGATATTAGAAAACGATTTTTGAAGTCGTAAGTTTTTTGTTTCTAGATTGGATTTTCTGATTACTTGGCGTCCATTTTTAACTTTTTAAGTTTTTAATGGAGATTTCACTTTTTTTTTGAAAGACCTGATAGAAGTTCAGCATTGAACCAACATTTTATCAAACTAGAAAACATATTATCCAAAGTGAAATTAAGAACCACTTTCAAATATCTCTCATAAAACGATGCGTGTGGATGTTGTATACCTATTTTTTTCTTTTCACTTTTCATTAGATATTAGAAAGCGATTTTTGAAGTCGGAAGTATTTTGTTTATAGACTGGACACATTTTTTGATTACTCGGCGACCATTTTTAACTTTTCAAGTTTATAATAGGGATCATATCTACCATTGATATAATGAAATTAGGCCTGAGTGTAGGAATTTTTCAATTGAAATTAATGCGCAGAAGTTATACTCATTTACACAGTACCTCATCTTTACGCAGTAATAATTTACTGTTCATGAATGCAAACATTATTCCAATTTCAACTTATCTTAAAGTTCGAACTGCCCCGATGAACTGAAAATTGGCCCCGAAAAAAAATAGGCACGCCTTCGAAATAAACTTGAATTTCAATGGCGTGCCTATTTTTTTTTAAACAATATTTTTCCAAATCCCTGTGTACTTATCTACAAAATATCATATTATTAACGAAAACACTCGGGATTTTTTTTCAGATCGACGTTGAAGAGAGTTCTGCTGCGTGCCGCGGAAATGACAGCACCTGACGCGAGAGCTTCAGGCGCAGCGCCACCATGCGGCGTGAAAAATGTGAAAAAAATGTTTTTTGATACATTAATAAACAAGGAACAAAACCCAAAAAAATTTTTCGAATATCTCTTTTTTTTCCCACAAAAAAAAATTCTTGAAAAATGTGAAAAAAAACAGGGGGTCACAGTGGTGTTCTCTCTTAATTACATATTGTGCTAACATTATAACAATTTTCAAGTGATGCAGGCAGCCAATTTTGTGATTTTTGTGAAAATTTAAGCATGAAAAGGGAGTGCATAAATAGATGGATATTATGTTACTTTTATAAAGATATCTATTATTAATAATTAAAGGATAATAAAAGTAACGTTTTTAATAAAAAATACATTTTATTGTAAAATTTGCAAACACACACACGCAGATAGAGAAAAAGCAGAGAAAAAATTTTAACATACATATATTACTGGTATCTTTTATATATATCTGCGTATATATCTTATACATATCTGCGTACTACCTGGTAAATTATTTGAGAATATGCATTTCTATTTAGTAGTTTATTGTTACATTTTGCTAATAGCTGATGGAATTCTATTTCCGTGGTAAGTAACAAATTTCATGTCGCCAATGTGAGATGTTTTGGTCATTGATAAACTGGATTAGAAGGCCGCTCTCCACAAAGTGACTGTAAGTAACAAATTTCATATTTCAATATAATGATATTTTTTATCCGTTTTTCAATTCGATTAAGACGTCAAATATTTACGAATTTCTTTGGTGAAAGCCGAAGATGCAGAGAACAGAGCTATGTAACAAATTGCATATCTCAGTACGATGATATTTTTGGTCCGTTCTTCAATTCGATTAAAACGTCAAATATTTACGAATTTCTTTGATGAAAACTAAAGAGGAACGGAACAGCAAAGCCATGTAACAAATCGCATATCTCAGTACGATAATGATTTTGGCTCGTTCTTCAATTCGATTAAAACGTCAAATATTTACGAGTTTCTTTGGTGAAAGCTTATCAAGAACAGGGGCAAGGTATGTGACCAATCGCATATCTCAGTACGATGATATTTTTGGTCCGTCGTTCAATTCGATTAAAACGTCAAATATTTACGAATTTCTTTGATGAAAACTGAACAACAATGGCAGAAAGGTATGTAACAAATTGCATATCTCAGTAGGATGATATTTTTGGTCCGTTGTTCAATTCGATTGAAACGTCGTGAAAAATTTTGTGAAAAATGTTGACTCTCATGGAAATTTTCGTAATAATTTCAGGAAATAACAACAACTAGCGCGGATGAACTATTCAACGAAGATCGAAGGTAAATATAGCTTTTGTAAACCAATTTTAAGTTCCGACGAAATTTTAAATATCCCCATGGAAATAATGTCTATACGGCATATATTCAGATGTATGGGAAACACGGAAACCCGAAATGTTCTGTATATACACGGTCATTCGGAATTTGATATTGGTTATTTTTCTTACGGATAAGCCGTTGTAAAATATTCTACAATATTCGAAATATGTCACATAATTTTCTGCACCGATCTGAACCGAGACTGATCCTACGGCAATGATTTCAACAAGTTTGGGGTCATTTTGAACAACGCTTAACCAGCTGAGGACAAATATCTGACTAGGGCCCGTGAAATTAGTTAATAAAGCGGACGTTTTTATTTTGTTGCAGGCAAGCAAAATATTGCTACGAAGAACACTCTGAAGTGGAATGGAGGATCACGATCGACATTCGGCAACTACGACCGTGCTTCGACCATTATAATGCGCAGAAAAAAAACAATGTACACTAATAAATGAATATCATTGTTTGTGAAAATGACACCGTGTTATTTATTAACAACCTCAAGTACTCGGCGATAATTAATGAATATCTGGAACAAAAATATTTATAACATTAACGCGCACGATAATGTCTATAAACTAAACGATTTTGAAGCTTCGAATTGTAGCTATTACCTCTGCATTGTCGATTGATGTTCCCCGAAAGGTTAAGGGATAACACCACTGTGAGCCCCTGTTTTTTTTTCACATTTTTCAAGAATTTTTTTTTGTGGGAAAAAAAAGAGATATTCGAAAATTTTTTTTGGGTTTTGTTCCTTGTTTATTAATGTATCAAAAAACATTTTTTTCACATTTTTCACGCCGTATGGTGGCGCTGGGGAAGCTCTCGTGTCAGGTGCTTCCATCTTCGCGGCACGCAGCAGAACTCTCTTCAACGTCTATCTGAAAAAAAATACCGAGTATTTTCGTTAATAACATGATATTTTGAAGAGAAGTACATAGGGATTTGGAAAAATATTGTTTAAAAAAAAATAGGCACGCCTTTGAAATTTTTGAGCAAAATTTCTCGTCGAAAATAGGCTATAACTTTTATAATTATTGAGATATCGAAAAAATCCTATGTACTTCTCTTCAAAGGATCATATTATTAACGAAAACAGTCGGTATTTTTTTTCAGATCGACGTTGAAGAGAGTTCTGCTGCGTGCCGCGGAGATGACAGCACCTGACGCGAGAGCTTCCCCAGCGCCACCATGCGGCGTGAAAAATGTGAAAAAAATGTTTTCTGATACATTAATAAACAAGGAACAAAACCCAAAAAATTTTTTCGAATATCTCTTTTTTTTCCCACAAAAAAAAATTCTTGAAAAATGTGAAAAAAAACAGGGCGTCACAGTGGTGTTATCCCTTAAACAATTTGTAATATCGAAAACTAATAAAATATCTTTATCTATCCCTACCTATCGCACCGCCAACCTCGCTTTCCCTCTTTATCTCTTCCTTGCTCCCCTCACTCTTTTCTGCTCTTATTCATCCACCCTTGGGGGGGGGGGGGGGGGGGGGGGTTTAAAGGCGAGAAAAAAGCATATTTTTATGATTTTTTTGCGGCGACATGAGTAATATAATTTTATTAAATAGAATTACATATTATTGTACAACTATTGAAGTATCTCATAAAAAATGTTCAATGAAAAATATTGATAAATAAGCCGGTGACGTTGCATCTCCAGAGGCGCCTTGAAAAAAAGTGGTTTTGCGATGAACATTATAACTCGTTACCGGATCATCTCAAACAAAAAAATTGATATGCATTTTAAAGGTGATGTATTTCTCGAGGTAATCAAGAAGGGTTTTTTTTTTTTTTCTATTTTTTGCAGCACTTGGAAGTGAAAAACACAATTTTAGCTCAAAAAATCGCGCTTAATTTGTTATTATAAAATTGAAAAAATTGAAAAAAAAAAACTCCTGATTACCTGTTGATTTATGTGAAGAAGTAATGTTTAAATTTTCAAAAGGATCGGTTCAGTAGATTTTGAGTTCTAATGTTCACAAACTTCAAAAATGACATTTTCGGGAAAATCGATTTAAAGTTTCAGGTATCAGGTAAATCAGGTATCACGGCCGGTCGTTTGAAACGCTGTAACTCCGTTAGTTTTACTCCGATTGACTTAAAATTTATACACAATATTCTCGACATATTGTTCATTCAGAAAAAAAAAAAAAAAAAAAATGCAAACAAAATAATTTTAAAATCCTACCCCCCCCTTAACCATCTTGACCCTTTCGGTATCACTGTCTCTTTTTCTCGTTGCCTCACTTCCTCTCCCTTTTTATCTCTTCATTGCTCCCTCGCCTCTTATCCGCTCTCCCTCCCGCGCTTCGTTTCTCGCCCTTTGTCTTTTCTCCATCCTCGCTCTTTTGCTGTCACCATCTCTCTAGGATTCGAGATAGGTAGATACACCACATCGCCTCCGGTTAATAAATATTATCTGCCGGGAATATTTAACGATTCGAATGCATTCATATTGTCGTACCAAGGACATTGTAAATCCCGTCAGTGAACGGCAAAAATAATCGAGAATAATACTTTTCAGTAACACATAGACTTTATGTCTTTTGTACCAGTATTATATATGTATGTTAAAATTTCTCTCTGTCTTTTTCTCTGTCTGTGTGTGTGTGTTTGCAAATTTTATAATAAAATGTATTTTTTATTAAAAACTTTAGTTTTATTATTATCCTTTAATTATTAATAATAGATATCTTTATAAAAGTAACATAACATCCATCCATTTATACACTTCCTTCGCTTCCTTTTCACGCTTACATTTTCACAATAATGACAAAATTGACTGCCGCATCACTTAACAATTGTCATAATGTTAGCACAATATGTAATTAAACACTTCACCAACGGGACGTTGGTTGATCAGCATGACGATACTAATATTAGGCCAAAACAGTTTGCAACTTTTTCCGTCCTCAGCCAAAATTAATGATGCTTTATCATTTTATAAGCATTGTGGGTATCCTTTAAATATTAAATTGAAAAGTTTAATGTCAATTCAGTTAAAAACATCAATGAAACGATAAAAATATTCTAATATATTTTAGGCTGTATTTGATAAGAGGCGGGAACGGCCATTGAATTGCGAGGTGTCATGGCCGAAACCGGACATCCGGCTGACACAGCTCTTGTGCACGCTCATGCACGCCAAAGCCCGAAGCATGGAGCCTAGAGTAAAGGAGAGCAATCTCTAATGGGGAACGGCCGAAAAAAGCGATCTCAAAAATTCAGCAAAAAAGGTGTCGCTGCGGATCCGGGTGAAGTGAGCAAGAAATAAACTGTACGTGGAACCTTGCTGAAGCTAGGCACCTACAGTCAATATACACATGACCCTTCGGTGTAATTGAGTGTAATCACGCGTCATCGTTAATATAACACTTTTATGAAACTTTTAATTACTGCCAATCTGTAAAAGTAAGAACATAGAATAGCATTATATCGACTTTATAATATACTAACAAAAAGAAATGAAATAGTTTCGTAAAGGTTACAAAAAAAACCAATGTGATTTATATTTAACGAAATTTAAAGTACAATAGGTGAGGAGATTGTGCATTGATTATTCCAGGATTAACAAATTACTATAAAGACATCCCAGTTAAAAAATACAGACGATGAGCGTGCAATAAATAATGAGGTAAACATCGGGTTTAGGGGACCCCCCTCCGATTCCTTTCGTAATAGGCTCATCCGACGCGCTTTCGCACGCGAAACAAGTTTTTCCTCTGACAAAATTGGGGGACGTTATTTATTAAAAAGTTATTAACAAATAAAGTTAATAATCCATATAGCTATTTTTCTTATACCAGCCAGTCCCACGTACAGTTTATTTCTTGCGCACTTCACTCGGACCAACTTGCGACCGCAGCGACACCTTTTTTGCTGAATTTTGTATGTCGCTTCAGAGTACGAAGATCGGACTCCTTTACTCTAGGCTCCATGCTAATAATGCCCGTATTAAGGGATAACACCACTGTGACCCCCTGTTTTTTTTCACATTTTTCAAGAATTTTTTTTCGTGAGAAAAAAAAGAGATGTTCGAAAATTTTTTTTGGGTTTTGTTCCTTGCTTATTAATGTATCAAAAAACATTTTTTTCACATTTTTCACGCCGCACGGTGGCGCTGGGGAAGCTCTCGCGTCAGGTGCTGTCATCTCCGCAGTGGTTCGCGGCACGCCGCAGAACTCTCTTCAACGTCGATCTGAAAAAAAATACCGAGCGTTTTCGTTAATAATATGATATTTTGAAGAGAAGTACATAGGGATTCGGAAAAATATTGTTTTAAAAAAAATAGGCACGCCTTTGAAATTAAAGAATGATTTTTGAGCAAAATTTCTCGTCGAAAATAGGCTATAACTTTTATAATTATTGAGATATCGAAAAAATCCTATGTACTTCTCTTCAAAATATCATATTATTAACGAAAACACTCGGTATTTTTTTTCAGATCGACGTTGAAGAGAGTTCTGCTGCGTGCCGCGAACCACTGCGGAAATGACAGCGAGAGCTTCTCCAAAGCCACCATGCGGCATGAAAAATGTGAAAAAAATGTTTTTTGATACATTAATAAACAAGGAACAAAACCCAACAAAATTTTTCGAATATCTCTTTTTTTTCCCACAAAAAAAAATTCTTGAAAAATGTGAAAAAAAACAGGGGGTCACAGTGGTGTTATCCCTTAATAGTCGTTCCTTGAGGAATAGGATCCCTTATTCCCTATAACACGTTTCATAAACGGTCCTTGACTAAACAAGGAGCCTTATTGGCTTCCTTATCTCAAGGGAGCTCCCGAGCTCCCTTGAGGAGGGGCCACCGCCTTTCCTGTTCGTTTTTGCTGCATTTATCAGCATATGTGATCTTCTTACCACATGACGCGCAGAGTACAGCCAAATATAACCTATACAAATTTCACACATTTTAAGTTTGTGGCTACTTGTGGTGTCGCGTTTTCGGACAAAATGTACCAGGGGTGTTAGTTGAAATTTGCCGGTTTTTTCGATAAAGAAAACACTTCATTTTCAGACGAAGCTCAACATTTTTTAATTCAAAGTATTAACCATTGGTTTCTACACATTTCGCCCATCTCTCAGGCAAATTATGGATACCATCCCAAAAAAACTTTTTCTCTTTCGAGGTAAACCATTCGACGAGCCATTTTTCGACTTCTTCGAAATTAGCGAAGCACTGCTCCGCAAGGGAGTGTCCCATCGATGCGAAAAGGTGATAGTCGGACGGGGCGAGGTCTGGAGAGTACGGCGGGTGTGATAATATTTCCCAATTAAGTGTTTTTAATGTGTCTTTCACCAGTTTAGCGGTATGAGACGAGGCGTTGTCATGTTGCAAGATAACTTTGCCATGTCTTCGGGCCCATTCCGACCGTTTTTCGATCAACGCATAATTCAAATTGATCATTTGTTGTCAGTAGCGATCCTTGTTCACCGTTTCACCAGGTTTTAACAACTCGTAGTACACCACACCACACTGGTCCCACCAAACACAGAGCATTGTCTTACGGCCAAAGCGATTTGGCCTTGCAGTCAATGGGCCGGCTTCACCAGGTGAAAGCCATGATTTTTTCGCTTCGGGTTCTCAAAATAAATCCACTTTTCGTCCCCCGTGACAATTCGATGCAGAAAAGATTTCCTTTCGAATTGTTGAAGCAGCATTTCACAAACGGTTTTTCGATTTTCCATTTGTCTATCGGTCAGCTGGTGTGGCACCCATTTTCCATACTTTTGGATCTTTCCCATGGCTTTTAAACATTGGCAAATTGCTCCTCGAGTCACATTTAGGGTTTCTGCCAATTTTTGTTGCGATTGGGTTGGATCAACATCCAATAACGCCTGCAATTCCTCGTCTTCGAACTTTTTCGCTGCACCAGGATGTTCATTGTCTGTCAAATCGAAATCTCCACTTTTAAATTGACGAAACCATGTCTCACATGTTCTAATCACTGGAGCATGTTCACCATAAGTTTCTACCAGCAAGCAGTGAGCTTCAGCTGCTTTTTTCTTTTGATGAAATAAGAAAAGCAACGAATGCCGCAAATGCGATTTACTTGGAACGAAACTCGACAAATTCACTGAGGTAAACAAATATGACGCTATTATTTTGGCGGAATGTGACTTGCGTATTTTTGTAGGTTAATGTCAACAGAAAAAAATGACATACATGCCAAATCATAGAAATGTATACATATTGCTAGCGCCATCTACTGGTAAAACCGGCAAACTTTAACTAACACCCCTGGTATAAAGAAAAAAAAGAATCATGGACAATGCATTTTTAAATTATTCTGACGATGAATTTGAAGACGAAAATCCAGACTCCGTAGCAGTCTGATATTTTAACACTTGTAATAATAATCAGATATTAAAAACATGAATATTTTATATGATACTATCTATGCCCGAATGCCTCTTCCTCTCTCAACAGTTTCAAGATAACTATTTTCTCTTCTGCATCAGCAATCGCAATTTTTTTAGCGTGAAGCTCTCGCTGATGCTCAATTGCTTCTCGGAGTTTTATTAGTAGTAGTTCGTTTTCGTTGCAGTTCTGAAAACCAATTACTTTACCGTTAATACTCATATTAACTAATATTAATAATTAATATGAACCTAATATATAAGATTTTTCATTACCTTTAGATTTTTACTCGTTACATTTTTTGAACTCGTGTTAGGTTAGGTTCGGGTGTCATAAACAGTACTGCATCCACTAATCACTAAAATCCCTAAAAAATTCCTTCCTTTCGAAAGGAAGACTCGAGGTACGCCTATGAAATAAGGCGGCCTTGGAGATTCAAGGGATCCTTCGTGGAGGCTCCCTTCATCCTTAAGATAAGGATGGACTATGAATACGAGCATAAGGCTCCTTGTTCGGTCAAGGAACTTTTATGAAACGTGTTTTAGGGAATAAGGGATCCTTATTCCTCAAGGAACGACTAAGAATACAGGCAATAGAAAATATGACGTGAATCTAGCCTGGCGTGTTCCGTACGATTAGCAACTCCGATATTACAAACTTCATGTTACAAAATAATGAAAAATGTATCAATCGAAACAGACGTGAAACACCCACAAATGCGAAATAAAAATGCTCAAGCTAGAGTCATTAAGAAATTAAATTTCTCATTCATGATGTTAATCTCTTCGTCGAAATATCAACAGTAGTCCGAATGACATTAGTTTAAAGTATTTTCGAGGTTACGTTACATCACCTTTGACAGATAACATAGAGGTTATGTTCACTGTCTTTTCTGAGCGTCACTACGAAGAGCTGTCACTTTTTGACAGTTTGTCATAATGACGTGTGAGCTCTCTTAAAACTAAAAGAAGCTCCAAACGAGTGTACAATTGTTATAAATAAACGATTGAATTCGAATAAATGTAATTGCTTACTTAGAAATAACAGTTGTAATTTATTTTCTAATGAACGTCATTTTGCATGTGAAATTTTTCAAACAAAGGTTATGTGACGGGTAATTTTTCATCCAATCACCAAATGTACGTAACATAACCTCTCCTCGGTTTCCGATACGTAAATCGCAAAATTGCAACTCCTTGCAGTTTTTTTTTTTTCTCTTCGCGAGAGAAATTTCTCTCGGTGCATTTGTGTGGGTTGGAGAAAAAAACAAAAAATTTGTTTCTCCCTCAAAAAGACAATAACACACGCAGGTGCAGCCGGTTTTTTCGTACAAGTCGCGTGCAATTGTAACCAATTGTAGCTGTGATATCCCATCAAAGGGCATATGAAAAAAACGTCTCACCTATTTTTATAACGGAGCAGAGGTGAGCAACGATGCAAAAACAAAAGGATATAACTCGTAACGTGCACTTAACGAAAAAATGAACTTTACCAAGTTAACGAGTCATCGTGGCACATTTAACACGAATTGTATAGAAAAAAAATGTATTTTCCACACTTTTTTTCATGTTGAGAAAAAGAAACGAGTTATTAGTTTTTTTTTTGTTAATTACGCATCTTTTTTTACCGATGAAATTCATACTTATTTTGTAAAAGTTAACCCAAAAACATTTTACAATTAATTCCCTTTCAATTTCAGCAGTTTCTCGTTACTGCGGCAAAGTTCGCATCAATTTTCCTCGTCTAACAATTTGTCAACGAGTCACTGATTCATTGACTGTACCAACCGACAATGATGATGCACTATTCGTGGTGAGTAGTTTACTTTGAAGAGAGGTTGATTCAATTTTTATCTCAGAAATGGACTAAATTTTAGAAAATAGTAATTTAAAAAAAATGTTTTTATTTTTTTTATCTAATATGCATAATATATTCTTTTAAACAGCATTATTCTAGGCAGTGGAAACATTTTTTTTTTTATACTCTAGTAATTTTTTCAAATTTTCAAAAATTAATGTTAACCGGTATGAAATTTGTACAAAAATTGATTTGGATTTAAGTGATTACCAATTCTAATTTTCAAAAATTTAGATTGTTTAACTTTGTGAGTATAATTCATTTGGCAAATTATTAAAATTTGATTTTTATTGCAACCATTCCCAGAATCTTTGTAAAAATGAAAAACAAAAGTTAACTGAAACTCAAATCAATTCTTACAGCTCAATAAGCTCTTCTTGACGTTACAAATTTTTGCCAGACTTTGTAAGAACATTTTTTTAAACACAAAATGAAGAGTTTCTAAAATTACTTCCTAATCAATGAAACCACTATATCTCGAAGCTTACAATTCGAAAAAATATCTTTTCCAGTCAATAAATAACAAACAAAATTTTTCCTAGCGACATTAAGAAAAATTCTTCAGGAACCGATATTGTTGGCCATGAATGAGGAATGAGGCAACGTAGCAGTATGTGAATAGCTCGAATCAGCGTAAAAAAAAAACAGGGCGAGTACATTGAAAGTTAGGATTCGAGCGGCGCGGCAAAGGCATCACCACGAACAAAATGTACAGTTTTGAGGGAGATTACAGACGCAAGCCACAGCAAAATTTAGCAGGCGCTAGTCGCAGGGATGAGAAGGCGGCTCTATTGCAGCATGCTCAATTGGAGCGAACGAAGAGGGAACAACAGCGTAGAAGACATAACGCTGCGGTGAAAATTCAAGCTCATGCGAGAAGTTTTGTCGAACGTAAAATAGCGAGAAAACATTACAGAAGGGAGTTCGACAATGCGCAAAGTGTGATCGGTGGAAAACGTTTGACACTCGACGATCTCAGTCCGTTTTTTCGTAATCTATTATTTTTTTACGAACGAGAGCACGATTCTAATCGTTTGATATGGCTACTACAGCACGTACTAAAGTATCAGCAAGAGATCAAAGTTCAGACCAGACAATCGACGGTCTGGCTCTGGAGACTGCGGTAGGACTTTGTTGTTTTTTTAATCCAATTTTTAGACTATTACTCATTTGGTAAAAAGATAGAAATCTATTTGTTATTTGTAAACATGAAAATTTCATGATATTTTGATGTTTCAATTTTTGTTGTCTTTTGAAAGAGCTTAGAATTTCCCATAAAATATTGATAACGTCAAAAATGGCTAGAAGTATTTTTTGCTCCAAGTACTGAATAATTGAATAAAATATTTTAAAAATGCTTAAAAACGTATTCTATACTCCGAGTGGTAAATACTTGATAAATAGCCAAAAAGGTATTTTTTGCTCTACCTGGTGAACAATTGAAAAAGACGAAGAAAAATGTAACTTTTCTTTATAAAAGGAAACATAATTATATCGAATAACGAACATTTCAGATGGATTTTACGTGTATCAATGCAATACACAGTCAACGCAATAATAACGGACAAAACTCATTATGTGGCGATACCGTTGCGAGTACTCGAAGTTTTAACGGGTCAGAATGAAACTGAGCGTGCACTAGGTGACAAAACAATGCAGTATCTAAAGGACGTTTTTACGGATCTCGTGAACAATGGCTATTTCGATAAAGTAAAAAAATTACTCGACGAGAAAGTGCCACCAATGTTGGAGGAAACATCGACACCACCAACAGCAATGTCCAAATGTTTGTTCGATATGATCGAACGACCGTTGAGCATTGTGAAACAATTGGAAAATCTTAACGACGATTTCACTATTCTCGTACTTCGTCAATTCAGTCTTAGCATTCTATCGCCAAGAATGTCGGACACAATAAGAATGTTCGTTATACCGGCATTGGGAAAATTAACGAACTTTCCATACGCTCAATTGATTGCTTGTATAAATAGATTGGAAATTGAACCAACGGCTAGTCTTCTTTATGCCGTACTCTCACTCGAACCGGACAATTTTTGTGAGTACAAAACATAAGGTGCCATTTGAAATTTGGACTGCTTTTTTTTTCAAAAAATGTAAATGTTTGTTAAGTCACCGTAAGGGTTCGCATACCTTTGCGCGTGTTGAAAACTGAGTAAATTTGAAAAGTTATTATAAAGGTTATATGGTGAAAAAAAAAAATTAAATTGTTGACTTCACATTTTTTATTAACTTTGCAACTATAAGAAATTTTTTTTTTCTTTCTTTTAATATTAAAATTATTTTTAACGGGTATAAATCGACTACTGATGAACACCATGGCGTCTCTTTGTCGACATCATAACTTCACCAAAAATTATCCAATTTGCAAAAATAAAAAAGAATCTAGTAAAATAATGTAGTGGTGTCTGACGGAGGGATATTTTTTTCAACGATAAAGAAATCATAGTATTTCAATCTTTAGTATGCGATTAAAAAAAAAATAGTGTTTAATAATTTATAAAAAATTGTCCAAACCAAAATTAAAAAAACTTCTCGTTAGACTATAGAGAAAATAATTATGAAGATTTTAAAAAAAAAGTTTAAAAACATAGTTTCGAGAAAAACGTGTTTAAAGTTTCCGGTCCTAAAGCCTTCCCAACCCGATGTCTGGTCACATGGCTATAACTTTATAACGGAGTGGAATTTTCGTAAAAGTTTTTTATTTTTATTTTTTAAGCATATCTCGCAAAATTGCCATAAATTACAGTATTAAAATTCATCCCCTCCGTCGCTTAAAAAAATGTCCAACATCCCAAAACTGTCAAAAGACCACGAAAAATACGAAAATAAATTTGTTTCTCGCAGGTCCGGCAAAATCGGTGGAAACGTTAATGAATTATCTCCAAGTGTTGGCATCGTTGAGTACTCGTTTGAGTCAAATATCGTCAGAGGGTGATTCGCGAGATGACAATGAGACGAGCGACGAGGAAAGCGATACGGAGATGATAGATCAGGACGAGTCGGACGTGATAAAGCGTTGTATAGATCTCATTAACGAGGAAAATCGTGTACACGGAATATTGCTTGCGGTAGATCGCAGCGAGAATAACACGATATTACAGCCACTCTGTCAATTGTGTCACAATTTACTGATGACAAACAAATTGGCCGTTCATAAGTACAAGTTACTCTATATGTTGGCATTCAAACCAACGTTTTTACGAAATCTCTGGAACACATTGCTGTCGATACGTCAAACATCGTTATTTGGCGGTGGTTCAACCCCTCTATTACAGATAATATCGCGCGGTGCACCATTAACAAACGAGGATTCGCGAAAAGTGGTCTCGTTGCTGGCAGTTTTTTGTTCGCTATTCAGTTTGTTAATTGCGACACTGCACGACAGCGAATTTTTCATTGAAACACGAGAGGACACGATATATCAGACGAGCGAGGATAATCAATTGGCAATGCCATTCGGTACAATGGCCCTAGTGCCATTATCAGCACATTTAAAAGGTGTTTGTTTGGGTCTTGTTGAACGTGCATTTCCGGACACGCGACCAACGGTACGCGATGATTACAAGTCGGCGGTTCATGGATCGTCGACGAGCGACTCGTTGCGAAACGAAAATATCATAATGTGGACACATTTGTTCAAAGTCACCGTTGGCCTGCTGCGACAATTACACACGAGAGATTTACGAAGGCAATTTTGTCCCGATGGCCATTGGATCGCTTCGAACATCACAATACCAATGGATAAACCACAGGACTTTACATTTCGTCGACGTAGATTACGTGGTTACGTGCCGTTTCAAGGTTTACGCGCTTTCACCGTCGAGGAAATGGAAGAGGGTGGTCCACCATTGTCGACAAAGGAAATTCGTACGTTAACGTTGTTGCGGGAAATTCCATTCGTCGTACCGTTCAACGATCGGGTTCTCGTACTACAGTCTTTGATTTATCGCGACAAGATCGAGCAACAGGGTGAATTAACGCATTTTATGCAAGGACCATCGATACAAATAACAGTCAGAAGAAATTATCTGTATGAGGATGCATTTGACAAATTGTCGAGCGAGAACGAACCGGAATTGCGTTTAAAAATGCGCGTACAGATGATTAACGCCGCCGGATTAGAGGAAGCCGGTGTCGATGGCGGTGGTTTACAGCGTGAATTTCTTTCGGAATTATTGAAAACTAGCTTCGATCCTAATCGAGGATTTTTTCGTTTAACTAAGGACAATATGCTCTATCCAAATCCAACGGTACATCTGCTGTTCGATGACTTTCCAAAACATTATTATTTCATTGGGCGTGTACTTGGCAAAGCTGTTTATGAAAATTTACTCGTTGAACTGCCGTTTGCCGAATTTTTTTTATCAAAAATCGTCGGCAGACAGTCCGACGTTGATGTACATCATTTGGCAAGCTTGGATCCCGTTATGTATCGTAATTTATTGTATCTCAAGAGTTACAAAGCTGATGTTACCGATCTTGGACTTGATTTTACGGTTCTATCGGACGAATTGGGCGAAAGACGAATCGACGAGTTAAAACCATTTGGCGCTAATATTCCCGTTAATAATCACAATCGTATCGAGTATATACATCTTATGGCTGATTACAAATTGAACAAACAAATTAGAGCGCAGTGTTACGCCTTTAAACAGGGCATTGGCAATGTTGTGCCGCTCGAATGGCTACAGATGTTCAACAACAAGGAACTACAAGTCTTAATCTCCGGTGCGCAGATACCCGTTGATGTCAATGATCTCAAATTACATACGAATTATACCGGTGGTTATTCACCCGAACATCCCACCATTTTGAACTTTTGGAAAGTCGTGGACGATTTTAATGATTTGCAAAAGGGGCAATTGCTGAAATTCGTTACGAGCTGCAGTAGACCACCGCTTCTTGGATTTAAGGTGAAAACAACATTCAGATATTAAATAGAGGGTCATTTGTGGCCAAGGCTTAAAATTCAAAATTATTAGTAGATCAGTACTAATAATTTTGAATTTATACTAAAAGTTTTTGAAACTTTGTACATACATTTACAGTGATATTGCGATGTTGTCGAATGTGCTTTTGCACGGAACGTCCCATATATTCATTTAGCAATACACAAAATATGTTACGATTTTTTTTTTTTTTTTCTGTTCTCTCTACAACAGGAACTCGATCCACCGTTTTGCATACAGCACGCCGGGACGATAGATCGTTTGCCAACCTCGAGTACCTGCATGAATCTTCTCAAGCTACCGGAATTTCCGGACGAGACGACACTGAGGGAAAAATTATTGTACGCCATACAGGCCGGTGCCGGCTTCGAATTGAGCTAAATCAATTTTTCGTTTTTTCTGTCCCTCATCTTTTTCGATATTTACGAGAGGGACACACTTGATGTGGTTTGATTTTTGGAGTTTAATTCATGTCGGCGAAAAAACAAAATTAAGAAAACCGCCTTCGCGAAACTTGTTTGGTTATTTAATTTTTCATTTTCAAGCATTGGTGAATTAGACCGTTTATAAAGTCATAAAAAATCAAACCACTTCATACGGAATCCCCATATTTTTTTTCCGGGATTTTATACACTGCATTCCCTCACCGAATTAACTTTTGTCGAGAGAACGAAACATTGCGTTGTTGAACAATCGCGATGGTTAAACTCCTCTTCAGTCGAAACAATATTCATCATTTTGTGGACCAGTGCAAACGGTTTGTGGCTCGGCTGTTTCGAGAATAAAGGATCGACGACAGGTGGCGTTTGCGAAGTCGCGATAAAACATGGCCGTTCAAAAAAATTGATATTGAAAAGTCAGTAACGGTTTTTTACCATCTCAAAAGTTTCATTCGAGCTTTCTCGTAGATGGCTGAATGAAATTTAATGAAATTTTCACACGAGTTGCACCAACCTGGCATGATTCGAGTCTCGTTACGTTTTTCCGCCGAGCAACTCGAATCATCGAGCAATTTAGAAAATACTTTGTTGTCGATCTCTTCGACCCTATTTTCTAAATTTCTCCCTTATTTAAACTTACTTCGGATAAAAATGTACGAACGTCGTCTCCGTGTTATAATTCTTAATTGATTTTCAAAATTTCATTAAATTCCATTTAGCCATTAGCGAGAAAATTCGAGCGAAATATTTTTTGAGGTTATATCGAACTTGTTCCTCGTTAGCGACAATTTGCGAAACTGTGAACGACCAAATGTGCTTATTATTATGTTGTTACGAGTATTTCAAGAAATTTCAAGTCATAAAATAATCAGAGAAGACATTTGAAACGATTTTTATCGAAATGCGTGGTTTATGAATTTCAACACTTGTCCAAAAATATGATAGAATTTTTTTTCTTTTTTCAATATGAGATTCTTAATTATTTAAGTTTGTCATTTTTTTGTTTACATAAACTTTCTATCCTGTTGGAGCGATAATGCTCACTTGTGTCTTCAAAAGTTTTGTATCTCAGAACGGCCATTTTGTTTTCATCGCGTTTCGACCGTCAGGTGTCGTATTCTCCATTGCGACTAACGGCGATAAAAATTACCGATTGCGCGAACGAAAAAAAAAAACAGTCAATACACACGTGGCGTGATTAATGCGCGTTTATCTATACGTTAGATAGGAAGCTGTCGATTTTTTTTTTTTTTTTCGGAGAAAAAAAAGTTTGCGAGAACGAATGATCATCGCTGCGTACACGTGACGAAGAAGGACGTCAAAAAAATCACAATTTTTGCGAAAAGAAGAAAAAAAACTTGTATCAGATGTAACTGTACATTGTGTATATTTTAATGTTTGATAAGCAGCATTGATACGATAAATCTTGTTTTTTTCTCTCTTTAGAACTATATTTTTTTTCAAATAATTCATTTTTTCTTTCACGTGTATATGCGCGCGAGAATATATATGTATATATTTATATGAACGTCGAATTGGTGTTAGTAAATAATAAAGCAATTGTTCAGATTTCAGGATTGAAACTCAAAAAAAAAAAAAATTCCTTTTGAACGTGACGAGAAAATCAGCGAAAAAAATCTAATTCCTCTTCCAATTGACTCTTAGATTTTGGAATTTTTAATCCGGTCGACATACGGGCCCACTGTTTTACCGTCGGGATAAGTTCGAAATTATTTTTACTTTTTTTTCACTAATCCCAATAGGCTAAAGACCTATAACCTCAAAAAAGTTCGGGCGCGATCGGTTGAACCATGGAGCCTAGAGTAAAGGAGTGCAATCTCCGTACTCTGAGGCGGCATCAAAAATTCAGCAAGAAAGGTGTCGCTGCGGTCGCAAAGTAGTCCGATGTGAAGTGAGCAAGAAATAAACTTTGGGTGGAACCTTACTGAACTAGGCACCTACGGTCAATATACACATGACCCTTCAATGTAATTGAGTATAATCACGCGTCATCGTTATTATAACAATTTTATGAACCTTTTAATTACTGCCAATCTGTAAAAGTAAGGACATAGAAACATAGAATAAGGGCATTATATCGATTTTATAATATACTAACAAAAAGAAATGACATAGTTTCGTAAAGGTTACAAAAAAAAACAATGTGATTTATATTTAACGAAATTTAAAGTACAATACGTGAGGAGATTGTGCATTGATTATTCCAGGATCAATAAATAACTATAAAGACATCCCAGTTAAAAAATACAGACGATGAGCGTGTAATAAATAATGAGGTAAACATCGGGTTTAGGCGACCCCCCTCCGATTCCTTTCGTAATAGGCTCATCTGACGCGCTTTGCACGCGAAACAACTTTTTCCTTTGACAAAATTGGGGAACGTTATTTAGTAAAAAGTTATTAATAAATAAAGTTAATAATCCATATAGCTATTTTCCTTATACCAGCCAGTCCCAATCATCTTGTCCTTCACACGTGTTGTTAAGAATACCCCCTGAGTAACATACAAAAAGTTTTATCTGTCGCTCATTGTTTGTTAAAAAGTTATTAACAAAAGAAGTTTCATAAATCAAACATGAAATACTTAACTAGTGTATGATGAACGGTACACGTACGAGTGGGTTCGCTGCGCCCCCCGTGCACCCACCACACACCAGCCCAAAAACAACCCAAAAACAAACCAAACAAACCAAAAACAAACCAAACAACCCGTAAGTATAGTAAATAGCACATAGATCCCTTGCTTATACGTATGCTGCTCATCATACGAATACAAAAATACATGAGAAAATGAGGGTGGGAAGGTGAGGTGGAGGTGGGTCGCGTATGGGGTGGGGAGTTGTTTAATTTGTTGTGTGTTATTTTTGGTTTGTTTTTGGGTTGTTTTTGGTTTGTTTTTGGGTTGTTTTCGAGCTGGTGTGTAGGGGATGCACGGGTGGCGCAGCGAACCCGCTCATGCGTGTACTGTTCGCCATACCTAGTATAAGTATTTCATTTTTGATATATGAAACTTCTTTTGTTACTAACTTTTTAACAAACACGGCAACCTGGTATAAGGAAAATAGCTGTATGAATTATTAACTTTATTTGTTAATAACTTTTTAATAAACAACGTCCCCCAATTTTGTCAGAGGAAAAAGTTGTTCCGCATGCGAAAGCGCGTCGGATGAGCCTATTCCGAAAGGAATCGGAGGGAGGTCCCCTAAACCCGATGTTTACCTCATTATTTAACACACGCTCATCGTCTGAATTTTTTAACTGGGATGTCTTTATAGTTATTTATTGATCCTGGAATAATTAATGCACAATCTCCTCACCTATTGTACTTTAAATTTTGTTAAATATAAATCACATTGGTTTTCTTGTAACCTTTACGAAACTATGTCATTTCTTTTTGTTAGTATATTATGAAATCGATATAATGCTATTCTATGTCCTTACTTTTACAGATTGGCAGTAATTAAAAGTTTCATAAAATTGTTATAATAACGATGACGCGTAATTACACTCAATACACCGAAGGGTCATGTGAATATTGACCGTAGGTGCCTAGCTTCAGCACGGTTCACGTACAGTTCATTTCTTGCTCACTTCACATCGGACTACTTTGCGTCCGCAGCGACACCTTTCTTGCTGAATTTTTTATGCCGCCTCAGAGTACGGAGATTGCACTCCTTTACTCTAGGCTCCATGGTACGGAGATTGCACTCCTTTACTCTAGGCTCCATGGTACGGAGATTGCACTCCTTTACTCTAGGCTCCATGACCTATAACCTCAAAAAAGTTCGGGCGCGATCGGTTGAACGGAAAAACGTCCGAAGAATAACGGAAAATCACGAACTATTACGAAGATGGCCGTTCGGCATAAAGAGAGAGAGAAACATGAGAAAAACAAAAATGGCGGCTACCAGTGCGCGTCCTTTTTCCGTTAACACAACGTTTGTTTACAGTTTCAAAATAAATATAAGAATAATAACGAGTTTGGCTCGTCAAACGAAATTAAATAAAAAATATGATTCATTATTTTGCATTTAGTGGCCTAAAGAAATGGCAGTGTATAGAAAAAGTGAAGTATCAAAAATGAAAATGTTACAGATACGAACAAACGAAATATAGGTTATAATTTCTAAAATTCAATTTTCCATTTCTCGTAAACGAACCGGATCAACGATCGAACAGTTTTTTCGAACTTTCGGTGTACAGAAAGACGAGTGAATTTCGAAGGAAAACGAAAAAAAAAATGGCATTTTCATTCAGAGCGGGAACAAATTGGTGTCATGATTTTCCAAAACTTGCCAGAGAATCAGGTTTTCATTTTAACATGCACCGAAGAAGGGTGCGCGTCGATTGGAATCGTATAAGTAAGTTTTACCATTCTAAAATTTTATTTCTGATTAAATATTACTTTTCAAAATAACTAATTTTGAAAAAAGACAAAACTCGAAATTGTAATACAATTTTTTCAAACCAAACTGTTAATTAAATTTTATTTCTTTATTGAAGGTTCTATCGACATTGATCGTGTCATCGGTGAGAGAGATTTTTCAACGATAGACGATAATGTAAATAACGTCGTTGACTATTGTCTGGAGAGCGAGTACGACGTTAAAATACTTGATTCAAATTTTGTCAAGCTATTTCGTCTTGCCCAACTCGCCGTTGAGTATCTTTTGTACTGCAAGCAATATCTTGATCACAGCGTCGTTATACTCAAGGACGAGCTGAGAGCAAAGTTACAGGAGAACGTCTCGTTGAAAAATGAACAAAGCGTCAATGAAAAAACTATCAGAGAATTGAGAGAGAGAAGCAGAATTATTGAGACAAAATTGAACGATTCTCACGGTGAGATACACAGGGTAAGGCATTTTTTTTTTAATAGCAGTGGAAAGTGAAACGGAGCGAATGTGTACAAATTTAGCAGATGCCTGCTGCGTTCCTTGATTCAACTTTTTTTTGTCAAAATTACGTTCTTAAGTCCTTGATATGTCCAAAATGTCCCTGAACGTTTTTTAACTTGCACCGTTGGTGTATCCGTTGGACAGTGAATGCAATATAAGAATGATTTCTAAACAAATCTGCGAAAGGGGTGAATTCAAGAATGCGGCGCTGATGTGCAATTACATATCAACCTTTTTAAGTGTAGCATATCACAAAAGAAAGACAGTTTTTGCACAGGTTGTGAAAAGGGAGTCGAGTTAAGGGGATCGAGTCACGAAAATATATATTTAAAAAACCCGCTATTCTGTTGTTACAAAGTTTAGATGAATGATTACTTATGTATGTGCTTGCGATCGAAAAAATAATGTTTTCCTTTTTGGCAGAGTTCCGTAGCCCCTCTCCCGGGAACTCCATTAGAGGAAGTCTGTCCATGTTATTCTTAATATTTATATTACTCCCTTAATATGTGGATATCCCTTAAACATTACAAATTGCAATTTTGTAATACTCAAATCTCTCTCGTAAATAACATTTCATAATTTTAACGTCCAATTACCCCTCAATTAAAAATCCAGTGTCCACAATGCCCGAAAACATTTGTATCGGCACTTTTTATGAGCGCTCACGTAAATCGACGACATCCTAATATTTCACGGACCTGCTCAATCTCACCGTTACACGAGCAATACAAAGCCGAAACGGAAAAGCTTCATAGTGAGATAAAATCACTGAAGGAGCGGCTAAATTTAACCGAGCGCGTTATAAGAAACGAGTCGGAGAAATTTTTGTCTTCCGAGAGCGTTGTCTCGAATGACAATAACAGAGAATCGAGAATTCGTGACAAAGGTGAAATACGAAATCAGCGTGATCGTGATGAATTAATTGAGGAACAACATAGACGATATCAGGAGGGGATTGAGAATTTGAAGACAACTTTGTTCGACGAAATTCGGGTTAGTATTAATTTTTCGTTTTTAAATAATCTTCCCTTCGATCAGAGAGAATACGATAAAGAAAAAACAATAATAATTCAATGATTTAATAATTGGTGACTTGTTTTTTTTTTGTGCAGAATCACAAATTTTCAGAGAGATTTCCACGTGAAAAATTGGATAATGACGATTACAATAATATCAGTATTAAGGAATTAATACGAGAGCAAGAGAGCGAGATAAAACGATTGAGACAACAACTTTCCACAAAAGTTAGTATCACCATTTAGAAAAAATGTCCGAATGTGTGTGTATGATAGGGGTGCACGATTGAAGCCGCTATAAATTCGAATTGGTTTGCATTTTCTGGCTGAAATTAGCTACGCAAGTGAATCAGTATCGGCCCTTTATTTACTATGATTTTTCTGACAATTGACGAATTATTTTGCATTTCATAAGATTTCGAAAATTTTCAAAAAAATTTCTCAAGGAGTATTTCTCGCGGTAGTGGCTATAAATCATGTGCACATTTAACAATTTTTTTTGTATGAAAAAGTGATTTATTTATAAAACTAATTACACATCTATTTGGTATAAATATCAAGCTAGTAAAAAATGTTTTTTTTTGTTATACAAAATGGGAGACTACTGCTGTTTGCTTGGGGTATCTTTTTTTTGAGGCGCTCCGCGGCGTGACATTTGGCATCCACAATTTTTGACTTAGAAGAAAAAAAAATTCTCGTTAATCTACATCAGAATACCTAGAGAAGTACGTACGAAATTTGAAAAATATTGTTTTATTCGAATATTGTAGCATTTTGAACTTAAAACGTGAAATTCCTGTAAAAAATTTCGTATAAAACTGCTCATAAAATGGAAAGTTTTAAATTAATCAGAAATTTCGTACGTACTTCTCTATGAAATGCAATTAGAAACAATTTTTTTTATTTGAAGTCAATCGAGTAAAAATTGTCGAAGTTATTTATCACGCGGTGCGCTCGGGTACTCCACGGTCGTGCCAGAGGTAGGCTTACATTATGCGCTTAAAGTCGGTAAAACAAATTTGTTCTCACTATAAATCGAATAGTAACTTATTTTTATGATGATAAAGCATCGTTTAAGCAAAAGAAGCATCGATTTTTTTGACAATTCTATCGTAGCCATACCGTGTAAGATAACTCGTGTAATTTCCGTGCTAACGGGCTTGGAAGTTTTTACATAAATAGACTATCATGAAATACAGTTCGCTATTGAATTTCGAGAAAATCGATCGAGGCGTTAAAAAATTATAGTATTACGAATTTTATGAAAAAAAATAAAATAAAAATAACCGTTATGGGTATTTGTTAAGACTCTAACTCGTGTAATTGTTGGACTACGATGACTACAATTCAATTTTCTTACGCAGTCAACATCGGATGTCGAGGCGGCCGAGGCAAAGCGCGATAATCAGGAAATTGTGTGGCAATCGAAAATTGATTATATCGAAAGTCGTCATCGCGCTGACATTGAAAAGCTTTATGCGCAATTGCGAATTACTCAAGAAACGGCCGATAAAATGCGTTTTGACTATACAACGAGAATGAACGATCTTGAGAGACGCGAAGCAAATTTTGAGTCAACACTTGTAAAAGCTCGTGATGAATATTACGAAAATATGTCATTAACGAAAAAGTCAGAAATAAGCAATCGAAAAACTTCGGAATTTCACGTTAAACCGAGAAATCCAACTAATAAACTTTTATCGAGGAAAAAACATTTTTCTCAATCTGACCAAGAATGTTCGAATGAGATAAATGTTAATGACGTGATGAACGAGGAAAATTCGAGTGATTCGAGCGACGCGTCAATTGAAAAGCCGGAAAATCGAAAATTCATAAATAACAAAAAAATGATCAAAGAAGAAACGAAAAAAATCGTCTCAGCGCCAAAAGTAACGAAAATAATGCTTCGCGATGGAAACCAAGATGACATTACACCAGCAAGATCGTGTCGAGGTCCGAGAGAAAGGAAAATTAAATTAAAAGTTGACGAAACGGATGTTCGTGAAAATTTTAAAAATGGTGTTGTAAAAAATCGTTTAACGTCAAATTTCGCACCTCCAAAGGGAAAAATTGGCAATCTCGTGTCGCGCGAACGTTCTTTGGAGAAAAACAATGAAAAATTTGTTGAATCCAATTACGAGAGAAGTTCGGAAGAGATTTCGAAAAAACGAGAATCTCTTCGTGATGTGGAAAATACAAAAGTACAATTTCCACGTCAAGATAAGAGAGACAATTTTTTTGTAACGGATAAAGGTGACGTTAGTAAAACGGGGAAGAATGGAGAAAATTTGTCGGCATCTGAATCGGAGGAGGAAGATAGCGAATCTTCGTTGGAGAGCGAGAGTTCCGATAATTCATCCGAGGTAGAGGAGATCGAAGTAATGGTGGATGATCGAACGAAAAATCGAGAAATTGATTACGGGAAAAGAAAATTCTCGAATCGTCGAAAAGAATCGTGTCCGGATGGCCTTGAGTTATTTCACGCGAAACTTCGTGATTTGGGCATTGATCCCGAATGGCGTGGTATACCGGACGCTACTTTTTCTCAAGTATTGGAAATCGTTAGGCATCATCATAATATTAATTCAAAGGTAAATTGGAAGAATTGGCGTGAAAAATGTGTGCTTTTTTCACGTAAGTGACCGTCAAATGACACCAACATGACGGTAAAATGACCGTTTTGGGACGTCGTATTTTATGTCAAATTTTTAAGTAGATCAACAGTAATTATTCTTATGTTCGGTCATGTCACTGTTCCTGTGACGGTCATATGATGCTTAACGTGTATACAGTTGGAAAATGGTGGTAATTTTTATTTTCAGTCATTTTTAGATAATTGTTTAGAGGATTTTTGTAAAAATATGAATTTTTTTTAGTAAAACCCCTCTTAACGCTTTGATTTGAACAATTTATGAGGAACCACTGTGCAAGTTTAATTTTTTTAGTTTTTACAGTTCCTTTTGCATTTGAATTTACAGTTTGAGATTTTTTTTTTTTTTCATAGAAATATCGAAAATTTGAAGATATACGTCGAATGCTGATACAACAATTGACACGCAGACTCTCGATAAGGGAAAAAGATCTTAGGAATGACGATTCTAACGAGCAATCGCATCTCGGAAGATTGGTGACAAATGTGAAGAGTAAAGTATCAAAAGCTCTGAATATATTGGAGAAGAACGATGGTAAACATGTCTCATTTGTTTTTTTATTCGAAATACACAATTAATATTTATAATTTTTGTATATAGATATTTTTTATAAAGTATAATTCTTATGTAATATATTCGTTGATATTTTCAAGTAAATGTTAATTTTTTGAAGATTTTACTGTCATTTAAAGAATCTTTAAAAAAATTTCAAAAAGTGGAAAAATAAATTGTTAATTCGAATATAAGAAAAAATTCTTTAAAAAAAATGTCATATGTATTCGTAATAATCAGTTAATTGATTTTAAATCTATATTCTTAGTATCTGGAGTAGAATTAATTTTTTTTTCAGTGTTTTTATCCAAAAGCAAAATACTCAAAATTTTCGAATTTCTACGTGAACCATTTTTAATTGTCTGTTTTATTTCAGGATCTCACAACGCCAGGTCAATTTCCACGAAAAATAAATTTCCACCGAGCGACACAGCGATAAGAAAATTTTCGCCCGATCGCGCGACAATGGAAAATGAAATTTGCGTGAGAAAATCTAATCGACGAGATTCGATAGCGTTGGCGGACGAAGACACACACTTATCGAGATCGGAGCAGAATGTGAAAGTGGAAAAAAATATTACGAGCAACGACAAACGCTTGTCACAATCCTACGAGAGTATAAAAGATTTTATAAAAGATACGAATAATCGACAGAAAAAATCGATTTTCAATGTTTCCGGAACTCTCGTCTCTTCGACACCGCACAAAAAAGAGGAAATTCCAATTGGCGACTCGTCGTTAATGGCCAATGAATCGGCAAATAATTCGGCTCTCCGTCTCGTCGAGCATCGCGAGAGTTTGTCGGCTCTGTCGATAAATTCACCGCGTATGAATAGCAAAAGTGTATTAAAAACGACAAATCCCGGTTCGAGCTCTAGTCTTGTGAAAAAAAAAGTTTTATTCGATCTCGAATCGGAGGAGAAAATTACGGATGGAACGGGTACACAATCGATGTATCCGATGGACGAAAGGGAGAACAATGAACCAGAGAAGAGTGATACTAGTGAGAGTGATTTTGAGATTTCGAGGTATGGAGTTGACATAAAGATCGTTTTTTTTTCGCACCAAAAGTTTTTATACCTGGCAATTTTTATTACAATTTTTTTGATAATCACTAGAGATTGGGAATTTATTTTATTTTATTTTATTTTATTTTATTTATTTATTTTTTCACGTTTACTACTCCCAACCGACAATATTCATTTTCTTTTATGCAGCATTTACGAGGAAAAAGATCAGACTAATCGGCAAAAGGACGATTCACCGCAAAACGAAAAAATCGTATTGCTAAAGACATCTCAGAGTGAGAAAATCGCTCAAATTTCAAAGCAAATCGAGGAACAGGTGAGAATGATTATAATCCTTAATAATTATTAACAATTGATTTATAATACCATTTCAATTTGTGATAAATGTTTAATTTTTTTAGTGCCGAATTTTGTACAGCAATTGAGCGAATTTGTCATTTATTTCAATTATTTCATTAATTTCAATTATATGTTTTTAATTTTAGCTAAGCATAGCACGACGAAAACCCGCGGGTGCTGTGGAGGCTATGTTTCTGGAAAAATTTACACTCGGAAGTGACAACAAGGAAATACCGATAAACGTCTATCCGAGTTCGACGATGAACGCGACCAGATTGTCACGGGATAATTCGACCGAAGCCAAACTTCCAAAAACGACTGTTCCAACATGGCAAAGTCGTAATAAACGATTTGCAAACACGCGAAATCGTGACTCTGACATACACGACACGAATTTGGACATGGACATCGATGAATTGTTGCGGATAGAGTGAAGATCATTTTTTTTTCATTTCACTTACGATATAAGACAATTTATTTTCACACAGGGACCTGATTACATAGATTTTTCATGGATACATCCAATTTTCCGTCGAATGGTCATGTAAACGTAATTTATTTTTTTACACTTAAAACATCGTTTTATAACTTTAAAAAAAAATTAAAATATCTCGAACTTCTAGGCTTGTTTGACGGAGGTTACAATTGACGAGAGAGAATTCAAGATGGAATTTTACTCGAAGTATCAAAAACAAATAAAGGATCGCCAACAAAAATCAATTTAGAAGTCCAAGATATTTTAATGTTTCCATTATGGGAGTTGCCTTTTTTTTACTACAGTACTACCATATAATATAATAATATTCAGTAATAAATAAGCACAAATCTGTTAGATATAAGTCTAAATAATTAAAAGCTTTAATTTATCCAACATACTCGTCTCTCCAGAACAAATTTTTGCTTCGTTATAGAGGAAGTTTTATTTTCGTGGAAAAAAAAAACAAAAACAAACGTCAAATAGCAGAAATCCGTAAAATCATTTTACACGAGACCGTGCATACTTGTTCGTGTATTTTCATCCCCTTTGAGGGCGTGAAGTGTAAAAAGCGTGGGCGCGCATGCGTTTCTCTCGTTACCAAGTGGGGGATTGATCACGGAACGACATGGAACATAGCGAGGGGTGCGCGAGGCGTCGGGGGGCTGAAGGGGGAGGATAACTCAAACCCAACGTCGAGGACAGTCACAACCGTGCGGTCACGAAATTGTACGCAACCACAAAAACGCACGTCCTGGTGCGTTTATAAATAATAATAATAATGATAACAATAATAATTGAATACAGTGTGAATTAGCATAAAAAAAACTAGAAACCAAGTTTATTGATATTTGAAAATTTTTATCCGTACAGTTTGGATTCAACGGCCGTTCTCATGAAGGAGTACCTGTGAGTCAATGACCTCCCTAATTAACGTTATATCCTATTTTTACGATTACACGTTATAAAGACATCGATGAGTAAAAATGAAAAGGAAATATTGCACAGATTTTTTGTTAACGAATAATTTAAATTATTATTTTCATTTTTTTTATATCTCAAGTTTAATGAAAATTCGAATTTTGTTTGTTTGTTTTTTTTTTTCAATTTTCAATTTTAAATTATTTCAATTTACATTCGTAATTTTTTCTATTTTTCAGTTTTTTTTTTTTTGAGTGAATTAAAGCAAGCAAGACACTTTGGTGCCTTTGGTTCGCTCACCTTTCACGTGAAATCGGCCAAAGCCACCCCCCTGACGTCACGCAGACGTTGTTATCGATTCGCGTTCCAGAAGAGTCGTACCTTTCGTCTCTTCGTCTAATATCATCTTTTGCCTCCGAGTACTTTTATTCCTCTCACCGAGCATCATCAGAGAATTACTTTTACGTAAATATTCACGGTTTCATCTTTGTTTTCTAAATTATTAGTCATTTAGTTTTCTTTCGTTATTCGATGACTTTAAAGGGGAAAAAAAAGGTTTTGCTGGGAATTTAGAAATGTTCGCTGTCTAGGGAAAGAAAATTTATTTATACTCCGAACGAGAATGCAGGGGAAGATATTTATATTTAAAAAAAAATATATATATTTAGCCGTGGAAGGTATTTGAAAATAATACTCGAGCTACGAATGAACAGAGACATTTTGATAATATGAAATACTAAAATTTAAAAATTCCGCGAGACAGTGCGGAATTGACAATTTTTTGCTTAAATGCTTTTTAAAATAAAAGATTGTTTTTTATTTTTTTAAATTGAAATATTGTATTTGAAAAAAAAGTTGTGACATCTTTTGGGTATATCGGTATTTTCCAGATTTTTGTGGTCACTGATTACAAATTCGATTGTTATATTTTTGTTTGATTCAAGGTGGCGGATAGTGAAACAAAAAATTATCTGAGTTTTACGTTTTTTTTTTTTTTTTTTTTTTTTTTTTACAAAAACAAACAGGCAACATTTTTCATAATTGATACCCGAGGTCGTTGATTTTTAATTTGGGGGTAGCGTCGAAATTAAAAATGGAAGTAATATGTCAAAATATCGAGACTCAAAATTCAAAATAAAAAATGACGGAAATCAACATGACCGACGGAAGACCGTAATTCGATTTTTATAAAAATTAGTACCTTGGACGTTATTAAGATCCTTGAATTTTGAAATTAATTGTCAAAATTTCGCGATTCAAAATGGGGGAGTCAATGAAATCAACAAAAAATCGTACAATGATTAAATTTCAATGATCAATGATTTTCTAGGAATTTTTGAGTTTTCTTTATTCAAATTCAAAGTAAAAATTCAAAAAGGCAACGAAAGAATTGCGATTGCTCATTTTTTTGGGGGGGTGACAAAAAATAAAAACGGTTCTTTGGCGCATCGGCCGAGTGACGGGGTAGAGGGATGGTTTGAGAAGGGTTAAAGGTAATGGGGTGGGAGGTAAAAGGAGAGAGTGGGTGTAGGTTGGTTGTTCCGAGTCGATAAAGTTAGCGGGGGGAGGGCAGGGAAAACTCGAGAAGAGTTTCCGTGCGCGCACAGCTTTCGACATGGTGCTCGGTAAGTCCACCCCATTATAAATTTCACGTAATATTTTTTTCCATTTGAAACCATTTTTTTTCTTCATTCATTCAATAAACTTTGACAGAGTGAAAATTCTGGAAAGTGTTGGATTTTTGTAAATTTCCATTTTTCTTCCCCCGGTGGCAAAATCGTCGATAAATGTGTGAAAGAAATGGGGAGAAAAAAAAAAGCGAGAATTGAAAGCCCCGCAGTGTCGTCGGACAGACTGCAGACTGAAAATGTTCGAATATCGAATTTTCCGTCCAATGTCAAGGGGTAGCGATAATATTGGAATTGTGCTTTATTTTCATTTATTTATTTATTAATTTTATTGCTTTATTTTATTTATTTATCGGCAGAAAGGAGCAGAATATGCGGCGAGAGAACGACCCGGTCTCGACAACGGTCGACGTTGGATTGAACAACAAGTAAGTGACGAAAGTGCATGGAAAATTTGTGAAAAAAACCAAAAGATGAACATTTTTAAACGTCATTTCGAATATTAACGAGCGTTTTACGTAATAAAAAATTAATTTTCATTAAAAAAAAAACCACCTCGACGAGTCATTGATAAATTTTAATGCCAAAATTATGTTACCCTAATCCATTTTGTGCATAAAGTTTGAGCTCGATAGCACAAAATTCGACGTGAATTTTCCGAGCTTTAAAATGAAAATGATTAATCTCGAAAAGTTAACCGAGTTCCGAGATCATGGAATTTTCCGAACTGTAAAATAAAAATGATTCATATTGAAATGTTAACGTGTTCATTTTTTGAGTCATCATTTTTTCGTATACTGTTTTCCATTCCTATTGTATCAAAGACAAACAAAAATAAATTGAATTCCAACAAACAGTCAGATCGAAGGGCAGAGTGAATCGATAACTCACCACGGGGTCACCAAGAACTATCATTGTGTGTGGTCGATCGATTTAGGACCGTCCGAAGGGGTCGTCGAGGGCTGGGAACGTGATTCCACATCGTATGAATGTACGTATACATAATAAAAATAGTATTACATAATAGGATCGATTATAATTACAGGAATATTCGTACACAGCGTGCGCGTTACGTGATTTAGAGGGCGTTAAGGTAGTAGTCTGGTAACTTAAGCCGATTTTCATGTCTTTGTTGGAGGGCGTTTTTTTGTAGAAAAATAAAAATGAATCGTTTTGGATATTTAGGATGTTTTTATTTACATATTAAAGATACAAAAAAAAATTTGCTTGAACAAATTTAATAGTTTATTATTATTGTTATTATTGATCGTCGTTGGCACGTCGAAAAAAATGCGCGTGGGTGGCCCCGGTGATTTTGGCTCATGACGTTAGCTAATATAAAAAATTCTTGATAATTCTTAATCTATAGACATGTCATTCTGGTCGGAACTACTGAAGTTAAATTTCATGGATAAATAACAAAATGGCGGACTTTGGAAAAAAATACTTTTTTTTCCAAAGTCCAACTACGGTCAATAATAATAATAATAATAAACTATTGAATCTTTTCAAAAACATTTTTTTTTGTATCTTTCATATGTACATAAAAACATCCTAAATATCCAAAACGATTCATTTTTTATTTTCCTACAAAAAAAAACGCCCTCCAAAAAAGACATGAAAATCGGCTTAAGTTACCAAACTACTACCTTAACGAAAATAAAACGTCTTCAGAGAGTCGTTTCAGTCCGAGAAATTTAATTTTATAATTTTAGTCGGTCGCATTGAAAAAAAAAGTGTAAAAAAAAAAATTATAAAATATTGGTTTAAAAAAACATTAATATTACCAATACATATCGATGAAACAATTTTTTTTTAATATTACGTAAATTATAAGAAATTTATTTTTCAACAAATTAAATTAACTCTATTGAATATACATTTTATTTTCTAATCGCTATTTTTTGTTCAACAATCTTTATACGAAAAACGAACGAAAAAACAATGTACAGCCGACGAATCCGAGTCGACGATCGGAGACGACGATTGGATCGAGTACCATTGTTCCGACGACTGGACACCACCGGAAACGTCCGGTAACTTTGATTATTTCGCTAACAACACCGAGACACGCGACGACAACGAGTTTAACAATAACGAAGCTGTCCACAATTCTACGGAGAAGATATTTTACGAAAAACCAAAACTCATCCTCAAGGTACATTTTTACTTTATATTAATTCTATTTTTAATTAACTTTCGTTGATAAATTGTGTTGTTAAGGAAAATTAAGAAAATGGGAGTACAAAGAAAAAATTTCCAGAATCTTCAATATCTGGCGGACAGTATACTTCCCTCGTCAACAGTCAAGTGTATGAGATTTATAAACAGTCCAAAAGTATTACAAATCCTGGAGGATCTCATATTGTCGCGCAAAAAATCGTTAATCGAACCGGAAGTAACGGTATTGAAGCCGGAAATAGCTGTATTGGAGCCGGAAGCAACTATATTGAAGCCGGAAATAACGGCATTGGAACCGGAAATAACGGTATTGGAACCGGAAGTAAGGGCATTGAATCCGGAAATAACGGTATTCGAGCGGGAAGTAACTTCGCGTAAATCTGAGAAAAATCCATCGAAACCGCAAGTCCCGAAAAATTCGATAATAAAGAATAACGAAAACGTCGGAAATAGTGAAATCGCGGAAAATAAATTATCAACAAAATCCGCATTAAATGACGATAAATCGACGGTATGGCCGTTAATCAATGAGAACGAGATTGAGATCGACGTGGAGATCGTTGAGCTGACGAAGAGCGTGAAGGATATAATACAATTTCCGGAAATCGAGGAAATCACGGAAACGGGAAAGCTAAACGACACGAACGAATCAACGCCGGACGAAGAAGCCGCAACGATCGAGCACATTGATCTTATACGCGAGGCAAAGGAATTGACGCGCGAGGAAAATAATTGCGCGATTGATAATATATCCGCGGATTTAACGAACGTAGAGACCGAGCATAGCGTGAATTTTTACGAAAATTCGTACGACGAACAGACGCCGTACGCGAAAATCGAGGAAATCGATTTGTTATCGAGCATCGGACGCGACATTGGCGTTGATCTTGAGAAGTACGTACAACCGGTACCGGACGTAATTGCCATGGAGACGGTGCAGCAGCAAGCGACGAGATCGTTGCCGAGTCTTTTGAAAGATACGAAAACACGACAGGATACGAATAAACTGGTCGATCACGAGATGCCCGATGTTTCGGGCGCTGACGCGCGTAAGAAAGAAAAAATGGCGAGAAATCAAGCGCGCAGGAGGCAAACGTCCGCTTCAACGCAAAATCGTCGTCCCGACAAACGACGCGCCGATCATATCGCCGATGGTGGACCGGGTAAGGAATAAAATGTTCATTTCCGCTTCCTCGAGCTTTATTTTCATGAAAAAAAAAAAATCGTTTTTCCAATGTCAAGGTGTTTACATTCGTCGTAATGAAATAGTAAATAATGAAAATGTTCAATTTTAAGGTGGTTTTGACGTTTACAACATCGAGACGGCGATGCCAAAGATCGACCTGGATGCCATAGAGTCTCATCTCAGAGCGGCACGCGAGGAGGAACGTCGGGTGAGTTTAAAAAAACATAATATTCAAAATGGGGCATTCCGTGCGAAACATTTTTTTTTTTTATGGAGTCAGGATGAGTTTTCATGGATTGCCCCACATACGAAATTACTATCGAATTTCTTCATCCACTTCACGCTATTCTGGCGCGTTCCGATTTTTCTCGTCGTTTTTTTCTTCTTTTTTTCCCAAGGCACTCGCGAGTGAGCTCGTCTCTCGGGAGATGAATGCATTTTGCCCTGGTCTTATTGGTTCTACATATTGTTCCATGTTGCGCGGTGTGAATGCCTTTCACACTTATTTTAGGATTACATGAATGAAATTCTCCCCTCCACGGAAAATCCCGATGCTCCCGAGAGTTCTCAAGTGGGATGAACGACTTTTCTTTCTTTCCGTCCGATATATAGGACGGCGATGAGATTTCAAAAGTCTAACAATTGGAAGAAAAATGAACAGTCACGTTATTTTCACGATTATTTACTTTTTTTCAATTATTTACGATTATTAACTCTTTGCACAATGATTTTGTCGTTATTAACCATAACTTAAATCTAATTTTGGTATTTTAAACAAAATATTCACAATAGTACTTTCAGCGTCGATACCAGTAATTGTCAAATTATATCTCTGCACGGGTGAATCACACATTAAACAGAAAGGCCGCAGCGTAAAGCAAACAACGTCATTTATCGCTCATCTCAATGGCCAATGACTCTCTCCCGTCTATCTATTCGTCTCTCGCTCTGTGGTCTATCGCGTGTGGTTTCGCATGAACCCAACGTTGTTCCCGGATGAGGTAACTCGGTGAGTGTAGGAAGTTCATCATATCCACACATCTGTGAAACGCGCATTCTCGATTGTGTTAACGCTCGCATTCTTCGTTAATGGTGCCCCCACGTTGTCGTCTCTTCATTATCATTTTTTTCTTTTTTTTTTTAGTCAACTCTCTGTTGTCGACTCGTACGTAACGACGGAATCTTCTCGCGACTCTCACCCCGTCATCTGCCAATTAGTTTCTATTTTTTTACGTCACCGCACAGACAAATATACGCGTATGCATTGTGGTCTTCCGGTTTTGCTTCGTCGGCCGCCATTTTGACCTCGTTAGTACGCCATTTTGTCTCGTTAATTGGCAGTTGGAATTCAAATTTTACGTTGTATTTTTACTATAATTCTCGCGATACAGAAACCAGTGAGTCTTCGTGATTTTGTGAAATTTTGCAATTTGCTGAATGGCTCAGTCACACCACTGGTTTATCCGGGCTAATGAGCAATTAATGAGCAATTTGAGAAAAATGATTTTGTCGATAACTGCGCGATCGTACTTATCGACAAAAGTTTTCTTCCCAAATTAACGTACAATTTCGAATTATTGAGGATAAACAAAACGTGAATTCACTGTCTGGGTGTAATAATGACGCATTTTGTAAATTTCATGAAAAATTTAATTCAATCATCTCGATGAACTGTGTAGTTTGAGAAATAAATGTGTCTATGACCTTTAAGCTCGCGACGATGACAATAATCCGTTTCTCCAATAGTGCAAAAGATGTTCTCGACCCTAGATATTTGAAAAATCGATACGACACATGCAACACATACTGCACAATGGTACAGATGAGGGTGGGAGGACGAGTACACGATATTTCGTCCCCTATACTAAAATTGAGGGTCCAAGGGGCTGCTGCTCTTATTCCGTGGGAGAGCCCCCCCTTTGCAAATCTCTTTCACAGGGTTGTTAGTAACCCTAGGGATGAAGGATTAAGAGGGGCGGGGGTTGAAAAACATATACTGGGAGACTATACGAGGCATATATCGTAATCGGCTCGAGGCAAAATGGTCGCGCGCGCGCGAACGCCTCCGTGACATTCGAAGGCTTCTATTAATAATTCATAAAGAAGAAGTGGGAAGTGCAATGGCGATAAGCGCCGACGCGGCAAACCCGGAGACCTCCATGTGTGTGCGTCTGTTTGAACTCAACGCTTGTCAGAGTCACGACTCCAGAACCGGCTCGAGCGAAAAGCAATGACGCGGAAGATCAATTTCCATCAACTGAAATGTGTGCGTTAACGAAAAAAAAAATCATGTCGACATAAATATTTTGTAAAAATAAACCGGTGAAATTTTGAGTTTTGAGAAACCGTTAAAAAGAAATTACGTTTCAACGAGAAAGTCTTTTAAGAACAATATCAATTGGTGAATAAAATTCGTTCGTAAAATATTGTCGGGAAAATTAACAAAATCAGCTGATTCGGAATTTAAAACAAAAATTGACAAATACCGCGATTTCTGTTGCTGGATGATTTTTAAAAAATTGTGAGCATGATAAAAATTCTTAAAATTAAATGCTTCGATAATTCGAAGAAATCTTTTTGAAATAGACCAAAATGATGACACGAACGATTATACGTTGCCCGGGCTCGGTCACAAACAGGTGACTAACACATTGACGAGTTCGACGAAGCTCCTAATCGACGAGTGGTTTTAGTTTAAACGTCAACGATTTTTATTAGTGCATAAAATGATGACGATGCATCAGAGCATTGCGAGAAATCGACCAGCTATACGACCAAAGGATCTCGATCTTTCCGCAAATTCTTTTGCTAAGTACAATCAGGTATGGGAATTTAGAAAAAAATTAATGAAAAAAGATGAGTTAAAAAAATAGAAAAAAATTATTAGAAAAAGAATAAAAATTTAAAAAATCCTGATCCCTTAAGGAATCGTCGCGAAATTCAATATCCAGCCACCTGAGCCTCTAGCATACGTGTGTATGAAATTTCAACTCGATAACTCAAAATTTGGTTCAGTGCGTTAAATCGTGTAGAAATTGTCGTGAGGATCCAGCCCGCAGACTATTATCCAAAAAATTATTTTCTCGATTTTCGCGTTTTTCCCATTGATTCTTTGAGTTATCGACAAAAACTCGGTGTTATTCGTAACCAGCGGAAAATTTCCGATTGAATGGGGTAGCGAAAGTTTGCGAAATATGAAAAAAATCATTTTTGTCATTTTTAGCCCACTTTTTCAGAAACCTGAAAATATCGATTTTTCAAGTGGCCATAACTTCACTCTCGTTTGACCGATTACGAATTTTAAGGGGGTTTTTGAAAACGTCAAGAGTAGACTTAGAAAATGTCGTTTGAATCCCGATATCTTAATTATTGTGGCCGTATGGGAATCTTGAAAAATCGGCGAAAAAAATGAGACGGGGGTATGTATGGAGAAAGTCGCAAAAATCGATGGTCCAACTTTGAAAATCGGTGAAAAATCAACAAAAAAATCAATCTCAATGGACCAAGCGGCATTTTAAAGGTTGAACGATTATGAAAAGAATGAGCAGAGAGTGGAGTTCCAGCTCCATTGGGAAGCAACGTTACGGCGCTTTTAGTGCAGCCACTTCTCTTTGGGCAAATTCCAAAAATATTTTGAATTTTTTAATTTTCTTTTAGGACGCTATATCGATGTATTTTGACTCGCTGATTACTTATTCGGTAGCCATTCCCTTGAGATACTCAAAATTCCGTTGAAAATCGTCGAAAAAGTGATTTTTCGATATTTTCACGTTATTTCCATTGATTTTTTAAGTTTCGGTACATTTCAAACCGTGACAATTTTTCATTCACCATCACAAAGCTTCCTCAAGGAGGAAGCAAGAAAAATAGGACATAGTCGATGATAGCCGATCAAGGGTTTTTTTTTCTCAGCGATGATTTAACGCGATTAAACGAATTATCTATCTAGCACGCGTGTTGAGAAGCTCGATGACACGTTTGAGGGTTGAAAAGCCGATGGGGGGGGGGGGGGAGGGGGGTGTACTTGAAAAATAGTGCAAGGTTTGCAAAATTAAATGATCGACAATACCGCGATGAAATGCTAAGATATAACCCAGAAAAAAAACAAAGAAAAATGATATTTTAAATACCATTTTCTTTTTTTTTTCATAATATATAAAAATAAAAATAATTAAAAGTCCCTAGAATACGATCAAAACAAATTGTGCAATACTCATTTTAAAAAAACCACAGCCTTAAGGGGTATGGTCACGGTAGCGGGTATAAAATCATGTGCACATTTAACAATTTTTTTTGTATGAAAAAGTTATTTATTTATCAAACTAATTACACATCTATTTAGTATAAATATCAAGCTAATAAAAAATATTTTTTTTATGTTTTTATTGTTATACAAAATGGCCGACTGCTGCTACTTGCTGTTGGTACCTTTTTTTTTTGAGACGCTCCGCAGCGTGACATTTGGCATCCTAAATTTTTGACCTAGAAGAAAAAAAAAAATTCTCGTTAATCTACATCAGAATACCCAGAGAAGTACGTACGGAATTTGAAAAATATTGTTTTATTCGAATATTGTAGGCATTTGAACTTAAGGCAGTAGTCTGGTAACTTAAACCGATTTTCATGTCTTTTTTGGAGGGCGTTTTTTTGTAGGAAAATAAAAAAGAATCGTTTTGGATATTTAGGATGTTTTTATTTACATATTAAAGTTACAAAAAAAAATTTTGTTGAAAAAATTTAATAGTTTATTATTATCATTATTATTGATCGAAGTTGGCACCTCGAAAAAAAAGCGCGTGGGTGGCCCCGGTGATTTTGGCTCTTGATGTTATCTGAAATCAAAAATTCTTGAAAATTCTTAATCTATAGACATGTCATTCTGGTCGGAACTACTGAAGTTAAATTTCATGGATAAATAACAAAATGGCGGACTTTGGAAAAAAAAGTTTTTTTTTTTTTAATCTAATAGTTTATTATTATTATTATTATTATTGATCGAAGTTGGCACCTCGAAAAAAAACCGCGTGGGTGGCCCCGGTGATTTTGGCTCTTGATGTTATCTGAAATAAAAAATTCTTGATAATTCTTAATCTATAGACATGTCATTCTGGTCGGAACTACTGAAGTTAAATTTCATGGATAAATAACGATTCGCCGCCATTTTGTTATTTATCCATGAAATTTAACTTCAGTAGTTCCGACCAGAATGACATATCTACAGATTAAGAATTATCAAGAATTTTTTATTTCAGATAACATCAAGAGCCAAAATCACCGGGGCCACCCACGCGCTTTTTTTCGAGGTGCCAACTTCGATCAATAATAATAATAACAATAAACTAGTAAATTTTTTCAAAAAAATTTTTTTTTGTACCTTTAATATGTAAATAAAAACATCCTAAATATCCAAAACGATTCATTTTTATTTTCCTACAAAAAAACTCCCTCCAAAAAAGACATGAAAATCGGCTTAAGTTACCGGACTACTACCTTAAAAGGCGAATTTCCACTGAAAAATTTCCTATAAAACTGCTCATAAAATGGAAAGTTTTCAATTAATCGGAAATTCCGTACGTACTTCTCTGAAAAATGCAATTAGAAACATAATTAAAAAATTTGAAGTCAATCGGATACAAATTGTCGAAGTTATTGATGACAAGGCGCGCTCGGGTACTCTATGGCCGTGCCAGAGGTAGGCTTACATTATACGCTCAAAGTCGGTGAAAAAAAAAAAAATTCTCGCTATAAATCGAACAGTAACTTATTTTTGTGATGATAAAGCATCGTTTAAGCAAAAAAAAATATCGATTTTTTGAAAATTCTACCGTGGCCATACCCCTTTGAACTGCAAGAAGACTTTTGAACGATATTTTAAATAACATTTTCTTTTGTATAATTTATCAAAAATTAAAGAAATAAAAAGTTCCTAGAAAACGATCAAAACAAATTTTGCAATACTCATAAAAAATCTACATTAATTCACACACCAGACATTATAGACTGAATAAAAAAAAATGAAAATAAAGCCTCTGTGTATCAATGAACAATTAGAAAATCCCGTCGACAGACGAAGACCCTCAACTTCGGGGGATAGTCGACGGTTCATCGTCCGATCGACGGAAACACGTATCAGTTGCGATTCAGAATGAATTGAAACCTGTGCGAGTAAACTCTGACGATTAAATAAACGAAAATAAATTAAAACGAATAAATTTGAAATTTTGTTTTTAGCAACTCTCTATGCTGTTTCAACAATGGACAGTGCCAAAACTCACGAGCCGGAGACTTTTCGCATGATCAACCAAGCGAATATTGTACTGTGGCACAATTAGGATCAACTTTTCCTCTCTCTCTTTCTCTCTCTCTCTCTCTCTATCTTTCTTTCTCTTGTGATTCATTTTGTTCACACACGAACAAAAATAAATAAACCAATCGCTTTTAACATTTCCGACCAAGTTGATCCGATAAAAAAACAAATTAAATACAAAAAAAACCGAAAAGTTGATGAAAGGATATAAAAAAAAAAGTTAACGATGGGATGAGACGTGGTAGTGGTTTGGTTGCACCTAGAGGCGTGGAAAAACTCGTACCTCTCCTATACTTTTTAAAACAACGTATAACAGCGCACACTTTCACTGTGATATGCACTCGGGGGATTACAACGTTTCGGATTCCCAAACGTTTTCACAAGAGAATCTCTCGTGTCTCTTTGCCCGAACGCGTGTTCGATCTTTGATCGGTCCTTACTAAATCATTTTCATTTATTATTTCAAAGTTATTTCAAATAAATGAAATCTTAATTTTCCATACATTAGTTCACTCAAAAGTACAATATCATGTGTTTGTGTGTGTGCGAAGAGTTTTAAAAAAATCGAAATTTTTATTTTGCGAGAAAATAATTAAAATTGTGGGAATAACGCAAATATCGGGTTTTTAAATATTTTTAAACACGTTATTTTCGCTATTGGATTATTAAAATTTGACAAATTTTTCTTTGACGTTTCCAAGTTTTTAATTTGTTGAGTTCTCTATTTTCTATACATATTTTCACTCAAAAGTGCAATATTATGTGTTTGTGTATGTGCGAAGAGTTTAAAAAAAAATTGACATTTTTATTTTGAGGGAAAATCATAAAAATTTTGGGAATAACGTAAATATCGGGTTTTTAAATATTTTTAGCACGTTAATTTGCCTATTGGATTATTAAAATTTGACAAATTTTCCTTTAACGTTTCCAAGTTTTTGATTTGTCCAGTTTTTAATTTTCTATACATATTTTCACTCGAAAGTACAATATCATTTGTTTCTGTGTGTACGAAGAATTAAAAAATAAATCGACATTTTTATTTTGAGAGATAATAATTAAAATTATGGAAATAACGTAAATATCGGGTTTTTAAATATTTTTTGCACGTTACTTTGGTTATTGAATTATTAAAATTTGACAAACTCTTCCTTGACGTTTCCGAGTTTTCAATTTGTCAAGTTTTTAATTTTCTATACATATTTTCACTCAAAAGTGCAAAATCATGTGTTTGTGTGTGTGTGAAGAGTTTTAAAAAAATCATGGACATTTTTATTTTGACAGAAAATAATAAAAATTGTGGGAATAACGTAAATGTCGGGTTTGTAAATATTTGTAACGTGGTAAATTGGCTATTGGATTATTAAAATTTGATACATTTTTCTTGGACGTTTCCAAGTTTTTAATTTGTCGATGATTTTTTTCAAAATTGAATCTGTCAATTGAAAGCTACTGAAAACAACTTTTCAAAATACTCAAAATTTTTTTTAATTCCTATTAAAAATTATTATTGAATATTTTTTGCAGCAAACATGACATTATTTGAAATTTATTAAACCCAATATTCGAACAAGATGTCATAGTGCTTGAAAACAAAAAAAAAAGCTCCCCCAAAAAAAACGTTCAAAAATTGCCTCATCCTGAAAGGTATTTGGCTCGAAACGAGGATGGGTAGTAATGGCAAATGGCCAAGACATTACAAAAAGGATTCTCGATTCGTCGCCGATCTTTACACGTTCACGTACGACAAAGATTTCGAACTAGTGAGTTTGCTCGAAGCTTAAAAAAAAAACGACTGGTTGATAATAAATGTCGATTTTCTCATGACCTCGGATAACTTTTGTCGATAATTCGTATCGACGAAAATATTTGCTCGACAATTCAATAGTGACGGAATTTCCTGTGTAAAGAAAAAAAAATAACGAAAAAATATTCGCAAATTCTAAAAAAAATAGAATTTCGGAAAATTAATTGGTACCCTTTGTTTTATAAGTGTCTAAACATTTAAAATCAAGGAAAAATTTGACGACACCAGTCAGGCCTGAAAATTTTGGAGTACTCAGAAATAATATACGAATTAATCGCGTTGCAGATTTTTTTAGGAGCGTCAAAACAAAGTGATTCAACCTCGTTTCATATTTCCAAGTATTTTAGAAACTATTTTATAGCTGTTACGAGTTTTACACGGTTTTTCTTGCTAGGAAATTTACGCTCTTTCCAACGAGTATACGCAAGTACTTGACTCCAATATATATATATATATATATTTATATATATATATATGGGACATTCGATGTCAAACCGGTCATTATTAATTTCTGTGTTTTGTTGAAAAATTGACTTTATCTTGAATTACTCAATTTAAAAAAAATGGAGCATCTTTGTAAATTTTGCAAAAAATAAAAGGCCCCTTGTTGTTTTTTTTTCTTTTTTTTTTCACAATAAAAAATTGGGATAGACTCCATTATCGATTTTGGAGCAAAATTATGAATGAAGGTCAGCTGCACTAGAAATTATTGTAAAAAATGCAAGTTTCTGTTTGTTATACGGGGCATTCCGTGTGAAATACATTTCGTTGTCCATTTAAAAATAAATAATACATTTAAAAAATAAATAACACTGGCTATCTCTTTTGTCTTCTCTTCCATTCTCTATCGCTTCTTTCCCGTTACCGAGTGTTACATAGATGGAACCACCTCTCGGTCCATACAATACACGCAGCATCCGTTAAAAAAATCTCGCAACCACAGGCATGAAAAAAAAAAGCAGCTAAACTCCAAAACTTTATTTGTCAATCTATTTGTTTTCTCTTCGTTTTCGTTACGAAAATATAAAAATTATCCGAGATTGAGAAAATCGGAAAATAATTTATTGAAAGAAATAAATAAGGAAGGGGGGGAGAGAGAAAAATATTTAAAGTTCAGGTTAGTAATATGACGCTGGAGGACGTCACCATTTTACTTTACGTTGTCCAGGAGAACGAGCGCGTTGCCGAGGTCGTTGAGGCTGTTGCAGCTGGTCGCGAGCCTGATACTAATAATCGCGACAAAGAGGATCTTCTAGCTCGTTTCAACAAACTTTTAGAGGGTGACACAAATGTCTCGTATCAGGTGTGAAATATTAACGAGGAGAAATTTCGTGCGAAACAATAAAAAGTAACCAAAGTTACTTTTTGGAGTACAATTTTTTTGTTTCTTTTTCTGGTAGTTAAAAATTACAATGTTTGTTATTTTTGTGACAAATTTTAATGACAAGTTGAAAATGTTTATAGGAATTGAAACTTGCAAGTTACTTTGTCATGAATTTAAAAAAAAATGAATATTACAATGATTAATTGAAAATTTCAATTTTTTACATTGAAATTTGTCATTTTTAATTTGATAATGATATTAATAACAAGCTACGCAATTCATCAACAATTCGTAACGACCAGTAAGCTCTTGAACGTCTCTCTTATTTAAATTGAAAATAAAAAGGATAATTCATCATGTACTGTTGAATTTGACCGTTGCACGATTTCTAAAATTAATTTTTTTTCCTTTTTGTTTTAATTCCAGCGACGAAATGATCGCGAAGAGATCAGAAGACGTTTGGCTATGGGTCCGGACGCGGAGGATCTTCGGGCCGAACGAGGAAGAAAACCGAGCCTTCAGTCACGCCTTCAAAGTGGTATGCACTCGTGACACTTTAAACACAGTCTGTTATGAAAATAAAAAAAATATATAAATTTACAAAAATGTCTCCTTAATTCCTCAATTAATCGCAAATTATAAATTAACTGTTCTTTTTACAGGTATGAATCTTCAGATTTGCTTCATGAACGAGACACCATCGGACACAGAATCGCCGGGTTCGGAGAGCGATTTGTCACCGGGTCCGGTTGGTCTCGCGTCTTATCCGAAATTACAGCAACAAAATCAACATCCTCATCGTTTGGCCTCGAGGCCACAAATACTGAGTCTTCCGTCGTTGAGAGTCGAGACAGGCTCGGCCTCAGTTTCGTCAATGTCCTCGTCGTCCTCGTCCACCATTCCGCTTGACGAGGCTGATTTTTTTGCTCGCCAAGCGAGATTACAGACCGAGGCGAGAATGGCACTTGCCCAGGCAAAAGAAATGGCCCATATGCAAATGGAGGTCGAGAGACAAAGACTCAAACAGAGTCCAATCACCGAAATGGTTCGATCGAGTTTGGAAAAGGTAACAATAACATTTTTTTTTCCTGAAATTTCTTGAAAAAAACTGGAGATCGAGGGGAAAAAAAGAAAAGTCAAAGTAATTGATTTGTTGAAAAAATAAAAGATTCAGGTATCCTTGAATATTTGAAAATGACAAATGCAGAGATTTCATAGATTCTTGATAAATAACCCAGTATGCACTATATTTCGTAGATTTATAAAATTTCTACACGAAAAACCGACCCTGACTCTTTTAGTTAATTTTAAGAAAATTAATTAAATTTATATATACGAATATTAATAAAATGTATTGTATTTATGAAAAAAATAAATAAAAAAAAGGTCGGTGTTCAATTGGGCGAGGATCGTCGCAGATTGTCGCGCGTACTATTGACCGAATTAAACGTGGCTCAGCTACAGGTCGTTGCGAATGATCTTCACGCTAGAATTGCAATGTTGAACGAGGCGTTGGTCGAGGGTTTGTTAAGAAGGGACGATCTTCATATGGAGCAAGATTCGATGCTCGTCGACGTTGAGGATCTCACCAGATATCTGTAAGTATATATTTTATCGTTGAAAAAAAAAAAAAAAACAACGGGCCATATTGCCTTGCAACCCCTCATACGGCAACTCCGGCACGGAAGTACGTATACACCCTTCGTTGTTACCTCGTGATATTATTACTGGTTAAATAAATTGACGTTACAAAATTTGTAAGGGCTCACAGACCGCTGCGCGCGTTGAAAACCGAGTAAATTTGAAAAATTACTATGGTTATATGGTGAAAAAAAAAATTTTATTGTTGATTTCACATTTTTCATTAACTTTTCAACTATAAGAAAAAAAATTGAAATAATTTTCTTTTTAATATTAACATTATTTTTTACTGGTATAACTGGACTACTGATGAAAATCATGGCACCTCCTTGTCGACATCATAACTTCACCAAAAATTATCCAATCTGCAAAAATGAATCTAGTAAAATAATGTTGTAGTAATAGTCTGACGGAGGGATTTTTTTTTCCAAAAATAAAGAAATTACAGTATTTCAAACTTTACTGTTAGCTAATATACTATAAATAATCTGCAATTTAAAAAAATAAAATTAGTGTTTAATAATTTATAAAAAATTGTCCAACCAAAAAATAAAAAAAACCTCTCGTCAAACTATAGAGAGAACAATTATCAAGATTTAAAAAAAATTAAGAACTATTATACATTGATTGAGTTATCGTGCTGACACTGTCTAAAAACATTGTTTCGAGAAAAACGCATACAAGTTTCTGGTAGGTAGAGCATGAACTTACGGCTATTCTCCCATTTATTGCTATAACTTTGTAACGGAGTGGAATTTTCTTAAAAGTTTTGTTATCAAAAAATTCTTAAAAGTATAAAGAATAAATATCTGTAAAGAAAATCAATTCTTTTAAAATTTTAGAGGTATGTGAGCCCTTAATCAGCAATTTTACAAAATCGTACAAAATAAAAAACGGTTGATTTACGTCTACAAACTTTTGAGATCCTCGATCTATTTTTCTTTCACTAATAGAATATTAATTAAGGTAGTAGTCTGGTAACTTAAGCCGATTTTCATGTCTTTTTTGGAGGGCGTTTTTTTGTAGGAAAATAAAAATGATCGTTTTGGATATTTAGGATGTTTTTATTTACATATTAAAGATACAAAAAAAAAAATATTTGAAAAAATTTAATAGTTTATTATTATTATTATTATTGATCGAAGTTCGCACCTCGAAAAAAAAGCGCGTGGGTGGCCCCGGTGATTTTGGCTCTTGATGTTATCTGAAATCAAAAATTCTTGATAATTCTTAATCTATAGACATGTCATTTTGGTCGGAACTACTGAAGTTAAATTTCATGGATAAATAACAAAATGGGGGACTTTGGAAAAAAAAAAGTCCTTTTATTTTAGCAAAGAAGGGGTTGTAAAATGAAAAATTAGGGGTGAAAAAATTTCTCGGTAGTTCCAACGAGAATTATAAGTGTGTAGAGTAGCCTGTTAAAATTTGAAAGCAGTCGGTTCGGTAGAAAAAAAGTTAGGACCCGGGCTGACCAGAAAAACACTGTTTTGAAAAAAACTTCGAGGCGCTCTCGAAAACTCATTATAACTCCGAAAGTATTTCGAATTTCGGTCTGAAATTTTCACAGTATATTCTCAAGACATTGTACTTTCAAATTAAGCAAAAAAAAATGTTTCGATTTTTTGAACCCAAGTTACCAGACTACTACCTTAAAGCGGAACAAATATGGAGATATATATAACTCCTCATAGAGGAAACTTTGAGGTTTTCGTGACATTTTGTTTTTATTTCTTCTGTTTAACCAGCAATAATATTGTACGGTACAAAAAAAAAATAATGTCACGCTAATTTTGTCAGTTATTCGTTTTTTGCTCTTCATCGCATTTTTTCTTCTTCTATTCCTTATTCCCTCAATTCCAACTCTCCGTGACGCTCAGAAATAAGTAGAAAGACGTGGAAAGCCGAGCGGGGTGAGTCCCTTTTTTCTCTGTTCTGTTCCCCCTCAGAGGTGCCAAGCAAGAGTCTTTGAAGATACATTCGTCCTCCAAGGAACATCGTCATCAGCAGCAGCAGCAGCACGAACAAATTCTTCCAACGGCGTCGAAAAATCGTGGACATAATCGAGGAATGATAAACTCAACCAAAGCATCATCATCGTTAACGCGCGAAAAAAAATGATTAACAATTTTTCAATTTCACGACCTGCGTAAATATTTTACGCCTTTTACACGCAATTACATAATGTAACAAAAAAAAAAAAAAAATTAACAAAAAAACGCAAGCAATGGCTTGAGAAAAATCAAACATAGAAGAAAAAAAAACAATTTTGGCTTTCACACAATTTTCCATTGTTTACAAACCACAGATGTAAGATTGGGAAAAAAAAACGTTTTTACAGCTTCGTTAATAATCGCTATTACGAAATTTAGAATTACACGCATTTTTGCTCCTCACTCGAGTTTGACGAAAATTGAATATTTAACAATAACAAAAAAAAACGATGTTTTATCACGATTATGAAATACATAAAAAAAATTGCCTCTCAAAATAGCGATAGCGTGGATGTAGAAAAAAAAAAGCTCTTCGATGTTTCCATGTAATACGTAAGATTGACACAATTTTGTTTCCTTTTCTTTTGTAAATCGCACTTTTTTGCATCGCGCGCCTTAAGCCACTAAAAAGTTGAAATAATGAAAGAAAAAAAATGTTATAATGGAATTTCCACTTTTGTCGTTTTTTTTTTGTTTTTGGTGAAGATGCACTTTATTCGCATCCCGAGAAACATTCTCGCTTTTTATCCTAGGGGTATGAAAAAAAAAATGGAATATAAAGGAGAATGATAGAATCGATTTTTGGATTGTAGTAGGCCAAAAATACGAAACAAATATTAATACGTCGTTGCTTGTGTAGTTTTTCGAGAATCTCAAATTTTCAATTTCACCTCGAGAAGTAAGGGCGGTTTGTTTCGTATGGGAAAAATTGTTCGAGATGATTTTTCGAAAATTATTATAAACTTTCAAGAAGAAAATTGTAATATTTACGGGTATGATGATGTTTACGGATTTTGACGTATTTTTGAGAATTTTTTGAAATTTTCGTAACTCGCCATTTTGTTTCGTTACAAAAATGTAAAAAAAATAAATCATGAGTAATTAATAATGATAATTGGGAAGAAATTTAAAAAAAACCGTTTTTTCAGATCTGGGACATGAATATAAAAAAAATTTCTCATATATTTTTTGTACCAAATTTTATTCACAAACAAAAGGGAATTAATTACTCAAAAAGTTTTTCACTAACTCGAAAAACAAAGAAAAATTCATTCCAGTTTTTTCCGAATAATCATTTATAATAATTTTATAAAATCATTTCAGCATAATTCGTCGTTCGAATAACGCCCAAAAAAAAAACCACCCCCCTCAATAACGGAGATTATAAAATATACAATATAAGAGACGCCCCCGCATTTAGACGCTTGGCAAAATATTGAAAAGCCAAAATATCGAAGAAGAAAGAAAACCAAAAGACAATTTAAAACACTCCCAAATACATAAACATCCCGAAAAAAAAAAAAAAAACATCAAGATTTCCATATTATCTACAAAATAGTTTTAATCGTAATATTAATTAATAATATACAGATTGTAAATACTAACTAAACAATAATAATAAAATATGGTGTAACAAGTTTGTAGTTTTTGTTGTTGTTGTTTTTTCCATTCTACTTTCATTTTTTTTTTCCTTCGAAACGAAATTTCGCAAATTTCATTTTCATCAGTTTCTGATTACTTTTGTTTTTACAGAGCTAGGGGTTGAAAAATGGGGTTCAATGTAAAAAGGGGGGCTGGAAGAAAAAGGCACGGAGGAAGTGGTTTTGATTAATTAGTCGATTGTCTAAGCTTTTCTTTTCGACGATTTAATTATACAGAGTCGTGAGAATTTCGGGGGGCGGGGGGAGAAGGAAAATACAAAAATCTGTATTTTACGAACCGTTCTCAGCAAAGGCAGTTTTTTTTAGGAGCACCAGCGAGAGGGCTTCCCGTGCAAGAACACACGGGATTTTTTTTTCCCGACAAATCGTACAGTTGGGAGCGGCAACATAAAAACGTTACGGGGCTGATACGAAAGTTTGGCATTTAAAAACGCGGCAGCTTGGTCGGGGAAGAAAAAAAATACAAGTCTTTGCGAGATGGGACAGGGATTATTGATTAATCCTTGTATGATCGAAATGGAAGTGTGACGAGCCCGGAACGTTCAAATTCGAAAAATCAAAATGGCAGCAACGAATGACTACGAAAAACAATCACTCGAGTTAACGTGAGAATTGGTAGGTGGCGATTTTTTAAAGTCACTGGAACCAATATCAATGTCACAATCTAATTAAAAATGGCGGAAACAAACATGGCTGGCGTAAAGATGAAAATGATTGGATATAAACAAACACCGTTAGCCGGCGAGTTTTTCGTGTTGAATTAAAATTCGATGTAAAAAAAATTTGAGATTCGTAATATTGATACAAAAATTTGTTCCGAAAACGATGCCCCTTATTCAGCAGTCCTTGTCCGTTAGTTTCGAAATCCGTGGGAGCTCAAAATCGCCGAGTATCAATTTTCGTTTAGATCCAATATTTTTTTGTTAGTCATATCCCGCCATTGGTAATTTCGTTATCTTGGCACTAAATTGGCGGCAAATGATGAACTATAATCTCGATTTACGGATTTTCCGTTTTTGACGTTAATTTTTTTTTTTCGTTTCCGTCGGTCATCCTACTTCCACCATTTTCATTATCGGAATTCGAACGTTATAACTTGAAATGAAGCGATCTTAAAAGTGTCTTGAGTCGAGATTCAGCGTGCCATTTTGATGATCCCCGCGTTACCGACAAACAATTTTTCGTACGTACGAGAATAATTCTTGTTAATCAGTGACCAATTAGTTACTAATTAATAAATAATTGGCTAATTAATCAAGTTGAAAAATTAATCAGTACGTAATTAATAATCAATTAATCGATTAATTAGTTACCAATAAATTAGTAATTAATTATCCATTAATCACCCAATTCTCCGAGACTCGAAAGTCTCGTTCGCACAACGAGAGCGAGTTTTTTTTCCTCTTCTATGCCTCGAGCGAAAAAACAAAAAAAAAAAATCATCGAATATTCCGCTAATGCACGATTTATCGTAAATATTTATACAACACGTTGTTATATCGATATTTGTAGAAAACAAACGAAAAAAAAAAAAAAACAGGAAAAAAACTTGATTTCCTAAGTCTCTACGGATTCGTTAAAGTATCCATCTACTATAGTACAATGAAGCTCGAAATGCGCGAGCGAAAAGCTCGTTAAGGGGCCCTCGAGCGGAGCCTACTTTGTTTTTGCGTCTTCCTCTTCTTCCTCTTCGTACTCTTAAAATTCGCTCTCGCGTTATAAATTCGCGTCTCCAATCCATTTCTTTCTTTTCCTTTTTAAGCTTTTTTCACATTTTGTTTCTTATCATTTCAACGCGATTAAATTACTCTACTCATCCAAAATATATAAAAATAATAATACTATCGATACGCGTTTCTTTTTCATTCGCCAAAATCCGTATCCGAGGGTAGCTCGCCCTCTCTTTTCGCTCGATGGCAAAATTGTAAGTGCGAGAAAAAAAAAATTCATAATCACGCGAGACACATCGTGTCTCACTTTTGGAAGACACACACATACACACACAAATTCGCAACATGCATACATCCGCTGATGTTTCATGAACATTATTTTTATAATTTTTTTTTATATGGGCCACAGGGCGATCACAAGTGGCACGTCTCGACGATATAGTCTTTGTTTTTTTTTCACAAATGAACGACGATTTATATTTACAAACGAGAAAAAATATGAGATTCCTATTCGTGTGTGTGTGTGTGTGTGTGTGTGTATATGTGTGTGTTATTTTTATTTATCAATTTTACGTTTAGCACTTGTATCGAGTGTGATTTGTGGGAATTTTATAAATTGCTGTTCGTAGGGCTTTTGTTCCTTTTTGAGGATTGTCGTGCAAGGTTTTCTTTAGAGGCACTGGAAATAGTGGTTTGAGAAAATACAATAGTTCGAAAAATCCCGAGTACCAATTTGTTCCTGTAAATTATGTTAAATGGCATTTTCGAATCAATAATTAGAGTTGAAATTTCAAATGGAATTTCAAAATTTCGTATGTCGGGAATTTAAGTGTAAAATTCGTCGCTTAAGGAATTTCAGTATTAGAATTAAGGTTCTCGAGACACGAAAGTATGTTAAAATTGAATCAAAACCGTTATAACTTTGTCGCCGCAAAGTTTAGATCAATGGATTGGTACGGTTTCTTGTTTACGGTCGAAATAAAAGATTTTGCTTCCCGAGGAGAGTTCCTGTACGGGAAGAAAAAAATTCAAAGTGCTCTTACGAGACAAATATAGGAGTTGCAAAAATTACGTTACAGTAACTTCTATACAAAAACGACTGTACGGTAACTCTACAAAGTTTTCGTCGAGTTCCCAGGAAGCAAAACATTTTGCTTTCGACCTGAAACGACAGACTTTAATTAACATTTGTCGAAATTTTCCGACAACGATATTATAGTTGTTAAAATATTTTACATACTTCGATGACTCGATCAGAAATTCAATTACTAAATTCACTGTATAAGGAATAGAAGTATTCAAATTCCATTATATAAGGAAATTAAGTATGAAAAATCACTGTCTAAGGAATTTAAGAGTTAACATTGACTATGTAACGAATTTAAGTATTAACATCCACTATCTAAGGAATTCAAATATTCAAATTCACTATATAACGAATTCAATTATTAAAATTCACTGCATAACAAATTTACGAGTTCAAATATTCCATTCAACGAGTTTGATTCTTAAAATGTACCATCTACAAAATCCAAGTAATACATTTCGATGAAACAGTGATTGAATTCTTAACATTACCTATATAATCAATTAAATTATCAATATTCACAATATAAGGCATCTCGACAAATTCTCTAACAAGTTTCAACATTACTTTCTCAAACGTTATTCAACAATCCTTACACGCAAAACATATCACCGAAAACGATAATTCTACATTCGAAAAACGTCCCCTTAAGTCCCAAAAACACTCCTCGATATAAGTGCAAATAAACGCGTACACCCACAAATATGGATAGAAAAAAAAAACTCGCGTAGTCAGAGGCAACGGGGATATCGGAACGCGGATAAACGGTAAACACGCACGTTTTTTTTTTCTGTACTTTCCCGATTAGCGGTAATGGCAAAACAACGTTAAAGTTATTGTAAGCGTAAATTGAAGTAGACAGGAAAAAAGTAGATCGAGAGGAAGAAGGAGGGTTGCAAATTAAGGGGGTTGAGTCGCTAAAAAATGTCAAAAATTAATTCCGCTACAATCTTGATGCCACAGAGTTTAAACGAACGATTAAGTAAAGTTTCTTGTTTGCCGTTGAAAAAAAGAGTTTTTTTCTTCCTGCGTAGCTTGAATACTGTGCTTACCAGACAAATAGCAATGACAGAAGCTCCTATACAAGAACTTTGTTATAGGAACTTCTGCGCAAAAACTCCTACATAATAGTTCTGGTACGAGACCACCTGTACAAGAACTCCTGAACAAAAACTCCCTCGCAGTAAGCAGAACGTTCTTTTTTTCGGTCATAAGCAACATACTTTAGAGTTCATTTATCCAAACATTGTGGCAACAAAATTCTAGCACTTTCAATTTTTACCATATTTTCGTGACCCAATTAAGAGTTCCCCTTAAGAATTTGAGGAATAATTGTTTCGATCAAATGTAATTATTGATATGGTCCGCGAGGACCTTACTTTGGCAACGATTCGTCGCGATAACCGATTTATTATGTGTGTGTGTGTGTTTTGTTGTGTTGTAATTTGCCCATAAATATTCGAATCCACTTTTTTTCTTTAACAACGTTAATTCGTACTCTTTCTCAACGTTTCGTCGTTTTTCTCCTCGTTTTTTAATGCTTCCACAATCGTCGGTATATCAATGTCCTTTTTGCAGTAAACACGCGACGACGTGATTCTTGAACGACGAAAATTTGTCTCAAACGTTCTCGTCGTTGTCGATGGAACATTATCGATTTTTCTTTCAACGATCTTCGAATTATTATCGACGAGCGCGAAGGTACGACGTATTCGCTGTGACAAAGTGAGCCTCGTGGCAATTGTTGAATTTCGTAGAATTAATTTTTTATCCTCGTAGATACGAATTTTGGGCATATCCTATGGTCACTTGCCCATACTCGCGTTCGCCGGTAGGGTCGCCGATCTCTGCTGAACCGACAAGTATGGCTTTAACGTCGATCTCGTGGACTCTCTGGAAATTGTTGATTTTTTACTTTCATGAAAATTATTATTTGAATTAAACGTTTTTTTGTTTCTTTACAAAGAGATTTCCTTATTTTGAGTCACGAAATAGCGAGACGCGAAAGCAATAATGATTTTTATGATGTACACAAAAACGATGCTAGGAATTTTAGATATTAGCAAAATCGAATTTCTTCATTGCATTTAAAAATTCGATTCGATCAAAATTTTACGCACATTGAAATCAAATAAAAATCTGAAGAAAAAAATCTATCTTTCCGAAAATACTAAGCATTGGGCTATAAGCAAAAAAAAAGAAATAAATGAATAAGCATTCAAATGCAAAATGAGCAGAAAAATAAGAATTTGTTGTTGTGTTTTTTTATCTGTATTTAAAAAGCTGAATTCTTTAAATGTGCAGAATGAAAAATGAATTATGAAAAATTCGCCATTCTCTCAATTTCCATAATCAATGGAAATAAAAAATGTACAAATTTTCCAGCGGCAATATTTTCTCGGACAAGGCAATCTTCCACATTCGTGCTCAAACGCAAAATGCCGATTTAAGCTTGTGTGCGAATTTATGCAAAAAAAAATCTCATCGAGGATTTGAATTATCATTTGGAGATGGGAAGAAAAAGTGGATTGGGTGACAAAAAAAAAAGGAAAAAACACGTGAAGAGAGGAAAAAACCTAAAAAAAAAATCAAACGTCTCTAACCTCTCTATAAAACCCAATCATGCGACGTCACAATACAAGAGAGAGAGCCAATTAATTTAAGTCCACGGCTCGTGTAAACGCTTCTCCTCAAGACTACGCTACCTTGGCGATACTCGTTGACCCGTTCCGTCAACGTGAGAATTTGCCTTGTAGCCACATTTTTGTATACGACGCGACAATCTCGTAACCCAATATTTCTGATCGTCCGGACTCCCGGCAAGTAGTAACAATTCACGAGCGCTGTTAGGATCGTAATGTAACTTGCACGGTGCTATGGCATCCTCTTTTTTGTCAAGATGCTCCTTGTGCACCTTTATCCGGCATCCTAATTATGAAAAAACAAAAAAAAACATTTTTTAATGATTCAATCGTAAGATTATTTTTATTTATGAATCAGAAAAGTCGATGAACGAAAAAAAAAGGTAAACAAACGCAAGTTTCAAAAAAACTGTAATTTTACATGTGTAATTTTTTTTATTACCGGAGTAAAAAATGCACGTTATTAAATTTTTGTTGGGATTTTAATTACCAAGTAGTTGGTGATTTGGTATTTTGATTTTTTTTTTTAATACGGAAAAATACTTGCTTCGACACTCGAGAGCTGGCGGCGGTCGAAACATGTGCCAGAGCTGTTTCGAGCAGACTTCACACGTCGTCGGCATGTGATACGATATGGAAATAAATTCGTGGCCCTTTAACGGCTGTGTGCCGGGTTTGTCGGTGAGTTGCGGTAATTCAACGCCCGGTAAAGCATTTCCCTCGTCACCCGGACGTCTTGCCTCGCCCTCGCCGGCGTACAGTAACTGGAAAGTACGAAAAAAAAAGTGATTATTCAACAACCCCCAAAAGAATTTCAACGTTTTTTTTCCTTTCGAGCTTAATTCTCGGTTTAATCTGCATTTTTTTAAGTTTTTCAATTTTTACTTTCTCAGAGGGCCTTCACGAATAAAGATTAACGGCTCACATACCCCTGAAATTTTCAAAAGATCGATTTTTTTTACAGATTTTTATTCTTATATTTTTAAGAATTGAAAAAAAAAAACTTTAAAGAAAATTCCACTCCGTTACAAAGTTATAGCAATAAATGTGACCGGACATCGGATTGGGACAGCTACCTGGTCCCAACTTTCAACGTGTTTTTCTCGAAACTATGCTTTAAGACAATGTCAGCACGATGCCTCAGTCAATTTTAAATATTTTTTAACTTTTTTTGTTCAATCTTGATAATTATTTTCTCTATCGTCTGACGTGAGGTTTTTTTAATTTGTTGGTTGGACAATTTTTTATAAATTACTAAACACTCGTTGTTTCTTAAAATGCATACAAAACTTTTCAATACTGCAGTTTGTTTATTTAAAAAAAAAAAAAAACCCCCCTACGTCAGACTATTACTACTACATTACTGTACATTATTTCACTAGATTCTTTTTTATTTTTGCAGATCGGATATTTTTTGGTGAAGTTATGATGTCGACAAGGAGGCGCCATGGTTTTCATCAGTAATCCATTTATACTCGTAAAAAATAATGCTCGTAATAATGTTTATACTCGTAATAATATTAAAAAAAAAAATATTTTTCTTATAATTGAAACGTTAATAAAAAATGTGAAATCAACAATTTAATTTCTTTTTTAACCATCTAACTGTCATAATAATTTATCAAATATACTCAGTTTTCAGCGCACGCAGCGATATGTGAGCCCGTAGTACAATGAGAAAACAATGCGCAAAGTTCTGATTCGCATGATTTAATTTTTTTACAACAAAAAAATGCCAGCGCTACAGCGTTAACTAATTTTCGTGAAAATGAGTGAAATGAGTACGTGAAAAAGAAATGTAAAAAAATTTACCTGAAATATCCTAGGAATATCTTTGGCGTCAGCTCTTATAACGTCCCCCTGTGTGACCGATCTTACGTGAAAGACTTTGCTCAAATCGAGTATTAATACAGGATCGGCGTTTAATTTGTCATTCTCGCTGTTATAAAATATAATCTTCTTCGACGACACAACGACATATTGTTTCTTCCAACCGTGCCTCTTGATGTTTTGCTTGTTAGGAACATTGAGCCAACCCTCGAGTCTCATGGCACCGTGCTCGGATAATACCGAGTCCTCGCCGTCATTCTCCACCGACGATACACTAGCAGTTTCCGAATTCATCGACGATATTTTTATCTGCAATGTCTCGATCTCCGAGTCCTTCGAATCGAGCTCCATTTGAAGCCTGAGCTTCGACAGATTCTCCTCGACGAGCTGAGACTGAAAGAATGTTATGACAATTTTTTTAGTCTTGCGTTACGAGAATCGTAAGAATATTTCTTTTTTTCTTTACATTCGTGACATGAAATTTTTGAGTTTTCCCGGTTGGCAAAAATGGGTAAAATCGATCATAAATTCCATTCAGAACCCTACATCGATCTATTCCCTCCCCTATTACAATTAATTCCTCAAAAAATCGTTTTCCATATAAAATAAAATACGCGAATATCTTTTTACCGAATTTATCGTCCACTTACTTGTAAATCTTGCAAATCTTTTTGCCACTTAGCCGCAAGCTGTCCGTACTTTTCCCTTTCGTGGGTAAGTTCTTGCTGCAAACGACGACAATCCTTCTCCTTCTTACGCAAATCCGCCGACGATGTTTTATTCTTCGTTTTACCACCGAACGTAATGTCCTTTCTATTCAATATTTGCGATAATTTGCTTATCGCCTGTTCCTTCAACAGCTGTTCGGTCTTCAATTTTCTGCTCAATTTTTCGATATCCTCGGCGTTTGTCTGCGCCTTGCCAAGTTTATCCTGCAATTCTTGTACGCGTTTATTGGCATCTTCCTTCTCTTTGACACATTGCTCGATACTCTTTTTCATCTCGGTCTCGTTGTCCTTCAGACGATTTAACATTTGTTCCTTCGCATTTAATTCCTGATGATGCTTCGTCAAACCGTCCTTGTACTCCAATTCTTTCATCGTACGCTCTTTCTCAAGATCGGCAACCGTCTCCTCTGCTATCGATCTCGCTAGTGCCTCGCTGTCACCCCGTGCGAGTGACAATTGCAATTGATGAACCAGCGAACTTCTTTCCTCGTCCAATTCCTGTTGCAGTCTCGTTTTCTCGTCGAGCTCCTCTCTGAGCTCCTGCGTTTGAGTTTTGTAGAGGGTCTGGTGGTGAGAAAATTTATTATTCATAACAATTATTTTTTCAACGATAATGGTACATTTAGAAAAAATGTTTATATATCGTAATTCGCAATTATTGTAATCTGTCTTTCTTTTCAATCTCCGTGAAAGCTTTATTAAGGGCGGGGTAAGGGTTTTCACTTTCGAAAAATCGAAATTTTTTTTTGTCTTATCTTATTGTTTAACATTTCAAGAATATGTCCTTAAAATTTTAAACCGATCTAAGCGATATTCTTGAATTTATTGTCTTATTAATCTCCTGGCCTTTAACGCTATACCTCTAACAGCTGCGGGCGGTCGGGCTAGCAGTGCAGCTGTCGAACAGGTATACAGTTTATTCGTTGCTAATGTGTATATAGTATATAGTGTATACTATACACTACAATATTTTAAAAGAAGAAACGAACTGGAATCGATGATTCTGTGTAAGTTGGAAAAAAAAATGTTTTCTTCACTTTTTTACTTCATAAACTTTAGACGCGTTTTTCTCAAAACTACTTTTTCAAAGTCCGTGTTCACTGCCATTTAAAAACTACTTGACCGATTCATTTCAAACTTTGTACACATTTTCTACATATAAAATACCTCCCCCCAACGTTTGGTTAAATTTTTTTTTTTTTACATTAAGGGTGTTTTCCACCCACAAAATGGCGGAATTTTTCGTGGAAAATAACAGTTCACACTTTAGATGGCCGCCAAAAATTTATAAATGAAAAAAAAAATTATCAGAGAACGTTGGGGGGAAGATTTGATTATAATTTGACTAAATTTTCATGGTTTTTCATTTTCAGATAATTTCCAGCCGAGTTATAGTGAACACCGCAAATTGTTTTTTTTCGAAGACGTTCTGGGGGAAGCTCTGTTACGGGCTTATGCTTCAATATTTCTGCATGAAAAAATTACGCAACATTGTCAAAAGTATCCTCAATAATGTACAAAAGGTTCGAATAAAATTGCTCAATCCGTATTTGAGAAAAAAAATCGCAAAAAAAGTGTTTTTTTTAACGCTGAAACCCTTACCCCTCCCTTAACGCTACTCAAAGTGTGCCGAGAATTTAACGCCATTCAAAGTGTGCCGAAATTTTATTTTAATTCAAAATTATTTATGAATTATAGCTTCTGAAAGTTATAGCTTCCTCTATGAGTAAGCCAAACATTGAAGAACATATAATTCCTCATGGAGGAATTTTTGAGTTTTGTGTGACATTCACAGGAAGCAACTGGCAATTTTCAATTTGTCCATATTGCTTCCTCTATGAAAAATTGATTTATTCGTTCGTTTTCCTAAAAATTTTCCTCACCGAGAAATACGCTTCGGCCTCAAGTTGCTCCTGAAGTTCTTTGCTTTGTAGCAAATCGACGTTTCTCTGTGTTTTCATATTAGCCAGTTCCTCATCGATTTGCCTCTTTGATTCGCGCAATTGTCCAACCTCGCCGACCAATTGATGCTCACGCGCACGTAATCTACCCGCTTCCGACGACTGTTGCGCCAATTCCACTTGTAAAACATTACGTTTTTGTTGTTCCTGTTCGATTTGCCCTTGTAACGCTTTAACCTTCTCCGCCTCTTGTCTATGCTCGCCCTCGAGTTTTTGCAAACGCTGCTGTATTTGCCGATAATCTACGGACAGCATTGACGTCTGACGTTCTTTTTCCTGAGCGAGTAGTTCGGCTCTTTGTCTTCCGCTCTTTTCCTCGTTCAATTTCGCTTGAAGAGCTAATAGAAAAGAAATAATAACAAAGTCATTAATTCTCGCTCACTCCTTAAAATCGCTAAGGATCGTTTTTTTTTTCCTGAACTCTAAACCTAAAATATATATAGAGAATTTTTTTTAATTGAATTTTGATAAATTCTAATTACAAATTTCCATCCGCTTATGTCTTCCTTCATTATAAACCGAATATCCGGACAAATTTTGAGGTAAAAATATTACAAATTTTAAGATTTATGAACCCAGCTCCTTAGAGATGCAAAAAAATGTCTTGCTATTATCTCGTACATACTTTTAACGAAGCGTTGCGGTAATTATGGTTTCCAGCAGCGGGAAAAAAAAGAAACAAATATATAAAATTTTGGGAAATTTTTCGGACACCATTAAGGTAATTCAAAAATAACACACGATTTTGAGACAATTAGTTGCGATTCTCAAGTTTTTTTCTTTTGTTACATAAAAAAATAGTTGCAGCGGGTGTAGCTTGCGCGATAATTAGTACTGCGTAATGTGCGTATTTCGAGAAGGCAACTTGTAGCCTTTTTTTTCTGTGAAAAAGAATTCCGGAGAATGGCAGTCATCTCAAACTCATGGTTTTTTTTTAAATCCAACGTAGGGAATATATTGATTTAACGTGTAATTTTCATAATTAATACCTTTGATGACCCTATCGATTCTTCCTGAAGCGTAATCAGAAAAAAACCGAAAAAAATGTACAAAGAAGAAAAGAAGCGTGAAATTGAAATGGTGTATTTTTTTTTTTTTTTGGTAAATCTTGATTTCTTATCCATCTCACCTTTCACAACTTCCATATTTGCCTCCTCCTTCGAGAGTATTCTCGATCTTTCGGTCTCTTGATGAGCCGCCACCTCCTGATTGTATCTAGCTTGCGCGGCTTTTAACTCAAGTGTCAAGCTCGCCGCTTCTTTCTCCAACGCGGACACCCTCTCGTTCAATTGTCTATTGTCCAACGTGACTTTGTCCTCTTTCTCCCGGCTACACTCGAGCTCGACGTACAACGAGGACAAACGCGATTCCAGTTCGGCGGTTAACGATGACGCCTGCGTACGTGAACTACGCTCTTTCGACAGTTGACCCTTCGAGGAACGAAAAAAAAACAAAACAAAAACCAAGTTTTTAGTTACAATAATTATCGATTTTTGCCCTAGTGTTCCATTTTCGGAAATTTTCGCTCTAGTGGCTTGTCAAATTTCAAGTTGATAGGTCAGACGGTTTATGAATTAGAGACCTGTGATAAAACTACAGACGGAGAAAGGAGTCTAGCGGTTGAAAACGCTGTTGATTTACCTGTAAACTCGCGACTTCCTGTTGCAACGAGTCGGTCTGCGCCTGAAGAAGTGATCTAGCTGCTTGTAATTCATTGGCCATTTGTTGAGCAGTTTGCCGTGCAACCGTAACCTCGCTAGCCTGTTTTCTCATTCTCGTTGCCGATTCAGTTTCCCGCTCTAGCTTACTCTGCATCTCTTTTATCTGTTTTTCCAGTGTCATAACGCGTTCGGAAGTCTGTTGAGAATTCGTAGCGTCGCGTGCCCTTTTAGTCTGTTCTTCGTCAAATTTTTTCTTCAATTCACCGAGCATCGTTTCTGATTTTTTTCTCGCATCAATTTCATGCTCCACCCGACGCTGTTGTTCCTTGTAATTGTGACGTAGTATTGTCAATTCTTTGTCAGCGCGCGCGGCCTCCTCGCGTATTTCCGTTTCGCGACGCGTCACAATTTCCAATTGTACGACGAGAGCGCGATGTCTTGTCTCCATTGTCTCAACTTGACGTCTTTCGCGCTCCAATAAATTTTCAAGTTGCGAAAATTTCGTATCCTCCGTTATTCCGTTATTAACATGATTTTCACGACCGTCAACCGTTTCTTTGCTGTTTGTTAGTAAAAATTTGTAATCGCCCGAGTACGTGAAACCGATAAATGGCAAATGATTGCCGGAAAAAGCTTTTGGCACGGGAAACGATTCCTCGGGACCGTCCTCCTTGTCGACATCGTCGAAATTACTCGTGTCATCGTCACCGGACAATTCAGGCACAACGGGCGGTACGCATTCCCGTAAATTGTCAAATGTCCATTGATCATTGTTGAAAAATGTATGAGATTTTATCTCATCCACTCCATTACGTCCTAGACGACTTGTACGATCGGTCAAAAAACCACAAATCAAATTTTTTGCCGAACGCGATATGTCCACTTCTTGCGGGAAATGCAACGAATTTCTGTAATCCATTATTTTTGAATATGTCCCGACGAGCGAATCCGCGTAGAACGGCGTATCTCCGACTAACATCTCATAGAGAAACACACCGACCGACCACCAGTCACACTCACGGCCGTAAACACCCTCGCCACCCTGTGACTGTAGTACTTCCGGTGATATGTAATCCGGCGTACCGACAGCTGTGTCCGATCTCACCAGACCATCCTGAAATTTCGAGAAATGATTAAATGGAATTTTTTAATTTTCTTCATAATCCTAAATCGATATATTGTTTCTCGCTCATAATCCATAGACTCTTCTACAAAAATAACCTTTTATTACAAAATTTAAAAAAAATCCAATGTCTTAATTACTCATATAATTAATTCGTTCATTCTAAAATTCGAACATTCAAAAAAGATCGATAATAATTTGTTTCTTACAGTGTCCATTCTCATGCATGTACCAAAATCCGCGAGTTTCAAATGTCCGTGTTTGTCGAGTAACATATTGTCGGGTTTAACGTCGCGATGAACGAAACCCATTAGATGTATGGCATCGAGGGCGAGTACAACTTGGGCGCAATAAAACTTTGCCCATTTCTCCGGTACATCGTAATTCGACATTAAATTAACGAGATCACCGCCCGGCATGTAATCCATCACCATATAAAGATACTTGTGATCTTGAAACGCAAAGTGCAACTGCACGATCCATTGTGAATTTGCGTGTGCCATTATGTCGCGCTCTTCCCAAAAAAAAGCCGAGTCCGAACGTTTAATCTGTTAATAAATAAAACAATTTATTATTATCATTATCAAATATTTAAAAAAAACACATCTTTTATAGACCATTTCTAAAAAAATTAAACAAACAACTCACCATCTCAAATTTACTTAGCAATTTCATGGCGTAAACTTTTTGCGTTGAATTATGTCTGACTAATTGCACCTCGCCAAAGGCTCCTCTACCTATTACTTTTATCAGTGTAAAGTCATCGGTACGCATTCGCAATTTGCAAATATCCTGAGACACCGAGTCATCTGCAAATTAATAATAATAATAATAATTAATATTAGCATTATTATTGTAGTGGCTTTATAAATAAATAAATCGATTTCTCACTGGAGATAAGAAGGGGATGATTGGATATACGGGGAAAAAATTAAGAAAGTTAAAACGAATATTAACGATTTACAAAAAACGAAAAGAAAATTAAAAGTAACAGAGATCAGTGACGCAAGAAAAAAAAAAAAATGGTCAAATTAGAACTTATCACTTCTTCCTTGTTTTCGAAAATCAGGTCGGTATACATTTTTCAAAAAATTGAAGATTTCATGAAATCTCAGCGATTTTTGCCATATTCTTGTGGAAAATTTTCGTCGGAAAACAAAAAGAGCAGAATATGGAGATCCATTGCACAAACGTAAATGTTTTGCAATTTTTACAAAGAAATAAAAATAAATGATAGAATCAGGAGCAGTTCCTTGTCCATGCGTTTCGTTGCATTTATAATCTTTTATTTTTGTCATTTTAACAGTCGAGGAGAGTTGAACCGTAACACAGCTAATATTGTAAAGAATATTCGTCCGAGCACTTATCGTTCAGCGCTATATCGATATTTTTGTCAAGTAGTTCTCCTGACACAAACCATTAGTACTACCCAATTTTTATGTCAAATTATTAACGATACAACGGCATAAACGCAGAGTTTTTGCTTAGTGTTCAGAAGCTTGGGATTCGTTATAGAAAAATGAAATGTTTCCAAAAGCAATAGTAATAAAAAAAAAAAAATTCTTTATACTCACATCTGTTCATATAAGCCTCAATATTTTTCATACGTTTGACGCTAGGATGATCGCAATCCGCGACAAGAGCCTGAATGGTATCCAACAAACTGTCGATATTGGAAACGCCTCGAGGATCTTTGATCTTATCCTCGATCGCTCTGAGGCGCCGCTGTCTATCCTCGTCTCGCATGGTCTCCATAATTCGTCGCTCTTCCTCAAAGAGCGACAAATAGCAACAAAAATTATCGAGCTATCGCCGACCCCTCAACGACACTCTTCTTTTTGTCATCAAAGTTTCAGCAGCGAAAGAAGAGAAAAAGATATATAATGAAAAACGAAATTTGCCGCTAGGTACGATACAGCAAAGCGTACATCGTGTCGGCAACTTTTTTTCCAACGTCCATCGTGTTACTGCAAATGAACGAGAACAAGAAAAATTCAGTGAAATTCATAGAAAAATCAATTACCAGAAAACAGCGAAGCGGACAAAGAGTTCAAATATTGTACATTTTTTTTTTTTTCACCGACGAAGAGACAATATTGACGTTTCAATTTTGGAGCATGAGAGAAAACATGAAAATTCGTTTATTTTCGAAAAATCTTTAAATCAACGCTTTTGCGGATGTAGAAAAACTCTTGAAGAAAAAACCATTTTTGTTCTTTTTTTTCTTTCTTCAAGGAGACTGAAATATCGCGAGCTTACGTCAATAATCTCGTAAAGTTATCGTTTAACAGAGAGAGTGAAAAGAAAAACAGCTTTTGTGAAGATTGTGGAATTAAAAGTGAAAAGATTTTTGCAAGCGTTGAAATATGATTTCTTTTCGAATATGTAAACAGTAGCGTTATTGACAGGGCGTTCACGGGGTATACGCAATTATATATATCCGAGATTTATTTTTTTAGGTGGGTCTCAAATGCACACACACGCGCGCGCGCGTGTTTCATGGCAGGTGCCCCTTTTGGAACCCTCTCTCGGCACCTAAGCAGCCCCCCCCCCCCCACTCCTCTACAGCCGAACATTATATCTCTCACACAAAAGAAATCATACTTTCCACGTAATATTCATCGACGTTTCACACCCGCCCGTTGAAGAAATAAAAAATCTCATTTTTCAACCGTAACTCTATTTCTTTTCTTTTTTGCAACACGCTTTTACCTTTTATTCCCACACCACGTACCTAATAATAATCACCGATTTTTTTAGTGTCCCGCACTTGTGGTTGCAGTGGGTTTTCGTTCATTCACGTTAAAACAACGATAAAATGCATACTATACTACACTTTCGCACACAGACGGGGCCGGGATTATAGAAAAAAATAAAATAAAATAAACTTCTGAGAGCGCGACGATTGCACGCCCAGCTGAGATCGTGAATATCCGCCATTTGGGGGAAAAAAACCGCAATGACTTTTGCGCTTTTGCGGGCGTCTCCATAAATCCCCTAGGAAAAAGAGAAGACCGCCACTCTACCGACACTAGCCGTGGTATTAGATCTTTTCCTCTTTTTGCTTTGGAAAAATACACGCATATTTTGATGATTAGTGCAAATTTGCAAAATACAAGAAAAAACAATCGCTAGTTATTTCGAAAAAATTAAAAAATTCCAAGACGCATTGTTACAGGACACTTTTTGCTGGTTTCTGACCTTCGCGTCCTTCATTACTCATTGACCTTTAAGGTAGTTCTAACACAAATGAAGAAGTAATGCAAATTTAATGAGTTTTTGGGAAAACCTAGAAAAAGTACTGAAGAATACTTGTGCGAAATTTGAGACTGTTTCACCGTACCGTTTTCAAGATATCGTTTATCAAAAATTGCAACATTTGCATACGAACGTATACCTATACCGTACGAAATGAGCACTTTCCGGATATTCAGTCACCAAAATGTACGAAGGAGTAATGAAAAATTCTTGAAATTTGGCACGAAAGTAGTTTAGTAGATGAAGAATAACATATAGTTTACAGTAAATTTTCAACCATACAGTAAAAAAGTATGGATTATTGAAAAAATATTGTTTTGAGGCTAGAAGAACTCGTGAGCATGACAACGTCGCTGCGCGACGTGGCTGCCCGCCTCACGCACCGCTCCTTCTATCCCCTCCTATTTCTTGTGTTAGAACTACCTTAACGTTTCATTTCGCTTGAAGAGCTAATAGAAAAAAAATAACAACAATGTGGGGAAAAAAAACCGTAATGTATGACTTTTGCGCTTTTGCGGGCGTCTCTATAAATCCCCTAGGAAAAGCGAAGAGCGCCACTCCACCGACACTAGCCGTGATAATAGATCTTTTCTCTTTTTGCTTTGGAAAAATACACGCATATTTTGATGGTTAGTGAAAATTTGCAAAATACAAGAAAAAACAATCGCTAGTTATTTCAAAAAATTAAAAAATTTCTTGACGCATTGTTATAGGACACTTTTTGCTGATTTCTGTCCTTCGCGTCCTTCATTACTCATTGATCTTTAACGTTTACATTTCTATTGAAACTTCACCGATGTATTAAGTTACGATTTGATGAACAAAACGAAATTTTTTAATAGCCCGTAAAACGATAATTCATTATACTGTCAACACTGGAGAGAAAATTCCCTACTCCTGCGGAAATTTTTTTTTCTTACTTTCGATAATGTTTTGCGCTGCGCAAGAGTGGTATCGAAGATGGAGGAATAGGGGATTTTTTTCGGGCGCCGTGGTTTTAGAGAGAAGAGCGCGATTGTACCGGAATAACGGGAAGAGACCCAAAGCAACCCAAAGAGACCGTGTTTGCGTACAGAACTAAGACGACGAGGGGGACAGGTGTGTTTTGACAGATGTAAAAAAATATTTTCACGAGCTCCTGTGCAATTGTCAGACAATCTGTTAAGACAATCTGACGTTAATTGATCGACAATATTACGAAAAAATGTACTGAGAGCGAGGTGTGAAAGAAGAAAAATTCGTAAGTTTTCATTCTACTCCGGTGTAATCGGCACCTTTGTTTTGTCACTGGGCTTTTTTTTTTTTTTTCTTTACGTTGCGCCACGACCGATGTGTATTTTGTATTTGAGATTGAAAACAAATTTTTCGTTTTGCCTTTGATTCAAGATCTTGCGCGGTTAAACGTCGAATTATTCGCGCGTATTTTCAGCGATACGAGCGACCCACGTGAAATTTTTACTTGCTTTTTCTATTTTTTGTCATTGTTTACGGAGTCATATTTACAGGAGCGAACGGCGCGCGTTTAACATGCGGATTAACGACAATAGAAACACGAATGATCCAGTTTGTGATATTTTATGACTTGTCATTTGCTTGTTCATATCGTACATAGGTTTCGAGATACTCTTTTACACGCTTTACTCGCTGCGTTCTAACGTAAACATTACAGATGCAAAGCGTTCGGTAGAAAATGTCATAACTCGGTTAAAGAGGATCATTGTTGTTAGGGCAGAAATCGAGCCAATAGGACAGGGATTCCATAAACATCTGCTTGCACGTGTGCTGGACTCTATTTGATTTTCTCTTAAAGTTTTTTCTAGTTGCAAGCTGCTGTCGAGGAGTAAGAGAAGAGAAAAAGAACCCGGAATACTACGGCGTTCGATAAACAAAAATGGATTTGCCTTGCGACTGGCAAATCACAAAACAGGGAGTCTCGCAGCGCAGCAAGTATCTATTGGAGAGCGGACAATGGAGCGACTGTAAATTTATCGTCGGACAAGAGCCGCAACAAGAGATATTGGAGGGACATAAGATATTTCTAGCGATGTCGAGCCCGGTCTTTGAGGCAATGTTTTTTGGCAGTATGGCGGAAAAGAATGATCCAATACCAATATGCGACGTACAACCGGAGGCATTTAAAATTTTACTTCAGTACATCTACACCGATCACATAGATCTGGAGTCGTTTGAGGTAGCCTGCGAATTGTGCTATTGCGCAAAAAAATATATGCTACCTTATCTCGTCGAGGAGTGTAAAGAGTATCTATGCGCAGATTTATCGCCAAAGACGGTATGTCGCGCTTATGAGTTTGCCACACTCTTCGAGGAGCCGGTTTTGTTGGAAAAGTGTGTGCAAATAATGTGCATGACAACTAATCAGATACTGAAAGAGACGAGCTGGGACGACGTGAAAATAAGTACGATATCGATGCTCTTCGATCAAGATTATTTATTCATCGAGACGGAAATTGATTTGTTCGAAGCCCTGTTGAGATGGTCAAAGGCTGAATGCAATAGAAAATCATTGTCAACGACTGATCCTAAATCATTGAGATCTGTCACCGGTAATCTTATCGAAAAAATACGTTTTTTGACACTTACGCCGCAACAATTCGCTGACGGACCTGGAAAATCTTTGTTATTAACGAGAGACGAAGCTTTTGCCATTCTCATGAATGTCTCATCGAGCGTTAGTAATATTCCGATGCCCGAAGGTTTTTCAACAGACAGATACAAGAGACCAAGTTTCACGGATATTCTTGAATCGGTAAATCTACCTTTTGATTTTTCTTCATTTTTTCAATTATTCCTCTCTCGGAGAGAAAACTTTGTATTGGTGAATACTTTTTTTCGAATTTTTCGGCTCGAAGTACAGCGCTGCAATTTCGCACCCAAGTAGAGCAGTACATCCGTCTTGTTTGCTAAAATTTTTATAGTAATCCACAAAACTAACTGATTTTATGAGATTTCGAAATTTTTGGAAAATGTCTGTACCGTAGCTTTCGCAATTTTTGAAATATCGGTCTAATTTTTTTATACGAATGGACTATCGTTGAAGGATGATTGGTATTGAATTTGTCGATAATGGGTTCAGATTTTATAAAGTTTTACATTTTTCGAAAGATCTGCAATTGACAATACATATTGAGGGGAGGCGTTTTTACCACTGTTCGTCGGGGTACCCTTCCGAAATAGTTGAATTTATATATTTTTTTCCATTATTTTTTTTCCAAATTAAAAAAACAAGATACGAAAACAATTACTCCCGTACGGCCGCGGAGTAAGTTTTCTCCAGTTAACCACATTTAATTTTTTTTTGCCAGAACGTTCGTGACGTTCTGGGAATCTCCAGAGAACCCTCCGAGTAAATGTGTGTAGAAAAATCCATTTCCTCGTGAACGATGTTCCTCCTGCTTCACGATCCCATCCATAAAACACTGCAAGTTGTTATGCGGTCGACCAGCCAAGTACTGGACTCAAGTATTGCTATTTAATTCACATGGCTAAAGTAATGGCGGTAATTTTCGAAAATATTTCCATCATTTTTAACATTTTTTTTTTTCAGCGATGGGCACAGCTGAATTATCCATTTAAAAAAATGGACAACCCGCGGTTGATTTTTTTTTTTTTTTAATGATCAACAGGGCTCTCCTCCATTGTCTATCTGTTTTCTTCAAGAATGAGTAATTCGGCCTCATCCCTATTGTCATTTATTTTGTTTTCCAAAATGAGCTTCACCATTGTAATTTTTTTTTCCATCAAAAACGGACAATGGGTCAATTTTATCTCCCCCAAAAAACGAGTATTGTCGTTCGATCTATCGTTTATTTATTTTTCTCAAAAAAACTATGCAATTGGAAATGAATATTTGAAATGTTTCGTATTTTTTTTCACCGACGTAGTTGCCTGCTGGCAAGTACAACGTAGTAATACAGAATCAACAGCCGATGATCAGTTTATGTCGCGACGTCGACGAGAGCATGAGTTACGAGGCGAGACGGGAGTCAATGACAAATTCGCGACCCCCATTGTTGAAAATCGATCCGCCGAGGAGCGGGGTTGGAACGAAGTATTATTGTAACCGAAATTTTGGCCAGAGTACCAATTGCTTGAACAACAGCGTGCTCGATTGTTCCGTTACCTTTAGAGCCGACAGAAAAATTTGCGTCCTTGGCGTGGAAGTACCGACGCAAATTGCTCATGTGAGTCTAATTGTTGAATTCTTCAATGATCGACCGAAAAAGAAAAGAACAAAAAACGGTAAATATATTTTTTATCAATAATACGTGCTCTTTCTTTTTTTTTTACGTAGCCCACGTGCACACGTCCATCGTCAAATTACACGGAAATTTTGTACGCTCATCTTCTTGATTCTGACGGTGCGAGACTCACCTATACCCACTTCACGACGGCAGCTACCCTCGACCGTTCCGTCGAAATTACCTTTAATCGACCTATTTACATTCAGAAACACAAGGTGAGTGGTAATCTGTACGCTTTTTCTTTTCTCTTTACATAATTTTTCATCGAATCGTTTTAGGAGTACAAATTAGTTCGGTCCGTTTTTTTGTGGTCAAAAATGCATTTATGCTTTTGAATCATTCCCATGGATTTCAATCGTACGGAAACTACTTGTTGAGTCACTCCGAATGATTCTGCAAGCTCCTCTTGCGTTTGACTCGCGTCTTCATTCAGAGCGAGGCCGAAATCACCATTCTTCAAACGTCGAAACCAATTAAAGAAAAGCAAGTTAAACTGAATATTATTGACAGATGTCTAACTAATTTGTACTCTCAATAACTATCGAATCGAAAAAGTTCAAAAAACTTCTCATGAAACGTTAAAATGTTTCAACAATTTGATCCTTCGTTTGTTTTTGTTTTTGTCGATGGAAAAAAAAAAAACAGATATATCGAGTCGGTGTGGTGTTCAACAAACCCGGAGTATATCCGATCGTCGATTGCGTCAATGAGCAATCCGCCGGCGACGTACATTTTCAATTTTGCGTTGGACGAAGCGCCGAAAGCGTTCGCGATGGTCTCATAAGATCGATCGTATTTACAACAATTTAATTCATGAATATTCATTACGTTTAATTCGGTGTTACACGTTATGCAATTTAACATTTGAATTATATATTTACGATTTTGTACGTAAAAAAAATCATGTTCTCTGATAAACAATTTGTAAATTAAATTTATAAATGTTATGAAGGATCGATATTTTTCATGATTGTAATAACGGTATTAGCTATTTTCGTTTTCGTCTTGAATACATTTTCCATTTACATTTTGTTATTTAAATGGCAGGAAAAAATGTTTATAAATCTTAATTTTACGAGGGACGTTTTTATTACTATACGAATCTAAATTACTTTTCGATGTCAAAAATATGTAAAATTCAATGTACCGGTATAATTGAATTTCCAAAGATGCAATGTACGTTAATTTGAAAATTTCGTACACTCGGTAGTTTGTAAATTTCATATGACTTTGTATAGGAAATGTGTTGTAAATATCATTAAAAAAAATTTAACATTGCTCGTATCTGAAATAAACTTGCGTCTCTTCATTAGAGTATAACTACAATGAAAAAAAAAAAAATCCTTACGCGATAAATTATAGAAATTCATTTTTAATAACATTTGCCTGTCAAGAATCGTTGAGAGGAATTTGCATTATTAAAAAAAAAAAAGATTTAAAAGATATCGTGTACGAATTGTCGTACACTCGTAAATCGATATGATGATCGGTATAACGATCGAAGAGCGTTTTTTTTTTTTTAACCAAATTTCACGAACGCGTTATGTACAGACGCTTGTTTAAAAAAAAACGAACAAAATGTACTATTGTACAAAATACTCTTTAAACGCGACAATTCATGTTACAAAGCTCGTTGTATATTTCATAACATTTTCTCTCACTCTCGAATCGCCTAAAAATAAACGTCGAAATTCTCTTTTCGTACCTACGTAATTTTCACAAAAAAAAAGGTAATATAGCAACATTTTCGCGAAAAGTTCGTTAAGAAATCTTTTAAAAAATTGAAAAAAATAATTATCGTTAATATTTCTAAGTAATCGAGAATTAAGGACGGAATCATCGATTTTTTTTCTTCTCATTCTTATATAACAGTTGTCAATTCTTATGTATGTACACATTGTCGTAAAATTTGTCAACAACGTAAGCAATCATCGATTAGCCATATAACACTCCTGTACGTGGAACATTGTGGGAGTAAAAAAAAAATTATTCATGTATAAATGTGCGCTTAATCGATAGTAATACACGGGTTTGAAAAATCTCGATGATAAATTGTCACGCATAAAATGCTAATTGCATTCTTCTTCTCTCTCATCGTTTTCACTTCTTCTCATCGTTTTCAGTCGAAGACACTTTTTGTTTCTTTTTTTTAAGCCTTATTTGAATAATCTCACTTGGGGATTCTCTTCGACACCGGAGATGGACAAAAAAAGAGTTCTTCAGTAAGATAAAAAAAGAAAATAATGAAAATTCATTCGTTCAATAAATAGTAAATATTTTTTAAATATATATAGCAAAAATAGCGTTGCAATAAAAATTTCTTATAAATCAAACGTTATGTTTTATAAATGAAAAATTATCAATTTGACCATCCGTGCGTTCGACACGAATTTCGCGTTTGTTTCGTAATTCTGCGATTTTTTTTTGCTTCTATAGAGACTCTCCGTTTCATTTTTAATTTATAATAAATCAGTTCAATGCTTACTTACGAATGAGTATTTCTTCGTTCCTCGATCCTCGAAATGGAAATTGTGATCGTTTTTATTTATGTTTTATGTATTATAAAATCCCACGTGTCGCTCCAGCGTAATTTTACAACATCGTTGGCGGTGAGCGGTGTCATGCCGTAACTGAGAACCGCAAATTTTCGAAAAACCATTACAATGAGAGCGACCCAACCGATGATACATAATCTCGCGAGAGACAGAACAAATCTCCGGCGATAACGATTTCTGGAAATAAAAAGAAAACATTATGCATAAATAAAAGAAAAACTTACTTTTTCGAAAGATTCCAAAAAAATTCAGTCTCATAATATCTAAATGGTTCTAGAAAAAAAGAGATAAAAATTTCGAAGCTTAGTCACGGCTATTGATTATCTATTTTCTTGGAATAACACATCGATTATAGAAGAAAAATTAACCGTTAAAAATGTATCATAACATTAGAAAAATTTCCAAAAAGGTAAATGAAATAAAAAAAAAGAAGATATTTTTATGACATTGAGGAACTTGTGGAAATTACAATTTTTTGTCTCACTCGTTCGTTTCGAATTTAGAAATATAAAAAAAAATGTAAATTTACCTGATCAAGTAATACAGATGATCTATCGTCGCCGCGGTCAACAGAACTTTGAAGATAAAAGCGGGCAAATAATGATGAAGAAACAGTGTTCTCTCGACAAATATAAATGGCAAAAAGTGCAAAGCATAACCGGCCAATAAAACTTGTCCATTGTTGACAAAACGATTCCATTCTATTTCCGTTATGTCGTAACACTTTCTACGACGTCTGAGCAAATAAAATGTCAACAGGCTGAGATAAATAACGAGGCCAATTGTTCCGGAGTACCATACCGCTATGTTACCCAAAAGATGTACTTGTGCCTAGAAAAAAAAAAACATACCATACAATTCTCGTGTCACGATGTCAATTTTGAGATTTTCGAAAAAAATGTGTGTGATCGCTCTAACTTCCGTAAATTTTCGACAGTCGAGTAAAAACTTTTTTGATAAAGGGGATCAGGAGAGATAAGGAAGTTTGTATAACTAAGTCATGAAAATCTGGAAAAAAAAAAAAAAATTCACGAAAACGAAAGCTTTCGCCACGAGGGAGCAAAAAATCGAAAAATCCGAACGAAAAAAAAACTTACGTTACTGTCGTTAGCGACCCAATAAGCGATGCCCCTTCGCATCATAGGCCATTCCAAAGGGCCACTGGAGTACATGTGACTATTTTGTCCATCCTGTCCACCGAAAAACATTTTCGTTTGTAATTCAAGAAATTTCTCCGAAAACGTAAGACTGGTAGCGCCGAGCGGTATCATTTCAGCGTTAATTAATTCTCTTTCTCGTTGTTTATGATCCTCGCTCTTCGTGTATCTGTGCTCTTCGACGTTCCACACAGAGTTCGATTGTTCGACGAGTCTGTCGGCGACGATCTCATGTTGATTGAAGCCCCAATCGGGTAATTGTCGTCCGCTAAATTTCAACGCGTAATCCGTACCAACGTGGATCAATCTAACTTGGCTCTGTATGGCGTACCACAAGTCTCCGGAATTTTCGCGATTTATAATATCGATACGCCAAAAATTTTGCGCCGGCATCGACACATTGTAATCGACGTAACACGAAACTTCTTGACTCTGCGGCGTCATTGGTGCGGCAACGTCGTGCGAATTTAAAGCACGACTCGTTATCCCATGCACGAGTTGTACAACGTCACCGTGTTTCAACGGTACCACCGGTCTCGTCACCACGAGATCATGAATATCCGGTAACTTAACGATCCACCAATTATTCACATCTTTGAAGGAATAACACGTGACCTGTTGCTGATGAGAACTACCTCGGGAATCGGCGTATCTCAATGGATAAACGTGATTATGACTGTGCAACCAGCAAGCACGACCGTGCGTATGTCTCAATGTTATTTGCGAACCGTGCGTCACTTCCAATGGTTGCCCTTTTGTTATACTCGCTAAACCACCCTCGAGACTAGCTTGAAATGCGCTTGTCATTACCGCGTCGTGAGGTCCCGCTTTTGTTAACATCGAGAGATGCACATAAAATACACTCGTGTAAACGAATACGAAAATTATCGTGAATACGAATAAACGTAGTATCAGATGTAGCCAGAGTTTTCCGTTCGTTAACGTTCTACGTGCGAGCAACGACCAGTAGTCCAGTGTTATGAGGAATAGGCCCAGTATCAACGAATAAAAACCCACGTATTTTACACTGGAATTTTGAAGAAAAAAGAACTTGATTAATATTTTTCAGGGGTGGGGGGGCATTTTTAGAGAGTTTGGTATTCAATTTCCGGGAATGTAATTGAAGATTCGGATTTTTAGCTTCTGTTTTTTTTTTATTTGCTAAATTGGTAATGTTTTTCTTCAATCACATTTTTAATATTGGTATTGCATTTGTTATTGAATTTGGGGAGAATTCCTTATGAGACTTAGATTTTGAGATTGCTTTTTTTTGCAAAATATTTGTTAATGCCCTAACTTACAAAATGTTGAGCTATAACGCTAGATTATTGTTACTAATAAACTAAGGGGACTAGGATATTTGGTACATCATTTCGAGATAATTTCCAAAGCGGTTTAGTTTGTCACGAAAAAATTGAGGAAGAATTCTACAACGTAAGATCTGAATTAATGTTTTTTTTTTTCACATTGACTCACCACAGCGCGCAGGTGAGACTAGCGATTCCCAGACTAAGCCATAACCACCAGGCTATGGTCGTCGGCTTGTCCATAACTCGTCGAAATTTCAAAACACAAAGCAGACCAAAAAGTGAGAATTGTACGAGTATACTCTCCATGAGAATAAAACGTGATTGTGTGAGCAGTGCGTTGTCTGAAAAAAAAAAAAAAAAGTCCTGGTCGAAGAAGGGAGCGAAAACTCATCTCTAATTATCAAATAACGGGAATGTCAATGTCAACCAAAATCACAATAATATGTGATTTAAAAAAGTTATGGTAGCGTACCAAACAAAAGCATAATTCCAGCAATCGCAGCGCTCCACGGTTTGAGGCCAAGTTCAAGAGCGAGATGATAAGCCGTTGGTAGTATGAGACTACCAAACAGAGCGGGTACAATTCTCAGAGCGAACAGCGGCACTTGCTCGTTATAGGGACTGCCGATTCTGTCGAATTTAAAATCGCCGTCAAAGCCAGCCAGATAAGCGGCTGCGGCGACCAGCTGTTTACCGAGCGGCGGATGAGAATCGAAGAAAAAAGTTCTCGACATGTAGAGACCCACATATTTGCCATAGTGCAATTCGTCGAAACTGTTGAATAAATCGAATTGACAATAAAGTTAAAAAGAAAGGATCCTTTGAAATGCTTGAATCCTAAAATTAACGCTCTGTCGCATAAATCATGAATACAAAAAAAAGGTAAGTAGAAAAAAGACAATTTTTTATTTCAACAAGGAGATAATACTTTACACGATACTTCTGGGTTCCTCAAGTCTGTAGAGTCTGGTAGCGAGTCCCGTAACCATTAGTATCATGGCAACGACGTCAAATTCCAAACTTATCGTAATACGCTTTTGTGCGCTTTGTGAAACGACAGTGTCGGAAGATTCTTTGCTATTTTTCTCGTCGCCGAGCTTGGAAAATTTATCATCAACATCATTGTCACAGTTTGTCAATCTTTGAGCGGCCTTTTCCTGCAAAATGTGAAAAACAATTTAAAAAATATCTTTTACATTAAAAATATAGTCGACGATAATGGGAAATAAAATTTTCCGTTATACTAATGGAAAATGATAATTATGTAAAAAAATTGAAGACACTAATATAATGAAGATAGTATTAGTTTATGTTAATATCAGTAACTAGTAATATTAGTAATTACTCAAAAACTAATGTTAGTTACTAACTAGTAGCTAATACTAATATACACTTTTTTTTAGTAATTGCTAATATAATTACTAAAACAATAAAATATTGAATAATAAAAAATATATAATAAAATAAAGTAATAATCAAAATTACTAAAACAATAAAATATTGAATAATAAAAAATATGTAAACATTATCAAATAGATACAATATTTATGTTTTCGTTATAATGTAAAAAAAAAACAAACAATCATTAAATTACCTCAATTTGTGATATTTTATCATTAAAATTTGTATTCGCGATATCGCAATCAAAATTGCCGCTTTTCCGTTCTGTTTCCCTGTTATTATCGAGCGCACGATTTCTTCTACGTCTAACATCCATCGCGTCTCAATTCACGTATGTACACACCTCCTGAAAGATAAAAAACAACTACGCGGTAAACTTACGAACCGCGATTGAAACGTAAATTTTTGTTAATAAAAAAATGACAATAAAATTGGTGACGCGGCTTTGAAGAACAGTTATTCGAGGCTGCTGTGCTCTATCTCTCTTTCTCTCTCTCTCTCGCGCGCCCAACAACGCACTGGTGTGCTCAAGCTTTTCTCTTCTCTGGATCTCTCTATGGGTTCGTATTTGTAATTTGTGTGTATATGTGTATATGGGAAGTTTGTATCCAGCCCCAAGTAAAACTTAGGAATTTTGTTGCCGACTGTTGCGCTTGACCCCTTGCGGCCCGGAAGATTTTTTTTTCTCACACTCTCTTTCTCTTTCTCTCTTACTATTTGATGCTCTCGTCATCGTGAGGATTCGAGAGTCCAACCACCTTTTGCATTGAACACGCGTTAATCCTAGAGTCCCTAGATTAGACGAGAAAAACCGGTTAAATTGTCAATCTGTAAAAGAAAAGAAACAACGATTCAATCGTTTAATGACGGTGTTAAATTTCATCTGTATTTCACGGATAATAACAGTGGTATTTTTCAATGAATCATAGAAAAATGATATAATGTGCGCTTATTTTTAGAGTCACAATGACTGATATCGGATTGTTGTTTTCTTTTGTTTTAGGCATGCCGAAAAACCACTTTTCGGGATGTTGGTTCTCATTGCCGAAGACTGAGGTCACCACTTCCGGTTTTGTCTCTCGAAACTATTTCTTTGTTACCAACTGTGAACAAGGAAGAGCGCTAACAGATTGAATGGTAGAATGGTAATGATTTTTTAACTATTATTTGTAAATATTTAGAAATAAAGTTTGAAGTAAAACAGCGAGAGATAATTTTATTTTATTTATTTTTTCGTAAGGGAAAATGAACGTATTAAAATTTGTAATATGCAATCTAAAAGGGACATTTACTTTCTCTAAAGTGATAATTGGAGTTCGTAAATAAGATGAATTAAATAATACAAACCGTAATGATGTAATAATTTTAAAAAATCACAATTTCCAGATGGAGGAAGTTACGTCTGCCAAAGCGGTCCAGTGTCCGATATGCTCCAACGAATATCTGCCGTCAATAATCGAGGCTCACGTCGCGAAATGTCTCTTTCTCAACGAATCGTCCAAGAACAATAAGAGCGAAAATTTCCTAAAGAGACCAAGCACCGTCGCGAGTCAGATAAAAACAAAAAGTCCACTAGCCAAGAGGCGTGCAAAACAACAATTTGGCAAAAGCACCGAAAAACCAATTGGAAAAATAGCCTCGATGGTGGAAAGTCGAGAAAAAAGTCCCCGGCAATCACTGGAAACAAATGTACGTTTTGTTGACATAAAAAGAAAATTATTTTAAAACTATGGAGTTAAATTAATGAAAAAAAAAAAAAAACATTAATTACAGATGCCTCCTGAGGTTTCTAAGAAGCAACCGCGAAAACTCGATCACGTGCCTCTCGCTGAAAAAATGAGACCAACGTCTCTGCTCGGTTACATCGGACAGTCGCACATTATGGGAAAACGTAGTATGCTTCTGCAGCTTCTGGAAAAAGGAGATATTCCAAATATTATTTTGTGGGGACCGCCAGGTTGCGGAAAGGTATATCGGTATTTTTTTAATTCTTTTTATAATAACGTATATATGTTTTATTTAAAATAAACACAATGGAAAAAAGCACTATTCTTTATTTTAGGAAAAATAAAGAATAAAGAGTTTTACATCTCCGTCAGCCATTTTTTAAATAAATTGCCAATAGATCCGAGACCATCCGGACATTTTTTCTAAATATGATTTTTCGATCTCTTGTAAGCAAAAAGGTAAATATGGAGCAAAGGGGAACCACTTCCGATTGACTTGCCTTTAATATATGTTGTCTGGGGACCCTTTCTGAACAACTTTTTCCTCTGACACAATTGGGGGTCGTTATTTATTAAAAAGTTATTAACAAATAAAGTTAATAATTCATATAGCTATTTTCCTTATAGCAGCCAGTCCCAATCGTCTTGTCCTTCACATGTGTTGTTAAGAATACCCCCCTGAGTAACATACCAAAAGTATTATCCGTCCTCATTGTTTGTTAAAAAGTTATTAACAAAAGAAAATTCATAAATAGAATATGAAATACTTGCATGATGGTCAGTACACGTATGAGCGGAGGGGCTGCGGCCCCCCTGCCCCTACCGCATACCAACCCATAGACAAACCAAAAACAACCCAAAACAACCCCAGTAACCTAAAGAAACAAACAGACAAACCCACCAAACAAACAAACCCAAAACAAACCCAACAAACAAATCTAAAACAAACCTAAACCAAAAACCCAAACCCAATAAACAAACAAATCCAAAACAAACCCAAAACAAACCCAAACCAAAAACCCAAACCCAATAAACAAACAAATCCAAAACAAACCCAAACCAAGTACCATGTATCCGCTTCATAATATAAATAATGAATAAAACAAATAATTGTTTGTTTATATGTTTTTTTGCGTTGTTTTTGGGTTGTTTTTGGGCTGTTTTTGGGTTGTTTATGGGTTGTTTTTGGGTTGTTTTTGGGTTGTTTTTGGTTTGTCTTTGGGCCGGTGAATGGAGGATTGAAGGGGGGACGCAGCCGCCCCCTCTCATGCGTGTGCTGTTCACCATATACTAGAACAAGTAGTTCATGTTTGATTTATGAAACTTTTTTTGTTAATAACTTTTTAACAAACAATGAGCGACGGATAAAACTTTTTGTATGCTACTCAGGGGTGTATTCGTAAAAACAAATGTGAAGGACAAGATGATTAGGACTGGCTGGTATAAGGAAAATAGCTATATGAATTATTAACTTTATTTGTTAATAACTTTTAAATAAATAACGACCCCCAATTGTGTCAGAGGAAAAAGTTGTTCAGGAAGGGTCCCTACACAACAAATATAAAAGGCAAGTCAATCGGAAGTGGGTCCCCTTTGCTCCATATTTATTAGCAAATATTCGGGAACAATTTTCTAATCATCATATCATTTTTTTTCTTTTCTCAGACCTCGCTGGCGAACGTGATAGCGAATATCTGCAAAAATAGTCCAAACGGTAAATTACGTTACGTTAAACTATCAGCCGCGATGTCGGGTGTGGCGGATATCAAGGAGGCCGTTAAAATAGCAACGAACGAATTGAAATACGGACGACGTACGATAATGTTTATGGATGAAATTCATCGTTTCAACAAATCCCAACAGGACATATTTTTGCCGAACATAGAGAACGGTACGATAACGTTAATCGGCGCTACAACGGAAAATCCTTCGTTCAGCTTGAATTCAGCATTATTGTCGCGTTGCCGGGTCGTTGTGTTGGAAAAACTCACGACGTTAAATCTCGTTGATATATTGTCGCGCGGTGTCGAGGAATTGAGAGGAAAAATTTATGTTGCGGACATTGCGAAAAATAATCCGGGAACGAGCAAAATTTCCGTTGAATCGCGCAACGATGATTTCGATGAGATGTTGGTGAACGAAGATTTCACGATGATACCACGTTTTTTGATCGATTCGCGAACGATCGAGTGGCTCGGTGAAACTTGCGACGGCGATGCTAGAATAGCACTTGGTGGTTTGGAACTGGCTGTACAGTCGATAGCGCCGAGCGACGAGGAATTTTTCATCAAAGGCCCCGCGACGATAAGTTTGGAGGATATCGAGGAGAGCTTGAAGAAAACTCATATGCTGTACGATCGTAAGGGCGATCAGCATTATGATATTATTTCAGCGTTACACAAGTCCGTTAGAGCCAGCGACGAAAATGCCTCGTTATACTGGCTGACGAGAATGATGGCCGGTGGCGAAGATCCCGTTTATATCGCTAGACGCTTGGTGAGAATGGCCTGCGAGGACATTGGCTTGGAGGATCCAAAAGCTTTGGGTATGGAATAACTGTATCTTTTTTTTTTTTCTTGGGAATCATCGTTGGAGGAAACGAGAAGGAGTTAAGGGACGATGTGGATTAGTATATTTTTTAATTTTCTGCTTTAAGGGGTTTGGCGGGTAGAAAATCGTGTGCACATTTAATAATTTTTTTTTGTATGAAAAAGTAATTTATTTATAAAACTAATTACACATCTATTTAGTATAAATATCAAGCCTATAAAAAATATTTGTTTTTGTTTTTTGTTATACAAAATGGTACGACTACTGCCAATTTGCTTTTGGTATCTTTTCTTTTGAGGCGCTCCGCGGCGTGACATTTACCATCCACAATTTTTAACCTAGAGCAACAAAAAATTCTCGTTAATCTACATCAGAATATCTAGAGAAGAACGTAAGGAATTTGAAAAATATCGTTTTACTCGAATATTGTAGGCATTTGAACTTAAAAGGTGAATTTCCAGTTGAAAACATTTCGTATAGAGCTGCTCATAAAATGGAAAGTTTTTAATTAATCAGAAATTCCGTACGTACTTCTCTAGGTGTTCTGGTATAGATTTACGAGAATTTTTGTTGTTGTTATAGGTCAAAAATTGTGGATGCCAAATGTCACTCCGCGGCGCGTCTCAAAAAAAAGATACCAAAAGCAAATAGCAGTAGTCGGCCAATGTTGTATTACAAAAAAAATATTTTTGATTAGCTTAATATTTATACTAAATAGATGTGTAATTAGTTTCATAAATAAATCACTTTTTCATACAAAAAAAAATTGTTAAATGTGCACATGATTTTATACCCGCTACTGTGGCCATACACCTTAAATACGCTTGTAAATAATTTATTACCGATTAATCAGCGATATATATTTTTTTTTTAAACGGTGAATGGTCAATGCTTACCGTTAAAAAAATGGTAGAGCGAACTATCGCATTACTCATTTTTAAGAAAAATGGTAAATCGGCCGTCCCATTTGGAATTTTTGCGAAAAATGACAAATGGAGGTGTGCCGTTAATCATTTTTTTGAGGAAAATGGTAAATGGAGATTTCATTGGAGATTTTTAAAAACAAGTAACGGATCTTATTGGCATTGCGATTTTTTTTTTTTTTACGAATAACGGACCTTGGCTTCGTTGTTAATTTTTTAAACAATGAGAGACATTATCTTTTGTCTCTAAAATGGGCTAGCCAATTTTTCAACGAATTACTTTTTTTTACATAAAGCCATTCTTTTTCCAAGGCGTTGCGGTTGACACGATGCACGGTTGTAAAATGATGGGTATGCCGGAGTGCGACGTTCTATTGGCTCAGTGCGTCACGTATTTGGCTCGTGCACCAAAATCGAGACTGATGGAGGATGCCCTGAGAGCCGCGCAGAGACTCGTTGCTAATCAAAAAGGTCCACAACCGGGTGTACCGTTGCACCTAAGAAACGCTCCTACGAAACTCATGGGCAATCTAGGTAGAAATATAGTGCCAAACAAAATATTAGTGAAATATTAGTGCCAAACAAAAAAACATTGTCACGCATAAAAACAAATTAAATTGCTCGAATTTTTCACCTTTTTTTTTTTAAAGATACTAATTGGCTAAAAAAGATGTTTTATTTTTGGGTTTTTTTTTTGCAGGATACGGCCGCGGCTACAATATGTTGCACAAGGACGAATCTGGGTTGAATTATTTGCCCGAAGGATTGGAAAACGTTGATTTCTTTCGTGAATCAGATTACATGGATATGGAGTGATTTTCTTTTCTTTTCTTGCTTGGCTTTAATAATTGTAATGCTGGACACGAATCTACCTCAAAAGAATTTTTTGTTACCATTTTTTTTATCTTCCATTCAATTTAATTAACCTACTCGATAAATAAAAAGAATTATTTTTTATAAATCGTTTTTTTCCCGTATAAATCGATAAAGTTAAAATTTACTTCGTAAAACTTGACACTCAGCCGTGACGATATTCCCGTTAGATTTTGTCAGCTTCATTCTCGTTCCCGGACGACATTCGATTTCGTAATAATTCACGAAGCTCACTCATACTCTCGTTTTCCTCGATCTTGAAATCGTTACCCTAATTGTTAAAATAATATTCTCAAAAGTGAATTGGCAATCGTTTTTTTTTCGAAACTTTTTTTTTTTATCAAAAATTTGATTTATATTAAATTGTTTTTTAAATTTAATTACCTCCAAATTTATGTGAATAAGACCTTTGCTCGAGTCACCGAGCATCGTGTAACTCTGATAAAATATGCATTTGATAATTATTTTCAAACTCTCGTTCGTCAGGTAATTGTCTGAAAAGAACGAAAAAATAGTTTGTTTCGTCTTTTCTCACAATGAAAATAATAATTCGAATGAAAAGGAAAAATATACCCTCGCGACTTACAACTCAGATTTAATTGTTGCAATGCAAAATTTCCCATCGACATAATTTGTCCCTTAATTTGACGACACTCAGTGACGTGCGGATGAAGAATCGTCGAATCAATATGAATTATCTTCGTCGATGAATTTTCTCGTTTATCATTAATCGCCGTTTTCGAATTTGTTGTTTTTCTCGTTTTTGATATTTTCGAATTTTTCTTCGACGACAAATTTCGACTTGAACTCAAACGCGACTCGGTTAACAACGAACTCCGGGATTTTACATAGTTTTGCGTCAACAATCGTTGATAATTTAGTCGACGTAATTGAACGATCTCGTCGTGACACAAGGGATATCTGAAAATAATGATAGTTTTGTGAATCATTTTTTTAAACTAATTTTGCAATAATTACTACGCGTTATTTTTTTACGTGCACAATTCTTGAATCATTAGAGCAGCACCGGTGTCGGTTATTCTATTACCGGTCAGGATTAAGCTCTGGATAGATCTGAACGATGAAAGAGAATTAAGGGGGGACATAGCGTTAGTCGGTTCAAAAAATTGATTTTTTTTTATTTCATAAATTGTTAGTAAAACTATTGAAAAATATGTTCCCAAAATTTTAAATGAAAATTCCGACTCGTTCTATTGTTATAAGCCATTAAAGTGGAGTAGCTCTCCTTCAGGCCCCGAGAGCACTATTTTTTCAAACTCGTTTTTCTGAAAACGACTTTTTTTTAACTTGCGTACACGCTAGTTTGAAAAGTTTTCAACCAATCGTTCTGAAAATTGGCAGTTACTTTCTTCATAGTATTGCGCTCTATATGAACCTAAAATCGGAATATTATCATTATTTAAAATAATTTTTTTTTTTTTCAAATAAAGTTGTAAAAAAAGGCAAAAAAATCATGCTTTTTTGTTTCGACCCCTGTAAAATATTAAATATTCTATTTTTTTGATAGCATTTAGGTTCACATAGAAGAGAGACATATAATAAAAGTAAATTCCAACCTCGTTTGATTTCAGATGAAAATTGCGGCTTCCAGAATGTACGCAAAATGCTGAGTCTGATTGTGACCTGCAATATGGGGTCGCTAATATCTTCGGTGTTTTTCAAGGAAATTCTTCAAAAATTTTATAGTATATACTCAAATATATATATAAAATATTCTCAAAGTTTCAATAAATTTTTTTTTTTTATACTATAAAAAAATTCATGAAAATCATTGAGAAAACGCTGTTCTTAAGGGCGGAAATAGGGTTAGACGGTTCAAAAAATCGATTTTTTTTAAATTTCATAAATTGTTAGTAAAACTATTGAAAAATATGTCTCCAAAATTTTAATTGAAAATTCCGACGCGTTCTATTGTTATAAGCCATTAAGGGGGGAAATAGGATTAGGACAGCGTTTTCTCAATGATTTTCATGAATTTTTTTATAGTATAAAAAATGAATATAATTTATTGAAACTTTGAGAATATTTTATACATATATTTAAGTATATACTATAAAATTTTTGAAGAATTTCCTTGAAAAACACCGAAGAAAATTTATGACCGCCTTGACTTTGTTTTTCTTGGTACTATTTTTTCAAACGCGTTTGTCTGAAAACGACTTTTTTTGAACTTGCGTACACGCTAGTTTGAAAAATTTTCAACCAATCGTTTTGAAAATTGGCAGTTATCTTCTTCATAGTATTGCGCTCTATATGAACCTAAAATCGGAATATTATCATTATTTAAAATCATTTTTTTTTTGCAAATAAAGTTGTAAAAAATGGCAAAAAATCATGCTTTTTTGTTTTGACCCCTGTAAAAAATTCAATTTTCTATTTTTTCGATAGCATTCAGAAATAGGTTCATATAAGTTCGATAGGTTCATATATATCGATAGGTTTATATAGGTTCATTTATAGTATAAAATATTCTCAAAGTTTCAATAAATTGTATTCATTTTTTATACTATAAAAAAATTCATGAAAATCATTGAGAAAACGCAGTCCTAACCCTATTTCCCCCTTAAGAGGGCAGATAGTTTTAGGACTACGTTTTTTTTTAGTGATTTTTATGAATTTTTTGGCAAGAAAGGAATGTATATAATTTATTGAAACGTTGAGAATATTTTATACATATATTCAAATAAATATCGTAATTTTTTTTAAGTATTTTGCTGGCAAAATATGGGCAGCCACCCATCGGAAGTCACCATTAGACGTAGCTGTTTCTGTTGTGACGTAGCTTTTTGTTTAAACACCTCTAAAAAATGCAATTTTCAATTTTTATGAAAGACGTTAGGTTCATATAGAAGAAATACATGTCCTTAAAGTAAATTACAATCCCTATTGATTTCAGATAAAAACTGTGACCTACAGAGTGTACACAAACAGCTACGCGTCTGATGGTGACTTCCGATGGGAGACAGTCCATATTTTCCGAGAAAATACTTTAAAGAAATCACGATATTTATTTGAATATATGTATAAAATGTTCTCAAAGTTTCAATAGATTATATACATTCATTTCTTGCCAAAAAAATTCATGAAAATCACTAAAAAAACGTAGTCCTAAACCTATCTCCGACCTTAAAAAAGATTAGTACAGGAATAATGGGCCTGAGACCCATTACCCATTGTTGAAAAAAAAAATAGAATGGGCAATGGAAATGAAACCCAACACCACAGATGGAATCCTATTACCAGGTTTGAAAAAAAAATGGACGAGCAATAAAATGAGCATTAAAATATATTATACATCGTAGATGAAACAAAAAAAAAAATTCACCTATTTGTGTGTAACATCGTGGCAATGTGTTCAGCACCAGTATCGCTAATTCCATTATTCGCAAGGTTCAAGTGAATCAAACGTGACAAATCATTCTCCTTGTACTTTAATTCCTTTGTTATTTTCTCAAGGCCCACATCACTTATGTTGCAATATTTCAGAGAAAGATATTGAAGGCTGAAATGAAAAACAAAACAAAAAAACAATCAAATGAAAAAAATACTTGTGTATTATTCGGGAAAAAAAATTAACAAAATACGATTTTTCTTCTGTACTTTCCCCTTGTTGCACACAGTAAATAATAATTCTCTCGGATGTTTGGGTTCATGTCGAGATTTAAATCTCTGACGCATCCAATTTCCGTTATTATTTGAGCAATTTGCGATATACCAAAAGCATTTATACGACAATTTGGTAATCTGAAAAGAAAATGATCGGTTAATTGAAGAAAAAAAAAAATTGTATTATTAAAACAAACGAAATGGTTATAAAGATTTTACGCTAACGGCTTTCTAACAATTTTCAAAAATAAATTCGTTGCTTTGTAACTTCCATTAATAACGGAATGTGGAGTAAAAATCTCATTAAAAAAAAAATAATTAAGAGATTTGGCCACGGTAGCGGGTATAAAATCATGTGCAAATTTAACATTTTTTTTTTTTTTTATGAAAACGTGATTTATTTAGAAAACTAATTACACATCTATTTAGTATAAATATCAAGCAAATAAAAAATATTTTTTTATGTTATACAAAATGGCCGACTAATGCTAATTGCTTTTGGTATCTTTTTTATTGAAGCGTTCGGCGGCGAGAAATTTGGCATCCACAATTTTTGACCTAGAACAAAAAGAAAAAATTCTCGTTAATCTACATTAGAATATCTAGAGAAGTACGTACGGAATTTCTGATTAATTGAAAAATTTACATTTTAAGAGCAGTTTTATACGACTTTTTCACTGGAAATTCACCTTTTAAGTTCAAATACCTACGATATTCGAATAAAACAATATTTTTCAAAAGCCATACGTACTTCTCTACGTATTCTGATGTAGATCAACGAGAATTTTTTCTTTTTCTTCTAGATCTAAAATTGTGTATGGCAAATGTCACGCCGCGGAGCGCCTCAAAGAAAAAAAGATACCAAAAGCAAATAGCAATAGTCGGCTATTGTGTATGACAAAAAAAAAACAAAGAAAAATATTTTCTATTAGTTTGATATTTATCCTAAATAGATGTGTAGTTGGTTTTATAAATAAATCATTTTTTCATACAAAAAAAAATTGTTGAATGTCCACATGATTTCATACTCGCTACCGTGGCCATCCCCCTTAAGGGGGGAAATAGGGTTAGACGGTTCAAAAAATAGATTTTTTTTTTATTTCATAAATTGTTAGTAAAACTATTGAAAAATATGTTCCCAAAATTTTAAATGAAAATTCCGACTCGTTCTATAAGCCAGTAAGGGGGCAAATAGGGTTAGGACAGCGTTTTCTCAATAATTTTCATGAATTTTTTTATAGTATAAAAAATGAATATAATATATTGAAACTTTGAGAATATCTTATACATATATTTAAGTATATACTATAAAATGATGCTATGATAATAAAAAAATGTTTTTTCATACTTCAGCATGTGTTAAATAAATCCTCTGAAAAGAAATCCTATTCCTTTTTTCATACTCGCAAAATAAATCGTCAAAGTTAAGCCTTCTATTCTGCCGCTAGAGTGGTGTTACACCTTAAGGGGGGAAATAGGGTTAGACGGTTCAAAAAATCGATTTTTTTGTAATTTCATAAATTGTTAGTAAAAAAAAAAAAATATTGAAAAATATGTTCCCAAAATTTTAAATGAAAATTCCGACTCGTTCTATTGTTATAAGCCATTAAAGTGAGTAGCTCTCCTTCAGACCCCGAGCGCGCCACGTGTTTCAAACGCGTTTTTCTGAAAACAACTTTTTTTGAACTTGCGTACACGCTAGTTTGAAAAGTTTTTAACCAATCGTTTTGAAAATTGGCAGTTACTTTCTTCATAGTATTGCGCTCTGTATGAACCTAAAATCAGAATATTATCATTATTTTAAACAATTTTTTTTTTGCAAATAAGGTTGTAAAAAATGGCAAAAAATCATACTTTTTTGTTTTGACCCCTGTAAAAAATTCAATTTTCTATTTTTTTGATAGCATTTAGGTTCATATAGAAGAGAGACATATAATAAAAGTAAATTCCAACCTCGTTTGATTTCAGATAAAAATTGCGGCTTCCAGAATGTACGCAAAATGCTGAGTCTGATTGTGACCTGCAATATGGGGTCGCTAATATTTTCGGTGTTTTTCAATGAAATTCTTCAAAAATTTTATAGTATATACTTAAATGTATGTATAAAATATTCTCAAAATTTCAATAAATTATATTCATTTTTTATACTATAAAAAAATTCATGAAAATCATTGAGAAAGCGCTGTCCTAACCCTATTTCCTCCCTTAAGTGGAAAAAAATTGGAATACTTTTCTGTTGTGTGGAAAATTTTATTTTTGTGCATTGATGATCGTAAGAAAAATATGTTCATTTATTCACCTGATCGTTGTGATTGTGCGAAATTTTTCGATACTCATCGCCAGGGCAACCAGCATACACACCGATATTTCGTATCCCTTGCACTCGATTTTTTCAATATTACTCAATTCCCTCGGTCTCTCGTACGAAACGTAAATCAAAGGAGCAGTAATTTCAGCTTCGAACTTTTGCATATAAAAAATTTGATAATTACATTTCTCTTCACTAACTTTTGATATTTTCTATTTTTTTTAATATTAATTAAAAAATATTATTAATTCTTGATATTTCGTTGTTTTTTTAATATATTTTTTAAATTATTTAAAAAATGTGAAATTGTTAAATTAAGTAATAATTGGTTTTCATTTTTAATAACTATTTTTTTTTCTTCTCATTTATTAATATTAGATCTCACCTGATTTTTCGTTGAATCCGTTCGTCTCGCTGTATCGCTTGGTATTTCCAACGAGGAATTCCCGCGCGGCTGAAAAAAGTCAAAAAATATTTGAATGACAATTTTGCGAAAAATGTTCCGATAAATAAATTTCGAAGAATTGTATTAACAAAAATATTTGTGTACCAAAAGTTTTGGCAGAGGATCAACATCGTATTCCTCGCAGAGCGTGAGAAAAATGTTGAGAAAATTGTCCGAAGATGTCCTTGACAAATATTCTGTGGGAAATAAAAAAATATATCAATTATTAAATTGTTAAGAAAAAAAGTATTCAAAAAAATTACATTTTTCACCTGCAGTGGGAATGCTATTTTCTTTGACACGAGATTTTTTTCTTCGCTCAGTCATGACGGTAAAAAAAAAAGGTGCGTCATTTGTTTTATCTACAAAAAAAAAATTCAATACAACATTTTTTAATTGGTTCAAGATTCCAGTATTAATTTTCCGCAGCGGAAAATTAATACCGAGTAAAAACCGAGTAAATTTGAAAAATTATTATCAAAGTTATATGGTGAAAAAAAAATTAAATTGTTGATTTCCCTTTTCTATTAACTTTTCAACTGTAAGAAAAAAAAAATTAAAAAAATTAATTTTTTCAATAATAACATTATTTTTTACGGTTATAAATGGACTACTGATGAAAACCGTGGCGCTTCCTTGTCGACATCATGACTTCACCAAAAATTATCCAATCTGCAAAAATAAAAAGAATCTATTAAAATAATGTCGTAGCGATAGTCTGACGGAGGGATTTATTTGTATTTTTTCAAAAATAAAGAAATCACAGTATTGCAAACTTTAGTATGCAATATAAAAAAAAAATTGGTATTTATTAATTTATAAAAAATTGGCCAACCAAAAAGTTAAGAAAACCTCTCGTCGGACTATAGAGAAAATAACTATACGTATAAAGAATTTAAAACTTTAATACAATCGATTTTTTTTATTTTCAGGGGTATGTAAGCCCTTAAATTAATTTTTTTAATTCAGAAATTCTCCTTTTACGCATTTTTTTACGTATTTGATTATTTTCACTGATCCAAAGGGATCAATTTCTTTATTTTTGAAAAAAATATGAAAAATGCAAAATGAAATTACAGTATTTCAAACTTGAGTATGCAATTTAAAAAAAAAATTAGTGTTTAACAATTTATAAAAAATTGTCTAACCAAAAAGTTAAGAAAACCTCCCGTCAGACTATAGAGAAAATAATTATACGTATAAAGAATAAAAAACTTAAAAAAAATCGATTTTTTTTATTTTCAGGGGTATGCAAGCCCTTAAATTAAATTTTGTAATTTAGAAATTCTCCTTTTACGCATTTTTTTACGTATTTGATTTACTTCACTGATCGAAAGATATCAGTTTCTTTATTTTTTGCAAAAATAAAGAAATTACAGTATTTCAAACTTTAGTATGCTATTTAAAAAAAAATTAGTGTGTAATAATTTATAAAAAAATGTCTAACCAAAAATTTAAGAAAACCTCTCGTCAGACTATAAAGAAAATAATTATACGTATAAAGAATAAAAAAACTGTAAAAAAAAATCGATTTTTTTTATTTCAGGGGTATATGAGCTCTAAAATTAAATTTTTTAATTCAGAAATTCTCCTTTTACGCATTTTTTTACGTATTTGATTTATTTCACTGATCCAAAGGGATCAATTTCTTTATTTTTGAAAAAAATATGAAAAATATGAAATGAAATTACAGTATTTCAAACTTGAGTATGGAATTTAAAAAAAAAATTTGTGTTTAACAATTCATAAAAAATTGTCGAACCAAAAAGTTAAGAAAACCTTTCGTCAGACTATAGAGAAAATAATTATACGTATAAAGAATAAGAAACTTTAAAAAAATCGCTTTTTTTATTTTCAGTGGTATGTAAGCCCTTAAATTAAATTTTTTAATTCAAAAATGCTCCTTTTACGCATTTTTTTTACGTATTTGATTTACTTCACTGATCGAAAGAGATCAGTGCCTTTATTTTTTTCAAAAATTAAGAAATTACAGTATTTCAAACTTTAGTATGCAATTTAAAAAAAAATTAGTGTGTAATAATTTATAAAAAAATGTCTAACCAAAAATTTAATAAAACCTCTCGTCAAACTATAAAGAAAATAATTATACGTATAAAGAATAAAAAACTCTAAAAAAATCGATTTTTCTTAATTACAGGTGTATGTGAGCTCTAAAATTAAATTTTTTAATTCAGAAATTCTCCTTTTACGCATTTTTTTTACGTATTTGATTTATTTCACTGATCCAAAGGGATCGATTTGTTTATTATTGAAAAAAATATGAAAAATATAAAATGAAATTACAGTATTTCAAACTTGAGTATGCAATTTAAAAAAAAAATTAGTGTTTAACAATTTATAAAAAAATGTCTAAACAAAAATTTAAGAAAACCTCTCGTCAAACTATAAAGAAAATAATTATACGTATAAAGAATAAAAAACTGTAAAAAAAAATCGATTTTTTTAAATTCAGGGGTATGTGAGCTCTAAAATTAAATTTTTTAATTCAGAAACTCTCCTTTTACGCATTTTTTTACGTATCTGATTTATGCCATTGATCCAAAGGGACCTTCCCCCCTTTATAAAAAAATTGCTCGAAGGGACCTTTCACCTTTATAAAAAAAATTGCTCGAAGCGTTCAAGCAAATCCTCCAAATTGTAATAACGGACTCCCGATACAAATCTATACTGTCCCAATACCCCGAAACGTTTTTCGGGTAAGCACGTTTCCAGTATATAAAACACACACACACACACACACGCAAACACAGAGAGACAACGAGAATATTATAGAGGAGGAACGAAAGATACAAACTCGTCTCCTCCACAGTATTTTCATCGGCAGTTGAGCTCGGCACTTGGACCGTGCCGGTACGAGAATGATGTCCTCTTGGCTCGTTTTTCTCGATTTTTCGTGTGACAGATAAAATAAAAAAAATAAAAATTCATTGGAGTGTTACGAAAGTGAAAAATCTCTCTGTGGTGTTCAAAATATTTTTCTTCACGTCAACAAGCTATTGAATATTGATAAGAAAAAATCTGGAAATACAGATGAAAAGTAATTTGGACAACAAATTATTTATAGTGAAGGAATCTCGGTAATTATTATTTTTCGTTTTTTTTTTTAAATATTTTCTTCCAAGTGTTAAAAGTGAAAAATCAATGAGTAGTGATTGAAGATTTTTTTTCTCAGTTCAACACACTATTGGATGCGCAAAATGAAAAAAAACAAAAAAAATTTGAAGTAACAGATAAAAAGTAATTTTTAAATTAAATAATTTTTTTCAGTACAAAATTTCTTTTTTATTTTTATTACTACAAATGCAGTGAAGAAATTCTGATAACTATTATTTTGTTTTTCTATTTTTCTTTGGTTCTTTCACGAAAAATGTGATTTTATGAAATTCGTTATCTATTATTTGAAAAAGAGTTATCTATTATTTTCTTTTTAATATGAAAAAAAAACCTAAGAGGCAATTTGATTACATCGATTTGCAGGTATTTATAATACATTCGCAAAAATCTGCTCGTAGTGTTCAAAATTTTTTCTTTACTTCAACAAACTGTTGAAATTGATTTAAAAAAAATTTGGAAATACAGATGAAAAGTAATTTTGGACAAAAAATTATTTATAGTGAAGAAATCTCGACAATTATTATTTTTCGTTTTTTTTTTTCGAAATATTTTCTTCCAAGTGGTTAAACGTGAACAATCAATGCGTAGTGATTGAAGTTATTTTTTCTCATTTTAACACACTATTGGGATGGGTAAGATGAAAAAAAAATTTGAAATAGCAGATAAAACCCAATTTTGTGTTGAAAAAAAAATTATTTACAGTGAAGAAATTACGATAATTATTATTTTGTTTTTATAATTTTCTTTGGTAGTTCTCTTTCTCGAAAAGTGCAATTTTATAAAATTCCCGAACGTTGTCTATTATTTGAAAAATATTTTTTTTATATGAAAAAAAAAAAAAAAAACTCAAAAGGCAATTTGATTGCGTCGATTTACAAGTATTTATAATACATTCGCAACGTCAGGCCGTACCCTCTCTGATGCCCACGGGGGCCTATCCTCTCTGTGTCTTATGAATAAAACATCACGGGGGCGATGAGACTGAATTTTATTTTATTTTTTTTATTTTTTTTCCCCTCAGCTTCGCTCTCTCATCCCTGATTTCGATAACGAATTTGTGTGGGTGACGCTTTAGTCCCGTGTTAGTAATATTTCCGTTATATTTGTGCAAGCCCATCGTACGATTTCCGTACGGATATTTTTTTGGAGTAAAAAAAACCAAAGATAATTTTTTTTCAACATTTCTCCAAATACAGAGTGAAAATTTATAATTATTCTTCCTCTAAATGAAGAATAATTTGTAATGATATAATTAAACACTATTTATAATTGTTAGCTCGCGAAACTTTTCTTTCGGATTTTTTTAGGCTTTCACATTAAACTTTTGGATTTTCGACAAAAAACGTTCGGTTAAATTTAAAACGTAGTGAAAGACAAAAGGGGTTTTTTTTTTCACTTTTTCAGCTTCCACTTTGGAAAGGTGTAAAAAATACTTCGTGGTGGGCCACGAAGTATTTTTACACCTTTACGACGTACGTGTACGTGTACGTCGTACTTACTCGCGGCAAACACACAAATACCCTTGTACAAAAATACTTCGTGGTGGGTCACGAAGTATTTTTTACACCTTTTCAAAGTGGAAGCCGAAAAAGTGAAAAAAAAACCCCTTTTGTCTTTCACTACGTTTTAAATTTAACCGAACGTTTTTTGTCGAAAATCCAAAAGTTTAATGTGAAAAAAAAACTGCTTTTGTCTTTCACTACGTCTAAAATTTAACCGAACGTTTTTTGTCGAAAATCCCCCCCAGTTTAAAAATGATGCCCCCTTATATATTGGGATATATAAGGGGACATCATTTTGAAACTTGAACGGTTACGAGGAGATTTAGCACATAATGGAGTCTCTAATTTATCAAGAAGCAAAATTACACGCGATTTCAGTGTAACAACTCGCTTTTCGCAAATATTTCGCAAAAATTAATTTTCCTCACGAAAAACTTAACTTCTCATTATCAAAACTCATAAAATAACATGAGAAGATGAAGAAAACATGTTAACCGAGTAGAACATCGAACGAAAGGTCCGACAAACACGTTTCATCGAAACTTCGAGATATTTGAATCATAAAATCATAAATCAGTGGATTTTGATGATAAATCATTGTAATCTCGGTTAGATTGTTAAGTAAACAAGCACTCGAGTACGGATGTCCGTGGATTAACGTCGATGCGTCCCAAAAACTTTCCTACAACGTTTTTCGAAAATGTTTCACGCGCTTTTCGACTACCGTAGTCTTTAAATGGCTGCCTCCAGATCTGCGCACGCGCACTACCGTACGTTTCGTACCATCGACAACTTCAGCATTTTCTTCCTTCAACTTGGCGTGCCTCCGTTACTATAGAAACTCGGGCTAGAAACAGCTCTCATCTCTCTGGCACATTATACCCGCGTCCACACATAAACGCGGTCTCGTCGATTTATCCTTCTTTTGTGCTTCACGCCGAGGAGCAGGCCCAACCTCCGTACGTGTCATCGCTCCCTTATAAACCAAGCCTCTCCCTCGCTCTCCTTCGACAAAACAGCTTTGTGTATAAAAATGTATACGTACGTGTACGTCGTACTTACTCGCGGCAAACGCACAAATACACTTGTACACGCAATAACGCATGTAAAATACACATATATAGGGCATTCCGTGTTAAATCACGCAGAATCGAGCCAAGACAATATTAAGGGGGGGAATAGTGTTAGGACAGCGTTTTCTTAATGATTTTCATGAATTTTTTTATACTATAAAAAATGAATATAATTTATTGAAACTTTGAGAATATTTTATACATGTATTTAAGTATATACTAGAAAATTTTTGAAGAATTTCCTTGAAAAACACCGAAAATATTAGCGACCCCATATTGCAGGTCACAATCAGACTCAGCATTTTGCGTACATTCTGGAAGCCACAATTTTCATCTGAAATCAAACGAGGTTGGAATTTACCTTTATTATATGTCTCTCTTCTATATGAACCTAAATGCTATCAAAAAAATAGAAAATTGAATTTTTTACAGGGGTCAAAACAAAAAAGCATGATTTTTTGCCATTCTTTACAACTTTATTTGGAAAAAAAAAATTATTTTAAATAATGATAATATTCCGATTTTAGGTTCATATAGAGCGCGATACTATGAAGAAAGTAACTGCCAATTTTCAAAACGATTGGTTGAAAACTTTTCAAACTGGCGTGTACGCAAGTTAAAAAAAAGTCGTTTTTAGAAAAACGCGTTTGAAACACGTGGCGCGCTCGGGGCCTGAAGAAGAGCTACTCACTCTAATGGCTTATAACGATAGAACGAGTCGGAATTTTCATTTAAAATTTTCGGAACATATTTTTCAATAGTTTTACTAACAATTTATGAAATTTAAAAAAAATCGATTTTTTGAACCGTCTAACCCTATTCCCCCCCTTAAGGGCTCACATACCGTTGCGCGCGCTGAAAATCCAGCAAATTAAAAAAATTATTGAAAACCGAGTGAATTTCAAAAGATATTATAAAGATTATATGGTGAAAAAAAAATTAAATTGTTGATTTCACATTTTTTTTAACTTTTCAACTATAAGAAAAAAAAATTGAAACATTTTTTAACATTACTTTTTACGAGTATAACTGGACTACTGATGAAAATCATGACACCGCCTTGTCGACATCATAATTTCACCAAAAATTATCCAGTCTGCAAAAATTTTTTTTAAATCTAGTAAAGTAATGTAGCAGAAATAGTCTGATAAAGGGATTTTTTTTCCTTTTTCACAAATAAAAAAATTACAGTATTTTAAAGTTTAGTATGTAATTTAAAATAAAAATTAATGTTTGATAATTTTAAAAAAATTGTTCATCCATAAAATTAAAAAAACCTCTCGTCAGACTGTAGAGAAAACAATTAACACGATTTAAAAAGAAAAAGGTAAAAAGTATTAAAAATTGACTGAGTTATCGTGCTGACACTGTCTGAAGACATAGTTTCGACAAAAACGCGTTTAAAGTTTCTGGTAGGTACAACGTGAACCCGATGTCCGGTCTCATTTATTGCTATAACTTTGTAACGGAGTGGAATTTTCTTGAAAGTTAAAAAAAAATTGTTAAAAGTATAAAGAATAAAAATCTGTAAAAAAAATCGATTTTTTTTTATTTCAGGAGTATGTGAGTCCTTAATTCGTCCGAATTTGTTTTATATCATTAACATGGATCAACAGAGTGTTTGTGATTTTTCCTAAATTTTCATATTCGTTGAACCGTAAAAATTCGATCGAAAAATAAATAAATAAAAAACAAAACGAGATTCACATTCGCTCAGCAAAGTGTTTCGATATTTAAAAAATTTATAACTCGAAATTTATTTGAGATAAAATTCTGGAAAAATTCTCGAACAATCGTACAACGCTGAGGGAAGTAATAAAAAATCGGCAAAGAAATTCGCAACACCCAAGGGACGTTCATTGTTTTTGGCGTGGAATGGCCCGTGTAATTTTATTTTTTTATTTTTGTTTTTCAATCTTATGTACATAGAGGATACCCGGCACAAACGGAATTATTCCAAGCACCCATAAGCCAAGGGAGTGATCGTCAGCCACACGCGACGCATTCTAATTGCTCGGTCTGCGGTCCCGCGTTAAATGATGCGTGTGCACGCACGAGTAATGCGTCCCGACTTCCTATTTGTTAAACCTAAGAACTCGACTCTGTTGCTATATTCGTATTTCCAGCAGTACAATTTTTTTTTTTTTCTTTCATCAGTCAAAAGTAATTTAAGGGCTCACATACCGCTGCGCGCGCTGACAACCGAGCGAATTAAAAAAATTATTATAAAGGTTATATGGTGAAAAAAAAATTAAATTGTTGATTTCACATTTTCTATTGACTTTTCAACTATAAGAAAAAATATTAAAAATTTTTTTTTTTTCAATATCACCATTATTTTTTACGGGTATAAATGGACTACTGATGAAAACCATGGCGCCTCTATGTCGACATCATAACTTCACCAAAAATTATGCAATCTGCAAAAATAAAAAAGAATTTAGTAAAATAATGTAGTAGTAATAGTCTGACGGAGGGATTTTATTTTATTTTTTCAAAAATAAAGAAATTACAGTATTTCAAACTTTGATATAGAGTTAAAAAAAAAATTAGTGTTTGATAATTTATAAAAAATTATCGAACGAAAAAATGAAAAAAACCTCTCGTCGGACTATAGAGAAAATAATTATCAAGATTTAAAAAAAAAAACGTTAAAAAATATTAAAAATTGACTGAGTTGTCGTGCTGACACTGTCTAAAAACACAGTTTCGAGAAAAACGCGTTTAAGGTAGTAGTCTGGTAACTTAAGCCGATTTTCATGTCTTTTTTGGAGGGCGTTTTTTTGTAGGAAAATAAAAATGAATCGTTTTGGATATTTAGGATGTTTTTATTTACATATTAAAGATACAAAAGAAAATTTTTTTGAAAAAATATAATATTTTATTATTATTATTATTATTATTGATCGAAGTTGGCACCTCGAAAAAAAAGCGCGTGGGTGGCCCCGGTGATTTTGGCTCTTGATGTTATCTGAAATAAAAAATTCTTGATAATTCTTAATCTATAGACATGTCATTCTGGTCGGAACTACTGAAGTTAAATTTCATGGATAAATAACAAAATGGCGGACGTTGGAAAAAAAAGTCTTTTCATTTTAGCAAAGAAGGGATTGTAAAATAAAAAGTTAGGGGTGAAAAAATTTTTCAGTAGTTCCGACCAGAATGACATGTCTATAGATTAAGAATTATCAAGAATTTTTTATTTCAGATAACATCAAGAGCCAAAATCACCGGGGCCACCCACGCGCTTTTTTTTCAAGGTGCCAACTTCGATCAATAATAATAATAATAATAAACTATTAAATTTGTTGAAAAAAATTTTTTTTTGTATCTTTAATATGTAAATAAAAACATCCTAAATATCTAAAACGATTCATTTTTATTTTTCTACAAAAAAAACACCCTCCAAAAAAGACATGAAAATCGGCTTCAGTTACCAGACTACTACCTTAAAGTTTCTAGTAGGTCAACGTCCCAACCCGTATGTTCGGTCACATTGCTATACCTTTGTAACGGAGTGGAATTTTAAGTTTTTTTTTTAATTCTTAAAAGTATAAAGAATAAAAATATAAAGAAAAGAAAATTGATTATTTGAAAATTTCAGGAGTATGTGAGCCCTTAATTTTTGGTAGGATCAGAATGAAAAGAATTTTTAAGCGCGAGCATTGATATTAGTTTATATTTAATTAGATCCAAGAAAAAAAAATCGTCTATCCTTCTGTTTTTTATCAGCTAGTTCAGGAAATACACGCAGATTCGTTGAAAAATCCGCGTGGGTATGTATATCCTTATCGAACGAGGTCCGCAAGATTGCGACTTACCGGCTTCGTTCACGCGTTAAAACTTTTGTTATTTTTTTTATTTATTTGTACGTAACTTTTACGCGAGCTTTTGTAGACAGAAATATAGCGAAACAATAGAATATAATTTCAATTCACAAGTCCGATGAAGTCTCGATCGGAATTTGTTTGGGATTCCAGCTGGATCGGAATAAAATTAATGGGAAAAACCGCGGAAAATCTATAAAAAAATCACTTCTTCGACGATATTCAACGGAATTATGAGTTTCTCACGGAAATGATTGCTGAATTAGTGATCAGCGAGTCAAAATATATCGATAGTAGCGTCCTAAAAGAAAATTAAAAAATTCAAAATTCTTTTGCATTTTGGCAAAAAAAAAAGTGCCTGCACTAAAATCACTATAACGATCCTTCCCGTTGGAGTTGGAAGCCTACTCTCTGCTGATTCTTTTCGTAACCGTTCGACCTTTAAAATGCCGCTTCGTTCATTGAGCTGCGATTTTAATACAATTTTTCACCGATTTTCAAATATGGACCATCGATTTTTGCGAATTTCTCTCTACATACCCCTTTTCATTTTTTTCGCCGATTTTCAAGATGCTCTCATGGCCACAATAATTGAGATATTGGGATGAGTCAAGCGGCGTTCCCTAAGTCTACTCGAGACGTTTTCAAAAACCCTCTTAAAATCCAAAATCGGTCGAACGGGAGTTAAGTTACGGCCATTTGAAATTTCGACATCCTCAGGTTTCTGGCAAAGTGGGTTAAAAATGGCAAAAAAATTCTTTCGTTTTTTTCAATGTTTCGATACGTTAATCGATTGGAAATTTTCCGCTGATTACCAATAACACCGAGTTTTTGTCGAAAACTCAAAAAATCAATGGGAAAAACGCGAAAATCGAAAAAATGACCTTTTCGACGATATTCGACAGGCTGATTTCTCGAGTGCTAGGCGAACGTTCGTGGTGCCTACTCGTTCAATGAATAAATATAATAATTACCATTTACCAAATGTTATATACGTCAATTACGATTCATTGAGCATATTAATCTGAACGTTCCGAACGTTAATCCGAAAGGGTGTTACTTTGGGCAGTTCTCCCTTAATACGTCGCGTGCCTAGTGACACACTGCTCTTTCCACGTATGTAGTTCCGTTTATATATACGTTTATGATGTATCGGGTCGAGAGAACCCGCGCCCCGATGACACAGCGACTGAGTATGTGCGGTTTGAAAAGCTCTCGTTGTCTCTCCCTCGCTCTCGTTTAGACGAAACCCGGTCCGATGAGGAGACAGACGAACGAGGATAGAAATTCGAGTCTCTCGATTCCCATGGAATGTCCCCATACTATCCCCCGCCCTTTTTTTATATTCTTTTTCCCTTGGCGATGAAAGTACGTATGTGAATTCCTCTCATTCCTGTCACCGGACTTCATGAAGCAAATTTGTTTTTTTTTTCTATTAAAAATAAATAAATAAAATGTTCATCGAAATATTGAAGATCGAGACTGAACGGAAAGTTTATGGCCGAGGCAAACACCTGTTGGCCAGCTGTAGACCAGTTGCTTCTCTTACATATTGCCTACATCCCTCTCTCTCTCTTTCCCTGTGGTGCAACAAGTGTCCGAGCTTCTTTTGTTTTTTGTTGCTCCTCACGAGTGTTCCGAAAGGTTTTTACCCTTAGAACCTTATTCCTCAACCCTTTGAGGTTTGAGCCCTGAAACAAAAATAAGCCCTTCAATACAAGGACCAATTTTTTTTACATCCTTTTTTTTACGTTTATCGATTGATCGATGATAACTATGTTAAGGGATTATACGCAGTCAGGAAACCGAAAAAAGCGATGTTTCAAGAATTTTTCTCGGAAAGACATGTTAATTTAATAACGTAAAAATTTATACACATATTGTGGTAACTTTTAACTTTATTTTCATACTTTTTGTTTGTAAAAATAACAATTTTTAAAGCTGATATAGTCGATTTCCGGAAGGTCATCTAAAAAAAGGCGTCTTGCGGTGAGCACGATATCTCTGGTTTGGATCATTTTAGGTGAAAAAACAAAAAGATTCCGTTAATATCAGGTATTATCTAGTATTTAATCGAAGGAATAAGCAAAATATTAATTTTTAACAAAATGGCGGCTTCGCAAAATAAAATTTTGATTTTCAATTAAAGATTTCACCTTACATTGTTTATAAAATGGAAAATATTTATCGGCGAGAAAAAAACCTTCGATTAATCACTAAGAAATATATTTATAAAAGTGTAAACAATTGAGACTGATCGGTTTAGCCGTTTCCGAGGAATCTTGCTCAACGACTTTAAAAACACAGTTTTGAGAAAAAAGGCATTTAAACTTTCGAAATCTCTTTGAAATATGCGTGTAAAAACTTCAAAGTCTTTGCAAATATGCGTGTAACTTCGAGAATATTTTTCGGATTGACATGAAAATTGCTGTATATATACTTAAATATATGTACATTACGAAAATGAAATAAATTTTTTTTTTTTTTTCATGATCCTGACTGTGTATGAACCCTCAAGGTAGTAGTCTGGTAACTTAAGCCGATTTTCATGTCTTTTTTGGAGGGCGTTTTTTTGTAGGAAAAGAAAAATAAATCGTTTTGGATATTTAGGATGTTTTTATTTACATATTAAAGAGACAAAAAAAAAATGTTTGAAAAAATTTAATAGTTTATTATTATTATTATTATTATTGATCAAAGTTGGCACCTCGAAAAAAAAAGCGCGTGGGTGGCCCCGGTGATTTTGGCTCTTGATGTTATTTGAAATAAAAAATTCTTGATAATTCTTAATCTATAGACATGTCATTCTGGTCGGAACTACTGAAATTAAATTTCATGGATAAATAACAAAATGGCGGACTTTGGAAAAAAAAGTTTTTTTTTCGAAAGTCCGCCATTTTGTTATTTATCCATGAAATTGAACTTCAGTAGTTCCGACCAGAATGACATGTCTATAGATTAAGAATTATCAAGAACTTTTTATTTCAGATAACATCAAGAGCCAAAATCACCGGGGCCACCCACGCGCTTTTTGTTCGAGGTGCCAACTTCGATCAATAATAATAATAATAAACTATTACATTTTTTCAAACAAATTTTTTTTTTGTATCTTTAATATGTAAATAAAAACATCCTAAATATCCAAAACGATTCATCTTTATTTTCCTACAAAAAAACGCCCTCGAAAAAAGACATGAAAATCGGCTTAAGTTACCAGACTACCACCTTAAGGAGTATGGCCACGGTAGCGAGTATAAAATCATGTGCACGTTTAACAATTTTCTTTTGTATGAAAAAGTGATTTATTTATAAAACTAATTACACATCTATTTAGTATAAATATCAAGCTAATAAAGAATATTTTTTTTTGTTTTTGTTGTTATACAAAATGGCGGACTATTGCGATTTGCTTTTGACACGCGGCGCTCCGCGGCGTGACATTTGGCATCCACGATTTTTGACCTAGAACAAAAAAAAAAATTCTCGTCAATCTACATCAAAATACCTAGAGAAGTACATACGGAATTTGAAATTATTTTTTTTTTTTTTCGAATATTGTAGGCATTTGAACTTGAAAGGTGAATTTCCAGTGAAAAATTTCGTATAAAACTGCTCATAAAATTGAAAGTTTTAAATTAATCAGAAATTCCGTACGTACTTATCCAGGTATTCCGATGTAGAACGAGACTTTTTTTTGTTCTAGGTAAAAAATTGTGGATGCCAAATGTCACGCCGCGGAGCGCCTCGAAAAAAAGATACCAAAAGCAAATAGCAGTAGTCGGCCATTTTGCAAAACAAAAGAAAATATTTTTTATTAGATTGATATTTATACTAAATGGATGTTTAATTAGTTTTATAAATAAATCAGTCGCAATCTCCAACGACACGGTTGTCAAGATGTCTTATGTAAATAAAATAATTCAATCCTTTATTATTTGTTGCAAATACTATTTTATTTAAAAACGGTGAATACGTTTCACTTCAAGGTGTAGTTTTTGACTAACTCTTCTCTTCTTCCTTTATTCTCTTATTCGTTGCTTTTTTAATGTTTATCATTTTTTTGAACCTCCCAGTTACGCTCGCTTATATTTCTTTTTCTTATAATGCAACGACTACTCGAATAATTTGTCACAAATCACTTTTTCATACAAAAAAAAATTGTTCAATGTGCACATGATTTTATACCCGCTACCGTGGCCATACCCCTGAAATTACGAAAGTAATTCGTTGTTAAATTGCACTCATTTGTCGACATTTAAAAAAAAAATCTATTTTCTGGTTCAAATTTTTTTTTGTTCCTCAAAATAATCATCGAGGCCGTTGATGCAATATTTTTTTTTCTGTATTACGGAAAAAAATTAAGTTTTTACTAAAATGGTTGTAATTCCGCTTTCCGACGGGCTCGAACCTCCATTCTGTGATCATTCTCTTCGTTGCCCTTTCCGCTTTAAAACGCCGCTTGGTTCATTAACCCGCGATTATTTAGCGAATTTTTACGAATTTTCCAGACGAAACAATAGAACTGAACATTTCGAATTGCGCATATAAACAGATTGGCAATTGAAAAAATCGTTTTTGCTCAACAGAAAAAAAAATTGTACTCCAAATTACCAAAATAAAAAATAAAGATCCATTCTATACAATAAAAATAAAACCTTAACCTTTGCTCATTAATTCAAAGGGTTTGTTTGTCTCCTTCAAATACGTACACTTTTCGACGATAAGTTTCTCCCTCCCTCTCGATTGTAGAACGTACGATAAATTATTCCCTCGAATCCCACGAGAGTGAAGAAAAAAAAAAAGAAAAGAGTACTGTCGAGCTTGGTCGTTGATTTACGACGTTATTCTCCAATTCCTTTGAATTCACTGGGAAGGGGACACCCGGTCAGACGGAGAAACTCTACGACACACGGAGCTCTCTCGAGAGCGCACGAATAAAAAGAGGTCCAATTGTCTCTGCGACGAATTTTCGACTACAAAAATAAATTAAAAAAATCATTACGTTGATGTTTAAAAAAAAATCAGCATTTCTTCTAAATAATTAATTTTCATTTTCACATTCGCGATCGTTCGAAATTTGATAAATCTTAAAAGAAAAAAAGAAGTTATTTTGCTAAAGAACGAATTTTAATTCGTAATTTTAATTTAAACGAAAAATTCGATTCATGGAATTTTTTTTTTTTTTTTACTCTTTCAATTAAACCATTTGTTCATCTTTTTCGATTCGTCACAATATAAAATTAAGATTAATAAGGATGTTGATTTTAGAAATTGACTTTTCATCTTAATATTAAATGGAAAATTTCGGTTATTCTTTTTAAAAATATTTATCATTGAATTTTTAGTTTTCCCTGCTTCAATTTGGAGTTAATTAATTGATTTTTTTCATTTTATTCCCTCCGTTAAAATTCGATAGTAAAAAATATCTTAATTATCACCTCGAAAAGCCGCGATAAGATTTCAGGGTATTTTGAAACGATTCTCCGTGAAACAAGAACGACCATTCATTATTCCAACGTACATTTCAATAAGTTTTTCTTTCTTCTTTTCTTCAGAATGATTTTTTTCGAAATCTTCGATATCACGAATCATGAGGAAGTAGTTTAAAGACGAGGAGAGAGAAAAAAACGTAGATTGGTAAGTTTGAGGACGAAAAAAACAAAAAAATGTGTTACGTGATAGTGACCGGTCGAAGCCTTCTTTGGGCCTTGCTATCTCTCGCCTCGTTGATGGCCGTTCTGGCCGCAGTCATCACACCAAAATGGATCATCGGACCAGCGATCGTCAATACTACGAGTGAGAAGAAAAAAAAAGATAAACAATTAGCACATAATTTGACAATTCTAACAGAAGCATTTTTTCATTTTATAAAATTTTTGTTGTCGTTAAGGTAGTAGTCTGGTAACTGAAGCCGATTTTCATGTCTTTTTTGGAGGGCGTTTTTTTGTAGGAAAATAGAAATGTATCGTTTTGGATATTTAGGATGTTTTTATTTACATATTTAAGATACGAAAAAAAATTTTTTTGAAAAAATTTAATAGTTTACTGTTGTTATGATTATTGATCGAAGTTGGTACCTCGCAAAAAAAAGCGCATGGGTGGCCCCGGTGACTTTGGCTCTTGATGTTATCTGAAATCAAAACTTTTTGATAATTCTTAATCTATAGACATGTCATTCTTTCGTCACCCACGCGCTTATTTTTCGAGGTGCCAACTTCGATCAATAATAATAATAATGAACTATTACATTTTTTCAAAAAAATTTTTTTTTGTATCTTTAATATGTAAATAAAAACATCCTAAATATCCAAAACGATTCATTCTTATTTTCCTACAAAAAAACGACCTCCAAAAAAGACATGAAAATCGGCTTAAGTTACCAGACTACTACCTTAAGGGATATGGCCACAGTAGCGGGTATAAAATCGTGTGCACATTTAACAATTTTTTTTTGTATGAAAAAGTGATTTATTTATGAAAATAATTACACATCTATTTGATATAAATATCAAACTAATAAAAAATATTTTTTTTGTTATACAAAATTGCCGATTACTGCTATTTGCTTTTGGTATCTTTTCGAGGCACTCCGCGGCGTGACATTTGGCATCCGCAATTTTTGGCCTAGAACAAAAAAAAAAGTTCTCATTAATCTACATCAGAATACCTAGAGAAGTACGTACGGAATTTGAAAAATATTGTTTTATTCGAATATTGTAGGCATTTGAACGTGAAAGGTGAATTGCCAGTGAAAAATTTCGTATAAAGCTGCTCATAAAATGGAAAGTTTTCAATTAATCAGAAATTCCGTACGTGCTTCTCTAGGAATTCTGATGTAGATTAAGGGGGGGGGGGGGGGTTTAAAGGCGAAAAAAAAGCATATTTTTATGATTTTTTTGCGACGACATGAGTAATATAATTTTATTAAATAGAATTACATATTATTGTACAACTATTGAAGTATCTCAGAAAAAATTGTCAATGAAAAATATTGATAAATAAGCCGGTGACGTTGAATCTCCAGAGGCGCCTTGAAAAAAAGTGGTTTTGCGGTGAACATTATAACTCGTTACCGGATCATCTCAAACAAAAAAATTGATATTCATTTTAAAGGTGATGTATTTCTCGAGGTAATCAGGAAGTTTATTTTTTATTTTTTCTATTTTTTGCAGCACTTGGAAGTGAAAAACACAATTTTAGCTAAAAAAATCGCGCTTAATTTGTTATTAAAAAATTGAAAAATTGAAAAAATTGAAAAAAAAAAACTCCTGATTACCTGTTGATTTATGTGAAGAAGTAATGTTTAAATTTTCAAAAGGATCGGTTCAGTAGATTTTGAGTTCTAATGTTCACAAACTTCAAAAATGATTTAAGGCCTTACATATGTCCCCAGCGGTACCGAAAACGTACCAAAAGAAAAACTGTTTTTAGGAGGGATAGAAATAGAAATTGATAAAAAAATTCTTACACATTGTTTATTACTGTGTTAAGTTTGTAACAAAATTTATTTCAATTTTTTTTTTCAAAAATTACAACATGAAAAATCACATTATTTGAAGCACTGTAAAAAAAAAGTTGCTCCACGGTCGGCAGTATTTCTTCCTCAAATGTTGACGGATCTGCAAAATGTTAAAAAATTCTTGTAAAATAAGGTCGTAGTTATAGTCTGTCGAGCCGGATTTTTGAAATTCGAAAAATTAAACAATTTACGGTAATTTAAAAAAAAATGTTAAGTTTGTGTCAAAAAAGTCACACTTTAATTGTTTTTATAAAATTTTCTAATTATAATTTAAAAAATCCGGCTCGACAACTATAGAAAAAACAATTCCGAATATTTAAAAAAAAAAATCATCAAAAAATATTAAAAACCGTACGAGTTATCATGCCGACCGTGTCAGAAAAAGTAGTTTTGAGAAAAACGCGTTCAAAGTTTCAAGCGCGTTTCGCTCGAAGTCGCGCGCGGCTGGAGCAAGAACTTTATGAATTTTTTAAATTTATTAAGTTAACTTACGTCTAATCTCCCATTCCAGCTTCATATTGTACGCCTTCCTTGTCAGTCAAAAATTGTTGTTGTTTATTTTTTTCTAATCGACGAATTGTTCTGGCCTCTTTTGTTGCTTTGGTAGCGTTGATTCGAGCGTGTTTCACATTATCAGGCAGTCACATTATCTACAATAACTTTTGAACTATGGGGAATTTTTACAATCAGCTTACACAGAAATACGCCTAACACTATAAGGAATAATAATCTGTAAACAAAAAAAATCGATTTTTCGAAAATTCTCGACGTATGTTACGCCTTAAAGTTTTCACGTATCACGTATCGCGTATCACGGCCGGTCGTTTGAAACGCTGTAACTCCGTTAGTTTTACTCCGATTGACTTAAAATTTATACACAATATTCTCGACATATTGTTCATTCAGAAAAAAAATTTTTGAAAAAATGCAAAGAAAATAATTTAAAAACCCTACCCCCCCCCCCCCCCCCCCCTAACGAGAACTTTTTTTTTTGTTCTAGGTGAAAAATTGTAGTCGCCAAATGTCGCGTCGCGGAGCGCCTCAAAAAAAATATACCAAAAGCCAAAAGTAGTTGGTCATTTTGTATAACAAAAAAAAATATTTTCTATTAGTTTGATATTTATACCAAATAACAAAAAAAAACAAAAAAAATTGTTAAATGTGCACATGATTTAATACTCGCCACCGTGGCCATACCCATTGAATTGGAAATTTTTCTAACGAATCAAAGGTGCAATATGAATTTTTTAATTATTCAATGCCAAAGAATTTTATTTTCCCAAGAATCATCGTCTTTCGTTTGTAATTCAAAAATTTGTATGATAAATGAAAAATGAATTTACGGACACTGCCTCTACATCCAAACTCAATGAAAAAATCTAAAGTACTAATCATAAGAACAGAAAATACAAATAACCGATAAATAAATATAAAAACAAATGAACACTGGACTGATAAATGTGCACTTATCTTTTTGTTTTTTTTTCTAATTAGAAAATGGATCAAAACTTTTGGACATACCGACGATCGGTATATTCAATCGCTGCACCCGTTTGTCCGGCACGTTTGGCCGAATGAACTGTGGAAATTTTAATTTTCACGGTTTCGCGACGGATCCGAGCGTATTCCCGGATTGCTGGAAGGCATCGTTGTTCTTCCTGTCGCTTGGTCTCGCCGTTATGGCTATTAGCGTGATTGCAGCATTTCTGGGCTGTTGCGTCCAGAGTATATGCCGGAAGAGTATCTTCAATGTGACCGGTGTCGTCCAGACTTTTGCTGGTAACAAAGAAAAAAAAACATGAAAAAATCAACAATAATTAAAACACAAAATATATACCATTCCGTGACAGCTTGACCTGGCTCTTGACCTTCGCAATTTATTAGTATTTTTGTCGGGTAGTTGAAAAAAAAACGAGAAAAAATGGCCAAGATTACACAGGCCAGGTCGAGTTTGCTTGAAACGGTATGATGTAGAGCAGTATTTAAAAAAAAATGTCAATCACTTTTGTTTTTCACAATCAGGACTCGTTTACGTGCTCGGAATGATTTTGTATCTCGCTGGATGGGGCGCCGAGAGGGTCCAGAGAATCTGCGGTCCAGAAGCCGATGCTTTTTATCTTGGCGATTGTACTTTTGGCAAGTTTTTTTGTTTGTTTTTTTTTTCTTTTAATAAACCCAAAAAAGAACTCTTTCACCCATTCTCATAATTTTATTTCTATTTCTTCTCTCCTTCCAGGCTGGGCATTTTACAGCGCCGTTATCGGTATAGCGTTGACTTTTGTCTGCGCTATACTAAGCGCGCAGGCCGAAAAATCGACGGCCAGCGACAAAGTTCAGGACAAAATGAACGAGGGAAAAACGCTCATATGTCTCGCGTGACAGACTGATTATTATGTATTGTTGTTTTTCTTTTCTTTTTTCGTTTTTAGAGATGTTTCACGCGTTACGAGCCAAAAATGAAATTCCATGTAAAATTTTCAGTACGTTAAAAAATCTGGAAAAACAAAAAACCAACGATATTGAACGTTAAGATGAGACTCGACGAAATTTAATTCCTTGATCATTCTTTTTTACCTGTAATTCAATGAAAAATAAAATGAAGGTAACAAGAAGTTTTTTGAATTTTTATTTTTCGATAAAAATGCCTTTCCCGATGAAAAATCGATTTTGAATATTTTCGAAGTTAAAAAAGAACTCAAAACCCTTAAGACATTGTCATCGGGTGTTGTACTCCCTCACCTTAAGGGATCACACACCCCTGCGCGCGTTAAAAACCGAGTAAAGTTGAAAAATTATTATAATGGTAATACGGTGAGAAAAAAATTAAATTGTTGATTGCACATTTTTTATTAACATTTCAACTATAAGAAAAAAAATTTTGAAATTAAAAAATATATATTATCATTATTGAAACGCGTTTTTCTCGAAACTATGTTTTTAGACAGTGTCAGCACGATAACTCAGTTAATTTCTAATATTTTTTAACTTTTTTTTTTAATCTTGATAATTATTTTCTCTATAGTCTGACGAGAGGGTTTCTTAATTATTTGGTTGGACAAATTTTTATAATTTATTCAACGCTAATTTTGTTTTTTATTACATACTAAAGTTTGAAATACTGTAAGTTCATTAAAAAAAAAAAAAATTCCATCCGTCAGACTATTACTACTACATTATTTGACAAGATTCTTTTTTATTTTTGCAGATTGGATAATTTTTGGTGAAGTTATGATGTCGACAAGGAGGCACCATGGTTTTCATCAGTAGTCTATTTATACCCGTAAAAAATAATGTTAACCCTTTGCACTCGAGAGCTGACTCTCAGTTACCATTTAGAATGACTAAGAGTCACCTCTCGAGTGCAAAAGTTTAATATTTAAAAACAAAACTTTCAATTTTTTTCTTATGATTAAAAATTTAATAAAAAATGTAAAATCAACAATTTCATTTTTTTTTTTCACCATATAACCATTATAATAATTTTTCAAATTTATTCAGTGTTCAGCGCGCAGGGTTATGTGAGCCCTTAATGGTTGATTTTTTTTTTTTTTTCAAACTTTCAACGCATCGCGAAGTTCTTCAAATTTCGTTGAAATATTCGTTTTTTTTGCTATCGTACGCGTGAATCATCTTTAATTGATCGACGACGCAACGACTCGAATCTCTATATATTATTTTTTTGATCGCCGAACAATAAACTAACATTATTCAGTCACGATAAATTGTTAAATTGTCTACGCTCCTTAATACTCGTTAATATTAATTCGAGATTTTTTCGTCAATATTTTGCTCTCCCTTGCTCAAGCACCTTAAAATCTACAAATAGCCGAGAATAGCTCAAATCACGAGGATAATTCCGAAAAAAATTGGGAAGGAACGTAAAGTAAAAAAAAAAAGATAATTAAAACCACAAATTTAACAGATGAAAAAAAACCCGAACGCCACATTCGATGAAGAAAAAAAATGTATTACAATTGTCGAATCTCGTCGTGCAGCAGTCTATGACAAAAGATTGACGCTGTTCACTTAAAAAAAAAAAGACAATTCGGGGAAAATCGCAAAAAAAAAGAGGAAATTCGTCCAAGTTCGTTCACACCCAACTTTGAGAAAACAGATACAGAAAAAAAAAAATACAATCTTTAACATTGTTCTTTACTACTTATGTTATAAATTACTAGTTTCCCGAGAACAAGAAAAAAAAATGGTCAAATGACATTCTCATTTGTAATAAGTTAAAACTGGACGAACAAAAAGCGCTCGGATAATCACTTTTTTTCTCTGTCTTTCTTTTTTCTTTTAATCTTTTCTCTCTGATTCGCAAATTCGTCCATCTCGCAGAAACACTTGTCATTATTATTAACTCAACTTTCGTTCGTTCTTCGATATCATATAGTATATACAAACATTCATTTGTCATGAACACGCTCACACATCCATACGCGCCCCCGACGCAACTGCGCACAGCTCGCAAAACAAAAAAAAATTTAAACCGAAAATAAAAGAGAGAACGAAGGCCTTGAGAATTTCTTTTTGTAAAACGTCAATTAGTCCGGATCGATCGAAAGATCGAAGATTTCGAGAATATTGTTCGGTGAATTCACCTACATTTAATAAAATCGCCAATATCGAGGTTGACGAAACGAAAAGATGAAGAAAAAAACCGGTAAATTTGATTGCAGTGAAACAGAGCCGGACGACAATGTGCTACTTTTGTAATAAATTAGTTTCAACGGACAAATGGGATGGTAATTCACAAATTTGAATGATTCGGGATAAGATTATGGGGGAGTCGAGTTACGAAAATATCAGAGAAATTAAAAACGTTGTAAATGTGTTGCAACAAAATTTCGCTGAATAACCGGTAAAGTGTGTTTTATTTGCGGTCGAAAAAAAAAAAACGTTTTGCTTTCTGGTCAGAGTTCCCGCTACAGGAGTTCCCGTATAGGAATTCTCGTATAGCAGTTTCTCTACAGGTGTTCTTGTAAATCCTTTGCAGGAGTTCCCGTGACGGACTTCCTGCATAGGAGCTCCTGTCACTGCCATGTTTTTCTCGTAAGCATAGTTTAAATGTTTTCTCTGTACATGAACTCACAAACGGGAACTCCGCTCAAAGAGTTCCTGCTCGTTCAAAAACTCTTATGCCGGAACTCCCGGACAACAAGTAGGGCAACATTTTTTTCTTCAACCGCGAAAAAAACACTTAAGGTAGTAGTCTGGTAACTTAAGCCGATTTTCATGTCTTTTTTGGAGGGCGTTTTTTTTGTAGGAAAATAAAAATGAATCGTTTTGGATATTTAGGATGTTTTAATTTACATATTAAAGATACAAAAAAAAAATTGTTGAAAAAATTTAATAGTTTATTATTATTATTATTATTGATAGAAGTTGGCGCCTCGAAAAAAAAAGCGCGTGGGTGGCCCCGGTGATTTTGGCTCTTGATGTTATCTGAAATCAAAAATTCTTGATAATTCTGGTCGGAACTACTGAAGTTAAATTTCATGGATAAATAACAAAATGGCGGACTTTGGAAAAAAGTTTTTCTTTCCAAAGTCCGCCATTTTGTTATTTATCCATGAAATGTAACTTCGGTAGTTCCGACCAGGATGACATGTCTATAGATTAAGAATTATCAAGAATTTTTTATTTCAGACAACGTCAAGAGCAAAAATCACCGGGGCCACCCACGCGCTTTTTTTTCGAGGTGCCAACATCGATCAATAATAATAATAATAAACTATTAAATTTTTTCAAAAATTTTTTTTTTTGTATCTTTAATATGTAAATAAAAACATCCTAAATATCCAAAAAGATTCATTTTTATTTTCCTACAAAAAAATGCCCTCCAAAAAAGACATGAAAATCGGCTTAAGTTACCAGACTACTACCTTAACTGGTCATTCATTGAAAGTTTGTGGCAAAAAAATATATCGTCTTCAATCGTTCACGTATTTCGTTGACTCGACCGCGTTAAAAGATTCAATTACAAATAACAGTTGTAAACGTAATTCGTTTACAGATTGAAACGATCGTAAAATGTTATTTGCCCGTTAAAAAAAACAGATGAGAAATAAAAATTGTGATGTATAATTATTAGGATAAGCAAGTTATGAACCATCTCTATACTGAAAAAACTGTCATTACTTCGAGAATATTCATGTTGTGCAGAATAAATGTATATATGTATGTATATTTTGTGTTTTATCGTTAAGCCGATTTGGAATAATTCCAAGGGAAAATTCCTATAAAATATTCGTCCGAAGACGTAAATTCTCGACCATACCTATCCCTCCTCTGTTTTCTCGTCGATCGTTCCTTAGTGATAATTTTATTTGTTTATTTTACTTTTCTTCGTTATGCAAACGTTATTTGGTAAGCTTGAAACAAAAATTTGAGATATTAGAATTAAAAAAAAGACGTGTTGCGCGGGGTGCAGATCTAAAAATTCCAATAATTTCGTCGATAATCGTGCGACACGGACGATTAATTTATTATCCAATATATTTATATATATATATATATATATACACATATGCACATATATATATATATATATATATATTCGGATTACGAACGTTCATACTTCATTATTTGATTAAGCGTAATTTGATGAATATAATTTAGTAAATATAATTGTTATATGCTGAAGAAAAAAAAAATCGCATACGATATACAACACAACAATTATTTCTTTCGCCCCCTCCCGCCCTGCCATTCATTTTCCCTTAGGGACTGCAATTAATCGTTAATTCCATTCGACTGTACAATTCGATCGAATCGTTTATAGAAAAATTTCGTGTTATTGTTTTTCGGTTTTTTTATTTCTTTTCTTGGCGATTAGTCGTCGCAAAGGCAACTACCGGGCTTCGCGGTTTATTTTTTCGTTCTGTTTAAAAAATGCTAAAAAAATTTTTATTTATTTTTTTTCGTAACAGCGTTAATACACGACCGATAATACTCGATCAAACAGCACAGTTTTGTTTTTGTTTTCTCTCTTCCCAAAGCGTTCTGGAGCGCAGGAAACGGATATTGAATTATATTTGCAAGTTTTGTTTTGTTTGTTTTAATATAATTATATACGCGAGACGCTTTGAGTTTTGAGCCAACTTTTTTTTTGTCTTTTTAAGTGAAGCAAATTTCACGAGAAATAAATAATTCCCGGTGCGCTGATCGCTCATCGATCCGCGGCTCGATGTTACGTTTCCGGCGCAAATATCGTAACTTCCTCGTTATCCTTCTGTGCGTTTATTCTCATTGCTCTTCGACGTTCCTCTATCATCTGTCTGCGCGCCTGTTCTCTCGTTTCCCGAGCTCTTCTGTTCGCCTCGCTCGTCGCCGTGATCTTTGGTCTTTGTGTCACTATCAAACGGCGCTTCGTGCCGTTAACGTTCTGCGAGGTACCGACGTTCGTATTTTTCTCCGGAGTCGTCTGAAACATCGATGATGGGATGAAAGAATGCACAAAAACAAAACATGTTTTCCCGTCGCTCGGACGGCGGAGATTGGAAAAAATTCAATTTTTTTTCTTTAAATCATTAGAAATTTCTTCCAGCCCTACGAAATGAATTTGCAGATTTTCCCAACTACGTGTGATTTTTTTTTTGTACATTTGCAAACATTGTTGAAATTCTCTCTTTATTTCGAGGAAGTCGCGAATTTTCGTCGCAATCAAATTCGATATTCACGGATGATAAGAAAAATTCAATTTTTCCAATATCTGCATTTTAGAAAAGGACAGGAATTTCGTAAATGATGGGATAGGAATTTCGTAATCAATACTTAATTGCACCCGGAGCGTCAATTATTTCATTCCGTCGATTTTTCACTTTATCACGTTCCTCTTCGAAAAAGAAAAAATATCGTTCACGTGGGTATATTCCGAAATTACGATAGGATATTTCGATTTTTTGCACTTAAAAAAACCCACTACGAAATATAAAAAAATCGAACTAATATTTATTAATCAAATTCTTTTTTTTTTTTTCGTGACACGATTTTTTTTACGAAAATATTTATTTTTCCAAATTTTCATTCGAGTCTCGTCTCGAAGAAATAACGTCGGCGGGTCGTTAGTTTGAGAAAAATGAGCACGAGACTGAGCATACCGTAAAAATAAATGTACAACGATAAACGACAGAATGTTCTGTTGAATCGCAAAAATGTAAAAAAATGTTTAACCTTAAGAACATTTTTAACGTACATTTTTCGTATTCGTGAATTACGAAAAAACCATTTTGGCACATTGTCCACTTGCGAATTGCTCGATATTTTAGTATTTTTAATTTTCATCAATAATCCACTGTCAACGGTCGCGAGATCGTCGCTAGTGGAATTACGAAAAATTTCACGTTTAATCGAAAAATTTTTCCGAAAATTCTCGTCCCTCAATAATTCCGGCCTAACGAAATAAACATTAAAATCATGATTTCGCGCGCCGTCAAAATAACGTTTGGAAATTTCTAAATCACGCGACTCTGAGTTTTGGTGATTTTTCGTCTCGTCGTGAGAAATTTTTCTCGAACTCCTTCGACATTGTTTTTCCCAAGTTTTTTTTCGGCACGAATCATAGTTTTTCATACGTTCGAGTTTGCTCGTGCCGTTCGGCGAAAAAATTTCGTAACAACGTTTCGTCCGAAAAGTCCAATCGTCAAGAACGTCGAGAGTATTTTTTGAAATTGGCAGGTAAGGCTTTGAATCGCTCAATTTCCAAACAATTGATTTCGTCGATTTAACGTCGACGCTCGACGGGTTATCGATAATTTTCCTTTTTCGCAAATCGCGCGATTTTTCTTTTTTCATTATTTTCCGCCAAATTGGCGATTGACTAGCGACGGAACTATTTGATTCGGGCTTTTGTTGAAAATTTTCCGTAAAATCATTTAAATTCGACCAAACGTCGAGGGAACGTGAAAAATTCGTTAAAACATTTTTTACGCTCAATGAATTATTTTCCGTTTCTATGGACTTATCGATCAACGTGTATTGGCAATTTTTCGTCATTTTTTCAATTTCACGAGACACGGAAAATTCATTTTCCTTATTTAGAATTTCATCCGGAAATTTCGTTAAATTCGCGTCGAAACTAACGATTTTCGATTTTTTCAATTTTCGTCCCGCGAAATTCGTCATTATTTTCATTAAATCCTGATCCTTAATGATTTTTTGTCGGAAAGCACGTTTTGTCTTTTCGACACAGCCGCGTCTCGTGCGTGACTGACTGATCGCCGGAGTTTTTCGCGAATATACGTTTTCTAAAATTGTGGAAAATTTTGTTTTTGCCGCTTTCAGAGAATTTTTCGATTCAGTATTTTTTATGTTAATCGAATTACTCGGACTTATCGTAAATTTTGAGATCAAAGGGGCGCAATGTTGAACGATAAAGACCTTTTGTGCGGATGACATTTTTTCTTTTTCATCCTCGGAATACTGTAACATATCGGTTAATTTTGTTTTCGAACGATTTCTCGGGTTTACGAAAGTGTTTTCGAGATGATTTTCATGATTTTTCGAATCTTCACGAGAATTTTCCGTATTCTTTGGATCTTCGAGGAAATTTTCATTTTTTTTCATCTCTTGAAGAACTTTACGATGATTTTTCCGTCGTTGATGGGATCGACGATTTTTCGGTATATTATCGGACGAACCTACCTCTTGCCATTTGGAACTTTTCAGTTTTTCAATTTGAGCGAATATATCGTTGACCTGAACCACCTGGAGCATCACCATGTCCCAAAAGCCCGCCAAATCCTCGTAGGTTGTCGGAAACTTTTCGCCCGGTACTTGACTCTACGATGACGATGGTTTTTTTAGATGAAAAAGAAAAATAGAAAAAAAAATATCGAATCAATAAAAGAAATTTGTTTTAATTCAAGAAAAATTCGAACAATTGACAATTATTCGAATTTTATCGTTTGAAGCCAATACATCTGGTATCTCGAGCATGGTTCAATTTTTTGAGCTCTTAAACGTGTAATCGTCAAACTCACGATATTCTTGTGACATAGGCCCTCGAACTGTTGCATCTTCTGTTTAGCGAGAAGTCTGGCTTTTCCGGCGGCTGAACGTAATTTACCCTCGGCCTCTTCCGGCAGAGTTGCCGGATCGGCATTGGCGAGTTCGGCCTCTGCCGATTCGGCTAGAACCAAGAGCCTGTCTCTCTCGGCATTCAACAGCTGCGAGAGAGATTTAGAAAAAAAATCATAACAGAACTATATAAAAAACTGTAGAAACGATATTGTAGAAAATATTTTATCTAAATTGTTTCGAAAATTCTTCTGACAAAAATATCTAAAATTATATTTCATATTGCTTACTCTCATGAAATGATGTCCGTGCTTCTCCTCGATTGGATTCTCGGTCGGTTGTGTCGTTTGTTCGGTCGCTGCGATGCTCGTCGAACTCGCGCTCGTCTCTAGCACCGGCAATACGACTTCCGGTGCGGCTGGTTGCTGATCCGGTATACTCGTGACACTGGCGCTAAGCTTTAGGGGCTCGTTCTCCCGCGCGTTACAGCTCAAATTCGTGTTTGCCGATATTTTCACATTTGTCTCGTTTTTACGCTGTGGTGTCACCGATATCCTGGTGATTGAGAACGGAAGAAAAAAAAAAAAAGACAAAAGAAACGTTAATAAAGGAATGAATTATATCGGATTTTCCAATTACTGGTACTCAAAATTAAGGGCTCACATACCCCCAAAATCTCCAAAAAATCCATTTTTTTACAGATTTTTATTCTTTATACTTTAAAGATAAAAAAAAAACTTTTAAGAAAATTTCACTCCGTTACAAAGTTATAGCAATAAATGTGACCGAACATACGGGTTGGGACGGTCACCTACCAAAAAATTTTAAAGCGTTTTTCTCGAAACTGTGTTTTTAGACAGTCAGCACGATAACTCAGTCAATTTTTAATATTTTTAACTTTGTTTTTTTTTATCTTGATAATTATTTTTTCTATAGTCTGACGAGAGGTTTTTTAATTCTTTGGTTGGGCAATTTTTATAAATTATTAAACCCTAATTTTTTTTTTTCAATTCATACTTAAAGTTTCAAATACTGTAATTTCCTTATTTTGAGAGAAAAAAAAATCCCTCCGTCAGAATATTACTACTACATTGTTTTACTAGATTCTTTTTTATTTTTGCAGATTGGATCATTTTTGGTGAAGTTATGATATTGACAAGGAGGCGCCATGGTTGTCATCAGTAGTCCATTTATACCCGTAACAAATAATGTTAATATTATTATTATTTTTTTTCTTACAGTTGAAAGTCAATAAAAAATGTGATATCATGTGATTTTCAAATTTATTCGGTTTCCTGCGCGCGCAGGGGTCTGTGAGCCCTTAAGGTAGTAGTCTGGTAACTTAAGCCGATTTTCATGTCTTTTTTGGAGGGCGTTTTTTTGTAGGAAAATAAAAACGAATCGTTTTGGATATTTAGGATGTTTTTATTTACATATTAAAGATACAAAAAAATTTTTTTTTTTAAATTTAATAGTTTATTATTATAGATATTATTATTGATCGAAGTTGGCACCTCGAAAAAAAAGCGCGTGGGTGGCCCCGGTGATTTTGGCTCTTGATGTTATCTGAAATCAAAAATTCTTAATAATTCTTAATCTATAGACATGTCATTCTGGTCGGAACTACTAAAGTTGGAAAAAAGTGTTTTTTTCCAAAGTCCGCCATTTTGATATTTATCCATGAAATTTAACTTCAGTAGTTCCGACCAGAATGACATGTCTATAGATTAAGAATTACCAAGAATTTTTTATTTCAGATAACATCAGGAGCCAAAATCACCGGGGCCACCCACGCGCTTTTTTTTCGAGGTGCCAACTTCGATCAATAATAATAATAATAATAATAAACTATTAAATTTAAAAAAAAATTTTTTTTTTGTATCTTTAATATGTAAATAAAAACATCCTAAATATCCAAAACGATTCATTTTTATTTTCCTACAAAAAAACGCCCTCCAAAAAAGACATAAAAATCGGCTTAAGTTACCAGCTACTACCTTAAAATACTCGGAGTTAGCACTCGGCATTGGGGTACTTCGAGTTTGAATGTAAAAAAAACGAAAAAAAAATCGCAAATACCTTTGCAACGGCTTGATGATTTGTTCCGTACCGTCGGTGGCCTTGCGCGGACTAACGACCGGCAACTGTGCGCGAAATTCGGGTCTCAGATGTCTGAGTACCGGTAGATTTTTAAGAGATTCCTCGATATTCGCATTATCGGCGCTACGATCGTTGTTGTTGCTCGTCGATTTGTTGAAACTCGTTTCGCTAGTGTTAAGATTGCTGGAGCAACGTTTGAAGAAAAATCCTTGCGCGAGAGCCCCGGGACCGTAGAGACGCTCGACGCGTTGTTGAATGAAAGATTTTTCGCTACACGACGAATTGTTCAACGTTTGATTGTCGCGGCCCTCGATCGACGAGCCATTCACGAAGCTCGTTTCACTGAACGAATTGTTGGAAACTTGAAAAAAATAAAAATAAAAATATTTTATATAATGGTTTTTCAAGGCTCCAAATAACCAAATTAATTACAATTACATTTTAATGACGTTCTAATTAAATTAGTGTGAGAAAAAAATATTTTTTGATACTTTCAAAATTCGAAAATAATTTTTAACGTTGTATTTCCTTTAATACATGTATCCTTGATATAAAAAGAAAATTATCGATTTACGAAAAACGACCAGGAACGCATTAAAAAAAATTTTTTAATTAAAATTTCACTCTTTAGAAACTTCAAAACATCGAAATTTCAAACGCCCATAACTCGGCTCCGGTTATATATAAAAAATAAAAAAATAAGACTCACCGGTGTTACCGGATCTTGGCGATGATACAGTTATGCTCGATGAATAACTTTTCGTTTCGCGGCTGAACGACGTTATTTGCATCGTGCCGGTCGTTCTTTTGATCGGTGACGTCGATCTTATTGGGCTGATATCGGGGAAATTCGTGTGCAACGGTAGACCCTTATCGACCTCCGAATAACCCTGACACGTGTTTTTCATTGTACCACGCGTCTCGGCGAAATTTTCAATTTTACACTCTTTCGAGCCATTGGTAAAACCATTTTGACGATCCATCGCTAACGGTGATATCGATTGACTCTTCGTCGGATAATTCAGTCCCGGTAAGCCGAGATTCTCGCTTGATCTGTGTACGAGTAAAAATTTATCAATTGACAAAAACCCATTGTCTATAAAAAAAAAATTTCCATTTTCAATTGCAATGCTTATTTTCGATTATGAAGGGCCCATTTTCAATTTTAAAGGGCCCATTTTCAAATACAAGGCCCATATACAATTAAAATGCCTATTTTCACTTGAAATGTTGATTTTTAATTTTTTAAATGTCGACTTTCATATTTGAAAATATCCATTTTGGATTGAGGGCTCACATACCTCTGAAATTTTCAAAAAATCGATTTTTTCAACAGATTTTTATTCTTTATACGTTTGAGAATTTTTCAAAAAAACTTTCAAGAAAATTCCACTCCGTTACAAAGTTATAGCAATAAATGTGACCGGACATCGGGTTCACGTTGTACCTACCAGAAACTTTTAAACGCACTAGCAACAACGCGCTCGCTTCGCTCGCGCTTGAATGTTTCATATTTCGAACTTGTCCTTTCGATTAAGAATCAACTGCAAATTCTTATAGATACTTTTTCCCAAACGGCACAACGGATTTTGTCACCATACTGCAGTCGCTAAGATTATTTCGTCTCGATCGGTTGTCATTTCGTTAAATAGTACATAATTTATTATAAGGTTTTTAAATTATGAGAATTGCATTGGGCGAGAGTCAATAATCTATTGAATCTTTGATCTTATTGAATCTTTGTATACTATAGATGTTGTTTCATGGTGAACGAAATCGTGTTTGAATTACGCGCGCTTTACGACAACCAATCAGATTGACGATAAACGGGCTTCAAAATTCGATATATTTATCTCGCATTTCGAGAGTTTCGAGAATCGAGTGCCATGTCTTTTTTGAGAAAGGATTTTTCTCGAAACTATGTTTTTAGACAGTGTCAGCGCGATAACTCAGTCAATTTTTTATATTTTTTAACTTCTTTTTTTTATCTTGATAATTATTTTCTTTATAATTTGACGAGAGGTTTTTTTAATTTTTTGGTTGGACAATTCTTTATGAATTATTAAACACTAATTTTTTTTTTTAAATTGCATACTAAAGTATGAAATACTGTCATTTCTTCATTTCTGGAAAAAATAAAATAAAAATAAATCCCTCGGTCAGACTATCACTACTACATTATCTTAATAGATTCTTTTTTATTTTTGCAGATTGAATAATTTTTGGTAAAGTCCCTATTTATACCCGTAAAAAATACTGTTAATACTAAAAAAAAAATTTATTTTTATTTTTTTTCTTGTAGTTGAAAAGTTAATAAAAATGTGAAATGAACAATTTAATTTTTTTTTTCACCATATAACCTTTACAATAATTTTTTAGATTTACTCGGTTTCCAGCGCGCTCAGCGATATGTGAGCCCTTAAGGTAGTAGTCTGGTAACATAAGCCGATTTTCATGTCAACAAAATGGCGAACTTTGGAAAAAAAAAATTTTTTTTCCGCCATTTTGTTATTTATTCATGAAATGTAACTTCAGTAGTTCCGACCAGAATGACATGTCTATAGATTAAGAATTATCAAGCATTTTTTATTTCAGATAGCATCAAGAGCCAAAATCACCGGAGCCACCCACGCGCTTTTTTTTCGAGGTGTCAACTTCGATCAATAATAATAATAATAATAATAAACTATTAAATTTTTTCAAACAAATTTTTTTTTGTATCTTTAATATGTCAATAAAAACATCCTAAATATCCAAAACGATTCATTTTTATTTTCCTACAAAAAAACGCCCTTCAAAAAAGACATGAAAATTGGCTTAAGTTACCAGAATACTACCTTAAAATCGAACTTAGCTTCTCATCGTCCATTTATTCATCAGCCGTTCTCGAGATATAACAGTTATTTGACTTTTTGAGCTGACCACACAAATGTGTACAGACATTTAGTTTTCTAAATACGATTTTTACCAAATATTTGGGACATTTGAATGGCCATTAAGAAAACCGCGAAAAAAAAAGAAAAAAAAAGCATTACGATAACAAAGTCAGGAAGCAAGAAGAAACCGAATATTTGTCATCAAATTTTTGGTGAAATTTTTTCAATTGAAAAAGAATTACGGATTAATTTCTCACCTAAATCCCGCTGGACTAGTTTCCCTCGTGATGAGTCTCGAGCCAGGACTGCTGTCCCTCGAGCGAAAGCCCTCTCTGAGCTTACTGTCGTATCTCGTGATACCGGAATAGCCGCTAATGCTACACGCTAAGCCCAAATAGCTCGGCTTTTTCGCGGATGTCACCTGCTGCTCGCTCTCGGCATTGTTCTTATCTCCATTTACACCATCGATCTTCACTACCGGTCCTTGTTCCAATTTTTTCTCGTTCTTCTGCAGGGTCTCGTTACTCCCGTTCGAGATATGTTCCTCCGGCAATTGTGACTGACCGTTACACGATAAATTCAAACTGTGCAGTGTTCTATCCGACACCGAACCCAACGTCGCCTCTGAAATATCAAAAAAATTTGGTAAGAAAAAAAATTAATTCGCTAAATTTTTCGACTAACATTTAAAAGCAAGGGAGAAACCATTCGTACTTTGATGGAAAAATTACGAAAATTCTGCGTTTTATGAATATTAACACTTTCATAAATTCCAAATGAAAAGTTGTAAAAAATTATTTGTTTTTTAAATATCCGCGTTTGGTCTTAAAAAAAAATTCAGATTCAAAGTTTTCTATTTCAATGACTTTAGTGTGTGAAATTATTGTGTTTCTCAATTTACAAAAAAAAAAAATCACGTTCACGTATTACGATTTAAAAAACAAACGACAATTGAGATTTTTTTTTAAGTTTATTTGTTAATGTAGTACAAATTTTTTAATAAACATAATTGCAAATTATCGTTAATGATTGAATAACACATTTTTTCGACGAACATTTAAAAGCAAGGGGAACCATTCGTACTTTTGTGGAAAAATTACCAAAACTCAGTGTTTTATTTGTGTTTTATTGAAATTTAACATTTTTATAAATTCCGAGTGAACAATTGTAAAAAATTATTTATTTTTTAAATATCCGCGTTTATTATTTTCTCCAAATACAGATTCACAATTTTCTTTTTCAATGAGTTTACTTATTGAAATAATTGTCTTTTTCAAGTCACAAAAAAATAATCACGTTCACGTATTACTGTTTAAGGGGTCAGGCCACTTTAGAGGCCGAAAAAATAGGCTTTTTTGGGGATTTTTTTTTTTTTTTTTCAAAAAAACTACACAATAAATCGAGATTACAGAGTAGTGTGTTTATCATACATATCAGTGACTGTATACAATAATTTTTTTTAAGCGATTAATTTAAAAATGGCGGCTGTGCATCGTTTTTACGATGACGTCTCCGTTTATGTTGGCCAGAAACATAACTCAGAGAATTTTCAACTGATTCACTTGAAATTTTGAATATATCTCTAAAAATACATTGTCTATAAAAGTGCGTAGGAGTTTTTTTCCATATATTGATTTTTGGCCAAATGGCGCACTTCTAAAGTGAAAAGTAAAAAAATTTACTTAAAAAATCGGCAAAAAATTATTAATAACAATTGAACTATGGATTATAAAAAAAAGAATCCTACGCACTTCCATAGACAATATATTTTTAAAGATATATTGAAAATTTCAAGTGAATCGGTTGAAAATTGTCTGAGTTATGTTTCCGGCCAGCAAAAACGAAGCCATCATCGCAATATCGCTGTACAGCCGCCATTTTGAAATTAATCGTTTCAAAAAAATGATTGTATACAGTCACTGATATTTACGATAAACACCCTATTTTGTAATCTCGATTTATTTTATAGTTTTTCTGAAGAAAAAAAATTCCCCAAAAAAGCCTATATTTTTTCGGCCTCTAGAGTGGCCTAACCCGTTAAAAAACAAACGACAATTCAGATTTTTTTTGAAGTTCATGTCTTAACGTAGTTGAAATTTTTAAATAAATATAAATGAAAATTATCATTATTGCAATTTTCGAAAAAAAGAAGACAATAAACAAAAAGCAAAAATTGCACGAATTTTTTTCATTCCTTTTCCCTATGTATTATAGTCACTCAATTATTATTATTATTATTATTTTCATTATTATTATTTTTATTATTATTATGGCAAAAGAAAATCACGTTTTCTATTCTCTCTCATTGAATTGTAATCACGTTTTGCGTGAGGAAGGAAAAAAAAAAAGAAAAAGTTGTCTGGCACTCGATCTGTGGCTATAGAAAAAGTACGTGACGAGCACGAGAATAGCGATGGAAAAAAGACACAAAATCGCTGTATCAAAAGCGAGACCACGTTAATTTTATCATCATATTTTTTTTTTTTTCATTCTTTATTTGCGATCGTTTGGTTCGCAAATATTTCTTCTTAACTTGGCAGCGATGCTTACTCGTGCTGAAAAACATCGTAGCGAATGCACAGACGCGCACGCACGTAAATAAATGTACAGAAAAACGCTCGTCCAATTACAATCGGCACGCAACATCGAAAATAGCCACCGGAGCACGTGGTAAACACGACAAAACTGTACCAAGTTTAATTTAAGTTCAAACTGGGTAAAAAAATAAAAACAAATAAAAAAAAAGGTTATCAGTGGATTCCGACGACTAGCGCAACCTTGAAAATCCTCGACGAAAGGAAAATAACAAAATTCAAGAGATTTAGAAGATTTTGATAGAAAAATAAAAATAAAAAGTAATGTAATAAATTACAGAGCTCAGCCCCATGCTCGATTTTTGGAAAAAAAAATGTTTGGTTATCCGTTTGAAATAATGAAAGAAGATGGCCTCATTATAAAATTTTTTTAATGAACAATTGAACCAACCCTCGTTAACCGCAGGAGAAATAAACAAAATGGAGTTCAATGGCGAATGAATAAAAAATGAACAAGAAAGATGGCCCCGTTAGATATTTATGGGCTCACATACCCCTGTAATTTTCAAAAAAACCATTTTCTTTTTTACAGTCTTTTTGTCTTTATACTTTTAGGAATTAAATAAAAAAAAAAAACTCTCAAGAAAATTCCACTCCGTCACAAAGTTATGGCTGGAATGGGAGAACTAACCGTAAGTTCACGTTGTACCTACCAGAAACTTTAAGGTAGTAGTCTGGTAACTTAAGCCGATTTTCATGGCTTTTTTGGAGGGCGTTTTTTTGTAGGAAAATAAATATGAATCGTTTTGGATATTTAGGATGTTTTTAATTACATATTAAAGAAACAAAAAAAAATTTTTTGAACAAATGTAATAGTTTATTATTATTATTATTATTGATCGAAGTTGACAGCCCGGGTCCTAACTTTTTTTCTACCGGACCGATTGCTTTCAAATTTTAACAGGCTACTCTACACACTTATAGTTCTCGTCGGAACTACCGAGAAATTTGTTCACCCCTAACTTTTTATTTTACAACCCCTTCTTTGCTAAAATAAAAGGAATTTAGCAAAGAAGGGGTTGTAAAATGAAAAGTTAGGGGTGAAAAAATTTCTCGGTAGTTCCGACGAGAACTATAAGTGTGTAGAGTAGCCTGTTAAAATTTGAAAGCAATCGGTTCGGTAGAAAAAAAGTTAGGACCCAGGCTGCCAACTTCGAGGTGCCAACTTCGATCAATAATAATAATAATAAACTATTAAGTTTTTTCGAAAAAAATTTTTTTTGTATCTTTAATATTTAAATAAAAACATCCTAAATATCCAGAACGATTCATTTTTCTTTTCCTACAAAAAAACGCCCTCCAAAAAAGACATGAAAATCGGCTTAAGTTACCAGACTACTAACTTAAACGTGTTATTCTCGAAACTATATTTTTCGACAGTGTCACGATACTCAATCAAACTTCAAGATTAAAATTTTTTTTTTTCTTTGAAATCTCGATAATTATTTTTTCTATAGTGTGACGAGAGGTTTTTTTAACTTTTTCGTTGGACAATTTCTCATAAATTAGTGAACACCAATTTTTGTTGTTGTAAATTGCATACTAAAATTTGAAATACTGTAATTTCTTTATTTAAAATGAAAAAAAAAAATGCCCTCCTCCAAACTATTACTGCTCCATTATTTTACCAGATTCTTTTTTTATTTTCGCAGATTGGATAATTTTTGGTGAAGTTATGATGTCGACAAGGAGGCGCCATGGTTTTCATCAGTAGCCCATTTATATCCGTAAAGAGTAATGTTAATATTTTTTTTTTTTTCAAAAAGTTTTTTTTTCCCTATAGTTGAAAAGTTAATAAAAAATGTGAAATCAAAAATTTGATTTATTTTTCACCATATAAGCTTCATAATAATTTTTTTAAATTTACTCGGTTTTCAGCGCGCGCAGCGGCATGTGAACCCTTAGAAAAATCGACAACGGATCTGAGGTCCATTATTCATTTTTTTTCTCTCTAAAATGGACGATTTTTAGAAGTCCATTTTATTTACTGAAATACACCTTTTTCTTCCGTTACTCAATTTTTTGCGTGAAAAAGGAGTTCGTTGTCATTAATTCTTGCTAAACTGATAAATGAACAATAAATGGTGGCCCATTGTCCATTCTTTCCCCTTCGTCTCATGAAACAATGCCTCGCGCCCATGTCGCGCAAAATATAAGAAAATTGGGGAGCGCGCCGAGCGCTGGCAGCGTGCGGACGCGTCCGTGGGACGGCCGAGCATTATTTGTGGAAAAAAAAGAGTTTTTCGAGGAGACAAGTGGCAAAAAGTAGTGGAAAGTGACGAGATAAGGCCAGGGAAGAAGTGAAAGTGTTATCCAAGGAAAAGGTGAAGAAACAGGAAAGGCAGGGTCCTCCCTGGTGAGCACGCTTCCTTGGAGGTTAAACACAGTGGATGGAAAAACAGCCTACGCAGTTAGCGGAGAAGGCGGTGAGAGAGCGAGAGAGACGGTAGAAAGGGCGTCGAGGCATTATCAAGAGAGTACACGAGATCGCGTGGCGGAAATTTCAAAATTGGAAATCATAAATCTGGAATCGGGAACTTGGGAATGGGGAAGCTGGAAATCTGGAATTTGGACACTGAAAATCTGGAATTTGGACACTGAAAATCTGGAATTTGGACACCGGGGAATTTGAAAACGGGGAACCTGAAAAACTGGAAAGTGGAGAAATCAGAACATTGGGAAATCTGGAGAATGGAAATTTGGAATCTCGTAAACTGGAGATGCGGAAATCTGGAAATTGGAAGGAATCTGAGATGGCGAAATCAGGGAATCTGGAAATGTGGAAGCTTGGAGTGTGGCAAGCGGAAGAAATTGGGAAGACTGGAAACTGAAACTTGAAAAGGGGTAATGTGGAAAGTGAACACCTAGAAATTGGAAATGGGGAAGTTGGAAATTGGGGAACGGGAAACTAGGAATCTGGAATCTGAAAACAGGAAATGTGGAATTTGAAAACTGGAAAAAGTGAAAATTGGCAAATCTGGAGAGTGCAAATGTGGATACTCAAAAACTAGAGGAAATAAATTCGGAAATCGGAAATCCGAAACGTGGAATCGGGAACTTGGAAATGGGGAAGCTGGAAATCTGGAATTTGGACACTGAAAATCTGGAATTTGGACACCGGGGAATTTGAAAACGGGAAACCTGAAAAACTGGAAAGTAGAAAAATCAGAACATTGGGAAATCTGGAGAATGGAAATTTGGAATCTCGTAAACTGGAGGTGCGGAAATCTGGAAATTGGAAGGATTCTGAGATGGCGAAATCAAGGAATTTGGAAATGTGGAAACTTGGAGTGTGGCAAGCAGAAGAAATTGGGAAATCTGGAAACTGAAACTTGAAAAGGGGTAATGTGGAAAGTGAACACCTGGAAATTGGGAATGGGGAAGTTGGAAATGGGGAAGTTGGAAATTGGGGAACGGGAAACTAGGAATCTGGAATCTGAAAACTGGAAATGTGGAATTTGAAAACTGGAAAAAGTGAAAATTGGCAAATCTGGAGAGTGCAAATGTGGAAACTCAAAAACTAGGGGAAATAAATTCGGAAATCGGAAATCCGAAACCTGGAATCGGGAACTTGGAATGGGGAAGCTGGAAATCTGGAATTTGGACACTGAAAATCTGGAATTTGGACACCGAGGAATTTGAAAACGGGAAACTGGAAAGTGGAAAAATCAGAACGTTGGGAAATCTGGAGAATGGAAATTTGGAATCTCGTAAACTGGAGGTGCGCAAATCTGGAAATTGGAAGGAATCTGAGATGGCGAAATCAGGGAATCTGGAAGTGTGAAAGCTTGGAGTGTGGCAAGCGGAAGAAATTGGGAAATCTGGAAACTGAAACTTGAAAAGGGGTAATGTGGAAAGTGAACACCTGGAAATTGGAAATGGGGAAGTTGGAAATTGGGGAACGGGAAACTAGGAATCTGGAATCTGAAAACTGGAAATGTGGAATTTGAAAACTGGAAAAAGTGAAAATTGGCAAATCTGGAGAGTGCAAATGTGGAAACTCAAAAACTAGAGGAAATAAATTCGGAAATCGGAAATTCGAAACCTGGAATCGGGAACTTGGAAATGGAGAAGCTGGAAATTTGGAATTTGGACACGGGAAACCTGGAAAACTCGAAGGAAACTCGTAATCCGAAGGTGCGGCAACCTGGAAATTGGAAGAGTGTAAATAGATATGTAAGAAAGGGATATGTACAGGGAGGGGCACTGTAAAAACCCGAAAGGGTGTACATGGAAATAAACTACTACTATAAGAAAATTGAAATATTTCGTTTCTCACACGACCGATAACACATGCTTCGTAATACACGCAACGTTTTAAAGGCTCGCGTAACCCTGCGCGCGCTAAAAACCGAGTAAATTTGAAAAATTATCATAAAAGTTATACGGTGAATAAAAAATTGAATTGTCGATTTCACATTTTTTATTAACTCTTCAACCATAAGAAAAAAAATTAAATTTTGTTTTTTTTCAATATTGACATTATTTAAAAGCGTTTTTCTCGAAACTATGTTTTTAGACAGTGTCAGCACGATGACTCAGTCATTTTTAAATATTAAAAAAAATTTTTTTTTTCTCAAATCTTGATAATTATTTTCTGTATAGCCTGACGAGAGGTTTTTTCAATTTTTTCGTTGGACAATTTTTTATAAATTATTGAACACTCATTTTTTTTTTTAATTGCATACTTAAGTTTGGAATACTGTAATTTCTTTATTTTTGAGAAAAAAAAAATCCCTTCGTCAGATGGGTTTTGAATGTAATGCTCTTACATTATTTTACCTAGATTCTTTTTTACTTTTGCAGATTTGATAATTTTTGGTGAAGTTATGATGTCGAGAAGGAGGCACCAGGGTTTTCATCAGTAGTCCAATTTATAACCGTAAAAAATAATGTTAATATTTGAAAAAACAAAATGTTTAATTTTTTTCCTATGGTTGAAAAGTTAATAAAAAATGTGAAGCCAACAATTTAATTTTTTTTTCACCATACAAGCTTTATAATAATTTTTCAAATTTACTCGGTTATCAGCGCGCGCAGGGGTATGTGAACCCTTAATATTTTGTATTCTATTTTTTTGTTTGGTTTCTTTTTCATTTCTTTCGTTTTTGGTTTGTTTGTTTTTCCAACCTGAACGGTCGGACGCCGAGCGATCGACGTCGAGGCTGCAATTACCGATGCTCTCCTGGCTCGTCATGTTCGGACGTCGTTTGTCGCAACTTCTCACGACGTTAGTGTCGTCGTTGAAAGACAATGTGTCGTTATCGAGACGCTGATAATTGATCGGTTGTACGGCAAGCGATACGGGCCTTGTGCGATGATGATTTTTTCTCGACGAGCGAGATTCATCGGTATCGGTAATGTCGATCAAACGATTATTTTCGTTCTCCTCAAGGCCCGCCACCTCGCCGTGACCGGGACCTCGACGAGGACGTCTCTTCCGTATATCCAATCTCTCGATATTTTCCGCCCCTTCCGTTGACAATTTTTCCTTTCCCGCGCGATCCTCGTGAACACTGTCGAATTTTTTTTTCTCATTTTACGTTTCCTGTTTATTTTTATTTATTTTTTTCATCTCTAAAATATTTATCTATTTTGTCTTACGACTGAGTGCTTTTTTTTCGAGCAGTGCGAATTCAATGATGCGTTATTATTGGTAGCGAAAAACAATAAAAAATGAAAGAAATGTTACGACTTGTGCGAGCGATGGAAAAAATTAGGATTCGGTGTTTTTTGTTTTAATGGCTCGTGCTTCGGACTGTGCGATCATATTTTTCCAGGATTTTTCAACGTGCAAAGCAAAATTTTCGAATTTTCTTTATTTTCAGGGGGCGCGGGGGATCGGCGGAAAAATTGTTTAACACGACAAAATTGTTTATGAAGATTATAGATTTTTTTTTTAGTATCAATAACTGTTATTATTATTTAAATATGAGAAAACGTGACAGTGCGTTGGTGAGTGAATTGTCGGAGGGTTTATTGTGTGGAAAAACGGTTAAAATCAAATTTTTCAATTGCGTTTCGAAATTGTAATTTTAATCGTTACAGCGATAAAAAAAAAATAATAACTGTTATTATTATTTAAACATGAAAAAACGTGTCAGTGCGTTGGTGAGTCAATTGTCGGAGGGTTTATTGTGTGCAAAAATGGCTAAAATCAAATTTTTCAATTGCATTCCAAAATTGTGATTTTAATCGCTACAGCTAATTAAAAAAAAAAAAATAACTGTTGTTATTATTTAAATATGAGAAAACGTGACAGTGCGTTGGTGAGTGAATTGTCGGAGGGTTTATTGTGAGCAAAAATGGTCAAAATTAAATTTTTCAATTGCATTTTGAAATTGTATTTTAATCGTTACAGCTATTTAAAAAAAATAATAATAACTGTTATTATTACTTAGACATGAAAAAACGTGACAGTGCGTTGGTGAGTGAATTGTCGGAGGGTTTATTGTGAGCAAAAATGGTCAAAATCGAATTTTTCAATTGCATTTTGAAATTGTGATTTCAATCGTTACAGCTATTTAAAAAAAATAATAATAACTGTTATTATTACTTAAACATGAAAAAACGTGGCAGTGCGTTGGTGAGTGAATTGTCGGAGGGTTTATTGTGAGCAAAAATGGGCAAAATCAAATTTTTCAATTGCATTTTGAAATTGTGATTTTAATCGTTAAAGCTATTTTAAAAAAATAATAATTGTTATTATTATTTAAACATGAAAAAACGTGACAGTGCGTTGGTGAGTGAATTGTCGGAGGGTTTATTGTGTGGAAAAATGGTCAAAATCAAATTTTTCAATTGCGTTTCGAAATTGTGATTTTAATCGCTACAGCTATTTTTTAAAAATAATAATAACTGTTATTATTATTTAAACATGAGAAAACGTGAGAAAATTTGATTTTTTACGATCGATTGTCGTAATCAATGTACGATAATAAATTTCTTAAGGCATTTGACGATACAAGGAATAATAACTATTAACTATTACAATTGGATGCACGTGCTTCAGACCTCTAGCCAAATGCCAAATCAACATTGACAACACAGCACACATAAAAAAACAAAGGTTATTTACAAATAATAAAAATTCATATTTACACAAATTGGCAAAATCAAATTTTTAATAAAAATTCGAATAATCGTAATTTCTTTGTGTCCCATGGATTATCTTTTTTTTTCGCGATGTGTTTGTCGCCCTCGAATTTATTGTATCGTAAAATTATCGTTTTTAAAAAATATTACGTAAGAAAAAATTAATTTTTCAATATTTTGAAAATTTAAGGGGAATTGTGGGATGTAATCATGTTAAGAAATATTTATAAAGAATATTTTTCATACTGGTAGGACGAATTTGAAATTAATTTTTGTAATTTTTTCTTTGTTCAGAAAAAAATACGAAAATTGGTATCGCCGAATTTAAGTATCGTTCCATAAGCCGGCGGCTAATTTAAAAAATAGAATTTTTTCTATTTTTTGCCCAAAAATTGCGGTTTCACTATATTAATCAGGAGAAAGTCAAAGATCCGAGCTTATTAAAAAAAAAAAAAAAACCAAATCTCAAACTCACACTTTTCAATATTTTCACACATTTTTATTTCTCCTCCCCGCCTAACCCTATCTACCTGAAGCGCCAATGTTTCCAAAGGAAAAATTTGGTAGCGACACTTTTTTTGCTCGTCACAGGATTCACAGTGTAAGTGCCACTCTCGATTTTCAATGGCATCTCGTTGTTGGATCTATTTGTATTTTTTTTAATTTTCGTCCAATAAAATTCAGCGAATAATAATGTCAAAAAGAAAAGTACTTTGTATCGTTCTTTCAATAAACAATGGAAAATTAAAATAATCCCCATTCATACTTTGCATTTTTCCCATTGATTTTTTAAAGTTTCGACAAAAACTCGGTGTTATTCGTAATCGGCGTAAAATTTCCGATCGAATAGCTTATGGAAACAAAGCAAAAGACGAAAAAAATGTTTTCCCATTTTTCATCCACTTTTTCAGAAACCTTCAAAATGTCGAAATTTCAAATGGCCATAACTACGTGGCCGCTTTACCGATTTTGGATTTTAAGAGGGTTTTTGAAAACGTATCGAGTAGAATCAGAAAATGCCGTATGACTCATCCCAATATCTCAATTATTGTGGCCGTGAGGGCATCTTGAAAATCGCCGAAAAAAATGAGAAGGAATATGTATGGAGAAATTCGCAAAAATCGATGGTCCAACTTTGAAAACCGTTGAAAAATTGAAAAAAAAATCGTAGATCAATGAACGTCGCGGCATTTTAAAGGTTTAACGGTTACGAAAAGAATGAGCACAGAGTGGGTTTCCAACTCCATCGGGAAGTAACGTTACAGCGATTTTAGTGCAACTACCTTTTTTTGTGGGCAAAGAGCAAAAAAATTTCGTTGATTATTAATTCCGTTGAAAACTGTCTAAAAAGTGATTTTTTCGATTTTCGCATTTAGCTCCATTGAATTGGCTTTTCGACAGAAACTCGGTGTTATTCGTAATCAGCGGAAAATCACCGAACGAACAGAGTATAGAAAAATAGCAAAAAATGAGAATAAATTGTTTGTCATTTTTTGGCCACTTTTCCAAAAATGTTAAAATGTCGAAATTTCAAATGTAAATTACCAAGTACGAGCGGAAGTTACTTGGAAATTCGAGGGAAAAAAAAAAGACGAAAAGCTTTTTCCCCTAGTATCTGAACTTTTCAATTTTTTTTTTTAACTGGACAGCACTTTTTGAGAAAACTTTACGAACAACCGCAATTTCTTTTCATAAATCACTACGTACCAACGGGTGTGACTTAGAATAAAAAAAAAGACGAAAAGCTTTTGTCCCTAGTATCTGAGCTTTACAGTGTTTATCTTCTTTTTTTAACTAAACAGCACTATATGGGAGAACTTTCCGGCGTTTTTTTTTAATTACCAAGTACCACTGATTGTGACTTAGAAATTCGAAAAAAAAAGTTCCCTCGTATCTGAGCTTTTTAATGTTTTTAACTATAAAACAGCACTATTTTGAAGAACTTTACGAACACTGGTGAATTTTTGTCTAAAATTACCAAGTACAAGCGGATGTGATTTAGAACTGGGGGGGGGGGGCGGCGGGAGGAGGGGAGAAAGACGAGAAAATGGCACTTTGTCTCGGATCTCCGAGAATAAGAATAAGAGGATGAAGATGAGAAGTATGAGGACAAAATTGTTTCACGCTGTTGGCCTCCGAGTACTTGCCGAAGAGTGGCACCGTAAGATCTCAAAGAGGCTTCGAAATTCCCCTCGTCTCATCCTCGCTTCCTCTTCTTTTTACTTCTCGTCTATTCCCTCCCGCTTTCTCTCTCTCTCTCTCTCGCGACATTGCCCGAGGGAGGCATATTTTTGGAACCCTGCGAGGGAATATCTTTCGTGAAAATTGCACGAAACGTTTTTGAGCTTGTCGTACAACGCGAACACATAATTGTCGAGCGATATTCAACGATTTCTAAAATTTCGTCACTTCATTGACAAAAATCACTGATAAATAATATTAGTCAATTGTTTCATCAAGCGATTTGCAACTTAATGTTAAAAACAAAATCAAACATTTGAACTTTGCAATTCTTAAGGTAGTAGTCTCGTAACTTAAGCCGATTTTCATGTCTTTTTTGGAGGGCGTTTTTTTGTAGGAAAATAAAAATGAATCGTTTTGGATATTTAGGATGTTTTTATTTACATATTAAAGATCGAAAAAAAATATTTTTTTTTTAATGTAATAGTATATTATTATTATTATTATTATTATTGATCGAAGTTGGCACCTCGAAGTTGGCAGTCCGGGTCCTAACTTTTTTTCTACCGAACCGATTGCTTTCAAATTTTAACAGGCTACTCTACACACTTATAGTTCTCGTCGGAACTACCGAAAAAAATTTTCACCCCTAACTTTTTATTTTACAACCCCTTCTTTGCTAAAATAAAAGGACTTTGTTTCGAAAGTTCGCCATTTCGTTATTTATCCATGAAATTTAACTTCAGTAGTTCCGACCGGAATGACATGTCTATAGATTAAGAATTATCAAGAATTTTTTATATCAGATAACATCAAGAGCCAAAATCACCGGGGCCACCCACGCGCTTTATTTTCGAGGTGCCAACTTCGATCAATAATAATAATAATAATAATAAACTATCAAATTTTTTCAAAAAATTTTTTGTTTGGATCTTTAATATGTAAATAAAAACATCCTAAATATCCAAAACGATTCATTTTTATTTTCCTACAAAAAAACGCCTTCAGTTACCAGACTACTATCTTAAGGAGCCAGACCACTCTAACGGCCGAAAAAAAGGCCTAACTTTGACAATTTATTTTGCGAATATGAAAGAGGGAAAAGGATTTCTTTTCAGAGGGTTTATTTAACACATATTGAAGTATGAAAAAAAAAATTTTTATCATAATTTTGATAGAAAATGGCGGCGACAGAGCCCATCTTAAAAATCGTCTTTGTCGAACTGGCGGGACATATTGCTTGAACACCGTTGCATGGATTCATTTAAAATTTTGATAGTAGCTTCACAATTACATTCTCTATCGGAGTACGTAGCCGTTTTTTGATTCAACGTAAATTTTTTTTTTATAAACAATTTACTGCTTTTTTGTTGGCAAAAAATCGATTCATTTTTTCAAAAGTGCACCATTGCTACAAAATTTGATTTAACGGGTTAGGCCACTCCAGAGGCCGAAAAAATCGGCTTTTTTTAAGATTTTATTTCAGAAAAACTACAAAATAAATCAAGATTACAAAATAAGGCGTTTATCATACATATCAGTGACTGTATACAATAATTTTTTTTAAGCGATTAATTTCAAAATGGCGGCTGTGCAGCGTTTTTGCGATGACGTCTCCGTTTTTGTTGACCGGAAACATAACTCAGACAATTTTCAACCGATTCACTTGAAATTTTGAATATATCTTTAAAAATACATTGTCTATGGGAGTGCGTAGGATTCTTTTTTTTATACTCCATAGTTCAATTGTCATTAACAATTTTCTGCCGATTTTTTAAGCAAATTTTTTACTTTTCACTTTAGAAGTGAGCCATTTGGCCAAAAATCAATATACCGAAAACAACTCCTACGCACTTCCATAGACAATGTATTTTCAAAGGTATATTAAAAATTTCAAGTGAATCGGTTGAAAATTGTCTGAGTTACGTTTCCGACCAACAAAAACGGAGACGTCATCGCAAAAACGCTGCACAGCCACCATTTTGAAATAAATCGTTTCAAAAAAATTATTGTATATAGTCACTGATATGTATGATAAACACCCTATTTTGCAATCTCGATTTATTTTGTAGTTTTTCTAAAAAAAAAAAAAATCTCAAAAAAAGCCTATTTTTTCGGCCTCTAGAGTGGCCTATCCCCTTAAGGGGGGAAATAGGGTTAGACGGTTCAAAAAATCGATTTTTTTTTATTTCATAAATGGTTAGTAAAACTATTGAAAAATATGTTCCCAAAATTTTAAATGAAAATTCCGACTCGTTCTATTGTTATAAGCCATTAAGGTAGTAGTCTGGTAACTTAAGCCGATTTTCATGCTTAAATAACAAAATGGCGGACTTTAGGAAAAAAAGTTTTTTTTTCCTAAGTCCGCCATTTTGTTATTTATCCATGAAATTTAACTTCAGTAGTTCCGACCAGAATGACATGTCTATAGATTAAGAGTTATCAAGAATTTTTGATTTCAGATAACATCAAGAGTCAAAACCACCGGGGCCACCCACGCACTTTTTTTTCGAGGTGCCAACTTCGATCAATAATAATAATAATAATAATAAATTATTAAATTTTTTCAAAATTTTTTTTTTTTGTATCTTTAAGATGTAAATAAAAACATCCTAAATATCCAAAACGATTCATTTTTATTTTCCTACAAAAAACGCCCTCCAAAAAAGACATGAAAATCGGCTTAAGTTACCAGACTACTACCTTAAAGTGAGTAGCTCTTCTTCAGGCCCCGAGCGCGCTATTTTTTCAAACGCGTTTTTCTGAAAACGACTTTGTTTAAACTTGCGTACACGCCAGTTTGAAAAGTTTTCAACCAATCGTTGTGAAAATTGGCAGTTACTTTCTTCATAGTATTACGCTCTATATGAACCTAATATCGGAATATTATCATTATTTAAAATAATTTTTTTTTTGCAAATAAAGTTGTAAAAAATGGCAAAAAATCATGCTTTTTTGTTTTAACCCCTGTGAAAAATTAGATTTTCAATTTTTTTGATAGCATTTAGGTTCATATAGAAGAGAGACATATAATAAAAGTCAATTCCAACCTCGTTTAATTTCAGATGAGAATTGCGGCTTCCAGAATGTACGCAAAATGCTGAGTCTGATTGTGACCTGCAATATGGGGTCGCTAATATTTTCGGTGTTTTTCAAGGAAATTCTTCAAAAATTGTATAGTATATACTTAAATATATGTATAAAATATTCTCAAAGTTTCAATAAATTATATTCATTTTTTATACTATAAAAAAATGCATGAAAATCATTGAGAAAACGCTGTCCTAACCCTATTTCCCCCTATAAGGGGGTCAAACTAAGGGGATCCTCCATTGTTTTCTTTTTAATACAATTATTTTTCAGTACTGTTTTTCGCATCAATTTTTTTTTTACGTCACAATGAAAATTTCTTTGGAGTTATTATTTTTCGAAAATAAAATGTCTCATCAAAACCGGAAGTACGCGACTATGCAGCAAGTAATTAATGGAGAAAATGTTTTTTTTTTTTTTTTTCATCTTTTTGTCGTAAGGGACAAAAAATTGTAATGACATTCTGTCGCGTGCGAAGGAGGACGGGGGAAAAAAAAAACAAAAAAAAATCAATCCTTCGTCTGTGCTCTCGACATACCGTAGGGTTCGTGGAGGGAGTTCGTGTGTCCGGGGTAAGTGACACCGGACGAACTCTCGAATTGCTCTTCCCTCTATATATAAACGGAAAATAAACCATTCTGACTTTTGAACCGGGTCTTTGAAGCGCTCTCACAGACACGATTATACTTCGTTCGCTTTCACGAATTTTCTACGGACAGTTGAAAATTCTACGAAAATTGTATATTCAAGGGTGGCTCGAGAACAAGAAGCATTTTTATTTTTAATTTATTTTTTGCTGAATTTTTGTGCATTTCACCAACGGAGCAATGAGTCACATTGGTAATTTGAAAAAAAATGGGATTTTTTTTTTTTTTAAAGCGCATATTTAAGGGAGGAGATAGGTTTAGGACTACGTTTTTTTTTTAATGATTTTCATGAATTTTTTTGGCAAGAAAGGAATGTATATAATTTATTGAAACTTTGAGAACATTTTATACATATATTCAAATAAATATTGTAATTTTTGTTGAAGTATTTTCTCGAAAAATATGGAAGATACTGCCAATAGGAAGTCCTCGTCAGACGTAGCTGTTTGTGTACATTCTGGAGGCCACAGTTTTTCATCTGAAATCAATAGGGTTTCAAATTTACTTTAAGGACGTGTCTTTCTTCTATATGAACCTAACTTTCCCCCAAAAATTGAAAATTCCATTTTTCAGAGGTGCTTAAACAAAAGAGCTTTATTTAAAAAATTATGCTTTTTTGTATAAACCACTCTAAAAAATGGAATGTTCAATTTTTTGGGGGGAAATTAGGTTCATATAGAAGAAAGACATGTCCTTAAAGTAAATTTGAAACCCTATTGATTTCAGATGAAAACTGTGGCCTCCAGAATGTACACAACAAAGGAACATAATTTTTTAAATAATGCTCTTTTGTTTAAACAACTCTAAAAAATGCAATTTACAATTTTTCGATGGGAAGTTAGGTTCATATAGAAGAAAAAAATGTCCTTAAAGTAAATTTGAAACCCTATTGATTTCAGATGAAAATTGTGGCCTCCAGAATGTACACAAACAGCTACGTCTGACGGTGACCTCCGAGCTGGTATCTTCAATATTTTCCGAAAAAATACTTCAAAAAAATTACGATATTTATTTGAATGAACGTATAAAATGTTCTCCAAGTTTCAATAAATTATATACATTCCGATCTTGACAAAAAAATTCTTGAAAATCACTCAACAAATGTAGTCCTAAATCTATCTCCTCCCTTAATTAGAAACGGCCGTTTCGGAGACACCTTGCACATTTTTTTTCGTAATTGAAAAAAAAAAGTACACCACGAAGTATTACTTGGTAAAAACATTTTTAGCATTCATAAATAATTGCTTTTAATTATCTAAAAAACTAATAAAAATTTCGAAAATCTCAAAAATGTAGAAGTTCGTTTTGTACTTGAAAAAAAAAGAAGAAAAAAAAAGTAAAAAATTCCACAACAATACGAATAATAGAACGTTTCGAGTACGGTCGAGATAAGCGAGGTAAATTGTCGGTTATCCGCGACGACTGCATGAGGTATGTATTATACAAGAGAAGAATGTGCGTGACGCTGCTCGCCGGAAGTTCACACACATGGCTCGAGAGTTGCACGTATTTTTCCTACACTGCACCGAGAGGAATAATAAAGCAAAAAAATAAAAAAAAATAAAAGAAAAATCACGAGTCCAAGTTCGCGGGGAATAAAAATGAGAAAAATAGACGAATCACACACGAACATCGTTTGTTCTGGCCTGTGAAAGTAAAAAAATAGAATAAAATAAAGGCCCAGCAAAAAGTGCGTGAGCGAAGAAGGAGAGAGAAAAAGAGGCAAATCACGAGACGAAATAGAGTCAAATTGTGCGTGGGATCAAATCTTTTTTTTTTTGTTCGTCTGCCCTTGAGATCAAACGAACTTTCCCTCTGATTAACGATGGACCATTCTTCTGGATTTTTTCTCAGTCTTTTTTTTTTTTTCAAATTCTTCGCAGAGAAAGTTTCGAGGCTTCCTCTGTTTGTTTTTTTTTTCTATCTTAGTAGCGAGTTGTATTTTTCTCCGGCAATGTTAAAAAAAAATATATATAAAAATTTTTAAATACGTAAAAAAATATTTATTCCAACGCTGGCTACTTTTTTTCAATGCAAACATTTCTTCTTAATAACAATAAATTGCTTTTGCAACTGACTTTTCGATTAGTTAAACATTTTTATTGTTTAAAAATTAATTTCCTCAATTTCCGTACCGGAGAAATATTTAAAAAGATTCAGAATGTAAAATTTCTTCGCGATTTTCGCCAAAATTCTCAATCTTCCGACGATTTTAACAAAAAAAAAAAAATCACAATCATTCACAAACTTTATCCCATAAGCAAAAATGAAAAAATTAAATAAATCTAGATCACGAATAGAGGATTTTTTAAATTAATTTTTTTCGATCTTCCATTTTTTATCTTCATAAAACTGAAACACGAGTTTAGAAAATTGGGAATTTTGAAATTTTTCCTTTTTTTCTTTCTATTTCGCCATCGAAAATCTTGGTAAAGCAGAAGAAAAAAAAATTCACAATCATCCCCAAACTTTATCCCATTAGAAAAATTTTTTTTTTTTTCAAATCACAATCATTTACAAACTTTATCCATACGAAAAAAAAATAAAAATAAAATCTAGATCACAAAGAAAGGATTATTTTAAATTAATTTTTTTCGATCTTTCATTTTTTATCTTTATAAAACTGAAATGCGAGTTTAGAAAATAGTGAATTTTGGAATTTTTCCCTTTTTTTCTCCTATTTTGCCATCGAAAATCTAGGTGCAGAAGCAAAAAAGAAAAAAATTCACAATCATTCCCAAACTTTGCGCCTTTAGAGAAAAAAAAGAAAAACAAGAAAAAAAAATCCAAATCGCAAATAGAGAGTTTTTCAATATTCACTTTTTCCGATCATTCGATTTTTATCTTTATAAAACTCAAATGCGACTTTAGAAAATTGTGAATTTTGTAATATTTCCATTTTTATTTTCGCCATCGAAAATCCTGGTAAAGAAGTGGAAAGAAAAAAACAGAAAAGAAAAAAAAAAAATATCCAGGCTCGTTTATGCCGTTTTGGCGCGTGATCCGAGCGAGCAGCAAAAACTCGATTCGATCTTATACGTAGGCAGGCCGCACTCGGGGGCATCTAAACCGGATTTCCGAAAAAGGAAAAATCCCTTCCCCTCCCCGTCCCTAACGCCAAGAGTCTACGATGCAATCGTCATATCTCCCCCACTTTTTTTCATCTCTCCCTCTCTCTCGCTCTTGCAAAAAAAAAAAAAAATTAAACCTCATTGCACCCACGCGTGAAAATCCAAGTAACACGTAACGTTATACATGTGGAGCGTCGATTAATTGTAAACTCCATTTTACACCGTGAGAGGGCAACGGGTGGAGGGCGCGGGAGATTGGGGCCGCTGCAAAAGCTGTTGCGAAGAACCTGTTATGTTCCGGATAAAATATGAGATTGAGGAATGCAAACGCGAGAGGAAACAATTTGAAATCATTAGGTCCGAGATCGAAGAGAAAAATAAAATATTATGGTTTGTTTTCTTGTTTGAAACAAAAAAAAGAAAAAAACTATGTCCAAATTAAAACTTGCACATAGTTTACTTTCGTCCCTTTTTTTACGAAAATTTACAAAATTTCCCTACCTCTCGAAGCTTCGTGAAGCAATAAATAACGGAGTCTGAATATTTTTCGTTATTTTTTCTAATAACCGGCTTTTTTTAAAATGTTTTTTATAGAGATAATAAAGATCGCACACTGATATGTGTAATAACGGTCGTTGCAAAAGTTGGACTAGGGCGCGAAGAAAGTACCGTTCAAGGTCGACACGATCACGCCGGTCGATAGACTCTCTCCCTACTCCTCTACCTCTCGAAACTCAACCACCTCCTTATATATTATATATATATATATATATATATATAAATTATTCTCTCTTCTTTTCATCCTCTTATTCATCTTCTTGTTTCTCGCGAGATTTCTAATAAATTAAAGGTGATTAATGAATAAATGAAAATTAAAGAAAAAAAGTATGGCATACTTCTTTATGATTTTTTCAAAGAATTTTTTTAGATAAGGTTTCAGTAAGCATTTAGATCAGGTCTAAATGACTTTTTTTTTTATCAATCCTTTTCTTTCCTTTCTAAATTCTCGAGTCGCGAGTCTCGTCAGGAAATTGTCGTGGGACGTTGAATTTTTCTGATCGCCAGTCTGCAGTAACGAAAGTAAAAATGAAAAATAAATAAAAACAATGTGTGTTGAACGTTAAATAGAAATTTCAAAAAGTCATAAACAACCCTGTAAAACTATTGATAAAAAATAAAATCGAAAAGTTAATAAGACTAAAAAAAAAAAAGGTCAAGCGACCATTAAATGATTCACAGAAAGTGCATAAAACTCGGTACTTCCACAAATGAGTTAAAACTCATAACTAACATCCAAATATCGGTACAAATTAATGTGAAAAAAAAGGTCAAAGGATCGTAAGTAAAAAAAAACTTCAATCCCCACTTGTAGTACGAAGGGATTACAGAACCGACAGGAACAGGTGATCCGTTTGCTTCCTAATTACACGTCGGTGAAAAAATAAATAAAAATAGAGCTATGCTATGGAGAGAAGGGGATCTGCAATTTCCGGGTGATCAACTGTACAAAAGAAGGAATAACATTTGTCGATTCGCTCGATAGAAAACTATCGAAGAGCGTTCGAAACAACGCGATCAAACTTTTTCCAACATAAAATTTGTCTTTTCAAATAATCAACGATGCGTAGACTTTCGAAAATACGAAACGTACGTTACAACGAAATGGCTAAACCGCTAAAGCTGCTACTTTCTGGATCTACAAACGGAGTGTCTCCCGTAAACCACTCCAGCCAATTGTTCAACATGTTTTTCTTTCGCAATTCCATCAAACTCCCGTTCGTTGAGTATTTGCAGTGAATCAATGAAAACGAGTAAGTCAATGAATATTGTGCTCTTTTGCGGCGACAACAACGCCAAGAGAGTGCAAAAGTTAATTGCAATTGAATTAACGTACGCAATTCGAACTTTCCCGCTAGTGTCCATTATTGTGTATAACAATTCTGCTTGGGTTACCAATCTCGTTAGTCATTAGTTTTTTTAATTTTACAAGCGTATCCTTGTGGGAAGACTCGTAAGAAACGGAAACTAACGGTAATTTCCATGAAACTCCACGCTGTCGTGAGATTCTGCGTCAAGAATACAAAATCTTTCGGGGCAATTACAATAAATCTTGATGTCATGTCGTGACGTTTCATGGAGTTTCGTTCAATTCGCGAAATTTAAGACTTTTTCCTTACTTCAGAGATCGTTCGACACTCTGTAACGAATAAACAAACAAAATTGAGCTTAAACTATGACCAAAAATAAAACATGCGTACATAACAAATATACAGGGATAAAATGGCAAAAATTGTTTTGCGAAGATAAGAAAAGAAAAGGAAAGATAAAAAAAATCGTGATTCGGGGATGAAAATAGTTCGGGAAGGGAAAAAAAGAGAGCGAGAAATAGTGCGTAAAACGTGAATACGAGACAAACGAAACGTTCCTTCGACCTGGAGAAAAGGAAAAAAAAAAAAAGGGCGAAAAAAAAAAGAGGCTCGATCGTTACTTACCAACGTCGATCCTCGCGCCTATGTTCCCCGGAACGGTTTGGATAAATCGAATACGCGAATCCCGGTTCTTATTTCGATTGACAAATTAATGTAAAAAAATTGTATGGACAAAAAACAAACGAAACTTCACTCGCGTCTTTTAAAAATAGAAAAAAAATAAATAAAAACTCCCGATGGATTTTGCACCGTGGGGTGTGACCCGTGTGTGAGTGTTGTCTGCCCGAATTTTTCGTTTACCCGTCACACCGAACCGTCAAACGTGGGGAAACGCGGCGGCCATATTGGTTTCGCTCGGGGGAGCCCCCAACCGCTATCTTGCGGCGCGCGACGCCAGCGCCGCTTAAACGCGCGGCGCGCGACCGCACGAAAAAAAACATGGCGTCCACCGCGGGAAATTCAAATGTCCCACGTTCACTTTGCGCGAATTGACAATTGTAAATGAAGTTTCTAGTAACAATTACATATGTAATTTATATAGAAAATGTCAATATTCATTATTGTAATTCGCGTCATTATTTATAATTCGTGTATAACGTGAACTTTTGTCAATTTATCTTCTGGCTACGATCCCGTCCATACTCGCGGGCAATGTTTTCAGAAAACATTTTCCATTCTCGGGATCTTCACAATGGAGCCTAGAGTAAAGGAGTCCGATCTCTAATGGGGAACGGCCGAAAAAAGCGACCTCAAAAATTCAGCAAAAAAGGTGTCGCTGCGGTCGCAAAGTAGTCCGATGTGAAGTGAGCAAGAAATAAACTATACGTGGAACCTTGCTGAAGCTAGGCACCGACGGTCAATATACGCATGACCCTTCGGTGCAATTGCGTGTAATCACGCGTCATCGTTATTATAACAATTTCATGAAATTTTTAATTACTGCCAATCTGTAAAAGTAAGGACACAGAATAGCATTTTATCGATTTTATAATATACTAACAAAAAGAAATGACATAGTTTTGTAAAGGTTACAAAAAAAACTAATGTGATTTATATGTAACGAAATTTAAAGTACAATAGGTGAGGAGATTGTGCATTGATTATTCCAGGATCAATAAATAACTATAAAGACATCCCAGTTAAAAAATACAGACGATGAGCGTGTAATAAATAATGAGGTAAACATCTGGTTTAGGAGACCCCCCTACGATTCCTTTCGTAATAGGCTCATCCGATGCGCTTTCGCACGCGAAACAACTTTTTCCTCTGACAAAATTGGGGGACGTTATTTATTAAAAAGTTATCAACAAATAAAGTTAATAATTCATACAGCTATTTATACCAGCCAGTCCCAATCATCTTGTCCTTCACATGTGTTGTTAAGAATACCCCCTCAGTACATACAAAAAGTTTTATCCGTCGCTCATTGTTTGATAAAAAGTTATAAACAAAAGAATTTTCAAAAATAAAAAATGGAATACTTATACTAGTGTGTGGGGAACAGTACACGTATGAGCGGGTTCCCTGCGCCTTCCGTTCACCCCCTACACACCACAACAAAAACAACCCAAAAACAAACAAAAAATAAACCAAAAGCAAACCAAAAACAAACAAAAAACAAACCAAAAACAAACCACAAACAAACAAAAACAAACCAAAGACAACCCAAAAACAAACAAAAAACAAACAAAAAACAACCCAAAACAACCAAACCAAACCAAAAACAAACCAACAACAACCAAAAACAACCCAAAAACAAACCACAAATAAACCAAAACAAACCAAAGACAACCCAAAAACAAACCAAAAACAAACCAAAAACAAACCAAAAACAAACCAAAAACAAACCAAAAACAAACCAAAAACAAACCAAAAACAAACCACAAACAAACCAAAACAAATCAAACACAACCCAAAAACAAACCAAAAACAAATTAAAAACAAACCAAAAACAAACCAAAAACAAACAAAAAACAAACCACAAACAGACCAAAACAAACCAAAGACAAACCAAAAATAACATACAACAAATTAAACAACCCCCCACCTCATACGCGACCTACCTCCACCTCACCTTCCCGCCCTCATTTACTCATGTATATTTGTATTCGTATGATGAGCAGCATACGTATAAGCAAGGGATATATGTGCTATTTACTATACTTACGGGTTGTTTGTCTTGTTTTTGGGTTGTTCTTGGTTTGTTTGGTTGGTTTTTGGGTTGTTTTCGATTGTTCTTGGTTTGTTTGGCACGGGAGGCGCAACGAACCCACTCATGTACTTTTCACCATACACTAGTTAAGTATTTCATGTTTGGTGTATGAAACTTCTTTTGTTAATAGAATTTTAACAAACAATGTGCGACGGATAAAACTTTTTGTATGTACTGAGGGGGTATTCTTAACAACACATGTGAAGGACAAGATGATTGGGACTGGCTGGTATAAATAGCTGTATGAATTATTAACTTTATTTGTTAATAACTTTTTAATAAATAACGTCCCCCAATTTTGTCAGAGGAAAAAGTTGTTCCGCGTGCGAAAGCGCGTCGGATGAGTCTATTACGAAAGGAATCGGGGACCCCCCTCCGATTCCTTTCGTAATAGACTAAACCCGATGCTTACCTCATTATTTATTACACGCTCATCGTCTGTACTTTTAACTGGGATGTCTTTATAGTTATTTATTGATTTTGGAATAATCAATGCACAATCTCCTCACCTATTGTACTTTAAATTTCGTTAAATATAAATCACATTGGTTTCTTTTGTGACCTTTACGAAACTATTTCATTTCTTTTTGTTAGTATATTATAAAGTCGATATAATACTGTTCTATGTTCTTACTTTTACAGATTGGCAGTAATTAAAAGTTTCATAAAACTGTTATATCAACGATGACGCGTGATTACACTCAATTACACCGCAGGGTCATGGTATATTGACCGTAGGTGCCTAGCTTCAGCAAGGTTCCACGTACAGTTTATTTCTTGCTCACTTCACTCGGACCAGTTTGCGACCGCAGCGACACCTTATTTGCTGAATTTTTGAGGTCGTTTTTTTCGGCCGTTCCCCATTAGAGATCGGACTCCTTTACTCTAGGCTCCATGGCGGCGCGCGACCGCACGAAAAAAAAACATGGCGTCCATCGCGCGAAATTAAAATTTCCTACGTTCACTTTGCGCGAATTGACAATTGTAATAACGTTTCTAATAATAATTACATATGTAATTTATATAGAAAGTGTCAATATTCATTATTGTAATTCGCGTCATTATTTATAATTCGTGTATAACGTGAACTTTTGTCAATTTATCTTCTGGCTACGATCCCGTCCATAGTCGCGGGAGCAATGTTTTCAGAAAACGTTTTACATATTCTCGGGATCTTCGCGAAAAAAGACGCGCGCGCGCGCGCGCTGGTGAGACGTACCGGTACTTTGCGGCGTGGTTGCAGGTTTTCCGGCAAAAATAACGCCGGTACGACACAAATTTCATCGCAACATACTTTTCATTGTTTTTGTTGCACGATTCTGAGGTAAGGAGAAATTTAGCAATAAAAAATGAAAGGGAAAAATGAAAAATGCTTAAAACAAATTATCGTTACGGTGAATTTGTAAGTGAGACTCGTGAGGCGAGTGTTTTTTTTCGTAGAACGAGAAATAAAAAATATCAAAGATTGTCTATATATGTTTTGTGTCTCTAACAGGGATCACACACGCGGTGTGATTTGGGCCTCCAACCACGTGGTCCCCCACGTTTTCGTACAAACAAGTGCCGGATAAGAGAAACAACAAAATCCAAACAATCAATTTGACAAGCTCGTGAGAATTTGAAAGGATTAAAAAAAAAAAGAACAAAAAAAACGTTCATTAAATTATACGTTTCACTGACTTTTTTCCGATCGGTCGAAATCTCTTGCACAGGATGGAGTAAAAAAAACAACGTGCATATGAAAAATGATCGCGGAAAATACTGCCAGGGATTGTTGAAGGACGGGATATTTGAGTGCAGAAATTTAAAAAAAATTTCTATATTAACATTGCACAGGAATCCATTAACCAACAAACCTGCGCACAAATTGCTAACGAGCATGAGGATATAAAAGAAACAAAAACTTCATCCAACGTCAATTGAAATTCATGAAGATAAAAGTCTTAATTCCAAATCAAAAAATAAAATTGTCCACATCCGGGGTTACAACAAATTTTCTAATCGGTAATCGAAGGAAAAACTCGTACAAAAAAAAAACAAATAAATAAACAACAAAGACAATGGCCAATGAAGAACCAGTGACAAAGAGATTCAAGCAATCGATTATATCGGATCACATAAATAGCCAGGAATTTCAAGATCTATTTGTGAAACATTGGCGAAATTGTGAGCCTCTAGAGTCGGCGGAACTCTGCATTCTAACGAAACCCTTTCGTCTCTGTAAAATATCGAATTTCATAAAATCCGAAAAATTCATGGAGGATCTGAAGAGCGAACTCGCGGACGTGAAGAGTCGTAGGCAAACATTGGATCTCTATCAATTTGAACAAACGAGCGATCTCGCGAATGTCGATTCGACGAATTTACGTCGTTTGTGGGAAACGTTTCAGAGTGATTTCTCCACCTGGATGGAATTGAACACGACAATAAAGCTTAACAAAAAAATTACAATGTCCAGCGCTGTCTACTACGATACCGACTATCTTCTTTGTCACGATGACAATATGCGCAATCGCAGAATCGCCTTTGTTCTCTATTTATCCAAGGACTGGAGCATCGAAGACGGCGGCAGTCTGGATCTCTTCGACACGGACAAAAATGGCGAGCCAAGAAGCATCGTTCGTTCTCTCGTGCCGGAGTACAATTCTCTGATATTCTTTGAAGTCTACGACGACTCTTATCATCAAGTTGGCGAAGTGAAATCATTGGAAAAATCAAGATGGACGATAAACGGTTGGTTTCACGGTCCTTTAGTACCGAGCAAGAGGCAACCACGTCCTGAAATTTACAACAATCTCGTGCCACCCGACACCGCGAGAAACTACGATCTTCGATCGTGGATAAGGAATGATTATCTCAACAAAGTTGTAACTGAAGAGATACAAAAAAATGTCGAAGCAAATTCCTACAGTTTTTTGCCAAATTTTTTCATAAAAGAACTGTACGAAACGCTGTCCAAGGAAATTACTTCGGAGAACATTGTCTGGAGTCGTGTGGGTCCGCCGGATGTGAGAAATTATGAAATTGCTGATGCGAAGAGTTTACCCAACAAATTATCAGAGTTTTATCATCTCTTCGAGAGTATACAGATGTTCGGACTATTGGCTGCTTATACGGAATTAGATTTAGTACCAAGCTCAAAGGATAATCCTACTATGAGTATAGAACTGCAACGATGGTCCAACGGTTGTTACACGCTAATGGCGGACAAAACTTCGATTGACTACGACAATGAAGAGGATAGAGCTTCTTTGCCGTGTTGCGAAACACCCGTGACACCTGTTACACCGACGAGCCCAACTTGCAGCGGCGAGAAGAGGGAAGAAAGGAAGAGAGATGGCAAGGACGAAAACAATGAGATGAGGGAGAAGAAAAGGAAGAAAGAAGAGTGTAGCGATGAGAAATATGAAATGAGGCGTACTTCGGCGAGCAGCTTAGAGTCGGGTGATTGTGGAATTTTGAAACGTATCTCGATGACAACGAGAACTGAGAAAAGAGTGAATTCGACGAATATTCAGCAACAAGCATCATCGTCGAGTGTCGAAGAGAAGAAAAATTCATTAAACACCTTTTATCCCGATTCCGATGATTCCGACGTCTCGGACATTGATGATTATTTATCGGATCTTTACGAACGTTCGGACGACGAACGTGCCAATTCACCAAGTACCTGCGAGCCCGGTTCACTCGACGTTATTATACAGTTTAACACGCGCGAAATAACTGGCGACGATACTATCGATTACATCGATGCTAATCAACAAGATGGCGCCCTAATTCACGTACCCTACACCGATAATCATCTTTGTCTCGCTTACAAGGCTTTGAGAACTACGAGACTTCACAAATACGTTAATCATTATTGCAAAGGATACTTTTACAATTTGATCTGTACGTATCACGAGTAAATGTGAGGTTTTGTATACTTCGTGATGGGGCCCCGTAACGAGCCGTTCCAGGAATGGGAAATTATAGGTGAGAAAATTGAAGAGAAGACGAAATGAACGAAAAATTTCATTTGCGACAGATTTTGAGTAATGGTGCATGGAAAACTTGTTCCAACGGGGGGGGATTGACTAGAGCATATGTGGGCATTGGGCATGTGTATATTTGTATCAATAAAAATTCAGTATTTGTAACCGCTTGTGATCATTTATATTTCTAATTTTATTTATTCATCACGGGACAAAGGGACATTAGACAATTACAAAATGTTTAACGAGCGTATTTTCAGTGGAAAAAATTACTAAAAATTGAAAAATTCAATAAGCAAAAAATTAGGAGGACTGGTTAGATTATATATTTGGTGATTAAAAAAAAAGACGAATTTCTAAAAGCCCGAGGTACACGAAAAAATTACATTTAGAAGAAGTATTGATTGAAGAATGGAAAGTGAATTATTTGACGAGAAAAAATTCATTACATGCTCGAAGAAATAGAAGAAAAATAATTTCAAAAAATTTGTCGCACTAACGTTCACTAAAGTTTACTTTAGTCAACAATACCAACAGATGCTTTTTAAGCAGGAAAAAATGTTATCTAGCAAAAAGGTTATACTTCCATTTATTTTCATTACGGATTGTAATTACGGGCGGGGGGTGTGGGACTAAGCTTATAAGATGCGTATGATGGTTACGTCGACGGAGATGGATTTCTATAATTTCACTCTGTACAAAAGGTTGGTGAAAACAAAAATCCAGAATAATCGAGCGATAATAAAAATGCGGGAATAAGAGAGAAAAAGAGGAAAAAAATGTGCTTACGCTCTATAAATCCGGGAATTAAAAACTTCAGTTTTTTCGTCACAATTGTCGATGATCCTATTGACGCCTGTGTTTGCATTCTCGTCTTTCGTTCCATCTATGCGTGGCTGCAAAAAAAGAAAATTGTAACAATTGACAAAGACGAAAAATTTCTTCGAGTATATTCGGACTTGGAGGAAGATCGAATGTCATGGGAAGTATGAAATTTTGTTAATCCATTGATATTTGGAGCGTTCGTTAAAATTCCAATAAATAAAAAAACTGTACTGCGATGATAAAAATTTTTAATTCAATTTTTCAAATACTTGGAATATTACATTTTGTTCGTCGAATATGAAGCTTTGAAAATACATTCCGGGTACTAAGATAATAACAATAAAAAAATCCCAATTTTTGTTGATAATTGAAGAAAATTAAACTTCCAGTAACAATGGAGTGTAAGTTAAATTTCCAATAAATAAAAAAACTGCACTGCGATGATAAAAATTTTTAATTCAATTTTTCAAATACTTAGAATATTACATTTTGCTCGTCGAATATGAAACTTTGAAAATAAATTCCGGGTACTAGGATAGCAACAATAAAAAAATTCCAATTTTAGTTGATAATTGAAAAAGATTAAACTTTCAGTAACAATGGAGCGTAAGTTAAAGTTGCAATAAATTAAAAAACTGTACTCGGATGATAAAAATAAAAAATTCAATGTTTCAAATACTTGGAATGTTACATTTTGTTCGTCGAATATGAAACTTTGAAATAAATTCCGGGTACTAGGATAATAATAATAAAAAATCCCAATTTTAGTTAATAATTGAAAAAAATTAAACTTCCAGTAACAATGGAGCCTAAGTTAAAGTTCCAATGAATAAAGAAACTGTACTCGGATGATAAAAATAAAAAATTCAATGTTTCAAATACTTGGAATGTTACATTTTGTTCGTCGAATATGAAACTTTGAAATAAATTCCGGGTACTAGGATAATATCAATAAAAAAACCCAATTTTAGTTGATAATTGAAAAAGATTAAACTTTCAGTAACAATGGAGCGTAAGTTAAAGTTGCAATAAGTTAAAAAACTGTACTCGGATGATAGAAAATTAAAAATTCAATTTTTCAAATAATTGGAATATTACATTTTGCTCGTCGAATATGAAACTTTGAAATAAATTCCGGGTACTAGGATAATAATAATTAAAAAATCCCAATTTTAGTTAATAATTGAAAAAAATAAAATTTCCAGTAACAATGGAGCCTAAGTTAAAGTTCCAATGAATAAAAAAACTGTACTCGGATGATAAAAATAGAAAATTCAATGTTTCAAATACTTGGAATGTTACATTTTGTTCGTCGAATATGAAACTTTGAAATAAATTCCGGGTACTAGGATAATAATAATTAAAAAATCCCAATTTTAGTTAATAATTGAAAAAAATTTAACTTCCAGTAACAATGGAGCCTAAGTTAAAGTTCCAATGAATAAAAAAACTGTACTCGGATGATAAAAATAAAAAATTCAATGTTTCAAATACTTGGAATGTTACATTTTGTTCGTCGAATATGAAACTTTGAAAATAAATTCCGGGTACTACGATAATAACAATAAAAAAATCCCAATTTTAGTTGATAATTGAAAAAGATTAAACTTTCAATAACAATGGAGCGTAAGTTAAAGTTCCAAGAAATTAAAAAACTGTATTCGTATGATACAAATTAAAAATTCAATTTTTTAAATACTTGGAATATTACATTTTCTTCGTCGAATACGAAACTTTGAAAATAAATTCCGGGTACTAAGATAATAACAAAAAAAAATCCCAATTTTAGTTGATAATTGAAAAAGATTAAACTTTCAGTAACAATGGAGCGTAAGTTAAAGTTCCAAGAAATTAAAAAACTGTACTCGTATGATACAAACTAAAAATTCAATTTTCTAAATACTTGGAATATTACATTTTGTTCGTCGAATACGAAACTTTGAAAATAAATTCCGGGTACTAGGATAATGCCAATAAAAAAATCCCAATTTTCGTTGATAATTGATAAAGATTAAACTTTCAGTAACAATGGAGCGTAAGTTAAAGTTCCAAGAAATTAAAAAACTGTACTCGTATGATACAAATTAAAAATTCAATTTTTTAAATACTTGGAATATTTCATTTTGTTCGTCGAATATGAAACTTTGAAAATAAATCCCGGGTACTACGATAATAACAATACAAAAATCCCAATTTTAGTTGATAATTGAAAAAGATTCAACTTTCAATAACAATGGAGCGTAAGTTGAAGTTCCAAGAAATAAAAAAACTGTACTCGTATGATACAAACTAAAAATTCAATTTTCTAAATACTTGGAATATTACATTTTGTTCGTCGAATATGAAACTTTGAAAATAAATTCCGGGTACTAGGATAATGCCAATAAAAAAATCCCAATTTTCGTTGATAATTGATAAAGATTAAACTTCCAGTAACAATGGAGCGTAAGTTAAAGTTCCAAGAAATTAAAAAACTATACTCGTATGATACAAATTAAAAATTCAATTTTTTAAATACTTGGATTATTACATTTTGTTCGTCGAGTATGAAACTTTGATAATAAATTCCGGGTACTAAGATAATAACAATAAAAAAATCCCAATTTTAGTTGATAATAAAAAAAGATTAAACTTTCAATAACAATGGAGCGTAAGTCAAAGTTCCAAGAAATTAAAAAACTGTACTCGTATGATACAAGTTAAAAATTCAATTTTTTAAATACTTGGAATATTACATTTTGTTCGTCGAATATGAAACTTTGAAAATAAATTCCGGGTACTAGGATAATAACAATTAAAAAATCCCAATTTTAGTTGATAATTGATAAAGATTAAACTTTCAGTAACAATGGAGCGTAAGTTAAAGTTCCAAGAAATTAAAAACCTGTACTCGTATGATAGAAATAAAAAATTCAATGTTTCAAATACTTGGAATATTACATTTTGTTCGTCGAACATGAAACTTTGAAAATAAATTCCGGGTACTAAGATAATAACAAAAAAAAAATCCCAATTTTAGTTGATAATTGAAGAAGATTCAACTTTCAGTAACAATGGAGCGTAAGTTAAAGTTCCAATAAATAAAAAATTCAATTTTTCAAATAATTGGAATATTACATTTTGCTCGTCAAATATGAAACATTGAAAATAAATTCCGGGTACTAGGATAACAACAATAAAAAAATTCCAATTTTAGTTGATAATTGAAAAGATTAAATTTTTTTTATCATCGAGTGCGCTACCGTTTTTTTCTTTCTGGTCATCGATTCATCGTTTCGATCATGCGAGAAGAGACGGTCACGCTCTGAAATCGCGTCTCTAGTCGTTCAAACGGCCATTGTTTACTTACGGAACTCGTGAATGTGTACGAGCCCAAGGGCGAAGAGGGCGAGGCCGAACGTCCGAGCATCCTCTTTCTAAGCTCGTTCAGCTGTAACTCACGCTGATAACTAACGTCACTTTCCTGCGAGTCTTCGCGTCTACCGTCCGTCATTAATTCCTCGTTCGAATATTCGACTCTTATCCACGGGCATAAAGCCGTCGGTGACGTAGCAGACATCGAACTTGTTTTGTTGACGTTGCGCGATAAACGCGGTGACAGTCTTCGCAACAACGATACGATCTTTGATCTACGAAAAATGTCTTATATTTATGATTGACGAACAAGAAATTGAAATGATTTTGAAAGGAATAACAAAAATTTATTTACGTACTTGGCACTTGGGGTGTGAAGTCCGCCGGAAGTGAAATTCTCGCTCGGCGACAATTCCTCGGCGCTACGACTTGAATCGCGTAAATTTTTATTTACGTTACGACCTACTCGCCAATCTAAACTGTTACTTTGACGAGCTTGTAGAGCTGCTCTCGAATATAGAAATGCGTAAAACGTTCATTATTACGATCCGAATGATTAGCGAACAAATTATTACCATTATTATTGCTGTTAGCGAATGTGAGGTTAGAGGGACACGGGAAGCGGCAAATTAGAAAAAAAAATCTCATTACGTGCCTGGCTCGGTGATTGATTGTCCCATACGCCAATCCAACGAGCTACTGTTTCTGTTTACGTTATATATGTTATCACAGGATTTTGTTGCGAGGCACACGCCGCCATGATGCCGACGCCTCAAAAGTCTTGATACTGGACCCAAATTTCTGCAACGAGAAATTTTTTGTTTTTCTCAACTTTCTACTTATACATCATTTATTTATATTAAGGGTTATCTTCACGGTAGCGGTGAGTAGCATACAAAAAGTTTTATCCGTCGCTCATTGTTTGTTAAAAAGTTATTAACAATAAAAGTTTCATAAATCAAACAGGTTAGGTTGTTTAGTTGGGTTGTTTGTTTGAATTACTTCGGTTGTTTTTGGTTTGTTTAGGTTATTTGGGCTGGTTTGGTTTGTTTAGGTTATTTGGGTTTTTTGTTTGTTTTGGATTTGTTTGTTTATTGGGTTTGGGTTTTTGGTTTGGGTTTGTTTGTTTGTTGGGTTTGTTTGTTTGTTTGTTGGGTTTGTCTGTTTGTTTCTTTAGGTTACTGGAGTTGTTTTGGATTTGTTTGTATATTGGGTTTGGGTTTTTGGTTTGGGTTTGTTTTGGATTTGTTTGTTGGGTTTGTTCGTTTGGGTTTTGGGTTTGTTTGTTTATTGGGTTTGTCTGTTTGTTTCTTTAGGTTACTGGGGTTGTTTTGGGTTGTTTTTGATTTGTCTATGGGCTGGTATGCGGTGGGGGCAGGGGGGCCGCAGCCCCTCCGGTCATACGTGTACTGGCCACCATGAGAGTATTTCATATTCTATTTATGAATTTTCTTTTGTTAAGGCCTTACATACGTCCAGCGGTACCGAAAACGCACCAAAAGAAAAACTGTTTTTAGGAGGGATACAAATAGAAATTGATAAAAAAATTCTTACACATTGTTCATTACTGTGTTAAGTTTGTAAAAAAATTTATTTCAATTTTTTTTTTCAAAAATTACAACATGAAAAATCACATTTTTTGACGCACTGTAAAAAAAAGTTGCTCCACGGTCGGCAGTATTTCTTCCTCAAATGTTGACGGATCTGCAAGATGTAAAGAAAATCTTGTAAAATAAGGTAGTAGTTATAGTCTGTCGAGCCGGATTTTTGAAATTCGAAAAATTAAACAATTTACGGTAATTTAAAAAAAAATGTTAAGTTTGTGTCAAAAAAGTCACACTTTACTTGTTTTTATAAAATTTTCTAATTATAATTTAAAAAATCCGGCTCGACAGACTATAGAAAAAACAATTCCGAATATTTAAAAAAAAAATCATCAAAAAATATTGAAAACCGTACGAGTTGTCATGCCGACCGTGTCAGAAAAAGTAGTTTTGAGAAAAACGCGTTTAAAGTTTCAAGCGCGTTTCGCTCGAAGTCGCGCGCGGCTGGAGCAAGAACTTTATGAATTTTTTAAATTTATTTAGTTAACTTACGTCTAATCTCCCATTCCAGCTTCATATTGTACGCCTTCCTTGTCAGTAAAAAATTGTTGTTGTTTATTTTTTTCTAATCGACGAATTGTTCTGGCCTCTTTTGTTGCTTTGGTAGGCGCGCGTCAGACTTTTGTCCTTTCGTCGGGCAGGCACATTATCTACAATAACTTTTGAACTATGGGGAATTTTTACAATCAGCTTACACAGAAATACGCCTAAGACTATAAGGAATAATAATCTGTATACAAAAAAAAATCGATTTTTTGAAAATTCTCGACGTATGTAAGGCCTTAATAACTTTTTAACAAACAATGAGGACGGACAAAACTTTTGGTATGTTACTCAGGGGGGAATTCTTAACAACACATGTGAAGGACAAGATGATTGGGACGGGCTGCTATAAGGAAAATACCTATATGAATTATTAACTTTATTTGTTAATAACTTTTTAATAAATAACGACCCCCAATTGTGTCAGAGGAAAAAGTTGTTCAGAAAGGGTCTCCAGACAACATATATTAAAGGCAAGTCAATCGGAAGTGGGTCCCCTTTGCTCCATATTTACCAAGTTTTTAATTAATCAGAAATTCCGTACGTACTTCTCTAGGTATTCTGATTCGGATTACGAGGAAGGCGCACATGTACCACGTGACACGTGAGTGCGAGAGAGATAGCTGAAAATTCTTATCGGTACTTTCTCCAAAACTGGACAACCTATTGCGATGAAAAAAGCTTAGCCACTTTTTGCCACCATACTCCAGTGGCTAAGCTTATTTCATCCAAATCGGTTGTGTCATTTCGAAGAAAGTACATTTCGCGTTTTCGAAGTGATAGCCGCGTGTGATACATCCCCTTAAGGAGAATTATTTATTTTGTTCTAGGTCAAAAATTGTGGTTACCAAATGCCGCGGAGCGCCTAAAAAAAAAGATGCCATCAGCAATTAGCCGTAGTCGGCCATTTTGTATAGCAAAAAAAATATTTTTTATTAGCTTGATATCTATACTAAATCGATGTGTAATTAGTTTTACGAACACATCACTTTTACATACAAAAAAAAAATTGTTAAATGTGCACATGATTTTATATCCTCTGCCGTGGCCAAACCACTGAAGGTGAAGTTTTTTTAATGGCCAGCAATAGTTTTGAGCCGGCGGTTAGTTACGATTTCATTTTATACTTTGTTCGACAACAACTAATTTCTAATTTTACTTCTCTGACTCACCTTACCTACTGAAGGTATTATCGGTACTAAATACTTACTTTTTGAACTTCCGGGACTGACCACCGGCCATCGGCGGCTTGTTCTCGTACATAGTTGTTGTTTCGTTGTCGATCTCGTTACCGGGACAATAAGTACCGATTCTCACGTGACTGTAAGCCGCGCGTAATTGAACACCGTCGAGCGGACGAAAATGTCGCCTTTCGGTGGAGGAAACACGAACTACCTCGATTTTTGGACGTACATCCATAATCTTACACCATATAAACAAGGCGTTAGAGAAATCCGTTGAATTTTATTTTTTGGCACATGCCGCCAGAGGGCGATAGGCAAAAGGAGAAGAAGAAGAAGTCAATTTTATCTTCTGACGATTGTTCGATCAGATTCATTAAAATATTCGAGAAAAATCGACAGAACAATCTAAATTGTGACACCCCTTTTCCCAGTCCTACGTCACAAATCACACATTGTCGTAGACAAATTATCACGCACTTTAGCCGTATCGAATTTAACGATTCTTTTGAATTTGAATTGCCCGCGCTTTTTTATAACTGACAAAATTTTGTTGGTTATAAAAACCGTATTAACAATTTCACACCCCTTTTCTCCGAACTACGTCACAACTCCCTTTTTTTCGTACAAAAATTATCACGCACTTTAGCCGTTTCGAGCTTAACGACTTTTAGGGCATTTATTTAATTCAAATTTCCCGCGCTTTTTTATAACCAACAAAATTTTGTTAAAGTACAAAAAAAAAAACGTAGAAGCAAAAGTATCGCGACATGTATCACGGGAGGACAAAAATACACTGTTTGCGAGTAATCGAACTACTTTGGAGGAGCGCTATCAACAAAGAGAGAGGAAGAGATCATTCTCACACGGCGGGGGGGTTCGAAGATAAACTGCCCACTGGTATATCGCGCGTCGTCGAGTCTACTGCACACATCGATGACTTTTTAGAGCGGCAAAGGGAATAAAAATAACAATTAACCACTACACAACCCCATTATCGTGACCGTGTGTAAAAATGTGGTGTTACGCTTAGGCGAGCATTGCGAGCTCAAGAGACCACCTTTATTGTTTTTTTTTTATATCAAGCTTTATAATATACAGCGCGATCTATAGAATCTACAGCATATTTTACTACAAAATTGATGTACACACTGTAGAGATATATTTTAAAAAACATGCTACAACTAAACACTATGGAAATTTAACAAGATTATTTGGCAAAAATGAGATAATTCAATTGTTTTTATAATTCGAATAAAAAAAATGAATAAAAACCACGAAAAATATTTTTTTAATGGGAAGCTCTACAGCGTCCATTTAATAATTTTTCGGAAAAATTAAACGAAAAAATGCATACATTCCAAACCCTTTAATCGATTTGCTTCAAACTCAACATAGAATCACTTATAGCTGTGATGAAATTGGGTTAAAAGTTTTAGGCTAATAGGTCAAAAATTGGGAATGCTAGCTTTAAAGAATTTTTCGGAAAAAAAAAACTTCTGAAATTTTCATGAAATCTTTTTTTTTTACAGATTTTTATTCTTTATTCTTTTAAGAATTAACAAAAAAAAATGTTTAAGAAAATTTTACTCCGTTACAAAGTTATAGCAATAAATGTGGGACTAACCGTGAATTCACGTTCTACCTACCATAAATTTTAAACGCGTTTCTCTCGAAACTATGTTCTTAGACAGTGTCAGCACGATAATTCAGTCAATTTTTTATATTTTTTAATTTTTTTTTATCTTGATTATTTTTTTGTCTGTAGTCTGACGAGAGGTTTTTTCAATTTTCTGGTTGGACAATTTTTTATAAATTATTAAACACTAATTTTTTTTTATTTCAGCTTTACACTAAAGTTTGAAATACGAGGTCCGTTCAAAAAGCATCGCGAATTTTCAATTTCTGCGGGCTACGTATATTCGATTTTCAATTTTTCTGCGGCGTTAGGTTGGTACTCATGTCCCTCACTTATGGGGGGGGGTTTAAAATTATTTTTTTGCATTTTTTTTATTTTTTTTCTGAATGAACAATATGTCGAGAATATTGTGTATAAATTTTAAGTCAATCGGAGTAAAACTAACGAAGTTACAGCGTTTCAAACGACCGGCCGTGATACGTGATACGTGAAAACTTTAAATCGATTTTCTCGAAAACGTCATTTTTTAAGTTTGTGAACATTAGAACTCAAAATCTACTGAACCGATCCTTTTGAAAATTTAAACATTACTTCTTCACATAAATCAACAGGTAATCAGGAGAAGTTTTTTTTTTTTTCAATTTTTTATTAACAAATTAAGCGCGATTTTTTTAGCTAAAATTGCGTTGTTCACTTCCAAGTGCTGCAAAAAATAGAAAAAAAAAAAAAACACTTCCTGATTACCTCGAGAAATACATCACCTTTAAAATGCATATCAATTTTTTTGTTTCGGATGATCCGGTAACGAGTTATAATGTTCACCGCAAAACCACTTTTTTTCAAGGCGCCTCTGGAGATTCAACGTCACCGGCTTATTTATCAATATTTTTCATTGAACATTTTTTCTGAGATACTTCAATAGTTGTACAATAATATGTAATTCTATTTAATAAAATTATATTACTCATGTCGCCGCAAAAAAATCATAAAAATATGCTTTCTTTCGCCTTTAAAACCCTACCCCTCCCTTATGCTGAAAAAATCGGCCATTTTGAATGTTTAGTTAATTGTTGACAGCTGTTTTGGCTTGTCTTCGATTTTTGCCTATTTCAAAAAAGCAGCTTCCATTGCGATGATCGAGCTTTGATTACCACGTCATAACCATAAACCCATGATTCGTCACCAGTTATGACCCTCTGGAGTAAATTTGGGTCGTCGCGGACCGAGTCCAACAGCTCCTTAGCAATGTTAACGCGACACTGTTTTTGTTCGAAATTGAGCAATTTTGGCACGAATTACGCGGCGATCCGTCTCATGCCCAAATCATTGGTAAAAATCGAATAGCACGAGCCAATCGATATGTTTAGTACCGCAGCAACTTTTCTAACGGTGATCCGACGATTGGCCAATATTATTTTCTTCGCTTCATCAATGTTTTCGTCTGTTGTTGATGTGCTCGGGCGTCCGGAACGCATTTCGTTGTTCGCATCTTCTCGGCCATCTGAGAACATTTTGTACCACCGATAAACGTTGCTTTGGTCCAAGGTAGCTTCACCATATGTCACAGTCAACATTCGGAATGCGTCCGCGCACTTAATTTTGTTTTTCACACAAAATTTCATACGGATTCTTTGATCCATTTTTTGGAATAGGCAAAAATCGAAGACAAGCCAAAACACGTCTAACCAAAACAGCTGTCAACAATTAACTAAACATTCAAAATGGTCGATTTTTTCAGCATAAGTGAGGGACACGAGTGCCAACCTAACGCCACAAAAAAATCGAAAATCGAATATACGTAGCCCGCGGAAACTCAAAGTTCGCGATACTTTTTGAACAGACCTCGTAGAATCACTTATAGCTATGATGAAATTGGGTTAACAGTTTTAGGCTAATAGGTCAAAAATTGGGAATGCTGGCTTTAAAGAATTTTTCGGAAAAAAACCTCCTTTAAGGGCTCACATACCTCTGAAATTTTCCTAAAATCTTTTTTTTTCCAGACTTGTATTCTTTATTCTTTTAAGAAAAAAAAAAAACTTTTAAGAAAATTTTACTCCGTTACAAAGTTATAGCAATAAATAGAGGACTAACCGTGAGTTCACGTTCTACCTACCAGAAATTTTAAACGCGTTTTTCTCGAAACTATGTTCTTAGACAGTGTCAGCACGATAATTCAATCAATTTTTTATATATTTTAACTTTTTTTTTTTAAATCTTGATAATTATTTTCTCTATAGTCTGACGAGAGGTTTTTTTAATTTTCTGGTTGGACAATTTTTTATAAAATATTGGTCACTAATTTTTTTTTTTAGTTTTACACTAACTTTTGAAATACTGTAATTTCTTTATTTTTTGGGGGAAAAAAATCCCTCCGTCAGACTATTGCTACTACATTATTTTACCGGATTCTTTTTTATTTTTGAAAATTGGATAATTTTTTGTGAAGTTATGATCTCGACAAGGAGGCGCCACGGTTTTCATCAGTAGTCCATTTATTCCCGGAAAAAAAATAATATTAATATTGTTTTTTTTTAATAAAATTTTTTTTTTTCTTATAGTTGATCAGTTAATAGGAAATGTGAAATAAACAATTTAATTTAATTTTCATCATATAACATTTATAATAATTTTTCAAATTTGCTCGGTTTTCAGCGCGCGCTTCGCGGTATGTGAGCCTTTAAGGTCTACTACCTTAAAGGCTTTTTCTGGTAACTTAAGCCGATTTTCATGTCTTTTTTGGAGGACGTTTTTTTGTAGGAAAATAAAAATGAATCGTTTTGGATATTTAGGATGTTTTTATTAACATATTAAAGATACAAAAAAAAATTTTTTTGATAAAATTTATTACTTTATTATTATTATCATTATTATTGATCGAAGTTGGCACCTCGAAAAAAAAAGGGCGTGGGTGGCCCCGGTGATTTTGGCTCTTGATGTTATCTGAAATAAAAAATTCTTGATAATTCTTAATCTATAGACACGTCATTCTGGTCGAAACTACTAAAGTTAAATTTCTTTTTATTTTACAACCCCTTCTTTGCTAAAATAAAAGGACTTTTTTTTCCAAAGTCCGCCATTGATGAAATTTAACTTCAGTAGTTCCGACCAGAATAACATGTCTATAGATTAAGAATTATCAAGAATTTTTTATTTCAGATAACATCAAGAGCCAAAATCACCGGGGCCACCCACGCGCTTTTTTTTCGAGGTGCCAACTTCGATCAATAATAATAATAATAATAATAAAATATTATATTTTTTCAAAAAAATTTTCTTTTGTATCTTTAATATGTAAATAAAAACATCCTAAATATCCAAAACGATTCATTTTTATTTTCCTACAAAAAAACGCCCTCCAAAAAAGACATGAAAATCGGCTTAAGTTACCAGACTACTACCTTAATGTGCGAAGGAATAGTCCAATCTGAATGAAATTTGCACGGAAGATGAGTCAGTGGTAGTTTCGATTGGCCGCAATACCCGAGCCCAATCGGTTTAGTCGTTTCAAAGTTACAGACGTTTGAACAGAGCCTTACACTCACGAGCACACATACAGCAGGACATTTCTTTGTAAGGTTATTTTTATGACTATGTTAAGTCCCTTTTCGCAGAATAATCTCGTCGATATTTCTTCTTCACATCGCGTCGCTTCGTAAAATGAATAACAATAATAAAGGTGGCCGCGAGAGACTTTGGGTGCGCGAGACTTCCGGTACAGTTGAGGAGTTTTTACTTGATACTAAATACCGGACAATTATATCTTATTAGTCATCAGGTTTTATCGTTTCCAGAGCATGAGATATAGATTTTAACGATGTACACTCACTGATACAGATATCCACGAGCACGTAAAAGAAGAAAAAACGATATATATACGTTATACATACATATATTTGTCGAACAAAATGACGACTCATTCATGGAATTTTAAACTACTTGCGGACAGTAACGCACGTACTTTCGTACATATACGTTACTCAATCTTCCCACACACGGATTCTTCGACTCGGCGAGTATATCTCGTTACGGCGTAATTAAGGTGGCTACTAATAAAGTAAGCCTTGAAGTCGCGCACAGCGCACTAGTTAAACGAGTATTGAAACTTTAAAAAATCGTTCTTTTTCCCAAACGTTTGACCGACATTTTTGTAGAAAAAAAATGAATAAAAATTGTCACTTTAGAAATTGCTAAAAATCTTGAATTTTCAAATTATTCGTTATTAAGGGAATTGCCCACGCGATATTTTTAAGGCCTCACAAACCCCTGAAATTGTTGAAAAATCGATTTTTTTTACACATTTTTATTCTTTGTACTTTTAAGAAAAAAAAAAAAAAAACCTTTAAGAAAATTCCACTCCGTTACTAAGTTATAGCAATAAATGTGACCCCGGACATCGAGTTGGGTCGTTGTACCTACCAGAAACTTTAAACGCATTTTTCTCGAGACCATGTTTTTTGACAGTGTCAGCACGATAATTCAGTCAATTTTTAATTTTCTTTAACTTCTCTTTTTTTTTTAGTCTTGATAATTATTTTCTCTATAGTCTGACGAGAGGTTTTTTTAATTATTCGGTTGGACAATTTTTTATAAATTATTAAACTAATTTTTTTTTTCAAATCCCATACTAAAGTTTGAAGTACTGTAATTTCTTTATTTTTGAAAAAAAGAAGAATTCCCTCCGTCAGACTATTACTACTACGTTATTTTACTAGATTCCTTTTTATTTTTGAACATTGGATAATTTTTGTTGAAGCTACAATGTCGACAAGCAGGCGCCATTGTTTTCATCAGTAGTCCATTTATACCCGTAAAAAATTATGTTAAGGGCTTTTTGGGAATTTTTTTTCAGAAAAATTACAGAATAAATCGAGATTGCAAAATAAGATGTTTATCATACATATCAGTGACTGTATACAATAATTTTTTTGAAGCGATAAATTTCAAAATGGCGGCTGTGCAGCGGTTTTTGCGACGACGTCTCCGTTTTTGTTGGCCGGAAACATAACTCGGACAATTTTCAACCGATTCACATGAAATTTCGAATATATCTTTAAAAATACATTGTCTATGGAAGTGTGTAGGGTTTTTTTCGATATATTGATTTTTGGCCAAATGGCGCACTTCTAAAGTGAAAAGTAAAAAATGTGCTTGAAAAAAAACGTTAGAAAATTGTTAATAACAAATGAACTATGAAATAAAAATAAAAAAATCCTACGCACTTCCATAGACAATATGTTTTTAAAGATACCTTCAAAATTTCAAATGAATCGGTTGAAAATTGTCCGAGTTATGTTTCCGGTCAACAAAAACGGCGAAGTCGTCGCAAAAACGCTGCACAGCCGCCATTTTGAAATTAATCGCTTCAAGAAAATTATTGTATCGGTCACTGATATGTATGATAAACACCCATTTTATAATCTCGATTTATTTTGTAGTTTTTCTGAAAAAAAAAAAAAAAAAAAAAATCCCCAAAAAGCCTATTTTTTCGGCCTCTAGAGTGGCCTAACCCGTTAAGGTAGTATTCTGGTAACTTAAGCCGATTTTCATGTCTTTTTTGAAGGGCGTTTTTTGTAGGAAAATAAAAATGAATCGTTTTCGATATTTAGGATGTTTTTATTTACATATTAAAGATGCAAAAAAAAAATTTTTTGATAAAATTTAATAGTTTTTTTTTAATAGCGTGGGTGGCCCCGGTGATTTTGGCTCTTGATGTTATCTGAAATCAAAAATTCTTGATAATTCTTAATCTATAGACATGTCATTCTGGTCGGAACTACTAAAGTTAAATTTCTTCTTATTTTACAACCCCTTCTTTGCTAAAATAAAAGGACTTTTTTTCCAAAGTCCGCCATTTTGTTATTTATCCATGAAATTTAACTTCAGTAGTTCCGACTAGAATGACATGTCTATAGATTAAGAATTATCAAGAATTTTTTATTTCAGATAACATCAAGAGCCAAAATCACCGGGGCCACCCACGCACTTTTTTTTCGAGGTGCCAACTTCGATCAATAATAATAATAATAATAATAATAAACTATTAAATTTTTTCAAACAAATTTTTTTTTGTATCTTTAATATATATATAAAAACATCCTAAATATCCAAAACGATTCATTTTTATTTTCCTACAAAAAAACGCCCTCCAAAAAAGACATGTAAATTGGCTTAAGTTACCAGACTACTACCTTAATAGAGAAAGAAAAAAATTTTCAATTTGTTTTCTTATAATTGAAAAGTTAATGAAAAATGTAGAATCAACAATTTAATTTTTTTTTCACCGTATAACCTTGATAATAATTTTCCAAATTTATTAGGTTTTGAGCGCGCGCAGCGGTATGTGAGTCCTCAAGGAATTTGCTGCGCGATCTTTTTAAACTGAAAAAAAAAAAAAAGAACGGTATCTAATTACTGACTTTCAAAAAATTCCAAAAACGACCTTCCCGAAATTTTACACTCTAATCGACTGAGTTCAAAAATCGAAAAGGCAAAACCCAACATTATCGAATTATTTCGTGATAAAAACAGTAGTAAACATCGACCGAAAAAGACCACGTGGATTTTCGTGCGTTAAAAAAACGAGAAAGCCATAAAAAAAATAAAAATAAAGGAAAATATCACAAAACTGGAAATGGATTTGTATTCATTAAAAAAATATTCAAAAGCACCACACCCTTAAATCACACTCCGCGATCATAACATTCGCGAAACAAACGAGCCTTCAAGTTCTTTTTCGTTAAAAGCGAAATTTCCGTCGAAAAACGAAAAAAAAAAAAAGAAGAATAAAAACTTAAGAAATGTACGAACTCAAAGATTCTCACAGAATTCGATTTTAACAGTAAAAACAAACAAATGAACAACAAACAATTTGAACGAGAAAAACGACCGAACGCGTAATATCAAAATAATAAAAACGAACGTAATGTTCCTCGTGATTTTGCCGCGAGACTGACCAAAAGTTAGCGCGATAAAAAAAATGTTGCTATACTTAGTACGGTTTGGCACGCGACTGTAACCCCGATCTATTTATAAATTTCAGACCTCTACGTGTGGCGCATAGATACAATTTTTATTTTATTCTATTATATTATTTTTAAGGCGCGTCTACGCCCAGGCGCGTGTCCGTCTACCTCGAGCTCGTCGCAACAACAAACCGTGTCGTCTTCGCGTAAACGTATCTACCCCACTCCTTCGCCGTACACTTTCCGCCCCTTCAGCCCCGCGCAACGAACCGGCCGTCGGAACGAAGAGATTGACCGTTAGAGACGTACGAAAAGAGAAATTTGACCGCGTGATGAAAACAAAGACCTTTCGTTTACAAGCCCCATCTTTCAGCTGGTCTATCTCGTCCGTACTAGCAAAAAATGCGTAGAAGTGGGGGGCGCGGTCGTGCACTGACTGTGAACAGTGTGAACTGAGCTTAAGGACGTCCGTAGATTGATTTCTAGCAAACAAAAGGGCTTAACTCTCGAACCTTTGTGGTTGGAGTTAGGCCTTCAATGTTAAGCTCCTATTAAGGAAGTTCGAGCGAATCTTGTGTAAAACGAATTTTTCAAGTTTAAGATTTGAAACTTAGCATACATATAGAGGAATATTTTATTGATGTATTCTCAAAATTTCAAAACGATCTACCGTTTAGTTTATTAGAAAAATAGTTTTGAATATGACTTTTTTAAAGTTCTTATACACAGACTCTTATGGCTGACAAGCTACCGTCATGACTTTTTCTATTATTTTCTATATTATTTTCCAAAGTTTAAAGATTAAAAAATCACATGCAGAAAGTTGAATACTTTAAAAATATTATAACATTTTAACAATATACTATCACCGTTGTAATTATTTAAGTAATTGAAGTTAAACTTTACTTCTTCGATCTCGTTTATCGACAGTGATACATATTACTGAAAGTTTGGCAACGTCGCGGAAGCAGCTGAGAGAAAAGAAAAAAATATATGTTTATGTTTCAGAAGTTAGAAAAATTTTAGTTCTTGAACAAATAAATAATATATTTGAAATCGCTAATTAATAAAACTTGTTCAGTGTACTAAAATATTTATTGATTCTATGAAATTTATATATAAAATAATAAATATATTCTAATCGGTCATTGCTCACTGAAAATCATAAGTTTTTAATAATATTATAATATTAATTATTGAAAATTACCATGGGTGGTAAGATATATTTGAATATAAAAATCCATTCATTCGGTTTAACAAATTTATTATTATTAGAAAATGTAACTCAATAACGTCGTGATATAAATATGAAATAACTATCCTAAGAATCTGAAAGGTAAAAAATAAAAAAATGGAAAGTAAAAAATAAAAATCTGAAAATCTATATTAAATTATGAACTGTTTGATATAATTGACTCTATTTTATTACATAGATTATCTATGATTTGAAATTTTGTAAGCAGCTTTCATTAGCGAGAATTTCAATTGTGGCACCAACTTTTTTTTCATGTCGTTTGAAAACTGTGGAGTATATTACTGGAACTTCCGCTGCTGTTAAAATTTTATTTAAATGAGTACTTCCAATGCCACTCTCAATAACACCTTGTAGGAAAAAATAGTCTTGTTAAAATATAATTTAAAAACTGAGATCATTACAATGTCTTGTCTCAAAATAATCACTTATCCACACCATTTACAATCTTAGAGTTGACAGTGTAGGTTGGTCTGGTTAACGAATTTTTTTCAGTTGATGATGTATTCACTTGAAATATTCCATTACAAGTCGTGCATTTTACCTGGAATACACTCGCTAACCCATTTCTTGATTCTCTGACTGCATTTCCCAATGACAAGGGTTTATCACAAGAATGACACCACAAATCTTTATTCAATATATTTATGTCGACTAATCGACGTCCAGCTAATTCTGAAAGGCATACCAAATATTTAATCAAATATTTTCAACTAAAAATTTTATATGATGATTATTACAAAACTATAATAATCTACATCAATATAGTAACATGGTTATAACCTCAAATTAAAAAATAACATATTAATAATTACCTATGAAGTTGGAATTTTCTTTATCGTCTTTTCGAGCTTTATTGCTTTTTATAACGTTATTTTTCCATTTCACCATATTTTTTTTACACAATTTACCTTTATATCTGCAGCGTTTCATGTTTACCAAATGTCACATGCATATACACATACGCCGTTATATAAAAATACAACAGCGCGCTGTTGCTACATCTTTTTATCGAACCATATGAGTCCAAATTAACGAAGTCATTTCATTACTTTCTTCATTAAATAAGTAACAATTATCAATTTATTAACTTGTTATATTATTCTAAATTAAAATAATAAATTTTTGTTAATATTTGAAGAATTAAATAAGCAAAAAAATTCAAACACTGCTTTGACTCATTAGTTTCGCTTGAACTTCCTTAAGCTCATTCGCGGCAATCTAGCCAGTGTGAACTGAGCCTAAAGCATCTGTGCATTGATTTCCGACAAACAAAAGGGCTTAACTGATGGAAAATGAACACTTTTGTCAATGAGATCGAACTGCCTCAGGTTGGCGACTGCGCCGGTGCTGACGAAATAATGGACAGGAGTGGGGGGAAAAGCTCTCGGAACTGTAGAAGTTTGTTAAGGTCGTTCACAACGAATTCTCCAGTCTAAGAGCGTCTGTACATCGATTCCTGGTAGACTGAAGGGTTTTTGGCTCAAGTACCTTTCTGTGGTTAAGCTTTGACGATTAAACTTCTATTAAGCTCGTTCAGAGCGACCTAGCCAGACTGAACTTAGCCTAAGGCGAAATAATAAGAGTGGGAGAGGGGGGAAGCTCCCGGAACGGTAAATACCCATTCTCATTCGCACCGAATTTCCCCCTTTTTCATTGTCCTTCGCGTGACGCCATTTTGATCTTTAGCCATTGAGACGATCCTCGTCATGCGCCGTTCAAATGCTTTTAGGGACACCGAACCAGTGAAAAGGCTCGCATAAAAGCCTCACTTCAGACCGCACATGGAGTTTTCTTCTTTCTTTCATGAGAAATTAATATTTACAGGATTCGGAGTGACTGGGGGAACTCTGTGAACATAGATCGACGTATTTTGAGGCTAATGTAAACATTTCAGGACACGATAAATTTAACGAACGCTTTCGGAAGATTTCAACGAAAATTCAAAACATGGAGTATTTTTGAAAAAAAAAAAAAATGCGTTTTTAAATTTGTTATTTTAAGACGTTTCAATGTTAACATTTTATTGGATGAAAATTGAATTAACAAAAAAATACGGTAATTTCAAACTGTCGTAGAACTGGTTATCTAATTTTGTTTCCTTTCTGAAAATTGTCTTTTTCAATATATCAGCAATTTAGACGATATTAAAAATTCAAAATAAGAAATAAAATTCTTTAAAATATGTTTTAAATCATTTTCTCAAATTTTCGATTTCAATGTTTTTTGTTAACGATTTTTTCAAAGCGAGGTACTTACCACGTGTCAATTTGTCTTGTCGAGAAAATACGATGAAAGGATCCGGAAAATCTTGTATGGTGACGAATTTTCTTTCAGTTAAAAAAAAAAACTTTTATCGCGAATTTAGTGGATTCTTCTTTTTGCTCCCTCTCGTCTTTCTTTTTTTCTCCGGAACTATGGGAAAGGATTAAACAATACGAGTTATGCAAAGTTTTGAAATTTGAAATCAATTTTCACACAAACATTAGATTGTGATTGAAGGAAAAAGACGCTTGTACCGGAATCCAAAACTTCGTTGACTCTGTGCTATTTTTCTCCTCTCGCAGCTTTCGTCGATTTTGCTAACAAATCGGTTTCAATGAAAAATCACTAAGCAATTTTACAGGTTTGGGAGATAGTTCAATAAATAATCCAGTACAGATTACATCGAGAAAAATCATTTTATTCAATTCAAATAAAATTTATTTGAATTTAACGAATATTTGCATTATTCTTATGCGAAATAACTAACATTACTTTTCGCATAAAATTGAAACGAATGAATTGAAATTTCTTTTATGAATTTACGATAATCGACAATTCATTATAAAATCAATTTGTAATGATTTTTCATGTTTAACATAGAAATTCATTAATTTTAATTACTTTAAGTTACTGACTCAATTTTCTAAAAAAAGAAAAAAAAAACATGTTTACTCAAAAAAAAAAAAAAAAATACTCAAATAAAATAAAAATGACTTTTCTCGTTGAAAGCTTCGACGAAACGTGTAAATTCCAATTTTTTTTTATTAAAAAAAAAATTACTCCTGTACACGGTACGGCAGGATGTTTCGAAATCTCGTGACTTCCGGTTCTCGCCTATTCTGGTAAAATTATTACGTATTAATGACGGTCGTAATTTTGAACAAGTTTGCGGAAAAAGACGAATGAATTTTTCCCGCGAATAAGTCAAGTTCAAAATTACAACGGACAATCTCAAAAATGTTGAACGTGCGAATTCAAAAATCGTCGCGACATCCGGTACTTCGTGGAGGCTTGTCGCTCGATCGAAGGAGGGGACGCCACGCTCCGGGGTTCACAGCGCCTGAAACAGATAATCGCCACGAGCGTCTTCCAAACTTACCGCCAAGTGCCTTTATCCGCACTCGAATCACGTCGAATCGTCGTGAACGAAACAAAAAGTCTAAAAGAGTGAGAATCCCCGAGGAATTGTTATTATTTTCCGTCACGAGAAACTTCTAAACTGCACCGGACATGAGAATTCACTTCTTTCGTTTTTATCACCAATGGACGATCTCTTTCGTAACAAACTTCACGCTATAAACCGGTCAGCAGTGGTCTCGCCAACATTTTTCCCGCGCATTTATTCAAATAGTACGAAAAAAAAAAATAAAACAAAACGTAATAAACGGATAATAAAATAACGAGAAAAAAAAAGAACGAACACGAGTCGATACGGTGACTCCACAGATGCACAAGAGATCGTAACAAAAAAAAAATAATAAATAAATAAATAACAACAACAACCAGGAACCGTACCACGAAATGTCGAACGATTCTTTTCAGAAATTCATTTTTCAAAACAAACTAATCCTCTCGAACTTATTCACGAGTATCGAACTCACAGCACCATTTCGTTTTTTCTTTTTGCAACTCACAGCCAACTTCACTCGATCTGAAGAACAAACAAACGAACGAACGAACGAACGAACAAACGATAAACCAACAACGTAAACGTAACGGGGAACTTGACTCTTAAAAAAAAAAAAAAAAAAACAATTCGAGCGAATTCGTAACGCGTTTTTCTCCCGCCTAAATCACAAATCACGCATGCGGTTTGTTTCTTTCGGTACCTCACTTATCAACCATTTGGGAAAAATCTTGCCGACCATTTCGTTTCTTTCCATTTAGACGGGTTTTTTTTTTTTTGTTGGACGAGTGAAAATTAAACACATTTGATTTTTTTTTTGGTCTGCATATGTCGCATCTATTTCTCATTTCTTTTCTTTTTTCCAATCAGACACCTGCGCTGTTATACACTTGATCCACTGGCACCTTGATTCGCCGACGGGGGTAGATCGAAGAAAAAAAAAAAAAAAAACCCTTTCAATTTGAAAAGAACATTTTTTTTCTCCATCCCACGAAATTGGATTGGGAATTTATTTTTTTTTGTTTGGTTTCTCGAACTTTAAACGCACCGACGTTGGGACCAAAAAAAAAACCCCCCGATCTTACACCCGTTGACGAAGAACACCGACACTTTTTTAATACATCACTGTACACATTTTTTTTTCTTTCAGGATATTTTGCTTTTTTTTTTAAACATAATTCACACAGCGTCCGCACTTGAGCCACCAGGTCCATGAGGGCGGGGGGGTGGATGGATGGGATAAATTTTGTAAATCGTTCACGAGCATGAAAAAAAAAAAAAACTTTTTTCAATTTCTGCTTTTTCTCTGTCCAGCTCCTTCAAAAATTCGTGTTTTTTCTTTCTCTTCCCTTTCTCTCCCGCTGGTTTTCTTTCACCTCTCGGGTAAAAACGAACCTAGTTCACTAGTCACTTAACTTTTATGCTAGAAAAAAAAGGACGAAAAAAAAAAAAAAAAAAATGAAACTAGTTCACTAGTCACGTAACTTTGAGAAAAAAAAATAGAATTTTCCTTGTGGAAAATTTGTTCGCCACCCCACGAATTTTTGTCGTTTTCTCGCACTGTCTCTCTCTCTCTCTCTCCCGGACACCAGGGCACAGTTTCTCATACTTGTTTTTTTGTTTTTGCGTTTTTCACTCTGAAAACTTTGCTTAACCAACAACAAAATTATTTCACAATTTGTTTTCCTTCGTTCTTACGACACAAGCACTTAATTTTTAAATTTTTACGTCACACGAGAATCTAGATAGTGTGTGTGTGTGTGTGTGTGTGTGTGTGTGTGTGTGTGTGTGTGTGTGTGTGTGTGTGTGTGTGTGCGTGCGCGTACGCGCGTGTGTTTATATATATATGTGTTTGTTTGTTTGTATATATATAAATAAATGAATAATACAAAGTTAAATCCAAATTAATTAAATCTAGGTGTTTTTTTGTTTTTTTTTCTTCCTCTTATGGTATTTAACAACGACGCCGTGATGCCTTAATTTTCACTACCAGGTCTTTCACATTTTTATTTTATTTTTCATTGATCGTTTTCCCGACACAAGTCGGTGTTTTTTTTCTTCGTATGAAGTCGGTTTGTCGGTTTCTCACTTTGTTTTTTTTTCTCCCTCCTTCGTTCTATTTCTTTTTGCTAAACAAAATTTTTTTTTCACTTTCCCCGGCAATATTGTGACTTTTTCTTTTATCTTTACGCTTTTTTTTTTAATAGCTTTTATATATATTTATTAGACTGTGTCATTATTAACAACTTCTTTTCTTCTTTTCTAACAGATTGTATACTCTCAAAATGGGAAAAAAAAGAAGCTTGTCAAAGTTTTAGCCCTTGATCTTAATATTTAGAGAACGCTCATCACGATTTCCTGTTTTCCATCTAAATAACATGGGCAATTTTTCTTTGTACCTGCAAAATTGATGAGCGACCTCTGAATATTAATATTAAGAGCTAAAATTGACACACTTCTTTTTTTTCCCTTTTTGAGAGTATACAATCTGTTAGGAAAGAGAAAAAAAAGGTTGCTCAAAAATGGCACACTCTAATATTTATCGTTTATCGTTTGTGACAATTTATGCTGTAAATCAGCGAGCATAAGAAGGAAAAAATTGACACCGTTAAAAAAAACACACACTAATTCGCCCTCGTCGACGTTAGAGATGGAAGACCAAGTGTCATCGCGATTAACGAGAGTTTGTCAAGACTTGTGTAAATTTTGGGAAATGAAAAAAAAAAAAAAAGTTTTTTTTTCATCGCCAAATTTTTGAATTTCGATCGTTCAACTACCACCACTGCTGGCGTCGTGATTCTGGCGAGAAAAAGTAAAAGGGAGACGGAGGCGAGTTGACGGCGAATTTGTAGTACGATTTTTGAAAATTATTATTTTTTTTAGTTCTAGTGTCGTAGGTAAAAATCATTTTTGGCACTTTTTCGAAATTTCATTGTTGCTTTTTTTTAACGCGTTAAAGTAACAACGTTTTCTAGTTATGTTGAAAATTTGAAATGAATCTGGTAAAATGTACTCTTGGAAAAATTAATTTTTATGGAAAACTCGTTTGTACGTGTTTTTTGAATTGAGAAAATTCATCAAGGACTAAATCACGCTTTTTTTCGTAAGCAAATATCTACATTTTTTAAGCATAAAATATATATCGCGAAAAAACAAACACGCAAATTGAAATTCAACGAGTATTACGATTTAAACGTAAAACATAGTTTTTTTTTTAATTGCTCAATCCTAGAATAAATCTCTCACTGCTGAAATTTTTCCCATACAGGAAAAAAAAAAAAAAAAAAAAAAGACAACACGCAATTTACACAAATTCCCAAAAATGCCTGCAAAAATAATTTTAACCATTCTCACGCGACTGAACTAGAAAAAATTGAACGCGTAAAAAAAAATGTCGCAAATGTGAAAGAACTGTGTACAAAAGATTGGTTCCACGTTATTTTCCTCCTTATTCATAATATGATGTAATTCAGGCTTTGTCTATCATTATTAATCAGCCAAAAATGAGATTTGAGGCTTTTTTTTTATCTCGTACGAAGACATAGTTTAACAACCACCAGTCTCGATCCAGTGAATGATTACTTTTCATCTTGGAAATATTTCACTGTACGACTAGGAGGAAAAAAAAAATTGTTTCGCTGTATTAAATTTCACAGTATTGCTGAATTCCACGTCACGAATACAAAAATTCACTGTTCACCAGTAAAACTATGGAAATTCATGGAAATTCATAGAAATTCTACAAGTCTAAAAATTTCATGACGATTCTTATTGTTTATGACGTTGTTAGACTTTTTATCAGATGTTTAGTATTTTTATGGACATATTGCAATTTGTTGTGACATTTTTTAAAATCATTGGCGACATTATTAGAGTATTCGTGACACTTTTGGAATTTTTTAATGTTCCAAGCCATTTATAGATCCTTCGTGACATTAACAAAAATTGTCATGGCAATACAATATTTTTCATGACATTTTCGGCATTTTTTTTCTTCAAATTTTCAACTTCACAAATTTGATCTCTATACGTTAAAAAATGTCACAAAAAATCTAAAAGAAAAAAAAATCCCCGATTAAAGCCAATCATCTATCCAAAAAATCGTCAAATTCGTCTACCCCCTCCCGCTCCTCGTCAAAAAAATCCTTCAAACCCCCGTCGCGTCGAAACGCAAAAAAAATTCCCCAAAGCTCCGAGAAAGGAAAAAAAAAAGCAACGCGAGAGCCCGATAGCCAAAAGGTCATTTCCTGCCTGCGCCGAAAAAAAAGCGCCCCTCAAAAAAAAACCCCCGCTCTCCCTGCCGTCTAAGCGCTACCGCCCTTAACGACAACGATAACAAGATGATCCTCCTTGAGTCCCTCGTCGCTGAGACTGGGACAGGTGCGTTTGAGAAGTTCCGTGGAGAAAGCACACGGGGGAAAGGCATAAAGAACGCCAGTGCCCTCGGTATCTTTGTTCAACAATGAAATAACCCCGGCAGCCTCTTTTTGCTTCAAATAAGAGACCAAATTCCGTAGCGGTCTCGTCTGTACATTGGCATCGTCGTTGGTGATAGCGGCGCTCGAACCCGCTAGACCAAGGAAAATGGCGTGCGAGCTAGATGTTTGAATTCTCTTCGAGACATCGTCGAGTTTCGGTTGATCGAGTCTGAGCCGTTGTGTGATTCTCAGCATGTGTTTGCCCTCCTCGTCCTTCATCAGCGCCTCGATGATATCGGTATCGCCGTCGGTAAGATGAAATTTCGCCGGGAACAATGAATTTTTCAATATCAAAGCTCCCTGCCAAACGGCAATAGATTTTCTCGCGACTTCCGTGAGCGTTCTCGATGTCGAGAGCATTCCCGTCCTCGCCGTTTCGGAATCTGAGTCCGAATCCAAATGGGGTCGTCTACGCGGTGAACGGGAACGCGAACGATCGACACCGGGCTCGCGTGACATCGAGCGTCTCAAGCCGCGCGGCGGTTCGTACTCCATTTCTGGTGGTGGCCTTCTCGACGGCCATTCGGCCTCGTCGCGCGTATAACTACTCTCCTGATAACCACCGCGATAATTAGCCCCGGCGCCACCGCCGCGCGACGCTCCGCCGCGTCTGTCGTGCCACGTAGCGCCGGAACTACCCCGACCACGAAATCCTCCGCCGCCTCGCGGACCATAAGTAAATTCAGGTTCGGGAGGATAGCCGTCGTAAGGCGCCGCGTCGTAATCCATCGGCGCTGGTCTCTGACGGAATTCGCCGGCAGCGCCGTCCTCCGCCGGATATGGCCGTGGTTTAAAGCCAAAACCCGGTGTAACGTCCGCGAAATCCACTCTCAAACGTCTGTCAGGTCCGCCGAGCGGGAAACCTCGCATCTCTTTAACGGCAGCTTGGGCAGCGTCTATCGAATCGTACAATATGTAACCGTTACTGTCGCCTTTGATGTAATCGATTTTTTTTATCGCCCCGAATCTATCGAATTCACGCTCCAATTGCGGCACCGATGTCCACGGTCCAAGACCACCGACCCATATCCGCGTCGTTGGCGTTGCCTTTCCGTAACCGATTTTACATTGAAACTTGCCGATATACTGTCCGGACAGTTCGACCTTACAACGATGCGCCATGTCGAGCGTTTGGAAGCGCACGAAAGCGTAAGCGTTTCCGGTTCCCGGTGGAGGACGCTTTATATCGATGTCATCGACGATACCGTACTTACTGAAGATCCTACGTAATTCCTCCTCCGATATGTTTATCTCGAGATTACCGGCGAACAGGGTGCGCGTCGCCAATGGATCGTCCTCCGGCTGTACGTGATGAAGATAATTCGGAAATTTATCCTTTTTATTCTCAAGACGCTCGAAACCGTGAACCGGATGTCTTATCATCATGTGACGTGGTGGACCACCACCGTAATGATGCGGCGGTCCACCGCCACCGCCACCACCGCCGCCCGGATGATGAACGTGCGGCGGTCCGCCATGATGCATCGGCGGACGTACGAAATCGTGATGAGGCGGTGGTATCGCCTCGCGGCGTAATTCACGATGTGGCGGAAGACCAACGGGCGGCCCGTAAACACGCTCGTAACGTTCGATCGGTCGATGACGCTCGGCCGGTCCCGGTGATCTCGCGTAATAACGATCGTAATCGGGCGGCGTTATCGAGCGCGGACGACGATACGTTTCCGGCCTCTCGTAAACCGGCTCCACGAGCGCCACCTTGTCGTACAGTATTATACGTGGTTTCGCGTGTTTAGCGTCGCGCGCATCTTCAACGCTACGAAAACAAACGAACGCCACTCGCTCATCCAATTCGTGCGATATTCTTATTGAAAAATCGCCGAATTTCTTGTACTCCCGATACAGCGTGTCCTTGATTATTTCGTCGCTCGCTTTTGGATGTATCGACGAGACGCACAATACTTTGTAACTGTATGGTCGGTCGGGTGGTAATTCGCGCGATGCCGCACGCATGTAATCCTCGCGATGCGAGCCCGCCTCGACGTATCGCGCGTGCGACGATGCACGCGGTGGTAATGACGGACTACGAGCGCCTCTGCTCCGACGCCTCATTCTGTCCGGTGTTATCCTCTCGTCGCTCGACTCGTCGTATCTGAGGAATTCAAAAGTTTGTTCGGTTTTTTGTCGTTTAATTTAGGTTCTTGTAGATTTGGAATCTTTTTGGAATTGGGGAAGATTGCATTTATTTTGGTCATTTGACTGGGCGACGGTCAAATGACCACGAATGATCGAACAAAGAATAGCGGTCGTTTGATCATGAAACATTTGAAAATAATGTCTCAAGACTATCATTTTACCGACATCGCGGCGTCATTTGACGGTGAGACAAAATGGCGCTGATTTTCGATCAAAATATTGATATTTCGCATTTTTTTTCTTCTTTTAAATCGCTCTTAATGGCTCACATACCCCTGTAATTGTCAAAAAATCAATTTTTTTTCTTACAGATTTTTATTCTTTATACTTTTAAGAATTTTTCAAAAATAAAACTTTTAAGAAAATTCCACTCCGTTACAAAGTTATAGAAATAAATGTGACCGGACATCGGGACACACGTTGTAACTACCAGAAGCTTTAAACGCGTTATTCTCGAAACTATGTTTTTCTACAGTGTCAGCGCGATAACTCAGGCAATTTTTAATATTTTTTAACTTTTTTTTCTTTCAAATCTTCATAATTATTTTCTCTATTGTCTGACGAGAGGTTTTTTTTATTTTTTAATAAATGATTAAACACTAATTTTTTTTTTAAATTGCATACTAAAGTTTGTAATACTAGATTTTCTTCAGTGTCAGCGCGATAACTCAGTCAATTTTTAATATTTTTTAACTTTTTCTTTTTCAAATCTTGATAATTATTTTCTTATCTTCAATTTTTTATAAATTATTAAACGTCAATTTTTTTTTTAAATTGCATACTCAAGTTTGAAACACTGTAATTTCTTTATTGAAAAAGAAAAAAAAAAAAATCCCTCCGTTAGACTATTACTACTACATTATTTCACTAGAATAAAAAAAAAATTTTCAGCTTTGATAATTTTTGGTGACGTTATGATCTCGACAAGAAGGAGCCATGGTTTTCACCGGTAGTCCATTTATACCCGTAAATAATAATATTAATATTTAGAAAAAGAATCTTTTAAATTCTACTTCTTATAGTTGAACAGTTAATAAAAAAATGTGAAATGAACAGTTACATTTTTTTTTCACCCTATAACCTTTATAACAATTTGTCAAATTTACTCGGTTTTCAACGTGCGCAGTGGTATGTGAGCCCTTAAGGTAGAAGTCTGGTAACTTAAGCCGATTTGCATGTCTTTTTTGGAGGGCGTTTTTTTGTAGGAAAATAAAAATGAATTGTTTCGGATATTTAGGATGATTTTATTTACATATTAAAAATACAAAAAAAAAAAATTAAAAATTTTTTTTTTGTATTTTTAATATGTAACTAAAAACATCCTAAATATCCGAAACAATTCATTTTTATTTTCCTACAAAAAAACGCCCACCAAAAAAGACATGAAAATCGGCTTAATTTACCAGACTACTACCTTAATTCTATTATTTTAAGAAATTTTGAGCCAACGAGGGGTGAATTCCTTAAGGAGAGGCTAAAGACCTTCTCAGCATAGGGGTCGTGCGAGAACAAGGGTTTTTAGTCGCCCCTCAAAGTGGGACAATTAATAAGAATTTATCGACACAAAGCTACCTCACATGCTAGGGACTAGTAACGATTGAAAAATCGACTTTCACAGAGGATTAGTTTCGTGAGCGTCAAGGAAATTGTCAGGAAGCATAATTAAACTTCATCATTAACAGCGAAAACAATTCAGCCATCTACGGAATAGCCTTTAAGCTCAATAGTTCTAAACTCGATAATGCACAGCTACGATTTAACAAAAAGAAAAAAACTCAACGTGAAACATCCAAAGTGAATTAACAAACTGACAAGCTTGGCGCAATCGCCAATTGGAAAAAGACGTTGCGAGCAGTTTTTTAGAATTCAAACGGAACAAAAAGTATGAACATGCTCAGTGTATTCAGCGATAGTTGAAAAATAAATGGTTTTACAATGTATTATCGACAACACAGCGTTACTCATATATTTGTAATAAGATTAATGGATTAATAAATAAAGAAATTAAAAAAAAACAAACAAATTACATACAAATTTTATTTTTCATTGCAACAGTTACATGTAACAACAATTACAAGTGTAACGCACACTAATAACCCACATTTCTCATTTCCCAGTACCCCCTAACTCAACAAATCCACACACGCTTAAAAACCATTTCCGCCGGTAAAGAAGAACAAAAAAATGAAAAATGTGGTGACGTTATTTCGGCAAAGAAAGTTACAAAGTGCAACAACATAACATGCGCGTACACACACACACACGATTAATATATTCAGAGCTGACAGAGCCACGCTAAGCGGCGAACCTTGATAAAAGCAAAAAAAAAAGCGAAAAGAAACAAAATGGCCGACAATCGACGCGCTTCGATTTCGGAGTTTTGCGTCGGAGAATGGCAAAGGAAAACAAAAAAAAACAAGGAAAGTCGTTATTCATAATTTGCAATGCCGTGATGGGAAAATGAGAAGTTGAAAAATAAAAATAAACCGTACCGTCCCATGGAGGATCTCGTTCGCTTCACGCGAGGCGGTGGGGTGTCGCGACTCGAGCTTCGCTTCATGTGGTTACGGATCTTAACCGTGATCTTGTGCCGGTCGTCACGCGGAATCCCAATCATCAACGCTGTTTTTTTTTTCTAACTTTCAACGCTTCGAAATTAATTATAAAAATTAAAACGCGGTTTAAAGGTTTCGGGGGGGGAGGGGGGAGGGCGGTACTTTGTCGTTGTTTTTGCTCGTATTTCTTGTCAATCGTATTACATGGCCCGTGGCAGGCTTTGAGAACGAAAAAAAAAAAATGTCGCGCACGCACTTTGTCAGCAGGTCAATATAAGACTGAAACCAGCGATGACGGAGTCTTTCAAGGGACGCGCACGGGAACAGGAGCACCGAGAGCCCACAACTAACAAAATGGCGGATATACCGCGTCCCCCCCTAGAGCGCCGCGAAGGAACACCAGCGCCATCTTTAGACGCCGAAGCGCGCGGAGAGTGGGAAAAACTTCGGGAGTTTTCGAAAGTACTCGTAGAAGAGGGAAAATTTGAATTATTTCCTGCCGCTAGACGATAAATCATGTTACATTTAAATATATACGAGATTTTGTTTTCTCTTTCAATAACTTAAACAAACGACAATATTAAATAGGAAATTTTCAATTGTTAGGAAAAAATGCGCCGCTTATTATTACAATCAAAGCTCGTAAACAGGATGCAAAAGTGACATGTCGTCTTTCTCACGTAACCATCGGTCAACAAGTTCCTCTATAGAGTCACGTGTTTTCTGAAAACAATTAAGGTTTAATAGACAAAATGATATTATCTTATCGACAATAATTTACGGTGGAGTGTTGAATTTTTCGAAATAATAAATTTCACGCATTTATGGTTTCATGCCAAATAGACACAGCTTCAGAAGCTCTTGAATTTCGTTAATTATTATTATTATTTTTTATCATTTTACTAATCACAAAAGGAGGCCGCAAATTTGTTCAGATTTAATCCTTTAAAGTAATCGTACCTCGTTGAAATTTGTTTTTTCAACGGACATTCCTTGAAAAAGTTGTTCAACGTTGAGAGCCCATATTTGAAAGCCAGTACGCGCTAGCCACAAATTTTCGTTAATAGCACCAAGAAGAATATCATTTTTTTTCATTTTCGTTTTATCCCTCGTTGGCTTAACGAAAAACTTTTTCTCCACACTATCCATATCGATTGTCCATGGTACGCTGGTTCTTCGACTCAGGATATCATTTTTCGAGTGATTTTTCGAATTTTTCATATTCTCAAGCATCTTCACCAATCTCTCTTTATTTTTTTCGCTCGTCTCGTTATTTACGAATTTTCCTTGTTTTACCGATTTTTTCGACACGATACTCGTGTCGTTTTTCTTTAATTCGGAATTATCGGTGAGCGCGAGATCCCGATAATAACCACGTTCCTCGGGTGACAATTCTTTCCAACGTGACGTCAATGATTTTGCCACATCGACGAAATTTATACCAGGATTTGCGTCTATAACTAAAAAGGAAAAAAAATATATATTCAAAATTTCAAGAATGTACTCGATATTTTAATAATTGACCTGGATATTTTTTTACATGACCAAGATAAGCATTTCGGGCAAAATCTAATTCATTGACAAATAAAAAAAAACACGTCTTAGTTCTTGGAGTTCCCCGCCGATTAATATATTCTTCATAAACGGAAAATGAGAATTGCAAGGTGCGAATCTATGTTCAAAAATCTACGTACCTTGAGGTCTGATTTCTTTTGAAAATTTGAGAAATCCTTTGCAGCCCGTTGAACTGGAATCCGGCTCTGTTGTCTGATTCGCTATCGGATCGTTAGTAAAATTTCCGTATATTTGAACGTCCGTGCCGCCCTTAAATCGTAAATACAATTTTCAGACGAATCTTTATCAATATTAAAAAAAAATCATTGAGCGAGAACTCTGTGATTTTCAATTTGCCGAAAGAGACAAAACTTATGCCGTGAATTCTAAACGAGTGAAAATGATTAAAAGTGTAAATTTATTTTATAAAAAAATTAATTTAAAGTTTTCTGGTTATTTGTTAAACAATTTTTTCTTTCCACTCATAGAATGGATCTGAACAGCAGTTTATTCCCAATGATGCACAGAATTAAAAGAAAAGCAACAAAATTCAAACTGCGCTTACAAGACAAATAAAGAGGAGTTGAAGGAACTCTTATGTAGGAACTCCTGTACAACTTTTGACATGTTTTGTTGACTCGAACTTCTTAATTCTCAAAAATATTTCAGATTCTCATTGTACCACAAAGTACTACGATTCTGAAAGAACGCAATTTTTGCTGGAAATTTTATACACGACACATCCTTCAGAGCTCACATACCCCTGAAATTAAAAAAAAATCGATTTTTTTTACAGATTGTTATTCTTTATACTTTTAAGAGTTTTTCAAAAAAACACTTTTAAGAAAATTCCACCCCGTTACAAAGTTATAGCAATAAATGTGACTGGACATCGGGTTCGCGTTGTACATACCAGAAACTTTAAACGTGTTTTTCCCGAAACTATTTTTTTCGACTGTGTCAGCACGATAACTCAGTCGATTTTTAATATTTTTTAACTTTTTTTTTTAATCTTGATAATTATTTTCTCCATAGTCTGACGAGAGGTTTTTGTAATTTTTTGATTGGACAACTTTTTATAAATTATTAAACACTGATTTTTTTTTAAATTGCATACCAAAGTTTAAAATAATGGAATTTCTTTATTTAAAAAAAAAAAAAAAAAAACTCTCCGTCAGACGATTTCTAATACATTATTTTAATAGATTCTTTTCTATTTCTGCAGATTGGATAATTTTTGATGAAGTTATGATGTCGACAAGGAGGCGCCATGGTTTTCATCAGAACTCCATTTATACTAGTAAAAAAAAATGTTAATATTTTTTTTTTATTAACAAATTTTTCTTATAATTTAAAAATGTGAAATCAACAATTTAATTTTTTTTTCATCATATAACTTTTATAACAATTTTTCAAATTTACTCGGTTTTCAGCGCGCGCAGCGGTATTTGAGCCCTTAAGCAAAATTTTCGAAATAATTCTTACGCGGAGATTCGTCGACGATTGACCTTTGCTCCAGGCCTCCGTCGTAATCTTCGGTACCAACGGGACCATCGGAAGTTTTGCAATTTCTTGTGTATTAAAATCTTCGCCCAAATCGACAATTGGCAACTGGCTTATTCGATCCTCGATGTGACTTTTAGTGATTTTTCGCTTTTTAGACAACGGCTCCTCGGCCACATCACCAATACTCCGATCGTGATATTCCTCGCTCGTAAGATTGTGATATTCCGAGCTCTCGTCAATGTCAACAGTAATCTTTTCGGTCGACATGTTTTCACTGGGTCTCTCGACTATTTCGTAAAATTGTATCAACATTCGATCCAGAGTCTCGATTATCTTTGCCTTGATAAGGAAAAAAATTTATTGATATATTGGTTTAAACGAAAATTATGAAATTAGTGAATTAAGGGAGCAGGCTCCAGACTGCATTTCAATTTGGCGAAAAATACATATAGAAAATTCCAAAAGAGAGATTTTCGAAAATACTCCTCAATTCAAGTAAACAAATGTTGTGATTCGAATTTTTTTGAATTTCGAGGGCCATTTTTTTCTTCAATTTCTACAATTTTTGCAAAAATAAGACTACTCTAATTTTTTTGTATATTGATGTAAGTATTTTTTGACGCGACGCGAATATCATTTGGAACGATCTCTCATTGGGGACTTTTCCATAAGATTTGTTTTTCGTAAAATAAGAATAAAAAGTTTTCCAAATTTTTAGAGTGGTTCTTAATAATAAATAAATGATAATTATTATTGTTTTTTTTTTGTAATTCTGGAACATGCCTCATTCGTAAAAAGCACACTTGTTTTATTCGGTTCCAAATTAACGTCTAGCTCCGACGATGGAACTTCGAGACTCAAGAGAAAAGGCAATTTCTTCTTCGAAGGAATTTTATCACCAAAATGTTCGACCATTCGTTTGTTGATGATCTACGAAGGGAGAAAAAATACGTAATAATTGCGTCGACATATGAAATAATGAAAAAATTATTGTACATGAAAATGGAGTCAAGAAATATTGCGATAAAAAATAAAATTGGCACAATCCAATATTACCTTTTCGATTTCTTTGTAAAAAATTGGACGTTTATTGGCAAACAGCAGTTGTCCAATTTGGCAAATATCATTAAATTCCGTTGCGTCTTTTCGCGGTATTATTAATTTTATCGTTAATGCGAAAATCGTTTTATCAACAAATTCAATTTGTTTGATAATCTTATGTCCGAACAGACAAGACAGTGTCTCGATGGGTGTTTCGGTCGATGGTTTTGTCAAAATATTGGCGCCGTTAATTCGTAAATTAAAACGTATTTTTGGCTGACAAAATCCGTAAGAGCGAAAAAGTACTTTTACCTCGTCATTCGAACGTTTTGTATTTGTCATTATTTGCCGACGTACCGGCAGATCCTTGAACAAGGATTTTACCCTTACGGTCGTTCCTGCGAACGAAAAAATTAGTGAATTTTTCTTGCTACTGCAATTAATAGTGATAAAGCTCAAAAAATATTAATTGACGATTCAACAGAAAATTTCAAATATGTTTGGCTCAATAGCCTAAAACTCGAGAATGAAAAATCAAAGAAAAAACAAACCAACGGAATGATGACATATTTCGCGACTCTCGACGCTCCCTTGGTGATTAAAGTTATAAGATCTGGCTGCTTCGTCATCTCTTGTCTTTGTAATAACAGTGACGTCTGCGACGTTGCACAAAGAGCTCAGAGCTTCACCCCTAAAGCCGTACGACACAAGGGAATCTGTTTCATAAAATTGCCATTGTTTAAGGTGAAAATGATTTTCAGAGTATTTTTTGCCTAATTGTGGAATTATCAATGAAAAAAAAAGTATCCAGCGTTTACCCAAGTCGCAAAAGTCTGTAATTTTTGAGGTATACGACTGCAAAGCCATAAACGGTATGTCTGACTCTTTGATACCAGTCCCGTTGTCGCTTACCTCAATCAATGACGCACCGTTATCTACCTAAATGAGAAAATAAATTAAAAAGAAAGAAATTAAATTTCTCCATCGTAGGAAACTAAAATATAGAATTAACAAAAAATCTATAAAACTTACAAGTTTGACATCTACACTACTGGCTTCTGCATCTATAGAATTTTCAATTAATTCTTTCACCGCTGTGACAACGGATGTGATGACTTGTGCTGTTGTTAAACATTTAATTGTTTTTTCATCCAGTGCATTGATCGACATTTTTTTTTTCCTCTGAGAAAAACACGAGATGAATATTTGAAAAATATCTGGTGTTTACTTATTTTTGTTTAGGTCTGTCAGCTGTTTCAAAATCTTGCATATTTATACTGTAATACGACGAGCGATTGGTTAAAAAAGAAACGGTGAGTGGGGGAAAAACCAATCGGATGGAGTCTTGTCTATCCTCCCACTGACAAATGGGACAATTGAGCACGTTGCCTTAAGGACATGTAAAATACCGACTGACGGTAACAAAACTGTGAACAATAGTTTTATAAAGGCTTGTTGGGTTGTGTGGGCTAGACCGGAGGTGACGTAAGAATGATATAGTGCCATCTAGGGTTGGATGAGCCAAATTTTAAGGAAAACCACTAGTGTGACCACGGTCTCGTATACAAGACCGTGAGTCTTACACTATAATAAGCCCCGATTTCTATAGACCAGTCATTATATACATTCGGAAATGCAAGTGAACCGAGAAAGCTGATTTTTGGATATTGTGTGGGGGGGGGCTTAGAAAAGCTTAAGGCAGTTCTAACACAAATGAAGAAGTAATGCAAATTTAATGAGTTTTTGGGAAAACCTAGAAAAAGTACTGAAGAATACTTGTGCGAAATTTGAGACTGTTTCACCGTACCGTTTTCAAGATATCGTTTATCAAAAATTGCAAAATTTGCATACGAACGTATACCTATACCGTACGAAATGAGCACTTTCCGGATATTCAGTCACCAAAATGTACGAAGGAGTAATGAAAAATTCTTGAAATTTGGCACGAAAGTAGTTTAGTAGATGAAGAATAACATATAGTTTACAGTAAATTTTCGACCATACAGTAAAAAAGTATGGATTATTGAAAAAATATTGTTTTGAGGCTAGAAGAACTCGTGAGCATGACAACGTCGCTGCGCGACGTGGCTGCCCGCCTCACGCACCGCTCCTTCTATCCCCTCCTATTTCTTGTGTTAGAACTACCTTAACTTCAAATTGTCGATCAAGATTTCCTATGTGCGTTCTCCGCCATCTCGACAAAAGTGTTAAATATTGTTTTTTTTGCAATAACTCGGCTCTCCGTCGAGATACGAAAATTGCGATAGAACACTTTTTTGTTGCTTTTTTTACGCTCTACAATTTAGGTTATATACATTTTTCACCTACTGTTTATCGTTGTTGAGATATCGAACGAGAAAGTAAAAAATTCAGGTAGTGAAACTTGTTTTTTGCTGTTTTCTTTTTTCTTGTGATAGATATCGAAAAAATGTCTATTATCAAACTTTTAGAGCATGTTAATACCTGCGATGTTATTTAAAAAATTTTTTTTTTAGACAAAAATTACGATTTTTAGCGGCCGGTAAAGTCGGTAAGTCCGAGCGCATTTTCGATATCATAGCTCGCACGGTTGTATTCATATGTCATAACGGATTAACGGTTGCTGCGGGAGTTATTGAGGTACAATATAAATAAATAAACCAGGAAATTATAAATCACACACATGAAATTTATTATGCGAATACTTTTTTTTATGTTGTGAAAAATAACAACTAAAGGAGGTCCGTTTTTTATATTTATATTTTTCTTCGTTTCAATGGTCCTGGTTCAAAGTGTTTCACCTCGGAATAATCATCGAGTTCTGGAGATTCTTCAGCCACACGAGATGATGCATCGATAGTCGAATTATCATCATCATCATCGTTGTCGTCAAGCAGAATGTCAACTTTGGCGACGTTGGTGAATGTTTGCCCACTGCAATCGAGGCAAATAATGGAGCAAGGCATCCCTGCTATTCTGCACCCACAGGCAGCTCCACATTCCATATTGTAAATATTATAATAGTACTTTAGGGACGCTACTCTCGACCAACCGATTCACAGCTATGTATATATAGGTATATTAGGGTGGGTCAAATAATATGATTAATTTTTTTTTCCTCGATATAATGAAAAATGTATTGTTTGGCTTCTCAAAAAAAACCCTCTTCAAGTATGAGCCCTTCATATTTAAATGAAGAGGTCCCTCATCACGAATTTCCATTTCCCATTTAAATAACATGGAAACATTTTTTTTTTAACTTTGGAATTTTATTAGACTTAAACTGTTGATGTTAGAAGAGTCTTCTAGCACATTTTTGTAGAACATTTGATGCTCTACAAAAAAGCTCTCTTGATTCTAATCGATAAAAGTAACCGTACAAAAAATAATCGTTGATAATTAGCTCTGGATTCTACTTATCTCGTTTTTAGTACATAAATTTCAAATTAAGAAAATTTTTAGTTATCGATATGAATAAATATACTACTATTACATACTACTAATATATTACTAATATACTAGTATATTACTAATTGTTTTCAAACAAATATGAGAGAATCCAGAGCTAATTATCACCGATTATTTTTTGTACGGTTACTTTTATCGATTAGACACAAGAAAGCTTTTTCGTAGAGCATCAAATGTTCTACAAAAATGTGCTAGAAAACTCTCGTAACATCAACGGTTTAAGTCTAATAAAATTCTGAAGTTAAACAAAAAATGTTTCCATGTTTTTCAAATGGGAAACGAAAATTCGTGATGAGGGACCTCTGAATTTAAATATGAAAGGCTCATACTTGCAGAGGGTTTTTTTGAGATGCCAAACAATACATTTTTCATTATATCGAGGAAAAAAAAAATTAGTCATTTTATTTAACCCACCCTAAGGTATATACATATCAACACCATTTCTGCAAGTACAAAAAATAGCGGAACGTTTGAATAAATAAATGAAGAGACTTTTCCCATTATTATTGTACATAGATATGTATATTATAATTATTTATATATTATTGTACGTAAGATGGAAAAACAAATGTTATATCATTCAAGAAAATGATATATTCGCGACGAGAATGTATGGTATTGCGACGTATTTATAAGAACGCTTGAAGTGTTTTCTTCGAAATGCGGACGGTGTTTTTGTGTTAATCGTAGACGAAATGGTCAAAGGTATATCATTTTTTATTTAATAATTATAAAAAGTTAATAATCAATATTGAAAATCATAAATCGTACGGAATATGGTTTTTCCGAACATACTTCGAACGGATACGTGAAGTAACGTTTATTTATGCTTCAATAGAATATTCGCTCATATAAATTCGCGCGATACGAAAGGAAAAAGAATAAGAAAATATGTTTTAAGAACTTAACGGATTTTCAAAGACTTTTATTAAATACCATCCCCTGTACTCGTAAACGTTTACGCACGAATATTATACAATTCAAAAAGTATAGAATGAACTCGTGTGTAAAAGAGTTTATCGCTGGGTTAATTTGTTTCTGATATTACTCGACGGAGCAATTGTCATGTCACAGCGTAAATCGGTATCAGGGGCGCATTAGGGGGGTCTTCTTAATCCCACTCGAAGTCGTGGATAAAAATTGATTGTCCGTTACTCTGATATGGACAGAAAGGGCCGAGGATCCTTTTTACAGAGTCTAAAGTAGTGTTGAATGAGGTGAACCGTTTGTAGACGCATTCAGATGTATCTTCTTTTAGGTCGTCAATAAAAGAGCCGAGATCCTTCGAGTAACTCACTATGTCCATTTTGGCCTGATAATTAAAAAAAATGAAAATTCATTAATCGAATAAATGTATGGATTGTACTATTTAATTTCGAAAACAATCAATCGTCTTTTGAGGAGTTGTTTTTTCTTGTCATTATTTCAAATTATACTAACCTGCATTATGCACTCGGTAGAATGTGCATCGTTGATGATACTGGCAAAGGATTTATGAATTGGGCATTTATTCAAGTTCCTGATAGAGTTCTCAAGTGCCGTAGTGTGAGTTCGAGCAATGAGAGAGAACTCATAGGCTTTAACAATCGTTTCACATTTTTCGAAGAACCGGGGTAATTCATCCAAAATTAATGACGCATCAGCGAATGGCTGAATGCAGTTAGCGTCGTATTTTATTTCTATATTCAACACCTTGTCGACAAATTTAGCCTAAAAAATAAATAATTGTACATAAAGATATATATATATATATATATATATATATATATATATATACATATACATTCGTGAAACTCGATAGGGCGAATACACCGCATTTTATGAAGTTGTCTTTTCATGTTCCAGATATGATAATGCACGTGGTAAAATGAAATTAGCGAGGTGTCATCAGGGCGGATAGAAAAGTGCTCGGTGGTGGTTGGGAAAGGTGCCTTTATCGACCGAGATACCATTGAATATTGATCAATGGTTTTTTTATAATTTCGCATAACCTTCATAAATTTATCATGAAGAAGATAATGGGGTTAGAAGAGAGGACAAGAAAAAAGAAAACACTTTTCATCAATTTTTGGTGTAAGTGCAAATTTTCGAAGCCTTCGAGCGACCTCCAAACGTTTTTTTCTCCCGGCTGAGTTCATTGCAACGATTTTTTTCTCACAAAAAGAAATAAATGTTTGAGTGGATACTGGAAATGGAAAAAATAAAGGTGAATAATATTGTCAACCTAATTATACATATAGGCTACCTCAAACGGTGAGGAGGAAGATTTGTTAAGGGATCATATATCCCTGCGCGCGCTGAAAACCGAGTAAATTTGAAAAATTATTATAAAGGTTATATGATGAAAAAAAAATTAAATTCTTGATTTCACATTTTTTATTAACTTTGCAACTATAAGAAAAAAAATGTTGAAATTTTTTTTTTTATATTAACATTATTTAAACGCGTTTTTCTCGAAACTATGTTTTTCGACATTATTAGCACGATACTCAGTGAATTTATAATATTATTTAAGTTTTTTTTTAAATCTCGACAATTATTTTCTCTATAATCTGACAAGAGGTTTTTTATTTTTTGGTTCGACACTTTTTTTTTAATAAATTATTAAACGCTAATCCGATCGATCACGATCCATTTATACCCGTAAAAAATGAAGTTAATATTGAAATAAAAATTTTACAAATATTTCTCTTATAGTTAAAAAGTTAATAAAAAATGTGAAATCCACAATTTAATTGTTTTTCACCATACAACCTTTATAGTGATAATTTTTCAAATTTACTCGGTTTTCAGCTCGCGCAGGGGTATGTGAGCCCTTAATCTTCGAGATCTTGGAGGAAGCAACGTGTCAGTATGAAACTCTTTTCTCTCTTTCTCTCTTATTGAACTTACGTTGTTATAATCTTTGGCCCACTCTTCTATAATCGCTTCGTATTCTGTCATGGTGTCATTTTTGAGTTTAGTCAATTCTGTTCTTGCACCGTTGACTTTGTCGCTGATTATCTCATTCAGCGATTTGTTAAAGTTCGTTTGACACTTCTTCACGTTGTCGATTTGTTTCGTTAACTCATCGCGAAAGTGTTTGAATTTTTCGTTCAAGCAGTCAGTCACGGTTTTGTTAACGCTAAGATTCGCAGCTTTAACAATTTCCGTAATATTTTGCTCGAGGTTGCCGATGTAACTCTGTAGCTCGCGATTGAACTGGTTGTAGAAAGCAACAAGAAAAAACTCTTTCACCGAACGAATGTATGGATTATTTTAAAATATTTCGAGGAAAAAAAAAAAAGAACTTGCGGAGGAAATGTTTTTTTCTTCCTCATCATTAAAAATTGTACATACTGAAATTATGTAGTCCGTGGGTTTGATTAATCTTCTGTTAAGATCCAGTATTTTTGCCTTCAATTCCATAAGAACCGCGATTGTTATTATCGCGCTGTTGTTTATTTCGTTCTTGTAATTGTCGAGGGAGGGGAAATTCGTTGACGTGCATGTGGACATATTGGCCATGGCGGAACTATATATGGATAACGCATCAATGCACGATAAGTCGCAGATTGTTGCGAAAGAACCGTTGAAGCTCATATTACATGGCGTCGTGTCCTAGTGTTTGACAATATTAACAATTATTAGATTAGAAAATATATGGAATATTAATTCATCATCTTACTACGATAATAAACCTGAAGAGTTTCTATGTTTGTATGCTTGTATGTTTGTATGTTTGTTCGAACACGCTAATCTCCGGAAATACTAATGCAATTTGGAAAATTCTTTTTGCATTAGATAACCCGTTTATTCAGGAAGGCTTAACGCCATATAACTTTATGTTATGATCCCAAGGTGCGACGGCGGCGCGTTAAATCATGGACGGAAATTTAACGCTGGGCACAGCTCGTATTCGATATAGATCATCACATTGATGCATACGCGACGGGGAGTTTTGACTTACGCTTATGAATGTGGTTTTCAGGATCTCATAATAGTTTGACAATAGATCACTGGCGACCTTTTTGATTTTTTCAATATTGTCATAGCCTCTATTTTTTGTCATTTCGACTTCGATAGACTTTATATTCGTGGCCAAGTCTATAAGCATCTTATCATTGTTATTTGAATGTCTGAACGTATTAGCCACCTGAAAATTTTAGCACATTATTTTATCAACGAAAATGAAGAAACAATTTGTTTTATTAATTTAAGAAAAATTATAATTATATTTTTCAACATCCAAATTTATACGAAGTCAGTTGTAAAATCTGTGATTTTCTGCTTGAGGACACGACGAAAAAATTCAACATTTATATCGTAATTAGACTTATATTCATTGTGACTGTTTCGCAGAGGATCAGCGTGGTTGACAATAATCATTAATCGATAATGAAAAATAAATCGCTCAATTGTTAAGGGCTCACATACCCCTGAAATTTTCAAAAAATCGTTTTTTTTTTAAAGATTCTCATTCTTTGGACTTTTAAGAATTTTCTAAAAAAAAAAACTTTTAAGAAAATTCCATTCCGTTACAAAGTTATAGCAATAAATGTGACCGGACATCGGGTTCACGGTGTACCTACCGGAAACTTTAAACGTGTTTTTCTCGAAATTATGTTTTTTAGATGGTGTCAGCACGATAACTGATTGAATTTTTTATATCTTTAACTCTTTCTTTTTTTTTTCAATCTTCATAATTATTTTCTCTATGGTGTGACGAAAGATTTTTTTAATTTTTTGGTTGGACAATTTTTTATAAATCATTAAACACTAATTTTTTATTCTTTAATTGCCTACTAAAGTTTGAAATGCTGTAATTTCTTTATTTTTTAAGAAAAATAAATCCCTCCGTCAGACTATTATTACTACATTATTTTACTAGGTTCTTTTTTATTTTTGCAGATTGGATAGTTCTTGGTGTAGTTATGATGTCGACAAGGAGGCGCCATGGTTTTCATCGGAACTTCATTTATCCCCGTAAAGAATAATGTTAATATTTAAAAAAACAGTATTTTTATTTATTTTTCTTGCAATTGAAAAGTTACTAAAAAATGTGAAACCAACAATTTAATTTTTTTTTCACCGTATAACCTTTGCAATAATTTTTCAAATTTACTCGGTCTTCAGTGCGCGCAGCGGTATGTGAGGCCTTAATGCAGAAAAACAGCATGCCGGATTTTGTTATCAAAGTTTTGTCATACATACATTTTTCTCAACAAAAAGTTTACACAGAAAAAAAAACGAATCGTGAAGGTTTGCAACTCTCGTAACCTTACAATTTTTTGAATCGACATTCGTTAAAAGAAAAAAACAACGGTGAGTAAAAAATTAGAAACTTACACGTTATTGCTTCCTTATTATTACATTGTTTTTTATGATATGTTAAGTGTATGTACTTACCGAGGCAAAGAGAACGACGCACAAAATGATCGCGAATTTCGCCATTTTCTTCTTTCGTTGCTCGTCGTAACGACACTAAGCTGGCGATTTAATAATAACGAGTCTTATATACCCGTGAGCTATATTCATGATCGGCATCTGGCTTTGGGACAAACGCAATAGATAAAAAATTGAAACGAATAAAATTTAATCATCTTGAACAAACATTACGTGAGACGCACTATTGATTATTGAAAAGTATTTTCCTCATAGACCTAACTTGGTTGGAATGAAAAAAATAAGGAGCGAACGACCGTTGTTCAAATAAGGATATTTTTTTCGTATCATATCGTTGCTGACGTCTGAGAAGTGTTAAAATGTTCTGTAAAGAATATAATAATGCTTAACAATATTTTAAATCATATTGTATCCTTTGAGGGATATTTTTCAAAATTGCCGAAAAAAATGCTCGGATGAAATGCCCGTTTTTTCAGCATAAAACAAATATTTAAAAAAAATAATACAAGTCCTCTTATAATTTAATTTTTATTTATCAGAAATCCGTTTAATCGAACATCTCACTAAATTCAATACTATCATTTATTTATTACAATTGTATGCTATTTGTGTATAAATGTTGTGACGTGATTTCCCATTATTTGTGCAAGTTGTGAAAGAAATAAGAGCCAGACATTTTGGGAAAAAAATGAAAATTTCATACAATCTGAACCTTTTCACCGATTTCCATCGAAATCGGTTATATTATATGTCATTTCAGTCTTTATAGCCATTTTTTAAAATCTATACAAAGGAATAACAATATTATAAGAAGAGATAATAATATTATAAGTTCACAATATTAGTTAGAAGAAGAAAGAAATGCCATACGAATTAACCATTTTAAATTAAACTCAAAGGTAATATTGCCATTGAGTTTCTATGGAAAAAACTGCCATTGGAGTTTACCATTGGCTTTCCATTCAGTTTGTATCGAACGAAATTGCCATTTGAATTTGCCATTGATTTTCCATTCAGCTCGCTGCCATTAAAAAGTTTCCCTTGACTTTGCCATACAATTCGCATTGAAAGTATATGTTAATCAGTCTTTGCCCCATTGGCCTCCATTATCAAATTCGTCTAAAGGACACATTGGAACACACGATAATAAAAAATAATATATAGGTAAGAGTGTAATAAAAATGTTCGGAGATGATTTTTTTTTCTTTTCTAAATCAAACCAATATTTCAGTTAATAAGTCCGAAAGTTTTTTGGATTCTACATTCGATATGTTCGATTCGGCAGTAACTATCGTCGAGAGGTGACGGACACTTTAAATATTTGACACGAAGACGCCGCGCCTGTATAAACACACGTGTATCTCATGGAAACACAGGTAATTTTAGAACTTCGGCGTAATACTCGTGGCATTATTCTATTCTTAGTTTGTCCTCCAAATTATAACAAAAATTATAAGGGTGTCTTCAAGTATTGCCTGAAAAATTTGCTTTTTTTGAGCTTAACCGCGAGTGGCGAGTATGTGTAATAAAATAAACCGGTAGACAAGGTACTTCGATGAGGAAACAATATTGTGAACGAAATCCCAGAGACGAGGGTTACAAGTCCGGTCAATTTGACGTGAAACGTCCCGCATATATTGAATTCAATTTACTAATTATTAAATCCCGTATGATATAAAATTAGAAAAAAAAAGATTTTACTATTTATGAATAAATTATGAATATTGAAAATTATCGCCGGCTTTTTATACTCAAAACGGTTGGTGTCGACATCACATTTTCGTAAAATTGTAAACGCTCGTATTGGCGTCTTATTCAGGCAAACTTTCCTAGATGAAATTTGAAAAAATAGTTAATCCCTTGGTCAAATAAGAATTGGAACGCACTTACGTGTATTTATCGATAATTTCCTCGTACACGTTAACTCTACTGACGCCAAAAAAGTAGCTGCTATAAACACCTGTGGCAATAATGAGGACACTTCGTTTTTTCTTTTTCTCGACAGTATATCGAAGATCATAAACGAACGTCTCTTGGCAATATTTCTACGATCACGTGAAGAAATATTCGGGTCGTCATTTCGTTTTTATTTCAATATAGAACAAGTATTTAAAAATTTCTGTTATACGCCGACCTGAATATTCGTTTACACCATGAAAAAATCAGTTCGAACAATCTCTCGTTTTGGTTCTTTGTAAGACTTTTGTTTTCGTCGTCAACCGAACATATAAGACACATTTTTTTTTCGTTTCAGCGTTCCAATTTTTGACATGTTTTAGTAAAAAGTATGATACGCAATTGTGCGAATTTTGCGTCAGATCTGACGCACCTTTTTTCATGATATTTTATAACAAAGTAGTTCAATTTTAAACGCGCGGATGAAAAATCAGCATCGTATACGATGGTGGTCTGAAAAATTTCCGACCTTACATAGAAATATGACATTTTTTTTTCAAATTTATCTTTATTTTTCTATATAGTCTCCTCGTAAGTGTATACACTTTTCCCAACGATGCTCCCATCTCTTTCACCCGTCCAAATAGTACTCGGCGTTTTAGGTAATAGTGCCACATATAAAGGATTATTGAAGTAGGACCCACACAATGTTCCTGTAGTAAAACTGGAGTGATATTTACAAGTAAAAAAAATTATGGGAACACGATGCCGTAATGTGAAGAAACAAAATAAGGGCTTAGGAGGAAAAAGTAAAGATACAATGAAATTAACTGACAAGTCCACTAATAAACTTCGAAAATACTACGGCCTGATCACGAACCATCAAGGTAACGTGGATGAAATGTATAAAGCAATTTGGTCTACATTTTATCGTTTGAGTTCGAGCGACGAAAATCCAAACCATGGAACCTGGCGCAGAGAGCTGGTGCGCTTATCGCCACGCGGAGGCTGAAGGATTGGACTTGACAAAGTTCAAGCACGATTACCACCCACTAGATCCAAAGGTCAAAGAAGTTGTGAAGCCAATATACGTGGACTTGACCAGGCGTGAGTTGTTCGACAGATGTAACGGAAATCGTACACAAAATATTAGGAGTATAAATTAGTTCGGTCCATTTTTTTGTGGTCAATAATGCATTTATGCTTTTGAATCATTCCTATGGATTTTATTCGCACGGAATCTGCTTGTTGATTCACTCTCCTCTTGCGTTTGACTCGGATCTTCATCGAGTAATGCCTCCAATTCTTTATCTTCGAATTTTTTTGCCCGTCCAGAGCAAGATTTGTCTTCAACGCTGAAATCATCATTCTTGAAACATCGAAACCAATTAAAGAAAAGCAATTTCTTCCAATTAAAGCAGAAAACTAAAATCTCCCCGAAATGCTGCTTAGTTAACACAAAATTTGGCTTATACAACACAGTAAAAAACAAGGTTTTTGTATGGAAATCGAAACGATATAAACTGAATACACAGATTTGTATACAATACTAGATAGCTACCTTCGAGCTTTGGCGTGCACAAGAGCTGTGTGAGCCGGATTTCCGGTTTCGGCCATGATACCTCGCAACAAAATGGCCGTTCCCGCCTCTTATCAAATTCAGCCGAAAATATATTAGAATATTTTTATCATTTCGTTGATGTTTTTACCTAAATTGACATTAAACTTTTGAATTTAATATTTAAAGGCCACTCACTGATTTATTTTCTACTAATAACGATTGTTACGAAGGACTCGAGATAGGTCTCGATACACGACATCGCTTCCAGTTAATAAATATTATCTGCTGGGAATATTTAACGATTCCGAATGCATTTATATTGTCGTACATTAACCAAGGACATTATAAATCCCGTCAGAAAACGGCAAAAATTATCGAAAATAATACTTTTCAGTAATTAAAAAGACTTTATGTCTTTTGTACCAGTAATATATGTATGTTAAAATTTCTCTCTGTCGTTTCTCTATTTGCGTGTGTGTTTGAAAATTTTATAATAAAATGTATTTTTCATTAAATCGTTAGTTTAATTATTATCCTTTAATTATTAATAATAGAAATCTTTATAAACGTATCATAATATCCATCTATTTATGCACTTCCTTCACTTCCTTTTAATGCTCACATTTTCACAGAAATCACAAAATTGGCTGCCTGCATCACTTAACAATTGTTATAATGTTAGCACAATATGTAATTAAACAATTCACCAATAGTTGAACGTTGGTTAATCAGCATGACGATACTAATATTAGGCCAACACAGTTTGCAACTTTTTGCGTTCTAATCCAAAATCAATGATGTTTCATTATTTTACGAGCGTTGTGGGTATTCTTTACATATTAAATTGAAAAGTTGAATGTCAATTCAGTTCAAAATATCAATGAAACGATAAAAAAATATTATTATATTTTAGGCTGTATTTGATAAGAGGCCGGAACGGCAATTTAGTTGAAAGGTGTCATGGCCGGAACCGGAGATGCCGCTGACACAGCTCTTTCGTCGCTGTCACCGATCTAGTATAGAATAGACATCTGTGTATATTAGGGTGGTCCTTAATTAGGGTCAACATTTTTTATCTCTCCCATCGGCTTAAATATCTCTAAATATATTTTAAAAAAAGTAGACGAAGGTCCAGCCTCGTAGATCAAAGTAGAGACGCTATGCCGATTCTCCCTCATGTCGCCCATCACGGGAGGATGTCAGAGTCCCGACAGTCAAACTCCCGACACCACGCTTGTGTATACCTATACTGTTTTGTAATACGTGCTGTCGGGATTTTGACTGTCGGGACTTTGACATCCTCCCCCATCTCACACTGAACCGCGGTCGGTAAGGTAGGGATCTACTTCACCGACATTCGAATCACGGTCGGCATGACGAGAATCTACCTTACCGACCTTCAACCTGTAATATTACTCAATTATTATTATTATTTTGCTACGGGGGCGGATGCGGACTGTAAAGGCGGATGTCCTAGGGGGGTTGAAAAGGCGGAGGTCCTGGGGAATTGAAAGGGCGGATGTCCTGGGGATTGTAAGGACGGAACTTAACTATTTAACTATTTAACTATTTAACTATTTAACTATTTAACTATTTAACTATTTAACTATTTAACTATTTAACTATTTAACTATTTAACTATTTAACTATTTAACTATTTAACTATTTAACTATTTAACTATTTAACTATTTAACTATTTAACTATTTAACTATTTAACTATTTAACTATTTAACTATTTAACTATTTAACTATTTAACTATTTAACTATTTAACTATTTAACTATTTAACTATTTAACTATTTAACTATTTAACTATTTAACTATTCAACTATTCAACTATTCAACTATTCAACTATTCAACTATTCAACTATTCAACTATTCAACTATTCAACTATTCAACTATTCAACTATTCAACTATTCAACTATTCAACTATTCAACTATTCAACTATTCTACTATTCAACTATTCAACTATTCAACTATTCAACTATTCAACTATTCAACTATTCAACTATCGGGTATGCACCCGAACATCCGGGACTGTAGGTCAATTGGACACATTCATCTCCAACACCTTGTTGACAACCGGTGAATGTTCCCGCCTTGAGGAATTGTGGGAGAACCTCCCTCGACTTGTGCAGGTGCGGTTGCCCTATGTAAGGCCCAGTCAGTTTGTGGGCTGGTGGGAGCGGACCATGTTCAAGGTCATTTTGTTTACTGCCTCGATTTCTCACGATGAGGAACTCCGGGAACTTCTTGAACCTCTACCTATCAAACCCCACCTCCAACCGGTTTATGACTCGATTAAATGGTTCGAGTGTCGGCAACTTTCTGATCTGAATGTAGGAATTTTTAAATCGAAAATCATGCACAGAAGTTATACTCGTTTACGCAGTACCTTATCTTTACGTAGTAATAATTTTCACTTCATGAATCCAAACATTTTTCCATTTTCAACTTATCTTAAAGTTCAAACTGCCCTGATGAACTGAAAATTAACTTTGCCAAATCTCATTATCTTTTTAAGAAAATTCTTTCTGATCTGAATGTAGGAATTTTTAAATTGAAATTCATGCACAGAAGTTATATTCATTTACGCAGTACCTTATCTTTACACAGTAATATTAAAATTTATCGAAAATTTTCTAAGTCCCGCGAGATACCAGAGAAAAAAGTTGGATCGGTGCTCGTGCGAAAAAAAATTTATCGACAATTTTCATTCAACTTTTCTCTAGTCAGAAAGTAATCAGAAAGTAGCCGACACTCAAACCATTTAGTCGAGTCATAAACCTGTTGGAGGTGGGGTTTGGAAGGTAGAGCTTCAAGAAGTTCCCGGAGTTCCTCATCGTGAGAAATCGTGGCAGTAAACAAAATGACCTTGAACATGGTCCCCCTCCCACCAGCCCACAAGCTGACTAGGCCTTACATAGGGCAACCGCACCTGCACAAGTCGTGGGAGGTTCCCTCACTTTTCCTCAAGGTGGGAACATTCACCGGTTGTCAACAAGGTGTCGGAAATGAATGTGTCCAATTGGCCAACAGTCCCGGATGTTCGGGTGCATACCCGATAGTTAAATAGTTGAATAGTTAAATAGTTGAATAGTTGAATAGTTGAATAGTTGAATAGTTGAATAGTTGAATAGTTGAATAGTTGAATAGTTGAATAGTTGAATAGTTGAATAGTTGAATAGTTGAATAGTTGAATAGTTGAATAGTTGAATAGTTGAATAGTTGAATAGTTGAATAGTTGAATAGTTGAATAGTTGAATAGTTGAATAGTTGAATAGTTGAATAGTTAAATAGTTAAATAGTTAAATAGTTAAACAGTTAATCAGTTTAATAGTTAAACAGTTTAATAGTTAAACATTTAAACAGTTGAATAGTTGAATAGTTGAATAGTTAAATGGTTAAATAGTTAAGTTCCGCCCTTCCAATCCCCAGGACATCCGCCCTTTCAATTCCCCAGGACATCCGGCTTTTCAACCCCCAGGACATACGCCTTTACAATTCCCTAGGACATCCGCCTTTACAATCCCCTAAGACATCCGTCTTTTCAATCCCTTAGGACATCCGCCTTTACAATCCCACCCGCCCCTGTAACACAATAATGATAATAGTTGAGCAATATTGCAGGTTGGAGATCGGCAAGGTAGATTCCTACCATTCCGGCCGTGGGCCCAAGGTCGGCAAAGTAGAGCCCCGCCTTACCGGCGACGGGCCCGGCGTCGGTAAGGTAGGGATCTACCCTGCCGGCCGCGGTTCAGCGGGATGGCCGACATGAGGGGAAATCGGCATAGCTTCTCTACGGATCAATTCTAATGACCTCCCCAATGCTGTCGAATTTCGCCATTTGATTAACATACGATTTTTGTTACTTTATACTTTATATTTTTTTCCTTCCGCAGTATTGCACCGAAAAATTTGAAACTTCGCACATTTTTCACTTAATGTAGTAGGTCTTCCAAGCCAGTTTAAAAAATTTTCCAGTGATTGAATTCGACGGTGAATCGGCAAGTTGAGATACCTTATTCCTTAAAAGCTTCGGCGGAATTCGACAGCTTTCGGGAGGTGCTTAGAATTGATCTACGAGGCCGCGCCTTTGGCTACTTTTTTTCAATATATTTAGAAATATTTAATCCCATGGAAGCGATAAAAAAAATGTTGACCCTAATTAAGGACCACCCTAGTGTATATACATATCAACACCATCTCTGCAAGTATAAAAAATAGCGGAACGTTCGAATAAATAAATAAATGTATTATTATTATACTATATTATATAAATATTTCGCCGCCGCCGCCGCCGCCGCCGTGTACAAGAGTTGAGGGGATCGAGCGTGGGCGGGGGGGGGGGGGGGGGGGGGGGGGGGGGGTTGGCGCGCGAAGCGCCCAGTGGGGCAGAGCCCCCTAGTTATTATATATAGATATGTATATTCTAATTACTTACATAAGTAGTAGAGCTATGCCGGTTCTGGCCCATGTCGCCCATCACCCTGAATCGCGGTCGGCAAGGTACATTCCTACCTCGCCGACGCCGGGAACCGCCGCCGGTAAGGCGGGGATCTACTTTGCCGACCCCCCACGGTCGGCGTGGTAGGACCTTACCGACCTTCAGCCTGTAATATTGCTTAACTATTATTTTGGGGGATGGCCTAGGGGATTGTAAAGGCGTATGTCCTCGGGGAAAAGCGTTTGTCCTCGGAGGGATTGTAAAGGCGTATGTCCTCGGAGGGATTGTAGAGGCGTATGTCCTCGGAGGGATTGTAAAGGCGTATGTCCTCGGGGAGCCGAGACACAAACCTGTTGGAGGTAGGGTTTGGCTGATGGATCTTAATCGTGTGACGTTGTGAATGTCAGGTTGGTGTTCCGAGCGGACAGCTCAAGTATCAACGCTGACAGATGTCGATGGGATTGCGGTAATATAACCAGCCCCCTCTCCACGGTCCCTGCATATCAGGAACCCATTTACCCGACACACAAGTCATTTAGCCACAAATCTTTTAGCCAAGCCACAAACCACTTAGCCGAGACACAAGCCATTTAGCCGAGACACAAACCTGTTGGAGGTAGGGTTTGGCTGATGGAGCTCCGAGAAGTTTCCTGACGAGGCGGGATGGAGCTTCGAGAAGCTTCCTGACGAGGCGGGATGGAGCTTCGAGAAGCTTCCTGACGAGGCGGTTGGGGGGTTGGAAGGGTAGAACTATTTAACTACAGTTTCCAAACTTGACCATCGGCAGTTATGGACCCGAGCACAATGGCGGAAGTGTCGATAAAGTAGGTTACTTTACCGAACAAATATTGTTGACAACCGGTAAATGTTCCCGCCTTGAGGAAAAGTGGGAGGGAACCCATCCCTCGACTTGTGCAGGTGCGGTTACCATATGTACCGTTCAGTCAGCTTGTGAGCTGGTGGGACCTTAATCGACTTTCTCGGCTATTGAAAAATACCTCATGTTTGCAATATTTCTCGTTAATCTTAGCCGAGGAACAAGCCATTTAGCCGAGGCACAAACCTGCTGGAGGTAGGGGATTGGAAGGGCGGAACTTAACTATTTAACTATAAACGAACACAGTTACAAAAATTAGGAAATATGAAAGGACAGACAACAATAATATGAAGAGTAACAAAAAATATATATATATTGTTTTAGCATTATTTATTGGTAAAAAAACAGCATTTATTTCGGGCGTTTCAGCAATGTTGGCTTGAAAGTACAGCTGTCCTACATAGTACCACTTTATAATGCACTATTATTTAGGCTTCTTTTCGCCCACAGCTCCATATCGTCCGGGATCGACTTTTCCCGGAAAGGCGGTACTTCCTTTCACCGTTGGCACTTTTATTTCAGTGTCCGATGGAGGACACCATCGCCGCATATCATCCACAAAATTCCTCAAACTTTGGCCAATGGGATTACTCGAATCATCTGAGTTACTAATGTTATCCGCTGCACGACCATACGCATAGGAAATTCAATTTATGAGTGAGAAAATATTTTGGTTACTGTGGTATTTATATCTTCAACGCCGAAGCATTTTCTAAAGACGCTCATGTTTTCACGTTAGTCTATCGAGATTCGTGAGGGTACACATACAACAAGAACATTGCAATATCATTTATTTCGAGGCAGCAGACATTGAATCATAGAGCAGATTATTATTACATTGAAGGCACTCTCTCCGCATTGGTGCAAATAATTTATTCTCCATTGGGGTGTGTTCTCTGCATCGTCGACACTCCGCAACTTCGGGGTCTTGCTTCAGACACTCCGGTAACTCGTCCCACGAAAAGTCTATACTGTGTGCGGCATAGGTGACGATGAATTCGCTCGGTAGCTGAGCAATATCTCGGGGCTCTATGAGTGATAGAACGCCGACGCGTTGGAATATCTCGAGTGTTCTTCGCAGCGATGGTACGTTGTCTCGAAGAAATTTCTTCGTCACTGCACGTTTCGAAGCGCACAGTTGGGCGAATCGTGGTAGGAGCAGAATACCGACGACTTAGGTAGCTTCGATAGTGACGGACATTCCGTGATGGCACATGTGTTGAATCCAAACTGCTCGAGCCATTGCTTCGTCTGCCCACCCCTCACGTAGATGACATTCGCGTTGTGTAATACGGACCGGAGCACGCTTTCGACTTCATCGTAGAGCAGCTGCCCCGAACCCCACGATAGCTGATGATGATTGCGTTCCAGTCAGAGATTTACGCTTTTGTATCTAGCCGGGAGCTCATTCCAGCATATAGGCGGCTTGACTAGGAAGTGTAATGGCTGCGCGCTTGCGGTGAGCGGAATTATCGCTAGCTCTTTGTGCACAAACTGAGGTTGCTGAAAGCCCTGTGTGTCCACTATGTACTCCATCGTCAATGTTCCATGTCTGATTCGAGCATGTCTTTTTACACTCGCCTCCACACATCCCCACTTACCGGATTGTAGTGTACAATTCGGTCGTGTAAGATCAGGCAGTAGCCTGTGGTGCCTGCGAGGAAATTGTTTTCAGCCTCCAGCTCGATACGAACATCCACTGGCGCCAGTCTGAACACATCATTCTGTTTCGAACAATCGATTACGATGAGCGGTGCATGGGTGAGGAAGTCTTTCTTCGTCAGCATCGGCGCCACGTCTTTGCCGTATTATGAATTCTTGAAGTTGGCGTACATCTCGTATAACAGAGCGTACTGATTGTGACCCACGTTGAGATTGAGGTTACGTACTGGTAGCACTGCGAGTTGAGAAATAGTTTAACATTGTTCATTTTGCAGTGATCGATACGACTAGCGTTTGCCGTTTTATCTCCTCGTCGATTCGTCTGAAGGACCAAAATGACGAAACGCGGTTTCTCCAATTGATTGGACGTTTTTACCGTTCAAACGTGTTTCGTCGTGTTTGGTAATTCGGGGTATTCGTACAACTCCCAGGTACGGAAACTCATGATAATGTCTTTGTCAATATGGCTGAGCAGGTGTATCTTACGCTTGGGAGCCAACGTTACATATGGCATCAGCCACTCGATTCTCGTAAGCTCAATTTTAAAATCCTCAAAGGAGTTATTTGCGAGCACTGTTTGGACAACGGCATTCGTATCATTTCGTGATCGTGTGAGAATGAGTTCGTGCTTCGTGTTGATGACGATTTTCTGATAGTCCTCAGCAAAACCGAGAATCATACATAACGGTATGCATACGTCAAAGTATCCGTCAGCTGATTCGTCTCTGCGGTGTCGAGCCAACCAGCATTTTCGATAATTGCACTTTGATCGGGACTCAATGTTGCGTAACTCTTCATGAGACAGGATAAGCCGACATTCTTGTTGCGATCGATCTCGACGGCATTGATCTCATAACGAATTTCCTCGAACAGATGAGCGATGGCGTTGTTCACTAACTTCGTTGCTACGGCAGCATCACCATTCGCATTACTCAATCTTTCGCAAACGTGTAGTGAACTTCGTGAGGGTAGAAGGCACAGATCCTGATGCTGAATGGATATACGTATTTCATCGCTGTTGTTGAATGCAGATGTAGTATAAGGCTGATGCGCATGAATCTCGTAATGCGTTACGGATTCGTCGAACACGACGAGCGACTGTACTTGCAGAGCATCTTCCATGGCAAAATATCGCACAAGCTAATTTACTCGAACGAGTAGTCCTAGACTTCGCAGGAACTGAATGTTGCGACGGGTTAGCGTCTTTGTCGATTGCTGCCGACTGATCGGTGAGTACCATGTTGATGCCCCTTTATAACCCCGACCAATAAATACGATCCCCATTACTTGGCCTCCTTAATGTGCAGTCTGATGGTAATAATTTGCCGCGAAAATTCACCAGTTCTCCGTCCTGATCGACAATGCGTATCTGGATGTGGTCAATGATCTTGACGACGACTGGCAGGTAAATGACCTGTGATGGCACTTCGATGATCTTATATCCTGGTGGCACTGCTGGGAAGAATTCGTGAATCGTGTGAACCTTGTTGCCGTTTATGTACGCTCCTGAAGTGATACTGCACTCGACACGCAATGCATTGACCTTGAGAATGGCCACGGGCAATTCTGAGCTGTGCGTCGCATTGGCTGCCAGTTTACGATGCGTGAAGCCTAGCAGAGGTCCAATGAAGTCTCGCGGGCGAAAATCAATGCTCTGACTGCACTTTATCCTGCTACGTAACGTATTATTATTAGGTTTGAGCTGGATGGTAATGCCTTTGCGCGCAAGCGCTTCCTGCAAGTATATCCCAATGTCTTCAATCTTGTAACTCCCCGTCGGCAGCACAATCACTTCTTCGCCCGCGTAAAATTTGTTTTTGCCACTATCGATGTTGGGAATGGCGTTGAAGGACAGTAATTCCACTAGGCCAAGGACGTGATTCTTGTTGGACGAGAGTTCGATTGGCGGAAAATATTGTGCCTCGAGTATTGACGATCTTCCAGACAGGCTGAGAGTCAATGAATCTTCCATGCTGGCTCGTCTTCGACTGATTTAACATGTCCCACTACAAGCGCTCTTATAAGAATTTGTGTCCACACTCGTACGTGCCGTAATCCCGATATCTTGTATGGTTTTACTTGACCTCGCCGACACCGAGATACTCCAGCAGATCGTGCGGTGGCTGAAGATCACCAAAACTGTCATAGTAAATGGCATTGCGCCCATTTTTTCGATAAGCCACCCAGTATGTTCCAGGACCAGCCTCATCATCGAGGTTCACTATGGCTGATTCACGATAATAAGGCCCACCACTTGGTAAAGCATTCCGCATAAAAACCCCACGAAAATACCGAATTCCTCGTTCATGCTTGGCTAGATCAGCGTCCGTTAGAGCGCGCTGTGGTAGTTTGGCGTTTTTTTGTCCATCCAGGTGTAAGCCGAAACCTTTCTTGTACGGCTTCAAGTAGAGTCCCTTATCGAGCGCGATCGCTTCGGTTATATTATTGTGACGCTGTGCCTCCTCCAACTACCGCTTGGCTGCACTAGCGCTATTAACGGCCTTTGCAACCCCCGCAGCGCCACCTGCTAGGGCCCCTGCTGCACTTAAGCCGGCAAACAGAGGTATGAGAGAAGGTAAAAATCCACCTATTTTTTCCGGGACCGGCAGTATGCGCGGTACGCGCACAGTTCTCCGACCACCAGCGCTCTTCATGGCATCGCGCGCCTTCCTCAGCGCTGAGCGAATAACCTCTCGAGCGTTGTTTCCCGTTGATTTCGATACAGCTTACACAATCCTGGAGAGCATGATCGCGGGTTTTTTCTTCCTCTTCAGCCCCATACCGAGTTTGGATTTTATTTTCATGATGCTTGCTACCGCATACGCGTTAGCCTTCTCAGCCAGACCGGCGTCCTTTTTCCAGACACGCTCCCAGGCTTTCTCCGACAAATCTCTATCCGCAGCGTTGCGTCCTCCGACGTTCTCACGATTCCGCGAGTATGCGTGGTCGTGTTCCTTGCAGGCTGCGTCGAGAGGATTTATCCCGGGGCCACCGCCCGCGATACGTTTAGTTAGCTTCGTGCCCGGTCCGCAGTACTGATAGTCCGGTAGATGAATCTCGATAGGAAGATTGTTGAGCACGCTGTTCAGGAGACCTCGTCCTCTGACCATTTCCACGCAAGACTCAATCGATGTATGATGCTGGGGCCTATATAAGTCGTCTATTTATACCCTGACCGTTCAGTATACCATGGAATTCAGCGAGCAACCACACAAGCTACCAGTGTCGAATTTCGACACTCTCGCCAAGCAGCAGAAGGTGCGTACGCGCCATGGTGAATTACTCCCTGACACTATTCGTGCGGTCTGCTGCGGTCCATCGAATTGTGGCAAGACTAATGCGCTTCTCACCCTTATCACACATCACAATGTACTGCGCTTCGAAAACGTCGAAAACGTTTCTCGAGCAACTCCTCGCACCCGTAGAGGGCATCGAACACTTTGCATTCAGCGAGCACGCCCGGGTGGTGTCACCCGCGGATGCACACCCCAATTCCATTGTCATATTCGACGATATCACCTGCGAGAAGCAAGAATGTTAAAGCATTCTTCTGCATGGGCAGACACAGGAACATTGATTGCTTCTATCTTTGTCAATCGTACGCTCAGATCCCCAAACATCTGATTCGTGATAACGTTAACCTGCTGGTGATCTTTCGGCAAGACGACGTAAATCTCAAGCACGTCTATGACGATCACGTTAATACGGATATGTCATCTCACATTTTAAAGATTTATGTTCGACATGTTGGAGTGATGATCGGCATGGGTTTCTCGTAATTGACAAAGACCGTAGAGGTCTCGACTGTGGCAGATACAGAAAGGGGTTCGATTGCTTTGCTATAAATGTATCTCGTCCAAAGTGAACACGACAGTACAGCATGGACGGTCGAGGCAACAATACGGTTGCCGAGTTTCGTCGAAAGAAAAACACGCTTTGCCAGGTGGAAAGGATAAGGGAGGCGGTTAAGCGCAAATATGGCCTTCTGAAAGCGAACAAGCAGGCTATGGAAAGAACGCTGATCGACACCTTCAGGCCAATCGTTAGACCGCTAGAGCACCTCGTTAGCGCCACCGATGCAAGCACGCGCGAAATCAAGAATGAGCTTAAGAGCTTGGTGCCGAAGATTGAGGCTGCAGAGTCGGAAACGTCGTTCAAAACAGCATACGAGGACGACGTCAACGACGAGGAAGACGACGACGACGAGGACGACTACGAATCGAAACCAACCTCAACGCTCCTCAAGTACCTTCACTTGCTCGGCAAAAATCGAAAAAGATATCTCGATATGACTTATGGTGTGCGAAAGTTGCCCGACGGCACATTGATGATTGGTGATACCCCGATAAGTTTTGAGGGCGAGTATGTAAGTGTGGGTGAGGCCAAGTATCGTGCGAATGTCGGCTTGCTCGAGCTTCTCTTCAGAAGGGATCCCGATGTGGAACTTATCAGCGCGGAAGATACGAACAATTATGGGAAAATCCTACAAACCACGAATGCGCATAAGAAGCACTACAGCCCGAATGAGTCAATTCAGCGACGTAACAGCAAACAGTTTAAAAATCATGTATCTCCGTTAATCGGTATTTCACCGCCGCGAAAGAGTGGTAAAGCACTACCTCAATACAATATTGCGCAACGAGAGAACGAGCTGGTGGAGCGACTACGTCTGCTGCTTGCAGCACGGTCAGCGGGCAACCCAAGCCACACCAACGAGATCCTCTCAATCATTGAGGAGTTGCGCGAAGCACGTATACTAATGTAATGGCAGGAGGGGTTCGACGCCAGTTTAACTATGAGCATCGATGTGTCCGGTCGACAGCTAGGACGGACTGAGGGTACACGAGGTCCTCCAGGATTCGGTTTCAAACTAACCACCGACGGTCAGTACGACGTTGACGGTAAAAGACTGTGCAACATTGCAGAGTCGCGGGAATCAAACGACGCGGTCAATCTGAGTCTCGCAAAATGACTGATTCGGGCGGATTTGAGTGCTGTGCTTCACATTACAACTCGGCAAAGAGCGGATTTTGACGAGCTGGAGCTGAAAATTCAGATTTTGCAAGATCAAATGAATGAGCGACTAAGGCTTATCGAGATAAACGTCGAATCCGCACTAGAATTAGCGATTCGCAACAAGAGCATTGCAGTGTTGGATGGAGCACCAAAGGGTAGTGGAACAGTTGCATAAACCCGCACGCCGTAATTACCCTCGTCGCCGATTCGATGTGCGTGGCCTGGATGAGACCTGGCAGGCCGACCTCGTCGAGATGCAGCCGTATGCTGGGTAAAACAAGGATATGCGATACTTGCTCACCATCATCGACGTACTGTCCAAGTACGCGTGGGCTCTTCCCGTGAAGCTGAAAACTGGTAAAGATGTTACTGCTGCGTTGGAGTTGGTGCTTCGGTAGGGCCGAGTACCCTCAAATCTACAAACTGATAGAGGCAAGGAATTTTACAATGTGCGCTTCGGTAGGCTCATGAAACAGTATCGCATCAATCACTACTCGACGTACAGCAATCTCAAGGCGTCCATCGTTGAGCGTTTCAATCGCACGCTGAAGAACAAGATGTGGCCTCAATTCAGTCTGCGTGGTACCTACAAGTGGCTCGACATTTTGCCCGACCTCGTAGCACGCTACAACAATGCCAAACACCGGACCATCGTTATGAGTCCGAAGGATGTCACACGGCCAACGTTACAACTTTGATGCAACGCTTGTTACACAAACGGCGCGGTAGACCACCCAGGTTCAAGATCGGCGACAAGGTACGAGTCAGCAAGAACAAACACGTTTTTGATAAAGGCTTCACACCCAACTGGACAACGGAAATTTTTACTGTAACCCGAGTGCTCGCCACAGTCCCGGTGACGTACCGGCTGAAGGACTACGATGATGAGTTGATTGCTGGCGGATTCTACGAGGAGGAGCTTCAGAAAGCAAAGTATCCCGACGTCTATCTCGTGCAGAAAGTGATCAACAGGCACGGAGCTCGGGCTTATGTGCAGTGGTTGGTCTTCGACGAGCCACACAATAGTTGGATAAACGAGACTGATTTGTAAAAAAATATTTATTGTGAATAATGCTTATTAAATGAAACGCCCGAAATAAATGCTGTTTTTTTTCCAATAAATAATACTAAAACAACATATATTTTTTTTGTTATTCTTCATAATATCGTTGTCTGTCCTTTCATATTTCCTAATTTTTATAACTGTGTTCGCTTATATTTAAATAGTTAAGTTCTGCCCTTCCAATCCCCTACCTCCAGCAGGTTTGTGCCTCAGCTAAATGGCTTGTGTCTCGGCTAAGATTAATGAGAAATATTGCAAACGGGAGGTATTTTTCAATAGCCGAGAAAGTCGATTAAGGTCCCACCAGCTCACAAGCTGACTGAACGGTACATATGGTAACCGCACCTGCACAAGTCGAGGGATGGGTTCCCTCCCACTTTTCCTCAAGCCGGGAACATTTACCGGTTGTCAACAATATTTGTTCGGTAAGGTAATCTACTTTATCGACACTGCCGCCATTTTGCTCGGGTCCATATCAGCCGATGGTCAAGTTTGGAAACTGTAGTTAAATAGTTCTACCCTTTCAACCTCCCATCCGCCTCGTCAGAAAGCTTCTCGAAGCTGCATCAGCCAAACCATACCTCCAACAGGTTTGTGTCTCGGCTAAATGGCTTGTGTCTCGGCTAAGTGGTTCGTGTCTTGGCTAAAGGATTTGTGGCTAAATAACTTGTGTGTCGGCTAAATGACTTCCTGATATGCAGGGATCGTGGAGGGGGGGCTGGTTATATTACCGCAATCCCATCGACATCTGTCAGCGTTGATACCTGAACTGTCCGCTCGGAATACCAACCTGACATTCACAACATCACACGATTAAGATCCATCAGCCAAACCCTACCTCCAACAGGTTTGTGTCTCGGCTAAGTGGTTTGTGTCTCGGCTCCCCGAGGACATACGCCTTTACAATCCCTCCGAGGACATACGCCTCTACAATCCCTCCGAGGACATACGCCTTTACAACCCCTCCGAGGACATACGCTTTTCCCCAAGGACATACGCCTTTACAATCCCCTAGGCCATCCCCCAAAATAATAGTTGAGCAATATTACATGCTGAAGGTCGGCAAGGCCCTACCACGCCGACCGCGGGGGTCGGTAAAGTAGATTCCCGCCTTACCGGCGGCGATTCCGGCGCCAGCAGATAGGGATCTACCTTGCCGACCGCAGTTCAGGGTGATGGGCGGCATGGGCCAGAACCGGCATAGCTCTACTACTTACATATATATAATCGTACATAAGATGAAAAAACAAATGTTATATCATTCAGGAAAATTATATATTCTATTGTAACGTATTTGTGAGAACGCTTAAAGTGTTTTCTTCAAAATGCGGACGGTGTTTTTGTGTTAATCGTAGACGAAATGGACAAAGATTTCTTATTTTTTATTCAATAATTATAAAAAGTTAATGATCAATATTGTGTAGGAAATTTATCCATAATAATAATTGTTATGTACATATTCTATCCGACGCTAGCCCGTGTATATACATCGCTACATATACTTGAAAACGGCTATTAGGTATTTAGCTTTAAGTGAGTATATCATAATGTTTTCTATAAGACTTGACTAATAAGGATAACAATATACTCGATCGCGCGATTTAACGGTCGATCTCTCGACCGTTAAATCCCGCGATCGAGTATATTGTTATCCTTATTAGTCAAGTATTTCGTCTGACTCTCGTCAGACGAAATCAAACGAAGCAGGAGGGGGCATTCGTCTCGAGACGGCCTCGCGATGCGGTCGACCCTTGTAAAATAAGAAAACGGAATAAATACTGGGATACGATGTCGAGGTATAACGCTGGAGTGTAGCTTTTCTTCTACCTGTCTCTGATTTCCCTACAATTGAAAGTTATAAATCGTACGGAATTACTGTTTTTCCGAACATACTTCGAATAGATATGTAAAGTAATGTTTATTTATGCTTCAATAAAATATTCGCTCATACGACGGGTTTGACGGGTTTGACTCGCGCGATACGACGGGTTTGATATAAAATGATGGCCCGTCTATATCATATGGACAGTGGGGCGAGGGTCTATTTTGTAGCGTCTAAATTACTGTTGAATTCGGTGAATAGTTCGGAGAAGCATTTAGACGTATCTTGTTGTAGGATTTCAATAAAATAGCGTAGTTCCTTCCAGCGACTGCGTATGTTCGTTCTAGCCTGATGATAAAAAAAGAAAGAAAGTTCATTAATTGAATAAATATATCGATTGTACTTTTTAATTTAGAAAACAATCATCTTGTGAGGAGTTGTTTTTCTTTTTTCTTCTCATCATTTCAAATTGTACTAACCTGAACTACGCACTCGGTAGAATGTACATCATTGATGATACTGGCAAAGGATTTATGAATTGGGCATTTATTTAAGTCTCTGATATTGTTCTCAAGTGCCGTAGTGTGAGTTCGACCAATGAGAGAGAACTCATAGGCTTTGACAAGTATTTGACATTTTTCGAACAACTGGTGTAATGTTTCCAACGTTGATGGCGCATTCGTGGTCTCGTACTCATCGTCACTATTTACCTCTACTTCCAACTGCTCGTCGTCAAATTTGGCCCAAAACAATTAACAATTATACATATATATATACTATATATAAATTCGCGTAACTCGATAGGGCGAATACATCGCGAATACAGCGAAAAAAAAAAAGAAAACACCTTTCATCAATTTTTAGTGTAACTGCAAATTTTCGAAGCCTTCGAGCGACCTCCAAATATTTTTTCTGCCGACTGGAGATTCATTACGAGGATCTTTTTTTTCTTACAAAAAGAAATAAATTTTTTAGTTCATAGTTGAAATTTAAAAAATTAAGGTGAATAATATTGTCAGGCTAATTGTACATATAGTCTATCACTGATTGAGGTAGCCAAAATGTAGGAAACCATTTTCATCATAGGAGAAAGATCTATTAAGGCCTCACATAGCCCTGAGCGCGCTGAACACCGAGTACATTTGAAAAATTATTATAAAGGTTATATGGTGAAAAAAAAAATTAAATTGTTGATTTCACATTCTTTATTAACTTTATTAACTATAAGAAAAAATATTTTCTGTTAGTATTTTTTTTTTATTTTTTTAGTATTTCAAACTTTAGTAAAAAAAAATTTTTTTTTTTTTTTTACTAAAGTTTGAAATATTGTAATTTCATTATTTTTGAAAAGAATAAAAATTCCCTTGGTCAGACTATACTACTACATTATATTACTAGATTCTCTTTTATTTTTGCAGATTGGATAATTCTCCGTGAAGTTATGATGCCGACAAAGAGGCGCCACGGTTTTCATCAGTAGTCCATTTAGACCCGTCAAAAATAATGTACATATTAAAATAAAAATATGTTTAATTTTACTTTATTATAGTTACAAAGTTAATAAAAAATGTGAAATGAATTTAATTTTTTTTTCACCATATAACCTTAATAATAATTTTTCAAATTTACTCGATTTTCAGCACACACAGCGGTCTGTCAGCCCTTAATCTTTGAGAATTTGGTGGAAGCAATGTGTCAGTTTGAAACTTTTTTTCTCTCTCTGTCTCTTATTGAACTTACGTCGTTATAATCTGGGGTCCACGCTTCTACAATCGCTTTGTATTTCGTCATGGTGTGGTTTTTGAGTTTAGTCAATTCTGACCTTATAAGGTTGACTTCGTCGCTGATTATCTCATGCAGCGATTTGGTAGAGTTAGTTCGACACTTCTTCACTTTGTCGACTTGTTTCGTTAACTCGTTGCGAAAGTGTTTGAGTTTTTCGTTCAAGCAGTCAGTCACGGTTTTGTTAACACTACGATACGCATCGACAACAGTTTTTATAATACTTTGCCTGAGGCTGTTGATGCCACGCTGTAGCTCGCCTTTCAACTGGTTGTAGAAAGCAACAACAAAAAACTCTTTCACCGAACGAATGTATGGATTATTTTGAATCATTTCGAGGAAAAAAAAAACGAACGTGCGGAGATGTTTTTTCCTTCCTCATCATTAAAAATTGTACATACCGAATTCATGGAGTCCATGGGTAATAATAATTTATTCAAAAAACCCCTCTTTGGTGTTTTTGTATTCGATTGTATAAGCGTCACGATTGTTATTATCGTGCTGTTGTTTATTTCGGTCTTGTAATTATCGAGGGAGGGAAAATTCGTTGACGTGCATGTGGCCATGTTGGCCATGGCGGAACTATATATGGATAACGAATCGATGCACGATAAATCGCACTCTGTCCTATTCGTTTTGGGACCGGTGAGGACGTCATTACATGGCATCGTATCCTAGTGTTTGACGATATTATCACATTAGCAAATATATGGAACATGAATTCATCATCTTACTACTACAATAAAGCTGGAGAGTTTGCATGTTTGTATGTTTATATATTTGTATGTATGTCGTTTGTATGTTGTGTGTCTGTATGCCTGTGTGCTTGTATGTTTGTATGTTTGTTCGAACTCGCTAATCTCCGAAAATACTAATGTAATTTGGAAAATTCTTTTTGCATTTTGCCTCATAACTTTATGTTATGACCCCAAGGAGCGGCGGCGACGCGTTAAATCAGGAAACAGAAATTTAACTCGGGTGAAACCGCGGGGCACAGCTCGTATTCGATATAGATCATCACATTGATGCAAACACGACGGGGAATTTTGACTCACCTTTATGAATGTGGTTTTAAGGGTCTCATAATGATTTGCCAATAGATCCCTGGCGACCTTTTTGAGTTTTTCAATATTGTCATCGCCGCTATTTTTTATCATTTGGGCTTCGATAGACATTATATTCATTGCCATGACTTTAAGCATCCCATCTTTGTTATTTGAATGTCTGAACGGATTAGCCACCTGAAAATTTTAGCACATTATTTTATGAACGAAATTAAAGAAACAATTTGTTTTATTAATTCAAGAAAAATTATATTTATATTTTTCAACCTCCAAATTTATACGAAGAATAGTTGTAAAATCGTTATTTTCTGCCTGAGGACACGACGAAAAAATTCAACATTTATATCGTAATTAAACTTATATTCATTGTGACTGTTTCGCAGAAGATCAGCGTGGTTGGTAATAATTAATGATCGAAAATTTTCAAAAAATCGATTTTTGTGACAAATTTTCATTCTTTGCACTTTTAAGATTTTTCTCAAAAAACAAACTTTTCACGTTGTACCTACCAGAAACTTCAAACGCGTTTTGCTCGAAACTATGTTTTTAGACACTGTCAGCACGATAACTCAGTGAATTTTTAATATTTTTTAACTTTCTTTTTAATCTTTATAATTATTTTCTCTATAGTCTGACGAGACGTTTTTTCAGGTTGGACAATTTTTTATAAATTATTAAACACTAATTTTTTATTCTTTAATTGCCTACCAAAGTTTGAAATACTGTGATGTCGTTATTTTCGAAGAAAAAAAAAACCCTCCGTCAGCCTATTAGTACTACATTATTTTACTAGATTCTTTTTTATTTTTGCAGGTTGGATAATTTTTGGTGAAGTGATAAGGTCGACAAGGTGGCGTCATGGTTTTCATCGGTACTCCATTTATATCCGTAAAAAATAATGTTAACATTAAAAAAACAATATTTTTAATTTTTTTTATAATGGAAAAGTTACTAAAAAATGTGAAACCAACAAATTAATTTTTTTTCTCATAATATAACCTTTGTAATAATTTTTAAATTTACTCGGTTTTCAGCGCGCGCAGCGGTATGTGATTCCTTAATGCTGAAAAACAGCCTGCCGGATTTTGTTATTAATGTTTTGTCATACATACATTTTTCTCAACAAAATGTTTACACATCGAAAAAAAAATAAAGAATCGTGACAGTTTGCAACCCTTGTTACCTTACAATTTTTTGAACCGACATCCGTTAAAAGAAAAAAACAACAATGAGTAACAATTTAGAAACTTGCACGTTATTGCTTCCTCATTATTACATTGTTTTTTATGATATATTAAGTATATGTACTTACCGAGGCAAAGAGAACGACGCACAAAGTGATCGCGAATTTCGCCATTTTTTTTTCTCGTTGCTCGTCGTAACGACGCTAAGCTGACGATTTAATAATAACGAGGCTTATATACCCGTGGGCTATATTCATGATCGGCATCTGGCTTTGGGACAAACACGATAGATAAAAATCAAAACGAATACTATTTAATCATCTTGAACAAACATTACGTGCGACGCACTATTCGTCATTGAAAAGTAGTTTCTTCATAGACCTAACTTGGTTGGAATGAAAAAAATAAGGAGCGAACGACATCTGTTCAAATGATGATTTTTTTTTCGTATCATGAGAAAACGGGACTTGTAGCGCCGATAAAAAAATTATTAATAGCTCAAAATTTGCCTACATTCCAGAGAATAATAACATAATCCCCCAACAGCGAAAATATCGCTGCTGGCGTCTGAGAAGTGTTAATATGTACTGTAAAGAATGTAATAATCCTTAACAATATTTAAGATCATATTGTATCCTTTGAGGGATCTTTTTCAAACTTGCCGAAAAAAATGCTCGGACGAAATGCCCGTTTTTTCAACATAAAACAAATATAAAAAAAAAATAATACAAGTCTTCTTACAATTTAATTTGTATTCATCAGAAATCCATCTAATCGAACATCTCACTAAATTCAATGCTATCATTTATTCATGACACTTGTTATATGCTATTTATGTATAAATGTTACGACGTGATCTCCCATCATTTGTGCAAGTTGTGAAAAAAATAAGAGTCATACATTTTGGGAAAAAAATCAAAATTTCATATAATCTGAACCTTTTCACCGATTTCCATCGTAATCGGTGAAAACCGATTCGATCGTGCGGTCTCAAGTATGCTCATGATCGAACACCGAACACGACATCGACAGCCAATTATAATACGCGGCATGTCCAGAAAGTTCGTAAAAATAATTTCTCCGGAACGCTGTAGTTGAGAGGGTGGGACGTCTGGCACGTCCCCCCACTCTAGACTCTAGACCGCGACCGGCCGCTCTCCGAGCAGGTGCACGGGTTGTGTGATTTTTCAGTGTGACCTCCTTTCAAGTCAGCCGTCGTAACGCAACTATCCATCATTAAAGAGCAGCGAATCAACATAAAATTTCTCGCAAAACTTGGCAATAAGGGCCGTCAAACTTTTGAAGCTTTAACACAAATTTATGGAGGAGATGCTTTGAAGGAACCAACTGTCAACAAGTGGTTAAGGAGGTTTTGTGATGGCCGACATGATTACAAAGATGACTCCCGTTCGGGACGTCCTTCCACATCCACGTGTGATGACAATGTGGCAAGAGTTTGGGCTTGTGTGCTTCAAGACCATAGTCTAACAGTTAGAATGGTGGCGGAAGAGCTCCCATTGGCTTTGTTGATATGGCAATAGAGCAAATCAATCGTTCATAACATTTTAACTAAAAAACTTGAAATGAAAACACTGTGTGCGAATGACACACGTCATTTGTTGTGCGCCAGTTTTTGGCCACCAGCTCCATCACTGTGACTGAACACCACCTATTCGCCTGATTTAGCACCTTATGACTTCTTATTCCCCAAAACTATAATGATGCTTCGGGGGTGGCATTTGGGGGACGTGGAGGCCATCAAGAAGGCTACAACGTAGCTGAAGAGCCTTTCAACAGAGGACTTCCAAGGGACCTTCGAGCAGTGGAAACGGCGTTGGCACAAGTGCACTTTATCTCAAGGAGAGTACTTTAAAGGTGACACGATTCGTTTGACTGATTAAGCGTATAATACATTTTTTTTTATTATTTTTACGAACATTCTGGACGGCCCTCGTATATTAGGAGTACAAATTAGTTCGGTCCGTTGTTTTTTTATGGCCAAAAATGCATTTACGAGGGTCGTTCAACAAGTACTTATCGTATAAAAGAAAAACGAAAATTTTTGAGAAGTGGCGATTTATTTTTCAACATAGTCTCCTTTTAGGTCTATACACTTGGCCCAGCGATGCTCCAACTTCTTTAACCCGTCCAAAAAATAATTTTTGTTGAAGTCGGCAAAATAGTCCTCCGTGGCGGCGATGACCTCCCCATTCGACCCAAATCTATTCCCAGCGAGTGACTTTTTTAGGTTTGGAAACAAATAAAAGTCACAAGGGGCCCAATTTGGTGAATAAGGTGGATGGGGCAGCAATTCGTAGCGCAGTTCAACCAATTTGGCCATGGCGACGGCGGAGATGTGAGCCGGCGCGTTATCGTGGTGGAACAGCACTTTTTTCTTCGCCAAATAGGGCCGTTTTTTCTTCAATTCGGCGTCGAATCGGCCCAATAGGTCGGCATAGTAGAGCCCCGTGATAGTTTTACCCTTCTGGAGGTAATCGATGTGGATCACACCTTGTGAGTCCCAGAAAACGGGGGATACCCTCATTGTCTCGAAAACGCAAAGTCTCGAAAACTCAAACTCTCGAAAAAAGTGATGGTAATCGTTTTAGTTGATCACGTCGCCGCTGAGAGCGTTGGTGGTTAAAGCCGACGCAACCGCGGGTCGCAGTCTTACATTGGCGGGTAGCCCCGTAACCGCAATCTTTCAAATCTACACTTGCAAACTGTCAGTAACCCACCAAAGTTAAACGTCAGTATCAGATAGGTTAAACAGAGTGTATTTGACGTCGTAATTTATATCAAAATCGGTATATTGTGACAATACGTCAGTTAAATAAAGTACGCAGTTTATTTATTTAAAGTTCCTCTCAATAGTTTTATTCGAATTATAATTATCAGTATTTAGAGTTTATGAAGACGACTGTTATTAGTATTTATGACTGTGATTAAAAACTTATATCTGCCCTGAGTAGAGCTACAATCGGTGAACGAGCCTAATTCAAACAGTGTTTGTAAGCCATGTGTATATTTACCAGTATTTCCTGCGAAACAGTTTGTCACCGTGTTGTCTGTCACACTCATCGGTTGCTCTGGCAAAGAGGTCCTTCGTCGGAATGTTGTAATGGCCCACTGCCGCTTATGAAAGTTCAATGGGTACGCCGTCTGTTTTTCTCCAGTGAGAGCGGCTCGAGAATGTACAGATAGTTCTCATATACCGTGCCCTCAACTTCTGTTAGGATTTGACTTCCTGTAGAAGATCCAGGTCTTTTTCAAAGGGTGACAGACTTTTTTAAAGTTTGCCCTAGCGATTGTCGCATAATCAGTTTGCCGATATTGTATCTTTGAAGTATTCTTCATGACAACAGGGCGGCACGAGCTAAAGTTTTAAACAGATCCGTCTGCGCACAATGGTGAGAAAGGTGAGACTTTAACGAGACTTGATGTTGATGGGAATTAAGAATTTCAAAAGATGAGACAAATGGCAAAGCAAAGTTTGTTGAATGTTGTATTTTAACAGTCGGAACTTGTCCAAGAAGAGTTGTATCCCGATACAATGGGTGATACGGCTGCTATCAACTCATATCGTTGAGCAATAGCTATCAGTCCAGAGCCTCGAAAAATGATCCTAAGATTCATAAAAAAGCTAACGTGCTTGGCACGGAAGCCAAAGTCAGTGCCAGCGGACAAGGAATTGAGCAACCGGCTGTGAGCATGTCCGTAAGTACAAAATACTCTCTCATATAATGATATACGAGGGGGGACCCAAAAAAAACGGGATTTGCGCTCCGGCGGGGAGGGAGAGTGAGGGAACCCATTGCTCGACCAGGTGTCCGTTGGGGACACGTCTCCTGAGTTAGTGTGCAAAGTTCTGTCGCCGTGAGTGCATCGGTTCGCCCGTGGGAATTTTTGTAGTGAATCAACTTTCTCCATTTCGGCGAAAACGTGATGGCCGATTGTCGAGAGCAACGCGCGGCTGTGAAATTTTGTTTCCTGTTGGGAAAATCGGCCGCGGAAACTACTGTAATGCTTAAGACTGCTTATGGAGATGCCGCCCTAAGTAAAACCAGAGTCTACGAGTGGTTTTCACGTTTTAAAAATGGAGAAATGTCAATTGAAGACCAACCCCGTTCAGGACGCCCCTCAACGTCAACAACTGACGAAAACGTCGACAAAATCAACGCTCTCATTCATGAAGACCGTCGCCGAACTATTGATCAACTCTGTCAGATGTCTGGGATATCATGGAGTTCAATTCGGAGGATTTTATCCAAAGATTTGCACATGAGCAGAGTTGCAGCCAAACTTGTCCCTTGCCTTCTCACAGACGAGCAAAGGGAGCGTCGACTTCAGGCATGTTTTGAACTTCAAAATCAGCTCGAAAAGGACCCTGAACTTTTTTCCAAGGTGATTACTGGTGATGAATCGTGGTGCTATGGATACGACCCCGAAACAAAGCAGCAATCAAGCGTTTTGCCACTGTGGAGGAGGTAAAACAAAAATCGCCGGAAGGCCTAAAGAACATCTCGATAAGTGAATTTAAAAAATGTTTTGAACATTGAAGGGATCGTTTGCAGAGGTGCGTTGTGGTCAAAGGAGAATACTTTGAAGGTGATCGAAATTTGGTGTAAAAATATTAAAAAATAAAGAAATTATGACAAAATTCCCGTTTTTTTTATCCCCCCTCGTATATACACAATAGAATTATATTTGGATTTTTGTTTGTATTTTAAATTACTTAAACAATGCCAAGAATTTTATTGCTCCCTGATGTATTTTATTTTGTTTATTGTACATCAGGATGACATTACGAAGGAGTTCGACGAAGGAATATGAAAGTTGAAGACGGTAATCTTGACATGCGAAGGCAGAATTCCCAAGCTAGAATCGGCAGTAGCGCTACAAATGAAAGAGGAAGAGAGAAACGGGAAGAAAACCAAATCCTGACAAAGAGCATCTTGCTTCTGACGAAGTCTCATTTACATCAGAGTTGTATTTTTGTAAACGTTATGACGAAAACATAACTCTCCTGCAACAAAAACAAAAGGAACTATTATATTACGATATCTAATATCTTATCTGATCTTTATTATTTATTGTAAATCCAATCATCGCCTTTCAATCATATTTTTACTGTACAAATTTTCTATATTATAATACATTTTAATCGCCTGGTCAAAACGACTATGGTATATTAACAGGTCCACAAATTCTTCGCAATTTTATTCTTCTCTTCTTTTTTTTCCCTTCGTACGTGACTAATTAATATTGTACTTTGTAAGACAACATTCATATAATCTTCGAGTGCCTCAATTTGCAAAGGCAATATCTAGATGTAAGGCAACAAACAATAAGAAATTAATCTATTTCATTATAACCCTTGCGTGTCCATTCAATCGTCGGAATTGTTTAATGAGAGAGTATTTTGTACTTACGGACATGTTCACAGCCGGTTGCCCAATTCCTTGTCCGCTGGCACCGACTTTGGCTTTACCAAGCACGTTAGCTTTTTTATGAATCTTAGGATCATTTTTCGACGCTCTGGACTGATAGCTATTGCTCAACGATATGAGTTGAGTGTCGGAGCCCCCAATCTTCTGCGGTAATAGTAGCCGTATCACCCATTGTATCGGGATACAACTCTTCTTGGACAAGTTCCGACTGTTATAATACAACATTCAACAAACTTTGCTTTGCCATTTGTCTCATCTTTTGAAATTCTTAATTCCCATTAACATCAAGTCTCGTTAAAGTCTCACCTTTCTCACCATTGTGCGCTGACGGATCTGTTCAAAACTTTAGCTCGTACCGCCCTGTTGTCATGAGGAATACTTCAAAGATACAATATCGGCAAACTGATTATGCGACAATCGCTAGGGCAAACTTTAAAAAAGTCTGTCACCCTTTAAAAAAGACCTGGATCTTCTACAGGAAGTCAAATCCTAACAGAAGTTGAGGGCACGGTATATGAGAATTATCTGTACATTCTCGGGCTGCTCTCACTGGAGAAAAACAGACGGCGTACCTATTGAACTTTCATAAGCGGCAGTGGGCCATTACAACATTCCGACGAAGGACCTCTTTGCCAGAGCAACCGATGAGTGTGACAGACAACACGGTGACAAACTGTTTCGCAGGAAATACTGGTAAATATACACATGGCTTACAAACACTGTTTGAATTAGGCTCGTTCACCGATTGTAGCTCTACTCAGGGCAGATATAAGTTTTTAATCACAGTCATGAATACTAATAACAGTCGTCTTTATAAACTCTAATTACTGATAATTATAATTCGAATAAAACTATTGAGAGGAACTTTAAATAAATAAACTGCGTACTTTATTTAACTGACGTATTGTCACAATATACCGATTTTGATATAAATTACGACGTCAAATACACTCTGTTTAACCTATCTGATACTGACGTTTAACTTTTGTAGGTTACTGACAGTTTGCAAGTGTAGATTTGAAAGATTGTGGTTACGGGGCTACCCGGCAATGTAAGACTGTGACCCGTGGTTGCGTCGGCTTTAACCACGAACGCTCTCAGCGGCGACGTGATCAACTAAAACGATTACCATCACTTTTTTCGAGAGTTTGAGTTTTCGAGACAATGAGGGTATCCCGAAAACGGTGGCCATCACCTTACCGGCCGAAACAACAGTCTTCGCCTTCTTCGGTGCACGTTCGCTGGGTAAAGTCCACTGATTTGACTATTCCTTGGTCTCTGGTGTGTACCAGTGAACCCATGTTTCGTCGACGGTCACGAAACGACGCAAGACTGCACCGGATTGCGTTTAATTAAGTCTTAATTCAACGCTCGACGAGAGAACAACTCTAGTAAATCACCCCGTTATTTCTCGATGCCTTTGTAACATTAAGCAATCATTTGCAAAGTATGATTATACATTTATACATTTTGTCACGCCATCTCTACTGTATTTAACTGTTCTACGACTACGTAAATCAACATTTATATTCACAAGTTTTTCGGGGTGAATTAATTTTTTCTAAATATTTTGGGCAATTTCGAAACGAAAGTATTCTCTATAAAATCTTGCTAAAGCTCATAGTTTTTGAGTTATACATTTTTCCGAACTAGCTGATTGAAGCTTTCGTTACTGTTTTGATTGTAGCCCTGCCATGGGGACCCGAGGCGCCTCCACTAATTCTGGGATATCTCGGAAACTATTAATCGGATTAACTTGAAATTTTCAGAGAATATTTTCGAAACATAATACTTCAAGAAAATGCAAAAAAAAAGAAATCGATTTTTTGAAAATTCTAACTGCATCTCACCTCTTAAGGTAACTGTAAATTGTTAAGGTCTGGTAACTTAAGCCGATGTTCATGTCTTTTTTTGAGGGCGTTTTTTTGTAGGAAAATAAAAATGAATCGTTTTGGATATTTAGGATGTTTTTATTTACATATTAATGATACAAAAAAAAAATGTTTGACAAAATTTAATAGTTTATTATTATTATTGTTATTGATCGAAGTTGGCACCTCGAAAAAAAAGCGCGTGGGTGGCCCCGGTGATTTTGGCTCTTGATGTCATCTGAAATAAAAAATTCTTGATAATTCTTAATCTATAGACATGTCATTCTGGTCGGAACTACTGAAGTTAAATTTCTTTTTATTTTACAACCCTTTCTTTGCAAAAATAAAAGGACTTTTTCTCCAAAGTCCGCCATTTTGTTATTTATCCACGAAATTTAACTTCAGTAGTTCCGACCAGAATGACATGTCTATAGATTAAGAATTATCAAGAATTTTTTATTTCAGATAACATCAAGAGCCAAAATCACCGGGGCCAACTACGCGCTTTTTTTTTCGAGGTGCCAACTTCGATAAATAATAATAATATTAATAAACTATTCAATTTTTTCAAAAAAAATATTTTTTGTATCTTCAACATGTAAATAAAAACATCCTAAATATCCAAAACGATTCATTTTTATTTTCCTACAAAAAAACGCCCTCCAAAAAAGACATGAAAATCGGCTTAAGTTACCACACTACTACCTTAACAAGACTAATGCGCCCCAGGTATCAATTTATGCCGCTCCGTCGAGTAATATCAGAAACAAATTATCCAAGCAATAGACTCTTTTACACACGAGTTCATTCTATACTTTTTGAATTCTATACTATTCATGCGTATACGTTTACGAGTACAGGGGATGATATTAAAAATATTCTTTGAAAATCCGATAAGTTCTTAAAACATATTTTCTTATTCTTTTTTCTTTCGTATCGCGCGAGTTTATATGAGCGAATATTTTATTGAAGCATAAATAAACGTTACTTCACGTATCTATTCGAAGTATGTTCAGCAAATCTTTAATGCCGTACGATTTATAATTTTCAATATTAATTATTAACTTTTTATAATTATTAAATAAGAAGTGATAAACCTTTGTCCATATCATCTACGATTAACACAAAAACACCGTCCGCATTTTGAAGAAAACATTTCAAGCATTCTTATAAATACGTCGCAACAGCATATATTCTCGTCGCGAATATATCATTTTCCTGAATGATATAACATTTGTTTTTTCATCTTATGTACAATAATATATAAGTAATTATCATATACATATCTATGTACAATAGTAATGCAAAAATCTGTTCATTTATTTGTTGAAACGTTCCGCTATTTTTTATACTTGCAGAGATGGTGTTGATATGACACAGGTGTCTATACTGTACTAAATAGCTACCTTCGGGCTTTTTTTTGTGACGACGCAGTTAAAATCTCTTTATTAAAACTAATGGTACAGTAAAATATGACATTCGAAGAATATTATATAAAATTTTCACGAAGAAATATTAAAAAATACGGCAATGGCAGCAATTATTCGGACGTGTCTCGGAAAAAAGTAGAATTGCGGTGTCCCTCATAACTTGGTGCTGAATCATCTGAAATGAAAAATTGAAAGTTCATTTGTTAGATAATAGTTTTCCCCAGGTAACGCTGGGAGGGTTTTTCGAAATTTCAATTTTTCAATTTTTTGGAACATTTTGAAGGGAAAAACGCGATTTTTACGAAAAAAATCGGTTAATTTGTTATTGTAAAATAAAAATTATTAACAAATTTGAAAAAACTCTCCAGCGTTACCTCGTAAATTATGTACAGAATTAGTGTTCAAAATTTCAAAGGGATCGGTGCTGTAGTTTTCAAGTTATGAGGGACACCGACTTTGAAAACGTGAGTTGTGAGGAAAACGCTTTAAAGTTTTGAACACTAAAAAATCTGGTATAAAACCTCACACTGAATCGTCAATGCCAGGTCCATAAAGGATGTTGCTATCATCAAAGATGTCTCAAGCACCTTTTTGCTCCTGTCTACGACGAACCCTGCCTTCTTTAGTTTTTTTTTCAGCTTCCTGCTCTGCTCGGCTTACACGTATGGAGTCAGTTGATCGCGCCCAGTCATGAGCGCCGATCTGGAGCAACGAACGCTCAAATGCTCATAACTCCGTTAATTTTGCTCCGATCAATTTGAAATTTTGACACAATATTCTTGAGATGTTATACATTCATTTTAAAAAATAAAAAAAAATGCAAAAAAAAAAAGTTTAAATACCTTACCCCGCCCTTAACTGGCGGCGATGCTGTGTATCTACACCTATCTCGAATCCTTCGTAACAATCGTTATTAGTAGAAAATAAATCAGTATCTAATTCATATCTGCGTGCTCCGATTACTATGCACACTTTGTATCCGATGCTTGTCACAATGCAAAGCTTGATTAAAACGCGTTAGGCGATCTCAAAATTATGAAATGTCCCACTGCTCAAATTAATTGGAGTCACATAGTGAATTTACATAAGCTTCAACTCGAGCTGAATTTAAAGTTTGCAAATAAATTGAGTTCAGCACATGTACATTTCAGAGCCAATGTTACGAAGGTTAAACTCGCAGTAAAAACTTTAAGCTCTTCAACTGCTGCAGCTTTGGAACTTTGTATAGTTGTCAGAAATTGAAGAATTTAAAGACTGCGCTGGCACGATACAATTTATTAAGACAATTGATGAAAAATTTGATTTTGTAAATTCTCGCAATCCTTTCGAAAAAGGATTTGAAAACCCAATTTTTGCTAATAACATCGACTTCTTGCAACAAAAAAAGGAGCAAAAAATTGAATATTTATATACTCTGATGGGACCTGATACGAAGAAGCTATGTACTGGCAATTGAAAAACTTTTATCTCAGGTTTTGCGGCTGCTGTACAATCGATATTTTAAATAGCTAAAAATATTCTGTTAGGATCTTCTTTTAAATATTTAATGACATACAGGTTTAGTCAGAATCACTTAGAACTATTTTTTGCTCGAGTGCGGCGTGGACATGGGTGGAATAACAATTCTAATGTACTGCAATTCAAACCTGCTATGAAATCTCTATTCGTAAAAAATGCGATTTTAGCGTCAGCAACAGCTAATTGTACTGCTTTTGATGCGGAAAACGATGTACCATTTAAATTAACATGGGCAAAGAGAAAAAAATATTCAAAATTGGCATTATAACATTGACAGCACAGATTCTGATATGGATAATATATTGGAGGAGGATGACAACGATGAATTATGTCGCACTATCAATATCAGTGATAATAATTTTCATAAGGAAAATATTTTATATTGTATAGCGGGTTTTGTTGTAAGAAAAATCATTTCTAAAGTAACATGTAAAGGCTGAATGGCCAACATCATGAGAAAAGTCGATCATGTTCAACAAAACATTTCGTCGTACATGATTTTAATTCATGTAGAAAACAAGGGACTTTTAGTGTACGCGTCGAATCATGTACACAAAATTATTTATACTACGGAAATAGAATTCCGTCAGTTATTAGCAAAATGTAACAATAAACTACCGGTTCATTTTATTACACATGCTCGCCACTCGCGGTCAAGCTCAAAAGAGGCAAATTTTTCAGGCAATACTTGAAGACATCCTACTAATTTTTGTTATAATTTGGAAGACAAACTAAGAATACAATTCCACGAGTATTAAACTGAAGGTCGAAAATTATCGGTGTTTCCATGAGATACACGTGTGTTTATGCAGGCAATGCGTCTTCGTGTCAAATATTTAAAGTGTCTGTCTCTCGTTTTGACGATAGTTACTGCCGAATCGAACATATCGAATGTAGAATCCAAGAAAGTTTCGGACTTATTAACTGAAATATTCGTTTGCTTTAGAAAAAAAAATAAAAAAAATCATCTTCTCCAAAAATTTTTTTTCTACACTCTTACCTATATATTATTTTTTATTATTGTGTGTTCCAATGTACCCTTTATAAAAATTAGCTAATGGCAGCCAATAGGTAAAGGCTGATTAACACACACTTTCAACGCGAATTGTATGGCAAAGTCAAGGGAAACGTTTTAATGGCAGCGGTCTGAATGGAAAGTCAATGGCAAACTCGAATGGCAATTTCTGTCGATACGAACTGAATAAAAAGCCAATGGTAAACTTCAATGGCAGTTTTTTCTATAGAAACTCAATCGTAATATTTGAGTTTCTTTGAGTTTAATTTTTAATGGTTAAGTCGTATGGTATTTCTTTCTTCCTTTAACTAATATTATGAACTTATAATATTATTATCTCTGGTTATAATATTGTTATTCCTTTGTATGGATTTTTTAAAATGGCTATTAAGACTGAAATAACATATAATATATATATGAGGCATTCTTCATAAACTTATAATAGTCGTAAATTTTTTCGCAAACTTCTCAGATAGTTCCTATTATTTTCCAGTTTTTACTTGATCATAGTTTGTCCGCATTTGTTTTGTGATTTATTAGCAAAATTTACCGTTCATTGCCATTAAGAACTGCCATTGATTTTCCATTGCTTCAGACACACTGGCACATTACCTTTCATTTTCATTTCAAATGGTAAATTTGTATGGCATTTCTTCCTTTTTTTAACTAATATTATGAACTTAAAATATTATCTCTTCTTATCATATTGTTAAATTGTTATTTCTTTGTATGGATTTTAAAAAATGGCTATGAAGACTTGAATGACATATAATATATATATGAGGCATTCTTCATAAACTTAAAATAGTCATAATTTTTTTCGCACATTTCTAAGATAGTTCCTATTATTTTCTAGTTTTTACTCGATCATAGTTTAAATGCATTTGTTTTGTGATTTATTAGCAAAATTTACCGTTCATTGCCATTAAGAACAGCCATTGACTTTCCGATCCTTCAGACGCAAAGGCAATTGAAGGCACTTTTGCCAAAGATAAAAACTCCATTGAAAATTGCATCGGTATTACCATTGCTGGTGCCTATGGGAAAGCGAATGGTAAAATGTTGTCATTGGCAAAACTGTCTTGGCATTTTTCCCAATGACAAAAATTCCATTGAAACATTTCACATACAATTAAAGGACATAGAGAAAAGGATGATAAAGGGTATTCCTAATTTCCACTATTCGATCTATTGAAGTGAGGCCGTTATAGTTTTCACATCGTCCGTCCAACCATTGTATACAATAATAATCGCTCCTATAATAAAGACATATCACGAAATATCTCGAAATACGATTTATATTGGAAGACGGCTAACTAAACCGTCACTTATGATATTGGTAGTACAAATTAGTTCGGTCCGTTTTCAAAGGATGGCGCTGGCTGTTATGAATGTTTCATTGTAACAGCTGATTTCGGTGGTTTCAGAGAGGTTATACATCTGTCAATAATATTCAGTTTATATTGCTTTGAGTTTCATACAAAAACCTTGTTTTTTATTGTGTTGACTATGCCAAATTTTGTGTTAACTAAGCAGCATTTGCGGAAGATTTTAGTTTCCTGCTTTAATTGGAAGAAATTGCTTTTCTTTAATTGGATTTGCTTTAATTGGTTTCGACGTTTCAAGAATGGTGATTTCAGCGTTGAAGACAAGTCTCGCTCTAGACGGTTAAAAAAAAATCGAAAACAAAGAATTGGAGGCATTACTCGATGAAGATCCGAGTCAAACGCAAGAGGAGCTTGCAGAATCATTGGGAGTGACTCAACAAGCAGTTTCTGTACGATTGAAATCCATGGAAATGATTCGAAAGCATAAATGCATTTTTTACCATAAAAAAACAACGGAACGAACTAATTTGTACTCCTAATATACGAGGGCTGCCCAGAATGTTCGTAAAAATAATTTAAAAAAATGTATTATACGATTAATCAGTCAAACGAATCTTGTCACCTTTAAAGTACTCTCCTTGAGATAAAATGCACTTGTGCCAACGCCGTTTCCACTGCTCGAAGGCCCATTGGAAGTCCTCTGTTGAAAGGCTCTTCAGCTGCGTTGTAGCCTTCTTGATGGACTCCATGTCCCCCAAATGCCACCCCCGAAGCATCATTTTAGTTTTGGGGAATAAGAAGAAGTCATAAGGTGCTAAACCAGGCGAATAGGTGGTGTTCAGTCACAGTGATGGAGCTGGTGGCCAAAAACTGGCGCACAACAAATGACGTGTGTCATTCGCACACAGTGTTTTCATTTCAAGTTGTTTAGTTAAAATGCTATGAACGATTGATTTGCTCTATTGCCATATCGACAAAGCCAATGGGAGCTCTTCCGCCACCATTCTAACTGTTAGACGATGGTCTTGAAGCACACAAGCTCAAACTCTTGCCACATTGTCATCACACGTGGATGTGGAAGGACGTCCCGAACGGGAGTCATCTTTGTAATCATGTCGGCCATCACGAAACCTCCTTAACCACTTGTTGACAGTTGGTTCCTTCAAAGCATCTTCTACATAAATTTGTGTTAAAGCTTCAAAAGTTTGACGGCCCTTCTTGCCAAGTTTTGCGAGAAATTTTATGTTGATTCGCTGCTCTATAATGATGGATATAGTTGCGTTACGACGGCTGACTTGAAAGGAGGTCACACTGAAAAATCACACAACCCGTGCACCTGCTCGGAGAGCGGCCGGTCGCGGTCTAGAGTCTAGAGTGGGGGGACGTGCCAGACGTCCCACCCCCTCAACTACAGCGTTCCGGAGAAATTATTTTTACGAACTTTCTGGACAGGCCGCGTATTATAATTGGCTGTCGATGTCGTGTTCGGTGTTCGATCATGAGCATACTTCAGACCGCACGATCGAATCGGTTTTTAACGATTACGATGGAAATCGGTGAAAAGGTTCAGATTTTATGAAATTTTGATTTTTTTCCCAAGATGTCTGGCTCTTATTTCTTTCACAACTTGCACAAATGATGGGAGATCACGACGTAACATTTATACATAAATAGCATATAACAATTGACAAAAATAAATTATAGCATTGAATTTAGTGAGATGTTCGATTAGATGGATTTCTCATGAATACAAATTAAATTGTAAGAGGACTTGTATTTTTTTTTTTATATTTGTTTTATGTTGAAAAAACGGGCATTTTGTCCAAGCGTTTTTTTCGGCAAGTTTGAAAAATATCCCTCAAAGGATACAATATGATTTTAAATATTGTTAAGCATTATTACATTCTTTACAGAACATATTAACACTTCTCAGACGCCAGCAGCGATATTTTCGCTGTTGGGGGATTATCTTATTAGTCCCTGGAATGTGGGCAAATTTTGAGCTATCAATAATTTTTTTTATCGGTGCTACAAGTCCCGTTTTCTCATGATACGAAAAAAACATCATTATTTAAACAAGTGTCGTTCGCTCCTTATTTTTTTCATTCCAACCAAGTTAGGTCTATGAAGAAACTACTTTTCAATGACGAATAGTGCGTCGCACGTAATGTTTGTTCAAGATGATTAAATAGTATTCGTTTTGATTTTTATCTATCGTGTTTGTCCCAAAGCCAGATGCCGATCATGAATATAGCCCACGGGTATATAAGCCTCATTATTATTAAATCGTCAGCTTAGTGTCGTTACGACGAGCAACGAAAAAAAAAAAAAAATGGCGAAATTCGCGATCACTTTGTGCGTCGTTCTCTTTGCCTCGGTAAGTACATGTACTTAATATATCATAAAAAACAATGTAATAATGAGGAAGCAATAACGTGCAAGTTTCTAATTTGTTACTAATTGTTGTTTTTTTCTTTTAACGGATGTCGATTCAAAAAATTGTAAGGTAACAAGAGTTGCAAACTTTCACGATTCTTTATTTTTTTTTCGATGTGTAAACATTTTGTTGAGAAAAATGTATGTATGACAAAACTTTAATAACAAAATCCGGCATGCTGTTTTTCTGCATTAAGGAATCACATACCGCTGCGCGCGCTGAAAACCAAGTAAATTTGAAAAATTATTACAAAGGTTATATGGTGAAAAAAAAATTATATTGTTGGTTTCACATTTTTTAGTAACTTTTCCACTAAAAAAAAATGAACAATATTGTTTTTTTAATATTAACTTTCATTTTTACGGATATAAATGGAGTACCGATGAAAACCATGACGCCACCTTGTCGACCTCATAACTTCACCAAAAATTATCCAATCTGCAAAAATAAAAAAGAATGTAGTAAAATAATGTAGTACTAATAGGCTGACGTAGGGTTTTTTTTTTCTTAAAAAATAACGACATCACAGTATTTCAAACTTTGGTAGGCAATTAAAGAATAAAAAATTAGTATTTGATAATTTATAAAAAATTGTCCAACCTGAAAAAACGTCTCATCAAACTATAGAGAAAATAATTATGAAAATAAAAAAAAAGTTAAAAAACATTAAAAATTCACTGAGTTATCGTGCTGACAGTGTCTAAGAACATAGTTTCAAGAAAAACGCGTTTCAAGTTTCTGGTAGGTACAACGTGAACCCGATGTCCGGTCACATTTATTGCTATAACTTTGTAACGGAGTGAAATTTTCTTGTTTGTTTTTTGAGAAAATTCTTAAAAGTGCAAAGAATAAAAATTTGTAAAAAAAATCGATTTTTTGAACATTTTAGATTATTAATTATTATCAACCACGCTGATCCTCTGCGAAACAGTCACAATGAATATCAGTCTAATTACGATATAAATGTTGAATTTTTTCGTCGTGTGCTTAGGCAGAAAATAACAATTTTACAACTATTCTTCGTATAAATTTAGAGGTTGAAAAATATAATTATAATTTTTCTTGAATTAATAAAACAAATTGTTTCTGTATTTTCGTTCATAAAATAATGTGCTAAAATTTTCAGGTGGCTAATCCGTTCAGACATTCAAATAACAATGATGAGATGCTTAAAGTCATGACAATGAATATAATGTCTATCGAAGCCCAAATGATAAAAAATAGCGGCGATGACAATATTGAAAAACTCAAAAAGGTCGCCAGTGATCTATTGGCAAATCATTATGGAACCCTGAAAACCACATTCATAAAGGTGAGTCCAAACTTCCCGTCGTGTTTGCATCAATGTGATGATCTATATCAAATACAAGCTGTGCCCCGCAGTTTCACCCGAGTTAAATTTCTGTTCCCTGATTTAACGCGCCGCCGCCGCTCCTTAGGGTCCTAACATAAAGTTATAAGGCGTAAAGCCTTTCTGAATAAACGGATTATCTAACGCAAAAAGAATTTTCCAAATTACATTAGTATTTCTGGAGATTAGCGCGTTCGAACAAACATACAAGCATACAAGCATATAGGCCTTCAGACACAACATACAAACATACAAACGTACATACATACAAACATGCAAACTTTCCAGTTTTATTATAGTAGTAAGATGATGAATTCATATTCCATATATTTGCTAATGTAATAATTGTTAATATCGCCAAACACTAGGATACGATGCCATGTACTGATGTCCTCAACGGTCCTAAAACGAATAGGACAGAGTGCGATTTATCGTGCTTCGATTCGTTATCCATATATAGTTCCGCCATGGCCAATATGGCCACATGCACGTCAACGAATTTCTCCTCTCTCGATAATTACAAGACCGAAATAAACAACAGCACGATAATGACAATCGTGGCGCTTATACAATCGAAGACAAAAACACCGAAGAGGGGTGTTTTGAATAAATTATTATTACCCATGGGCTCCATGAATTCGGTATGTACAATTTTTAATGATGAGGAAGGAAAAAACATCTTCCGCATCTCCGCACGTACGTTTTTTTTTTCCTCGAAATATTTAAAAATAATCCATACATTCGTTCGGTGAAAGAGTTTTTTGTTGTTGCTTTCTACAACCAGTTGAAAGATGAGCTACGGCGTGGCATCAACAGCCTCAGGCAAAGTATTATGAAAACTGTTTTCGATGCGTATCGTAGTGTTAACAAAACCGTGACTGACTGCTTGAACGAAAAATTCAAACACTTTCGCAATGAGTTAACGAAACAAGTCGACAAAGTGAAGAAGTGTCGAACTAACTCTACCAAATCGCTGCATGAGATAATCAGCGACAAAGTCAACCTTATAAGGTCGGAATTGACTAAACTCAAAGACGACACCATGACGAAATACAAAGCGATTGTAGAAGCGTGGGCCCCAGATTATCCTGACGTAAGTTCAATAAGAGAGAGAGAGAGAGAGAAAAAAGTTTCAAACTGACACATCGCTTCCACCAAGTTCTCGAAGATTAAGGGCTGACAGACCGCTGCGCGCGCTGAAAATCGAGTAAATTTGAAAAATTATTATGAAGGTTATATGGTGAAAAAAAAAATTTAATTCTTGATTTCACATTTTTTATTAACTTTTTAACTATAATAAAGTAAAATTAAACAAATTTTTATTTCAATATTTATATTATTTTTGACGGGTCTAAATGGACTACTGATGGAAACCATGGCGCCTCTTTATCGGCATCATAACTTCATGAAAAATTATCCAATCTGCAAAAATAAAAGAAAATCTAGTACAATAAAATCGTAGTATAGTCTGACGAGGTTAGACTAAAAAAAAAAAAAAATAGGCACGCCTTTGAAATTAAAGTTAATTTCAAAGGCGTGCCTATTTTTTTTTAAACAATATTTTTCCAAATCCCTATGTACTTCTCTTCAAAATATCATATTATTACCGAAAACACTCGGTATTTTTTTTCAGATCAACGTTGAAGAGAGTTCTGCTGCGTGCCGCGGAGATGACAGCACCTGACGCGAGAGCTTCCCCAGCGCCACCATGCGGCGTGAAAAATGGAGGTACTTAGGGGAGGGGAGGTACTTAGGGGAGGGGAGGTACTTAGAATTGATCCACGAGGCTGGGCCTTCGGCTACTTTTTTTAAAATATATTTAGAGACATTTAAGCCCATAGGAGAGATAAAAAAATGTTAACCCTAGATAAGGACCACCCTAATATACACAGATGTTTATACTATACTAGATCGCTAACAGCGACGAAAGAGCTGTGTCAGCCGCATCTCCGGTTCCGGCCATGACACCTTTCAACTAAATTGCCGTTCCCGCCTCTTATCAAATACAGCCTAAAATATATAAAAATATTTTTATCGTTTCATTGATGTTTTGAACTGAATTGACATTAAACTTTTCAATTTAATATTTAAAGGATACCCACAATGCTCATAAAATAATGAAACATCATTGATTTCGGCTTAGAACGCAAAAAGTTGCAAACTGTTTTGGCCTAATATTAGTATCGTCATGCTGATTAGCCAACGTTCAACAGTTGGTGAAGTGTTTAATTACATATTGTGCTAACATTATAAAAATTGTTAAGTGATGCAGGCAGCCAATTTTGTGATTTTTGTGAAAATGTGAGCATTAAAAGGAAGTAAAGGAAGTGCATAAATAGATGGATATTATGATACGTTTATAAAGATTTCTATTATTAACAATTAAAGGATAATAATGAAACTAACGTTTTTAATGAGAAATACATTTTATTATAAAATTTTCAAACACACACGCAAATAGAGAAATGACAGAGAGAAATTTTAACATTCATATATTACTGGTACAAGTACATAAAGTCTTTTTAATTACTGAAAAGTATTATTTTCGGAAATTTTTGCCGTTTTCTGACGCGATTTATAATGTCCTTGGTTAATGTACGACAATATAAATGCATTCGGAATCGTTAAATATTCCCGGCAGATAATATTTATTAACTGGAGGCGATGTCGTGTATCTAGACCTATCTCGAATCCTTCTTAACAATCGTTATTAGTAGAAAATAAATCAGTGAGTGGCCTTTAAATATTAAATTCAAAAGTTTAATGCCAATTTAGGTAAAAACATCAACGAAATGATAAAAATATTCTAATATATTTTCGGCTGAATTTGATAAGAGGCGGGAACGGCCCTTTTGTTGCAAGGTGTCATAGCCGAAACCGGAGATCCGGCTCACACAGCTCTTGCGCACGCCAAAGCGCGAAGGTAGCTATCTAGTATAGTATAGAAATCTGTGTATTCAGTTTATATCGTTTTGATTTCCATACAAAAACCTTGTTTTTTAGTGTGTTGAGTAAGCCAAATGTTGTGTTTACTAAGCAGCATTTCGGGGAGATTTTAGTTTTCTGCTTTAATTGGAAGAAATTGCTTTTATTTAATTGGTTTCGATGTTTCAAGAATGATGATTTCAGCGTTGAAGACAAATCTCGCTCTGGACAGGCGAAAAAATTCGAAGATAAAGAATTGGAGGCATTACTCGATGAAGATCCGAGTTAAACGCAAGAGGAGTGTGACTCAACAAGCAGTTTCCGTGCGAATAAAATCCATAGGAATGATTCAAAAGCATAGATGCATTATTGACCACAAAAAAATGGACCGAACTAATTTATACTCCTAATATTTTGTGTATTATTTCCCTTACATCTGTCGAGCAACTCACGCCTTGTCAAGTCCACGTATATTGGCTTCAGAACTTCTTTGACCTTTGGATCTAGTGGGTGGTAATCGTGCTTGAACTTTGTCAAGTCCAATCCTTCAGCCTCCGCGTGGCGATAAGCGCACCAGCTCTCTGCGCCAGTTTCCATGGTTTGGATTTTCGTCGCTCGAACTCAAACGATAAAATGTAGACCAAATTGCTTTATACATTTCATCCACGTTACCTTGATGGCTCGTGATCGCTAGGCCGTAGTATTTTCGAAGTTTATTAGTGGACTTATCAGTTAATTTCATTGTATCTCCAGTTTTTCTATCTCTCCAGTATTTTTCTATATCTCCAGTTTTTCTACAGGAAAATTGTGTGGGTCCAACTTCAATAATCCTTTATATGTGGCACTATTACCTAAAGACGCCGAGTACTATTTGGACGGGTGAAAGAGATGGGAGCATCGTTGGGAAAAGTGTATAGACTTACGAGGAGACTATATAGAAAAATAAAGATAAATTTGAAAAAAATATTTCATGTTTCTATGTAAGGTCGGAAACTTTTCAGACCACCCTCGTATACGACGCTGATTTTTCATCCGCGCGTTTAAAATTGAATTACTTTGTTATAAAATATCATGAAAAAAGGTGCGTCAGATCTGACGCAAAATTCGCACAATTGCGTATCATACTTTTTACTAAAACATGTCAAAAATTGAAACGCTGAAACGAAAAACAAATGTGTCTCAATGTTCGGTTGACGACGAAAACAAAAGTCTTACAAAGAACCAAAACGAGAGTTTGTTCGAACTGATTTTTTCATGATGTAAACGAATATTCAGGTCGGCGTATAACAGACATTTTTAAATACTTGTTCTATATTGAAATAAAAACGGAAAATTTATCTCCTCCGAAAATTTTTTTTCGAAATGACGACCCGAATATTTCTTCACGTGATCGTAGAAATATTGCCAAGAGACGTTCTTTTATGATTTTCGATATACTGTCGAGAAAAAGAAAAAACGAAGTGTCCTCATTATTGCCACAGGTGTTTATAGCAGCTACTTTTTTGGCGTCAGTAGAGTTAACGTGTACGAGGAAATTATCGATAAATACAGGTCAATGCGTTCCAATTCTTATTTGACCAAGTGATTAACTATTTTTTGAAATTTCATCTAGGAAAGTTTGCCCGAATAAGACGCCAATACGAGCGTTTACAATTTTACGAAAATGTGATGTCGACACCAACCGTTTTGAGTATAAAAAGCCGGCGATAATTTTCAATATTCATAATTAGTTCATAAATAGTTAAATCTTTTTTTTCTAATTTTATATCATACGGAATTTAATAATTAGTAAATTAAATTCAATATATGCGGGACATTTCACGTCAAATTGACCGGACTTGTTTCCCTCATCTCTGGGATTTCGTTCACAATATTGCTTCCTCATAGAAGTAGCTTGTTTACCGGTTTATTTTATTACACACACTCGCCACTCGCGGTCAAGCTCAAAAGAAGCAAATTTTTCAGGCAATACTTGAAGACATCCTACTAATTTTTGTTATAATTTGGAGGACAAACTAAGAATAGAATGAAGCCACGAGTATTACATCGAAGTTCGAAAATTACCTGTGTTTCCATGAGATACATGTGTGTTTATACAGGCGCGGCGTCTTTGTGTCAAATATTTAAAGTATCGGTCACCTCTCGACGATAGTTACTGCTGAATCGAACATATCGAATGTAGAATCCAAAAAACTTTCGGACTTATTAACTGAAATATTGGTTTGATTTAGAAAAAAAAAAAAAAATTCATCTCCGAACATTTTTATTACACTCTTACCTATATATTATTTTTTATTGTCGTGTGTTCCAATGTGTCCTTTAGACAAATTTGCTAATGGAAGCCAATGGGGCAAAGACTGATTAACATATACTTTCAACGCGAATTGTATGGCAAAGTCAAGGGAAACTTTTCAATGGCAGCGAGCTGAATGGAAAGTCAATGGCAAATTCAAATGGCAATTTCGTTCGATACAAACTGAATGGAAAGCCAATGACAGTTTTTTCTACAGAAACTCAATGGCAATATCACCTTTGAGTTTAATTTAAAATGGTTAATTCGTATGGCATTTCTTTCTTCTTTCAACTAATATGGTGAAATTATAATATTATTATCTCTTTTTATAATATTGTTATTTCTTTGTATAGATTTTAAAAAATGGCTATAAAGAGTGAAATGACATATAATATAACCGATTTCGATGGAAATCGGTGAAAAGGTTCAGATTTTATGAAATTTTGATTTTTTTTTCCTGAAATGTCTGGCTCTTATTTCTTTCACAACTTGCACAAATAATGGGAGATCACGTCATAACATTTATACATAAATAACATACGAAAATTGTCATAAATAAATGATAGTATTGAATTTAGTGCGATGTTCGATTAGATGGATTGCTGATGAATACAAATTAAATTGTAAGAGTTAATTTTTTAAAATATTTGTTTTATGTTGAAAAACGGGCATTTCGTCCGAGCATTTTTTTCGACAAATTCGAAAAATATCCCTAAAAAGATACAATATGATTTAAAATACTGTTAAGTATTATTATACTCCATTAAAAACTTATAAAGTTAAAAATGGACGCCAAGTAGTCAGAAAATGTGTCCAATCTAGAAACAGGAGTCCGACTGGAACCGCTAACGGTGACAGACGTGTTTCTAATCGTGCCTACCCCGGTATCAATAACAATACAATCAAATATAAGTATAGTGCGTAAAGACACAACACCTCACAGTGACCAGTGCCGTTAACATGGACGAGGAAGACTCTGACGATAACCAAGGCGAAAAAGCGAACAACCTGCACTCTGTGCGATCTCTAAAAAATACTAGAGGCCAAGAGCTAAACGAGAGATCCTCTCCTGAGCAGGATCGCGTAAATTACCTAACCGGTCGATACAAACAAGTCCCAAATATATGCATAGCACGTAAATCACAGACGACGAACCAGCTCCAAAAATCACCAGCGTGGCAGATAGTGCGCCCGAGAAAACGACCAAGAAGAAACTCAATTCACTCCTCGAATAGTGAAGATGAGACACATCTAAATCTCAACCGAAATCGATTCTCAGTATTACAATCCTCTGCCTCGAATGTAAACACGGATGTGAACGATCAGGTAAACATGGATGTGAACGATCAGGCTGCGAAAGACAATACCGAACCGAAACCACCTCCAATATTCATTCCAGGAGTACAAAATATCGAAACTCTCACGAACGAAATAAACAATATCATAACCGTAAATGATTACACTCATAAAACGTCCAACAGCGGTCGATTAAAAATAATGGTAAAAAACTCTACTGCATACAGAAAAATTGTTCACTTTCTGGAAGACTCAGGTGCCGAGTACCACACATACCAATTAAAGCAAGATCGCGCCTACCGTGTTGTTATTCGATCTCTACATCACACCACCTGCACGGAATACTTAAAAGATGAAATCAATAAACTAGGCTTCAAAGTTCGGAACATAATGAACATCAAAAGTGGAAAAACAAAACAACCGCTCCCACTCTTTTTCGTCGACTTGGAACCCTCCCCAAAAAACAAAGAAATTTACAAAGTAGAACTACTAGCAAATGCTAAAGTTCAGATCGAGCCACCTAAAAAAAATAACGAGATCCCCCAGTGCGTGAGATGCCAAAGGTACGGCCACACGAAAACCTACTGTCGGAGACCCTACAGATGCGTAAAATGTGGCGACGAGCACAAGACAGATGAATGCACAAAGAGCAAGGATACGCCAGCTAGATGTGCCTTATGCGATGGTGCTCACCCTTCAAACTATAAGGGATGTGCGGTATACCAAGAAATACTCCAGCAGCGAAACAACACCGCACAGCGACCTCACTGGCACAGGACCAACGCACGCGAACAACAACCAAGCACACGAACGGAAATAAATCCAAACAATGTGCGTGTCAACACAAGCTACGTACAAGTAACCCGAACTAACACTGAAACCCACGCTAATCATTTAAACACACAAGCGAATCTAACGGACACACTTGCAAACTCTTTCGCCGAACTGAAAACGCTCCTCACACAACAAACGGAGCTCATGAACTCCCTAGTCAAACTAATAACAACATTTATCACGAACTTGTCTCAAAAATGAATTCCTACTACCGAATTGTACTATGGAACGCCAACGGCTTAGCACAAAGGCGTGACGAATTAGCTGTATTCTTAAATCTTTATAAAATAGACATAATGCTCATCACAGAAACACGATTCACGACCAAAAACTACTTCAACTTGCGTGGATATAATTTCTACGATACAAAACATCCGGACGGTACTGCCCATGGAGGTGCCGCGGTAATAATTCGTAAAAACATAAAACATCACGAACTCATCAAATACGAAAAAGAACACATACAAGCAACGAGTGTTGAGATACAAGAATGGAACGGCCCCCTAGTCCTGTCGGCAGCTTATTGCCCACCTAAACATAAAATAAAAGCACAGAAATTCATCGAATACTTCGAGACTCTAGGCCCGAGATTTATTGCCGGAGGAGATTACAACGCCAAAAACACACTGTGGGGATCCAGGCTAAACACAACAAGAGGTAACGAACTTCACAAAGCTATTATAAACAAAACAATGGACTATATTACTGCCAGGCAACCCACATACTGGCCAACTGACCCTAATAAAACCCCAGATGTTTTGGACTTTTTCGTCACGAAGGGGGTAGCAAGAACCTACACTAACGCGGAATCGAGTCTCGAATTATCTTCGGATCACACACCCGTAATTCTCACAATAAGTACTGAACTAATATATAAAGAAAAGACTCCTAACCTGCATAATAAAAAGACAGAATGGGAACTCTTCAGAAAAACAATTGATGACAACATCAATCTGAATATATCTCTCAAGACTGAAGCAGAAATAGATGACGCTACTGAAACATTCACTAGACTGATCCAAACAGCAGCATGGGACGCAACGCCGAGTCTAAAAACCAAAGAAAAAACTTTCAACTACCCTCTGCAAATCAAAAACAAAATCACGGACAAAAGAAGACTCCGGAGAAAATGGCAAACAAGTAGACACCCCGTGGATAAAACTAACTACAACAAAGCCGTCAAGGAACTCAAAAATATTATACACACATACAACAACAATAACTTAAGTAAAAAACTAGAAAATCTGACTGCGACCCAAGCCACCGAATACTCACTATGGAGGATAACTAAAAACATGAAACGGCCCCAAACGCAGATTCCACCAATCAAAACTGCAGCCAACCAGTGGGCTAGAAGCGAAATCGAAAAAGCAAACGCCTTTGCAGAGCATCTCACAAACGTCTTTACACCAATAAACACAGGCCCCAGAGAGAACGACAGAAGAATAGAAGAGTTCCTAAACTCGCCTCTACCTGTCGCCCTCCCAATTAACCCTTTTTCACCATCAGAAATCCTCCGAGGCATAAAAAACCACGTCAAAACATCTAAGTCACCTGGCTATGACCTCATAACCGGAAAAATTCTAAAAGAACTCTCAAAAAAAGGAATAGTATTCCTTACAACGCTGTTCAACAATATCATGCGCACAACATTCATACCAAATCAATGGAAAGTTGGACAAATCGTGATGGTACCCAAACCTGGAAAGCCACCAACAGAAATAACGTCATACAGACCAATTAGCCTTCTTCCCATAATCTCAAAACTATTTGAAAAACTACTCTTATCACGTATGAATCCACACATAACAAACGACAAACTGTTACCCGAGCATCAGTTCGGCTTCAGAAACTGACACTCAACAATAGAACAAATAAACAGAGTACACACCGAAATCCTCAACACCTTGGAGGAAAAAAAGTACTGCTCAGCCGTGTTCCTGGACATTCAACAAGCATTTGATAAAGTCTGGCACGAAGGATTACTATACAAAATCAAAAAAAAGATGCCTCAATTCTACCTCATTATAAAATCGTACCTCAGTAACAGGAAGTTCCAAGTACGATATGGACAAGAAATAACAACTCTACACACAATAAAATCAGGTGTACCCCAGGGCAGCGTCCTAGGACCGGTTCTCTATACGCTTTACACCGCAGACCTTCCCACTGGAAATGACGTCACTTTCGCGACCTATGCAGATGACACTGCAATGCTAGCTAAGCATGAAAACCCCACCGAAGCGTCCCTGCTACTCCAAAAGGCGCTAACGCAAGTCGAAAAATGGCTAAACACATGGAAGATAAAAGCTAGTGAAAGTAAATCGGTGCATATAACGTTCACTCTACGAAAAAACAACTGCCCAACAGTTACTCTCAATAGTCAACCCTTACCAACAAAAAATAGCGTAAAATACCTTGGGATGCACTTGGACAGACGATTAACTTGGAGCAAGCACATTAAAACAAAAAGAAAAGAACTCGACATCAAGTTTAAAAAAATGTACTGGCTATTCGGAAGAAACTCCAAAGTAACAACAGAAAACAAAAATCTACTATATAAAGTAGTACTCAAACCAGTGTGGACGTACGGCATCCAACTCTGGGGGACGGCCAGCAGATCGAATATAGAAATCCTTCAAAGATTCCAATCAAAAATATTAAGAACAATTACCAACGCCCCATGGTACGTCAGCAATAAGACCCTACACAACGACCTACGAATAACAACGGTAGCAGAAAACATCCAAATGTTCAGCACGCGATACGTGGAAAGACTACGAAACCACCCTAACACAATGGCCCGAGAAATCCTCGACAGAAGGAATGAAATCAGACGACTCAGACGCATCAAGCCTTTGGACCTTCCGAACAGAGAAATATAACACCAACAAACTCTTCGACATCAATTGTGGGTTTGACAACGGTCACTCCCCTAAACAACGAACAACACCTACATCACAGCTATTGAATGTCCCGCCGGGACAGATTATAGCTACAAGCAAAAAGAGAAAAAAAAAAAAAAAAAAAATCTAGAAACAACAAACTTACGACTTCGAAAATCGTTTTCTGATATCTAATAAAAAGTGAAAAGAAATCATTTCATAAATTAGCCAAGTAAACTGCTACTCCTTCCGCCAATCAACCTGCCCCCTTTTGTACGGTATGTCACGAAAGTACCAGGGGTGTTAGTTGAAATTTGCCGGTTTTTTCGATAAAGAAAACACTGAATTTTCAGAGGAATCTCAAAATTTTTTTATTCAAAGTATTGACCATTGGTTTCTACACATTTCGCCCATCTCTCAGGCAAATTATGGATACCATCCCAAAAAAACTTTTTCTCTTTCGAGGTAAACCATTCGACGAGCCATTTTTCGACATCTTCAAAATTAGCGAAGCACTGCTCTGCAAGCGAGTGTCCCATCGATGCGAAAAGGTGATAGTCGGACGGGGCGAGGTCTGGAGAGTACGGCGGGTGTGATAATATTTCCCAATTAAGTGTTTTTAATGTGTCTTTCACCAGTTTAGCGGTATGAGACAACGCGTTGTCATGTTGCAAGATAACTTTGCCATGTCTTCGGGCCCATTCCGGCAGTTTTTCGATCAACGCATAATTCAAATTGATCATTTGTTGTCGGTAGCGATCCTTGTTCACCGTTTCACCAGGTTTTAACAACTCGTAGTACACCACACCACACTGGTCCATTGTCACACAGAGCATTGTCTTACGGCCAAAGCGATTTGGCCTTGCAGTCGATGGGCCAGCTTCACCAGGTGAAAGCCATGATTTTTTTCGCTTCGGGTTTTCAAAATAAATCCACTTTCCGTCCCCCGTGACAATTCGATGCAGAAAAGATTTCCTTTCGAATCGTTGAAGCAGCATTTCACAAACGGTTTTTCGATTTTCCATTTGTCTATCGTTCAGCTGGTGTGGCACCCATTTTCCATACTTTTGGATCTTTCCCATGGCTTTTAAACGTTGGCAAATTGCTCCTCGAGTCACATTTAGTGTTTCTGCCAATTTTTGTTGCGATTGGGTTGGATCAACATCCAATAACGCCTGCAATTCCTCGTCTTCGAACTTTTTCGCTGCACCAGGATGTTCATTGTCTGTCAAATCGAAAGCTCCACTTTTAAATTGACGAAACCACGTCTCACATGTTCTAATCACTGGAGCATGTTCACCATAAGTTTCTACCAGCAACCGGTGAGCTTCAGCTGCTTTTTTCTTTTGATGAAATAAGAAAAGCAACGAATGCCGCAAAGGCGATTTGGCACTTTGCCATATTTATCAAAAGATTTATTATGGGAGAACGGGATAATGGCGAATACCTAAGAGCAGTGTTGAAAATTTCCCATACAATTCAATTATTCGGATGTTTTTAAGCAAATAATGACGATATAATAACTTTTTCTTGTATGATGTTAGCCCAAGCAGTCGGAATAAACGAATAATCAAATTTTGTTATTAGAAAAATAGAACGCCGTGGTTGCGATATTTTTGTTCGATCTCATAATGTATAACGCTATTTTACATCATAATATGAATAGAGTGAAAAACGTTTTAAAGTATTCAGAATGAAACATGAAACGTCTCGAAAAGTGTATTGAGCCTATGCCAACCTTCCATGTACAACGCCATTCAATCCTTTCGTAGCTGACTTCGATGATACCGCCGCGCCGATCCGACTCCCATTGCGTTCAACCGCCATGAAAGCTCGAATGACCCAGCTACGCCAATTCACGCTCTCCCTCAGTGTACCGAGATCACTTACGACGGTATTTCTCTTGTATTCGTAGGAGCTGGACACGAGGTGGTTTCGATTGATGTTCACACAAATGACACGCGTGAGATCCGGTTCAATCTACTGCAGGCACAAAGAGGCGGCGGCCCCTTCGCCGAGCTTATTGTTTTTAACCATGCACGCCAAGTTTTTGCACAGCATTTTCAGTAGACTTTTGTGGCATACCGTACAAAAGGGGGCAGGTTGTTTGGCGGAAGAAGTAGCAGTTTACTTGGCTAATTTATGAAATGATTTCTTTTCACTTTTTATTAGATATTAGAAAACGATATTCGAAGTCGTAAGTTTTTTGTTTCTAGATTGGATACATTTTCTGACTACTTGGCGTTCATTTTTAACTTTTTAAGTTTTTAATGGAGATTTCACTTTTTTTTTAAAGGCCTGATAGAAGTTCAGCATTGAATCAACATTTTAGCAAAATAGAAAACACATTATCCAATGTGAAATTAAGAACCACTTTGAAATATCTCTGATAAAACGATGTTGTACGGACGTGTGGATGTTGTATACCTATTTTTTTCTTTTCACTTTTCATTAGATATTAGAGAGCAATTTTTAAAGTCGGAAGTTTTTTGTTTATAGACTGGACACAATTTTTGATTACTCGGCGACCATTTTTAACTTTTCAAGTTTTTAATGGGGATCATATCTACCATTGATATAATGAAATTAGGCCTGAGTGTAGTAATTTTTCAATTGAAATTAATGTCCAGAAGTTATACTCATTTACACAGTTCCTCATCTTTACACAGTAATAATTTACAGCTCATGAATGCAAACATTATTCCATTTCGAACTTATCCTAAAGTTCAAACTATCCCGATGAACTGAATAAGCTGTGCAAAATCGCATTATCTTTTTAAGAAAATTCTTTCGGGTCTGAGTGTAGAAATTTTCAAATTGAAATTCATGGACAGAAGTTATATTCATTTACGCAGCACCTTATATTTACGCAGTAATAATTTACAGTTTATAGATGCAAACATTATTCCATTTTGAACTTATCCTAAAGTTGAAACTGCCTCGATGAACTGAATTGGCTATGCAAAATCTCATTATCTTTTTAAGAAAATTCTTTCGGGCCTGAGTGCAGGAATTTTTAAATTGAAATTCACGCACAGAAGTTATATTCATTTACGCAGCACCTTATTTTTACGCAGTAATAGTTTACAGTTTATAGATGCAAATATTATTCCATTTTCAACTTATCGTAAAGTTCAAACTACCCCGATGAACTGAATTAGCTATGCAAAATCGCATTATCTTTTTCTGAAAATTCTTTCGGGTCTGAGTGTAGGAATTTTTCAATTGAAATTCATGCACAGACGTTACACTCATTTACGCAGTACCTTATCTTTACACAGTAATAATTTACACTTCATGAGAGCAAACATTATTCCATTTTCAACTTATCTTAAAGTTCAAACTGCCCCGATGAACTGAAAATTGGCTTTGCAAAATCTCATTATCTTTTTAAGAAAATTCTTTCGGGTCTGAGTGTACGAATTTTTAAATTGAAATTCATGCACAGCAGTTATACTCATTTACGCAGTACCTTATCTTTACGCAGTAATAATTTACACTTAATTTACGCATAAATGCAAACATTATTCCATTTTTAACTTATCCGAAAGTTCAAACAGCCCCGATGAACTGAATTGACTATACAAAAAATAATATATTTTTATTATTCGTCAGGTGACACTGAATAAAGTTATTTTATTCCCAATCTCGTAAATTTAGTATTTATATTTTTTATTTAGTGCATAATTTTCTCACCTGACAGCTGACACGTACTCGTTGACTACACAAAATCAACGCTTACAGAGACTCGTCTATGTCGTCTACGCAATTATAAGTATTATACCCGTTATTGACTTTATTTCAAACGAGCACGGAACGTTTTTTTTTAATTAAAAAATCAACTAACGCACACGCAAAAACAAAAATGACCAGGGGTGCGATTCTGTGCCAGGCGCATCAACATAGCATCTGACGGAAAACCGAAATAGCCTATCAGAGTCGCGCCTTTCCGTTAGAATCTTCCTTGCAATTGGCTGTCGCTCGCTAACCACCGATAGTTGTCGGTAGAAAAGTACACAGCTGACAACTCCACGTGCCTTTCTCTCTCTCTCGCACACTGCGACGGCCAGGCCGCCAGAACCAACTCGATTGATGACGTAGAGCACGTACGCGCAACGAGACCGCGCAGCATCGTAGTGAAGAGAGTCACGAGCTCGCAACGAACATAGGTGATATATATATATCGTTTTTGTATAATTTGTATGAAAGGGTGTATAAGTTATATACCGCACTACGCGATATGCCGCTTTGTCCAAAACAGGGGAATCGAAGAAGAAGGAAAATAATTCTTGAGATGAGAAAAGTTGCGTAAAAAATCATGGCAATATTACGATATCTCAACAATGCGTGAATGGGTCTAAATAAATCTAATTGCATTCAAAAGAAAAAATTACATTACATCGCAAAAATGTAGTCAGATTTGTTATAACTCAATGCGTTTGCGGGTGAAATCGATTTAGAGTTTGAATATAACGGTTTTCAGGCCACCTTACTGCATAGAGACTTCAGCACAGTTTAAAAACTTTTTTTTTTATACTTGGCGTCAAGACGCTGCCGCGTCTCTTGATTCTTTACAGAACATTTTAATATTTCTCAGACGTCAGCAGCGATATTTTCGCTGTTGGGGAATTATCTTATTCCCTGGAATGTAGGCATATTTTGAGGTATTAATATATTTTTTTTATCGGTGCTACAAGTCGCGTTTCTTATGATACGAAAAAATATCATTATTTACACAGGTGACGTTCGCTTCTTATTTTTTTCATTCCAACAAAGTTAGGTCTATGAGGAAACTACTGTTCAATAATCAATAGTGCGTCTCACGTCCAAGATGATGAAATTTATTCGTTTCAATTTCTTATCTATCACGTTTGTTCCAAAGACAGATGCCGATCATAAATATAGCTCACGGTATATAAGGCTCGTTATTATTAAATCGTCAGCTTAGTGTCGTTACGACGAGCAACGATAAAAATTAAAAAATGGCGAAATTCGCGATCACTTTGTGCGTTGTTCTCTTTGCCTCGGTAAGTACATACACTTAATATATCATAAAAAAAATTTTGATTTTTTCTTTTAACGAATGTCGATTCAAAAAGTTGTAAAGTAACAAGAGAGCAAACTTTCATGATTCGTTTTTTTTTCTATGTATAAACATTTTGTTGAGAAAAATGTTTATATGACAAAAGTTTCATAACAAAATCCGGCATGCTATTTTTCTGCATTGAAAACTCATATACCGCTGCGCGCGCTGAAAACCGAGTAAATTTGAAAAATTATTACAAAGGTTATTTGGTGAAAAAAAATTGAATTGCTGGTTTCACATTTTTTAGTAACTTTTCCACTATAAAAAAAATTAAAAATATTGTTTTTTTTAATATTAACATTATTTTTTACGGATATAAATGGCGTACCGATGAAAACCATGACGCCACCTTGCCGACGTCATAACTTCACCAGAATTATCCAATCTACAAAAATAAAAAAGAATTTAGCAAAATAATGTAGTAGTAATAGTCTGACGGAGGGATATTTTTTTCTTAAAAAATAAAGAAATTACAATATTTCAAACTTTAGTAGGCAATTAAAGAATAAAAAATTAGTGTTCAATAGTTTATACAAAATTGTCCAATCTAAAAAAACATCTCGTCAGACTATAGAGAAAATAATTATGAAGATTAAAAAAAAAAATTAAAAAATATTAAAAATTCACGGAGTTATCGTGCTGACACTATCTAAAAAACATAATTTCGAAAAAAACGCGTTTAAAGTTTCTAGTATACGAGAAATACAACTATAGGTACAACGTGAACCCGATGTCCGGTCATATTTATTGCTATAACTTTGTAACGGAGTGGAATTTTTTTAACTTTTTTTTTTTGAGAAAATTCTTAAAAGTACAAAGAGTGAAAATCTGTAAAAAAAATGGATTTTTTGAAAATTTCAGGGGTATGTGAGCCTTTAACAATTGAGCGATTTATTTTTCATTATCGATTAATGATTATTGTCACAACACTGATCCTCTGCGAAACAGTCACAATGAATATAAGTTTACGTACGATATAAATCTGGAATTTTTTTGTCATGTCCTCAAGCAGAAAATAACGATTTTACAACGATACTTCGTATAAATTTGGAGGTTGAAAAATATAATTTGTAGCAAATTATTCGAGTAGACGTTGTATTATAAAGAAAAGAAATATAAGCGAGCGTAACTAAGAATTTCGGAAAACAACAAACATTGAAAAAGCAAAGAAATAAAAGAAGAGTGAGTCACAAACTACACCTCGAAGAGAAACCACGTATTCTGTATTTGTAATAAAATAGTATATTCAATCATTGATAAACGATTGACTTGTGTTTCGTAACGCGAGACATCTTGACAACCGTGTCGCTGGAGAGTGCGACGAATTATAATTTTTCTTGAATTAATAAAACAAATTGTTTCTTTATTTTCGTTCATAAAATAATGTGCTAAAATTTTCAGGTGGCTAATACGTTCATAATTTCAAATAACATTCATAAGATGCTTATAGACATGGCCACGGTTATAAAGTCTATGGAAGCCCAAATGATAAAAAATAGCGGCGATGACAATATTGAAAAACTCAAAAAGGTCGCCAGTGATCTATTGTCAAACTATTATGAGACCCTGAAAACCGAATTCATAACGGTAAGTCAAAACTCCCCGTCGCGTATGCATTAATGATGATCTATATCGAATACGAGCTGTGCCCGCGCATTCACCCGCGTTAAATTTCCGTCCCTGATTTAACGCGCCGCCGCCGCTCCTTGGAGTCACAACATAAAGTTATATGGCGTAAAGCCTTCCCGAATCAACGGGTTATCGAATGCAAAAAGAATTTTCCAAAATGCATTAATATTTCCGGAGATGAGCGCGTTCGAACAAACATACAGACATACAACATACAAACTCTTCAGGTTTATTATCGTAGTAAGATGATGAATTCATATTCCATATGTTTGCTAACGTAATAATTGTTAATATCATGAAACACTAGGATACGATGCCATGTAATTATGTCTTCAACGATCCCAAAACGTATGGAACAGAGTGCGATTTATCGTGCATCGATTCGTTAGCCATATATAGTTCCACCATGGTCAATATGTCCACATGCACGTCAACGAATTTCCCCTCCCTCGCTTATTACAAGACCGAAATAAACAACAGCACGATAATAACAATCGCGGCTCTTATGCAACCGAAGACCAAAATACTGGACAAGGGTCTTCTCAGTAGATTATTTAAACCCATGGACTTCATAAATTCGGTATGTACAATTTTTAATGATGAGGCAGAAAAAAACATCTCCTCCGCACGTTCGTTTTGTTTTTCCTCGAAATATTTAAAAATAATCCATACTTTTTTTCTTGTTGCCTTCTACCAGTTCAATCACGAACTACAGAGTTGCATCGACAACTTCGAGCAAAAAATTACGGAAATTGTTAACGCTGCGAATCGTAGTGTTAACAAAACCGTGACTGTCTGCTTGAACGAAAAATTCAAACACTTTCGCAATGAGTTCACGAAACAAATCGACAAAGTGAAGAAGTGTCGAACTCACTCTACCAAATCGCTGAATGAGATAATCAGCGCCGAAGTCAATGGTACAAGGACAGAATTGACTAAGATCAAAAACAACACCATAACAGAATACATAGCGATTATAGAAGAGTGGGCCAAAGATTATAACCAGGTAAGCTCAATAAGAGAGAAAGAGCGAAAAAAGTTTTAAACTGACACGTCGCTTCCTCCAAGATTTCGAAGATTAAGGGTTCACATACCCCTGCGCGAGCTGAAAACCGAGTAAATTTGAAAAATTATTATTATAAAGGTTATATGGTGAAAAAAATTTTTAATATAAAAAAAAAAATATTAACGTTATTTTTTACGGGGATAAATGGAGTACCGATGAAAACCATGGCGCCTCCTTGTCGACGTCATAACTTCACCAAAAATTATCCAATCTACAAAAATCAAAAAGAATCTAGTAAAATAATGTAGTAGTGATAGTCTGACGGAGGAATTTTTTTTTCTTAAAAAATAAAGAAATTCCAGTATTTCAAACATTAGTAGGCAATTGAAGAATAAAAAAGTAGTGTTTAATAATTTATAAAAAATTATCCAACCAAAAAAAACGTCTCGTCAGACTATAGAGAAAATAATTATGAAGATTCAAAAAAAAAAGGAAAAGTTAAAAAATATTAAAAATTCAATGAGTTATCGTGCTGACACTATTTAAAAAACATAATTTCGATAAAAACGGGTTTAAAGTTTCTGGTAGGAACAACGTGTACTTACGGCTAGTATCACATTTATTGCTATAACTTTGTAACGGAGTGGAATTTTCGGAGAAGTTTTTTTTTTTTTGAGAAAATTCTTAAAAGTACAAAGAATGAAAATCTGTAAAAAAAATAGATTTTTCGAAAATTTCAGGGGTATGTGAGCCCTTAACAATTGAGCAATTTATCTTTCATTATCGATTAATAATGATTATAAACCACGCTGATCCTCTGCGAAACAGTCACAATGAATATAAGTTTAATTACGATATAAATGTTGAATTTTTTCGTCGTGTCCTCAAGCAGAAAATAATGATTTTACAACTATACTTCGTATAAATTTGGAGGTCGAAAAATAAATTATAATTTTTCTTGAATTAATAAAACAAATTGTTTCTTTATGTTCGTTCCTAAAATAATGTGCTAAATTTTCAGGTGGCTAATCTGTTCATAATTTCAAATAACAAGGTTGAGACGCTTAAAGACGTGGCCATGAATAAAACGTCTATCGAAGTCCAAATGATAAAAAATAGGGGTGATGACAGTATTGAAAACCTCAAAACGGTCGCCAGTGATCTATTGGCAAATTATTCTGAGACCCTGAAAACCGCATTTATAAAGGTAAGTCAAAACTCCCCGACGTGTATGCAGCAATATGATGATTTATATCGAATACGAGCTGTGCCCCGCGGTTTCACTCGCGTTAAATTTTCATCCCCTGATTTAACGCGCCGCCGCCGCTTCTTAGGGTTATAACATAAAGTTATATAGCGTAAAGCCTTCCTGAATAAACGGGTTATATAATGCAAAAAGAATTTTCCAATTCGTATTAGTATTTCCGGAGATTAGCGCGTTCGAACAAGCATATAGACCTACAGTCATACAAACATACAAACATACAGACATAGACATACCGACATACAGGCATACATACACACAAACGTGCGCATATACAAACATGCAAACATGCAAATATACAAGCATACAGCCATACAAACATACAAACATAGAAACTCTTCAGGTTTATTATCGTAGTAAGATGATGAATTCATATTCCATATGTTTGCTAACGTAATAATTGTTAATATCGTCAAACCCTAGGATACGATGCCATGTAATGATGTCTTCAACGATCCCAAAACGTATGGAACAGAATGCGATTTATCGTGCATTGATTCGTTAGCCCTATATAGTTCCACCATGGTCAATATGTCCACATGCACGTCAACGAATTCCCCCTCCCTCGATTATTACAAGACCGAAATAAACAACAGGACGATAATAGCAATCGCGGCTCTTATGCAATCGAAGACCAAAATACGGGACAAGGGTCTTCTCAGTAGATTATTTAAATCCACGGACTCCATAAATTCGGTATGTACAATTTTTTATGATGAGGAAGAAAAAAACATCTCCTCCGCACGTTCGTTTTTTTTCCTCGAAATGTTTCAAAATAACCCATACATACGTTCGGTGAAAGAGTTTTTGTTGTTGCTTTCTACAACCAGTTGAAAGAGGAGCTACAGCGTGGCATCGACAACCTCAGGCAAAGTATTAGGAAAACTGTTGTCGATGCGTATCGTAATGTTAACAAAACCGTGACTGACTGCTTGAACGAAAAATTCAAATACTTTCGCAATGAGCTAACGAAACAAATCCCCAAAGTGAAGGAGTGTCGAACTAACTCTACCAAATCGCTGAATGAGATAATCAGCGACGAAGTCAATGGTACAACGACAAAATTGACTAAATTAAAAATCGACACCATGACGAACTACAAAGCGATTGTAGAAGCATGGGCCCAAGATTATCACCCGGTAAGTTCAATAAGAGAGAGAAAAAAAAACGTTTCAAACTGACACATCACTTCCTCCAAGTTTTTAACTATTTTACTTTTTACTTTTTAGCTATAAGAGAGAAAATTTTTTTTTATTTCAATTTTAATATTAACATTATTCTCTACGGGTCTAAATGGACTACTGATGAAAATCGCGTAAATTTCAAAAATTATTATAAAGGTTATATGGTGAAAAAAAAAATTTAATTCTTGATTCCACATTTTTTATTAACTTTTTAACTATACTAAAGTAAAATTAAACAAATTTTTATTTTAATATTTACATTATTTTTGACGGGTCTAAATGGACTACTGATGGAAACCATGGCGCCTCTTTGTCGACATCATAACTTCACGAAAAATTATCCAATTTCCAAAAATAAAAGAGAATTTCGTAAAATAATGTAGTAGTAATGGCCTGAAGAAGGGAATTTTTATTTTTTTTTTTAATACAGAAATTACAGTATTTCAAACTGTAGTACGCAATAAGAAAAAATGAGTGTTTAATAATTTATAAAAAATTGTCCAACCAAAAAATTCAAAAAACCTCTCTTGAGATTATAGAGGAAATAATGATCAAGATTTAAAAAAAAAAAGAAAAAAAATTTTTAAATATTAAAAACTGACTGAGTTATGGTGCTGATAATGTCTAAAAATATAGTTTCGAGAAAAACGTGTTTAAATAATGTGAATATTTTTCAGGAATTGAACAAAAAATTTTTTCTTACAGTTGCAAAGTTAATAAAAAATGTGAAATCAACAATTTAATTTTTTTTAACCATATAACCTTTATAATAATTTTTCAAATTTATTCGGTTTCAGCGAGCGTAGGGGCCCTATGTAAGCCCGTAACAAATCTTCCTCCTATGATCAAAATGGTTTCCTACATTTTGGCTAACTCAAACAGTGATACCCTATGTGTACAATTAGGGTGACAATATTGTTCATCTTTATTTTTTCCATTTCAACTATCAACTTAAAAATTTATTTCTTTTTGTGAGAAAAAAAAATCCTTGTAATGATCCGCAGCCGGCAGAAAAAATATTTGGAGGTCGCTCGAAGGCTTCAAAAATTTGCACTTACACCAAAAATTGACGAAAAGTGTTTTCTTTTTTGTTCTTGTCCTCTCTTCTCACCCCATTATCTTTTTCATGATAAATTTCTGAAGGTTATGAGAAATTATAAATAAACTATTGATTAATATTCAATGGTATTTCGCACGAAACAGGCAACTTTTCCAACCACCACCGAGTACTTTTCTATCCGCCCTGATGACACCTCGCTGATTTCATTTTATCAGATGCATTATCATATCTGGAACATGAAAAAAACTTCATAAAATGCGATGTATTTGCCTTATCGAGTTTCACGAATTTATATATATATCAAGAGATGCGGCAGCGTCTTGACGCCAAGTATAAAAAAAAAGTTTTTAAACTGTGCCGATGTCTCTATACAGTAAGGTGGCCTGGAAACCCTTATATTCAAACTCTAAATCGACTTTACACGCAAACGCGTCAAGTTATAACAAGTTTGACGACATTTTCCCAATGTAATGTTATTGTTTTCTTTCGAATGTATTTAGATTTATTTAGATCCATCCACGCATTGTTGAGATATCGTAATATTGCCATGGTTGTTCACCCAATTTTTCTCATCTCAAATGTTCTTCTCCCGTGTTTTCGACAATGGGGCATATGTGCCTAGTACAGCATATAGCTTATACGCTCTTTTATACGAATCACAGAAAAACGATATACATATATCACCTTCGTTCGATGTGAGCTCGTGGTTCTCTTTACTAGGATGCTGCGCGGTCTCGTTGCGCGTACGTGCTTGCGTCATCAGTCGACTTGGTGCCGGCGGCCGGGCCGTCGCAGTGTGCGAGAGAGAGAGAGAGAGAGAGAGAGAGAGAGAGAGAGAAAGTGCACGTGGAGTTGTCAGCTCCGGTGCGATTCAGTACTTTTCTACCGACAACTATCGGTGTCGTTAACGAGCGACAGCCAATTGCGAGGAAGATTTTAGCAGAAAGGCGCGACTCTGATAGGCTGTTTCGGTTTTGCGTCAGATGCTATGCTGATGAGCCTGTCTCTATCTCAATCTCTCAGCACAGTGCGACACAGTGTACACATTTCCGGTGTAACCGGCCAACCCGAACAAAGGAATACACTAGAAATATGTACACTGTGTCACACTGTGCCCTGGTTGGATCAGCGATCTTTATGCTCGTTTAAAATTCACTTCCTTTAAGAAGTTGTGAACCAGTACCCGGATTCTGTAATTTTCTATCGACGATTGTCGCTGTCGCTGGCTAGCGACAGCCAATTGCAAGGAAGGTCGCTAACGATACTGAAAATCATCGATAGCGAATAACAAATCTCTACCACAGATATAAATGTGACAAAGGTAACGTTAATGGCTTTCACGGTGAAGCGACAGGGATACACACACAATGTACTTCACATTATATTAACGTACGGTCGCCGGGATGTGAGAGTGATAGCACCATAGGGATCATGTGTAGGAGTAAACGAGACGATGTTTGGCTTTGCCTTATACATCAGCATTGGGATTCTGTAGTTGCTACCGACAACTATCGGTGTCGTTAGCAAGCGATAGCCTATGAGAGTCACACCTTTCCGCTGGAATCTTCCTTGCAATTGGCTGTCGCTCGCTAACGTCACCGATAGTTATCGGTAGTCAAGTGCAGAATCCCAGAACAGTATAAGAATGTAGCCAACATAAAAGGCGAAAATCGAATTGACGAATCACAATCGAGGAGTTTTGAATACTGCGTGGGGATTGTCCAATGCTTGTGCAATTGGCTAGTTTTTACTATTCCCCGTATACCAAACCAATCGCTAACCATTGAAAAAGATAAGGTACTGCGTAAATGAGTATACTTCTGTGGATGAATTTCAATTTAAAAATTCCTACACTCGGACCCGAAAGAATTTTCTTTAAAAGATAATGAGATTTTGCAAAGCCAATTTTCAGTTCATCGGGGCAGTTCGAATTTTAAGATAAGTTGAAAATAGAATAATGTTTGCATGCATGAAGTGTAAATTATTACTGCGTAAAGATAAGGTACTGCGTAAATGAGTGTAACTTCTGTGCATAAATTTGCATAAATGTGCAGCATTTTCAGTAGACTTTTGTGGCATGCCGTACAAAAGGGGGCAGGTTGATTGGCGGACGGAGTAGTAGTTTACTTGGCTAATTCATGAAATGGTTTTTTTTCACTTTTTATTAGATATTAGAAAACGATTTTTGAAGTAGTAAGTTTTTTGTTTCTAGATTGGACACATTTTCTGATTACTTGGCGTGCATTTTCAACTTTTTAATTTTTAATGGAGATATATATATACTAGGGGGGCTTCGACCCCTTGAGAGTTTCGCGCGCCAACCCCCCCCCCCCCCCCCCCCGTTCAACCAGCGATCCCGCTCGCTCTCCTTAACTCTTGTACACGGCGGCGGCGATATATTTATATAATATAGAGAGATATGTTTTTTATGTACAATTGTTCATTTTCTTAGATCCGATATCACAAGTCGTTGGAATTGGATATAAAAAATTACAATGAGTGCCGCGTGCCAGTCATGAATGTGCAATCAACGTTAAAAACGTTACATCAGCCGTTCAAAAAATGTACAAAACTTGTCGAAGCCGATGAGTTATCTCTCATTAGTCAAACTCATGCTAGCACACTTGAGAACTATATCAGAGACTTAAATGAATGCCCAAATCATAAATCCTTTGCCAGTATCATCAACGATGCACGTTCTACCGAGTGCGTGCTGCAGGTTCGTACGATTTGAAATAAAGAGAAGAAAAAAGAAATACAACTCCTCACAAGACGATTGATTGTTTTCGAAATTAAAAAGTACAATCCATATATTTATTCGATTAATGAATTTTCCTTCTTTTTTTATCGTCAGGCCAGAACGAACTTACGCAGTCGCTGGGAGATGCTCCGCTATTTTATTGACGTCCGACAACAAGATTCGTTTGCATGCGTCTCCGAACGGTTCACCGAACTCAAGACTACTTTAAACGCTGTAAATAATGAGCTCGGCCCTAACTGTTCATATGACCGATCGGGAATACGCATTAGTATCATACTCTTGGAATGGAATTAATAAGACTAGTGAGTTTCGTTACTGTGTTACGGTTTCGCGATTCATATAGTTTATAATGTCCATTTCACTCCCGGGCTTAGAGGCGCCCGAAAAGATGTTTACACATTAAAAATGTATTATACAATTAATCAGTCAAACCAATCTTGTCCCCCTCAAAGTACTCTCCTTGAGATAAAATGCACTTGTGCCAACGCCGTTTCCACTGCTCGAAGGGCCCTTGGAAATCCTCTGTTTAAAGGCTCTTCAGCTGCGTTGTAGCCTTCTTGATGGCCTCCACGTCTCCCAAATACCACCCCCGAAGCATCATTTTAGTTTTGGGGAATAAGAAGAAGTCACAAGGTGCTAAATCAGGCGAATACCACCTATTCGCCTGTTCAGTCACAGTGATGGAGCTGGTGGCCAAAAACTGGCGCACAACAAATGACGTGTGTGCGGGGTCTTCGCATACACTGTTTTCATTTCAAGTTTTTTAGTTAAAATGTTATGAACGATATATTCCTTCCAACCAAGTTACGTCTATGAAGAAACTACTTTTCAATAACGAATAGTGCGTCTCGCGTAATGTTTGTTCAAGATGATTAAATAGTATTCGTTTTGATTTTTATCTATCGTGTTTGTCCCAAAGCCAGATGCCGATCATGAATATAGCCCACGGGTATATAAGCCTCGTTATTATTAAATCGTCAGCTTAGTGTCGTTACGCCGAGCAACGAAAAAAAAAAAAATGGCGAAATTCGCGATCACTTTGTGCGTCGTTCTCTTTGCCTCGGTAAGTACATATACTTAATATATCATAAAAAACAATGTAATAATGAGGAAGCAATGTCGTGCAAGTTTCTAATTTGTTACTCATTGTTGTTTTTTTCTTTTAACGGATGTCGGTTCAAAAAATTGTAAGGTAACAAGAGTTGCAAACTTTCACGATTCTTTATTTTTTTGTCGATGTGTAAACATTTTGTTGAGAAAAATGTATGTATGACAAAACTTTGATAACAAACCCGGCAGGCTGTTTTTCTGCATTAAGGGGGGGGTAGGGTTTTAAAGGCGAAAAAAAAGCATATTTGTATGATTTTTTTGCGGCGACATGAGTAATATAATTTTATTAAATAGAATTACATATTATTGTACAACTATTGAAGTATCTCAGAAAAAAATTTCAATCAAAAATATTGACAAATAAGCCGGTGACGTTGAATCTCCAGAGGCGCCTTGAAAAAAAGTGGTTTTGCGGTGAACATTATAACTCGTTACCGGATCATTTGAAACAAAAAAATTGATATGCATTTTAAAGGTGATGTATTTCTCGAGGTAATCAGAAAGAGTTTTTTTTTTCTATTTTTTGCAGCACTTGGAAGTGAAAAACGCAATTTTAGCTCAAAAAATCGCGCTTAATTTGTTATTAAAAGATTGGAAAAATTGAAAAAATTGAAAAAAAAAAAAACTCCTCCTGATTACCTGTTGATTTATGTGAGGAAGTAATGTTTAAATTTTCAAAAGGATCGGTTCAGTAGATTTTGAGTTCTAATGTTCACAAACTTCAAAAATGACGTTTTCGGGAAAATCGATTTAAAGTTTTCACGTATCACGTATCACGGCCGGTCATTTGAAACGGGACGGTTTCAATCGCCTTCTGTACGATCTACCTCTGTATCAGTTGCCTCGAACGATTCCCATCTGTAAAATCTCCGTCGTGAACGATTGCCTTCTGTACGATCTCCCTTGTGAACGATTGCCTTCTGTACGATCTGCGCTACTTCAGTTCTGGAAATTCGTTCGGTCGGGCCCGAGATCTGCTTAGTCAGGCGCTTTTAACGCGGGGATTGTACGCCTTTGCGTACAATCCCCGTCGCGTACGATCCCCGTCGTTCGGAACTCTCTTAGCGGACAAGTGGGGGTATACTTGGGGCGCTCCACTAAATACTCCAGTGATTCTTAATTATTAATTTCGACAGTCGTAATGTCGAATTTCAACCGATCATTTGGATCAACTAACTATACGAAATCAATGAATTCAAGAAATGTCTTATGTATTATTAAGCTTAAAAAAACGACCTTGTAAAATTCAAACGGATATAGCTCGAATACTGCTTGAGCAACCGTGCTGAAATTTTGCAAAAAAGCGAAGACATTTTTTAGAGCTTCAATGAGAACATTCATACTAATGTGAATTGTGAAGAAAAAAATATCTTCAAACCAAAATCTAATGCGATAGAAGAAATTTTTCGATGATACGATGCAGATCAAGAACATGATACTTTCAATACTTCGCATTGGTGATCTCAAACACTCCGCCTAATCAGCGCTCACCAATTTATCAATTTGCTTTCCTCTTTGATCCATTGAAAATCCGATTCCCGAAATTTTTCGCAAAGACTATTTGGGAATTAGTATAAAGTTTCCTCTGTGAGCAAATGCATTTTTCAATTTCGACTATCTCATTAATGATGCTCTATTGAAATAAAAACTTGCAGTGTTATTGTACTTCAAAGTTTTACGAAAATTACAGCGCTATTTTTATTTTTATTTTGAAAAATTCAAGAAAATGTAAAATCCTTGAGTAAATTTTACAAGAAAATCTGTAAACAAGGAGCGCTTAAAGCTTTGCTTTTTTGCAAAATTTCAGCACGGTTGCTCAAGCAGTATTCGAGCTATATCCGTTTGAATTTTAGAAGGTCGTTTTTTTAAGCTTAATAATACATAAGACATTTCTTGAATTCATTGATTTCGTATAGTTAGTTGATCCAGAGATCGGTTGAAATTCGACATTACGACTGTCGAAATTAATAATTGAGAATCACTGGAGTATTTAGTAGAGCGCCCCAAGTATACCCCCACTTGTCCGCTAAGAGAGTTCCGAACGACGGGGATCGTACGCGACGGGGATTGTACGCAAAGGCGTACAATCCCCGCGTTAAGCGTTAAGCGCCTGACTAAGCAGATCTCGGGCCCGACCGAACGAATTTCCAGAACTGAAGTAGCGCAGATCGTACAGAAGGCAATCGTTCACGACGGAGATTTTACAGATGGGAATCGTTAGAGGCAACTGATACAGAGGTAGATCGTACAGAAGGCGATTGAAACCCTCCCGAGAAATATATACGACAACCATGACCAATTCCCTTCCATCCTCCATAACAATTTCTGCCGCACATAAATCGCCAATATCGTCTTGACCAAAACCAAGTCCCCTTACATTTCTGAATCTAATAATTATGCGAGATGTAATAATATCCAAACAATCTCTATTTTGATAAATAGCTACACCACCAGCTTTAACAGTATTGCGTTTGAAATGAACAATACAATCAAAGTTCGGGATATCGACGTTTTCTTCATTACCAAGCCATGTTTCACTCAATAATAAGAAATTACTATTTTTAACAGTCGAATCTAGTAGATTCAGCATGAGCGCTTCAACAGTGCCAGGAACCCCGGCAATAGACGAGCATTATTAAATAAATAATTTAATTATTAGATCTAAGTAATTTAACTAAAACTATGCGTGAATCTTATTCAGAAAGCTTTAATGCACGCATTAAAATAGTTTGTTTTGAGTTTAACAATATATCGCGTTCGTAAACAATAAAAAACAAAGGTCGCTGCCCGAAAGATGTCAGTTACGGGGCCGTTTACCTTATAAGGAGAGTATATATGTATGTATTCTCCTTATACTCCTTGCAGAGAGGGATAGCATAACGGCTTCACTTTTTCGCAACTCCTTTTTTTTACCGGGCGCACTATATATAAAAACCGATTTTTAAGGAGTTATTAAACTGCAAAAAGAGAAATTCCAAAATCCACTAACGTTTGGGATGAAACAGACGGTCGTGAAATGTATGGTGGTTCGTCAAACCGATGTGACTTTTCACTTTCACCATCACTCATATTTTGAATATTTCCTGTCGGAAAAATTCCGACAGAAATAGGACAATTTATAGACTTATACACAGGAATATATATAAGTTACACACGATATAGAAAATTTATCTTGAAGAGTATAAGGTAAGCACGTGTTAAAGCGTCGCTCCGGGATTAATACGCACATCGGCATGCGTTGTTACTGGCAATGGCTGCCATCAGCATGCGCAGAGCCCATGCTGATGAATCAACCCGTGCGCAGAATTGGGTAGAGGGGAGCGTCACTTTGAGTGGGGGAAAAGTCGCCACGACGCGGCATCGAGTTCCCTACTGACCGATTTACTCTCTAACGCGCCTAAAGATGTTTCACATAAAAAAAAAAATTATTTATAAAAATATCGCTATCTTTGTGAACCCCCTTTTCCAAGTAGCGCTTCGCGGTGACCATCATAAAATTTTACTGGATCATCTGATATCAAAAAAACCAAATAAAAATTGTTACGTCGTGACATTTTTCCGACGAATTATTTTGTATTACTCGGCTACGTTTTAGTCCGACGTTTAATTTTTCGCTTCCCATTTATATATAAGAAATTCCTTTCAAATCGTAACAGCGGATATCACCGCTCAAATTACTGCACATTCCATTCTTGGCAAATATAGAAATCACCCCAGCTCTCGATCGTTCAGCGGCTTAATATCGAATTTCCGCTGACCAATTTCCGCCGCAGCGAGGCGCGAGGCCTCGCGCGATATCTCTTTCTCACTTGTTCAATCCTTTCCACGATTCCTAATTTTTGCACATACAGGTGCCGTGATAAATCAGCACTTTCGTTTGCCGCTTGACGACAACCAAATCCGCCTCCTTTTAGTCAATCTTCATTCAACACTCGTAGCGAGAAGTCCGCTTTTAACATGTAAGCGACTTAAGGCCTTACATACGTCGAGAATTTTCAAAAAATCGATTTTTTTTTGTTTACAGATTATTATTCCTTATAGTCTTAGGCGTATTTCTGTGTAAGCTGATTGTAAAAATTCCCCATAGTTCAAAAGTTATTGTAGAACCGGAAAATGCGAACCGGCTGAAACACGCTCGAATCAACGCTACCAAAGCAACAAAAGAGGCCAGAACAATTCGTCGATTAGAAAAAAAATAAACAACAACAATTTTTTACTGACAAGGAAGGCGTACAATATGAAGCTGGAATGGGAGATTAGACGTAAGTTAACTAAATAAATTTAAAAAATTCATAAAGTTCTTGCTCCAGTCGCGCGCGACTTCGAGCGAAACGCGCTTGAAACTTTAAACGCGTTTTTCTCAAAACTAGTTTTTCTGACACGGTCGGCATGATAACTCGTACGGTTTTTAATATTTTTTGATGATTTTTTTTTTAATATTCGGAATTGTTTTTTCTATAGTCTGTCGAGCCGGATTTTAAAAATTATAATTAGAAAATTTTATAAAAACAATTAAAGTGTGACTTTTTTTACACAAACTTAAAATTTTTTTTAAAATTACCGTAAATTGTTTAATTTTTCGAATTTCTAAAATCCGGCTCGACAGACTATAACTACTACCTTATTTTACAAGAATTTCTTTTCAGTCTCTACACAACACTCGATCAGAACGGACGTGTTACCTCTCGCGCAAGTGCGGTGTGTTGATAGTCCGAGTTCGTAGTGAGTTTGGTGCGATATAAAATCCGAGGGACGCAGAAATGCGAGCTCTCGTAACAGCGGCAATTAAAAATAAACCGAAGTAAAATTAAAATCAAATAAATAAATCGGAAACAAAAATCGAAGCTTAGAGCACAGCTCGAGTTCCAGTGTAACCCCACCACGAGTGAACTTCTCTGAGTACAGAGAATTTCACAGAAACCAACAAAGAAAATGTCGCAAGTTAACCAAAATTATGCCTCGGCAGCAAAAACCGAAACGTTCCCGAAAAAAGAACAAGCGATAATAATCGACGCACTCACAGGCGTTCCGATCAGAGAATACGTATTAGCCCTCATCGAAAAGATTAGAACGCAAGAAATACGATTCATATCCAAGATAGCGAATAACCGCGTATGTGTTTACGTATCGAGCAAAGCGGTAGCTGACGCACTAGTAGAAAAACACAGGACCATAACAGTCCGAGACCAAGAGCTCTCAATAAGACCCCTCATTGCCCGCAACAAACGGGTGATTCTATCAAATGTTTCACCTATAATTCCTCACTCGGAAATCGAAAAAAAATTGAAATCTCTAAATATAGACATAGTGTCCTCGGTATCTTTCGTGAAAGCCGGAGTCCCAGATATCCCAAACTCTGAACACATAATGGGTTTTCGCCGACAAGTGTACATTCAACACAACGACGTTGAAATTCTTCCAGAATCTTTCGAGATAACCTTTGACAACACTGCGTACTGGATATACTGTAGGCTGGATATGCCGGGATGCTACCATTGCAAAAAAGAAGGTCACATCGCCAAAAAATGCCCTCAGCTAATAAGTGCGCAAACCCAAAACACTCCTATCCTCGAACCTGAGGAACAAACTCAACAAGTGGGGGAATATGAAATCACGCCCACGCATGTAAGGAACGAGCAGACCCAGTGCACTCCTACCTCTGTACTCGAGAGACCAACTCAAGAAGGGGCGAAATCGGAAAGCGCATCTGCGCAACAAAACGCAAAGCGAGACCTATTCAAACGACCAGCATCTTCCCCGCCCTGCACCTCTCCGTCCGGGCTTCAAGTCGAAGATGTATCCAAAGCCGGCGCAGAAACACCCCGTGAAAACTTCCCGGCTCTCACATCCGGCAAAAGAATTAAAAAAGAGACGAGTAAGCCTACAAATAAGATTACAAATAAGGCAGCGTATGACCCTCTCACAAACATCGAAACTGAACTCGACTTATTCCCAGAAAAATATGCACTGAACTTCCTGCAGCTAAAAAACTTTTTAGAAAAAGCTCAAGCTAGACAGCCCTTACTGGAGACAATATCAGAGTTTCAAACGTCGAACACGGCACTGGCTGAATCACTTAGAGCACTATACCCCAAATTGTTGGGACGTGGAATGAAAGCCAAATTTACGAAAATAATTAAAAAACTCGAGCAGTGCGACGAAGGTGGAGCCTGGACAGACATTGAGAGCGAGGCAGGAGACAGCACAATAGATGCTCTCTCGGACTCGAACGGATCTTTAGACCTTGCATAAAATCATGCGCCTTCTCCAATGGAACCTTAACGGGTACTATGCACGACGGGAGAGCCTCCAGGTCCTGCTGAAGTCAATACTACCGGATATAATTTGTGTACAAGAGACAAATTTCAAAGCATTACACTGCGCCAAAATTAGGGGGTACCAAGAATATTTTTCGAACCGAGTAAGTCCCACACACGCGAGTGGTGGTGTTGCGACCTTCATACGCGACTACTTTCCGTCAGTGGAAATCACACTCAGCTCCGGCTTTGAAGCCGTAGCGGTCTCAGTCTCAACCCCTCACAAAATAGCAATATGCAACGTCTATATACCAAACAGCAAACCGTTTAATGCAACAGAGCTCGAGGATCTCACACGACAACAACCAAGACCTTTTATTATAGTGGGGGACTTCAATGGCCATAACTGTATGTGGGGATCGTCAAAGACCGATGGAAGGGGAAAAATGATAGAACGCTGGTTACAGGACCGAGAATGCGTGCTGCTGAACACCGGCGCTCCAACACATCTTAACTGCGCCTCCGGAACGAGTAGCGCCATTGACCTAAGCATCTCCAGTGCAAGCCTGGCAGATAAAGTGGAGTGGTTTGTGCATGAAGATCCCAACAATAGTGACCACTTCCCAATTCATCTGATACTACGAAATACGACAAAAAGCGAGTCAATCTCACCTCGAAGCAGACGCTGGAAACTCAAAAAAGCAGACTGGGATTCATACCAAGATTCTTTTCGCGCCTACTTTATAGATATCCCCCCGAAAAACTTGTGGCCAAACTACACTGCGGATGCACTGGTGGAGTCACTCACAACAATAATTTACCGCGCGGCTGACCAAGCCGTACCAATAGCAGGTGTGCAGCGACACATACGTGAAGTCCCCTGGTGGAACTCCGAGTGTGAACGAGTTACAAGAGAAGCAAAACACGCCTACTACGTCTACAAGAGACATCCAGCCTGTGAGGTGAGAAAAATTGAATACAAAAAGACAAAAGCTATAGCACGTAAAACACTCAAAAACAGCAAGAAGGAATCCTGGATTAAGTTCGTCAGCTCCCTAAACAGGCAAACGCCGACTGATCAAGTCTGAAGAGCCATTAAAAATATTCAAGGGCAAAAGTCTGTGCCCAACTCAGCCTTTCTCACCGACGATAACGGCAAGTTTATAGAAAAAACGGAGGACATAGCAAACGAATTGGCAAAAACTTTCGCTACTAACTCGAGTGACGAAAACTATGACCCAATTTTTCGGGAGCACAAAGCAAAAACTGAACCGGAAATCATTAAACAAATTCGTATCGGCAGTAGTAAAAATGAAGATCCGTTAAACTCCGCCTTCCATATGGAGGAGCTCATCGTGGCTCTATCAACATGCAAAAATTCCAGCCCAGGGCCCGATGGCATTCCCAGTATACTGATCAAAAAGCTCCCTGACGAAGGTAAACAAATACTGCTCGAGATCTACAATTACCTCTGGCTGCATGATTTGTTTCCACAAGCATGGAGCCGGGCCACGATAATCCCCATTCCAAAACAAGGCAAAGACCGCACCCGAGCGGTAAACTACCGTCCTATCGCCCTAACGTGTAATCTCGGTAAGATCTTCGAGAAAATGGTAAATCGCCGTCTCAAATGGATTCTCGAAAGAAATCAGTTTCTTTCCCCATTCCAAAGTGGCTTTCGACAATTCCGATCGACTAGTGATCATTTGACCCAACTAGAGTCATTTATTGGCAACGCATTTGTAAATAACCTCCACGTCATGGCAATAACCATGGATATTGAAAAAGCATATGAAATGGTCTGGCGGCATAGAATAATGGACATTCTATTAAAAAAAAACTTTACCGGTCACCTAATCGCGTACATCAACAATTTTCTTGCTAACCGAACAATCCAGGTGAAATACGGTCAACAACTATCAAGAGAACACACAATAAAAAACGGCGTCCCCCAAGGGTCAGTAATCAGCGTCACCCTATTTTTGGTGGCGATAAATGACATCATGGAAAATATAAGCGCCCCTACTAAAGGATTACTCTATGCAGATGACTTGACCATCTTCGCTTCCGGAAAAAACGTCGAAAACACGCAAGACCTCCTCCAAACAACGCTGAACAATCTTGCAAAATGGACACAACAGTCGGGCTGCAATTTCTTGGCGGCCAAAACGGAATTCATACTGTTTGCCAGATCGCCTTCGGTGCGACAACTAACGCCCACTCTTCAGTTAAAAAACTCCAACCTGCGCAGGGTGGATAACACAAAAATTCTCGGAACCACTTTTAATGAGACGTTATCCTGGACCCCTCAGGTTAAAATCCTGAGAGGCCAATGTTTAAGCCGTATGAATATCCTGAAAGCTCTTGCCTCAAAAAATTGGGGCGCGGATCGAGAAATTTTATTAAACACGTAAAAATCGATTATCCGAAGTAAACTTGATTACGGAGCTATTATATATGGATCGGCCTCCAAACGGGTGCTCAGTGCGCTAAACTCTATACAAACAACCTCACTGCGCCTGGCAATAGGAGCTTTTCGCTCCAGCCCAAATTCTAGTGTACTAGCGGAAAGTGGAGAAACTCCAATCGATTTGAGAAGAGCCGAGCTCGCTCTTGGTTTTGCACCGGTTTTTCAGGCCCTACCTGCAGCGTCTGTTAACTTGCGCACTCCACTCGCTGAGGTAGACAAGCGATTTGAGGGTCGTCCTCAGCTCCCTCAGCCGTACCCCACCCGACGAAATGAAATGCTGGCGAGGCTCGATCTTCGAGTACCACCGGTACTAGAAAGGTCACCACATCCACTTCCACCATGGGTTCATCTTAAAATAAACATCGACACTCACGTCGCAAGTAGTACGGCAAAAAAAAGAAACACCTCCGCTGATACGTACCTGACACTTTTCAGAAACAGGATTGCTGAGATGTATGAGCAATACACAAAAATATACACCGATGGCTCGAAAATAAACGACAAATGCGGATGCTCTATTGTGATCGAAGGTTTCGAGATCTCTATCCCTCTACCGCAGCAACTAGCTATTTTTTCATGTGAGGCCTACGCTATATCTTACGCACTGAAATTCATCGCTGAAACAAAAACGTCACACTCCGTCGTAATCACAGACTCACTGTCGACTCTAGAGGCCCTGAAAGACACTGCAACGAAAAATAAAATTATTCAAGAAATCCAAGAAAAAGTATACCGTCTGCAGGAATCAGGCGTGACAGTCGCGCTAATGTGGACCCCATCGCACCGCGGAATAAACGGAAATGAGCGAGCGGATATCGCAGCGAAAGCAGCTACCGAAATGAGCACATACGACAGAACGTGCAACACACCGATAGCATACGCGGAGTATAAAAAATGGATCTCTCACAGTATCAGACAATTGTGGAATACTGAATGGAGAAATAGCCGCATCACAAAGCATAATATCAGGAGCAATGTGAATGAAAAAGCACCGGTCGGGAAAAACAGAAAAGAACAGTGCTCAATAACTCGACTCAGGATCGGGCACACAAACGCAAGACACATCCACCTGATCACCAAAACTGAGGCACCAAAGTGTAGTGCCTGTAATGTCCTGCTGACAATCGATCATATAGTCATTGAATGCATGAGGTATCAAGTGCAGCGCAATCAGTGCAACATCAAATCGTCGCTAAAGGAATGCCTAAATGGCGAAAACATTAAAAAAACGATAAAGTTTCTCAAAGTTATAAAAATGTATGACAAACTGTGAAACAAAAGAATGTAAATACCCCAAATCGAAGCATATGTAAATATCCTGTCTTTTTCCATTTTATTTTGTATTTTTTCATATATTCAGTCGCTAATAGCCTAGATGCTGAATGCGACTAAAAATAAAAATAATAAAAAAAAAAAAAAAAAAAAGAATTTCTTTACATTTTGCAGATCCGTGAACATTTGAGGAAGAAATACTGCCGACCGTGGAGCAACTTTTTTTTTATAGTGCTTCAAAAAATGTGATTTTTCATGTTGTAATTTTTGAAAAAAAAAATTGAAACAAATTTTTTTACAAACTTAACACAGTAATAAACAATGTGTAAGAATTTTTTTATCAATTTCTATTTCTATCCCTCCTAAAAACAGTTTTTCTTTTGGTACGTTTTCGGTACCGCTGGACGTATGTAAGGCCTTAAAACTCTGTGTAATCGGTCTATGAAATGAACTTAATTAATATGAAAAAAAAATTATTGAAAAAACTCCTTTTTTCGCGCCGCCGATTGCATCTCACGCCCTTAATTCCATTCTAAGGCGTCGATATAAAGATATCGGCCATCAACATGTGCACAGGAAGAGCCGATGATCTTTTTTGCAGTGTCTAAAGTAGTGTTGAATTCGAGGAACCGTTCGGAGACGCATTTAAACGAATCTTGTCGCAGGTCGCCAATAAAAGATTGGAGTTCCTCCCAGTGTCTGTCTATGTTCGTTCTGACCTGATGATAAAAAAAAGAAAATTCATTAATCGAATAAATGTATGGATTGTACTTTTTAATTTCGAAAAAAATCAAACGTCTTGTGAGTTGTTTTTCTTCTTTCTTCTCATTATTTCAAATTGTACGAACCTGCATCACGCAATCGGTAGAATTTGCATCGTTGATGATACTGGCAAAGGATTTATGAATTGGGCATTTATTCAAGTTCCTGATAGAGTTCTCAAGTGCCGTAGTGTGAGTTCGAGCAATGACAGAAAACTCATAGGCTTCGACAATCGTTTGACATTTTTTGAATAACCGGGGTAATGTTATAAAAATTGATGACGCATCATCGTATGGCTGGAAGCAGTCAGTTCTGGATTCTATTCCTATAACCAACCACTGATTGACAAATCTGGCCTAAAAAAATAAAAAATTGTCCATGAAGATATATATGCACATATATACATTCGTGAAACTCGACAGGGCGAATACATCGCATTTTATGAAGTTGTTTTTTCATGTTCCAGATATGATAATGCATGTGATAAAATGAAATTAGCTAGGTGTCATGAGGGCGAATAGAAAAGTGCTCGTTGGTGGTTGGAAAAGGTGTCTTTTTCGACCGAGGTACCATTGAATATTGATCAATAGCTTTTTTATAATTTCGCATAAACTTCATGAATTTATCATGAAAACGATAATGGGGTGAGAAGAGAGGACAAGAAAAAACAAAAAAAGAACATACTTTTCATCAATTTTTGGTATAAGTGTAAATTTTTTAAGCCTTCGAGCGACCTCCAAACGTTTTTTTCTCCCGACTGGGTTCATTACGAGGATTTTTTTTTTTCACAAAAAGAAATAAATTTTTAAGTTGATATTGGAAATGGAAAAAATAAAGGTGAATAATATTGTCACCCTAATTATACATATAGGCTGTCATTGTTTAAGGTAGCCAAAATGTAGGAAACCATTTTTCATCATAGGGGGGAGATTTGTTAAGGGATCACATGCCCTTGCGCGCGCTGAAAACCGAGTAAATTTGAAAAATTATTATAAAGGTTATATGGTAAAAAAAAATTAAATTGTTGATTTCGCATTTTTTATTAACTTTGCAACTATACAAAAAAAATGTTGAAGATTTTTTTTTCTAACATTATTTAAACGCGTTCTTCTCGAAACTATGTTTTTAGACATTATTAGCACGATAACTAAGTCAATTTATAATATTTTTTAAGTTTTTTTTTAATCTTGATAATTATATTCTCTATAATCGGACGAGAGGTTTTTTAATTTTTCGGTTGGACAATTTTTTTATAAATTATTGAACACTAATCCGATCCATCACGATCCATTTATATTATATCAATTTTCTAATTTTTCCCTTATAGTTAAAAAGTTAATAAAAAATGTGAAATCGAAAAATTAACTTTTACTCGGTTTTCAGCTCGCGCAGGGGTATGTGAGCCCTTAATCTTCGAGATCTTGGAGGAAGCGACGTGTCAGTTTGAAACTTTTGTCTCTCATTCTCTCTTATTAAACTTACGTTGTTATAATCTTTAGCCCACTCTTCTACAATCGCTTTATAGTTCGTCACGGTGTCGTTTTTGAGTGTAGTCAATTCTGTTCTTGCACCGGTGACTTCGTCGCTGATTATCTGATTCAGCGATTTGGTAGAGTTAGTTTGACACATCTTCACGTTGTCGATTTGTTTCGTTAACTCATTGCGAAAGTGTTTGAATTTTTCGTTCAAGCAGTCAGTCACGGTTTTGCTAACACTACGATTCGCAGCGTTAACAGTTTTCGTAATACTTTGCTCGAGCTTGTCGATGCAACGCTGTAGCTCGCGATTGAACTGGTTGTAGAATGCAACAAGAAAAAACTCTTTCACCGAACGAATGTATGGATTATTTTTAAATATTTCGAGGAAAAAAAAAATTAACTTGCGGAGATGTTTTTTTCTTCCTCATCATTAAAAATTGTACATACCGAATTTATGGAGTCCGTGGGGTTGAATAATGTATTGAAAAAACCCTTCTCCAGTATTTTTGCCTTCAATTGCATAAGAACCGCGATTGTTATTATCGTGCTGTTGTTTATTTCGTTCTTGTAATTATCGAGAGAGGGGAAATTCGTTGACGTTAACGCACGATAAATCGCATTCTGTCCTATTCGTTTTGGGACCGTTGAAGACATCATTACATGGCATCGTATCCTAGTGCGTGACGATATTAACAATTATTACATTAGCAAATATATGGAATATGAATTCATCATCTTACTACGATAATAAACCTGAAGAGTTTGTATGTTCGTATGTCTGTATGCCTTTATATTTGTTCGAACGCGCTAATCTCCGGAAATACTAATGCAATTTGGAAAATTCTTTTTGCATTAGATAACCCGTTGATTCGGGAAGGCTTTACGCCATATAACTTTATGTTGTGACCCCAAGGAACGACGGCGGCGCGTTAAATCATGGACGGAAATTTAACGCGGGTAAAAGCGCGGGGCACAGCTCGTATTCGATATAGATCATCACATTGATGCATACTCGACGGGGCGTTTTGACTTACCCTTACGAATTCGGCTTTCAGGGTCTCATAATAGTTTGACAATAGATCACTGGCGACCTTTTTGAGTTTTTCAATATTGTTGTCGCCTCTATTTTTTATCATTTCGACTTGGATAGACTTTATATTCGTGGCCATGATGATCATATCATTGTTATTTGGAATTACGAACGTATTCGCCACCTGAAAATTTTAGCACATTATTTTATGAACGACAATAAAGAAACAATTTGTTTTATTAATTCAAGAAAAATTATAATTATATTTTTCGACCTCCAAATTTATACGAAGTATAGTTGTAAAATCGTTATTTTCTGCTTGAGGACACGACGAAAAAATTCAACATTTATATCGTAATTAAACTTATATTCATTGTGACTGTTTCGCAGAGGATCAGCGTGGTTGACAATAATCATTAATCGATAATGAAAAATAAATCGCTCAATTGTAAAGGCTCACATACCCCTGAAGTTTCCAAAAAATCGATTTTTTTTACAGATTTTCATTCTGTGTACTTTTAAGAATTAAAAAAAAAAAACTTTTAAGAAAATTCTACTCCGTTACAAAGTTATAGCAATAAATGTGACCGGACATCGGGTTCACGTTGTACCTACCAGAAACTTTAAACGCGTTTTTCTCGAAATTATGTTTTTTAGATAGTGTCAGCGCGATAACTCATTGCATTTTTTATATTTTTTAACTTTTTCTTTTTTTTTTTTGAATCTTCATAATTATTTTCTCTATAGTCTGATGAGACGTTTTTTTTAGTTGGACAATTTTTTATAAATTATTAAACACTAATTTTGTATTCTTTAATTGCCGACTAAAGTTTGAAATACTGTAATTTCTTTATTTTTGAAGAAAAAAAAATCCCTCCGTCAAACTATTACTACTGCATTAATTTACTAGATTCTTTTTTATTTTTGCAGATTGGATAATTTTTGGTGAAGTTATGACGTCGACTAGGAGGCACCATGGTTTTCATCGGTACTCCATTTATCCCCGTAAAAAATAATGTTAATATTTTTTTAAATATAATATTACTAAAAAATGTGAAACCAACAATTTAATTTTTCTTTCACCGTATAACCTTTGTAACAATTTTTCAAATTTACTCGGTTTTCAGCGCGCGCAGCGGTATGCGAGTCCTTTATGCAGAAAAACAGCATGCCGGATTTTGTTATTAAACTTTTGTCATACATGCATTTTTCTCAACAAAATGTTTCCACATAGAAAATAAATAAAACATCGTGAAAGTTTGCAACTCTTGTTACCTTACAATTTTTTGAATCGACATTCGTTTAAAAAAAAAAACAACAATGAGTAAGAAATTGGAAACTTACACGTTATTGCTTCCTCATTATTACATTTTTTTTTTTATGATATATTAAGTGTATGTACTTACCGAGGCAAAGAGAACGACGCACAAAGTGATCGCGAATTTCGCCATTTTTTTTTTTATCATTGCTCGTCGTAACGACACTAAGCTGACAATTTAATAATAACGAGCCTTATATACCCGTGAGCTATATTTATGATTGGCATCTGTCTTTGGAACAAACGTGATAGATAAAAAATTGAAACGAATAAATTTAATCATCTTGGACAAACATTACGTGAGATGCACTATTGATTATTGAATAGTAGTTTCCTCATAGACCTAACTTTGTTAGAATGAAAAAAATAAGGAGCGAACGTCACCTGTGCAAATAATGATATTTTTTTCGTATCATGAGAAACGCGACTTGTAGCACCGATAAAAAAAATATATTAATACCTCAAAATTTTCCTACATTCCAGGGAATAAGATAATCCCCCCAATAGCGAAAATATCGCTGCTGACGTCTGAGAAGTGTTAAAATGTTCTGTAAAGAATATTATAATACTTAACAATATTTTAAATCATATTGTATCCTTTTAGGGATATTTTTCGAACTTGTCGAAAAAAATGCTCGCACGAAATGCCCGTTTTTTCAGCAGAAAACAAATATAAACAAAAAAAAAATACAAATCCTCTTACAATTTAATTTGTATTCATCAGAAATCCATCGAATCGAACATCTCACTAAATTCAATACTATCATTCATTTATGACAATTGTTGTATGCTATTTATGTGTAAATGTTATGACGTGATCTCCCATTATTTGTGCAAGTTGTGAAAGAAATAAGAGCCAGAAATTTCGGGAAAAAAATCAAAATTTCATAAAATCTGAACCTTTTCACCGATTTCCATCGAAATCGGTTATATTATATGTCATTTCAGTCTTTATAGCCATTTTTTAAAATCTATACAAAGAAATAACAATATTATAAGAAGAGTTAATAATATTATAAGTTCACAATATTAGTTAAAAGAAGAAAGAAATGCCATACGAATTAACCATTTTAAATTAAACTCAAAGGTAATATTGCCATTGAGTTTCTATAGAAAAAACTGTCATTGGCTTTCCATTCAGTTTGTATCGAACGAAATTGCCATTCGAGTTTGCCATTGACTTTCCATTCAGCTCGCTGCTACTAAAACGTTTCCCTTGACTTCGCCATACAATTCGCGTTGAAAGTATATGTCAATCAGCCTTTGCCCCATTGGCTTAAATTAGCAAATTTGTCTAAAGGATTCATTGGAACACACGATAATAAAAAAATATATATAGGTAAAAGTGTAAAGAAAATGTTCGGAAATGATTTTTTTTTTTTTTTTTTTCTAAATCAAACGAATATTTCAGTTAATAAGTCCGAAAGTTTTTTGGATTCTACATTCGATATGTTCGATTCGGTAGTAGCTATCGTCGAAAGGTGTCAGACACTTTAAATATTTGACACGAAGACGCCTCGCCCGTATAAACACACGTCTATCTCATGGAAACACAGATAACTTTCGAACTTCAGTGTAATACTCGTGGCATCACTCTATTCTTAGTTTGTCCTCCAAATTATAACAAAAATTAGTAGGATGTCTTCAAGTATTGCCTGAAAAATTTGCTTCTTTTGAGCTTGACCGCGAGTGGCGGGTATGTGTAATAAAATAAACCGGTAGACAAGCTACTTTTGTGAGGAAGCAAAATTGTGAACGAAATTCCAGAGATGAGGTTAACTAGTCCGGTCAATTTGACGTGAAATGGACCGCATATATTGAATTCAAATTACTAATTATTAAATCCCGTATGATATAAAATTAAAAAAAAAAAAAGATTTAACTATTTATGAATTAATTATGAATATTGAAAATTATCGCAGACTTTTTATACTCAAAACGGTTGGTGTTGAGATCACATTTTCGTAAAATTGTAAACGCTCGTCTTGGCGTCTTATTCGGGCAAACTTTCCTAGATGAAATTTGAAAAAATATTTAATCACTTGATCAAATAAGAATTGGAACGCACTTACGTGTATCAATCGATAATTTCCTCGTACACGTTAACTTTACTGACGTCAAAAAAGTAGCTGCTATAAACACCTGTGGCAATAATGAGGAAACTTCGTTTTTTCTTTTTCTCCACACTATATCGAAAATCATCAACGAACGTCCCTTGGCAATATTTCTACGATCACGTGAAGAGATATTCAGATCGTCATTTCGAAAAAAAATGTTCGGAGAAGATAAATTTTTTGTTTTTATTTCAAAATAGAACAGATATTTAAAAATGTCTTTTATACGCCGACCTGAATATTCCTTTACATCATGGAAAAATCATTCCGAGCAACGTCTCGTTTTGGTTCTTTGTAAGACTTTTGTTTTCGTCGTCAAACGAACATATAAGACACATTTTTTTTCGTTTCAGCGTGCCAATTTTTGACATGTTTTAGTGAAAAGTATGATACGCAATTGTGCGAAATTTGCGTGCAGATCTGACGCACCTTTTTTCATGATATTTTATAACAAAGTAGTTCAATTTTAAATGCACGGATGAAAAATCAGCTTTGTATACGAGGGTGGTCTGAAAAGTTTTCGACCTAACATAGAAACAAGACATTTTTTTTCCAAGTTTATTTTTATTTTTCTATATAGTCTCCTCGTAAGTCTATACACTTCTCCCAGCGATGCTCCCGTCTCTTTCACCCGTCCAAATAGTACTCGGCGCCTTTAGGTAATAGTGCCACATATAAACGATTATTGAAGTTGAACGCACACGATGGTCCTGTAGAAAAACTGGAGTGATATTTACAAGTAAAAAAAATAATGGGAACACGATGCGATAATGTGAAGAAACAAAATAAGGGCTTAGGAGAAAAAAGTAAAGATACAATGAAATTAACCGACAAGTCCATTAATAAACTTCGAAAATACTACGGCCTAGCAATCACGAGCCATCAAGATAACGTGGATGGAATGTATAAAGCAATTTGGTCTATATTTTATCGTTTGAGTTCGAGCGACGAAAATCCAAACCATGGAAATTGGCGCAGAGAGCTGGTGCGCTTATCGCCACGAGGAGGCTGAAGGATTGGACTTGACAAAGTTCAAGCACGATTACCACCCACTAGATCCAAAGGTCAAAGAAGTTCTCAAGCCAATATACGTGGGCTTGACCAGGCGTGAGTTGCTCGAACAGATGTAAGGGAAATAATACACAAAATATTAGGAGTACAAATTAGTTCGGTCAGCTTTTTTGTGGTCAAAAATGCATTTATGCTTTTCAATCATTCCCATGGATTTCATTCGTACGGAAACTGCTTGTTGAGACACTCTCCTCTTGCGTTTGACTCGGATCTTCATCGAGTAATGCCTCCAATTTTTTGTCTTCGAATTTTTTCGCCTGTCCAGAGCGAGACTTGTCTTCAACGCTGAAATCATCACTCTTGAAACATCGAAACCAATTAAAGAAAAGCAATTTCTTCCAATTAAAGCAGAAAACTAAAATCTCCCGGAAATGCTGCTTAGCTAACACAAAATTTGACATATTCAACACAGTAAAAAACAAGGTTTTTGTATGGAAATCAAAACGATACAAACTGAATATTGTTGACAGAACTAATTTGTACTCCGATCTAATTTGTACTCCCAGTAACAACGAAAGTTACATTGGCTTGCTTTGGCACTTTGCTCCGAAACACCTCCACAATGGTTTGAAAACCATTGAATTATCCAATTACCTTGCTGTTGGGATATTCAATGATAGATTTTCATGAATTCTGAAAACGTTTCGCGTGATAATTGGACGTGCAGCAAGGGATTATGCCGCCGGAAGAGATCAATCGAGGCTGCGCGTAGCAGAGCATCATCATCAGGCTGTCATGAAAGAGAGTCGATTAGCTCGAAGGAGAGCTTCAACAGCAGGTGCTTTCCGAAGAGAGGGAAGATGAATTGAATGGGCTCGGAATAGTAGATTAACTCTAGGTGTCATATTTATCGATTTATAACAATGAAGCCAATATTTTTATCTTTCAACGCGTTTTTCTCGAAACGACATTTTTCAAATTCCGCAGTTCTAACTCGAATACAAATCATCCGATCAACTTGAATTTTCTTTTAGCATATTTCGTATTTGTTTCTTCATGCACATGTCGATTTGCCATGAAAAAAACCATCAGACTTTTAAACGTAATTTGGAACGTTTTTTTCAAAACACCACCCTTTTGTTGGATTAAAATTTTTTTCACAATCCTGTGTTATTGTACGAGGGGTTACCCAAAAAAACGAGAATTGCGCTGCGGCGGGGAGGGAGAGTGGGGGAACCCATTGCTCGACCAGGTGTCCGTTGGGGACACGTCTCCTGAGTTAGTGTGCGAAGTTCTGTCGCCGTGACTGCATCGGTTCGCCCGTGGGAATTTTTGTAGTGAAACAACTTTTTCCATTTCGGTGAAAACTTGATGGCCGATTGTCGAAAGCAACGCGCGGCTGTGAAATTTTGTTTCCTGTTGGGGAAATCGGCCGCGGAAACTACTGTAATGCTTAAGACTGCTTATGGAGATGCTGCCCTAAGTAAAACCAGAGTCTACGAGTGGTTCTCACGTTTTAAAAATGGAGAAATGTCAATTGAAGACCAACCCCGTTCAGGACGTCCCTCAACGTCAAGGAGTGACGAAAACGTCGACAAAATCAATGCTCTCATTCATGAAGACCGTCGCCGAACCATTGATCAACTCTGTGAGATGTCTGGGATATCATGGAGTTCAATTCAGAGGATTTTATCCAAAGATTTGCACATGAGCAGAGTTGCAGCGAAATTTGTCCCTCGCCTTCTCACACACGAGCAAAGGGAGCGTCGACTTCAGGCATGTTTTGAAGTTCAAAATCAGCTCCAAGAGGACCCTGAACTTTTTTCCAAGGTGATTACTGGTGATGAATCGTGGTGCTATGGATACGACCCCGAGAGAAAGCAGCAATCAAGCGTTTTGCCACTGTGGAGGAGGTAAAATAAAAATCACTGGAAGGCCTAAAGAACATCCCGATAAGTGAATTAAAAAAATGTTTTGAACATTGGAAGGATCGTTTGCAGAGGTGCGTTGTGGTCAAAGGAGAATACTTTGACGGTGATCAAAATTTGGTGTAAAAATATTAAAAAATAAAGAAATTATGACGAAATTCCCGTTTTTTTTTGGGTCCCCCCTCGGATAGGCCTTATAGTTTAACGGACTTTTTTTTCAGCCACTCTGAAGGCCGCAATCACTGCAGCAGTGGGAGAACTTTTTTTTTTTTTGAGCCTCGGGAGATGGCCCATAAGTCTCTGAAAATGGAATATTTTCATAGAAAAAAATTACTGTATATACATAGTTTATCCACGAATATATCCTCAAATTTTCAAAACATTCAATGGAATACATTCCATTCAATAAACTCCCGAAAATCATCTTTTTTTGGACAGTCACACTACTGGTCTCTCTTAAGGCGGGAAAAAACGTACTGGTATTTTGATTTCGTTTGTCCAAAAAAATTGTAATATTGCTCGTTACAATGGAAATGTTACAATTTTTTATGAAAAATATCGATATTTGCGTGAATTTCATCTACAACTCGTTTTCCGAGTATTCAGAACAGTACGTGGATCCATCGCGATGAAATTTCAAAAATTCATACGGATCGCGTTGAAAAGTTTCATGCCATTTAAGATTTTTGTAAATGTTAGGGTCTTTTACGTGGACACCCCGCATTTTTTTTGCAAATTTTTCCGTACATAATTCGTCCCAGGAATGTCTTTAAACGATATAAATATCACCGAAATTTATTACAAAAAGATTTTTCTTTTTTCTTTTTATAATACGATACAAGAATTGTTTAACGCTACGAATTAATAACTATTTAACAGCGCAGACAGAATTTTTTTCTTCTTTTTTTCAATACAAAAACTAGAGCGACTGATAAGGACCCTACTTCAATGATATAACACGATGGATTTTTTCACGTTGATCATCGATTAGATCGACGATATCGGAGTTCACCGGAAGCACAATTTTGTTTATGGTTTAACTTTTTACGTTTTTTTTTCTTCTTTTTTGTTTTTTTTCTTTCCTCAATTCACAAGTTTCCCTTTTACTTTCCTCTTCGTACATCGAGGTGTGCAAGAAAAAATGTGCCGAAAATACGACATTTGGTGGTCAAATCGTGCAGTAAAAAACAAAATGACCGCTCAAAAAATCAAATTCGCAGACGCTGCACGACCGAGCGAATGGAGAGAATTCGACAAAATAATAAATAACTGACGTTGAACGATCTGTACTAAATTTTCGAAAAAAAACAAAATTAATAAAAGGTAACTCACAAAATATATTTACTGTGTCAAAAAAAATTCTGAAATCGTTCTCTAACGTCAAAATTCGAGTTTTTGAGCGTTCACGATACTTCTCGACGCCGGCGCCATCATCGTAACTAAAAAAAATCTCAAAACCAGCTAAATTCGAACGAAAAACCATTTAATAAAACTTTTCTAACAAAATAATGAATAATTATTCCTCAAAAAATGGTATATATTAATATTCGTTGAAAAAAAAAAAAACAATAATTTACGAAAAAAAATGCTTAATTACGAGAAAAAAATACACATAAATTATCACAATTGTTTATCATTACAATATTCATAATTATTTCGTCGAAAAAATAAATCTCATTCGTTTCCCATTCGAATAATGCTCATCCCTGTTCTGATGAATAACGAAAAAAAGAAGAAAAAAACCCCAAAAAAAAAACGTAAACGTTCGTTCAATAAGTATAATCTCGTCCACCTCTTAAAACACAGTTATTGCCGCAATAATTACAAACATATATTCCCAATATTCATTATAAACGTTCGGCAAGGGTAAATTTCAATTGTCAGTTGGTATAAAAAAAAAAAGAAACAAATAATAGACCCACGAAAAACTTCGCGTACGTTTATACGAGTACGTAATGGAAAAAAAAACCAACAAAGAGAACGCGGATACAAAACAATTCTCTCTTCTTTTTTTACAGCGATATTCGTGGTGGCCAAAATTTATTGCGTGCTTTGTTTCTTTTTCTCTATCAATATAATCACTGGATTTTTTTAAAGTTCCGTGAGTGGGGGCGGGCAAGAATCGCAAAATTCTCAAGCACGAAAAATCTCTCGTTTTTTTGTTTTTAAATCGGTTCGAGGCTGTTCCGTATGTACAACAGCGAGTGAGGAAATAAAAAATAATTTCCGGAAATAGCATCGAACCGAAATGTGCTGTTTTTTTTTCGTTACGATTAAATATCGATGTAGGTAGAATTTTTTTTTTCCTTCTCATATACACATATTACATATAGGTACATATAGATACAACGAATCAATGCGAGATTGCCTGCTTCTCCATTATTTTCACACCCATCGTTCTCCCTTCTATCCTCACGCTAAACGAAACAATGTTTGCTTTTTTTAAATAATAGTTACTATTTTTAATCGACTAGTTTCTTCTAAACGCGTTTAAAAAAAAAAAACAACACTTTCCTTAACTCGTAATATAGTACACGATGTAGTATTTTTTCTTTTTTTTTTTAGTAGAGAGACTATCAGACTCGGAATTGTTTAGGAAAAAAAAACTCGTGCCAGTTTTGTTGAGACTGCACAAGAAAAAAAACGCCATAATTCGGGTGCTGACGAGAGTAACCAAAATGTACATAATTTTTTTTTACTAAAATGTTTTTTTTTTACTCGGTGCTTAAGATCGGAAAATCTCATATTGTGAGAAAAAAACGGATAAAGCTTGAGAGAGAAAAAATTGCAAAAAGTCTTTAATCGATTCTAGAGAAAATTTATGTGCATGTTTGTAAAGAAAAAAAAATCTTACCGTTTTAGAGCCCGTTTATCATAAAGGTAGCAGATCAATTAAATTGTCACGCGGCTGAGTGAGCGATTCCGGGAAAAATTCTGCCAATTTGTCGTAGAGCTCGGTTCTACGTAAATGAAGTATCCTCGCGTTTGTGACCGTTGTATCGGGATTTTCGACGCTCGACGAGCTCGTTGACGAATCATTGCCGCGCGACAATTGTTGCTCCCGAAATATAACCGACGCCAGCAGTTGAAACTATTTTATGTTGTTGGTGGGAGGAACAGAAAGAAAAATAGCATTTATTGTCATATATTTGTACATTAATCCTGGTAATTTTTCTTCATAAATTTGCGAACTCCCTTAAGATTTTGTTTGTTTCGTAGGTCAATAACACAAATTAATTCGATATAAATTTCGTCGACGAATGAAAATAGGCAAAATCTCTACTATTATTATTTTGATATTTCGACCGAGCCCTTGATGAAAAAGGGAGAAAAAAAACGTGGAATTTTGAATTTTTATTAAACATGTAATTGTCGTTGAATTATGAAAAAAATTCACATTACTCAATTCTACCTATTTTTCAATTTTTAAATCCAAATCAACGTTTTTTTTTTTCAACAAATTTCACCCCCCAGTCTTAATGGTTAATTACGAATTTTTAATATATACCTCTTTGGTCTGTTCCTCATCTGTGTGATCGATAATATCGTGAACATCGTTTTGCAGATATTCAAGGGCCTCGATACTGTTACCAATGGCGAGTTCCTCAAATTTATATTTTCTTATAATGAGCTTGCACTTTCGTAATATCTGTTCACGTGACGGTCGGCAAAGTCGTAACTGCCAGAAATCATCGAGACGCAGTTTTGGCAAGTACGTACGTCCGGGATTGCCACCGAAGAGATAATGAACCTTTTTCACGGAATCGTAAACGAGCTGATGAGCAAAACGAGGACACGGTTCGTAATCTTGCATTTTGTTCCAATATTTATCGCCGGTATTTTCATTTCGATAAATGCACGACCATCTGTTGGTTCTGATGTTGTAAACCCAGAACGAATTTTGTACATTGTCGTCGCGTTTGTCCTTGTCCTTGCTGAGGCCCTGTGTCAAACGAGCGGTCTTTTTCAATGTCGTTCCCACGAATTCAGTTGTGTTGGGTTTTTTTTTTTTTTGTTTTTGTTGTGGCGAAAGAGTGCGACGAGGAATTACAATTTTTTTAAACGTATGATATAAACAATAGACGGAAAGAAAGAGAGAGAGAGAGAGAAATTAATGTTTTAGACGAACCGACAAAACGTAAATTTCCCCAAGTGCCGGATCTATGGTTGCCCGCTGTGTATAACCGGCGGCGGGCACGTGAATCTGATCTCTGTTACCAAAATCCGTGAGACTTATATTTTCCAGCTGATGCGTATCGACCTCGTAAGTAAAAAAATCGTTGAGATATTCCTTGCTTCTTTGACCACCGAATATATACAATTTTCGTGAATCCTGCGGGAAGAAGATGCAATTGGTTTTTTTTTTTTTTTTTTTATCAAATTGATCTAAAAATTTGCATTTTTTAACGCTATACACGCGATGAATTTGTCGAATTTTGTGAGAACATTTAAGACATTTTTACCGGATGAAAGAGCATCGAGTGGCCAACGCGTGATCTTATTACCGGTACATTAGGGGTACCCGACCTCGCCATGTCCGAAGCAAGTGTGCTCCATGTACCGGTTGGAACGTGATAAGAATAAAGACCAGAATAAACTGGCTCGGTTGAATTTGTCGTCACACCCTGATCTTCGGCTCTGGAAAAAAAGAAATAACATCGTAAATAAAAATCGTAGAACTAAACCAATAAAAAAAAACGTAAAACTAAACCTTTGTAAAATCGTAAAGCTAAACATTTTTAAAAAACTCAAATCTTTATAAACGCTAAATCTAAACTTTTATGCTTCTAATTCGTTACCCAGCGGTCGGCACAAGAACGCGTCCGCCAACAACGTAAATTGTTCGCTTCTCAACGTCCATCGACATCTGATGATCGAATATTAATTTTGGCCCGTCAACGGTGCCCGTGTCCTCGGAAATTTGCGTCCACTTGTTCGACTCAATGTCGTAGATGTAAAAGTCACTTTTCAAATTTTCCGCTGAACGATACTGCGTGTCGAGGTACCGGCCGAGCGTGAACAACTGACGTCTCTCGGGATCGAGACACATTTTGTGACAAGAACGAGCGCTCGGTCCACCCTGTTTAAGAAAAGCATCAAATTTCTGTATTTTTCTGTTTTGTTTTTTTTTGCCTTTTTTTCTGTTCTTTCAAACGTCGAACGTACGTCATTAACGTACTTACTGCCTCTTCCGTGTCCTTGCAAATAAGAGTCCATTTCTCCGTATTTATATTGTACGACCATAGATCAGCGAGATCCTGATTACCGTCCCAACCGCCAAAGAGATAAAGAATTCCGGCAGCCGGATCGAGCACCATCTGATGACCGCCCCGCATCCCTGGCTTTGGATCGTCGGACGATACTTTTGTCCAGATAGCACGATAAGACTGTGAATTTATATAATCGTCCAGCATTCCAACTGTAAATTAAAAAAAAAATCATTTAAGAAAACAAAAAAAATCAATAATTATTAACAAATTTTTCATTTTTGATATCCTCTATTTTCGTCAATAACAAGAATCTCCTTAATATATATATTTTTCCGGGTATCGTTAATTAAATATTTCGTGACCCTTAAGGAAAAAGGGGCTTATTTAATTTTTATCTATTTAATTATCATTATTATTAAAAAATTTCATTAACTTACCGGATATTGCATTAGTGATAAAATTTTCGACTTGCGGATAATCGCCATTACCGACAAGTAGATCGTAAAGTTCTGATAAACGACTATCCTCAAGGGTCACACCGGTGACCCTCTCTAGAGTATCGACAACTTCTGTCTGTTCGAGACGCCGAAAGTGTTTCATGCACAGCCTTATGACCTCTTTCTGTAGATACTGAAAATCATAAATATATTTATTGCTAAAAACAATTTGCAAATTGTTACATTTTCTAACGTTTCACGTTTTCAAAGAGTATTATGATATCAATGAAAATGCTTACCGAATCCACCCATTCTAAACTAGATTTAACAATTTTCGTGTCATCGACACCGTCGAGACGAACGTGCCATATCGAGAAATTAAAACTCGGACCCCAAGATTGCAGCGGAAGTATGCTTATGTATCGAACAGGAAAATAATTTCCACCTTTGCCTATAACGTGTTTCATGTCAAACGTCTCCGGTATAGAATCATTTTTCAAACCGCTAAAAACAAAAAAATCATTGTGCAAACTGTGTAAAATCATTATGAGAAACTTTCCGAACGAGTTCTTTTTCAACAATTCATTATTCATTTCATACGAACAAATTTTTGTCATTTTTTTTTTTTATCTACCTTGTTTTATCAATACCGACCTTTCCAACAGGGTCATCATATTCTCAGGCTTCATTCCACCGTACACCCTGAATTTCTTTATGTTACAAACGTGCGTCTTCTCAAATTTACCAAATGTAATGGTCTTGACGATAGCCGGACTCTGCAGCTTCAGCACCAGAAACTTGTAACGTAAAAACGGTACAACGTAGCGAGTGGTTATTAATACTTTTTAATAGACAATTTCAAAAGGCAATTTTTTTTCTTTTATAAACAATGCGTTTTAAGATATTATTATATTGAATAAAAAAACAAAAACAATAGTTGATAAGAAGAGTAAAGAGTAATTATTTTTAAAAATGAGTAACAAATAACATAATACTGTATGGATAAAAGTTATTTTGCAAAAAAGTGCCTGGAGCCAGTAACAATGAATGTGAATGTAAAATTGCCAAACGATAGTGTACAAAAAGTTGAATGACTATTTTTAAAGTTCATCGAATGAGACGATATAAACGGACTATGGATTATCTTGAGAAAAGAGCGATGGTGGTACAAAGTGCGCGAGGCATCTAAATTACAAAGTAAAAAAACATCGTCAATAATGTTACCACTACCTGCGGTTGATTGTCATTGTCGGAGGACCATCTGGACGCTTGATCCAACGGTTTGTCCGTGAGGATATTTCTACAAGTTATCAATATTTATAAAAGTTGAGATGCCGTTCCAGAAAATACAGAAAAATCAATACTCAACGAAACATGACTTTTTAACGAGCGTAAAAAAAAATTACATTATTTTACTCACTCGGGAACATAATTGGACGAGTAACTCGAGCACTTGTATATTCTGTACTCCAAAATTTTGTTAATATCACCGCTGTCGGACGACGCCATATTACACAAGTGACATAACCATAACCTGTAAGGTTTTTCTCCTCTTTTTTCCTCGTAACAATCGGAATCTTATCAAACGGTGCGATAGCGAGGAATAATTTGATTGTTGTAAATTTTGTACTCAAGGGGATAGAATTGTGCGAAAAAAAAAATGTCAATTGCGTCAGCGGTTCGACGTTTTTTTTTTTTTTTTGACACGAGGTTTCTTGATTATTTTCATGGATACTAGGGTGAAGGAGTACGATCTCTAGTGCACTCTAGTGGGGAGCTGACGAAAGAAGTGTTATCAAAAATCCGTCGTATAGAGGTTTCAGAATTCGTCAAAAGCGTCGCTGTCGTCGCCAATTTCTCAAATGAAGTCAAATCTTCATGAAGACTAGAGTCTCCATGCTTAACACTTTTGTTATTAAAGCATTTTGTCTCGTTATGCCACCGCACACTACACGGTATAGCTGTTGGACCGACCGCTGGTTCAGCGGAGAACAAGGAGAAAGTACGTATAAGGGATCAGGAGATCTTAAGGGACACGAATGGCACCTCTGGGAACCTGGCTGTTAAGCCTAGCGTTTGAACGAGAAGACTTTGCTTCGTATTCGTAAAATATTATCGTGGAATGAGGATTGTTTTGTCTGCCGATGCTTCTGTCTCGCATTCCGATGCCGTAGATTTATTTCATGGGACGGAGTCTCTCCGCCGCGTTGCGGTAGCTGCGTCCGGTCTTTTGCGAATTATTTACGCTGCAATCATCTCAGCGGCTCGCAATTAGACAATGCCTCGCGGGGGTGGAGTTCGAGATTCGTCATCTCTCCTGAGATACCCCTCCACTTTTGCTCCCCCTACCTCCTGCAGCCAAATGCATCGCAAATCGAGCGATGATCGACAGAAGCCGTTGCAATGTGGTTGAGTGCGGAGATCCTCTCTACAGTAGTAACTGTCGCGCTAATTGCAACTCATTAATAGCGGGATAATAGAAACTCGAACTAATAAATTCGGAACATTTGTTGCAACGTTCAATACGTATTAACTGCGAGAAACTATTATTTGTATCCGATAAAAAGTGATAATTTACGTGAATAAAAATCACCATTCGCTTATAAATTGTGACCTCCTCCTTTGCGTGAAACCCGAGGACATCTTCCTAATGCCTGAAAAGCTCTGATTCCTCGCCTGTTTCGCATCGTACTCATCAAGGTTCGTTACTCGCTCTCCGAAGACATCGCCTGTTTGCTGCGACGGAAGTCCAAGGAAACGAGACCTTTGATCAACATTTCGATAAGTATACTCATGCACACGACGTTCGACTCGCTTCTCATATTGGTCCTGACTCTGACAATCGAAGGAAAACTGCGCCGTCGATACAGACACCGTTGGGCTACAGACCTATTGTTATGCTCATTACCATCCGATCACGTGATACAGCCTTGGAAAGGCTTCACCGAAAACTTAACCTGGCGATTTGAAAACCGTAGGTTCTTTATTATGACGGGTTCTCTTGTGATGTGTATTTTGCACGGGGGACAGAGTTGATAACGAACGCTAGTTGGATTCGAGTCGATTTCTGTGCCATATGCGTAACATAAAATTGGCGATCGCGCCAGCATACAAAAACTCGTAAAACCCAAAAGTGAAAATAAAACTCGGTTATCAAAACTCCACGACGGAGGGTGTAAAACTACGAGTACGAAAAAAAAAACCTGTGCACGAGTGAACGTTGAACAGACATTCAACTTAGTTAATTTTGTGTTGACGGAAGAGACATTGCTACGCTGAATTTTCCGGAAGCGAACCACGAACGATTGTGTATTGAGAAACTTATACGTACCACGCATCTATAAGACTTCGCTGTAGGAGCACGACCACGGGAAGGATTGAACTAAAACTGGGGGAGGCACGCCTTCAGAAAATAATTTCAACGCCGACGGTATGCTGGATCATCAACCAACGCGAGAAGTCTACAACCGATCGTTGTAACAGCGCCCGCCGTTTCAAGAACTTTTAAAACAACATCATTCGACCAGTATTGTATTCGGGCGCTGAGTAGAAGTAAGTTTCAAATTTCATAGAGATTGGCGACTCTTTTGCGAAAAGACTTTTCCGCAGTTATCATTCTGCGCACGATAAATAAAAATAGGGAGTTGTAATTGCCTCATCCTTCAAACAACGCCATTGAGTAATTTTGTGTGTTTAACTCCAAAAGAACCACTAGCATTGAAAGCTAGGTCCAGTTCAAAGTAATAAAAAAAAAAGAGACACGGCAAATAATAGAGTCTCGTTACTATATATGGAAAATAATACATTTTTTTCCATTTTCATAAAATCTGTATAAAATTTGCATAAAAGTTCTCGGATTATACAAATCTTTGAGACACACAACATCGCTCAACTAAGCATATACATATATATCTAAATAAATATCGTAATATAAAATATTGTAATTAGCAATATATTTGGGAGCATTTTTTCGGACGAGAAATAGACACGGACAAAACACAGACAGAACAAACACACTACTCGACATTTAATTCAGTTAATTGAAAAACTTGCAAACTTTGAGAGCTAAATTCGATCAGTGATAGATATCCATCGGCACTACGAGAATTAAAAAGTAATGTCAAAATCGGAAAAAGTATATCTGGAAGAAATATCATAATTGAGGATATTGAAATAAGCAAAAACAATACGATATTATTATTGAACTATATAACATAGAATTATTATACTATGAGATCACACTTCCTGGAGAGACCGTTTGTGAGGTCTTACGACGAACTCCATACGAATGTTTACTAAATAATATAAACACATGATAAAGCCTGGTAAGAAAGAAACCATGGTATATAGACTGTGGTCTTTGTGACTTCGTCGTTCTTTATTCAGTTGTTCTCCGACTGCTCTCGAAGTGAGAACACTTCTAATAAAATAAAAGTTCAATTGCTCATATATAAGTCTGTCTCATTTATTCACCTGGCTTCCACAAAAAACCAATAGAGGAGATACCCAAACACGTGAAAGAGCTTGAGAAAGAACTTTCGCGCATTCTATTCACCCTATTTTTTCTATTACAAAAGTAACCCTGATTGGAATCCTAGAATTGATCTAGCGACATTTAAAAAGTCCGAACACATAAAACACGCAAATTGGGAATTTCACAAAAATCCGAACAACCATGCACACTTATTAGCTTATCATGGAGCACCTCACGCACTGGACTACATCGAAATAATCATTGGAAGAAAGAGCATCGAGGAACTTAGCGAACAAAACCTTGCAATAGCACTGCTACCAGAAACTCAAATTGCTACTCTTAATTCCAGAGGAGTAGAATCCGAAACATCGAGTATTAGAGAACTTAAACCACCTCATAAAAAACAAGTCATCGAAAATTCCGAAACTTTGAACGAGCTCAAAGGCGCAAAACAGACCAACTCTCAACTCGCGTTCTTAGTAAACAAGTACGTGGACGAGGGACTTACACTGGAAGACAGATCAATAGAAGGAGTAACGTATCGAGACACGAGTATTAAACAATTGCAGCAAGCACTTGCAGAATCAAAAATCGAGACAAAACATTTACAGGAACAGTACGATCGTAACAACGCACTCGCGGAGCAAACAAGCCAGGCGAACGTGGAACAGAGCAGGCTCATTCACACGCTCGAAAACCGAAATTCGCACCTCGAGTGTCGATTCCCAAAAGACTTGCAAGAAAAGAACGCAGAAATCGCGAAAAAATACGATGAAATATACGAACTCAGACAGATTTTACAAAACATTCAGACCGAAAAGCAAGCATCAGACAGTGAAGTTTCAAAACAAGCAACCGAGCTAAAACACTTGACAGACCAATTAAACGCTACTAATATCCAAATCCAAGCCTGTCAGGAAAAAATCGGAACTCTCGAAAATACAAATTTCTCGCTACGATACCAGATAATAACTCAACAAGAGTACCTCGATAAAGAATCCAGCGATACACAAGATCAATATAAAACACTTCAACAACAAAACGCCGAGACACAAAAACAACTAATTATCGACATAACAAACAGTTACGACGCTCAATTCGACAAACAATTAGAAGAAAAGGTACAGGAACTCAAGAGAACAGAAGATAAATTTAAATACGAATTTCAACAGGCTTCCCTACGAGAAAAGGAGCTGCTACAAAAATCTACAGCAGAATCGCAGATCGCGCTCAAACAAAAAGATCAGTAGATCAGAAACCTGCATTCTGATATAAACAATTTAAAACAAATACACCAACAGGAAATGGCTACTCGCACCATGACTGAGGCCCGGATGAATAATTACGAAATGACGACACTGAGGGAGGAGAATTCTCAGCTTCGAGAAGAATTGAACCAAGCGCGAAACCAAATGAGAAATATTGAGGCTATGATGGAGAGACTTCTGCAGAGACAAGAATGCCAGCAAAACCCTTTTCAACATAACGAAAGTCAACGCCCACAATAAAGGACCACAACACAGGACAGGACAGGACACCTGACAGGCAGGGCACTTGACAGGATCAGTCAAGTGACCACAATAGAGGACCACCGAGTCCACGGAATCGCGACCAAAATGATCCACCACCAGGAAGAGATCCAGGAGACCAGGATCCTGACGACTTGGTCGATGACGATGGGAATCAACTCAACAACAGAAGAGATGAGCCATTCAGGTGACAAAGAGAATTCCCACCGCGGGACCTACTTCCGAACGAAAATGCACCAGCGAAGGAAACTATAGATATAGTGCATATCTTCACTGGGGATACAGGAGAAGGAGCGGTAAACATTTCGAAATGGATATCGAAAGTCGACCGACCACGACACTGGACAATGCCAGGCCAACACGGACTTCTTTTGGAAAAAATATTAACAATGAAAATCAAAGGACGAGAACAAAGCTGCATATCGAACGTAGACATCAGCACGTACGACCAATTGAAAGATGTATTAGTGAAACGAGTCAACCCGATGAAATCGCCCTTGCTGCTTATGAACGAGATGACAGCATGCGTCTATACTCAAGGGACGATCCAGGAACACAACACCAGATTTCGTAAAATGTATACATCTTGGCTAAACGCGAAACGACTCGAATTAAAACAAGCTTATCAAACCGATGAAGCAATCACCATCTACTTGCAGATATCTAACAAAGACGTTATTCAGACTTATCTACAGAATCTTAAGGAAGACACACGAGCATATCTCAGAACGAAAGATATCTATTCGCTCGCACAAGCAGAAACGACTGCCCAGGAATACGAAGATTTCAACAGAAGCATTCAAAGACAACGAGGAATGTTTCACGATTCTCACCATCAACGGAGACCGGACCAGTCGAGATTCTCGCGCGAACAATCGAGGTACGATAATAAGCACGAGAAGAAGAGCTTTTTCTCTATGAACAAACCGAACGTTCACCACACCAACCGTGAATCTTCCGACGAAGAAGAAGAGGAGCAGCTGATGACACAAGAAAAACGACAGTACCAGACTGATATCCGACAATTCGACCTCGATTCAATAAACACTATGGATCAAATAAGAGAGGCGCTTGAGTACGTCATGGTAAAGAATCACCCGGACAGAGAATGCACTTACTGCAATCGGCGCGGACATACTGAGATGTACTGCAACCAGAAGAAGAGAGATAAAGGTATAGGCCCAAGCCATTCAACAAAAAGCACGGACAAAATAAAAATAAGAACGTTCAAAAGGAGAATCAAAATTTTCGCAAAAATCCAAACCGAAGAGACCTCTCCAACGGAAAGTGAACGTGACGAACGAAGAACGAGAAAACATAAGCGACGACGAGAGCATTTGCGACGAGAGTATGTCTCAAAAATATATAAAGGACATCTATTCACGACAAAATTCGACTTCGAACAAACGATATGCAAAAATTTAACAACACTAATTGACATAGGAGCATCTATTAACATTGTGAAAGAACATCTTGTGAAACCGAAAAATATCATCAAAAAGCCGATCATCTTTAAAACTGGGAAAAAAACGAACAAAACGGTTGCATTTATCAAATGCAATTTGAACGACAAACACGACAAATTCCATATAGTTCCGTCCGACTATCCGATACGAGAGGATGCGTTGATAGGAACGCCTTTCATCTTAAACAACGACATGATGATTGACCTACCTCGAGACAGGATAAGAGTCCATAATAAATACCAACAAGTAGAATCATCTCCATTCACCGTCCCTACGGGACATTTCACCACTATCCCCGTCGAAGTAGAAAAACAGAAGGGAACAGTACTAGTGGAAACGCCTCAACAAGGAGAGAGCATTCACTACATGAGAGACGGAATCGTAAACATTCCGTTGGCCAACGAAGGAAAAAAGAATTTAACTTTTCAGACAAAAAACATTCAAATTTTCGAAGTAAAGCCAAGACTGACCACCAACAAAATTAACCAGAGTAGAAAAAGAATCGAAGAATTGAAAGCCAAGACAAGATTAGATCACATTCGAAGCACCAAAGAAAATAATGAAGTTTGGACAATTATACAAAATTACTCCGATCTGTTCCAACTCGACGACGATGAGCCACCAAGTACTAAACTCGCAGAACACGTGATCGTCATCGATGAACCAACGAAACCGATTAATATTAAATCTTACAGACCACCCAAAGTCCACCAAGATGAAGTTGACAAACAAGTGCGAGAACTACTGAAAAAGAGAACAATTCAACACTCGCAATCACCATTTAATACACCCATTTAGATTGTACCGAAGAAAAAGGATGCATCAGGGAAAGCGAAGTGGAGAATGGTTATTGATTTCAGAAAATTGAACGAAAAAACGGCTTAGGATTCGTATCCCCTGGCAGTTATCGAGGATATTCTGGATGACTTGGGAAAAGCATCAGTTTTCTCTGCATTGGATTTGAGTGCAGGATTCCACCAAATACCGATGGAAGAAAAGTCGAGAAAATACACCGCTTTCAGCACTCACGAGGGACATTTCGAGTATCTTCAAATGCCGTTCGGATTAAAAAATGCACCCGCGACATTTCAACGAATGATGAACACTGCATTGAGAGGGTTGATAGGAAAAATTTGCTTCGTGTATCTCGACGATATAATAGTTTTCGGGATAACAATGGAGGAGCATAATAAAAATCTGATAATCCTTTTCAATCGATTAAGAGACACAAATTTGAAACTCTAACCAGATAAGTGCGAATATATAAAGCCGGAACTCGAATATTTGGGACACATAATCACACCCGACGGAGTGAAACCAAATCCCGTAAAATGTAAAGCTATAAAAGAATTTCCAACACCTAAAACACCGAAGCAGATCAAATCATTTTTAGGCCTCGCGGGGTACTATCGGAAGTTTATCCCAAAATGTTCAGCAATTGCTAAGCCATTGAATGATCTCACGAAAAATTATCAGATGGATAAAACCAAACCCATAGCATGGACCGACAAATGCCAAACGGCGTTTGATACACTCAAAAATATATTAATCAACGACCCTGTATTAAAATATCCAGATTATACAAAGGAATTCGTGTTGACGACAGACGCGTCTAATCAAGGTCTAGGAGCCGTCTTATCACAAGAAGGACATCCCTGTTCTTATATATCAAGAACATTGAATAAAGCCGAAGTAAACTATACGACAACAGAAAAAGAGTTGCTTGCTATGGTTTGGGCAATTAAACGATTCAGACAATATCTACTCGGAAGAAAATTTACGATAAAAACTGATCGCCAAGCCTTGAAGTGGTTAGCCAATAAATCAGACCCTTCATCCACACTATTGCGTTGGAGACTCAAACTTGAAGAGTATGAGTTCGAGATCGAATACGTCGTATGCACAACGCGGTAGCTGACGCGTTATCGAGAGAAGCACATATAGAAAACCCCGAAATAAATAACACTCTCGATGAGCATAACCAAGTCAATTATAATTTACGATAAAAAACACTCCCGTTGAGAAAAATTCGAAAATTCCCAACGACACAGACGTCGATGAAGACAAAATTTCGGAACAACCTGAAGCAGAACCGGAACCCGATCCCGAGATCGAGTTGCCATTCGACTTCTATCAATATTTAACATACAAGCTGTACGACCCAAACAACCTAGGACACCTTGTGAAAGAAAAACCGGATATCAAGGGAAAGAATTGGATAAAAATTAATTCACCGACCAATAATAGACCCCAAACATCAGATACTCAATAAAGTAAGAACCAAACTAACTATCAATAAAATCAAAGGTACCAAACTCATCAAGATTTGCACAGACGATTTAATGACGAAAGCAGACAAGGAGGAAATCTTGTCGATATTAAGATTCTTCAGTATTAAAGATCCTGTAACGCAGTATGAATATTGTTTTTCGACGTTCGAGGAACCTGAGTATACGGATAAAAAAAATCATTTCGGAAGGCCACGGAACTAACTTGAGCTCACATTTTGGAGAATACAAAACGATACAAAGAGTAAAAGAGCACAGAGAACGGGAACTTCTCGAGGAGGATGTGAAGCATTACATAAAAATTGTAAAACGTGTCAGAAATTCAAAGCTGTGAGAACCCGAGATATAGCTCCGGCTATCATCCCCGAACTACCAGACAAACCTTTTGAAAAAATTGCATTAGACATAATTGACCCACTGCAAAGAGTACGATCAGGTTACGAGTATATACTCAGTATACAGGATTGTTTAAAGCCTTACATACGTCGAGAATTTTCAAAAAATCGATTTTTTTTTGTTTACAGATTATTATTCCTTATAGTCTTAGGCGTATTTCTGTGTAAGCTGATTGTATAAATTCCCCATAGTTCAAAAGTTATTGTAGATAATGTGACTGCCGAACCGGCTGTAACACGCTCGAATCAACGCTACCAAAGCAACAAAAGAGGCCAGAACAATTCGTCGATTAGAAAAAAATAAACAACAACAATTTTTTACTCACAAGGAAGGCGTACAATATGAAGCTGGAATGGGAGATTAGACGTAAGTTAACTAAATAAATTTAAAAAATTCATAAAGTTCTTGCTCCAGCCGCGCGCGACTTCGAGCGAAACGCGCTTGAAACTTTAAACGCGTTTTTCTCAAAACTACTTTTTCTGACACGGTCGGCATGATAACTCGTACGGTTTTTAATATTTTTTGATGATTTTTTTTTTTAATATTCGGAATTGTTTTTTCTATAGTCTGTCGAGCCGGATTTTAAAAATTATAATTAGAAAATTTTATAAAAACAATTAAAGTGTGACTTTTTTGACACAAACTTAACATTTTTTTTTAAATTACCGTAAATTGTTTGATTTTTCGAATTTCAAAAATCCGGCTCGACAGACTATAACTACTACCTTATTTTACAAGAATTTCTTTACATTTTGCAGATCCGTCAACATTTGAGGAAGAAATACTGCCGACCGTGGAGCAACTTTTTTTTTACAGTGCTTCAAAAAATGTGATTTTTCATGTTGTAATTTTTGAAAAAAAAAATTGAAATAAATTTTTTTACAAACTTAACACAGTAATAAACAATGTGTAAGAATTTTTTTTATCAATTTCTATTTCTATCCCTCCTAAAAACAGTTTTTCTTTTGGTACGTTTTCGGTACCGCTGGACGTATGCAAGGCCTTAACTAAATATCTTGTGCTGTGCCCGCTTGAGACCAAGTCCAGCTCGGAGATTATTCAAGCACTAAACGATGACTTTGTGTTGATCCATGGAGTTCCCGATATTTTTCTCACGGATCAAGGACAAGAGTTTAATTCAAAATTAATGCAAGATTTCGAACAATTACACGGTATATCTCATATCAAAACCACCGCATCCCATCCTCAAAGTAACGGAAGCATCGAAAGACTGCATGCCTTGCAGAAAGAGTCAATCAAAACTATATGCGAAGGACACATCGATAATTGGAAGGATATACTCAAATTAATAGCTTTCGCTTATAACAGTTCACAACACATTGCAACTGGATATCGACCTGACGAATTGGCATTCAATAGAAAACTCAGAAAACCATCGAGCCTACCCCATAAGAAATCATTAACATATGATGATTTACTAAAAAATGGACACAAACACACGATGCTATACTCTCAGAAGCACGCAAACGATTGCACCTGAGACAAGAGCAAACAGCCGAAAGACTCAACAAACATAAAAATCGAACAGACTTTGATCACATTAAAATAGGACAAACAGTTTGGCTTCACAACGTAAGTAAAAAACATAAGCCCGACCTCGAATGGCTAGGACCATACCAAGTAATAGAGTTATACACAGACAAATCTAACGTTAAGATAAAAATTGATAATGAGATTAAGATAGTTCATTTAAATACAGTAGAGGTGTTCGTTCAGATGACGAACGTAATGAGGATGTTGTTGATGGCGACAATCGCATTGGCCGCAATTAACGGCGCTTATACCGTTGAACTTGTAACCCTCGCGAACACTTCATTCATCGAAGAATATCAATCATACGTATTAACCTACAGTGAAGAGATGAAATTCACAATAATCATAGACCTTAAGAGTATTCATAAAGCTTATACAGAAATCGAACGACAGGTTGGTCAGTATAATGCGTTGCCGAACCGGCCTAAAGAAACGGCTAGCTCTATCAATATAAAATTCAATAAATTAAGAAACCAAGTTCAGATTTTGACAACATTGAGTCGTGAAATCACCGATAAAGACGATGCCTCTAACAAAAATTCGCCTACCAGAGAAACAGAAAGATTCGAAGACGTGAAACCATACCAAACGTGGGGTCGTAATCACACCCGCTTACAGTGGACACACTTGCTTACACACCGACGCGATCATACTAAACCTTCAGACGAAGTTCTTACGACTCAATAATATCAGAAACACACCGGAAAACCGTAAAAAAGTAGTACCCACACTTCAAAGTCTAGGAAAAATTGGAAAATATGTCACGAAAACGGGAAACCTGAAACTTGTTCAGTTTTGCATTATATCAACTCAAAAAAGACGAAAGAGAGGACTTTGTAACTTCTGTGGAAAAATCCAAAAATTCCTCTACGGAATTCCTACTAATGAAGACATAGAACGAATTGACAGTAATTTTTAAAAACGTAACAGACTCTGTAAATATTATAAAAATTTCAGTTCAGAAACAGTCCGCGGCCATTCGAAAACTCGCAACCGAAATAGAAATTCCTATCGTAGACCTGAAGCAAGCACAAGTTTTACTCAGCTACGCAGTTTCACTAATTTCATGCATCGATGTTTTGCTTTTCGATGTAAGCAACGTAATTTTGGCCATAGAAACAAAACCAGTTGGTGGAGCCGAGCATCTTTCTGTGGATGATCGACCGATTGCTGAACGAGTCGAAAAATGACCACGTGTTTAATTATTTCAACGACACTAGAGATCAACACTTCATAGATATTACAGATAAAATGATACTACTAAGAAAAAACAATCTGATATTCGAATTGACGATTCCGAAACTCGAAAACGATAAATGGGACTTGTATAACATCATACCTATCCCTAAAATCCACAACGATGCTTATATTGTAACTGCACCACTGTTCTCTCACTTGCTGCGACAAGAAAAAAATTATTTGGTAACTAACGCAAACGAAATCAGGCAGATGAAAAAAACTATTTGATCCCGCACTACACGCATCCGATTTTTTAACAGAATTAATGCACCGACTTGTCAAAACAATATCAACTAATGTAAGCTCAGCCAAATTCACGTAAATAACGTAAATTACATATCCCTGTATGATAATCACGGAGTATTGATAATACCGGAAATCGGAAAATCTATCCTTGTCATTGTGAATTGTAAGAATTATACGAGCGAAATTTACATCAAAGAAGTTACTTTGTTGAAAACAACGGATAGATGTATTCTGATTCAGGATAATACTAAAATAATCTTGAATGGTCTTCCGGATGAATATCAGTTAATAAATCCGAGTGAAACATACCATCTCAGCGGCTCGCGATTAGACAATGCCTCGCGGGGTTGGAGGTCGAGATTCGTCATCTCTCCTGAGATGCCACTCCACTTTTGCTCCCCCTACCTCCTGCAGCGAGATGCATCGCAAATCGAGCGATGATCGACAGAAGCCGTTGTAATGTGGTTGAGTGCGGAGATCCTCTCTACCGTAGTAACTGTCGCGCTAATTGCAACTCATTAATAGCGGGATAATAGAAACTCGAACTAATAAATCCGGAAGGTTTGTAGTAACGTTCAATACGTATTAACCTCGAGAAACTATTATTTGTATCCGATAAAAAGTGATAATCTATGTGAATAAAAATCGCCATTCGCTTATAAATTGTGACCTTCTCCTTTGCGTGAAACCCGAGGACATCTTCCTCATTCCTGAAAAGCTCTGATTCCTCGCCTATTTCGCATCGTACTCATCAAGGTTCGTTACTCGCTCTCCGAAGACATCGCCTGTTGGCTGCAACGGAAGTCCAAAGAAACGAGACCTTTGATCAACATTTTGTAATGAAATTGCGAGAGACAAGTATACGATGTGGCGACACGTTGGAAGAAGCATTACTTCGTGAATTTTAAAGTTAGAGAGAGAGTATCGCGGTGCCTCGGGTGACGACGATTCCGAATTATTCCGATAATTGACGGAATCGACCGGAAAAGAAAGAGGTAGAGAGAGATTTCTTGCGTTAGAGCCACGTTAGAAGCGTTGAGAGCGTCGCGGTCAGAGGTTGAGAGTTTTATATAATGAGAGAGAAGTATTATACTGTGCTTTGCCGTGTTCCATATCAATAATTCCCATCGTACATCAAATGGACATAATACTCTGTAAGGACGTCCACAATTTCACTTGCGACGGGATGAAGTTTTGAGGACACTCACGCATTTTTATCTGCGTAGCCCAGAAACCAATAAGTTAAGTACGACCGGAAAAGAAAGAGGTAGAGAGAGATTTCTTGCGTTAGAGCCACGTTAGAAGCGTTGAGAGCGTCGCGGTCAGAGGTTGAGAGTTTTATATAATGAGAGAGAAGTATTATACTGTGCTTTGCCGTGTTCCATATCAATAATTCCCATCGTACATCAAATGGACATAATACTCTGTAAGGACGTCCACAATTTCACTTGCGACGGGATGAAGTTTTGAGGACACTCACGCATTTTTATCTGCGTAGCCCAGAAACCAATAAGTTAAGTACGACCGGAAAAGAAAGAGGTAGAGAGAGATTTCTTGCGTTAGAGCCACGTTAGAAGCGTTGAGAGCGTCGCGGTCAGAGGTTGAGAGTTTTATATAATGAGAGAGAAGTATTATACTGTGCTTTGCCGTGTTCCATATCAATAATTCCCATCGTACATCAAATGGACATAATACTCTGTAAGGACGTCCACAATTTCACTTGCGACGGGATGAAGTTTTGAGGACACTCACGCATTTTTATCTGCGTAGCCCAGAAACCAATAAGTTAAGTACTCTTCAATATCGAAACCGGAAAATATCTATCGGTTACACAGGCCGTTTGAAAGCTCTCGTGTACAGCGTCTTTGGCTCTCGCGCTGATCTCTGTCTCACGCGATCTTTTGTTTGTGTTCTTTCTCATGTGTTTATAAATTGTTCGTGTGTATTTATTAATGTCGAATTGATCTAATGTGTTCACACCAAGGTTTCGCTATGTCATATATTCTTCGTGCGACTATGTAATGTTTTAAACGAGCTATACTCATGTATATCTATATAATCCTTCTAATAAACGTGCGATAATATGTGTTATGAATTTGTATGACGAATAATTCGATCTCACAACTGAAAGTACAAACATTTTGTCAAATGATTAAACCCGTTGGATGACTCGCATTATAGTTTTTGTGTTCTTTTATTTCGTGTATGTATAAACTTGGCTCAGTATTCTTCGTGCGACTATGTAATGTTTTAGACGAGCTATAGTCGTGTATATCTATATAATCCTTCTAATGAACGTATCATAATATGTAGTACGAATGTGTATGACGAATAAATCGATCTCCCAACTGACAGTATAAACATTTTGTTAAACGATTAAATTCGTTGGATGACTAAAAGAATAAAAGAATATTACAATTTCGATAAGTATACTCATGCACACGACGTTCGACTCGCTTCTCATATTGGTCAGGATAAAGACATCGTTGGGCGACAGACCTATTGTTACGCTTATTACCATCCGATCACGTAATACAGCTTTGGAAAGACTTCACCAAAAACTTAACCTGGCGGTTCGAAAACCTTAGGTTCTTCATTATGACGGGTTCCCTTGTGATGTGTATTTTTCACGGGGGACAGAGTTGATAACGAACGCTAGTTGGATTCAAGTCATTTTCTGTGCCATATGCGTAACATGGCGGACCGATTTTGACTTTTTGAAACTTTGTTCACTTCAAACGATTGATGGTCGTTTGTAGGTGTTTGTTAGTTTAATAAAAACGTTTGCTGGTCGACAGCTTTAACAGGAAATCAGAAATAAAATATGGTGTGAACTTGGCCGGAAAATTTTCATTCAGATCGCACTGAGGTTTTCTAGGGGCCTAATGGATGCGTAATCGTTTGTAGGTCCCAAATGAACTAAGTAGAACGTTTTTTGGTTCGTCATTTCTCGAAAAAAGCTAAAAAGCAACGATGAATTTTTCTTTATTATTCTTTAATTCGTACAATAACGAAATAAAATAAGAGCGATTTTTCGGTAAACCCAGAAATTTTAGAAGTTTTGGAAAAATAAATAAATAACTCTGCACGTTATTGATCTTTCTCGTAATATTTACTATTATAAAAAATTATCATTTACAACATAAATTCCTTAAAAAAAACAAATTTGTTGTACATATAACGCTTGATACAAAAATGTTATTAAATCATAATGACATTGTAAGTTAACAAAATTTGTTTTCCTTACAAAATACACTTCTTTCTTTTGAATCGCAAATGAAAATGAGCGGCGAAGTCACAAATTCGAATTTCAAATTGTCCGCCATCCTTCCGCGGCAATTTAAAAATTTCGACGACACCAGTAGAGCGATCTAACGAAAAACTACGCACTATAATGCAAATTAATAATCAGATGATAAATTACCGACATAGGTGTATCTCGTAGAGTAGAGCCAAGATTAAATTCAAATGAACTCGAATTCGTAATGTTCTAGAGTTATAAAATTGCATGGCATAAGATTCCAAGCTCCATCGCTTTCGCAATTATCCCACAAGAGAAAAAGAAATTTAAAGTCCGTAACTTACTATCCGAATAGATGACCTTTGCCTATAGTTCATAATCCAATTGTAACAGGGCACCACTAGTACACTCTGATGTTTTGAAAATGACTAACGGTGGAATGCTACTCCTCAGGACACTAGTTTGTGTCTTCTCGAAGTTTCAAGGCAGATGGAACCACCGTATAACAATACTTCTTGCCAAACACTTTCTTTTTATTGTAGTTTTTGTTTCGATTTACCCGAGTTTCCATGTATTCTCATACATGAAAACTCGCGTAAATCGAAAAATAATATATCTATTCCACCGAGCGAGTTAAACATTTGTACTTTCGTAGTTGTTCGTAAAGCAAACAAGAAGGCGGACGTTAAACGCGGTCTACAGTATTCACGCGCGATCTTTCTCGGGTACTCCGGCGAAAAATCAAAGAAAAGATGCCGAGAAAATGAGGTTCGAACCTAGAAACGTGAAAAAACAGTGTGGCTGAGTAAATTTCCGTCGTAAATTTTGCCTCAGCAATAGTTTTATGTGTCGTGAAAAACGTAAAATTGCCAGAGACGCCGAGAGCATCAAAGACTGTCCGCCATGCTCGGCAATGCGACATTTTGCGAAATTGGAAAAATAAATTTTTCCAATAATCTCGTATCATCACGGCCAAAAAATAAGACAAATTCAATGACCAACATCTACCCATAGCTATCTGACGTAAAATTATTATTATCGTCATAGATCGAGAAAACTTGTGAAAAACAAAAATTTCGCAACTTTTCCCTTTTTCGCTAAAATTTGCGCGTTATTATATCGTATTTTCATGACGCGATCTCTCCAACAACTCGTACGAGCAGAAGGGAACAAATAAAGATGCCGTTGGGTCGTTCCCGAAGCCTACATTTCCGAAAAATATTCGACATTATTTTTGCGATCGCGTGTAAAAAAGGGTTACACTCCTCTCTATGCACTATATCTATATATATCGTACTCGTGATTGGATATTAAAAAAAAAACGGTTTTTCCATCGAGGTAACAATTGTTTGCCCTCCGTCGAACGTTGGCCCTGAGAATAAACGTTAATTAAAAAAAACCGGAAAAGCTGTAAACATAACATTTTGGAGATGATCTTTGTCTTTATTTCAATTTTCGAAACGATCGTTTGAAGATTATTGTGAAAAACAAAGACGTGAAAAGTCGTTGTCTTTCTTTTCTTTTTTGATCCGAAGCAACGCCATCTATGTACATAAGTACAGATATAGCGATCTTCGCGATTGTATTACGCGTGCGCGAGTCGCGAACGACGAAACTTCAGTATGGTGAACGCATCCTTTGAACGGGGGTTCACGGGCTTCTCGTTCTTGGGACGGGATGCGAAGGAAAAAAGCGACGAATAAACGAAACATCGGACTCGAAACTGTCACCGAAAATGTTCGCGAACATTAGGTAAGCATTTTTGTGAAATAAATCGTAATTGGCTATGTTTTATTATCGGTCAAGTCGTGATTGCGGTGTGGGGGTCCGTTGGCCGTTTTTTTCACAAAGGAAATTTCGCGTGCAGCCTTTTTTAATGAACTCAATAATAATAAAGCGTTTTCACCGTTACTTATTCACGCAAACGCGATGCGAAAACTGGGTGGTAAATCGGAATTTCGCGAGATCGCGAATTTTCTGAAATTCACGATCTTCGTGTAATTGCGCCGACGCCGGCCGGTTTCCCCTCTTCTTTTTTTTTCTATGGGCTTCACCGTTGGCGGGTAGAACATTCGCGAATCGTCTGTCAGTACACGTTCAGAGATCGCGCGCGCGCGCGTTGTCGCTTATTCGGCATTGATAGGAACAAAAACGAGCGGGCAATTTTTTCTTCGCGATTTCGCACGGTGTACAAAAAAAGACCTACCAGCTTTTTTGTCACGCGGAGCATTCGGCAGTGAAAAATAATGGACTCGTCCAATTGTCCAAAATGTTGTTTAGAATCAGTGTAGTGCATCGAGGAAACAAAGAATCGCTGATCATCGCGCATGAACGGCATCCTCGGTCGGTAACAAATTTGTTCATTATATTCGTTTTTTTATCTTCATATTTCTGATCAGATTCTTTTTCATAGCATTTTTATTTCTTTTATGTTTGAAATTTCTCAAAAATACATTTCGTGTAATTTTTTGTCCTAGATATTTTTCATTTTCGAAAAATACGTTTATTACGCTTTAACGAAAGAGAGAGAGAGAGAGCGGTATGAGTGAGAAGGCGTCTGGCGGCGGAGGGTTGGAGGAAGAAGGAGGGAGAGCGCGCGAGTGGGGCGAGTGGGTGGGAGAAGGCTCGAGGAAGGTTGGTGGGGGTACAAAGAACGTGAGCTCGATCGACGGCGGCGAGAGGGAGAAAGCGAGAGAGAGATAGTTTTTCAACAGGTGGCGTTCGATGTAAATAAAGAAATGTAGTGAGAGCGTCTAGTACAAAGCCGCCACCCTTTTTTTTCTATGAATTCGCGGACTCTGTTACCGAGGAACAATAGAACGAAGCGAGCGAGCTCTTTTTCTGGGAACCGAACGACTCGAGCTAGCGTGGAGCGTTGAGTATGTTTTACGCTTACTAGCAACAAAGCGCTCGCTTCGCTCGCGCTTGATTGTTTCATATTTCGAACTTGTCCTTTAGATTAAGAATCAACTGCAAATTCTTATAGATACTTTTTCCCAAACGGCACAACGGATTTTGTCACCATACTGCAGTCGCTAAGATTATTTCGTCTCGATCGGTTGTCATTTCGTTAAATAGTACATAATTTATTATAAGGTTTTTAAATTATGAGAATTGCATTGGGCGAGAGTCAATAATCTATTGAATCTTTGATCTTATTGAATCTTTGTATACTATAGATGTTGTTTCATGGTGAAAGAAATCGTGTTTGAATTACGCGCGCTTTACGACAACCAATGAGATTGACGATAAACGGGCTTCATAATTCGATATATTTATCTCGCATTTCTTTATTATATAAGGTTTTTGAATTTTGAGAATTGCATTGGGCGAGAGTCAATGATCTATTGAATCTTTAATCTTATTAAATCTTTGTATACCATAGATGTTGTTTCATAGTGAACTAAATCGTGTTTGAATTACGTGCGCTTTACGACAACCAATCAGATTCACGATAAACTGGCTTCAAAATTCGATATATTTATCTCGCATTTCGAGAGTTTCGAGAATCGAGTGCCATGTCTTTTTTAAGAAAGGATTTTTTTGGCTTGAAATTATTTGCCTTCTTGTTTCTGTGTGAAATCTCATTTCCATTTGTCCGAATAAATGATATATCGAATTCATATAATTATTTTTTTTCGTTAATTAACTTGAAAAAAAAATCGTTGTTTTTTATTTGTTTTTTTTATAAATTTAACAATTGAAAAATAAAAAAAATAGTTTCTCATGTTAATAAATAAAGCGAACATATTGAGGTATTTGTAAAGAAAAAAAAAATTGTCATGACAATTGCGTTATTTCAATCTAAATAGTTTAACCAATTTATTTTTATTCGTGAAAAATATCTCGTGGAATTTTGTTGCGATTTAAAATCAATCGGAATTATCGAGAGAAGATGTTTTCAAAAGTGACAATAAAAAAGATGAAAAAATACAAGTAAAGGAAATAAAAATTCGCGAGGGGTCACTACGAGTGCCTGGTATTAATTAATTTCATTACTGTTTTTTTTTTATTTTATCATTTATTCATTTTAAACGTAAATAAATAATAACTTTTTTTAATCATTTAAGGGTGGACATACCGCTGCGCGCGCTGAAAACCGAGTAAATTATATGGCGAAAAAAAATGAAATTGTTGATTTCACATTTTTTCATTAACTTTTCTACTATAAGGAAAGACATTTTTTTTTTTTTTTCAATATTAACATTATTTTTTACGTGTATAAATGAACTACTGATGAAGACAATGGCGCCTCCTAGTCGACGTCATAACTTCATCCAAAAATTATCCAATTGGCAAAAGTAAAAAAGAATCTAGTAAAATAATGTAGTAATATTCTAACGGAGCGATTTTTTTTTTTTTTTTTTTTTTTTGAAAAACAAAGAAATTACAGTATTTCAAACTTTAGTATAGAAGTTAAAATAAAATTAGTGTTTAATAATTTATAAAAAATTATCCAACCAAAAAATGAAAAAAACCTCTCGTCGGACTATAAAGAAAATAATTATCATGATGAAAAAAAAAAGGAAAAATATTAACAATTGACCGAGTTATTGAAAACCGAGTAAATTCGGAAAATTATTATAAAGGTTATATGGTGGAAAAAAAAATTAAATTGTTGATTTCACATTTTTTATTAACTTTTCAAGTGTAAGAAAAAAAAAAGTCTATTTAAAAAAAAATATTAACATTTCTTTTTACGGGTATAAATGGACTACTGATGAAAACAATGGCGCCTCCTTTTCGACACCATAACCTCATCCAAAAATGATCCAATCTGCAAAAATAAAAAAGAATTTAGTAAAATAATGTAGTAGTAATAGTCCGACGGAGGGATTTTTTTTTTTCAAAAACAAAGAAATTACAGTGTTTGAAACTTTAGTATGCATTTAAAAAAAATGAGTGTTTTACTAAACACTAATTTTTTATTCATTTTTTCGTCACAACGAAAAAATGAAAAAAAACCTCTTGTGAGACTATAGAGAAAATAATTATCAAGATTTAAAAAACCCGACAACAGTGGACGCGTGGTCGGTGCGCGGCTTGGACGATCTCCCATGTTCAGCAGTATTGGCCGCTTTCAGTACTGGAATGGGTGACCGCTTAGCCGTGCACTGGCTCGCACGCCGACTACTGAGCGGGAAGCAGTTTTTCTGAGTTTCTGATGGTAATACAACTGAAACTCAGTCAAAAACAATAAGCCGTCTGTATCGACACAGGTTTTCCGCAGTTTCCCTGCGCCCACGGCAAATGCGATACAGTGTAGCTAAGACGTCTACGGACGCAATGGACGTTAGGTTAGCTTAGCGAAGGGCGGGTAGGGACTGATAGGGGGAGAAATGGAAAAAACGAGTTTGGGAAGAGTCATACATAAAAAAAACCCGAAAGGGTATACGTTGGAACACACAATAATAATAATATCAAGATTTAAAAAAGAAAAATTAAAAAATATTTAAAATGACTGACTTATCGCGTTGACACTGTCTAAGAACATAGTTTCGAGAAAAGCGCGTTTAAAGTCACAATTAATTCTTTCGTAACGGAATTGTGGCGATTTTTTTTTCTGTTCTCGAAGCTTTTTTTATTTCACAAAAAAATACGCCACGACGCGATATTTCTTTTCGACGGGGCGTTCGAACGATTTTTCGATTGTAAACAGAAATTTGAGTTTTAATTATTTAGATTTTGCTAATGAAATTTGTTTTGTGTCTTTATATTTCATGCTGCAGAATCATTTCTCGAAGGACGCGCGAGCCACGGGAAGTCAGGGAGAATATAGTCATCGAGCACCGAGCGGAGCGTCGAGGGAAAATGACGGCCGTGCCACGATCGGCAATTTTTATCCTAAATTGCCGCAACACTGGTGTGTTCGATATTAAAGAATCGACTCGCGAGTGGCCCTCGAAACGTATATTTCACAAATATTTGATGTTCACGTATGCACAGAGTAACGTTTTTCTCGGGCGAAAAATTTTCCTCGTAATTACACGAAATATTATAACGCAAAACGTGTGGGGTATGGCCACGGTAGCGTGTACAATATCATGTACACATTTCACAATTTTTTTTTTCTATGAAAAAGTGATTTATTTACAAAACTATTTACACATCTATTTAGTATGAATATCGAACTAATAAAAAATATTTTTTTTGTTTTTTTTTGTTATACAAAATGGCCGACTACTGCTATCTGCTTTTGGTATCTTTTTTTTTGAGGCTTCGCGGCGTGACATTTGGCGTCCACAATTTTGGACCCAGAAGAAAAAACAAAAATTCTCGTTAATCTACATCGGAATAGCTAGAGAAGTAACTACCGAATTTCTGATTAGTTAAAAACTTTCCATTTTATGAGCAGTTTTAGACGAAATTTCTCCACTGGAAATTCACGTTTCAAGTTCAAATGCCCACAATATTCGAATAGAACAATATTTGTCAAATTCCCTACTCACACTTCTCTGGGTATTCTGATGTAGATTAACGAGAATTTTTTTTTGTTCTAGGTAAAAAGTTGTGGATGGCAAATGTCACGGCGCAGAGCGTCTCAAAAAAAAGGATACCAAAAGCGAATAGCAGTAATCGGCCATTTTGTATAACAAAAAACAAAAAAAAATACCTTTAATTAGCTTGATATTTATACTTAATAAATGTGTAATTAGTTTTATAAATGAATCACTTTTTCATACAAAAAAAAATTGTTAAATGTCCACATGATTTTATACCCGCTACCGTGTGGCCACACCCCTTAAACAATTCGAGACATTTTTCTCGAGTCGCGAGACTTTGTTTTTTTACGCACGGCCTCTTGTTAATTTCGATCGAGCTTTTGTCTATGGTTGTTTTGTTTTTTCTTTGCGAAAATGCAACAAATATTAATCGATGAAAAAGCCGACAAGAGCCGTCGCGGTGGTAAGATGACCATGTCCAAGGGCCATATCGCTAATTTGCTCATTTTTCGTTCTTTTGTATTACAAATACAGAGACGCTCAGTTTCACCCCACGTAGAAATTGCCAGTTTGGCCGCTAGTAATGGCCCCGTACTGGCTGACTATCTGGCCATACTGCGGGCCATACTGCGGGCCATACTACGGGCCGTATAAAATACAGTCTTATGCCAGTACTGGTTGAATTCTACTGGCCAAGCTTTGGGCCAGTATTGGCGGCCAAACTTTGGCAGCCAGTATTGTTTCAGTACTGGCTGAAAATCTGGCCAAGCTTTGGGTCAGTTTAAACTCGGCCGTTACAATTTTTCTACGTGGGACACGGTCATCAATGCCAAGGGCTCATTTTTAGCTCACAAAGGGCGCGTCCGCGCGCCCGACGCCATTTTGTAGAATCGCTAAATGGCGCTTGGCAAATTCGTGATCGAAACGTATTGTTGTCCGTTCGTAGAACACGCCGCCCTCCGGCGAATGCGCGACCACTGGTGATACAACTTTTCGAGTTACACAGCGTTCGCTGAAACGTTACTGTTTTCTATTTTATTTTTTATATTAATTCATTTTTTATTTTATTCAATTTTCATTTAAATTATTTTTTATTTTATTCAATTTTCATTTAAATTATTTTTTATTTTATTTAATTTTTCATTTTATATGATTTTTTATTTAATTTTGTATTTTTTTACGATTCTTCTTACGTTCACGCGGTTAACGGTGTGGTGACCAAATTTTGTAGAGTTCGTTTTGACGTTACGGTTATTTTATTGTATTTTTTTTTTACGCGCGAATCCTTCCCTCATTTTCCGGAGCCTAAAAATTTGCGAATTTTTCATTTTTTCTCTCTTCCCATTCATCGAAATTTTCGGCAAAGCTTTACTGTGTCCGGAAGTTCCGGGCGCTGCGTCAGTCTTTCATGAAAACAAAAAAAGTCTGCTACATAATAACGAATGGATAGAGTAGCATTGGATAATTTTTTTATTTTTGTTGCAATTCCAGACTGACGCGATTTCTCTTAAATATTTCAAAAATTAAAAAAATTTTTTAATGCCGCCTCCCTCCTCCCCCCATTCGCGGGTTATGTGCGTACGAGGGCGGAGTGTTTCCAGTCTCTTAGATCGTTTAGACATTTTTTGTGTTCTTTGCTAATCAGTTTCAGGCTTTTCAGCGCTATTTTTACGTAAAAAAAAACACGCGTGGTCGGACACGTGGCGCCGGTCCAGTGACCGGCTTAAATGCCCTAGCGTTAGAGGTATTCTTTTTTTGCGCCAAAGCGGCACGACGCGAGATCGAGAACCGCGGGCTTATCCCGTGGCGCGAAGGGGCGGTGGCTCGGATAATAAGCCCCCCCCGCGATGTTGGTTCGAGAGCCGCCCATCGTCAGGGGCCTTATTATTGTCCGTGGAGGAAGCCCGAATCATATATGTAATACTACTATATGGCTAACTGAGAGAGAAATCCCGTCGCAAGATTACGGTGCGGAAATATATCTTCCTCTCTTTCTAACTGTACTCCGAATGTATGCGCATGCTCCAAACAGATCAGCTCTGCCAATAGGAAAATCGATAATTCCACGCTTCAAGAAGTAAACCTCGTAGCAGTTAATGTAACCAATTCGATCTGAATAAATAAATACATCCTAAATAAACTAAAAAAATATAGGCAAACAATAGGAGCCTTAAATAAATCCTCATTGATTAGTATAAAATTACCATTACGAGCAATGCTATTGTATAAGAATATAGTGCTATTTCTTTTTCTTATCACAGGACAAATTTGTATAATTTTTGGTAACGGTATCAACTATCGTTAACATTTTATTTAAAGACAATGTAACAACAGATGCCTGGTGTGGATTCGGGACTCGAACAGGGATTGAATTAAATATAGGCTTTTGCGGAAAATTTTAAACACCTAAGTTTATTATATAATCGTCATTGTCTTTCTTATTACATTGGCTGGCTCTGTGTAGGGATACATCGCTTTCAATAGAGCGCTTCACATTTTCATTCACGATATTCGGACATTTGAAAATGTTTTGTCAAACGGTTGTACAGTTTTTCTAGTGTTGCTCGTCGCCGCGAGAGCTCGTCTGGTCACAATCTTATGTACATTGGTGTGCGCCTCGCTACGCTTCTCACACGCCTATATCGCTTACTGCCTAGCTCCGTGCTACAGTCTAATACCGAGGCACCCAAAATGTTTGTCTATAGCATCGTATTTTGACGGCGAGATATAAGCCGTGCACTATCTATCTGTCTCTGTTTCTCTTTCGTATGTTAGATCGCACGCTATGATATTTATGTCTGTCGGTCGTGGACCTGGCTATAACTGGGTACTTGCCTAATGCTAATTCCTTCCGTATAATACTGTTTCTTTCGTTTATTCTTCTATCACTGGCCTTTCACTCGCATTATTTTTGCCACTTATTTGTTCTATTGGCGAGCTGACCATCTCAAGCTTCTCTATTCACGAGTGACACTCTCACGATTGTTTTACAGCACTTAGTTCCAAATGGTTATCGCGTTTACACATCGGACTTTCCGTAGAATCTTATACCCTAGGTCACAAAGTTTAGGCAGTTTACTCTTTTCTTTCTGCATCCGGATAAAGTCTCCGGTTTCCCGCTCCCCTCTCGCTTTCCTTACGACTCCGCCAGTACGAGGAGAGTTTCGCAGTACTTCCATCCTTTCTTTCCTTCCTCAGATCGCCCGTAACCCTTTCTCCCTCCAGTCCTCTATTTCCCAGAATATCTGCTTCACTTACGACTGGGCCAGTACGACAGATACCCCAGTACTCTAGTCTCCCTTCGGAATCCAGAGAACGAGTGCCTTTCCTGGCGAAACCGGCCCTTTTATACCCTGTTTGCGGACCTTCCCTCCTTCTTTTCTCTACCCTTTCCTTTCCTCATGTTTTGCGGCATTGTGGTATTTTGTCGGGGAGCCCTGTAATTGGTTATAACCGTGACCTTCGTCACGTGGGTAAAATGAACTCAATGGATTGGCCCTTTCGTAAATAATGATGCCGCGAATTATCTTGGTGCCATCTAGCAACTCTTCGCGCATCCCGCTCCCCGCGTTGTTGGTAACAAGGCCTCGCAAGTGCGCTCATGGTACTATAGTACGTCTCAATGTCTAAAGTAAATAAACGTTATTTTTATTAAAGGATTATTTTTTATTGATGGTTAAATAATATTAGTTTAGTGGTTTCCTCCAGCAGTATTGAGGGTTGTTACTGCTTGACTGTATCATCTATTATTGTGGCAGGCTTATTGCTCTTAACGTTGATTATGTGTTCATTAGGTGGCACATTTTCCATATCTTTGATGAATGTGTCCTGATATTGGACACTCTCATTGGTGACACTTACCACTTTTTTAGCACATATTTTTGGTCTCTTATATCTCAATAAAAGAGAAGGAACTACTCCTGCAAGTAAATACTTTCCGACATACTTGCCATCTACTTTAGTGTTTCTTTCTTCTTCTTTGAAGTGGCATGAACGAATATAAATATGTGAGACATCATCAGCTTCGGATAAATTATAGGCATTAAGCTATTTTGAGCGAAGCTGTTGTTCCTTTGGAAATCTAAAAATAGCAAAATGTTATTGTTTTCACTTAGAAGACTGAAATTCTACTCGACAAAAATTGAAGAGCAGCATCATTAACAAGTTTCAGTAAATATTACGTCCGTATAACTTGTTCTTTATCTGTGTAAACTAATTTTTTCACCCGCCTTTTAATTACACAAATAACAATTTCGAGGTATAGTCTATTACTTTTAGTAATCATAACCTGGTATTGGTTCAGAGCAGAAAGATGTTTATCACACATGCGTATTTTACTTTCCTATTGGCGAAGACGATCAATCCGACGCATGCGTATAACATTCAGAATACGCTAAGAAAGAAAGGCTTCCTCTTATAGCATAGGACGACTAGCCGTATTGGGAACTGACACGGGGCGTGGCTTAAAAAACATGTCACAATGTAGCTACACTTTTAAAAATATAACCCATGTGACAATATTGTTAATAGATAAAATGTTATCAAAATTAATTGACATACTATCTTGGACGGGTAAAAACCCAAATCAAAAAATGTATACGATGCAGAACGAATTTTATCAGTCGGACATTTAATTAAGTGTGGAATAAACCGCGAAAAGAGTGATGATAATGTGACTGCAATTACCGCGCTGCGTATCCCGTATGAAAGAAAAACCTCATGAAATAAATGCAATAATATCTAAAAGTGGAAAAATCAATTCAATAATTTGTTTATGCAAGGCAGGATTAGGAGAAAAGTGTAAACATGCAGTGGCAACATTATTTTATTGTTATCGGTGAGTTAAAAATTCCTAACCTCTAACGTTTTTAGATATTGATATCCAAGATACATATAAATGAAAGAAAAACCAAATTTTATAAACATTAATATAAATTTTATAAATTTTTTGAAAATTATTATAAACATTTATTTACTTGAAATAACACAAATAATACTTTCACTTTTACATTTTTAGGTTAAACTCTACAAACGTACCTGTCCTGGGATTCTGTACATGTCCACCGACAACTATCGGTGTCGTTAGCGAGCGACAGCCAATTGCAAGGAAGATGCCAGCGGAAAGGCGCGTCTCTGATAGGTTATCGCTCGCTAACGACAACGATAGTTGTCTGTAGACAAGTACAGAATCTCAGCAATGGTAATATGTAGGAGCACACTGTCATTCGGGGAGTGCCTTTATTGATTTTCAATAACTTTTTCCACGCTTTAAATTTATCGACTTTTTCGAAATTATCAAAATAATTTTTTATAACCACTGAACGATCACCAGGCTTTGGAAAATGATGAAAAATCACGTTTAAATTTTTATTTGCTTTGCTTTGACAGTCTCTTACTGCCCAACAGACTCTATTTTTTTATTTTTGACGCGCTGGAAATATTCCAACTTCCATATTAATTTTTATTTATTAATTATCCGTTTTATAATCTTTACTAACAATGTAAACAGCATGTACTGATTCGACTGTTGTAAGCTATTATTGGTTCGATTTTTTACCACCACGTGGCGTGACTCAATTGGTCAGTTCCCAATAGTAGTATTTTACATATATGGCCCGAACCACCTGCTCATGGAGCCTAGAGTAAAGGAGTGCAATCTCCGTATTCTGAGGCGGCATCAACAATTCAGCAAGAAAGGTGTCGCTGCGGTCGCAAGTTGATCCGAGTGAAGTGAGTCAGAAATAAACTGTACATGGAACCTTGCTGAAGCTAGGCACCTACGGTCAATATACACATGACCCTTCGGTGGAATTGAATGTAATCACGCGTCATCGTTAATATAACAGTTTTATGAAACTTTTAATTACTGCCAATCTGTAAAAGTAAGGACATAGAATAGCATTATATCGATTTTATAATATACTAACAAAAAGAAATGATTTAGTTTCGTAAAGGTTACAAAAAAAACCAATGTGGTTTATATTAAACGAAATTTAAAGTACAATAGGTGAGGAGATTGTGCATTGATTATTCCAGGATCAATAAATAATTATAAAGACATCCCAGTTAAAAAATACAGACGATGAGCGTCTAATAAATAATGAGGTAAACATCGGGTTTAGGCGACCCTCCTCCGATTCCTTTCATAATAGGCTCATCCGCCGCGTTTTCGCACGCGAAACAACTTTTTCCTCTGACAAAATTGGGGGACGTTATTTATTAAAAAGTTATTAACAAATAAAGTTAATAATTCATATAGCTATTTTCCTTATACCAGCCAGTCCCAATCATCTTGTCCTTCACATGTGTTATTAAGAATACCCCCTGAATAACATACAAAAAGTTTTATCCGTCGCTCATTGTTTGTTAAAAAGTTATTAACAAGGAAGTTTCATAAATTAAACATGAAATACTTATACTAGTGTATGATGAACAGTACACGTATGAGCGGGTTCGCTGCGCCCCCCGTGCACCCCCACACGCCAGACCAAAAACAACCCAAAAACAAACCAAGAACAATCGAAAACAACTAAAAAACAAACCAAACAAACCAAAAACAATCCAAACAACCCGTAAGTATAGTAAATAGCACATATATCCCTTGCTTATACGTATGCTGCTCATCATATGAATACAAATATACATGAGTAAATGAGGGTGGGAAGGTGAGGTAGAGGTCGGTCGCGTATGGGGGTTGTTCAATTTGTTGTTTATTGTTTTTGGTTTGTTTTTGGGTTGTCTTTAGATTGTTTTGGTTTGTTTGTGGTTTGGTTGTTTTGGGTTGTTTTTGGTTTGTTGATTGTTTGTTTTTGGTTTGTTTTTGGGCTGGTGTGTAGGGGGTGCATGGGGGGCGCAGCGAACCCGCTCATACGTGTACTGTTCACTATCCACTAGTATAAGTATTTCATTTTTGATTTATGAAACTTCTTTTGTTAATAACTTTTTAACAAACAATGAACGACGGATAAAACTTTTTGTATGTACTCAGGGGGTATTCTTAACAACACATGTGAAGGACAAGATGATTGGGACTGGCTGGTATAAGGAAAATAGCTATATGAATTATTAACTTTATTTGTTAATAACTTTTTAATAAATAACGTCCCCCAATTTTGTCAGAGGAAAAAGTTGTTTCGCGTGCGAAAGCGCGGCGGATGAGCCTATTACGAAAGGAATCGGAGGAGGGTCGCCTAAACCCGATGTTTACCTCATTATTTATTACACGCTCATCGTCTGTATTTTTTAACTGGGATGTCTTTATAGTTATTTATTGATCCTGGAATAATCAATGCACAATCTCCTCACTTATTGTACTTTAAATTTCGTTAAATATAAACCACATTGGTTTTTTTTGTAACCTTTACGAAACTAATTCATTTCTTTTTGTTAGTATATTATAAAATCGATATAATGCTATTCTATGTCCTTACTTTTACAGATTGGCAGGAATTAAAAGTTTCATAAAACTGTTATATTAACGATGACGCGTGATTACACTCAATTACGCCGAAGCGAAAGGTCATGTGTATATTGACCGTAGGTGTCAACCTTCAGCAAGGTTCCACGTACAGTTTATTTCTTGCTCACTTCACTCGGATCAACTTGCGACCGCAGCGACACCTTTCTTGCTGAATTTTTGAGGTCGCTTTTTTCGGCCGTTCCCCATTAGAGATTGCACTCCTTTACTCTAGGCTCCATGCACCTGCTGTTAGGAAAATGTTGCGTTAACGCCATGTTTCTTTGATTCATCCCCCTTTAGTTTGCGTCGCGACTCACAGAGGGCCATAGTGGGTGGAGTGGGCAAGCTCTTGTGGCGACATCTGTGGACGAGTAATGTAAAAACGGTTTTTCATACTCGGAGTATGTTGACTAATTGAATTAAGTACGGGCAGAGCAAGGAGAAAACGGTTAAATAACGCGTTCGGTTCTCCTTTCGACCGGAACTGTTCGCACGTTACTTCGCTCATTTTGTTTTGTTTATTTCTCGTCAATCAACGCCTATCTCCATCCAACACTCGTGACCTTACCGTTCAGGACGCATGGGGCAAAGTAACGAAAACACATAATAATAATTGCTCAAAGATTTGTTTATGTTTTATCGGTTGAATTGTCATGTTTTCAGGGGGCGAAGTCCTGTACTCAATTTTTTCGTTGCTTTTTTCTCTTTGCTCATCAATCTTCAAGTTTTTTTCGAAATCTTTGAGCAACACATTTATGAATACACACTTTACAGAAAACATTACGGGATCATAGAGGGACGAGGGGTTGGTTCGATTTACTCTCCAAGTGATCGCATGTATATCCGATTCGAGAATATATGATCAATCAATGATAAATCTTGTCGTACACGACGTCACTATCCGTCAATCCCCCAGCTTCTCTAATTGTAAGTCACAATCGCCTGACACCCTTTGTTTTTTCTCTTTTTTCTTTTCGATTTTTATACACGAAAGAGAGTTATTTCCGCAATAACTTATTTCCATTTTTTTTCTATTCAGCATTTCAGTCGAGTCATAAGAGAATCTGTAGAATCTATCCCCCCCCCCCCAAATTGCTTCTTAAACCGATCGCACAAATGTTGCGACGCAAAAGTTACGTTGCCAATGTTAAAATTTTAATTTCGCGGTTTAAACAGTAAAACCGTCGCGAATTGGGACTTAATCCATGCGTCTTATATGGATATTCTTGAAAATTTTTTCCCCTCTACAATTTGCTCCTGCATTTGAAATACATACGTACTGGACTTTTTGCGGGAGCTATACTTGTGAAATTACTCGGTAAATTCTAATTAATTTAAACAACACAGTCGGAACGTTTGAAAAAAACATCATTAAACGACTTTGTGACTTGACATTTGTTAGACTTGTGAATTTTCGACGTCCCGTTTATCTGAATGCGAGTATCTCGATGACATTGAAACATTAAACATTGCTTCAAATATATATATTAGGGTGTGCCATTTGGGGGCAACTTTTTCTTTCAACTGTTCAACAGGTTGCATACTTCCAGGAAGGTGAAAAAAGAAGCCTGTTCAAATTTAAGCTCTTAATATTAATATTTAGAGGTGACTCATCGCGAATTTCTATTTCCCATTTAAATAACATGGGAAACTAATTTTTTCATATTTCGAATTTTATACTTCGGCAATGGCATATTGTTCGATGACACGCATGACATATTTTATAGAGAAGTGAACGCTCTACAAAAAAGATGTCTTGCAGTTTTTCGATAAACGTAGCCATTCCGATGATATCTGAGTTCAAAGTTCAAAATGAACAAAAATTCATCTTTTTTTTTATATTACAGCGAAACTATTGACTCTATTGAGAAATTTCAAATAACTTTTTTGTAGATTATTCAATTTGCCATGAAAATTGTCTCATTTATGATTAATTAATATTGATCATTAATTGTTCAATGCTGTAGAAAGTTATTTTCTGTCAGAAAACTGGTTTTAATCAGCTAGTAATTAACACAATAGTTACAAAGAGATGGACAAAATACTCACTAGTAAAACATCTTTCTTTATTCGCAATAACAGTGCAAATAAATGGTTCATTAAATTTTTCTAAACAAATTTATTAATGAAAAATTATAAATATTTAATAATTTATTACAGCGTGGAAAAACACGAACTAGTCATGTTTGTCAACAATCATTTACAGGTAAAATTCAGTAAATGCACTTCATAATTTTGTAAGAAATCGTAACTACATATTATTATTTTCTATTTGTCAGATTTCTCATCCACGGGATCATTATGAGGAACTTCTGGATTTATCATTGGTGTTTCTTGACAGTTCTCCAAAACATACGGTTCGTTTTCAACGTCCTGGTGCTATGCCACATGCGAGATGGATGGCGAAAGCCACTTACCGAATGAAAATATTTATATTGAGAAATAAATTTAAATTGACAAAACGTGAAAAAAGGAATCTAGGTGAAGTTTGTACTGTTATTATTTTATTCTATATCAAAGCTTGGTTCACTTTAACTTTTGCTACTCTAGTGCCGAAAAAAGATTTATAGTTGATGCAAAAATTGATTCTTCATGATAAATGGAATCCTTCTGTCTCACGAGCTGATACTGTTAAACTGGCTGATCATTTATGGTATTTAAATGAAGAATTGGCTCCTTTTTCTTTGTTTGATAGCATTTCAGTAGACATTAAAAAAGAAATGATTGAAGCGATGAAGAGTTATGAGAATACTGTAGTTGTTAGAAAACGGCACATAGTAGATAAAAATAAGCTAGAAATGATATTAAATGAAGATATTAGTGGATGTGTCTTAAAGAATTCATTAAAGCTATTTGAAAAATTTGACTTGACGTACGATTTTCTCGAAGAAGATATACTACTATGGCCGAATAACGAGAGCTATAAAGACAATTTGGAGTTTTTCAAAAAATTAAAAGTTGTCAATGACGCTGCAGAACGTGGAGTGGCATTATTGGAAGAATATGATACATGCTTAACCAAAAACGGAGAACAGTTTCAGTATTTGTTACGAATAGTGAAGGAGCATCGTCGAAAATATCCACATTGCCATTAAAAAATACTTGCATAATTATTAATGCATTGGCGAATTTTTTATATTCGGTATAACGAGACTTAAAATAATTGAAACAAAAAGTAAAAAATGTTTAGACTAATAAATTATTGGATATTTATAATTTTTCATTAATAAATTTATTTAGAAAAATTTAATGAACCATTTCTTTTCACTCTTATTGGGAATAAAGAAAGATGTTTTACTCGTGAGTATTTTGTCCACCTTTTTGTAACTATTGTCTTAAATACTAGCTCATTAGAACTAGTTTTCTGACAGAGAATAACTTTTTACAGCATTGAACAATTAACGATCAATATTAATTAATCATAAAAGAGACAATTTTCATGGCAAATTTAATAATCTACAAAAATTAAAAAAAAATAAATGTTTGTTCATTTTGAACTTTGAACTCGGATATCATCGGAATGGATACGTTTATCGAAAAACTGCAGGACATCTTTTTTGTAGAGCGTTCAATTCTCTATAAAATATGTCATGCGTGTCATCGAACAATATGCCATTGACGAAGTATAAAATTCCAAATATGAACAAATTTTTTTCCCATGTTATTTAAATGGGAACTAGAAATTCGCGATGAGTCACCTCTAAATATTAATATTAAGAGCTCAAATTTGAACAGGCTTCTTTTTTCACCTTCCTGGAAGTATACAACTTGTTGAACAGTTGAAAGAAAAAGTTGCTCCCAAATGGCACACCCTAATATATATTATTATTTTTTTCCAGATCGATTTTTAATTATCCTTGAAAAATAGTCCAGTTTACAATTGAATTCTGTGAAGAGATTTCTGCGGCCCCTTACGAACGATATAACGTGTTGAAAAAGAAAAAGAAGTATTCGAATGTTGCGACGGGTGGGTTTTCTTTTCAAGCACATTTACGTTGAGAATTGAGGTGTGGCGCCCTCTGTTAAAATTGCCTTGAAACGCTACTGCAGTTATCGATCAAACCCCCAGCGGGTAAAACTTCTCTCTCTCTCTGTGCGGGGTGTTACCGGTCTGTAACAAATAACACTGCAAAATACTATTTAATGAGCGGAGAGATTCCTTTCGGGGAATAGTACATTATTAGCGGAGTGGTGAACTTTTTGCATTTTGCAATTCACTGCAAAAATATTCGCACCAAAACGCATGTGTATGGGATTTGAAAAAAGTATGATTTAATGCGGGTGCATGTCAAAATCTCGACAGTCAAACTCCCGACACCACGCTCATGTATGCCTATACTGTTTTGTAATACGCGCTGTCGGGGTTTTGACTGTCGGGATTTTGACATGCTCCCTTTAATGCATGTACCGACTAATGGTAACGAAATCTCTAATGTTTTCCACACCGGGCGTTTCGAGTTTGCGGGTCGGCGGGCGGCGAATATTACACACAAGTCTTCATGAAATTCTACCTTGTCAAAAAATGTTCCCTTTTTTTCGAAAAATTAAAGCACAATTTTCAGAGAAAAAAAAACAATGTGCTTTTCGTTCTGTTAACAGTTTTTATTACCGACAGTCGATATCTCACGTGTTCTTACCAATAGGGTGGACATTTCGCACGTAACCGGAGCTACCAGTCCCCTTTGACATTACTTTCATAAATTTTCAACAATTCGCTCGGATTTTACAGGATTTTGAATTTTTTTTTCAAAAATCTCTCTTCGCCACATAACTCGTGGAATTTTCGAGCAATTGGTTGAAAACTTTTTCTCTTCGCAAATAGATTATTGCGCGTTAAGATGCGCGTTGGCTATTGAATTTCCATAAAATCAATGGAGGCGTTTCGATTGATGAAATTTTTGAATTTTTCGAAAAATCAATTGAGTGTCAATTGAGTACCGGCGAAAGGATATTTGAATAAAAAATTTCGAGAAAATTCATAAAAGCATTCTATACGTATGGTACTTTCAAAATTTCTTTTTTTTTCGAAAAATTCATTAAAAACTCCACGAAACGTCGGACAATCGAGTTAAGGGAGGAAAAAAAATGGCGATAAGTAAAGCTTACATATCCGAAACAAGAGCAATGGGTGTACTGAGTTTTCGCGATTTTTTGTGTCCGAAAAAAACTACAAATAAACCTAATCGCAGAAATAATCGTCATAACAAAAAATTCACTGTTTCACGAACGTCCGTTTATTTTATATCTTTGTATTTACATCACTTTTCATTATTATTATTATTATTTATTCAGCCCGTTCAATAATAATAGTTTTCTCATAGGAGTTGGTAGATCCGAACCTTATTTACAACTCTCACAATCTTGTACGAAAACAACAACAGCAACAAAAAAAGCGTCTCAAATCGCTCGGTTCGCAGAATTTTTACAAACGCAAAAAAACCGTATCTTTTCTTTTTATTCGCTGGTTTTTTTTGTCGACTGCGTTCCAGGAAGTATCGTACATATAGACTATCACCGTGCTCTTCGTTCATTATTTTCTTATGTCCCGTTCTTTTTTCTTTCTTTCTCGACACTGACACTGCAGAGAAAAAAATAACGAGATTTTTAGGGGTGGGATGCCACTTATTCGAAAGTGACGACTCCGTGAATGAAATTATTAATTTCTTTTACTGGGTGGGGGGTTCCCATATTTCTATCATTATTATTATATATCGTTAACCGATACGGAACACTAGCCTGTTTTATTTTTTTTTATTTTTATTTTTTTTTCACGCGGGAAGGATGCTGCGTTATTAACATATTGGGAAGATTCGTTTTAGCCTTTGACTCTGGCGGCGATGTTTTCAACTAAACAATATGACCGGCCCAAAAGTGACTTCAAACACGGCATGAACTTTAAATACGTCAAAACATTGGAAAACTTGTGAGTCTACAAATAAATTATATTATGTTATGACAATTGAACATAATTTATATTTGTTTATGTCAAATTTTTGATTATATTTTGGGCTCATTGTCGTGTAAAATGTGACTTTTGTGTATAACCCAGCAGTGCCACAAACGTAATGGCCGTGTTTGGAGTTTCGAGCGCGCAGTGGCATTGACAAAAGTCAACGGAAACGACAGTTGGCGATGAAAATTTAGAAAAATTATCGATGTAGTTTGCTTTTTTTCCGGCCAATTTATCTCCGAGGCAATTTTTCACTCATTATTTACCGAAATTATCATAATTTGACGAAAAACAACGACGATCAAACGTTATTAATTAATCAATTGATTAATTGGTTAATTAATGGTTAGATAATTACATTTTCGTTTTGATAATTTCGCAATCACTGTAACCTCGATATATTGAATCGCTCGAAACAGCCATCACTGTACTCGTGGCGCCACTCGTACTCTTAATCCCTCTTCCCAACGGTACATACATGAAAAATGCGACACATGATAAATTGCGCTCCTGTCGCGTCTCCAAAAAAACAAACAACAATCGTCATTCAATTTCGTCCCTTCGACATTCAAATTTGATGAAAAATCTCATGGAATTAAAAAAAAAATACAACTGAAGCAATAGCTATGAATTATGTCGTCAATATCGAAAATGAAAATTCTTTTCTTCGCTCTCTCTCTCACTTTCTCTCTCGCGATCCAAAGCATCATTAACTTCGATGGATCGAAGATTTTGTTTTTTTGCAATGGGTTTTCGAAGTTTTTTTCGCTTGGGTTTGTTCTTTCAATCTTTTTGTTTACTGTAAACAGCGCCTGGGGACGCGGGAATTCTTATGGTGATTATTCGGAATGGAGTTCCAAATCGTAGTGAAATTTCATTTGACACGTTTTTTTTTTGTTTTTTTTTCTCCTCCTCTTCATAACTCTCCCTTCGATGGCGTTGGTTGTGTGATTTTCATATTTTTTTCTTCGTAATCAGTCTTGTGTGCGATTGGTCGATTCGGGAACGAGTTGATCGTGACTCGACGATCTACCGGTCGTCTGTGACCCGCCGCGCAGTGGTTTCGCGAGCCACGGATGACGTGGCACATCCTCGGACTGCGGTCTCTCCGCTGGTTCTCGCCTTAACAATGCCCTTATCAGACATTTCGCTCGACCGCTTAATGCGTCAGGAACGGCAAATTGTCCTCTCGATATTTTCGCAAAGAGCGACGCGTGCTCGGCGTCGTTGAACGGATAACGTCCAACGAGCATCGTATAAAGTAAAACACCGAGCGACCATACGTCCGCCGCTTTGCCGGAATACGCTCGTCCCGAGCGTAAAACTTCCGGTGCCACGTATGCCGGACAGCCTCGTCGATCGGTCAACTTGTCGTCGTCCTCGTCGACGAGAACCGCGTCCTCCAGACTCTCGAGACGTAGACGCGTTCTGAAAGACCAAATAGACACAAAGTTATTAGTTGTAAATTCGTAGTTGCGCGAGTTTCGTGTGAAAAGCTGTGGTAGATCGAGCAGAAAAGGAAAGAGTTAACGAGGCACAGAGACACGGGTAATCAAAATGGCCGGCACTCGTGTCACAAGATGGCGGAGAAGTGATTCGCGTGGAGAAATAAAAAATATCAGGAGTTGGGGATTTTTATGAAAATTTGTATATCCAGGGGTTTTGGGGGTCGCTGATTTTGGATCTGGTGGTAGAATTCGACATTCAAGATGGCGAATACAACATGAATGTCGATAGACATAGAAAATTATCGGATTTCGATGAAAATCAATAGCTGAGAGTTTTGCAGCTTGCTCATCTAGAATTTAATGAAAAAAAAAATGTTGAAATCGAAAATGGCCGAATCAGTATGGCTGACTAAACGAAAGAAAACTATGGTATCATTGAAAATTGATACCCAGCTATTTCTGATATCGCTGACAACGAATTCAATCTCTAAACTTTGAAAATTCAAAAAGTAGTCGAAATTTCGAAATTCCAAATGGTGCCTGCGCTATTACGACCTTGCCTCGTCATTGTTTTTTTTTTTTTCTTCCAAAAGCCCTTCACATTTTTCCCACGCTATTCTCACAACCGTGCGGCGATGAAAAAAATCGTGAAGCTTCTTTTGTCGAAGTATCGACATGAGGATTCGTTTAACCGGTTGAAAACGTTCAATTTTCTCAACTCGAGCGTTAAAACGTTCACGCGCGTTCATCCAATGGTATGTAACGAACGAATACACTCTTACGCAGTACATAGGCACACGCAAACACACATTATCGTGTTGGAGCGCGTGACCGTAAGGCATTCAATTTAGCAAGAGTCTCTTTGAGAGCGGCAGCGGCCGATTGAGACATCGGGCATAACCGTAACCCATTGGCAAATCCGCGTTGCCAGTTGCTCGGATAAGACGAGCTCTATAGGAGCGAGCGGGCACCACCGTCGCGCCGCTTCTCGGCCGGAGTGGCGAAAGCAGAAAAGGTGTTCCGCGCGTTGTTGCGAGCACACAGCCACCCGCGGCCATCACGCGGTGTCTTGTGTTATTTCTTTTCTTTTTCTTGTACTCGTATGGCGTCGCGGTGGGGGGGGGGGGGGGGGGTGTCGATTAGCTTTATAGTTGTAACGAAATCCGCCCGAGGGCGCACCTCCGGCGTGCAAAAGTCAACGGAATTTTCTCTCTCTCTCTCTCTCTGGCTCTGTGTCGAGTTCTTTTGGCATATCAACGCGATGCATATAATCGTTAATTGGTGTTGCTACAAACGCGGAAGAACGAAAACCTCCGTGCCCCCGGCCGAGAGTTTTTATATATAAACGCTTCTTGTATACGTATGTTCATATAATTTAAACGATTTATTAGTAACGCGGAACGTAAAACACAAGATTACCGGCTCTTGTACCGAAAATTTGTACGCGGTGGACTTTTTCATTTTTTCGCCTCGCGCGTAACATTGAAATTGTGAAAATTCAATAGGGCGGAAACGCGAATAGCGAGAGCGACGATTGCGAACGAGAACTAATTGAGCGCTCGCATATCCCGGAAATTATTCAAAAAGTCGATTGTTCTTTTTTCGCAGACTTTTTTCATTCTTTATACTTTTACGAATTTTTCAAAAACAAACGCTTTTGAGAAAATTCCACTCCGTTTACAAAGTTGTAGCGATAAACGTGACCGGATATCGGAGTTCGCTTTGTACCTACCGGAAAGTTTAAACGCGTTTTCCTCGGAACTATGCCTGTCGACAGATTTTTCATATTTTTTAATGTTTTCTTTTTTTTTTCGTCAAATCTTGATAATTACTTGCTCTATAGTCTGATGAAAAGCTTTTCTTTTTAATTTTTCGGTTGGAAAATTTTTTAACCATTATGAAACACTAATTTTTTTTTTAAATATCATACTAAAGTTTCAAATAATGTAATTGCTTTATTTTAAAAAATTAAAAAAATCCCTCCGTCAGACCATTGCCACGACATTATTTTACTAGATTCTTTTTTATTTTTGCAAATTGAATATTTTTTTATGAAGTTATGATGTCGACAAGGAGACGCCATGGCTTTCATCACTAGTCCATGTATACCCGTAAAAAATAATGTCAATATTTATTTAAAAAATTTATAATATGTTTTAACTGTTTTCCTTTTTAAGGTAGTGGTCTGGTAACTTAAGCCGATTTTCATGTCTTTTTTGGAGGGTGTTTTTTTGTAGGAAAATAAAAATGAATCGTTTTGGATATTTAGGATGTTTTTATTTACATATTGAAGATACAAGAAAAAATTTTTTTGAACAAATTTAATAGTTTATTATTATTATTATTATTGATCGAAGTTGGCACCACGACAAAAAAGCGCGTGGGTGGCCCCGGTGATTTTGGCTCTTGATGTTATCTGAAATAAAAAATTCTTGATTAATTCTTAATCTATAGACATGTCATTCTGGTCGGAACTACTGAAGTTAAATTTCATGGATAAATAACAAAATGGCGGACTTTGTTTTTTTCGAAAGTCCGCCATTTTTTTATTTATCCATGAAATTTAACTTCAGTAGTTCCGACCAGAATGACATATCTATAGATTAAGAATTATCAAGAATTTTTTATTTCAGATAACATCAAGAGCCAAAATCACCGGGGCCACCCACGCGCTTTTTTTTCGAGGTGTCAACTTAGATCAATAATAATAATAATAATGAACTATTAAATTTTATCAAAATTTTTTTTTTTTGTATCTTTAGTATGTAAATAAAAACATCCTAAATATCCAAAACGATTCATTTTTATTTTCCTACAAGAAAACGCCCTCCAAAAAAGAAATGAAAATCGGCTTAAGTTACCAGACTACTACCTTAAATCTTGATGATTCTTTTCTCTATAGTCTGACGAGAGGTTTTTTCAATTTTTTGGGTGGACAAGTTTTTATGAATTATTAAACACTCATTTTTTTTTTGTTTAAATTGCATACTAAAGTTTGAGATATTATAATTTATTTTTGAAAAAAAAAAAAAAAAAAATCCCTCCGTCAGACTATTACTAGTACATTATTGTCCTAGATTCTCTTTTATTTTCGCAAATTGAATAATTTTTTACGTAGTTATGATGTCGACAAGGAGGCGTCATGGTTTTCATCAGATGTTCATTTATACCCGTAAAAAATGTTAATTTTTTTTTTTACCTTGATCATTACTTTTTCTATAGTCCGACGAGAGATTTTTTTTTTTTTTCATTTTTTGGTTAGACAATTTTTGATAAATTATTAAACACTAATTTTTTTTTTTCAATTGCATACTAAAGTTTGAAATATTATAATTTCTTTGTTTATGAAAAAAAAAAAATCCCACCGTCAGACTATTACTACTACATTATTTTACTAGATTCTTTTTGATTTTCGCAAATTGAATAATTTTTGATGAAGTTATGATGTCGACAAGGAATCGCCATGGCTTTCATCGCTAGTCCATTTATACCCATAAAAAATAATGTTAATATTGAAAGAATAACATTTTTTATATTTTTTTCCTTATAGTTGAAAAGTTAATAAAAAATGTGGAATCAACATTTTTTTTCACCATATAACGTTTATAACAATTTTTTTTCAAATTCACTCGATTTTCACCGCGCGCCGCGGTACGCGAGTCCCTAAGATTTTCATTGACAATTGATATCCGAACGACCTCCAAAGTCGCTCGAATTTCCCGCCGTAATTTCAAAATGGAAAAAAAATCCGTCGAATAACAAGACGGCCGACGGAAATAAGAAAAAGTATATTGAGATTTCAAACGAAAAATCGTTATCCGCCGGATATTGCCGCTGATTTTGAATTGTGCGTCACAGTTCCGAGGCTCCAAGATGTCCTCGTTACCGGTCGACCAGAAAGAAAAAAAAAACTCGTTCTCCGATCTCGACGAAATTTAATACGCGGAGATTTTTTTACGAGCTTTTTTTTCCCCCGATATCGAATTCGGGCCGATGAACATTACAAAATTTAAAACTATTCACGCAAGTGATATACTTTTTTTTTCCTTTGTTCGTTCTTCAAAATTCTTTTGAACCGGAAATCAACGATCGAAAAAAAAAAACATGACAAACATAAATGTTTTTCCGACGACAAATTCTCAATGAATCCGGGTGACGCGACGATAATGACGAAAACAAAAATGAGAGAGAGAGAGGAGGGGAATCATGATGCGCGAGTTAAAAAAAAACAGACCCGGTGATGTCGTTGTTGACTTTCTTCGCGAACTTTCTCCGAACGATGACGACGAGCTAAAGAACGGTTCGATATATATATATACATATACAAGCGAGTATATATGTCTTCCTATGTACTACAGTTCGTTACGGGTTCAAGAAACCCCACGATGACGGTTAACCGTTATTTCGATTTAGAAAGAAAAGAAAAAAATGAAAAAAAAAAAAAAACCTTTCTGCAAATTGTAATTTCCATATCGATTTCTCGTTAATTTAAAAAAAATGTTCAATGAATCCTTTCGAAATATTGAAATAACGAATTTTTCGGACGAAAGAATTCATTGAAAATATGAAAAATATCATGAATATGCGAACGAACCAGTAATGAAGTTGTTTTTTTAATTTTATTTCCTCCGGAAAATTTGAAACTCCACAAATTTGGAGCGCGCGACCCCCCTCGTACACGGCGATTTTCCCTCGAAATTTTCCCTCGAACAAACGAACTCTCGTTGCCGAGGGATGAAAAAACAAACAAGAAAAATAACTTGTTTTTGATTTTTCCATTCATCGAAAAATTTTCAGTGAATCGAAATTCATTTTTCATTCGCTGAAAGTAAAAAAAATTGTTATTTCTTTAAGTCGAAATAATACAAACGGGAAAACAATTGAAATCACCGTCGTCGGTGGCCGCAGGGGGATGGGGGGGGGAGGTTGTTATATGAAATTTTTCAAAACAATCGCGAGTCTCACTTCAAACGTTTTTCTTAATTATATGTACCACAGAAGAGATTTCAAAACTTTTATCCCCCGAGGAGCCAGTCGATGAACCAATATATGCTTTTTCTGACTTGCAACATGTCGAGAGACTTCTAGTTTCTCGCTTCTCTCTCTCTCTCACACACACACATACAGACATTCTTCTCCTACTCGAGGATCGTTCTCCTTTTTTTTTTTTTCTTTCCTCACTCTTTCTGGGCTTTTCGTCCTTCTCTCATTTCGCTTATACCAAGCTATTCGCACGCGTTTAACGCTCTCGTTTAATTATTTTTATAATTTTTATAATTTTTATAATTTTTATAATTTTTATAATTTTTATAATTTTTATAATTTTTATAATTTTTATAATTTTTATAATTTTTATAATTTTTATAATTTTTATAATTTTTATAATTTTTATAATTTTTATAATTTTTATAATTTTTATAATTTTTATAATTTTTATAATTTTTATAATTTTTATAATTTTTATAATTTTTATAATTTTTATAATTTTTATAATTTTTATAATTTTTATAATTTTTATAATTTTTATAATTTTTATAATTTTTATAATTTTTATAATTTTTATAATTTTTATAATTTTTATGTTTATAATTTTTATAATTTTTATAATTTTTATAATTTTTACAATTTTTATTATTTTTATGTGGACGATATAACGAAAGAACGTGTGTTTGTGTGTTTCCGTGTGGGGAAGCAGCGACTGAAAGAACGAGACTCTGGCTCCGGGTGGTTTCGCTCGTGAGTCTCGTCGCCGAACTCGCCGCCGTGCAGCAGGAATGCGAGCGACGAGATTGGCAAACCCCGGCATCGAGCTACAACGGTTGTTCGCCTTCCAACGAACCTTACGCACAAATTGGCCGGATTTTTGTTTGTTTTTTTTTCTGTTTTGCGCGGAGTAATGCTCGGAAAATTTTGAAGATAAGTTTTTGGTAAGAAAAAAAAAAATACCTTGGAATTTTGAGGGACAAAATTTTTTTCTTTTACCGAAATTGCAGCGATTTTTGACGGGGGGTTTTTTTTTTAGTCATTTTCAATTCTGATCTTTATTTTTTTTTTTTCGAGAATTTTGAGCTTGAATTCGCAGTCGCGGCGCGATCTAGAAAACTTTTGAATATCAATTTGTTATTTAAATTCCAACATTTTTTGGGGTTTCTTGTTCTCGTTGTTGTTATTGGTTAGTCATGTTGTTCAGCCATTTTTTTCAATTCTTAAATCGGCAATGGGATTTTACGAAATTTTGAAGTTTAAATTCCTAATCGGCGTCCACGAAAACGTTTCAAATATCAATTTTCCATTTAAACTGCAACATTTTTTGGGGTTCTTTGTTCTTGTTGTTGTTATTGGTTAGTAATGTTGATTCCGCCATTTTTTTTTTTCAATTCTCTAATCGGCAATGAGATTTTACGAAATTTTGAAGTTTAAATTCCTAATCAGCGTCCTCGAAAACTTTTGAATGGCAATTTTTTTGTTTAAATTGGAGCATTTTTTGGGGTTTTTTGTTGTTGTTGGTTAGTCATGTTGATTCCGCTATTTTTTTTCAATTCATTAATCGGCAACGAGAATTTACGAAATTTTTCGTTTAAATTCCTAATCGGCAACCTCGAAAACTTTTGAATATCAATTTTTTATTTAAATTGCAGCATTTTTTGGGGTTTTTGTTGTTGTTGTTGTTGTTGGTTAGTCATGTTGATTCCGCTATTTTTTTCAATTCTTTCATCGACAATGAGAATTTACGAAATTTTTCGTTTAAATTCCTAATCGGCAACCTCGAAAACTTTTGAATATCAATCTTTTATCGGTTTTTTTTGTTGTTGTTATTGTTTGTTAGTCATGTTGATTCCGCCATTTCTTTTTGAATTCTTAGTTTGAATTCGATAATCGGCAATGAGATTTTACGAAATTTTTCGTTTAAATTCCTAATCAGCGACCTCGCGAACCCTTCCGGTCATCAATTTTCATTGAAATCTCGTAATTTTTTTTTTCAATTTTTTAATTTTCCTTTGGTTACGTTAATTCCGCTCTTTTTTATTTCAATTCTTAGTTTGAATTCGACAATCGGCAATGAGATTTTACGAAATTTTTTCGTTTTAATTCCTAGTTAGCGGTCGTCGAAGAACGCTTCGGCGGTCATCAATACCTATTGAAATCTCGTAATTTTTTGTTTTTCATTTTACCCTTTTGGTTACGTTAATTCCGCCATTTTGAGTTTCGTGATTTTGACACTGAATGAGAAATTAGCGATTTCCGAAAGGGCCTCTAGGCGCACCGAATTAGGCCCCAAACAATAACCGACGAAATTTTTTGTATTTTTACACACCACATTCCAGCATTTACAATAATTGTGAAAGGAAATTTTTTATTTTATTTGTTCACGAGCACAAAAATGATGAGCAAGCGTATTGTGGAGGTTTCAATTTTTCCCCGACATTCTTTGCGCCTTTCCCAATTCTTTAAAGGTCAAACACAGGCTAAAGAGATAGATAAACCTTGGGAGAACGTAAAAACTTTTTTCTCGCAATAATTGAGATTCGATCGCGATCGCACATAAGGAGAAAAAAAACGTTAAACACGATATATATATATATATAGATAGTTATGTATGTATACGAAGCCACGGGAGATCGGCGTCTAGATCGAGAAGGAATCGGCGAGAACACGCCGCAAGCGCCGGGCCCTCTTACATAGTACGTATTTATTCTAACACACGCCACGGAAATATCTTTTGGCGTGGTCGGGAATCTGGAATAAATCATGTGTGTGTGTGTTGGGGGGGGATTGGCACATAACTCGCCCGATAGGATTCGAGCAGGAATAGCACCGTGTGTGCCGCGTGAATTTGCCAACGAGTAAGTCGAGTTCTCCGTCTCGTTGTTAGGTTTTGTTTTTTCGCTCGCATTCAGTAGACACACGATTGAAAAGGGAACGCGAGTTGGATGGTGCAACGAAACGAGACCAGGAAACGATTTGATCGCCGACACCGTGCGGCACCGCCTTCAATGGAAATGCTTCGCATTTTATTTACCATCGACTCGTGTTCTTTATGACAATTTGTGAAACAAACGAAGGGGATAGGACGCAATTTTAAAAGATATTTCAACGACAAATTTCTCGATCGTACTGACGCGGCTTTTTTTTTTAAGCAGCGAGAAAAGGATAATCGGGTGAAAAAAAATGGGGCTTTTTGGAATATTATAAAAAATATACTTTTATTTAAGGCCATTATGGAAAAGGGTTCTTTTAGGGAAATAATGAAAAATGGTTTTTTAGGGAAATAATGAAAAATGGTTTTGTAGGAAAATTATGAAAACAAATTTTTAGGAAGATTATGTAAAGGGTTTTTTTTTAAGATGATTATGGAAAGGATTTTTTTAAGGAAATTATGAAAAAGAAGTTTTCAAGGAACATTATGATAAAGGGTTTTTAGAAGAATTATGGAAAGAGGGTTTTTAACACTAGGATCACCGGACTAGCCAGCCAGTAGTTCTAGGGTTAAAAACCTCCTTTCCTAGTTCTAGGGTTAAGGGAAATTACAAAAAGGAGTTTATTAGGAAGTTGTAAAGAGGGATTTTTTTTTTTGGGAAATAATGAAAAATGGTTTTGTAGAAAAATTATGAAAAAAAGATTTTTAGGAAAATTATGTAAAGGGTTCTTTTTCAAGGCGTTTATGGAAAAGAATTTTTTGAGGAAATTGTGAAAAATGAGTTTTTATGGAATATTATGACAAAGGGTTTTTAGAAAATTTATGGAAAGGCGATTTTTAACACTAAAACTACCGAACTAACCATCCGCTAGTTCTACTGTTAAAAACCGTCTTTCCTAGTTCTAGGGTTAAGGGAAATTACAAAAAGGAATTTTTTAGGAAATTGTAAAAAGGGATTTTTTTTTTGGGAAATAATGAAAAATGGTTTTGTCGGAAAATTATGATAAAAAGGTTTTTAGAAAAATTATGTAAAGGGTTTTTTTTAAGGCGATTATGGAAAGGGTTTTTTTAAGGGAATTATGAAAACGGAGTTTTTATTAAATATTATGAAAAAGGGTTTTCAGAAGAATTATGGAAAGGTGGTTTTTAACACTAGAATCACCGAACTAGCCAGCCAGTAGTTCTAGGGTTATAAAGCCCCTTTCCTAGTTCTAGTGTTAAGGGAAATTACAAAATGGAGATTTTAGGAAATTGTAAAAAAAGGACTTTATTTAGGAAAATCATGAAAAAAGTTTTTTAGCGAAATTATGTAAAGGGTTTCTTTTAAAGAGCTTGTGGAAAAGGGTTTTTGAAGGAAATTATGAAAAAGGACTTTTTGAGGAATATTATGACAAAGGGTTTTTTAGAAGAATTATGGAAAGGGGGTTTTTAACACTAGGATCACCGGACTAGCCAACCAGTAGTTCTACGGTTAAAACCCCCCCTTTCCTAGTTCTGGGGTTAAAGGAAATTTAAAAAAGAAATTTATTAGGAAATTGTAAAAAGGAATTTTTTTTTTTTTTTTGGAAATAATGAAAAATGGTTTTGTAGGGAAAACTTATGAAAGAGGATTTTTGTTATTTTTAGGAAAGTTAGGAAAAAGAGTTTTTGAAATCGTATTTTGCCGAACTTACCTCGCCTCGTCGGCAAATACAAATTTTCTCAGTTTGAGATCCCTGAGCACAACGCCATTCTCGTGGCATAACGCAACAGCCTTTGCCGCCTGACGAAACAAACGTCTGGCCTCGGGTTCTCGCAACCTTCTTCGCGCCCGGACGTAGGCGTGCAGATCACCGTGGTGACCCTCGAGTAAAAGATAACGACGACCGCCAGGAGCATCAACGACTCCTGCAACAGCGCTAGCAGCGCCGGTTCCCTCGAGACGGAGATGAGCCCGCAAAAGGGCCTCACCGCCACGATCACTGGCCGCTGTTAATGCCTGTTTAACACGATATTTATTATTATCATCATTATTATTATTATTTATTCCACATTGAGAGGAAATTTAACAAGGTTTATGACCGCGATCGGGTCAAGGCTTCGTTAGAACGGAAATGGATTTTTTTTTCTGCTCAAATACGAAATTTCAATATGGCGGAGTCAATGCCGTAGTCGAAAAATCAAAATGGCAATCGGATTTTTGGGAAAATTCCTACCGGAGAATTTTTTGAGGTAGATTAGTTCGAATTCGAAATTGTAAATATTACTCCATCAGCAAAAATCGGTGCCTAGGGGGCCTTTGAACTCACTGATTTTGCATTTCATCGCAAACGTTGAGAATTCAAAATGGTGACGTTGAAGTACGAAAAAATCCTATAAATACTTTGATAATTGATAAAAATTGATTCCCGTAAGTTTATCGAACTCTCGAAAAATCGAATTCAATCTCAAAACTTGAAAATTCAAATTGCCGACGTTAAAGCACGATGAAACCTTATAACTACTTCGATAATTGATAAAAATTGATTCCCGTGGGTTTTCGAACCACATCGAAAAATTAAATTCAATCTCAAAACTTGAAAATTCAATATGGTGACGTTAAAGCACGATGAAGCCCTATAAATACTTCGATAATTGATAAAAATTGATTCCCATTGGTTTTCGAATCATCAAAAAATCAAATTCAATCTCAAAACTTGAAAATTAAAAATTCCGACGTTAAAGCACGATTAAACCCTATAAATACTTCGGTAATTTATAAAAATTAATTCCCGTAGGTTTTCGAACTCTCAAAAAATCGAATTCAAGCGCAAAACTTGAAAATTCGATTGACGACGTTAAAGCACGATGAAACCTTATAAATACTTTGGAAATTGATAAAAATTGTTTTCCATTGGTTTCCGAATTCTCGAAAAATCGAATTCAAACGCAAAACTTGAAAATTCAAAATGGCGACGTTAAAGCACGATTAAACCCTATAAATACTTCGATAATTGATAAAAATTTGTTCCCATTGGTTTTCGAATCATCAAAAAATTAAATTCAATCTCAAAACTTGAAAATTCAAAATTCCGACGTTAAAGCACGATTAAACCCGATAAATACTTCGGTAATTGATTAAAATTGATTCCCGTGGGTTTTCGAACCACATCGAAAAATTAAATTCAATCTCAAAACTTGAAAATTCAAAATGGCGACGTTAAAGCACGATGAAACCCTATAAATACTTCGATAATTGATAAAAAATCGATTCCCGTGGGTTTTCAAACCACATCGAAAAATAAAATTCAATCTCAAAACTTGAAAATTCAAAATGGCGAAGTTAAAACACGATGAAGTCCTATAAATACTTCGATAATTGATAAAAATTGATTCCCATTGGTTTTCGAATCATCAAAAAATCAAATTCAATCTCAAAACTTGAAAATTAAAAATTCCGACGTTAAAGCACGATTAAACCCTATAAATACTTCGGTAATTTATAAAAATTAATTCCCGTAGGTTTTCGAACTCTCAAAAAATCGAATTCAAGCGCAAAACTTGAAAATTCGATTGACGACGTTAAAGCACGATGAAACCTTATAAATACTTTGGAAATTGATAAAAATTGTTTTCCATTGGTTTCCGAATTCTCGAAAAATCGAATTCAAACGCAAAACTTGAAAATTCAAAATGGCGACGTTAAAGCACGATTAAACCCTATAAATACTTCGATAATTGATAAAAATTTGTTCCCATTGGTTTTCGAATCATCAAAAAATTAAATTCAATCTCAAAACTTGAAAATTCAAAATTCCGACGTTAAAGCACGATTAAACCCGATAAATACTTCGGTAATTGATTAAAATTGATTCCCGTGGGTTTTCGAACCACATCGAAAAATTAAATTCAATCTCAAAACTTGAAAATTCAAAATGGCGACGTTAAAGCACGATGAAACCCTATAAATACTTCGATAATTGATAAAAAATCGATTCCCGTGGGTTTTCAAACCACATCGAAAAATAAAATTCAATCTCAAAACTTGAAAATTCAAAATGGCGAAGTTAAAACACGATGAAGTCCTATAAATACTTCGATAATTGATAAAAATTGATTCCCATTGGTTTTCGAATCATCAAAAAATCAAATTCAATCTCAAAACTTGAAAATTAAAAATTCCGACGTTAAAGCACGATTAAACCCTATAAATACTTCGGTAATTTATAAAAATTAATTCCCGTAGGTTTTCGAACTCTCAAAAAATCGAATTCAAGCGCAAAACTTGAAAATTCGATTGACGACGTTAAAGCACGATGAAACCTTATAAATACTTTGATAATTGATAAAAATTGTTTTCCATTGGTTTCCGAATTCTCGAAAAATCGAATTCAAACGCAAAACTTGAAAATTCAAAATGGCGACGTTAAAGCACGATTAAACCCTATAAATACTTCGATAATTGATAAAAATTGGTTCCCATTGGTTTTCGAATCATCAAAAAATTAAATTCAATCTCAAAACTTGAAAATTCAAAATTCCGACGTTAAAGCACGATTAAACCCGATAAATACTTCGGTAATTGATTAAAATTGATTCCCGTGGGTTTTCGAACCACATCGAAAAATGAAATTCAATCTCAAAACTTGAAAATTCAAAATGGCGACGTTAAAGCACGATTAAACCCGATAAATACTTCGGTAATTGATTAAAATTGATTCCCGTGGGTTTTCGAACCACATCGAAAAATTAAATTCAATCTCAAAACTTGAAAATTCAAAATGGCGACGTTAAAGCACGATGAAACCCTATAAATACTTCGATAATTGATAAAAAATCGATTCCCGTGGGTTTTCGAACCACATCGAAAAATGAAATTCAATCTCAAAACTTGAAAATTCAAAATGGCGACGTTAAAGCACGATGAAGCCCTATAAATACTTCGATAATTGACAAAAATTGATTCCCATTGGTTTTCGAATCATCAAAAAATCAAATTCAATCTCAAAACTTGAAAATTCAAAATCCCGACCTTAAAGCACGATGAAACCTTATAAATACTTTGATAATTGATAAAAATTGATTCCCATAGGTTTTTCGAACCCTCGAAATATCTTATTCAAGCGCAAAACTTGGAAATGGCCAAGTTAAATTACGAAACGTAAAAAGAATCGTAATATATTCAAAAATTTTTCTCTGAAAAAAAAAAAAAAATCATTCGTTACACTGACCTTCGCGACCAAGTGTTGACCAGTTTTGACGTCGACGCAACGATAGAGGGCGCTACCCTCGGCTGGTCCAACGAGTAAAAATCTATCGCCGAGTATAGTCGGACCTTGATGCTGCGTTGCGACCGGTTCGCAGCTCGGAAATACGACATTTTGCGAGACGACGCTGCTCGCCTCGTCGCAGCTCGTCGGCTGTTGTTGATTATTGATATCTTGCTGCCCGTTCGGGCTGACCAGGAACTTTCCATTGTTCGTTCGTGTCACTTGTAGATGAAGGGGATGCTGACGATTTGCCAATCTCATATTGCAAAAAACGTTCTTCCTCACTTGTTCTCAAGTTTAACGAAAAAAACAAAAAAACAAAAACAAAAATCTATCTTCTATTCACGAAACGTACGATTTGTGTAAAAAAATGATTTTTTTTTCTTTTTCGTCTCCTTTCGACATCCAAGATTTTTGTCGTTTTGGAAAAGAAAATTTTCTCGGCAATCTCATGGAAATCGGAACACTGCTGGTTTCTCGTTATCTTCTTTTTTTTCTCTCTCTCTCTCTCCACTCTTAGAATGACTATTAGTCTAAGTCCCGCGAACACGTGTCAAATTATTTTCGTACACTTCGATCGCGCGGTTATTTTTTTTCTTTTTTTTTTCTTTCTCACACAGACGTCAGGTAACTCGAGTAATTCTTTGTGGTATGAATGTAATTCTGATTTGTTTGAACTTTCAATATTATTAATATATCACTTTTGCGGCGATTTAACGTTCGTCGCGGAACGTTAAAAGCGCGTTTAAGAATCCTTGGACGGACTGAGAACCGAGATTATCGTCTCGTTCTGAAGAATCCTTCGCCGAGCATCACAACCGATCGCGATGTAACTGGAAAATATAATTTGAGAAAAGAAAAAATAAGCATTTTGGATTTGTAAAAATTGTTCTTTATTATTATGCGGGGAAACAAAAGGGTTATTGGTCGATCGTGAAATTTTAGAATTCATCGATTCATTTGACGTAATGATATAATATTTTTTTAAATCGATCTTTCGATGCTGCGGGTATTTTGTTTAAAGGGGGGAAAAAGACACGAACATTTTAACGAAGGATTTTATTTTTTTAATGAAAAAAAAATTATTTTTCACGATCGAGCAGGGGCGAGGATCAAAATTCGGAAGGATCACTGTTTTCGACGGCCGAAATGTGGAATTCCAAATCAACGAACGTTCAATAGTTTGAACGTTTCATATTGAGAATGGCTTTAAATAAAAAAAGATACAATGAGAAAACACAAAACCGATAGTTTAATGTTTTTTTTTTGCGTTTTCATTATTGAAATTCCACATTTTGGCCGCCCAAATTAATGGTCGCTGCGAATTTCCCATTAAGAACATCTTCAAATCAGAAAAGTAATAATGGGAACACAAAAAAAAATTAAGCTAGCGGTTTCGTGTTTTCTCATTATTTATTTTTTGATTTAAAGCCATTCTTAATATGAAACGTTCAAACTATTGAACGTTCGTTATTTTGAAATTCCACATTTTGGCCGTGCAAAATAGTGGTCGCTCCGAATTTCATATTGAAAACGTTTTTAAATCAAAAAAGAAATAATGAGAACACAAAAAAAAAATTAAACTATCGGTTTTGTATTTTCTCATTATTTCTTTTTTTATTTAAATACGTTCTTAATATGAAACGTTCAAACTATTGAACGTTCGTTATTTTGAAATTCCACTGCATTAATGGTCCCTGCGAATTTCCTATTAAGAACGTTTTTAAATCAGAAAAGAACTAATGAGAACACAAAAAAAAATTTAACTATGGATTTTGTGTTTTCTCATTATTTCTTTTCTAATTTGAAGACGTTATTAGGAAATTCGCAGCGACCATTAATTTGGACGGCCGAAATGTGAAATTTCAAAATAACGAACGTTTAATAGTTTTAACGTTTCATATTAAGAAGGTCTTTAAATTAAAAAAAAAAAAAGAAATAATGAGAAAACACAAAACCGATAGTTTAATTTTTTTTTGTGTTCTCGTTAGTTCTTTTCTGATCTAAAGACGTTCTCAATATGAAATTCGGAACGTCCGCTATTTTGCACGGCCGAAATGTGGAATTTCAAAATAAGAACGTCTTTAAATCAGAAAATAAATAATGAGAAAACACAAAACCGATAATTTAATGTTTTTTTTGTGTGTTTCCCTGAGTTCTTTTCTGATTTAAAGACGTTTTTAATCCTCAGTTGACACACATGGGTCTGTGGTGTCCGGCCCGTTTCCAGAAATCGATAGGTCCCAACGGTTAGTCCATATTTCGGGTTCTCACCCCCACCATAAAAAATTGTACTTGGGCGTACGCTCTCTTTCTATAGATCTCAAACTACTCTCCTGAATTTTTTCAGATTTTTTAAACGAGTCCAAGTATGGTAAAAAACGGTAGAACACCGTAGTGCCCATGTGTGCCTAGGGAGGTGCGCAAATAGTAGTGTGTATACCGAGGGTTAAGGTAGCTCTTGCGGGAGAAATGGAGGGGATAGTTGCGCGCAGCGACGTTGTCATGCTCATTAACGAGTTCTTCTAGCCTCAAAACAATATTTTTTTAATAGTCCATACTTTTTTACTGTATGGTTGAAAATTTACTGTAAAACATATGTTATTCTTCATCTACTAAACTACTTTCGTGCCAAATTTCAAGAATTTTTCATTACTCCTTCGTACATTTTGGTGACTAAATATCCGGAAAGTGATCATTTCATAAGGTACAAGTCATTGCTCGTATGCAAACTTTGCAATTTTTGATAAACAATATCTCGAAAACGGTACGGTGAAACAGTCTCAAATTTCGCATAATTATTCTTCAGTACTTTTTTTAATTTTTCCCAAAAATTCATTAAATTTGCACGACTCTTCATTTGTGTTAGAACTACCTTAATATGAAATTCGGAGGGAACACTATTTTTCACAGCTAAAATGTGGAATTTCAAAATAACGAACTTTCGATAGTTTGATCGTTTCATATTAAGAAAGTCAGTCATAAAAGAATTAATGAGAAAACAAAAGGACAAAACCGATAGTTTAATGTTTTTTTTTTGTGTTTTAAATTATTTCTTTTCTGATTTAAAGACGTTCTTAATATAAAACGTCGAAACTATTGAACCGTTTGTTATTTTGTAATTCGACGTTTCAGCCGTGGAAAATAGTGGTCGTTCCGAATTTTCGACCGTCACCCGATCAGGTACAGACAACGAGAAACGAGGAAGATAAAAAATTATTAAAGGGTATAATTTAGAAATATTTTTTGTTTAACTCGCCGACAAAACAATTGACAGTCTTTTTTTTTTTCTCTTCAATTCGACGAACGACTATGTGACATTCATTGCACTATAATTTTATAGTACAATGAATGGGAGACATCGATGATTCATCGTTAAATCGAGCGCGAACGAAATATAAAAGGTGAGGCAAATAATCGAACATCGACGAAGTGTAGAAACGCGCGACACAACACAGGCAACGAGTGATTTCAGTAGATCGTGACACACACACACATACACACACAGAAAATATGCGCATATATATATGGCGCAATATTTTGAAATATTGTCCGGGCGATTGTGCAATTTAAAACCGACATAAAGCGAATGAAGTGAGCTCACTCATAGTGGGGATCCTTAAGGTCAGGGATATACCGCGTGGAAGGTGACTTTTTTCTCTCTATGTCTCTCTCTCTCTCTCTTTGTCTCTTTTGCTCGAGCGTTACGAGTCAGAATTTACGATTCTACAAAAATCCGTCGCGTTATTCCACGTAAATACAATTTTTTTTTCTTTTTTTTTTTTCTTTTTTTTTTTTCAAATCATAACAAATCTCAAATTTTAATCCCATTGGCAAATTTTTCGACGATTACGAAAAAGCCGAAATTTCCTATAAAACAAAACTCGAAGAGTCGGTGTAGAAAAAAAAAATACATGTATCTGTGAAGACACAAAACGCCCGTTTAAAGTTTTACCCGTCTCAAGAGGCACTTCTCGAGTTCCTCTCATAAGCAGTGAGTATCCGAGAGGGAGGCATCGATGTCCTCCTCGGATTTCCTCTCTATACACACCCGCGACCTTGTCGCGATTGGGCTTACCACAGCGAAAAAAAAAAAATGAGCAACATACGATAACAAAAAAAAAGAAAAAAAATCTCAATACCCGACAAAATTTACGGAGATAAAGTGAAAATGGTTAAATTATGAATTATCGAAAGTTCACGTTCATTTTCATTTAACGACATACCGTTTTTTTATCGATTAGTGGGAAAATGAAAAATGTTTAATTCCAAACGGATAATGAATCGATCAATCTTTGTCATTGGAACAAAAATTTATTCAAACACTTATAAATCGCACTACTACTAAAGATAAAAATAACAACTACTACTATTATACTTATAAATCGTTGCTTCGTTTGAATTCTCGTTTTTTTTTTTCTTCTATTGTCAATTATCAATTTCGAAATTGCCAGGGAACGCGTGGAGGATGAATTATTTGTTTTTGTCTCGCCCTTCCAAGCTGCTTTCGCACAGCAATCGTTCAATGTCGAGTCAGTGTGCCCCACCGCTCATCGTCAACGTCTAATCTGACGAAATTGAACGAGTGACGGTAAGAAAGAAAAAAAACAAAAAAAAATCCGTTCTCCCAAAGTCACCTCGCAAGAGGCTGACGAAATTTACTCATAAATCTATATTTATATATACGTATATATATGTATATATTAGGGCGATTTTTTTTCGACTATTTTTTTTCTCAGTCCCCACTTGAAATTTTGTTGAATATGTCGAAAAACAAATTCCCTGAAAGTTACAGCGCTTAATATTAATTCTAAGTACTTTCCCTTAGCGTGAAAAGATTTTCCATCTAAAATACACGTAAATCGAACTTTTATTTTTTTTTCAAAATTCTATAACTCAGCCGCATTTTATGCTATCATATTGTTCTTAGTTTTGATTTACTCGGAATAAAACAATCTAGAAAAGTGCCTATTGCGGCGAAAGTGTAAATTGTACTGGTGAGTTGGTACGGGTCACTAAAGTTGATTTTTACCCAAAATTCTCGTTTTTTTGCTGTTATCTCCGAATCAATTAACTTTACATAAAAAATGTTGACGAAAAATTTTTCGGAAATTTAATTTCCTACAAAAAAGGTCCTATCGACCCAATTGCTTAGATTAATATTTCTTGAGATATTGAACTTTAACTTATGAGTAATATAAAATTTTTACGGTTTATTCTTGAAAAAAATGAAATAAAAATTTTATACTACTCATAAGTTAAAGTTCAATGTCTCAAGAAATATTAATCTAAGCAATTGGTTCGATAGGACCTTTTTTGTAGGAAATTAAATTTCCAACAAATTTTTAATTTGAATTTTTTTTGTAAAGTTAATTGTTTCGGAGATAACAGCAAAAAAACGAGAATTTTGGGTAAAAATCAACTTTAGTGACCCGTACCAACTCACCAGTACAATTTACACTTTAGCCGCAATAGGCACTTTTCTAGATTGTTTTATTCCGAGTAAATCGAAACCAAGAACAATATGATAGCATAAAATGCGACTGAGTTATAGAATTTTGAAAAAAAAAAAAATTCGATTCACGTGTATTTTAGATGGAAAATCTTTTCACGCTAAGGGAAAGTACTTAGAATTAATATTAAGGGCTGTAACTTTCAGGGAATTTGTTTTTTGACATATCCAACAAAATTTCAGGTGGGGACTGGGAAAAAAAATAGTCGAAAAAAAAATCGCCCTAATATATGTATATGTACAGCCGATGAAAACACACGTTTACCGAGCCCTGAGAAACAAAAGGACGCAAAGGCTGAAGCGTACGAAAGCGATTAAATCGGTTAAATGATCGGATTTACGCCATTTTTCTGTTTTTTTTTTTTTTTTCCTTTCGCCATTTCGTTCAATACGAATATTCATATAAAAATGCATTTTGCCTGTGGTCATTAAAGAGACCGGATAGGTGTGACGCAACCAATGTCTCACGATACGCAACGAGAATCGTCGATATCCATCGTTAAGGTCAAAATAGCCGTCTCGATTTATTGAGAAAAAAAAGGAAAAACTAGCTGCCTCCGTTTTTTTTTTGCATATTTTTTTAATCGAAATTTTCCACCGTTCGCGGTATGATATCGCGAGACAAAAAAAAACAATCAATTTTCCCAGATTTGCCGACGTTAATAATTGGCGGGTAATTTTAATCCCTGAAATTTTATTTTACCCCCCCCGACAGATTAATCACCCGAAAGCCGTTTGAAATAAAGTTAAACCTCGAACAAACGATTTTTTGTTAAATATTATTTTTGAATTATTCGTTGCCGCTGACCCTCGTTTTCAATGTTTTTTTTTTTTTCGCAAAATTTCCAAAACTTCTTACGGACCAAAGATACGCAGGTTTTTCGAAAAAAATCTGCTAAATAAATTTTGTTCGCGTTCGTTAAGCATGGATATGTCGATAAAAGTATCAGCTGACTCGAAAACTCTAAATTGAATTTGTGACGCGTTTTTTTTTCTCGAAAAATGATTTTTCCTTCAAGCTTTTGCACGGGGTTGTGCTTATAAATTGTTAATTACACGGTGAACTTTGTGGTTTTCGAGAGTTACTGGCGGATTCACTGCCAATGTGACATTGTGAATTTATTTATTTTTGCTCGGGCACTCTTGTTTGGACAAACAAATTTTTATTAATTAATTGTTTTATTTCTATTTAATAAATCGACCGGTGAGGGGATTTTTTTTCAAAAAATTAGAATTTATCTTTGCTTGGGCACTCTCGTATAAATAAACGGATTTTCATTAACTAATTGGTTCATTTCTTTTTGATAAATTGGCCGGTGACGCGGTTTTTCCAAAAACCCCTGCCCAACGAATAATTCGAAAATAATATTTGAAAAAAAAAAAAAAAAAAAAACAAAATCGTTTGCTCGAAGTTTGACTTTACTGTATGGATTTGTTTACTAAATAGATTTTGTTCGTGTCCGTTGAGCATGGATATGTCGCTAAAATTCTCAAGCTGACTCGAAAACTCAAAATTGTATTTGTTACGCGTTTTTTTTTCTCGAAAAATGATTTTCCTCTTCAAGCTTCTGCTTATAAATTGTTAACTAAGCGGTAAACTTTGTGGTTTTCGATAGTTACTCGTGGAATTACTGCCAATGTTACATTGATGTTAGAATTAATTTTTGCTCGGGCAATCTCGCGTAAACAAATTTTCATCAATTAATTGTTTTATTTCTTTTAAATAAATCGACCGGGTGACGCGGTTTATCCATTAATTAATTGTTTTATTTCTTTTGAATAAATCGACCAGGTGACGCGGTTTTTCCATTAATTAATTGTTTCATTTCTTTTTAGTAAATCGACCGGTGACGCGGTTTTTCTAAAAACCGCTGCGCAACGAATAGTTCGAAAATAACATTTGAAAAAAATCGTTTGCTCGAAGTTTGACTTTGCTGTATGGATTTTTTTTACTAGATAGATTATGTTCCTTGAGCATGGATACGTCGATAAAACTCTCGAGCTGACTCGAAAACTCGAAAACTCAATATTGAATTTGTTACGCGTTTCTCGAGAAATGATTTTCCTTCAAGCATTTGCCCGGGGCTTCCGCTTATAAATTGTAAATAACGTAGTGAACTTTGTGGTTTTCGAAAGTTACTCGCGGAATTACCGGCAATGTGACATTGAGATCAGAATTTATTTTTCTTTGGGCACTCTCGTGTAAACAAATTTTGGTAAATATGAAGCAAAGGGGACCCACTTCCGATTGACTTGCCTTTAATATATGTTGTGTAGCGACCCTTCCTGAACAACTTTTTCCTTTGACACAATTGGGAGTCGTTATTTATTAAAAAGTTATTAACAAATAAAGTTAATAATTCATATAGCTATTTTCCTTATACCAGTCAGTCCTAATCAACTTGTCCTTCACATTTGTTGTTACAAATACACCCCTGAGTAGCATACAAAAAGTTTTATCCGTCGCTCATTGTTAAAAAGTTATTAACAAAAAAGTTTCATAAATGTTGGGTTGTTTGTTGGTATTGTTTGTTCGTTTGGGTTGTTTAGTTGGGTTGTTTAGATTGTTTGGGTTTGGGTTTTTGGTTTGGGTTTATTTTGGATTTGTTGGGTTTGTTCGCTAAGGTTGTTAGGTTAGGTTGTTTAGTTGGGTTGTTTGTTTGGATTATTTCGGTTGTTTTTGGTTTGTTTAGGTTATTTGGGTTTTTTTGTTTGTTTTGGATTTGTTTGTTTATTGAGTTTGGGTTTGTTTTGGATTTGTTTGTTTATTGGGTTTGGGTTTGTTTTGGATTTGTTGGTTTATGGGGTTTGGGTTTTGGTTTGGGTTTGTTTTGGATTTGTTTGTTCGGTTTGTTCGTTTGGGTTTTGGATTTGTTTTGGGTTTGTTTGTTTGTTGGGTTTGTCTGTTTGTTTCTTTAGGTTACTGGGGTTGTTTTTGGTTTGTCTGTGGGCTGGTATGCGGTGGGGGCAGGGGGGCCGCAGCCCCTCCGGTCATACGTGTACTGGCCACCATGCAAGTATTCCATATTCTATTTATGAATTTTCTTTTGTTAATAACTTTTTAACAAACAATGAGGACGGATAAAACTTTTGGTATGTTACTCAGGGGGGTATTCTTAACAACACATGTGAAGGACAAGATGATTGGGACTGGCTGCTATAAGGAAAATAGCTATATGAATTATTAACTTTATTTGTCAATAACTTTTTAATAAATAACGACCCCCAATTGTGTCAGAGGAAAAAGTTGTTCAGAAAGGGTCCCTAGACAACATATATTAAAGACAAGTCAATCGAAAGTGGGTCCCCTTTGCTCCATATTTACCCAAATTTTAATCAATTGCTTTATTTCTTTTTGATAAATTGTCGATGACGCTCAAGATGTGCGTATGTCGACGGTGCTGCCGTTCCTCGGGGGCTTGTACATCCGACACGGATGTAAACACACGATTGTATATACGCATATACACACGGAATTTATAATACAGCGCCCTCTCTGTGACGCTCTCAGTCTCGTGGCGTAAGTACGTGATAAGGTCAACGAGGATCACTGCACTTTGCACTTTAACTAAGACTTAGAGAGCGACATATATATTGTTTATTATACGCCTTGGTCAACCTAAGTCAAACCCAAACCCAACAAAAAAATATATTAACATTTGCAGAACAATAATAATAATTAAAAACAAACAAAAAATACCCTATAAAACCCTAGAAAATTCGTATATCGCAAACAAACTACTCGAAATAAACAAGACAAATTATAACAAGAAATTAAATGAAACAAAATCATCCCTTTCTTGGGACGAATAAAAAAAAAATCGTTCTCGACATTCAAGAATCGAACATTGTCTAGACGTAATGATTATTTTTCGGAAATCATCGAAGATGGTCAAAAAAAAAACGTTTTTTTTTTCTCGTTTTTGCCCGCCCCAAAAAAAATTCAAATTTTTCCAACGTTTGTTAATCAATTTTACGGTACTAATCGGGCCGCTAAAACGATCATTAGTCATTTTTTTCGTTTAAAAAACAAAAAGGCCGATTCGGGAATTATAAATAAAAATCGTTGTAGCGGTGTCTCTCTGGAAAAGCTCGACGTAAAAGGTGCAAAAGTTGCAAAAGATGTAAAGGATGAAATTGAAGAAAGAAAAAAAAAGAAAAAACGAGGTTTTTTTGTTGTTTTTTCTCACGAATTAACTCACCTGGAATAAAATTATTCTGTGTCGTTGCCGTTCGTTGCCGAACGATTGTTTTTTTTTTCTATCTTTTATTAATTTTTTTCCCTCTTAATTGCGCCCACTGAACGACCTGCGCGCTTTATCAAATACTCAGCATTTCCATTTTATCATTTATTTTTCGTTTATTTCACAGCTTGTTTCCGCGAATCACCGGCGGAAGACAGGGGTAGAAAAAAAACAAAAAGACAGAAACTTCTTCTCGAATTTTCCATTCGCGGAACAAAATCCGAGAACGCAAGAGCAAGCAAGAGCAATTTTAAACGGTACACGTCATCCTCCGTGCGCGAGTTTGCGATTAAATTCCCAGTGGCGTGTGTCTCACTAGGCAGCAGCAGCAGCGACGAACGACGACGACGACGATTGGATTTTCGTAAAGCACTTGCGATATTTTATGATCGATTATTGTTGCTTGTTTTTTTTCTTTCTTTCTTTTTTTTTTCTTCGACCACTCTCGTGCGATTTGAAATTTCGTTTTTTTTTCTTTCTTTATATTCTTCGCGAGCGGAACGAATTATCGAGGACTGATTTGTCGGGTTTTTTATATTCACTTTGGGCGTAAAATTTCGTTAGGGCAAAAATCGCGCACGCACAGATACACAAAACACAACCACGGTTTGGCGATGAAGAAGCGGAGTGGAAAGAGAAAAAAAGGGGCGGCTGGGCAGGCCGGCCTCCGCTCAGAAACGACGGCGACAACGGCAATGAAGAAGTGTGAAACGAGCGTCGACCGTACGCGCCATTGTGCAACCAACGACTGAACCGAACGAACGGTGGACCCGGAATATAGTGAACGATGAATCTCTCTCTCTCTCTCTCTCTCGGGCGCGCGCGCGCTCCGTTGCGAGTCCTTTCGCAGCTTCGGTTAAGAGCCGCGAGGGCGCTACGAGCGTGTCGTTTCCATTGCCAACCGGTCGCGGTGCGTTTGTCGTGTTGGGGCGCAGCGAGGGCAGGGTAACAGCTGTACACGTACAGGGATTAGGATATATTCACAATGAGGAGGAATTTGGATTTTGTGCAAGTAGACGATAGTCAAAAATTGTTGGTACGCACTCTCGCGGCCAAGTCCCGGAGACTTAGTTTATGGACCATCGTACGCATAAGTCAAGTTTCTAATGTCCGTTATACACCCCAATAGACATTTGTATACTCCAATAGTCCTTTATCTACCCCAATAGTCCTTTATATATCTCAATAGACATTTATATACTTCAATAGTCCTTTATATACTCGAATAGTCTTCTATACACATCAATAGTCCTTTATATACTCGAATAGTCTTCTATACACTTCAATAGTCCTTTATATACCCCAATAATCCTTTATATGCCCCAATAAACATTTATATACTCCAATAGTTCTTTATATACCCCAATACACATTTATATACTCCAATAGTCCTTTATATAGCCCAATACACATTGATATACTCCAATAGTCCTTTATATAGCCCAATACACATTGATATACTCCCATAGTCCTTTATATACCCCAATAGACATTTATATACTCCAATAGTCCTTTATATACCCCAATACACATTTATATACTCCAATAGTCTTTTATATACCCCAATAAACATCTATATACTCCAATAGTCCTTTATATACTCCAATAGACATTTATATACTTCAGTAGTCCTTTATATACCCCAATAGAAATTTATATAGTCGAATAGTCCTTTACATGCCCCAATAAACATTTATATACTCCAATAGTCCTTTATATACCCCAATACACATTTATATACTCCAATAGTCCTTTATATAGCCTAATACACATTTATATAGTCCAATAGTCCTTTATATACCCCAATAGTTGTTCATATACCTCAATAGACATCGATATACTCCAATAGTCCTTTATATACTCCAATAGACATTTATATACTCCAGTAGTCCTTTATATACCCCAATAGACATTGATATAGTCGAATAGTCCTTTATATACCCCAATACACATTTATATACTCCAATAGTCCTTTATATATCCCCATAGTCCTTTACATACCCCCATAGTCCTTTGTATACCGCTATAGTCCCAAATATCGAACTACCCTAATAGTCCTGTACATCGGACTACCCTAATAGTCCTGTATATTGGACTACCCCAATACATTTTGACTAGCTCCAACAGTTCCTTCTATCGCACTACCCGAATAGTCTCTTATACCGGACTACTCCAATAGTCTTTTCCATCGGACTACTCCAATCTCTTGTATTAAACTACTTATTCCTTTTCGTTGTGAACACACCATTATGCCGGCAAAACGCGTTTAGAGCTATCTGCGCGTGCGTCGAGCGGCCAACTATACATTTACTCTCTTTATGGGGCACTCCATGCCAATTGGGCTACCATCAAAATGAATCAATTTAAATTTTATCGATTGCTTATTTATATTCTTAATGTCACTGAAATGAAAGCATTCATTTATTTTTCCTAATATTTATCTTCGTCCCTTCTGATTTTATAAATTATAATCGGCTTTTTTTCCGCTCTTTCACATTAAATTTTCGCCTTTTGACGAAGACTCGCTGTCGATTAATAACCAATTTGTTATTTTTTCCTGTCTCGAATTCTTTTCATATCGTACATTTTTCGACGAAAAATAGAAAAATTTTCGCAAATCGATTCAAAGCGGAAAAATGTCCATTGTTTAGTAAATCGTTTGGACAATTTTATGGCACAATGAAATTTAATTCAAAAATGAATAATACTGAATTTACGAGAAATCGATCTTTCGACACGGAATTCCCCATATATTCGAGTGCATGTACATCGGTGAACGCGGACTCGGGGAGCACTTGGGTAAGGTCGATATATATATATATATATATATATATATATGTATATATATATATATACTTATATGTCCGTGTGTATCCAGTGACGCCTCGAGGAAACTGAACACGATGAAAAATGTAATAAATACGTGGGATCGTGCAGACGGTACCACGTTGACGAAACCCCTATCTCCCGGATAGGCTTCTTGTTGACGCGCGACAACCCGAGAAATTACCAGAAAAATCGTTCTCGATTGTCATTTTTTTTTGTGTAAATTTTTTTTTTCTCACCTTATATTCCAGAGTCTAGAGTAATTTTGCCCCCCCCCCCCCCGCGGGTACTTTCGAATTTTCTCGCGGTCGTAATAAAATCTTGGGAGCATTGAAACAAATTTAATAAACTCATCAACGTTTCCCAAGGTGCTGTGAATTATTTCCGAATTTTGCCATCAATATTGGTGTCGGAGAAAAATGTTTTTCGGAAAATTTTTGTTATTTTCACGATCGAGTCGGGGGGCCTCGACTGGATTATCGGGCAGCAAAAACCCGTTTTATTTTCACGATCGAGTGGGGCTCGCGTTGAACATAACAAAAATTTTCCAAAAAATTTTCAACATTTTTCTCCGACGCCAATATTGATGGCAAAATTTGGAAATAATTCACAGCACCTTGGGAAACGTTGATGAGTTTATTGCATTTTTTTCAATGCTCCCAAGATTTTATTACGATCGCGAGAAAATTCGAAAGTACCCGCGGTGGGAAAGAAAAGAAACTGTTAAATATTTTTCGTTCTTCCTCGTATTTATTATTAAGCGTAAGTCACAAATTTTCCCGAGCTTTTTTTCGACGTCATTGACCGTGACGTTGACTCAAGTGAGTATCACTATGATTGCACGACCGCGTATCATTTTACATATATATATATACATAGATTGTGGAATGTGAACGAGAACTTCGAGCCAACCGGAAACGCCGTGCTCAATGACGTGGCTCGATGAGGCGCTTCTGTACCGAAAAAAAGAATACGTTTTTCGAAATATCTTCTCAACTCGGGTTTTCATATTTTTTGTTATTATTTTGGGAGTAGTTTACGAAAAATAACGAAATTTTCCGGAATCATAGTCAAGAAAATCGAAAAAAACAGGTTTTTTTTTTTTGGATTTATATAGTATTTAAAATTTTTTTACAGATTTTTAAAGATCGTCGATCGACTATCGCAACTTTTTGCACATATAATTTATTATTCAATCGTTATTCATGGTAATGTTAACCTTTGTTTGACACACCTCTCTAGAATAGCATACTTGACAAATGGGGTTGTACCTTAGTGTGTCAAACGAAGGTTAATAACACAATTATTGTTCTTATTATTTTGGGAGAAACTTACGAAAAATTACGAAATTTTCCGCAATCGTAGTCAAGAAACTCGAAAAAACGGGTGTTTTTTTATTTTTATTTATATGGTATTTTAAATCTTTTACAGATTTTTAAAAATCGATGATGGATTTTCGCAATTTTTTGCATATCACAATTTATTGTTCAATTATTGTTGATGACAATAGTAATAACAATTAATATTATTATTATTTTGGGAGAAATTTACGAAAAAAAATCAGGTTTCTTTTGGATTTGTATGGTATTTTTAATTTTTTACAGATTTTTAAATATCGATGATGGATTTTGGAATAACAATTATTATTATTATTTTTGGAGAAATTTACGAAAAAATCACGAAATTTTCCGGAATTACAGTCAAGAAATTCGAAAAAACAGATTTTTTTTTTTTTATTTATATGGTGTTTTAAATTTTTTACAGATTTTTTAAAATCGATGATGGATTATCACAATTTTTTGCACATCACAATTTATTGTTCAATTATTATTAATGCCAATAATAATAACACTTATTGTTCTCATTATTTTGGGAGAAACTTACGACAAATTACGACATTTTCCGCAATCGTAGTCAAGAAGCTCGAAAAAACAAGTGTAGTAGTTTATTATTTCCATGTACACCCTTTCGGGTTTTTACAGTGCCCCTCCCTGTACATATACCTCTCTTACATATCTATTTACACTCTTCCAATTTCCAGGTTTCCGCAGCTTCGGATTACGAGATTCCTTCGAGAGTTTTCTAAGTTTCCCGTGTTCAAATTCCAAATTTCCAGCTTCCCCATTTCCAAGTTCCCGATTTCAGGTTTCGGATTTCCGATTTCCGAATTTATTTCCTGTTTTGAAATTCCAACACTTCCCCATAATTACTCTTATCCAGACTTCCAATTTTCCAATTTTTCAATTTCCAGATTTCCGTACCTCTAGTTTTTGAGTTTCCACATTTGCACTCTCCAGATTCGCCAATTTTCCAATTTTCACTTTTTCCAGTTTTCAGATTCCAGATTCCTAGTTTCCCGTTCCCCAATTTCCAACTTCCCCATTTCCAATTTCCAGGTGTTCACTTTCCACATTACCCCTTTCCAAGTTTCAGTTTCTAGATTTCCCAATTTCTTCCGCTTGCCACACTCCAAGCTTCCACATTTTCAGATTCCCTGATTTCGCCATCTCAGATTCCTTCCAATTTCCAGATTTCCGCACCTCCAGTTTACGAGATTACAAATTTCCATTCTCCAGATTTCCCAATGTTCTGATTTTTCACCTTCATTGTTTGTATTATTGTTGTGATATTCATTATTGCTGCTCTAATGGCCATTATTATTGTACATACAATAAAACGAATTTATGTATATGTATACAATACTTTGTGCTTGCTTTCTTTTATATATAGATTATATAGAAAATTATAACGTTATGCTGTTCAAATCGTGTAAAAAATGTGTGCCCTTTTCAAATCACTTATTAATTACTGTACATATGAATTGTAAATATCCGAAAAAACAAGTGTTTTTTTTTTGGATTTACATGGTATTTTTTATTTTTTACAGATTTTTAAAGATCGTTGATCGATTTTCGCAATTTTTTGCACATCACAATTTATTATTCAATCATTCTTAATGACAATAATAATAACAATTATTATTATTATTATTTTGGAGAAATTTACGAAAAATTACGAAACTTTCCGCAATCATAGTCAAGAAACTCGAAAAAACAGGTGTTTTTTTTTGGATCTACATGGTATTTTAAATTTTTTACAGATTTTTAAAGATCGATGATGGATTTCGCAATATTTCGTACAACATAATTTATTATTCAATTATTATTAATGGCAATAATAATAACAATTGTTATTATTACATTCGGAGAAATCTTCAAAAAAATTACGTAATTTTCCGGAATCATAGGCAAGAAACTCGAAGAAAACAGGTTTTTTTTTTTTTTTGGATTTGTATGGTATTTTTGTTTTATTAGAGATTTTAAAAATCGCTGATCGATTTTTCGCAATTTTTTGCCCATAAAAATTTATCATTCAATCATTATTAATGACAATAATAATAACAATTATTATTATTATTATTTTAACGAATGAACATGTATATCAGGTACGAGAATGTGTCTGGCGTCACGTCAGCACAAAAGTTATCGGGCGAGTGACAAAAAATAAATAAAAAAAAGAACCGACCAATATATTCAATAACTATATGTATGTAACTTTTTATCTTGCCCCGCCGAACATCGACGGCGGATAATTTTTTTAACGACGCGAAGAAAATTGTTAACACGCGTGTCTCGGGTCACGTACACGTCTCCGCGTCTCTTCAACCGTCGCTCCTCCCTTAACACAAAAATTCTCACCCGAAATACCGTGTAGCGACGGAAAAAAAAATTGTTTTTTTTTCTCGCTCACTTTTTCAAATCCGAAAATTCTCAATTTTCGATTTTTACAAAAAATCCGAAATCTCCGAATATTCTCAATTTTCGATTTTGACGAAAAATTCTAAAATTCTGAAAATTCTCAATTTTTCATTTTTACGAAAAATTCCGGAAATATTCAATTATCGATTTTTACGAAAATTCCGAATATCCTCAATTTTCGATTTTTACGAAAAACTCGAAAATTCCGAAAATTCTCAATTTTCCATTTTTACGAAAAATTCGAAAATTTTGAATATTCTCAATTTTCGATTTTTACGAAAATTCTCAATTTTTGATTTTTATCGACAAAATCCGAAAATTCTAAATTTTCGATTTTTACGAAAAATCCAAAGGTCACGAGTGCTGTCACGATAAACGATAAATTTGCGTAATTAACCTCGATTTCTCGCAACAATGAACACCCTCGAACGTTTTATCTTTGCGCGATAATCGAACGCGTTTTGTATCCCGTCATCGGGTTGACTATATGCTGTTGACTATATTGGGTGTAAAATGGCCCACCCAAGGAGATAGCGCTGCTAGAAGGCGCTGCCGATAGAGTAAATTCATTGCTCGTCGGACAAAAATAATATTTTTTACCGGTTTTACATCACTTCCAGGGGAAAAAATATTTTCGGTAGCGTCGACTTTCATTTAAATGTGAATTTACAATAGATTCGAATTAACGTTCGAACATTATCTCGACTCATTGAGAATTACTGCGAAGCGGGGGGAACCGTGTTTCCAACGTTTTTTTTTTTTTCACTTGGTTGACGAAATATTCGAAAAATAAAACTTTCAATGACTGCAGATTTTTGGCATTGCGACCTTAAATGTGTAGATTTTTCGGCCATCATGATTATAGTCGTTCAATTAAATTTATTTGAAAATAATTTAGCGAGGGGGGCCGTTTTGCCCCGGCGGACCATTTTGCCCCAGTTTTGCTATACACATGGTATTATTATCGGGAAGGTATTAAACATACAATTTTTTTTTAACGCGTCCTCCATTTATATAGAATTACACTTGTAATATATATATATATATAGGCAGGTATAATATCAAACCTCGAGGCAATGGTGACACAGTTTCTCCGCTATTACGAAGTCTCTATCTCTCGTGATACCGACAAGGCATTAACGTTGGTCCGCGCGCGTTGCACATAGTTGCATCGAAAAACAGTAACGATGAATCGTTCGATCCACTCTAAGCTCCAGTCTACGCGTTACGAAATATTGCTCAAGAAGTGTAAAGGAAGGAAAAAATTACACTAAGAGTTGAAAGAAAAAAACGAGCAAACGTATTTTTTCATTAAAAGGTCAATTGATTTTTTTTTGTAACGCGAATCATTTTATTTCATTTTTTAAATGATCTTTATCAATTTTGTTTTTTTTTTTTGTTTCCTCAGAGAGTAAGCTTTGTTTCGGGAAAATATTTTTTTTTTTAATTTCTTTTAGATTCACATTTCGACGCTAACAATTTGGTTAGATTTTGTCGATTTAAGGATTATATATTTTTGGCATTTTTAATTTTTTCGAAAAATCGTTGTAAATCGAAACTTGCTTCCTCATAATTTTTTTTCCGCATACACAGAGATTCCACTATGAGGAAATGAAAAAATCCTCTTCCTCACAGAGTAAAATTTATGATAGAGTAAAAATTATGCAAATTTCAATGGCCACGATTTTTTTTTCCAGTTTTTGATGCTAAAAACTTGATTAGATTTTATAGATGTAAGAATTCTATATTTCTGATATTTTTAATTTTTTCGAAAATTCGTTGTTAATTGAAACTTGCTTCCTCGTAATTTTTTTCCGCATACACAGAGATTCCACTATGAGGAAATGAAAAAATCCTCTTCCTCATAGAAGAAAATTTATGAAAGAGTAAAAATTATGCAAATTTCAATGGCCACGATTCATTTTCCAGTTTTTTATGCTGAAAACTTGGTTAAATTTTGTAGATATAAGAATTCTATATTTGTGGTATTTTTAATTTTGTCGAAAAATCGTTGTAAATTGAAAGTTGCTTCCTCGTAATTTTTTCCCGCATACACAGAGATTCTGCTATGAGGAAATGAAAAAATCCTCTTGCTCACAGAGGAAAATTTATGAAAGAGTAAAAACTATGCAAATTTCAATTGGCATGATTTTTTTCCATTTTTTAATGCTAAAAACATGTTTAAATTTTAGTAATTTTTTTTCTACATACACGGAGATTCCACTATGAGGAAGTGAAAAAATCCTCTTGCCCGTACAGGCAAATTTATGAATGAGTAAAAATTATACAAATTTCAATTGGGATGATTTTTTTTCCAGTTTTTTATGCTGAAAACTTGGTTAAATTTTGTAGATATAAGAATTCTATATTTGTGGTATTTTTAATTTTGTCGAAAAATCGTTGTAAATTGAAAGTTGCTTCCTCGTAATTTTTTTCCGCATACACAGAGATTCTGCTATGAGGAAATGAAAAAATCCTCTTGCTCACAGAGGAAAATTTATGAAAGAGTAAAAACTATGCAAATTTCAATTGGCATGATTTTTTTCCATTTTTTAATGCTAAAAACATGTTTAAATTTTAGTAATTTTTTTTCTACATACACGGAGATTCCACTATGAGGAAGTGAAAAAATCCTCTTGCCCGTAGAGGCAAATTTATGAATGAGTAAAAATTATACAAATTTCAATTGGGATGATTTTTTTTCCAGTTTTTGATGCTAAAAACTTGGTTAGATTTTACAGATGTAAGAATTCTATATTTCTGGTATTTTTAATTTTTTCGAAAATTCGTTGTAAATTGAAACTTGTTTCTTCATAATTTTTTTTCCCGCATACACAGAGATTCCACAATGAGGAAGTGAACAAAACGTCTTGCTCGTAAAGGAAAATTTATGAATGAGTAAAAATTATGCAAATTTCAATTGGCACGAATTTTTTTGTTCATAATTTGACCTGGTTTTTTATAAATTCGAAATGAACTCGTGATGAAATGTATACCAAATGCGTTACACATTTATTACCGTACTATTTACCGTACGCAGCAGTGTCATATAGTAAGTAGGCCCACTTCCGGTTGATTTTTCTATGATCCCGTCCCTCCGCCTCTCACTGTAACGCGTGGGTTTTCGATATAATCTCATTGAACTCTCATCTTTTTTTTTTCTTGCTTCTCCTACACATTATCTGACGCACGTTAGTTGTAAAATAATAATAAATAATTGATACAATTTTCGTGTCAAAATATGTTAACGAGAGAAAAAAATGTTTTCTCGCTATAAACATATCTATCTAACGAAACGTTTATTTGGTATTTGGAAAAGACTGCCGTTTGCAGTAACGAGTATGTGCATGCGTGGGAGAGAGAGAGAGAGAGTTTTGCGATAACGTTCGACCGCATTCCAAAACAATGTTGTAACTGTTCGAACGAATTGCAATTTGCAGGATACACCGAGTGATATACATACAATCACGTAGAATAATTATTTTGTTATATCTATATTTAACGATTATATCGATTTTCGAAACTACGAGTAAAGTTCTCGTTCCCCTTTGCCGACCGATGAAAAACCAATGGAAATTTTTCTTACGTCCGCCATCTTTGAATTTCAACATTTTGACATTTAATTCAATTTAACATTGAATTTCGAAATTTTGACATTAATCTCATAGTCATCGACCCCAAAAAACCCCAGGTACCAATTTTAATCGAAATCGCATGTTTTTATTTTCCTCTTTGAGTCCGCCATTTTTAATTTCGATATTTTCAAAATTCAATTCATAGTGGCGGGGATTCCCAAAAATCTACAGGTGTCAATTTAAATGGAAATCGAATGGTAAATATGGAGCAAAGGGGACCCACTTCCGATTGACTTGCCTTTAATATATGTTATCTAGGAACCCTTTCTGAACAACTTTTTCCTCTGACACAATTGGGGGTCGTTATTTATTAAAAAGTTATTAACAAATAAAGTTAATAATTCATATCGCTATTTTCCTTATGGCAGCCAGTCCCAATCATCTTGTCCTTCACATGTGTTGTTAAGAATACCCCCCTGAGTAACATACTAAAAGTTTTATCCGTCCTCATTGTTTGTTAAAAAGTTATTAACAAAAGAAAATTCATAAATAGAATATGAAATATTTGCATGGTAGCCAGTACACGTATGACCGGAGGGGCTGCGGCCCCCCTGCCCCCAACGCATACCAGCCCATAGACAAACCAAAAATAACCCAAAACAACCCCAATAACCTAAAGAAACAAACAGACAAACCCAACAAACAAACAAACCCAAAACAAACCCAAAACCCAAACGAACAAACCCAACAAACAAATCCAAAACAAACCCAAACCAAAAACCCAAACCCAATAAACAAACAAATCCAAAACAAACAAAAAACCCAAATAACCTAAATAACCTAAACAAACCAAAAACAACCGAAATAATCCAAAGAAACAACCCAACTAAACAACCTAACCTAACAACCTAAACGAACGAACCCAACAAACCGAACGAATCCAAAACAAACCCAAACCAAAAACCCAAACCAAAAACCCAAACCAAAAACCCAAACCAAAAACCCAAACCAAAAACCCAAACCAAAAACCCAAACCAAAAACCCAAACCAAAAACCCAAACCAAAAACCCAAACCGAAAACCCAAACCCAATACCCAAACCCAGCGTATCAACAGTTTCTTCGACATTATGAGTACCATGTATCCGCTTCATAATATAAATAATGAATAAAACAAATAATTGTTTGTTTATATGTTTGTTTGCGTTGTTTTTGGGCTGTTTTTGGGTTGTTTTTGGGTTGGTGAGTGGAGGATTGCAGGGGGCGCAACCCCCCCTCTCATGCGTGTGCTGTTCACCATACACTAGAACAAGTGGTTCATGTTTGATTTATGAAACTTTTTTTGTTAATAACTTTTTAACAAACAATGAGCGACGGATAAAACTTTTTGTATGTTACTCAGGGGTGTATTCGTAACAACAAATGTGAAGGACAAGATGATTAGGACTGGCTGGTATAAGGAAAATATCTATATGAATTATTAACTTCATTTGTTAATAACTTTTTAACAAATAACGACCCCCAATTGTGTCAGAGGAAAAAGTTGTTCAGGACGGGTCTCTACACAACATATATTAAAGGCAAGTCAATCGGAAGTGGGTCCCCTTTGCTCCATATTTACCCTTTGAATTTCAACATTTTGACATTTAAATCGAATGTTTTTTTTCTCCTTTTTTGTCCGCCATTTTGAATTTCGATATTGTCCGAATTAAATTCACAGTCGCGGCGATTTCCAATAACCTACACTTATCAATTTTAATGAAAATCAAATAGTATTGTGTTTTTACGTCGGCCATTTTTAATTTTTCCCAAGTCACCGCTCTCTCGCGGCGAGTGTCACGAATCAATTTGAGAACGAAAATAAATGAAAATCGAATAGTATTGTGTTTTTAAACTTTGCCAACCAAAAAAAGGCAATGATATTTTTCTTACGACCACCATTTTTGAATTTCAGTATTTTTACATTTAATTCAATATCATTCAGCTCCCCCGCGTACCAATTTCAACCGAAATCAAATGTTTTTTCTCCCCTTTTTTGTCCGCCATTTTGAATTTCGATATTTTCGAAATTAATTTCATAGTCGCGGCGATTTCCAAAAATGTACAGTTATCAATTTCGATGAAATTCGAATAGTATTGTGTTTTTACGTCGGCCATTTCGAATTTTTCCCAAGCCACCGCTCTCTCTCTCTCTCTCTCTCTCGCGGCGAATGTCACAAATCAATTCTCTCAACGAATGAACATTCCGTAAAATAACCTACGAAAGAAGAAAAAAATTTGCCCGAACAACCGGCTCGACAATTTCACCCGAAAAAGATAGTACCGGAGAGGCGCGTGTCTCATTTCGTCATTTTTCGTTGAAACGTCCGTGAGATAGCGTAGTAACGAAAGGTTCGGTTCCTCGGTACCCTGTAACGACGACGAATAATCTCTTGTTTATTTCGCGCTCGCGATTGTTGCCCCGTTCTCCTTCCTTTATTTTTTAGCTACAGTGCTTACACCACTTTTCGCTCCGACGATAATATTCAAGAGAGAGAGAGAGAGGTTACGAGCTCACGCGCGCGCGCGTTCGACTACGACCTCGAGCGAGGTTGCGGCAACCGTCCATTCACCGTGACATCTGTCCGAACGACTTTGCCGCGCGACTCTTTTTTTTTTTCACTCTTCTTTCCATGGACGAACGTGCGCGCGCTACCGCCTCGTAGCTACTACGGTGTGTCGAGCACACGTCGTGCATCATTGCTTTGTTCCTGGTTTCATTTTACACTTTAAACATTTTTATCTGTTATTTTTATTTTTTCGACAAGCGACCACCGGAACACGACGATTCGGCTTCGTGCGGTTTTCGGTCATTTATGAAAGTAACTCAACGAAAATTCATTGTTAAGGTCACGACGTGTGCCGCGCTCTACCGATGTTCGACGTTAAAGCTTGGCATTCCGAATGTTCCGAATGTTAAAGTAGTTTTCGAAATGTCACATATATCGCAATAACAACCTGTTGAGGGGGATTGTAACGCGAATGTGCACGACGGATACGAATTTCCAGCTCGTCGAGACCCCGACAACGCCGCGTTCGCGGTGTCTTGCGTCATGTTACGAAAAAAAAAGAAAAAAACGAGAGAGAAGAAGAAAAAAGGCAAAGCAAAGACACGACCGCAATTGGTCGCCGTTGTGACGGTCGAAGGCCTTCAAGGCTCTAGGATCGATTCGATCATCCGCGAAAAACGAAGGCACCGGTAAATAACGAATGGCGCCTCCGCCCCTCCCCCGCCATTGTTTTTTTTATGTACCGACAAACGTCGGCTTGTTGACCTTGATTTTGTGATTCGGGATTTTACAACACTTCAATTTCGTAAAATTTACTTCTCTTAAACTCGATCATTTCGTATTCTTTATTAAAATTTTACAATTGCTGAACTAGGATTTTTAATTTTTTAAATAAAAATGTTCAAAAATTTTTTGTTCTTTCGCTGAATTATCTCACTTTTTTTTTCTCGATCAAACTGACCTATGTCATTTTATAATTTTTATTAAACTTTTACAGTTGCTGAACTAGGATTTTTCATTGAAAAAATCAAATTGTTCAAACATTTTTTGTTCGTTCGCTGAATTATTTCACTTTTTTTTTCTCGTTCAAACTGACCTATGTAATTTTATAATTTTTATTAAACTTTTACAGTTGCTGAACTAGGATTTTTCATTGAAAAAATCAAATTGTTCAAAAATTTTTTGTTCTATCGCTGAATTATTTCACTTTTTTTTTCTCGATCAAACTGACCTATGTCATTTTATAATTTCATTAAACTTTTACAGTTGCTGAACTAGGATTTTTCATTGAAAAAATCAAAATGTTCAAAAATTTTTTGTTCTACCGCTGAATTATTTCATTTTATCTTCTCGATCAAACCGACCTCTGTCATATTGTATTTTGTATTAAAATTTTACAATTGCCGAACTAGGATTTTTCATTTAAAAAAACAAAATATTCAAATTTTTTTGTTCTTTCGGTGAATTATTTCATTTTATTTTCTCGATGAAACCGACCTGTGTAATTTTATATTTTTTATTAAAATTTTACAATTGCTGTACTAGGATTTTTCATTTAAATAGACAAAATATTCAACATTTTTTGTTCTTTCGCTGAATCCTTTCATTTTATTTTCTCGATCAAACCGACCTGTGTCATTTTGTATTTTTTATTAAAATTTTACAATTGCTTAACTAGGATTTTTCATTGAAAAAATCAAAATGTTTCAAAATTTTTTGTTCTTTCGCTGAATTATTTCATTTTATTTTCTCGATCAAACCGACCTGCGTCATTTTGTATTTTTTATTAAAATTTTACAATTGCTGAACTAGGATTTTTCATTTAAAAAAACAAAATGTTCAAAAATTTTTTGTTCTTTCGCTGAATCATTTCATTTTATCTTCTGGATCAAACCGACCTGTGTCATTTTATATTTTTCATTAAAATTTTACAATTGCCGAACTAAGATTTTTCATTGAAAAAATCAAAATGTTCAAACATTTTTTGTTCGTTCGCTGAATTGTTTCATTATTTTTTTTTGTTTTTAATAATTGCTCAATATTTCACTAAAATTTCACGTTATATTCGTAATCAGTGGTGAATTTCGTAAGTTAAAAAACCACAATCTTACCTTCCACTTATCCGCTCGACGTATCTCGTTCACGTGCCAATGTCACAGATGACTTCGCAATGAGACAGTCTTATCTCTCTCTCTCCCTCTCTCTCTTATTCTCATTCAGGGAACGAGAACTCACAGAATTATTGTTTCATCGGACGAGAAACCTCCCCTCCCAATTCCCATGAAGGTTCTAGTTCACGTTATCGCGAAAGTGATAACATTCGTTATTTCGTTATTTAAGCTTTCCTAATAAATAATCATTTCCTGTCCACGCATACACTCATTCTCCGAGTATTCTGCTGCCCGTTGTATTATGAATTTTATGAATTTTTATGAATTCATCAAAAATAAATCAATGTTTCGATAAATAAATGTTTACTGAAAGTATATTCAATAGATATTTTTTGGCGAAATTACATTATTGTTGCAAAATACAACGAATATTATTTTTTTTAAATGGAATTTTCATTAAAATTAATTATATGAAGGAGATTTACGTTAATTCATCAAGCGCAATATGTGCTTGTCGGCATATAAATATATATATATATATATATATATATATATATATATATATATATATATATATATATATATATATGCGTAGCAATCAATCTAGTAACGGCGTTGCTAAGCGCGTTGCCATAAATAATAAATAAGATATAAAAAGAGATAGTTTAAAAAGTAGACTCGAGAAAGATAGACGTGTTCGCGTAACGATAAGATTCGTTTAATAAAGATTTCGTTTCTTATAACCGTGTTGAATTTATTTAAGAAGAAGAAAAAGACATTCGCGAAGAGCACGAATCGTCAAGGATTGCGACAATGTTTTTTTTTTTTCATACTTCAATATGTGTATGTTTTCATACTTCACATCGTCTTTTTTTAAAACACCTTCACGGCAGGATGGTTTTCACCTAAAGTATAAGACCTGAAACAAAAAACCAACAAAATTTCATAATCTCGACACTATCGGCTACGGGACTACGTAGGGGTTTTTTTTTTTAATCAAATTTTGTAGAAATGGTACACTTTTCAAAAAAATTAATCGATTTTTCGCAAAAAAAAAACAGTAAACTGTTGATAAAAAGAAAAGTTTACGTTAAATGAAAAAAACGGCTACGTACTTCGATAGAGAATGTAATTGCGAAGCTACTATAAAAATTTCAAATCGATTCGTGCAACGGTGTTAAGTAACACGTCCTCCCAGTTTGAAAAAGACGATTTTCAAGATAGGCTCTGTCGTCGCCATTTTGTTTCAGAATGGTAATAAAAAAAATGTTCTTCATACTTGAATATGTGTTAAATAAAACCTCGGAAAAGAAATCCTATTTCTTTTTTCATATTCCGAAAATAAATCGTCAAAGTTAGACCTTTTTTCTGCCGCCAGAGTGGTGTTGACCCCTTAACATTCACCAGGAAAATTCGCGAAAGTGGGGATAATAAAAGAACAGGATTTGTAGTCGTGACGGTCACGTTTGGCAAATAATTTTAGTAGGGTGGATATTTTACCTGTTGTAGCAAATACCAAGACCCTAAGTCATTTTATTGCAAATATATCTATATATTTATTTTTCAACATATATATATATAGGGAGTTTTACTTTCTGCTTCGAAAATTGTTGATTTACCGTGGGATGGAGGGGTACGAAGGACCCGTGTAACAGTACTCTTAGCAGCTTACAAGATCCGACAAAATCCCTCGGGTCATAAAATTCATCGTAATTTTCTCGTTCTCGTTATTCGTCGTCTTACCTGTTTTCTTTTTTCTTCTCTTTTTTTTTGTTGCTGTCCTTTTCTTCGGTCACGACACGACGACAAGGGGATCAATGGGATTTGTAAGATAAATGCAAACATTGTCCAACAGCAATGTTCACCCGGGGCACACGAAAGCAATTTAGGGGTAGTTTATCCAAATTTGTATGTGGAACGTTCCAGACCAAATTGTCACGATCCAGACTCTATTTTTGTTTTTGTTTCTGTTTTCTTTTTATCTGTTTCTTGATACGAGGCTAGGGGATGAAAAATAGTTGACGCCCACTTTAAAAATTTTTTCGGCTTTTCTCTTTTTTATTCTACAACGTCGATGAAGTTTCGAATTAAGGGCTCACGTACCCATGAAATTTTCAAATAAATGTTGTTTTTTCTCACATTTTTATTCTATATACTTTTAAGAATTATAAAAAAAAACTCTTAAGAAAATTTCACTCCGTTACAAAGTTATAGCAATAAATGTGACCGGACATCGGGTTCACGTTGTACCTACCAGAAACTTTAAACGCGTTTCCCTCAAAACTACGTTTTTACACAGTGTCAGCACGATAACTCAGTGAATTTTTAATATTTTTTTAACTTTTTTTCTTTTTAAATCTTGGTAATCTTTTCTCTATAGTCCGACGAGAGGTTTTTTCAATTTTTTGGTTCGACAATTTTTTATAATTTATTAAACACTATTTTTTTTTTTTAATTGCATACTATAGTTTGAAATACTGTGATTTATTTATTTTTGACAAAAAAGAAAAATTCCCTCCGTCAGACCATTAATAATCCATTATTTGACTAGATTCTTTTTTATTTTTGCAGATTGGATAATTTTTGGTGAAGTTATGATGTCGACAAGCAGGCGCCATAGTTTCCATCGGTAGTCCATTTATGCCCGTAATAAATAATGTTAATATTGGAAAAAAAAAATTTTTATTTTGTTTTCTTATAGTTGAAAAGTTAATGAAAAATGTGAAATCAACAATTAAATTTTTTTTTCACCATATAACCTTTATAATAATTTTTCAAATTTACTCGGTTTTCAGCGCACGCGGCGGTACGTCAGCTCTTAACCACTGTTTTTCATTATCGTAGGATTTTTTGTTCGCTTTTGTTTTCTTTGTAAATCTGAAAATTCATGCATCATATTTTTGTTCCTCACCTTAACGGCAACCAGAAAATATAAACGAAAGAATTGCGAGGTTGGCGACTGTCAATTTTTCCGTTGAAACGTCCCATATATATATTACCAAGCTTGTGTGTATACAAGCCGTTAGAAAATCCGGAAAAGAGGGATTTTCCGAGACACGAAACGAGACGTTTTTTGAATGAGCCGGATGTCATCCCACGAATAGACAGTCCCTTCCTCCACCAAACCGCCCGACAAGAATAGCTTTTAGGATCGACTTCCGGTTACTAAGTTCAGAATCTCTTGGGATAATCCCTGCGGTATCCAGGATATACCCCTTTCCGTGAAAGGGGGAAAGAGAAAATTGACGAAAAGCCTAAAACGTTATTGTTATTGTTTTTTCCCATGGAGAAAGTTATGTTTTCGTATAAGATGAGTGAATAAAATAGTTTCGAAATTTCAACGCGGCAGAAAAAATAGTCGAACACATTGTATTCTCCATAATGTCTTTAAGGCCGTAATGAAGATACAACTGCGAAATTTTCACCACATATTTATTCACATTTCGAGCACAAAAATAAAACGGCATTTCAATCTGTGAAGTTTTAACTAGTCTTGGAACTAGGATTATTAAAAAATATTGAAAAGTTAATGTTTGGCAACTTCTTGAACTCTTATCGTCAATTTTGGTTTTTTTTTTCACTTCTTCAGCATGACAAAAAAAAACTTTTCAATATTTTTCGATAATCCTAGTTCCAAGACTAGTTAAAACTTCACAGATTAAAATGCCGTTTGATTTTTTTGTTTCAGATAAGCAGGACGCCCGCAATCGTGGTAACCGTTTTTTGAAAATTTCGCAGTTGTATCTTTATTTAGTTCGCCAAAGGAAATTCCCCCAAAAAGCCTATTATTTCGGCCTTTAGAGTGGCCTAACTCGTTAAAAGGAGTTGTAGGCAGTCGGGAGACCGAAAAAAGGCGATTTTCCAAGAATTTCTCCTGGAAAGACATTTAAATTTATTAACGTAAAAATTGATGTACACATCGTGGTAACTTTTAACATTAATTTCATATTTTTTTATTTGTAAAAATAATGATTTTTAATGCTGCTATAGTCGATGTCCGGGAGCTTCTTTAAAAAAAAGCGTCTCGCTGTGAGCGCAATATCTCTAGATTTTATCATCCAAAATGAAAAAACAAAAAAGATTTCGTTAATGCAAGGTATTATCTAGTATTTAATCTAAGGAATAAGCAAAATATTAATTTTTAACAAAATGGCGGCTTGTCGAAACAAAATTTTGATTTTCGATAAAAATATCCACCTTAAATTGTTTATAAAATAGAAAATATTTGTCGGTGAGAAAAAACCTTCGATTAATCACTAAAAAATATATTTATAAAGCTTGTGTAAAAATGTGTGACTGATCGGTTTAACCGTTTCCGAGAAATCTCGCTCAAACGACTTTAAAAACGCGCAGTTTCGAGAAAAAAAACGAATTGAAACTTAAGACGATACTTTCAAACGCTCCGGGACGTCTTTACAAATATTCGTGTAACTTCGAGAATATTCGTCGGATTCACATGAAATTTTCTGTGTATATACTTCAATATACATACATTACAAAAATGAAATTAAAAAAAAAATGTCTTGAAAATCCCGACTGCGTATAATCCCTTCATTTTTTGTTGAAAAATAGTCCGACGTTAAAAAACGGGCCGCAGTATCAACCGAAAAAAGAGAAAAGAAACAAAAAACTGTCTGCACTGAAAAGTAATTTGCTCGTGCAGGACGATTTGTTGGCGAGATGGAACGTGCTGTTTTTTTTTTAATTTGTACGATTTTTCTTTCCCTTTTATTTCATCGTTAATACAAAAAATAAAATAGAATATTAACTCTTCTTCATGTGTGGGCGCGTGTGTTTGTCGCCCACATTGTTCGATGTATCGAAGGGCAAAATGGACTTCTCGTTATCGCGAAGCGCACGTACTCGAGCGTGTGCCGCAAATTGTCGAGATCATTTTACTCCCTCACGGAGACATCTGTCTAGAGCGAGAGATGTGAACGTCGAGGGGAAAATAGAAGAAAAAAAACCGAGAAGAATTTAAGAGACGAGGAAGAAAGGTGGAAAGTTTTCTGTGGCACACGCGGGCCCCTCTCGCGTGGCATAAATGCACAAACTCATTCGTGTGGATGGCGATGGTGAACCGGTGCACACGTTCAACATCTGCCTTCCCCCTCGCCCTCCTCTGCAGCCGCTGGTGAACCTCCTGAACAGCTTAAAATGCCCGAAACGCTAAATGGCACAGTCATTGGCATGGCTGCCGATGAGGGAATTTGTTTTTACGCCTTAAGACTGCGGAAAAAAAATTCTCTCGGCATTAAGAATTCACGATAGTGACGGCACCAATTATACGCACCCAATAAGACCGGGAATTACCCGAGATAATGGCTTTTTTCCATTTTTTTTGCCATACCCGAGTGGCCAATGACTGTATGATTCGGCGAAAAGAACGGGAAAACGTGATTACACGGACAGTTGGGCCACAAACAGCAGGTGATACGTTTCCCTACAAACCACTGACGGGACTGCCGTGCCATCTGGTGGTCAAAATTCCTACGGCAAAACTCGAGAAAACCCTCGTGAACACGTGCTGACCGTATTTTATTTTATTTTTCCAATGATTCGCTCGTCCCTTCACAAAAACCTTTATTCCTCTCGATTCACCTAGTTTTTCCATCTTTTTTTCCGCTTTATTTCGTCCTTTCTGAAATGTTTTTTTTTTTCGCTTTCTTTCCCCAAAGCACATCTCCGCATTTTTTTAATCTTACAAGAGATTTAATCTCAAGGGTCGCAAATAGCGCTGCGCGCCCTGAAAACCGAGTAAATTTGAAAAATTGTTATTAAACTTATGTGGTGAAAAAAAAATTAAATTGTTCATTACACATTTTTCATTAACATTTCAAATACAAGAAAAAAAATGAATAACATTTTTTTTTCAAATATTAACATTATTTTTTACGGGTATAAATGGGACTACTGATGAAAAGCATGGCGCCTCCTTGTCGACATCATAACTTCACGAAAAATTATCCAATCTGCAAAAATAAAAAAGAATTTAATTAAATAATGTAGTAGCAATAGTCTAACGGCGGGATTTTTTTTTTTTTTTTTTTTTCTCAAGAATAAAGAAATTACAGTATTTTAAACTTTAGTATGCAATTTAAAAAAAAAAATTGTTTAACAATTTAGAAAACATTGTCCAATCAAAAAATTAAAAAACCTCTCGTCAGACTATAGAGAAAATAATTATGAAGATTAAAAAAAAACGAAAGGAAAAAAATATTAAAAATTGACTGAGTTATCGTGCTGACACTGGTCTAAAAACGTAGCTTCGAGAAAAACGCTTTTGAGGGGAGTCATCCCGTGTGAAGGTTCTTTTTTTACGCTTTTTTTGGGATTTTTTTCTCTCGAACTAAATAAAGATACAACTGCGAAATTTTTATCACATATTTATTCACATTCTGAGCACACTTTACAATTTTTTCAGCCCGAAATCGTCGCTCATTGCTGAGGTACACGGCAACTTAGCCATTCATTTTCAAAAAACGGTAACCACGATTGCGGGCGTTCTGCTTATCCATAAAAAAAAAAAATCAAACGGCATTTTAATCTGTGAAGTTTTGACTAGTCTCGGAACTAGGATTATCGAAAAATATTGAAAAGTTTTTTTTTGTCATGCTGAAGAAGTCGTGGAAAAAAAAACGAAAATTGACGATAAGAGTTCAACAAGTTGTCAGAAATTAAGTTTTCAATATTTTTCGATAATCCTAGTTCCAAGACTAGTTGAAACGTCACGGATTAAAATGCCGTTTGATTTTTTTGCCTCGGATAAGCGGAACGCCCGCAATCGTGGTAACCGAAAAAAAAAACGATTTTTCGAAAATGAGTGGCCAAGTTGCCGATGAGCGACGATTTCCGGCTGAAAAAATTGTAAAGTGTGCTCAAAATGTGAAGAAATAAGTGGTAAAAATTTCGCAGTTCTATCATTATTTGGTGCGCCAAAAAAACAAAATTCCCAAAACAAACGTAAAAAAAGAGTCTTCGCACGGGACGATCCCCTTAAAGTTTTTGGTAGATACAACGTGAACTTGCGGCTAGTCTCCCATTTATTCCCATAACTTTGTAGCGGAATGGAATTTTCTAAAATTTTTTTTTGTTTTTTGATAAATTCTTGAAAGCGTAAAGAATGAAAATCTGTTAAAAAAAATGAATTTTTTGAAAATGGATTTTTCGAAAATTTCAGAGGTCCGTGAGCCCTTAAGTGCCACGAAGTTTCGAGAAAAAAAAATCGTTTCTTTTGTGGAATCTATTTTTTAACGAAAAATCATCACGGTCTACTGGCAAATGTGATGTATATATATATATTTTTTTTCAATTGAGAAGAAGAAAAAATCAATATAGGGTTTAATTTATTTTTTATTGCCTCAGAACTCGGCTTTGTATATCAGGCCTTGAGGGTGTCTCTCCGGTGGCACAAGAGAAAAACTCTCCGCTGCTGTGAGACCGCGAAGGCCTCGAGGAGAGGATTGTGTCAGAAAAATTGCGTACAAGCCTCGAATCTTGGTGAATTGCGAAATTTCACGTTTCGCATTATAACGCTTTTATATTTCGTACTTACAGGCAATATGTATATGTATACGTGACACAGCATCTAACGTAATACTTAGGGGTCCTCGATTTTTGAGAATTTAAAAAAAAAATGAAATTTACGTTCGGTACGGATAATATACGATTTTTTGTCATTTCGAGAAATCGACGTACGAAAAATTATTGGCAAATGTGTACATTTCTAATTCTCGATGACTTTTAACCTTAAGGGGGGAAATAGGGTTAGACGGTTCAGAAAATCGATTTTTTTTTTTTTTTCATAAATTGTTAGTAAAACTTTAAAAAAATATGTTCCCAAAATTAAAAATTAAAATTCCGACTCGTTCTATTGTTATAAACCATTAAGGGGGGAAATAGGGTTAGGACAGCGTTTTCTCAATGATTTTCATGAATTTTTTTATAGTATAAAAAATGAATATAATTTTTCGAAACTTTGAGAATATTTTATACATATATTTTAGTATATACTATAAAATTTTTATAAATATATTTAAGTATATACTATAAAATATTAGCGACCCCATATTGCTTGCTTTTCTTTGGTACTATTTTTTCAAACGCGTTTCTCTGAAAACGACTTTTTTTAAACTTGCGTACACGCTAGTTTAAAAAGTTTTCAACCAATCGTTTTGAAAATGTGCAGTCACTTTCTTCATAGTATTGCGCTCTATATGCACCTAAAATCGGAATATTATCATTATTTAAAATAATTTTTTTTTGCAAATAAAGTTGTAAAAAATGGCAAAAAATCATGCTTTTGTGTTTTGACCCCTGTAAAAAATTCAATTTTCTATTTTTTTCATAGCATTTAGGTTCATATAGAAGATAGACATATAATAAAAGTAAGTTCCAACCTCGTTTGATTTCGGATGAAAATTGCGGCTTCCAGAATGTACGCAAAATGCTGAGTCTGATTGTGACCTGCAATATGGGATCGCCAATATTTTATAGTATATACTTAAATATATGTATACAAATTTTATAGTATATACTTAAATATATGTATAAAATATTCTCAAAGTTTCAATAAATTATATTCATTTTTTATACTATAAAAAAATTTATGAAAATCATTGAGAAAACGCTGTCCTAACCCAATTTCCCCCCTTAACGAATTTTATTGGCAATTTGAAATTCGTGTCCTCGAGAAATTTCTGCGAAAATTTCACTCGTTAGAATGCGAATAAGTGTTCGAAATAATGTTTCATCCAACTGGTACGGTCCATACCGTTTTTAGGCAACTTTTATACCATGATTATTTATACTATTTATTTTATCAATTTTTTTCTTTTTGTTTTTTGCAATGTTTCGTTACCCTAGTCGGTACCTGATCGGAAATTTTCCGCTGATCGAGGATAACACCGAGTTTTTGTTGAAAACTCAAAAATTCAGGGGGGAAAACGCGAAAACTCGAAAAAATCAATTTTTCGACGATTTTCAACGGAATGTTGAGTTTCTCAAGAAAATCATTGCTGAATTAGTAATCAGTGAGTCGGAATACATCGATGTGGCGTCCTAAAAGAAAATTAAAAAATTCCACATTTTCTTGCATTTTGGGCAAAATGAAGTGGCTCCACTAAAATCGCTGTAACGTTGCTTCCCGATCGACTTGGAACTCCAATCTCTGCTCATTCTTTTCGTAACCGTTCAACCTTTGTAATGCCGCTTCGTTCATTGAGCTACGATTTTTTTTTCAATTTTTCACCGATTTTCAAAGTCGGACCATCGATTTTTCCGAATGTCTCCCATTTTTTCCCTTCCCACTTTTTTTCGCCCACGTTCAAGATGCTCTCGTGGCCACGATAATCGAGATATCGCGATAAATCAAATGGCATTCTCTAATTCTACTCGAGACGTTTTCGAAAAACCCCTCAAAACCGAAAATCGATGAAACGGAATGGAAATTATGGCCATTTGAAATTTCGATATTTTGAGGTTGCTTGAAAAAGTCGGCAGAAAATGACAAAAAAATTTTTTTTTTTTTTTTTTGCAATAATTTGATACCCCATTTTGAGTTTTCGTTAGAAACTCAAAAAATCAATGGGAAAAATGGGAAAATCGAAAAAATCACTCTTTCGACGATGGCTAATGTTGCCCGAGTGAGACGAGCACATTTTTGGTACTCGGAAGAATCCAGCTGCAAATGCCCTACCACAATTACACGGGTTCCCATACGAACCTCGTTTTTTATCAATTTTTAAACCCACAGCCTCGTTATCGGCCTCTTTAAACCATCAACTTTGCTCTTGGCACCGTCAATTTATTATATCGTTTATTCTTTTTCTTATGCAATTATAATTTCGATACTGACAATTTTTCGATAGAACTCGAGGGAAAGAAAAAAACAAAATTGATAGAATTTTTTCGTTTCAAAAGATTTGCTTTACGATGCTTTGAAATTGTATGCCTTATCAACTCGAGTTCCCTGCGAGATTGTGGCACGTTTTATCCATACACGGTGCGAAATGAGTTGCCGATAAAACTGACGAAAGTCGGTGATGGAAAAACACGAGAGAGAGAGAGAGAGAGAGAGAAAAATATATAGATTTGCCAAGAGCGGAAGAATCGAGATAATTCGCGAGTGTCCGCGACCCAGATAGCCCCCGCAGTTTTAGCCTTCGTCGGGCTCTCGGTCCTTGGGTCGAACGAGACCGCTCACCGCCAGCGTGAGGTTGAGAAATCGATGCATTGAAAGAAAAAAAAAAAAGAAAAATTTATATCTGTATATACACGTAACATTCATTGTGTTGGTAATATTTGCAAGACGGTCAGTCAGACGTAGCCAATGACCCATAGAAGGATGTATCATTAGAAGAAGCCAAACGGTCGATTTAATCGTACGAACTCTTATCGAACGACCAAATTCTTATCTAGTCCTTACAGTAGTAGTCTGGTAACTTAAGCCGATTTCCATATCTTTTTTGGAGGGCGTTTTTTGTAGGAAAATAAAAATGAATCGTTTTCGATATTTAGGATGTTTTTATTTACATATTAAAGATACAAAAAAAAATTTGTTTGAAAAAATTTAATAGCTTATTATTATTATTATTATTGATCGAAGTTGGCACCTCGAAGTTGGCAGCCCGGGTCCTAACTTTTTTTCTACCGAACCGATTGCTTTCAAATTTTAACAGGCTACTCTACACACTTATAGTTCTCGTCGGAACCACCGAGACATTTGTTCACCCCTAACTTTTTTTTTTACAACCCCTTCTTTGCTAAAATAAAAGGACTTTAGCAAAGAAGGGCTTGTAAAATAAAAAGTTAGGGGTGAAAACATTTCTCGGTGGTTCCGACCAGAACTATAAGTGTGTAGAGTAGCCTGTTAAAATTTGAAAGCAATCGGTTCGGTAGAAAAAAAGTTAGGACCCGGGCTGCCAACTTCGAGGTGCCAACTTCGATCAATAATAATAATAAGAATAAACTATTACATTTTTTCAACAAATTTTTTTTTTGTATCTTCTATATGTAAATAAAAACATCCTAAATATACAAAACGATTCATTTTTATTTTCCTACAAAAAAACGCCCTCCAAAAAAGACATGAAAATCGGCTTAAGTTACCAGGCCACTAGCTTAAAGAGTAATACGCAGTCAGGAGACCGAAAAAAGGCGATTTTTCAAGAATTTTCCCTGGAAAGAGATTTTTATTTAATAACATAAAAATTTATATACGTATTATGGTAACTTTTAACTTTATTTTCCTCTTTTTATTTGTAAAAATTATGATTTTTAAAGCTGCTATAGCCGATCTACGAGTGCTCCTCTAAAAAAAGGTGTCTAACAGTGAGCACGATATCTCCGGTTTGGATTATCCAAAATTAAAATACCATAAAGATTCTATTAGTGGATAGATAAATCTAGTAATAGATCGAAGGAATAGTCGAAATTTTGATTTTTGACAAAATGGCGGCTCCAAAAAGAAAAAATTCCAATTTTCGACGAAAATTTTTTCGTTTAATTGTCTAAAAAAAATACAAATAATTATCGGAAATCTTATTCCTTAGATTAATACCTGAAGAATATATCTGAGAAGGTTATCTTAAAATTGCAGACCGATCGGTTGAGCCGTTTTTGAGAAATCGTGCTCACCGACTTTGAAAACACCGTTTTGAGAATAACGCTTTCAAAGTTTAGGCCGCCTACTTTGTAGCGCTTCGAGCGTCCCTTACAAATATGCATGTATCTCCAAGAATATTTGCCGGATCGATTTAAAATTTTTAGAGAATATACTCAAATATATGTACATTCCGAAAATGCAATGAAAAAAACAATTCGATTTTTTGAAATTTCCAACTGCGTATAACCCCTTAAAGGATCATACGCAGTCAGGATTTTGAAAAAGAACATTTTTTACATTTAATTTTCGTAATGTACGTACATTTAAGAATTTTAGTGATATGGCCACGGTGCAATTATGAAAAAATCGGTTTTCTTTTTCATTTTCGCTTAAACGATGCTTTATCATCATAAAAAAAAACTAAATTACTATTCGATTTATAGCGAGAAATAACGTTTTTTTTATCGTTACATTTCTCAAGTTAAATAACGAAAAAGTTATATGTAAAACTTTAAACGGGTTTTTCTGTAAAACACCTTTTTTCTCATTGGCTCGACCAAATAACTTTGACAATTTTTACGCGACTGACTTGAAAATTATGTTTCTAATTGCATTTCGCCGAGAGGTACGTACGGGATTTTTGATTAATTCAAACCTTTACCATTTTATGAGCAGTTTTATACGAAATTTTTCCACTGAAAATTCACCTTTTAACGGGTTAGACTCCAGAGGCCGAAAAAAATTAGGCTTTTTTGGGGATTTTTTTTCCGAAAAACTACAAAATATATCGAGATTACAAAATAGGGTGTTCATCATACATATCAATGACTGCATACAATAATTTTTTTGAAGCGATTAATTTAAAAATGGCCGCTGTGCAGCGTTTTTGCGATGATGTCTTCGTTTTTGTTGGCCGGAAACATAAATCAGACAATTTTCAACCGATTCACTTGGAACTTTGAATATATCTTTAAAAATATATTGTCTATGGAAGTGCTTAGGATTTTTTCGACATATTGATTTTTGGCCAAATGGCGCCCTTCTAAAGTGAAAAGTGAAAAATTTGCTTAAAAAATCGTGAGAAAATTGTTAATAACAAATGAACTATGCAATATAAAAAAGAAAATCCTACGCACTTCCATAGACAATGTATTTTTAAAGATCTATTCAAAATTTCAAGTGAATCGGTTGAAAATTGTCCGAGTTATGTTTCCGGCCAACAAAAACGGAGACGTCATCGCAAAAACGCTGCACAGCCGCCATTTTGAAATTAATCGCTTTAAAAAAATTCTTGTATACAGTCCCTGATATGTATGATAAGCAGCCTATTTTGTAATCTCGATTTATATTGTAGTTTTTCCGGAAAAAAATTCCCAAAAAAGCCTATTTTTTCAGCCTCTAGAGTGGCCTGACCCCTTAATCGCGAGATTTTTCAAATTGATTGCTTCTGAACGTCTAAAAAAAAGAATCAAATCGTTAAATAATTGTAGAAAAAAAATCGCATCTGAATTCCTTTCTCCTAAACTTTTTTCGTAAAATAGAGTGAAGCGCGAAAAGATAAAAACGAAGAATTTTTCCGAACTGGCTTTTCCAATCTTCCGTCAAGCGCGCAGCTGCCGTTGAATGGTCAACAAAACGGAAAATACATTTTCACGATCTAAATTGCCCTCGATTAGCGAACAAGTTGCCAATAACGAGGTTTGTCGTCGATTCACGCGAGATCGCATATGAAAATCATCTTATTTTCCCTCGTCTCGTGTCGCTTCAGTTCGTCTCGTACGATTATTCATCGTGTTGTGCATTCCGCCGCTAGATGACAGCACCTGTCGAATAAAAAATAACTTCGCAATAATTCCTTCGATTTGTCGTCGCACAGATCGCCACGTGTGCGCGCGCGCGCCCAGTGTCTCTTTTCCAAACTACACGCGAATCGACGAAAAAGAGACAGAAAAAAAGAAGCAATAATAAACGGAAACAATGACGGATAAAGGAACGAACGACGAGTCAAAAGGCTCGGTCGTTTTAATCAACGATCCGGGGGCTTGTAGATACGGTAATTTCATGAATTATTACGAATTTCATTCGGCCGAGGAAAGAGCACAACAACTTCCGCGTGGCGTGTGGCGACCCACGTCCCATCAGGACCGGAAGTACATCGGTCTAGACGTTGGCTGTAACGCCGGTGTGAGTAATATCTCTCTCTCTTTCTCTTTCTCTCTCGCTATATATATATGACCTCTCGCGTAGTTAGGTTATGTTAGATTACGGTAGGGACGGAAACAGCTGCGTGTTTTTATCTCTGTCTCTCTCACTCGCTCGCGCCGATGTTTACGCCGCGGACGGAAGAGGCTGGGCAAAAGAGGGCGGATACCCCTTCCCTTCTTCATCCGCGTCGCTGATTGAGACAAGAGGAGCCCCGCATATAACGTATCGCCTAAATTTAGAGCGAAGAGTTATTGACTTCCTTGTTGCACGATTATTATTATTGTTTTTCTTTTTCTTCTTTTTACTTCCGTGTTCGCACATCCGTAATGCGTCCCACTAGACTCTCCTTTGTTTCTCGACTTTCTCTCGTCACCGTTTTCTTAATAGAAAGGTGGGTTTTTTTTTCTTTTTGTTTTTTTTTTCTTTCTACGAGCAGCTGAATGTCAATCGATGTTAGGTTTTCAGGGCAAAAGTGTTTTCGGTGAAACTGAAAATAAGACACGGTGTCGAGCGTGTTTCGGGCTTTTTTAGATTGCATTTTCGAAGCGGCATTTCAACATTCAACGTGGCGAACCGGAAAAATAAATGAAATCGTTCGATCTTTGTGAATATTCGTAGCTGAGGCTTTTTGAGAACCGTTATTGAGAATTTCAAGGCGCAAGCGATGGACCGAACAAAATCGTTTGGTTTCGATGAAAATTCGTGCTCGAGGGTTCTTGAAATTGATCGTGTCGAATTCAATTGTTGAAATATAAAAATTCAAGATGGCGGAGGCGCTGAACCGGAAAAATGATTTGAATTGCATTTCCGAAGCGGTTTTTCAAAATTCAACATGGCGGAACGGATAAATAAATAAAATGGTACGATCTTTGTGAATATTGTTAGATAAGGGTTTTTGGGAATCGTTATTGACAATTTCAAATTGAAATTTCATGGTCAAGATGGCGGAGGTGCTGGACCAAAAAAAATTGTTTGAATTGCACTTCCGAAGCTGTATTTCAAAATTCAATATGGCGGACCGGAAAAATAAATAAAATCGTTCGATCTTTGTGAATATTCATAGATAAGGGTTTTTGGGAATCGATATTGACAATTTCAAGTTGAAATTTCAAAATTCAAGATGGCGGAGCTGCTGGACCAAAAAAATGGTTTGAATTGCATTTCCGAAGCGGTTTTTCAAAATTCAAGATGGCGGATCGAAAAATAAATAGAATCGTTCGATCTTTGTGAATCTTCGTAGCTGAGGCTTTTTGAGAATCGTTATTGAAAATTTCAAGATGGCGGAGGCGTTTAACCAATAAAAATCGTTTGGTTTCGATGGAAATTCGTACCCGAGGGTTTTTGAGATTGATCGTTCCGAATTCAATTGTTGAAATATAAAGATTCAAGATGGCGGAGGCGCTCGACCAAAAAAAATGGTTTGAATTGCATTTCCGAAGCGGTTTTTCAAAATTCAACATGGCGGACCGGAAAAATAAATAAAATGGTTCGATCTTTGTGAATATTGATATTGAAGATGGCGGAGGTGCTGGACCAAAAAAAATTGTTTGAATTGCATTTTCAAAGCTGTATTTAAAAATTCAATATGGCGGACCGTAAAAATAAATAAAATCGTTCGATTTTTGTGAATATTGATAGATAAGGATTTTTGAGAATCGTTATTGAGAATTTCAAGTTGAAATTCCATAATTCAAGATGACGGAGGCGCTGAACCAAAAAAATGATTCGATTTCGATGAAAATTCGTACCCGAGAGTTTTTCAGATTGATCGTATCGGATTAAATTGTTGAAATATCAAAATTCAAAATAGCGGACTCGGTGATGAGTGAAAAATCGTGAAAATTGTCGAATATAGAGGAGAAAAAAAAAATTGGTACCCAGTAATTTTTCAAAATCGTTGATGTCGAATTCAATGAAAAAAAAAAAAAACCAAAAAAATCCCGAATTCAAATTGCCGGCGCTGAATTATTATATTTCTCAATTTTTCTCAATTTTCTTTACAAATTCCATTCTTGAGGTGCTTTCCTTGTTTTTTTTACTTAAATTTGCCAATTGCCTTTTTCAGAATCTGACGATGTTGCTGGAAAAATTTCTTCGCGAGGAATTGAAGGACGATAAAACGGACGTTCATCTGTTCGGCATCGATATCGATCCGATATTGATCGAGAGAGCTCGCGAAGCAAACGACGAGTCGTTATTAAATCGCGTTACGTTCGATTGTCACGATTTTATGAACGAAAGTACGGAGAGCGTTATGAAAAATTATCTCGATAAATTTTCGCGCAAACGTTTCGACGTTATTTTTTCATTCTCAATTACAATGTGGATTCACGTTAATCACGGTGACGACGGTCTCGTTAATTATCTCGTGAAAATATGCTCGTACTCGGAGATGATCGTTGTCGAGCCGCAGTCTTGGAAATGTTACAGAAACGCCTCGAGACGCCTTAGACGAGCAGGTCACGATGATTTTTCGCATTTAAATTCGTTGAATTTGACCGGCGACGTGGCGCGTCATATTGATCGCGTTATCGTTGATCGTTGCCAGTTTCGACGTGTCACAGTCACCGCGGCTAACGAATGGGGTAGAAAGTTACTCGTTTATCAGAGAAAAAAATAACGTTGAATTTAGTTGGTTTTTTCTTTTGTTTTCTAATATAAAGAAATTTTGGAAAAATGTCAAAAATCATTGTAATTTATAGTATTTTTTTTTTTAATTATTGTTCATAACTATTTTTTTCGGTTCTTTAGTTAAACTTTGATTTTTATTTTGTAAATTACGAAATTCGATCGAAAATCGCAAATGTGCGATTTTAAAAAATGCTCCTACAATGGTGTGAACAATATTTAAAAAAAGGTACAATTTATTATGTTTTTGTCGCGTTTGTGCGGTTTTTTTTTCAAATAACGAAATTTTCAAGAAATGTCAAAAATCATCGTAATTTATAGGATTTTTTTTTTAATTATTATTCACAACTATTCTTTTCGGTTTTTAGCTAAACTTTGATTTTCATTTTGCAAATTACGAAATTCGATCGAAAATCTCAAACGTGCGATTTTTAAAAATGCTTCTACAATGGTGTGAACAATATTTAAAAAAAGCTACAATTTATTATGTTTTTGTCGCATCTGTGCGGTTTTTTTTTCTAATAAAGAAATTTTCAAGAAATGTAAAAAATCATCGTAATTTATAGGATTTATTTTTAAATTATTATTCACAACTATTTTTTTCGGTTTTTAGCTACACTTCGATTTTAATTTTGCAAATTACGAAATTCGATCGATAATCGCAAATGTGCGATTTTTAAAGATGCTCCTACAATGGCGTGAACAATACTTAAAAAAGCTACAATTTATTATGTTTTTGTAGCGTTTGTGCGGTTTTTTTTTCAAATAAAGATATTTTCAAGAAATGTCAAAAATCATCGTAATTTATAGAATTTTTTAAAATATTATTATTCATAACGATTTTTTTCGGTTTTTTAGCTAAACTTTGATTTTCATTTTGCAAATTACGAAATTCGATCGAAAATCGCAAATGTGCGATTTTAAAAAATGCTCCTACAATGGTGTGAACAATATTTAAAAAAGCTACAATTTATTATGTTTTTGTCGCGTTTGGGCGGTTTTTTTTTTTTTTTTTCAAATAAAGAAATTTTCAAGAAATATCAAAAATCATCGTAATTTATAGGATTTTTTTCAAATTATTATTCACAACTATTTTTTTCGGTATTTAGCTAAAGTTTCATTTTTATTTTGCAAATTATGAAATTCGATCAAAAATCTCAAATGTGCGATTGTTAAAAATGCTCCTACAATGGTGTGAACAATATTTAAAAAAAACTACAATTTATTATGTTTTTGTCGCGTTTGTGCGGTTTTTTTTCTAATAACGAAATTTTCAAGAAATGTCTAAAATCATCGTAATTTATAGGATTTATTTAAAAATTATTATTCACAACTATTTTTTTCGGTTTTTAACTAAACTTTCATTTTTATTTCGCAAATTATGAAATTCGATCGAAAATCTCAAATGCGCAATTTTCGAAAATGTTCCTACGATTGTGTGGACAAATATTTTTTAAAAGTCACAATTTATTATCTTTTTGTCGTTTGTGGGGTTTGTTTTTTCTAATAAAGAAATTTTTGAAAAATGTCAAAAACCATCGTAATTTATAGTATTTTCTTTTAAATTATCTTTCACAACTATTTTTTTCGGTTTTTAGCTCAACTTTAATTTTAATTTTGCAAATTACGAAATTCGATTGAAAATCTCAAATGTGCGATTTAAAAAAATGTTCCTACAATCGTGTGAATATTTAAAATGAACTACAATTTATTATGTTTTGGTCGCGTTTGTGCGATTTTTTTTTTTTCAAATAAAGAAATTTTCAAGAAATGTCAAAAATCATCGTAATTTATAGGATTTTTTTTAAATTTATTACTCACAACTACTTTTTCGGTTTATAGCTAACTTCGATTTTAATTTTCCAAATTACAAAATTCCATCGAAAATTCCGAATGTGCGATTTTAAAAAATGTTCTTACGATCGCGTGAACAAATATTTTAAAAAATCCACAATTTATTATCTTTTTGTCGTTTGTGCGGTTTTTTTTAATGAACATTTTTGGCAATTTATATACTCTCAACCTCGTTTTTCGCAATTTACGTTGATGCTTGATAACGTTAATTTATGATTTTCCAAAATTTCCACGGAATTTCACTGTATTCCATGGCTGCGATTGTGACGCTAGAATAATAAAAGAAAAGAGCAATGACAAATATAAATAATGTAAAAAATGAAGAAAAGAAAATAAACGAGAAGTTTTGTTTTTTCACCACCAGAAAATCTCTTGTATTTCGCCAAATTGAAAGAAATTACAATGGCCGAATTGTTACGAGATGAGGAAGGGGGGCTAAGTTTCGTGCGAATTTGGAATGTACGCTCAAATCAGAAAATCATCGATTAAGTACAAAATTGGAGGCTTGTTAATGTAGATGGAAGATTTATATATATATATATATATGTACTATATATAATAATTGCATATATATATATTATAAATATACATATATTATTAATATATATATATATTTATATGTATCGTATGCAGGTGTCGACAATTAATATATAGATTGCTACTTTGATCCGTGTTAGCAGAGGAATTTTTTTCTTTTTCCATCTTCTATTTCTCTCCTTCGTTTCAGTGGGATGGTAGGGGGGGAGGGGTCAAGGCACAACGCGCTAGAAACGTTCTAACAACTAATTACGACGCTAAATTCCCATCTAAACCGACCGTTTGTAAAAAAGATAGTAAATATTTGTTTTTTCTTCTTCTTTTCTTCTCGTTAGTTTTTGTTAGTTTTTCTTTTTTGTCATACCCAGAGATAGTACACGACAAAACATACGATCGCTAATGGCGCGTTTCGAAGTTCGACTGCGGATAAAAATTCGGACCCGCGACGTCCGAATGTTAATTCTTCGCGATTCGATTATTTTCCTTATCACTTTAAATATCTATTTTCGTTAAATCGAACTCTCATAAGTAATTGGGGAGGGAGAGGGAGGGCGATATACGTGTTTGGGAATATATGTACTATAAAATCTTCAACTTAATGTTATGTTAAGTGTGCTGAATTGCGCGTATCCTAATTTTTCCCTCTCAGCCGCACATTACTTGACGAACGAAATCCTCGTAATTTATGTTTCCCTGTGAATCCTCGTGACCAGCCAGCAACGTCTCGACCTCCTCGTCGCTCAATTTTTCACCTGTGCAGATAAGAAGCCAATGTGATTAAACGAAAGTGTAACACGAAAAATCCAGTAAAAAGGTAATTTAGTAACGAGCAATTTGGGAAAATGTAATTTAATAACGATTAATTCAGTAAAAAGTCATTTAAGAACGTGTAATTCAGTAAAAAAACTTTGTTTTTTTTACCCAAAGTGGTCAAAAGGTGTCTCAGCTCGGCGGACGATATGAAACCATTGCCGTCCTTGTCGAAGTGACGAAGTCCCTCGATAAAATCGTCGGCGGTGTCCGATGTACGAGCTTTGCTAATGGCCTGATAAATCGGCAGGAAAACCTCAAAGCTTATTCTCTCGTCGGGTTTGTGCTGATGGGTAAATTTCTTCACGTCCGATTCCGTTGGATTCTGTCCAAGCGCTCGTAGAGCGTCGCCAATCTGGGCGACGTGAATTTTTCCATCACCGCGACTGTCGAAAAGCTGAAAAGCCTCCTGAAATTCTGTTGGGACATCAAGAGAATTAGATGAAAAACTGTTTTATCAATTTTTGATTTAAATAAATATTTGTTCAAAATTTTTTTTCCCCCTTCCAAGGAACATTGACGCTCGAGTCCAGTCATAACGATGACTCATGCGAAAAACCTTGCTCACCACATGCATATATAGTAATATAGCGATTTTTATGTTTCCGCTTAGCGTGTCAAATTCCACACGAGACTCGCAATTTATAGCCGAAATTCGGTGATTTTTAGTTTTTTTAATTTCTATTTCATACGTTGACGATTATCCCGAAAAAAAATAGACAATCGTCCGAGAATGAAAACACGTTCTAACTTTTATTAGAATGAGTCGGAACGTCCACAACTCTACTGATACAAATCTACCAAATGATAACTTTACAGAATTACTAAGATTATCAAATCTCTTGCGATTAACAACTTTACAAGAATACAGGCCTATGGAAATAAATGCGGATGCTTTATTACATATTGCTTGTAGCTAGTTTATATTTTGCACGCTGTAAAGATATTCTCTCATAGTTTTTCTTCGGAACGAAGCGTTTTTCAAAATAAGTTACTCTTAAGAATGATTTATTCTTTTTAATGAGTCATCCTTCGGAATCAGTTTTTCTTCAGAATGAGTTCTGCATTCTCGTACGCTAATTATTTGTTACAAATGTTAGCGCGCTCATTTTTCCTAGACTTATCATTTGGTAGATTTTGATGGAATAAAGTTGTATTTTGGTGAATTTGTCGCTTCGCTAAGGTCTAGATTCTTAACCGACGGAATATATAAAGTCGCGTGACGAATTGGACAATAAAGAATTTACCATCGATCGATGACATCATTCTGTTAGTCAGTTCCTGATATCCCAAACCACGCATGGTCGCTACGATGATCCAAAACTTGGCGAATAGTGAACAAAAAAATTTATAAAAATTGAAGCTACACTAAAATTCACAACAAAAAGCTCGAAACAATTAAAAATGCAATATTTTTCTCTTTGCTCTCTTTGTTCGGTGGACAAAAGTACAGCGTTACGCTAAAGTTACAAACTTGAGAATAAAATTGTAAAAGCAAAGTTCTCAGAGCTGCGCTAATGTATTTCATGAGAGTTCTCTGCGTCACGACAACAAAACTGACCGTACTGAAAGTTTTTCTCGCGGATAATTTCGCAAACCCTCGCTCTCAAATGTAACGCCATAAAAGGCAATCTCTCTCTTTCTCTCTCTCTCTCTTCCCCATTAATTCTACGTTAAAGAAGCGGAGATAAATCGTGTGAGAGAGATAGAAAGTGAGGAATAAAAAAGGTCTGGTGGGGTGTGTCGAAAAAGGCAAGGATATTCTTGACCTGAATTAAAGATCGAGGAGAGAGGAGAATAAGGTAAAAGAGGAGGAAAAAAAAACGCGAAAACGAATTTCGTCTCGCATTGATCTCCCGGCGAGTCGTTCCTCGACGATCCGTTACAATTGACGAGGTTTTTTTTTTTTTGGCAATTTTACTCACCGGCCAGCTGATCCTCCGAGTACGATGCCTGCGAAAAAACCATTTTACGTCTCTTTTAAACTTTCTCTCTCGTTTCTAATACACTTTGTTTTTTTTTCGTTGTTTTTTCGCAATTCAATATGTTGTCGAAAAAGAATGGAAGTTATTGACGATAGAGATCCAAAGGGATGTGGTTGGTAAAGCTGTCATATTGTTTTTCTTTTTTTTTTGTCTTTTGTTTCTTACTCACCATTGCCGCTGTGTGTCGAGTTCGGGAATGCGCGCACGTTCCTCGCCGATATCGAAACAACACACTCTCAATCAGTTTTTTTGTATCAAGTCGGTGGTTAAGCGCGTGTTCGTTTATCCATAGATGTGAATTTGTAAAAGAAAATTACATTTGTGTGCGTGCTAGGTGTAAAAATGTTTGGTTATTGCGGGACGCGCGTGGCAACTTCAAATTCCCGCCGCTGTGGCGCTAGTTGTCAACGGCGCCGCGTCTACTGTCATGGCCACGGTCTTGTATACAGGTCTGGAAACTCCCTCAAATTTCAGTGGTGGGGGACGGCCCGTTATCGAAGCTGTTTTTAATTTCTGTAACAGCCATTAAAGCCGTTGCGATCAGATAATGCCGATAGACATAACCTGAAAACCCCTCGATAGTTCTCGCGGTTGTCCGTCTCTGTCCCACTAACGGAATCCACCGCGTTACACATATTTATTATATGTAATTATAAGTTATTAATCCCGTCAACTTTAATGAATATACTGAAAAAATATGGTCTTAATTTGAATCGGGTTTTAAACATTCTAACTGTTAACCGAGCATGATAAATATAAACTATTTGTAAATATCTGTCATATGAATGTATATTAGGTGAATTAGTTGTCTACCTCTTGATGGATCGATCTCCGTTAGACTTTCTTTTAAATCCTATAAAATAAACAAAAGTTTTCATTTACAAAAATAGAAATACATCGAACCGTTTCATATATTTAATTTGATCATTTTTCATTATATTTTTGTGAAAATTGCAGGTACTCAAATAAAGATAAAAGTTGAATTTATTTTCATTCATACTTACTTGATTTTGAAAACTGGAACACTTTTCGAAAACCTAAAAAATAAAGTGTAAGAAAATGTAAAGAACTGATTTTTACTTACCTTAATCTACTATTATTTGGCATGCTACTAAATACTGTCCACTTCGGAATATTGACAAAACTCAAATAAAGATAAAAATTCAAGTATTTATTTTTATCCATACTTCCTTGATTTCGAAAACTCAAACAGTTGCAAAAACTTAACATAAGATTTATTCAGTAGTTAATTTCGACAATTTTTTCTTAAAAACAAATTTCTTTTTGAGTTTAAAATTTTCTTGGTGCGCATATTGCCTCATTTTTAATCTTACATGGTAAATTATAGCGTCTGATAAGATTTTAGATCCATGCTCTTTACAGGGATAAGCGAAGGTGTATGAGTTAAATACTTCATCTAGAATTATATCAAAGACATCAATACAAGAGGAAACTTTTGTAAATGATGCTTTGATATGACGGATCGGATGAAAGAAATGAGGATTTGCGTGAATCAGGCCAACGCATGATTTCATTTGCACCAGTTCCGACTCTAAAGATCCACAGCAGGTTTTCAAACTCACAGCTTCTTGACACACCGGACAGGATTCATATTTTTGACGGAACTTCAGGAATATCTGAAATATCAATAGAAGAAATTTATGTATGTTTAAATTACTTTTATTTCACCTCTTTTATATACTAACGATGCAATAGATACATTCTATTAAGGAAACTTACCAAGGCGAGTACTGATTCCTTGAATTGACGATTTTGTGACTCCGAAGGACGGAACATTGCTTGGAGAATTTCTTTCAGAATTCGAAACTTGTTTCGCATATCCATGCTCTGGCACACAATTTTCCTTTTCTACTGAGATGTCATCGAATCTTGTTCGCACAGCAAACTCTTTGTGTCGCATTGTTTTGTACGGGCCCTTACATATTGAAAATACACGATATGAGTAACTATCTTCTTAAACTATGCTTAAAATCTTTTCATTAAACCTACCCGTGCAATTACTTGGCCATTTGCGTCGAGCTTGACCCATTCGCGAACTATGTCTTCATTGTTGAAATGTCACATACACGATTCGTGTGTTGTAATTTTATAATGCCTGGAATAGATTGTTCCCACTTTTTCCACATATCAATGTTCTGAGGTACTCGGAATGTACAACAATTTTGTTTATTTTGCTACCGGTTTCACAATGCGGCACCACACACCAATTCGGCATTCTTAATATAATAATCACTAAAAGACTGTGATCACAAGACCGTGCTGTGATATACACCAAATAAACATAATATTCAGGCATAGCAGTATCGAAGGATTTTCAGGTTATGTCTACCAGCATTATCTGATCGCAACGCCTCTAGTGACTGCTACAGAAATTAAAAACAGCTTCGTTAAGAGGCCCATTCTCGGCGGAGGAGTTTCCAGATCTGTATACAAGACCGCGGTCCCGACGCAACATTACGGTGCGGGAATATATATCTTCCTCTCTTTCTAAGTGTACTCCGTATTTTATGCGCATGCGTCGAACGGCTCTGCCGATAAGAAAATCGAATATAATTCCGCGCTTCGAGAAATAAACCTTGTAGCGGTTAATCTAACCAATTCTATCTGAATAAATAAATACATCATGAATCAACTAAAAAAAATAGGCAGACAATAAGAGTCTTAAATTAATCCTTATTGATTAGTATAAAATTATCATAAAATTACTTTGTGTCTCACGAGGAGTTGTTGTACGCGCTTTTAAATTGCACAGCATTTAGGTTATTATTAAAACCTCCTTTGGGTTATTATTAAAAGACTGAAATTCCACTCGACAAACATTGAAGAGCAGCATCATTAACAAGTCTCAGTAAATATTACGTTTATTACGCAAATAACAATTTCGAGGCATATGGCCGTATTCGTAGTCGTTCCTTGAGGATTAAGGATCCCTTATTCCGTTTTTCTTAAATGGAATATCCAGGGAATAAGGAATCCTTTTTCCTCAAGGAACGACTATGAAAACGGGCAATAGTCTCTCACTTTTAGTAATTATAACCTGTTACTGTTTCACAGCAGATAGATGCTTATCATAAATGCGTATCTTACTTTCCTATTGGCGGAGACAATCAATCCGACGCATGCGTATAACATTCAGAGTGCGCTTAGAATGAGAGGGAAATATATTCCCCCACCGTAATGTTGCGACAGCTCCCTCTTGTAGGCAACATAGGACGACTAGCCATATGTAGTATTACATATATGGGTTATCTCTTTCTCTCTCTCTCTCTCGTTCTTTCTTTCTCTCTTTCGTAACTCGTGGCTACGTTCGCGCGCGACATCAACGTAGGCAATTGGTTCGAATTGCGCGGGAGATTATGATTCGAAAAAAATGGACCTCGAAATGGAATAAACGAAAATCGGATTCGAAGAAAAAAAAAGACACTTAATTTCTAGGGGCAATAAATATACTTGGTGTTTTTTGTCTTTGTCAAATTCTTTATTTTGAAAGAAACAAAAAAATCTTCCACTTCAAGAATCCACAGTTAATAAGAATTAAAAATCAAAAAATGATTTCAGTTTCGCAAAAAAAAACAAAACAACACATCTAGCACTGGAAACGAAATTTTGCTGAGAAATTTTTTATTTTCAAGGAATCCAAAAAACGTTGCCTACTTTTTGAGTTTTTTTTTTTTTTTTTTTTTTTTTTAATACACCGAGCATTCCCGTCGAAATTTCGATTTCTACATGTGCGACAGGGAATTCTTGTAGAGCATTTTTTTAACATTTTTTTTTTTTTTTTATATATCAAAATCTTCCAAGGGGAAATGCGTAATTTAGAAAAAGTGCATTGTAACAAGTTTTTGGAAAAGTTTTCTTATAACTAGATTAAAATTTCGTCGATTCGTCGGTATTAATTTTTAAAGATGTTAAAAAATACGTTACTCGTATCTTACACGGTGTAAATAATTTTTAAAAGGTGAACAAAACAAAAAAAAAATTTTCAAAAAAGTCGCATTGCAAATGAGTTATATCTACGAATTTTATATTAACATTAACAAATATCATCGGTTAAAAATCGTTTGGAATATAATACGCGTTACAAAAAAAAACAAAAAAAACAAAAAATCAAATCTCGCAGATTCACTTATTTGTATTTTTAAATATTTTTTATCGAAGAGTGTGAGAAGGTTGGTTAGGTGAAAAATAAATGAATTAACGTGCACTTTCGTTGCGGAGGATGAAATTTTATCGATCGGAATTGATTGCACGAAATTAGAAATATTCGTGCTAATTTAAAAAATTGTTTTTTTTTTCTTCTTTCATTGTACCGTGCATTTGCATCAGGTGACTGGTCAATTACGGGAAATTTTTTCCTTTCTTATGCCCCCCCTCTGATTTATAGTACAAGTGGAACATCGTAAAATTTTCAAAAATAATTGTTGCTAAATAACACTTTATGTTTAACATTTTTCTTTTCACGATTTTTTTTCTTCGCCTTTACACATCTTTTTATATAAAATCGCTCGACCCTGGCGAATGAGGATTAAAAAACAAAAACATTTTAAATAATTTTTTTTACAATAAGTACGAATGGAAATTCGAAAAAAAAAAAGAAAAAATTCACATGAAATATAATTCATTAATTTAATTTTTAATTATGTCGATAAAACATCTTTCCATTTTTATTTTTCAATGAATTGATTATGACCTAATTGTTATTATAATTTTTTTTTCCATTCTAATCGTGCCCCTATTGTCATTAAGTAAAGAAAAAAAATAATCAAAAATCGAATCGTCATAATGATAACAATAATAATAATTTGTTAATAATTTTTGCCCGTTTCCGCCGATCGACGACGGAGTATCGAGGCCTCGCTTTTCAATTCCCTTCGCACCGTTCATTAAATGTACTTTGGTCCCCTTCGGATTTTTGTTTTTTTACCGTCAATTCTCCTTTCCATTTTTGCGAAAAAATTTGTTTCGCGTTTTTTTTGCATTCATTTCGTTTTTTTGGAATTTGCGTTTTTTTTTTTCGATCGTCCTTTTTAAGGATTGGGTCTCTCGCCGTGTATAAGAGCACATATGGCGTTTCTGAGCGTAACCGCGGGACTAAATGTCGTGTCGTGAAGTGGCTCGTTTGTCATTGGACTCGTATACTTGCCGCACAAAAACCATTCGTTTATCGCTGCTTTTTCGTATATGAAACCGTCTGATAAGGAAAACGAAACATTTTTCATAGTTTTAGTATAATCGTAATTTCGGGGGGGGATAAATAAATTCAGATTAAAAAAATTTAAGATTTTCTGAAAAAGTCAATGCTAAAAGCGCGAGTCAGACCGAAATCGAGTTAGGGTTTGTCTTCGTCATAGAAATCAATAAAAAAAATTAATTGTTTGATCTTTTTAACGCCTACCTGAACATTTCACGGGTTCTTTCATTATTTCGTGCGTTATTGGACACAGAAATTCATGAGGAACGTCCACGTCGTCGATGCTCTCGGTGTGATTCATATTTTCACGTTTCAACCAATAAAGCTGCCTTTTGAATGTTTCCGACTCCTATAAATAGACACATTTTTTGGTAAAAAATCATCGGATTTTTTTGCGCATTTTCAATTTTTTTCACCACCTCGATGAATTTTTAACGTGTTTCTGAAACGACCTGACGAGAGAATTGAAATAATTGAAATAATTGAAATAATTGAAATAATTGAAATAATTGAAATAATTGAAATAATTGAAATAATTGAAATAATTGAAATAATTGAAATAATTGAAATAATTGAAATAATTGAAATAATTGAAATATTCTTCATTTCTTTACTCACTTATTCCAAAAATCTAAAAACATTAAAATTTCAAATATCCATAACGTCGTTCCCGTTTCGCCGATTGCGGCTTATACGAGCGTTTTTTAAAAGCCCAAAAGTAGACTTAAGCCAATGACGCAGTGATTTAATATCCATGAATTTTCGAACAAATTCGTGTAGAAAATTGAAAAATTATAATTAAAAAAACAACGGGTTTCATCGAAATAATTGTAATTTTGGTTATTTTACAAAATTACATTATTCAGAAATGGTTTAAAAAAAGAATTGCCATTTTTGAAAAGTGATAATTTAAATAAAGCTGCCATTTTCGAAAATTATTGTTTTGAAAAAAAAATAATTTTTTTTCCAAATTGGTACTATCAAATTTAAATAAATTTAAAAAAAAGCGATCGTCTTTTAATATTGGTATTTCAAAAAACTTATGATTATCAATTAATTTTCTCACATTTTCATCGTCCTCGATACCAAGTCGCGAAACTAGCTCGTCCTCCGCCACCGAGAGTAAATGTCGTCCATTGATATACGATCCCTGTACGGATTTTGCCAGTGTCGAAAGGCCAATTTCGTTCAACCACTTGGCGATATCATCGGCCTTCCAGTCAGAAACTTTTTTTCTATTGTGACGCAAACGATCGATCAAAGTACTCTGCGAGACCAATTGTTGCGGTATTCGCCATACAAGCACCGTTTTGTCAAGTGCACCTTTTTTCCCAATACGTAACCGAAACAAAAAATACAAAAAAAAAAGAATATTAATTTTTTCATATAAAAATAGTTACAAATGATATTTATTATTAATATTAATAAATGTATATTAATAATAATAATAAATGTTTATTATTAATATTATAATAATATATAAATTAATATTAATAAATGATATTTATTATTGTTGAAAAATAAAACATTTCACCCTGAATTTTTCACGAATAATTCGCGTTATAAGAGAATAGAAGGAAAATAACCTGATTCGAAAATAATTAGGAATTTACGAACAAATTATTTCGACTATTCAATTTTGCGAAAAAAAAAAGACAATAAAATACTTCTTTTTGTTATTAACGGATTAGGCCACTCTAGAGGCCGAAGAAATAGGCTTTTTTGGCGATTTTTTTTCAGAAAAACTACAAAATAAATCGAGATTACAAAAATAAGGTGTTTATCATACGTATCAGTGACTGTACAATAATTTTTTTGAAGCGATTAATTTCAAAATGGCGGCTGTGCAGCGCTTTTGCGACGACGTCTCCGTTGTTGTTCGCCGGAAACATAACTCAGACAATTTTCAACCGATTCACTTGAAATTTTGAATATACCTTTAAAAATACATTGTCTATGCAAGTACGTAGGATTTTTTTTTTTATATCGCATAGTTCATTTATTATTAACAATTTTCTGACGATTTTTTAAGGAAATTTTTCACTTTTCACTTTAGAAGTGCGCCATTTTTGCCAAAAATCAATATATTGAACAAAATCTTACGCCCTTCCATAAACAATGTATTTTCAAAGATATAATCAAAATTTCAAGTGAATCGATTGAAAATTGTCTAAGTTATGTTTTTGGCCAACAAAAACGGAGACGTCATCGAAAAAACGCTGCTCAACCGCCATTTAAGGGAGAACACCACTGTGACCCCCTGCTTTTTTTTACATTTTTCAAGAATTTTTTTTGTGGGAAAAAAATGAGATATTTGAAAAATTTTTTTGGGTTTTGTTCCTCGTTTATTAATGTATCGAAAAAAATTTTTTTCACATTTTTCACGCCGCATGGTGGCGCTGGGAAAGCTCTCGTGTTAGGTGCTGTCATTTCCGCGGCACGCAGCAGAACTCTCTTCAACGTCGATCTGTAAAAAAATACCGAGTGTTTTCGTTAATAATATGATATTTTGAAGAGAAGTACACAGGGGTTTGGAAAAATATTGTTTTAAAAAAAATAGGCACGCCTTTGAAATTAATTTTTATTTAAAACAATATTTTTCCAAATCCCTGTGTACTTCTCTTCAAAATATCATATTATTAATGAAAACACTCGGTATTTTTTTTCAGATCGACGTTGAAGAGAGTTCTGCTGCGTGCCGCGGCAATGACAGCACCTGACGCGAGAGCTTCCCCAGCGCCACCATGCGGCGTGAAAAATGTGAAAAAAATGTTTTTTGATACATTAATAAACAAGGAACAAAACCCAAAAAAATTTTTCGAATATCTCGTTTTTTTCCCACAAAAAAAATTCTTGAAAAATGTAAAAAAAAGCAGGGAGTCACAGTGGTGTTCTCCCTTAAAAATTAATCGCTTAAAAAAAATTGTTCTACACAGTCACTGTTATGTATGATAAGCACCCTATTTTCTAATTACGATTTATTTTGTAGTTTTTCTGAAGAAAAAAATTTCCGAAAAAAGCCTATTTTTTTTCGGTCTCTAGAGTGGCCTAGCCACTTAACGATCTATAAGAACCTGTTACGAAGAGCGATGTGTCTCGGGAGAAGGCGCAAGCGGTCACGAGACTTTCGTGATTTTCCAAAACGTGAAGACACACTCCCGAATGCTAAAAGGTGTGCGAAATTACGAAACTTCAATTTCAATTCACGCGAATCTCATTGTTTTGTGGAGTTTTTAATTAACTTTAATTTTTCATAACTTTTTTTTTTTTTTATAAATTTTCATACTTTTTGTAATAATATAATAATTTTAATAATTTAATTCAATAATAAAAAAGGAAGGACTCACGACACTCCATATTCTCGCAGTTCGATCGGTCGCCACGCTGCCCAATATTTCACCGTGAACCGGTGAAAATCTAACGTTCATAACGTTACCACCGTGTCCGGTGAGAGATCGTTTTTCTTTGTAAAAAGTTTCGCCACTGCGCACCCCCGAGAAGCTTGGGTTGTCCGAATTTTCACCAACTTCACCACCCTCCACGTCCTCTCTCGCGATATTGTCATTCTCCTCCTCGGCACCCTTTGTCACGCTTACTTGCCAGAGTTTAATCAGTGAATCGTTTCCACAGGTCGCCAATAAATAATAGAGAGTATTTTCGTCGAAGGGCGATTGTCTGACGCCTGTGACGAACGTGAGAGAAAAAAAACAAGTTCTTCAACATCGAAAGATTATTGCAACATTTTTTTTTTCGAATTTCGCAATAATTTGTCCTTTTTCTATTTTTTTCTTCCATTAGCAGTACTTCGTTTCGTGTTTTAATAATTAAAAAATTTTTCTTTTTGTTAACATTTTTCAACATAAACATTTATTTGATCAACTTATTTTTATGAATTTAACTAGTCAATGTTTTTTCTTAATTTCTCACTGAAAATTCCCCAAGTTTACATAATTATTGTCGAGGGAGAAAAAATATGTTCGTCGTTCAACATGGAAAGATTATTCCACCATTTTTTTCAACCGAATTTCCGAGCAATTTGTCCTTTTTCTATTTTTTTTCCATTAGCAGTACTTCGTTTCGTATTTTAACAATTAAAAAATTTATTTATTGATGATTATTTATTTATTGATATTTATTTAATGAACTTAATTTTATGAATTTGGTAAATATGGAGCAAAGGGGACCCACTTCCGATTGACTTGCCTTTAATATATGTTGTGTAGGGACCCTTCCTAAACAACTTTTTCCTCTGACACAATTGGGGGTCGTTATTTATCAAAAAGTTATTAACAAATAAAGTTGATAATTCATATAGCAATTTTCCTTATACCAGCCAGTCCTAATCATCTTGTCCTTCACATTTCTTGTTACGAATACACCCCTGAGTAGCATACAAAAAGATTTATCCGTCGCTCATTGTTTGTTAAAAAGTTATTAACAAAAAAAGTTTCATAAATCAAACATGAACTACTTGTTCTAGTGTATGGTGAGCAGCACACGCATGAGAGAGGTTTTTGGGTTTTTGGTTTGGGTTTTTGGGTTGGGTTTTTGGGTTGGGTTTTTGGGTTGGGTTTTTGGTTTGGGTTTTTGGTTTGGGGTTTTGGTTTGGGGTTTTGGTTTGGGTTTTTGGTTTGGGTTTATCTTGGATTTGTTGGGTTTGTTCGTTTAGGTTGTTAGGTTAGGTTGTTTAGTTGGGTTGTTTGTTTGGGTTATTTCGGTTGTTTCTGGTTTGTTTAAGTTATTTGGGTTTTTTGTTTGTTTTGGGTTTGTTTTGGGTTTGTATGTTTGTTTGTTTGTTGGATTTGTCTGTTTGTTTCTTTAGGTTACCGGGGTTGTTTTGGGTTGTTTTTGGTTTGTCTATGGGCTGGTATGCGGTGGGGGGCAGGGAGGCCGCAGCCCCTCCGGTCATACGTGTACTGGCCACCATGCAAGTATTTCATATTCTATTTATGAATTTTCTTTTGTTAATAACTTTTTACCAAACAATGACGACGGATAAAACTTTTGGTATGTTACTCAGGGGGGTATTCTTAACAACACATGTGAAGGACAAGATGATTGGGACTGGCTGCTATAAAGAAAATAGCTATATGAATTGTTAACTTTAATTGTTAATAACTTTTTAATAAATAACGACCCCCAATTGTGTCAGAGGAAAAAGTTGTTCGGAAAGGGTCCCTAGACAACATATATTAAAGGCAAATCAATCGGAAGTGGGTCCCCTTTGCTCCATATTTACCATGAATTTAACTAGTCGATGTTTTTTTTCTTAATTTCTTATTTAAAATTCCCAAAGTTTACATAATTATTGTCGTGGGAGAAAAGAAATGTTTGTCCTTCAACATGAAAAGATTATTCCACCATTTTTTTCAACCGAATTGCGGAATAATTTGTTCTTTTTCTATTTTTTCTTCCATTAGCAGTACTTCGTTTCGTATTTTAACAATTAAAAAATGTATTTTTTGTAAACATTTTTCAACATAAAATTTTCTTTAATGAACTTAATTTTATGAATTTAACTAGTCAATGTTTTTTCTTAATTTCTCACTGAAAATTTCCGAAGTTTACGAAATTATTGTCGATATTTTGATTTCATCAAATTCACCATGAAATAATAAAAATAAAAAAATCGAAATGGTTCGGTAAAACAGATTTTTATGAAAAAAATAATAATCATTTGAATTCATTCTTTATTTACCTGGCATTGCGTATGGATCCGATGACGCCGGACTAAAATCGCATCCCTGTACACCCAAATCGTGAGCATCGTCGCAATGTATCAAGGCATTGGAATCGTTATCGCGATCCGCTGTATCGAACATTCGCCAAGCGCCCTCGCTACAAGCTGTAACGATATAACGCGAGTCCGGTGTAAAGGCTATTGCCGTTATCGCGTCCGCGTGACCCTCGAAGACTCTGCAGTGAATTTTCCTTCAGTTATCGAGTGAGTTTAGCGATTTCCACACATGTCGGCGAAAAAGATTTTTTTTTTTTTCGGATTAGAAGATCTTCTCTTTTGCTTTGTCCATTTTTTGTTATTTTTATTTTTCAAAGTATATGTTTGAAAAAAATATTTATTTTTGCGAAAACATACCGCAATTCTTCCATGGTGTCGACGTTCCAGATCGTAGTTTTCTCGTCGTCACCGGCAGCCGCGATTTTCTTACCGTTCGGTGACCATCGACAGACGCGTATCGCCGAACCCGAATTAACGAAGGAAGCCCTCGCCTGCGTTCCCGTCTGAAGTTTGGAGAAAGATATAAAAGTATCGCACCGTTGAACTATTCGAATTTCGAAAATTTTGATATTTAATTCTTAATCAACGACCCCTAAATCCTCCAGGTATCATTTTTTTTTATTGAAATCGGATAATTTTTGGGCTTGTAGGTCGGCCATTTTAAATTGCGAACATTTTTTTACGTTCAATTCGTTATCAGCGACCTCTAAATCCTCTAGGCGAACATTTTTATTGAAATCGGATAATTTTTGGGCTTTTGGGTCAGCCACTTTGTATTTCCAAAATTTTGTTGAGATTCTATTCGTTATCAACGACCTCTAAGCCGTAAGGGCATCATTTTTTATTGAAATCAGATAATTTTTGGGCTTTTAGGTAGGCCATTTTGAATTTCGAACTTTATGTGACATTCAGTTCGTTATCAGCGACCTCTAAATCTTCCAGATGCCATTTCTTCTTTATCAAAATCGTATCTTTACCTCGGTATCCCAGATAATCGTGCTACCGTCCAATGAGCAGGATGCAAGCATTTTACCGCACGGACTGAATTCCACGTGATTAACGCTATATTTGTGAGCATCGAGTGGACTAAAAGATTTCTCGTGAAATTTCCTTTCCTCCACCGCGTCGTCGTCCCCGTCATTGTTGGCTTCTTCGTCATTAACGGGCCCCTCGGCGCACCATATTCTCACGAATTTGTCACTGTCAAAATAAACAATTGGACCGGATGAAAATAATCGCGGTTATCGATCGTTTCGTTCATATTTTACTCAGTTCCGCGAAACAATATTTTTATCGACTTATCGACTTATAGCGGATATAAATAGCCTTCCTGTACGATACTTAAATAAAGTTCCCTAAGGCCGTAGTCTGATCTAGAGCGAGATTTTTGACGTCATTTCTAATGTGCAATAACGTTTAAACCGCTGAAGTTGTCTTGATGAAAATGTACACGTGCATTTATTGATCCTTAGAGAATACTTGTACAATTTAAAAAATTGTACAAAAAAAAAATTATTTTAAATATTTTCGTGTAGTTTTTTGCCTTGTTACAACATGGTGCGCCGAAATCGGCGCCCACTCTGGACGATGTTGTATGCATCTGAAAAAAAAAAAATATATATATTCTCAATCTGTATGACTATTCTGAGCACTGGTAGCAGAATTGGTACTAAAAAAAAAATTTTAGACAAAATGGCGGCCTGTTGAACTTTCATTAATGATATTTCATACATTTTCGGGTATTCGACGAGTTATAAAATGTCGGCAAAATTATTGTTCGACTCAATAAAAAAAATGTTTACGTACCAATTCTGCTACCAGTGCTCAGAATACTCATACAGATTGAGAATGTATATACGAGGGTCGTTCAACAAGTACTTAGCCTACAAAAGAAAAACGAAATATTTGAGAAGTGGCGATTTATTTTTCAACATAGTCTCCGTTTAGGTCTATACACTTGGCCCAGCGATGCTCCAACTTTTTTAACCCGTCCAAAAAATAATTTTTGTTGAGGTCGGCAAAATAGTCCTCCGTGGCGGCGATGACCTCCTCATTCGACCCAAATCTATTCCCAGCGAGTGACTTTTTTCGGTTTGGAAACAAATAAAAGTCACAAGGGGCCAAATCTGGTGAATAAGGTGGATGGAGCAGCAATTCGTAGCGCAGTTCAACCAATTTGGCCATGGCGACGGCGGAGGTGTGAGCCGGCGCGTTATCGTGGTGGAACAGCACTTTTTTCTTCGCCAAATGGGGCCGTTTTTTCTTCAATTCGGCGTCGAATCGGCCCAATAGGTCGGCATAGTAGAGCCCCGTGATAGTTTTACCCTTCTGGAGGTAATCGATGTGGATCACACCTTGTGAGTCCCAGAAAACGGTGGTCATCACCTTACCGGCCGAAACAACAGTCTTCGCCTTCTTCGGAGCACGTTCGCCGGGTAAAGTCCACTGTTTTGACTGTTCCTTGGTCTCTGGTGTGTACCAGTGAACCCATGTTTCGTCGACGGTCACGAAACGACGCGAGAAGTCCGCCGGACTGCGCTTAAACAGCTTCAAACATTGCTCTGAAGTGGTCTCACGGTTGCGCTTGTTGTCCAGCGTAAGCAAACGCGGCACCCATCGCGCTGACAGCTTCCTCATGCCCAGTTCTTCGTGTAGAATATTATGCACTGTTCCTCCCGCGATGCCTACAGTCTCAGCTATCTCGCGAACCTTTAATCTGCGGTCTGTCAACACGAGATCGTGGATCTTTTTTACGTTTTCCTCCGTAGAAGCCGTTTTCGGGGCACCTGGGCGTGGTTCATCAAAAACCGACGTGCGGCCACGAGCAAACTCGTTAAACCAATTCTTCACGGTCGCCATCGACGGAGAAGAGTCACCGTAGACAGCATCCAAGCGATCTTTGATTTCGCTGCGCGTTTTCCCTTCCAAAAACAAGAATCGAATCACCGAACGGTACTGCTCTTTTTCCATTTTTGTAAAATTGACTGACACGCTCGTTTCCAAAGGCTATCAAAATAGAACTAATTAAGGAAATTGAATGAAACTTTCACAGTAGGCTACTAAAAGTATGTACTGCACGACGGTAACACTGATCTGTAATAGCAGCGCCTTCGGGCGGTGAGGCTAAGTACTTGTTGAACGACCCTCGTATATATTTTTCTTTTCAGATGCATACAACATCGTCCAGAGTGGGCGCCGAGTTCGGCGCACCATGTTGCAACAAGGCAAAAAACTACATGAAAATATTTTTAATCATTTTTTTTTTAAATGTTGAAGTATTCTCTAAGGATCAATAAATGCATGTGTAAATTTTCATCAAGACAACTTCAACGGTTTAAACGTTATTGCACATTAGAAATGACGTCAAAAATCTCGCTCTAGACCAGACTACGGCTTTAAGTATTAAGAATTACTTATGTAATTCGAATTACTTAAGATTTAACCCTTACTTGAAATGTAAGTCTTACTTAAGTAAAAGTCAAGTAAAACTTCCAGTAAACTTGAAGTTAGCTTAAAGATTAATTTGGTTAATTGTTTATTTTTATTTTTATGATATACCTCGATGCCGAGGCTATCATTCGATTTCCATATACCGCAACGCTGTTTACAGCACCCGCATGCTCGTCGAGTGTTTGCAACAACGTTACCTCGGTTCCAGTGCAATTTTCCGCCTGTTGCACAAAATCCTGCTCCTGAAGAGTACTCTAAAAGAAATCAAAAAATATTCTCAAATACACAAAACTTACGACGACCATTTCCATGTAGAAATTGCGGTGGGGACAGTCGGGAGACCGAAAAAAGGGGATTTTTCAAAAAATTTTCCCGGAACGACATTTTCATTTATTAACATAAAAATTTATATACGTATTGTGGTAACTTTTTACTTTATTTTCATATTTTTTATTTGTAAAAATAATGATTTTTAAAGCTGCTACAGCCGATCTCCGGGAAATCCTCTAAATAAAGGTGTCTGACGGTGAGCAAGATATTTCCGGTTTGGATTATCCAAAATAAAAAAACCAAAAAGTTTCTATTAGTGGATAAATAAATCTCGGTATTGATCGAAAGAATAGTCGAAATTTTGATTTTTGACAAAATGGCGGTTCCAAAAAGAAAAAATTCCAATTTTCGACCGAAATCTTTTCGTTGAAATGTTTAAAAAAAATAGAAATAATTATCAAAAATCTTATTCCTTCGATCAATACCTGATGAATATATCTGAGAAGGTTGTGTTAAAACTGCAGACCGATCGGTTGAACCGTTTTTGAGAAATCGTCCTCACCAACTTTGAAAACACCGTTTAGAGAAAAACGCGTTCAAAGTTTAGGCCGCCTACTTTGTAACGCTCCGAGCGTCCTTACAAATATGCATGTATCTTCAAGAATATTTTCCGGATCGATTTGAAATTTTCAGAGAATATACTCAAATGTATGTACATTCCGAAAATGCAATAAAAGAAGTAAATTTTTTGAAATTTCCAACTGTGTATAATCCCTTAATTCCCGTAGTTATCATTGGCCAGCGGTAAGGATCCATCTAGTGATGCGAACAGATCCCATGACCGAAATAAAACGGTCGTAAAATGGATTCCAACGAACATGCCCGACTATTTTCGCGTTTTTCCCATTAATTTTTTATGTTCGACCAAAAACTCGGAGTTATTCGTAATCAGCGGAAAAATTTCCGATCGAATGGGCTATCGAAACATTGCAAAAACCGAAAGAAAATTTTTTGTCATCTTTCGGCCACTTTTTCAGAAATCTAAAAATCTCGAAATTTCACATGATCGTAACTTCGCACCCGTTTGTCCGATTTTGGATTTTGAGGGGTTTTTTGGAAACGTCTCGAGTAGACTTAGAGAACGCCGCTTGACTCATCCCGATATCTCAATTATTGTGGCCGTTAGAGAATCTTGAAAATCGGCGGAAAAAAAAATGAGAAGGGATATGGAGAATTTCGCAAAAATCGGTGAAAGATTGAAAAAAAAAAAAATCGTAGCTCAATGAACGAGGCGGCATTTTAAAGGTTGAACGGTTACGAGAAGAATGGGCACAGAGTGGAGTTCCAAATCCATCGGGAAGCAACGTTACAGCGATTTTAGTGCAGCCACTTCTTTTTCCCCAGAATGCAAAAAAAAAATTTTAATTTTCTTTTAGAACGCTACATCGATGTATTTTGACTCGCTGATCCCTAATTCGGTAGTGGTTTTCTTGATAAATTTAAAATTCCATTGAAAATCGTCGAAAAAGTGATTTTTTCGCTTTTCGCGTTTTTCCCATTGATTTTTTCAGTTTTCAACAAAAACTCGGTGTTATTCGTAATCAGCGGAAAAATTTCCGATCGCATAGGTTATCGAACGATTACAAAAGGGGGAAAAAAAAAATTTGCCCAGCTGAAACCCCAACAGGGATACTCATTTTGTGCCCCCCCCCCCCCTCCACCGGAGAAATCGCGATTGGGACTTTATCGGAAATGTGAATTGAAAGACCGCATCAGGAAACAGCCTGGGACTGATCCGGGATCTAGCAGCGACTTCCTTTTCGGGGCATCCCTAACAAATCTCGTTCGGAATTGTTCTGGAAACGGGGATTCCCTAACAAATTTCTAAAGTGGATATCCAAATCTCTTCTCCTTCTTTTTTTTCATTTCTTACCCCTCTCCGTTGGTCCGTCCAATGTGACTTTCGACTGCAGTGCCTTCCGAGCTCCGAATCAGAGTTAAAATTTCCCGTGAGATCCCAAACTATCACGGACTTGTCGTTCGAGCCCGTTGCCAAAAGATTTCCGTCCCTCGAGAAAGCGCAACACGCCACGTATCTCTTGTGACCCACGAGAACCGCGGACATTCTTCCGGTATGCTGTAAAAAAAAACAAACAAAAGATTTCGAATTGAAATTTTTATTTGAGAACACGATTTAAATGAATCATTTTTTTTCGGTAAAAAGAATTTTATTTCAAAAAAAATATACAAGATATTTGGAAAAATATAGATTTCCTTTTGTTTTTTGATAAATATCCAAAACTTACAGTTTCCCATATGACGGTAGTTTTGTCGAGACCACTGCTGGCAATGTAAAGACCGCTCGAACTAAATCTCACGCACGTGAGTGCACTACTGTGTCTCTCCATTGTTCTCAACAGCGTTATGCTCGCCGTCGTCGGCTGACTCTCGCACTTGTCCTGAACAACGCTCACGCCCCACAATTTAACATTGTGATCGTTGCCGCACGTTACGAGTTGATAGAGCTTTGAGAAAGGACGATCGCTTCCTTTGTCACAAAATTATTGAAATGATTTTTTTTTATTTCGTAATTAATGGAATATATATTTTTGTCATTAATAAAAAAATCCATCAATTGGAATTAAATAATTCAAAAACGTTGAAGATTCTTAATGATTTGATAATGTAGAAAAAAACCGCTCTTGCTTCAGTAAATTTGAGAAGTTTTATCGACATTTTTTCAGTTTATAACAATTTCTCGTTTAACGCACTCGTAACTTCTTGCTGATATATCGAAAAATCACAACCAACAACGCCGAGGTCGTGGGCATCGTCGACGCTCGCAAAAGCTGTCACTAGCTGATTGTCGGTAAGGCACGAGTCTGTCAATTCGGTCGACGAAAAGAGCTTTAAAACGCCCAATGTACAAGTCGTTATGAGCCACGAAGAGTCCGGCGAGAAACAAACGCTCTGTATCGCACCATCGTGCTTCTGAAACGACCTGACGAGAGGATTGAAATAATTGAAATAATTGAAATAATTGAAATAATTGAAATAATTGAAATAATTGAAATAATTGAAATAATTGAGATAATTGAAATAATTGAAATAATTGAAATAATTGAAATAATTGAAATAATTGAAATAATTGAAATAATTGAAATAATTGAAATAATTGAAATAATTGAAATAATTGAAAATAATTGAAATTCAATTATTGAAATTTCAAATATTCATAACGTCGTTCCCATTTCACCGATTTAGGCTTATGGAGCGTTTTTGAAAAGCCCAGAATAAACTTGAACAATGACGCAGTGGTTCATGCTGATATCTCATTTTTTTATCGCTCAAAAAGGACTTTGAAAATCGTCGAAATTCATCCCAAAGGAGTACGAGCATGGGAAATTGGGTGAAATTTATGGTTCAACTTTGAAAATTTGTAAAAATTTGAAAAAATATCGTAGATCAATGAATCACGCGTCAGTTTGAAGATTAAACGTTTACGAGGCAAACGAGCACAGAGAGGAGTGCTAATTCCATCGACCGGCAAAATTGCAGCGACTTTTGTGAAACCATTAATTTTGTACGAAAAATTCAATGAGTGTTGGTTTTTTTATTTTTTTCATTTTTCGAATGTATTTTCTGTGGCTGAACACTGGGAGGTATAAAAATAATGTTAATTAAAAAAAAATGGTTTACTGAAAATTTAAATTTTTTGTAAGACTCGCCTTATGAGAGTTCGGCGTACCAGGTCCCAGAGGCAGACCTGTCCGTTGTCACCGGCAGTAACGAGAAACGTCGAGTCCGGTGAAAATCTACAAACCCTGACGGACTCGCCGCTCACTTGTACCATCGTGTGAATTTTCGAGCCGGTCTTGACAAAAAAAAAACAAACAAAAAAATATCTTTGACAATTCATTTATATCGTTTTATAAACCAAATTTCAAATCGTTTACACAAACTGACTATTTTTAATAGTGTTACTGATTTTTAGAATTTAATTTTTATTTAACTTTTTTTTATTATAAAATTTAGTTTAATGAAAAATAAGGAAAAATATATTCTTAGCTCACCCGAAGGTTCCACAATTGCGTAGTACCATCGATACTTGAACTAGCGAGCATTGTCGATTGCGGACTGACCTTGACGCAGGTTACACCATACTTGTGACCCATGAGGGGTGAGAACGACGCCTCGACGTAACCGAGACCGGTCTTCCATTCCCACACCCTCACGCGTTTGTCACTTTAAAGGGATTATTTCGTTAACAGTTTCTTTTTTTTTTCATTCTTAAGGCAAGGAAGACGCGACGAGGAAAATTGAGGGCTCACATACCCCTGACATTGTCAAAAATTCGATTTTCTTTTAGCAAATTTTTTATTTTCACTGCTTTTAAGAATTTTACAAGAAAAAAAAACTTTTAAGAAAATTCCACTCCGTTACAAAGTTATAGCAATAAATGTGGCCGTACATCAGGTTCACGTTGTAAATGCCAGAAACTTTAAGGGATCAAGCCACTCTAGAGGCCAAAAAACAGGCATTTTAGGGATTTTTTTTCAGAAAAACTAGAAAATAAATCGAGATTACAAAATAGGGTGTTTATCATACATATCAGTGACTGTATACAATCATTTTTTGGAAGCGATTAATGTCAAAATGGCAGCTGTGCAGCGTTTTTGCGACGACGTCTCCGTTTTTGTTGGCCGGAAACATAACTCAGACAATTTTCAACCGATTCACTTAAAATTTTGAATATATCTTTAAAAATACATTGTCTATGGAAGAGCGTAGGATTTTTTCGATATATTGATTTTTGGCCAAATGGCGCACTTCTAAAGTGAAAAGTGAAAAATTTGTTTGAAAATTCGTCAGAAAATTATTAATAACAAATGAACTATGCGATATAAACAAAAAATCCTACGCACTTCCATAGACAATGTATTTATGAAGATATATTTAAAATTTCAAATGAATCGGTCGAAAATTGTCTGAGTTATGTTTCCGGCCAACCAAAACGGAGACGTCATCGCAAAAAACGCTGCACAGCCGCCATTTTGAAATTAATCGCATCAAAAAAATGATTGTACACAGTCACTGATATGTATAATAAACATTCCATTTTGTTATCTCGATTTATTTTGTAGTTTTTCTGAAAAAAAATCCCCAAAAAAGCCTATTTTTTCGGTCTCTAGAGTGGCCTAACCCGTTAAGGTAGTAGTCTGGTAACTTGAGCGGATTTTCATGTCTTTTTTGGAGGGCGTTTTTTTTGTAGGAAAATAAAGATGAATCGTTTTGGATATTTAGGATGTTTTTATTCACATATTAAAGATACAAAAAAAATTTTTTTTGGAAAAATTTAATAGTTTATTATTATTATTATTATTATTATTGATCGAAGTTGGCACCTCGAAAAAAAAGTGCGTGGGTGGCCCCGGTGATTTTGGCTCTTGATGTTATCTGAAATAAAAAATTCTTGATAATTCTTAATCTATAGAGATGTCATTCTGGTCGGAACTACTGAAGTTAAACTTCATGGATAAATAACAAAATAGCGGACTTTCGAAAAAAAAAAAAATTTTTTCCAATTTTTCCAAATTTAACTTCAGTAGTTCCGACCAGAATGACATGTCTATAGATTAAGAGTTATCAAGAATTTTTTATTTCAGATAACATCAAGAGCCAAAATCACCGGGGCCACCCACGCGCTTTTTTTTCGAGGTGCCAACTTCGATCAATAATAATAATAATAATAAACTATAAAATTTTTTCAAACTATTTTTTTTTGTATCTTTAATATGTAAATGAAAACATCCTAAATATCCAAAACGATTCATTTTTATTTTCCTACAAAAAAAAACGCCCTCCAAAAAAGACATGAAAATTAGCTTAAGTTACCAGTCTACTACCTTAAACACGCTTTTCTCAAAACTACGTTTTTAGACAGTGTCAGCACGATAACTCAGTCAATTTTAGATATTTTTTAACTTTTTTTTTCTAATCTTGTTAATTATTTTCTCTACAGTCTGACCAAACGTTTTTTTAATTTTTTGGTTGGACAATTTTTTATAAATTATTAAAGACTATTTTTATTTTTAATTGCATACTAAAGTTTGAAATACTGTAATTTCTTTATTCTTGAAAAAAAAAAATTCCCTCCATCAGAACATTACTACTAGATTCTTTTTTTATTTCTGCAGATTGGATAATTTTTAGTGAAGTTATGATGTCGACAAGGAGGATTCGTCATGGTTTTCATCAGTAGTCCATTCGTACCCGTGAAAAATAATGTTAATATTAAAAGAAAAAAATTTTATAATTTTTTTTCTTACAGTCGAAAAGTTAATAAAAAATGTGAAATCAACAATTAAATTTTTTCTTTCACCATATAAACTTTATAATAATTCTTCAAATTTAGTCGGTTTTCAGCGGGCGTAGGGGGATGTGAGGCCTTAAGTTGAAAGAAAATTGAAAATGGCACTTTCAGAATAATAGTCCCTGAAAAAAATAGTCGCTTAAACAATGGTTCCGCAAAAAGAAATGAAAAGTTTGTACGATTTTTACGAAAAGTCACACCCGAAGCTTTTCAGAGATCAATGAATTTTGCGTTTAAAGTGAAAATTTTGATCCTCAAAATGGTGATTAAAAAAACGAAAAAAAAAAACAATTCTATTTCAATGGATTTTTGAACCTGATAGTTTTCTATATTGCTGATTCGAAATTTAAAGTCAACATTTTGACATTCGAATGAGATTCAAAATGGCCGATAAAAGACTAAAAAAAATAAAATCTTTCGATTTAAACTAAAAATTTTATCTGCGGTTTTTTGAGCTCACCTGATTTCGGATCCAATGTTAAAATTGCCGGATTAATTTTCTTTTGTTGTTTTTGCTTTTATGTAAGAATCTTTTACATATTTTTGTGTGTAATTATCTATGAAAATTCATTCATTTTCCACTTACCCGGAAGCAGTGACGAGTACACAATCGCCCGCGAAATCAACGCTGTTCACGTCGCTCGTATGAATCGCGAGCGTTTGCAATTGTTGAACATTTTCCATCGTCGTCGAGCCCATTTTCAATGGAATTGCCTTTTATCTAAAATTGAAAAACCCCCCAAAATATATTAATAAGGAATATTAGAAAAAAAATTATGTAATAAAAAATATTTAAAAAATATGTAATTAACAATATTAAAAAACTATGTAATTGAAAATATTAAAAAATTATGTAAATAAAAATATTAAACGAGCACGAATTCTCATTGAGACGACAATGAATAATGACGAATAATCGAATCAAGTAAATTGGAATTTTAAATTTGATAATTTATTTTGTATTGATTATCTCATTTTTTTCACTGTATATTCGATTTTATTAATTATATAATTTTTTTCATCGATATATCGAATATCGAAATTTCGTCACTGTTTCGGAGCACGGTCCTTCGCTTACTGATACTTTTGTCAATTGTTCGAGCAACAATTTTTTTATTCCTCACTAGCTCGTCTACACAATATAATATATTGAAAATCATTTATTGATGGCCTTTGCAGCTCGAGATGAGCGATGCACTGTTATGCTTTGTTTTTTTCCCTGCCTTTACAACGAGATCACAATCTGTTTCTTTTTATGGTTCCCGAGCGCTGAATTATTTATTTAAAAAAATGGGCACGCGAAGGAAGATAAATGAGAGACAAACAAATGTGTCGTTTAAAAGAAATTAATGATATCGCATTATTCAATGAAATAAAACTAATGTTAAATAACATTAGTTCTATTTCATTGTATAATTGGATATCATTAATTTTTTTTTAAACAACACATTTGTCGAATCATTCAATGAAATAGAACTAATGTTAAATAACATTAGTTCTGAAATATAACTAATGTTAAATAACATTAGTTCTATTTCATTGCATAATTGGATATCATTAATTTTTTTTTAAACGACACATTCGTCGAATTATTCAATGAAATAGAACTAATGTTAAATAACATTAGTTCTATTTCATTGCATAATTGGATATCATTAATTTTTTTTTAAACGACACATTTGTCGAATTATTCAATGAAATAGAACTAATGTTAAATCACATTAGTTCTATTTCATTGCATAATTGGATACCATTAATTTTTTTTTAAACGACACATTTGTCGAATTATTCAATGAAATAGAACTAATGTTAAATAACATTAGTTCTATTTCATTGCATAATTGGATATCATTAATTTTTTTTTAAACGACACATTTGTCGAATTATTCAATGAAATAGAACTAATGTTAAATAACATTAGTTCTATTTCATTGCATAATTGGATATCATTATTTTTTTTTTAAACGACACATTTGTCGAATTATTCAATGAAATAGAACTAATGTTAAATAACATTAATTCTATTTCATTGCATAATTGGATATCATTAATTTTTTTTTAAACGACACATTTGTCGAATTATTCAATGAAATAGAACTAATGTTAAATAACATTAGTTCTATTTCATTGCATAATTGGATATCATTATTTTTTTTTTAAACGACACATTTGTCGAATTATTCAATGAAATAGAACTAATGCTAAATAACATTAGTTCTATTCCATTGCATAATTCGATATCATTAATTTTTTTTTAAACGACACATTCGTCGAATTATTCAATGAAATAGAACTAATGTTAAATAACATTAGTTCTATTTCATTGCATAATTGGATATCATTAATATTTTTTAAACCACACATTTGTCGAATTATTCAATGAAATAGAACTTATGTTAAATAACATTAGTTCTATTTCATTGCATAATTTGATATCATTAATTTTTTTTTTAAACGACACATTTGTCGAATTATTCAATGAAATAGAACTAATGTTAAATAACATTAGTTCTATTTCATTGCATACTTGGATATCATTAATTTTTTTTTAAACGACACATTTGTCGAATTATTCAATGAAATAGAACTAATGTTAAATAACATTAATTCTATTTCATTGAATAAGTCGATATTATTTTTTTTTTTTAAACGTCACATTTGTTTATCTCTCATAACTCGATATGATTAATTTTTTTTAAACGACACATTTGTTTATCTCTCATAATTCGTTATCATTAATTTCTTTTAAACGACACATTTGTGTATCTCTCATAATTCGTTATCATTATTATTTTTTAAACGACACATTTGTTTATCTCTCATTTATCTTTTTGTTCGCGTGTTCATTTTTGCCCAATAATTGGTAAAAAAAAATTGTTGAATTGGCGCGAAAAAAATGTTTTTTCTTTACAATTAAAATTTGAATTTAAAATCGACGAAAAAAACAAAGAATTAAAAACTGAAATTTCCACAAACGGTTATTCAACTGAGACGAAAATTTTTGGTATTTTCTAAAACGAATTTTTAGTGATTGAAATTAAATTTCTTTATAACAATACATTTTTTCAATTCTCACAACAGCGGAGTGCGAAGTCTCTCTCCGACAGTCATTCGGCGAGTACAGAGAAAAGCTCGAGCGAATTTTGCTCTGATGGGGGGGTTGAAAGGAAATAACACACGTGGCGAAATGGGAATATTATTCCCAAAGCGTGACATTTTTTCTTTTTTCCACTACTACCCGATCGTATCTTTGAAGAAAAATAAAACATGTCAACTGCCAGTCGGTATATTTCACTTTAAAAAAATAGTGGGAAAAAAAATATAGAGACAGAGAGAATCGAACAGTGTTGAGTTTATGACATTCACTCATATGAACGACGAACAGGTAGACTATGCATATAAATAATATACGGCTAGGAAATTTGCTTGAAACTGACGTGTAACTCGCAAATGTATTTATCGATCATTTCACCGCCCCCAACGCCCACCCCCTCCTATCCTTAGAAATATTATACCGTACAAATATATTGTACGTTAATGGCATCATATCGTTCTACAAACTTTCATGATTAATCTTATCGATAAGAGAAAAAAAAACCTGCAAATACAGAGCCCCTTGGGTTAACAAAAAAAAATTAAGGGGTTTGGCCACTCTAGAGGCCGAAAAAAATAGCCTTTTTTGGGGATTTTTTTTTTTCAGAAAAACTACAAAATATATCGAGATTACAAAAATAGGGTGTTTATCATACGTATCAGTGACTGTACACAATAATTTTTTCGAAGCGATAAATTTCAAAATGGCGGCTGTGCAGCGCTTTTGCGATGACGTCTCCGTTTTTGGTTTGCCGGAAACATAACTCAGACAATTTTCAACCGATTCACTTGAAATTTTGAATATATCTTTACAAATACATTGTCTATGGAAGTGCGTAGGATTTTTTTTAAATATTGCATAGTTCATTTGTTATTAACAATGTTCTGACGATTTTTTAAGCAAACTTTTCACTTTTCACTCTAGAAGCGCGCCATTTCGCCAAAAATCAATATATCGAAAAAATCCTACGCACTTCCATAGACAATGTATTTTTAGAGATACATTACAAATTTTAAGTGTATCGGTTGAAAATTGTCTGAGTTATTTTCATATTGTGATGAAAATTTTTTAAATCCCTGTTACCTCAAACACATTGGTTGATTTTTTTTTTTGCAAAAATAAGTCGCTTCAATAAAATGACTAATTTTGGTTTTGGAGGGAGTTGACGACTCCATTTTAAAACAACCATTTTAAAACAAGAGTTTTAAAACAACCCCCCTATAAACCAAAATCAGCCGAACGGTCACAAAATTGTGAATGTTTTTTTTTTTATTTTATATTTTTCTTACCGTTTTTGAAAAAAATCGAGCAAGTGGAATTTAACACCTTTTTTGGAGGAAATTTTACGATAATTGCGTGCAAACGCCAAATCGTAGAAATAGAAAAAATGTAGACAAAAAAAAACATAACAAATCATTTGGCCATAAAATAATTACGAGTGATTGTTGTGATGTAAGAAAAATAATAAAATAAATATCTACGAATCGGTGACTAATTAAAAGAAAAATGTATTTTTCTATTTAACATTAATGATTTTTATATAACCAATTATTATTCCCGATTCCGTTATTTTTTTAAATCATTTACAATTATTCCAATCATTTGAACAAAAGTAAACAAATTTTTCAACCCTGCGTCGTAAAAATAAAAACAAAATAACGAACGAAAATTGCCACAGACCAAAAAATATTGATAGGCAAAAAATGCCCATGACCTAATTGAAATAAAACATTTTTATTTAAAAAAAAATACAACAGAATGACAAAAAAAAACGAAAAACCTTAAACGATGATAAAAAATGGTTTGCTCACCTGCTAGAGAAGGCCACATGTTCTTGTGGTCGTAGCTGCGAGACTAACGATTTTTCAAATTGCGTCTAGAAGAAAAAACAATAATTCACAAATAAAAAAGTTCTCTCGTCATATTTCTTATGGAAATCATTCATTTTCATTTGTTTCGTCACTTTCGCACGTACAAAAAAAAGGTCGTAAATGAATTAAAAAAAACAACAAAGTTCCTTTGTTTACGAATGAGAGAAAAGAAGAATTTCGCGTGGAAAAAAAATGCCACCGCACACGAGGGACATCCCCGAAACTGTCGAACCGGCTGTATCAAGCCGAGATTCACGACTCGTGGAATTTAACGACGTTGTGTGTTTTTTCGACGCATGCCTACCCTTTCGTCCTGATCGATAATACAGCAACTGGTTATATGCAGCAAGCACACACACACACACAATCCGCCGAGATAAGGAGAGTCCTCCTGTTTTTTTTTGCTTTTAATACTCTCTCCCGCAATTCTCATTTGCTGGCCCCTGTTTTTCACCCCACACATGTACGGTAAGAGTACATTTTTTTTCACATGCACACAAAAATGCAGTAATAACGATCAATGAGGAATCAATTGTTGATAGCCTGCGTCAAAAGCGACCTATAGTGATATCGCCACTTGACACAGAGTTGGTGAACCAGCAGGTATGTCATCAATGACAAACTTTTGTCCCAAGGATATATCCATGTTGATCGTTATATATAATGCATTTGTAAAAACTTGTTGCATAATAAATTTTTTTTAAACACGCTCGTTCACGTTGTGACCAATTATTGATCATCATTGTTCTGCTCGTCTTATATACTTGTATGTTGTAGGAAGATGGACGGTATTTAAGTACTTGCAAAAATTCCAATTCAAGTGTCGTTTTTTTTTTGCGATTTCTTAATATTCGGAATTTTTAGTAGGGTTTTTAGTCTAAACGAGGAATTTGTTAATAAAGTTCGGTATTTCAAGGACAATGTTTAATTTTCCAAGTACAATTTAATATGAAAATTGTAATTTTTATCATCGAAGTCCTGGTAGATATTGCCATTTCGCGCTGGGATGCGTTTTTGATACAACATTCCAGTGGGCAAAGGCATTTACGGTATTCGGTATTTACAGATGGGAAAAACGAATTTTTTAAGTGGATGGATTAGGAACACGAGAAGTCATGGTACTCAGAATACCTAAGTTAGAAACGCGACTAATAACTGTATTCATAGTCGTTCCTTGAGGAATAAGGATCCCTTATTCCTTAGATATTCCATTTAAGAAGAACGGAATAAGGGATCCTTATTCCTCAAGGAACGACTATGAGTACGGGTATAAGTGCATGACTTAGAGACTTTGAAGACGGGACTTTGAGTACATGACTTAGAAGCTTTGAAGACAGGACTTTGAGTACATGACTTAGAGGTTTCGAAGACGAGACTTTGAGCACAGGACTTTGGGTACATAGCTTTGGGGCCATGCTTTTGAGTACATGATTTTAAAACGTACCTTTGAGTACATGATGTAAGGATGTAAATTTGAGTACATGATTTGAAAACGTAACTTTGTGTAGATTATTTAAAAACGTAACTTTGAGTACATGATTTAAACACGTAACTTTGAGTACATGATTTAAGAACGTAACTTTGACTACATGATTTAAACACGTAACCTTGAGCACATGATTTTAAAACGTAGCTTTGAGTACATGATTTAAGAACGTAACTTTGAGTACATGATTTAAAAACGCAACTTTGAGTACATGATTAAGAACGTAACTTTGAGTACATGATTTAAAAACGTAACTTTGAGTGCATGATTTAAAAACATAACTTTGAGTACATGATTAAAAACGTAACTTTAAGTACATGATTTAAAAACGTATCTTTGAGTACATGATTTAAAGACGTAACTTTGTGTATATGATTTAAAATCACAACTTTGAGTACATGATTTAAGAACGTAACTTTGAGTACATCATTTAAAAACTTAACTTTGAGTACATGATTTAAAAACGTAATTTTGAGTACATGATTTAAGAACGTAACTTTGAGTACATCATCTAAAAACTCAACTTTGAGTACATGATTTAAAAACGTAACTTTGAGTACACGAGTGGGTATGCACGACTTTGAGTACATGACTGAGTCGATGGCTTTGAAAACGTGACTTTGAGTACATGGGAAAGTCACGTACTCGCGTACCCTATTATCATTTGAATATCCCGCTGACTGCCAAAGGCTCTTCGACTGGATTCATTGCTGCCAATAGAAAGCGATTATAACAGTCAGTGCTGCACACTTTACGCCCATAAATTACAATAGAATTGAGAGACATTTACAATTTGAGGTTATGTGAAATTTTTTGTAAACAACATGCCGTACAGACGCAAAGCTGTCAAACAGTGCGTTTTCCTCTAACAAAACTCGTCATTTATCCAAAGAACAATGTTCGAGGATCGATGAATTTTTTACGAATTCCAAAAAAAAATTCGAATCCCTAATTATATTTAAAAGAAAGAAAAAATGCCACTCGGTGAAAAACCCGAGTGCGTACGTTGTGGAACTCGTGAAACTCCATTGTGGCACGCAACCGACGCCGGCAGTTTGTGCAACGCGTGCCTCGACGACGAGAGAAATATAAACGACGATAATGCAATAATCAAGAATGAGGAGGATGAAAAAAATGTACTGGGTGGTAAGCCTTCGCGTAAGAGTACGAGAATAACGCGTTACTGCAAACCGCGAGCCAATGCCGCACTGAAAACAGTGCCAAAAGGCAAAGGTCGTCGTCATATATTTAAAAAGCAGGTAAAACCAAATCGCTCTCCGACTCACACGAATAAAATCAATGAAACCTTCGTTTTGCAAGTTGTAATAATCATAAGTTAATCGTTCCAACAAATTATCCTTCGCAGCCTATCAAAGCTCCGTCGGCCGTAGCTACGCCAGTTACGAGTAACTTTGTATTCTACAAAGGCTCGTACTTTCAGATCGGCGATATCGTCTCAATGGAAGACACGGAGGGGGGAATTTATTACGCTCAGATTAGAGGCTTGCTGACCGATCAGTACTGCGAGAAAAGTGCCGCTGTTACGTGGCTCTTACCAACAACGGCTAGGTAAAAAACTTTTGTACCGCTGCATATATCACAGACGAAGCTTTGTTCCAAAAGGAGATTCTTGGGGAAACAAATATTCTCTAAACCGTGCCATTGGTGCACCGGTAATTCAAATTTTCATCAATCTCTCGGATGCCGCAGATGCGCTATGTCGAAAAATGTTTATTTATTTTTTCTGCAGTCCTCCACCCAACGAAGGTTTCAGTCCCGAAACTTATATCATCGGTCCCGAAGAAGATTTGCCAAGAAAGCTCGAGTGTATGGAATTTGTCATGCACGCACCGTCCGATTATTACAAATTGAAAAACAGTCCTTATCCACCGCCACTGACGGAAACTGGCAACGGTTACATATGGACATCGCTGAGAAACGAAGTGGCAGCCATAAAAAAGTAATCGTAGAAGCAATAAACTACACCCCACTCTTCGCTGTAATTTATGACTAAGTAGGTACTCAATTCGTTCGTTGCTCGATTTTCAATTTTTCTGTGTAAATTCGAGCAAATTTTTTCTCGTTCACTCCTCGTTACATCTTTACTCGAGAATAATAAGAGATGAAAAAAAAAACGCATCCCGCAACGTTTTAAAGTTTATTTTAGATTACACATTGCCCGAACAGAATAACAGAGTGACTTTCTAATACTATAACTTTCTTCTTTTTTTTTTCTCATCATTTCTGCACTCTATCGGGAAAAAAAAAATTGTTCGCTCAACGTAACAATTCGTTTTGTGGATTATACAAGTGTAAAGTTGAAAAAGAGTTTTTCCTTCTATTTTAATAGTAATAATAATAATAATAATCTTTGAAGATTCGCGGTGACAAAATTGTGTGATTGTGATTATAGGATATATCGTAGCGAAGGTACGGAATAACAATGAAATCGATTGTTAAGGATCGATCGAACGCAATAATTTGGCATCTTATCGTTTGGTCCTGGCTACTACATTTTACTTTTCTTTTTTTTTTTTCATCGAATACATAACACCTGCATTCGAGAAGGAACCGGCCTTACGTACATAACGTAATGAATTTTTTTTTGTCTCTTTCTCTCTCTTTTGTTAAAGGAGTAACAAATTCTTCGTGGATCTTGATGCTCAACGTCATGCACGACGAAGCATACACGCGATTGTTGCAATCTCATTTTTCTTTATATCCGTTTCCTCTATTATCAGTTTTAAAGTCTCGTGCGTATTATGAGGATAATATCGAAGATATATCGAATATATCGTAGGTATATCAAATATATCGAACATATATCGAACCTATATCGAACATTTATCGAATATATCGTAGGTATATCAAATATATCGAATATATCAAACATATCGAGCATATATCGAATATATCGAATATATCGAACATACATCGGGCATATATCGAAAATATCGAACATATATCGAATTACCTCGTGCCTTCAGCTCTGATAATTCGTTTGACGTGTCTTATTCGAGGTGATAAATGCCGACGGAACGTTCAACATTGGTTCATTTTCACTGTCACGAATGGGATCGTAGGAGGTTAAGGAGGAGGAAGAAGAATGTAGAACGTAGCCCTGCGACGTTTTATCGCGTCTGCTCGTTGGCGTGTCGTTCGAAGGGCCGATCAGTCAGCTTGGATCCAACGAAGTAACGGCTGGTCAGAATTTGAGATCTTTGATTGCTTGCGGAAGGTCCGGCAGCTTCATATCCTTTATCTGTTGCGGTATATTCATGTTCTTCACTGCGGACACAGCGCGAGCGGTAGCTGCCGTGATTCCCGCCTGTACACACGACACCAAGGGCAACAAGAACAAGTTTTTTCTTTGTTTGTTTGTTTGTTTTTTTTTCTTGAAAATCACAACAACAACAACAAAACGAGGAGTAACAAAAATAAAAGAATGACCGAACTGAGCAGTACTGGAAGTATTATTAGATTGAGCAGTGGATAAGTAGAAAATTGGGGAAAAAGAAATGTTAGCGAACGCAATGTATCGGGTGTTTGTTCAGCGAGAAACGAACTAAATGCGAGAAGAAACGTGAGGAACGCGAAACGAGTCCTGTTTATTAAAAAATATTTTTTCGAAACGTACTTTTTCTTGTGGTAACAAGGTAATAACACTTTTACGCTATTACCTTGTTATCACAATAATGAAAAATTGATCCTAGTTCTATTATTTGTTACCAAAGTAATCATCAGAATAATGAAGAATAATGGAGAACGGATGACATTTTTTACCCATTATTAAAATAATGGACAATTAATGGTGTTTGCATTATACATTAGCAGAATAATAGATCAAATTTGTCTGCCCATTGCCAAAATAATGTATAATAGATCGACCTCCATTATTAATTCCATTATCCATTGCCAAAGTAATGGATAATCAGTCGAATTTTCATATTGTATCAAAGATGTTTGGATATTTCGTCTAAGATACCAAAATTACTACTAAAAAAAATCGAAAGCGCCTATTTGAACTGGGATTTTAACACACACACACACCTATTTTACATCGCCGAATACTACGCATCATTGCAATGGATAATACACATATTTATTGTTATTATTCTCAATCACGATTATTGAGAGATATACAGCGTTAAGGCACTAGGTGTCATGATTGGAAGAACAAAAAAAATAGAGAAAGAGCCATAGCAAGGAATATTAAAAAGCTTCTGCGAAATATATATATACATATATTATTTTTTAAACAATTTCTACTGAGCACCATTTTTGCCAGTCGATCGATTTTGATTGGCTGTGTTTTTTTTTAGTTGGCATTATTTTTCTTCTCTCTTTTTTTTCAAAAATAATCACAGACCCGTATAGAGATATGAGTTTTTTTTTGTCAAGGTGGTCGAACAAGTGATATAGCTTAATTATGCCGATTAGCTTAGAGAGGGGGCCCCAGAAGGACGTACGAGCAGGTTCTCGGCGAACAAGATCGTCTCGTTTTGCAAATCCCCTAAAATATAGCATGTTAGCATAGATCAGCACCGTCACCAAATTGAAATTGTTTTTTTTATCGTTTCTCTTTTTCCATTTCATCATCGGGATATAGTTAGTTATTAGTCGTTGGTTAAAAGAAAAAATTATCAAAGAATATGAATATCCTTGGAACCTATCGGTAGGAAAAAAAAAATTGATTGATCCATTTTAGTGGTCTCTCAAAATCGAAATTTTTAAGTCAGCTTGAATTTTTTTTCTTTTTTACCGATTTATTCTTCTACCAAAAGAAAAATCGCACGAAAGCGCAAAATTAGTAATTTTGTTAAGAATGATTTTCTAGAGGACGAAAAAAATATAAAAATTAATGGAAATTACAATTTCAAGAAGAAAGAAAAATTGATATTTTCGTAAGACTCACCTCCTGTTTCTCCAATTTATTTTGTTCCTCGATCCTCGTCAATATTTCCGTCATATTCGTCTCGAGCACCATTCCACCCATTACCAACTCGTTGAGTATATAATGAACCTTGTCGACGTGAAATATCAGATCCAATTCGCAAACGTTCTCAAAACACTTGTCCAGCGTCTCGACGAACACTTGTATTAGATCTAATATACCGAGCTCTGACTCTGAACTATCAACGCAAAAGACAAAATACAGCGTTGCGTAATGACGATATATTAATTTGTAATCGGAACCACCGATCAAACTACCGCCTTCCAAAAAATTGCAAACATTGTCGTCTCTCTTGGAGACCAATTGAAATGTCTCCTTGATGATTTGTTGCTGCATATCCTCGTTCTTGAAAAAAAAAAAAAAAAACATTTTTCAAAAACCCTTTTATTTTTATTTTAATATGTATTTGCACATTTTTTTGGGCAGCGATCTTTAACGGACTGAAATTTCTCCATGATATGTCAGAAAATTAATTCTGTACCGAGACGTTTCATGAAATGTTGACAAAAAAGCGTTTTATTTTTCTAACGGTACAAAAGAAAAAGTACAATATCTGTATTTATCTACTTTTCCTTCCATATTTACATATTTTCTCTTTATAACTCTCGTCAACTCTTACGAAATGAAATAATAAAAACAAGCATAGAAACGCAACGACTCAGCGATCCACAGGTAACGAACCAGAAATGAAAAATGTTTCTCACTACAGGAAAAAAAATCGCTGTCGAGTGAAAATTTTTCATCAAACATTACTAAAAATCAAATTTCCATCGTAATGAAATATTGGCGAAGAAAAAAAATGCTTGAATTTGTGTCTAACGCTGCATAACAAAAAATGCAATTCCTCCTCGACCTACTGACCAATTTGTCTACCGTAAAGCCGATTAATTAAAAAAAAAAAAAAAAGCTCCTAACACTTGTCAACGCTGAGAGTAAACACCAGCTGTGGAAAAAAAATGTTAAGTAAAGAAAAATACTCACAAAGTACTCGTAAAACTTGGACAAACGGGGCTTTCCATGATTATTGAAGACCAATATTGCTTTGATCATTTTTAATTTATTATTATGTTTATTACCGTGTTTGTTATTTAAACAAATCGAATAGTTTTTCGTTACGATTCGCTTCGTTGATTCGTCATCCGTGTTTCACTCGAGAGGTTAGGTTCTCGTTGATTTTTCTTGGTTACGTTCGTTCTGATCGGACATTAGCAGTGCGAATATTTGACGCATCCTATCGCCGCCATGATTGTTATCATTTAATGCATAAATCAGTCAATTACAATCGTAATTCTCGTTCGATTCTATTGTCTTTACGAAATAACAATTTCAATACGTAAACGTGGAAATTGGAAACTTGGAAACCGGAAACTCGGAAATTGGAAATCTGGAAATGGTGTAATGGGGAAATCTGGAATTTGGAAGCTGGAAACCGGGAATATGAAAACTGGAAGCCTGAAAAACTGGAAAGTTGAAAATCGGAAAATTAAGAGATATGGAGATGCGGAAATTCGAAAATTCGAAAATTGTAAATCTGACAATCGGCAGAGCGGAAATCTGGAAACTGGAGATTTCGAAATTGGAAACTTGGAAACTGAAAGTGGAAACCTGGAAAGGGGACATTTTTGGGGGAATCTGCAAGTATGGAAGACCGAAGCGTGAAAATTGGAAGAAACTTGAAAATCTGGAAAACTGGAAACTCGGAAAGGGATAATGTGCGAAGTGGAAACCTGAAAATTGAAAGTGGAGAAGGTGGAAATTTGGAAACTGGAAATCTGAGAAGGGTAGATGAAAAAAAAAGGGAAAAAGACAACAATACGGCGGAGAATGACGGTAAGTTGGAAAAGGAAGAATGGAATAGCGGAAAAGGAGATGAAGATCATAGAAAGCTATGGAAGGAAGAAACGGAAAATGGAAAATGAAAAATGGAAATATTGATATAGGGGATAAATGTGAGGGACGGGATTGTAAAAACTCGAAAAGGGTATAGAAGGAGATAAACAACTACTACTACTACTGCGTAAATGTTGAAAATAATTACTTCATTTTTTTTTAAATGCTTATTTATTATTCTTCCCTGAAACAATTCAACTATATATGTACATTAGAGCGATTTTTTTTCTCAGTCCCCACCTGAAATTTTGTTGGATATGTCGAAAAACAAATTCCCTGAAAGTTACAGCCCTTAATATTAATTCTAAGGACATTCCCTTAACGTGAAAAGATTTTCCATCTAAAATACACGTAAATCGAATTTTTTTTTTTTTCAAAATTCCATAACTCAGCCGTATTTTATGCTATCATATTGTTCTTGGTTTCGATTTACTCGGAATAAAACAATCTAGAAAAGCGCCTATTGCGGCGAAAGTGTAAATTGTACTGGTGAGTTGGTACGGGTCACTGAAGTTGATTTTTACCCAAAATTCTCGTTTTTTTTGCTGTTATCTCCGAAACAATTGACTTTACGAAAAAAATGTAAATGAAAAATTTGTTGGAAATTCAATTTCCAACAAAAAAGGTCCTATCGACCCAATTGCTTAGATCAATATTTCTTGAGATATTGAACTTTAACTTATGAGTAGTATAAAATTTTTACGGTTTATTCTTGAAAAAATGAAATAAAAATTTTATACTACTCATAAGTTAAAGTTCAATATCTCAAGAAATATTAATCTGAGCAATTGTTTTGATAGGACCTTTTTTGTAGGAAATTAAATTGCCAACAAATTTTTCATTTACATTTTTTTTGTAAAGTTAATTGTTCGGAGATAACAGCAAAGAAACGAGAATTTTGGGTAAAAATCAACTTCAGTGACCCGTACCAACTCGCCGGTACATTTTACACTTTAGGCGCAGTAGGCAATTTTCTAGATTGTTTTATTCTGAGTAAATCGAAACCAAAAACAATATGATAGCATAAAATGCGGCTGAGTTATAGGATTTTGAAAAAAAAAAAAATTCGATTCACGTGTATTTTAGATGGAAAATCTTTTCACGCTAAGAGAAAGTACTTAGAATTAATATTAGGAGCTGTAACTTTCAGGGAATTTGTTTTTTGACATATCCAACAAAATTTCAGGTGAAGACTGAGAAAAAAAATAGTCGAAAAAAAAAATCGCCCATATAAATGAGCAGGGTTTCCACGTTCAAAGACATTCAGGAATCGAACAAGGAGATATTAATTTTATTATACTGATAATGATTATATATACATTTTCTTATTTACAAAGTTTGAGAACGTTATAAACAATTGTTGTCAACAATTTTATTTGTTATCACGTTTAAAACGTTATCGAGCTACTTCTGTCCGATAACACCGTTCGCTGAAGCATCAATAAGTCTGCGTAAAAGCACGATAAAAATAACTTTTCGCTACACACATTGTCGTTGGTGTAATCTTATCAAATCGAGGAATAAACGACGAGAAACATGCAAAGAAAGAGAAATCGAAAATTATACGATTTATCCTTTATTATTAATTAAGATTGTCGTTATGTTTCGTCGCGTTTAAATACAGAAAATGTGAACAATTAACAATTAGCTTAACGGCTTAAGTCTAGTTTGAATTTTTGAAAAAATCGTTCGAATTTGAGGGAGTTACAGACGTTTTTACAGTTAGGTTCCGCAAGCCGCTCGATCCGACCCGAAACTTTAAGGGATCGGGCCACTCTAGAGGGCGAAAAAATAGGCTTTTTTGGGGATTTTTTTTTAGAAAAACTACAAAATAAATCGAGATTACAAAATAGAGAGTTTATCATAAATATCAGTGACCGTACACACTATTTTTTTTGACGCGTTTAATTTCAAAATGGCGGCTGTACAGCGTTTTTTCGATGACGTCTCCGTTTTTGTTGGCCGGAAACATAACTCAGACAATTTTCAACCGATTCACTTGATATTTTGTATATATTTAAAAAAAAAAACATTTTCTATGGAAGTGCGTAGGATTTTTTTTATATTGCATACTTAATTTGTTATTAACAATTTTCTGATGATTTTTTTAACTATATTTTTCACTTTTCACTTTAGAAGCACTTTTCACTTTGCGCCATTTGGCCAAAATTCAATATATCGAAAAAAATCTTACGCACTTCCATAGACAATGTATTGTTAAAGATATATTCAAAATTTCAAGTGAATCGGTTGAAAATTGTCTGAGTTATGTTTCCGGCTAACAAAAACGGAGACGTCATCGCAAAAATGCTGCACAGCCGCCATTTTGAAATTTATTGCTTCAAAAAAATTATTGTATACAGTCACTGATATGTATGATAAACACCCTATTCTGTAATCTCGATTCATTTTTTAGTTTTTCTGAAAAAAAAATCCCCAAAAGAGCCTATTTTTTTCGGCCTCTAGCGTGGCCCAACCCTTTAAAGGCGTTTTTCTCGGAATGACTTTTTGAGAATCGATCAATATCGTAAAAATGACAAGACCGTTCTACTTGAAATTTTGCATACATTTTTTCGTATATTAAAAGGCAGTCGTTAATCGAAGGATTATTTCTTTTTTGATGCATACTTTTTTTATATCAAGGAAAATGTAGTGTTTTTGTTCACCGAAATTTTGACCATCACTTTCGATCGGTGACCATTTTTTCAACAATCATTATTTTATTGAATCCTTCGATCAAAGACTAGACAATATGTTAGAAAAACTAAATCTATGTGGCTTTTTGATTTCAGATGATTTATTTCCGAGCAGCAGTGGTCACTGGTCGGAGGTCACAGTGGTCTAAGAAATTTATTGTATTTTTACACTTACAAATATTTTTCAATAAACAAAATTGTAAAACATACTTCAAATCATACTCTTTACTGTGAAAAAAAAGTTGGAAACCTGCAACTATTTTGCCAAAAAAAAATTCACAAAAACAGTCTTTTTTGGCTGCGAAATGGATGTAAGCCCTTAGTTACACGGAATATCCGTATAAAATCAAGCGCTGTTATCGTTTTTAATGAAATTTTTTTTATATCAAGAATATGTAATTTACCACTTTATTACTTGTATTTACTACTTTTCGAATGCAGATGTCGCTTTCGCAGCGATGCGCAGGCGCAGTTCTAACTTGCCACTCCCAATCATATATGTAAAACTATATGGCTAGCTCAGAGCAAGGCATGTTGCAACATTACGGTGCGGGAATTGAGTACGTCACCTTAAGGTGAAGTAAAATACCGACTGATGGTAACAAAACTGTGTAACAATAGTTTTATAGAGGCTTGTTGGGTTGTGTGGGATAGTCCGAAGGTGACGTAACAAAGATATAGTGCCATCTAGGGTTAGATGAGCCAAATTTTGAGGAGAACCACTAGTGTGACACTTTTAAAAACTCCGATTTCTTTTTTTTTGCATTTCTCGACAGTCTAACCTTCAAGAATATCATACTAAATTTTCAAGTGCGGATATCAAATAATTTTTGAACTACAGCCTTCCAGAGTTATTAACGGGTCTGTTGGCCTTGTAAATATTATAATAGTATTTTAGGGACGCTACTCTCAACTTCCCGATACAGAGCTATGTATATATAGGTGTATACATATCAACACCACTCTGCAAGTATAAAAATAGCGGAACGTTTGAATAAATAAATGAAGAGACTTTTTTCATTACTATTGTACATAGATATGTATATTATAATTACTTATATATTATTGTATATAAGATGAAAAAACAAATGTTATATCATTCAAGAAAATGATATATTCGCGACGAGAATATATGCTATTGTGACGTATCTATAAGAACGCTTGAAACGTTTTCTTCAAAATGCGGACGGCGTTTTCGTTTTAATCGTCGATGAAATGGACAAAGGTTTATCGTTTTTTATTTAATAATTGTAAAAAGTTAATAATCAATATTGGAAATTACAAATCGTACGGAAGTACGATTTTTCCGAACATACTTCGTATAGATACGTGAAGTAACGTTTATTTATTCTTCAATAAAATATTCGCTCATATAAACTCGCGCGATACGAAAGAAAAAGAATGAGAAAATATGTTTTTAGAACTTAGCGGATTTTCAAAGACTTTTATTAAATATCATCCCCCGTACTCGCAAACGTATACGCACGAATATTATGAAATTCAAAAAGTATAGAACGAACTCGTGTGTAAACGAGTTTATCGCTGGGATAATTTGTTTCTGATATTTCTCGGCGGAGCAATTGTCATTCCACGGCGTGAATGGGTACCAGGGGCGCATTAGTCTCAGTAATTCCATTTCAAGTCGTTGATAAAAATTGGTCGTCCGTTATCGTCATATGGACAGCCAGGGCCAAGGATGTTTTTTGCATCGTTTAAAGTAGCGTTCATTTCGAGGAACCGTTCGGAGAAGCATTTAAACGAATCTCGTACGTCGCCAATAGAAGAGCGGAGTTCCTCCCAGCGACTGTCTATGTTCGTTCTGGCCTGATGATAAAAGAAGAAAGAAATTTGATTGTACTTTTTAATTTAAAAAAAAATCAATCGTCTTGTGAGTTGTTTTTCTTTTTTGTTCTCATTATTTCAATTTGTACTAACCTGCATCACACACTCGGTAGAATGTGTATCGTTGATGATACTGGCAAAGGATTTATGAATTGGGCATTTATTTAAGTCTCTGATATAGTTCTCAAGTGCCGTAGTGTGAGTTGAAGCAATGCCAGAGAACTCATAGGCTTCGACAATCGTTTGACATTTTTTGAAGATCCCGGATATTCTGTTCAAAATTGATACCGCGCTATCGGTAGGGTAGATGCAGTCTTCGCTTTCTTTTATTTGCACCTGAAACTCCTGGATTCTATGGTATGGTGGGACCTAAAAAAATAAAAATTGTACATAAAGATATATATATATATTGTGTTCTGACCGAGTGCCGCGCGGCCGGCGATGCTGGCATCGCACCACGCGTCGTCTGCTGCGACACGGCGAGCTGTCAGACACCTACTCGACGATTCTGCGCTCCTGATACCCACGACTAACTTGTAATCCATTTTGCCCCATCAGGCAATGGACAATTAAAAATCAACGACGATGTGACACGACCGATAAATAATGTCAATAAAGTTATAATTTCCAATACGCGGAATTCCCTACTCCAGAACGAGCAGGGAATCGCACGACGAGCCCCACTTAACAACACAAAGCCAATCAGAATTCGGGGAACGAGTGCGGGCGTTGCAATAGCTTTTGCTATAAAATCAGGGCTCTTGCAACACAAATGATCAGTTCTGAACACGACATCGTGCTGGTCATTCTCTGCGTTTGATTACACGTTAAAGTAATTATTTCAATCTCAGTTTTCGTTCGTTTTCACAAAACGAACAACGCTCTTCTGGCATTAATTAAAATCATTTTGTTTTCGCTCGTTTTATTTTGAAACGTGCTGTAATTACCATAATCGAGTCTCAACGAAGTTTCATCGACAATTCTTACGTATCGTCGCACATCGATAGACATCGAGTCAAGTAATTATCATTTGCAATAGAATAGCCTCTTCAAGACTATTCTATTTTTGTATATTCAATTTCAAACCAACTCTCTATCCAACTCGAGCCTTTTCAAATACCGCGTAGTACCGTCTCTTCTAGACTGTACTACAATTAACTTCAATTGTACGTTTTTTTGAATAAATCCTTCAGCTACCTGTTAGGGAGCCGACTTTGGTGAGACCCCAGGCATTGCGCCTGGATGCTCGAACCTTAGGAGGTGCTAGTCATAGAATCCCCAAATACCCATAGGTAGGGCCTTCCCTGAGTCGACGCATCGAGCGTTATAGCAACGTGAACGTGCGTACGGCCGGTGAGGAACGAATGAATGTAACCACCCGCGGAAACTCCAATTTCGTTCAATCGACAGGCAATATTATCAAATATTATAAATATCGAACAGAATTATTCACGAAAAACGACGTACTCGCAATAAATACACGACGGACGTTTTCCTCACCATTATTACCCAATCAAACCACTAACTTCACTAATTCAGGCTCTTCTAGCATTAAATTCAACAAATAAAATCCCAATTAACTATACCTTCCGTAGAGTAAAATCAATCCTTTTGATTCAGCTATAATTGCAAATAGCATAGCAAGATATTATTTCTTTTGTGCCTACTGGTCTCCGCTTCCCGAGACAAAGTAGTTTTGAAACGACCTATAATCTCACTCTCTCAGAGTGCCGGCGATGAAAGGTCGGCTCGTAATACAAATGAAATATGTGATGAACGAATTCCACCAAATCTGAGGCATCTTATAAAATGAATCTAATTATTGAAAATAAAGGAATTCTCATCCTATCGTCTCCTCGAACCTCCAGTTACCTCTCGAGTCCACAACCGAATCCTGACCTCAGACAATTACGAGATTAGATTCTTTAAAATCATTTAATAAAATTTCACTGTTTCCTTAATACGAAAAGAAATCACTTGAACGGTCAATTGGACCGTCCAGGAATTGTGAAACGTTTCAATATACATTTATAAATTCGTAAAATTCGATAGGGCGAATACATCGCATTTTATGAAGTTGTTTTTTCATGTTCCAGATATGATGATGCATGTGATGAAATGAAATTAGCGAGGTGTCATCAGGGCGGATAGAAAAGTACTCGGTGGTGGTTGGAAATGGATGACCCTGAAGATATCTGCATCAGACAAAATTGCATCTTTGGACAGCTATAACTACCGTGTTTTTTATCATACAGACTTCGCCAAGGTCTCATTTTCTTCGTTTTGCGATTCTGTAGAGGTACTTTTTTTGTTTTTTTTTTAAGTCTTCCTTAAGGGGTGACATCGAAAAGAAATTTTTGGACAGCTGTAGCTACCGTGTTTTTTATCGCACAGACTTCGCCAAGGTCTCATTTTCTTCGTTTTGCGATTCTGCAGAGGGACTTTTTTGTTTTTTTTTTAAGTCTTCCTTAAGGGGTGACATCGAAAAGAAATTTCTGGACAGCTGTAGCTACCGTGTTTTTTATCATACAGACTTCGCCAAGATCTCATTTTCTTCGTTTTGCGATTCTGCAGAGGTACTTTTTTTTTTTTTTTTTTTTTAAGTCTTCCTTAAGGGGTGACATCGAAAAGAAATTTTTGGACAGCTGTAGCTACCGTGTTTTTTATCATACAGACTTTGCCAAGGTCTCATTTTCTTCGTTTGGCGATTCTGCAGAGGTACTTTTTTTGTTCTTTTTTTTAAGTCTTCCTTAAGGGGTGACATCAAAATGAAATTTTTGGACAGCTGTAGCTACCGTGTTTTTTATCGTACAGAATTCGCTTAGTTTTGCAAATATAACTTCGCTCTGTAGCCTGAGCGAAGTTATGATAGAAAATAACTTCTCTCGGGCTACAGACTTTTGCAATTGCTTTGCTTAAAAAAAAAAAACAAAAAAAGTACCTCTGCAGAATCGCAAAACGAAGAAAATGAGACCTTGTCGAAGTCTGTATGATAAAAAACACGGTAGCTACAGCTGTCCAAATATTTCTTTTCGATGTCACCCCTTAAGGAAGACTTTAAAAAAAAAAAACAAAAAAGTACCTCTGCAGAATCGCAAAACGAAGAAAATGAGACCTTGGCGAAGTCTGTATGATAAAAAACACGGTAGCTACAGCTTTCCAAAAATTTCTTTTCGATGTCACCGCTTAAGGAAGACTTAAAAAAAAAAACAAAAAAAGTACCTCTGCAGAATCGCAAAACGAAGAAAATGAGACCTCGGCGAAGTCTGTACGATAAAAAACACGGTAGTTATAGCTGTCCAAAGAAGCAATTTTGTCTGATGCAGATATCTTCAGGGTCATGGAAATGGTGCCTTTTTCGACCGAGATACCATTGAATATTGATCAATAGTTTCTTTATAATTTCGCATAACCTTCATAAATTTATCATGAAAAAGATAATGGGGTGAAGTGAGAGGACAAGAAAAAAAAAGAAAATACTTTTCATCAATTTTTGGTGTAAGTGTAAATTTTTCTCCCGGCTGGGTTAATTACGAGGATTTTTTTTCTCAAAAAAATAAATAAATTTCTGAGTCGATACTGGAAATGGAAAAAATAAAGGTGAATAATATCGTCACCCTAATTATACATATAGGCTATCTCAAACAGTTAGGAGGAAGATTTGTTAAGGGATCACATACCACTGCGCGCGCTGAAAACCGAGTAAATTTGAAAAATTATTATAAAGGTTATATGATGGAAAAAAAATTAAATTGTTGATTTCACATTTTTTTCTAACTTTGCAACTATAAGAAACAAAATTTTGAAATTTTTATTTTTATATTAACATTATTTAAACACGTTCTTCTCGAAACTATGTTTTTAGACATTATTAGCACGATAACTCAGTGAATTTATAATATTTTTTAAGTTTTTTTTTTAATCTTGAGAATTATTTTCTCTATAATCTGACAAGAGGTTTTTTTAATTTTTTGGTTGGACACTTTTTTTTATAAATTATTAACCACTATTCCGATCCATCGCGATCCATCTATACCCGTAAAAAATAAAGTTAGTATTGAAATAAAATTGAAAAAAAATTTTCTCTTATAGTTAAAAAGTTAATAAAAAATGTGGAATCAACAATTTAATTTTTTTTTCACCATATAACCTTTATAGTAATGATTTGTCAAATTTACTCGGTTGTCAGCTCGCGCAGGGGTATGTGAGCCCTTAATCTTCGAGATCTTGGAGGAAGCGACGTGTCAGTTTGAAACTTTTTTCTCTCTTTCTCTCTTATTGAACTTACGATTTTATAATCTTTGCCCCACTCTACTAGAATCGCTCTGTATTTCGTCACGGTGTCTTCTTTGAGTTTAGTCAATTCTGTCCTTGTAACGTTGACTTCGTCGTTGATTATCTCATTCAGCGATTTGGTAGATTTAGTTCGACACTCGTTCACGTTGGCGATTTGCTTCCTTAACTCGTTGCGAAAGTGTTTGAGTTTTTCGTTCAAGCAGTCAGTCACGGTTTTGCTAACACTACGACTCGCAGCGTTAACAGTTTCCGTAATACTTTGCTCGAGGTTGTCGATGGAACGCTGTAGCTCGTGATTGAACTGGTTGTAGAAAGCAACAAGAAAAAACTCTTTCACCGAACGAATGTATGGATTGCTTTTAAATATTTCGAGGAAAAAAAAACGCACGTACGGAGGAGATGTTTTTTTCTTCCTCATCATTAAAAATTGTACATACCGATTTTATGGAGTCCGTGGGTTTAAAATATCTACCGAGAAGACCCTTGTCCGGTGTTTTTGTCTTCGATTGTATAAGCGCCAAGAGTGTTATTATCGCGCTGTTGCTTATTGCGTTCTTGTAATTATCGAGGGAGAGGAAATTCGTTGACGTGCATGTGAACATATTGTCCATGGCGGAACTATATATGGATAACGAATCGATGCACGATAAATCGCACTCTGCCCTATCCGTTTTAGGACCGTTGAGGACATCATGACATGGCATCGTATCCTGGTGTTTGACGATATTAACAATTATTATATTAGCAAATATATGGAATATGAATTCATTATCTTACTACGATAATAAAGCTGAAGAGTTTGTATGTTTTTATGCTTGCACGTTTGTGTGTATGTATGTCGGTATGTCTACCGACAAATACATGGAATGTCGGTATGTCTACGAGCAAATATATGGAATATAAATTCATTATCTTACTACGATAATAAAGCTGAAGAGTTTGTATGTTTTTATGCTTGCACGTTTGTGTGTATGTATGTCGGTATGTCTACGAGGGGCGACCCAAAAAAAACGGGAATTGCGCTGCGGCGGGGAGGGAGAGTGGGGGAACCCATTGCTCGACCAGGTGTCCGTTGGGGACACGTCTCCTGAGTTAGAGTGCGAAGTTCTGTCGCCGTGAGTGCATCGGTTCGCCCGTAGGAATTTTTGTAGTGAAACAACTTTTTCCATTTCGGTGAAAACTTGATGGCCGATTGTCGAGAGCAACGCGCGGCTGTGAAATTTTGTTTCCTGTTGGGGAAATCGGCCGCGAAAACTACTGTAATGTTTAAGACTGCTTATGGAGATGCTGCCCTAAGTAAAACCAGAGTCCACGAGTGGTTTTCACGTTTTAAAAATGGAGAATTGTCAATTGAAGACCAACCCCATTCAGAACGCCTCTCAACGTCAAGAAGTGACGAAAACGTCGACAAAATCAATGCTCTCATTCATGAAGACCGTCGCCGAACCATTGATCAACTCTGTGAGATGTCTGGGATATCATGGAGTTCAATTCAGAGGATTTTATCCAAAGATTTGCACATGAGCAGAGTTGCAGCCAAATTTGTCCCTCGGCTTCTCACAGACGAGCAAAGAGAGCGTCGACTTCAGGCATGTTTTGAACTTCAAAATCAGCTCGAAGAGGACCCTGAACTTTTTTTCAAGGTGATTACTGGTGATGAATCGTGGCGCTATGGATACGAGCCCGAAACAAAGCAGCAATCAAGCCAGTGGAAGACACCTCGCTCTCCTCGTTCGAAAAAAGCTCGCCAAGTGAATTCAAACATCAAGACAATGCTCATTTGTTTCTTCGATTGCGGAGGTGTTGTCCACGCGGAGTTCGTTCCCCCGGGTCAAACTGTCAACCAAAAGTTCTACTTGGAGGTTTTGAAAAGATTGAGGGAGAGTATCCGGAAGAAAAGGGCAGATCTTTGGCGCACAAGTGACTGGTTCCTCCATCGTGCCAACGCGCCGGCCCACGCCGCTCTCTCCGTAAAGCAATTTTTGACCAAAAACTGCATGACACCAATTGTCCACCCCTCCTACTCACCGGATCTACCCCACTGTGATTTTTTTTTGTTCCCCAGACTCAAAAGGGACATGAGAGGAAATCGGTTTGCCACTGTGGAGGAGGTAAAACAAAAATCGCTGAAAGGCTTAAAGCACATCCCGATAAGTGAGTTTAAAAAATGTTTTGAACATTGGAAGAATCGTTTGCAGAGGTGCGTTGTGGTCAAAGGAGAATACTTTGAAGGTGATCGAAATTTGGTGTAAAAATATTTAAAAATAAAGAAATTATGAAGAAATTCCCGTTTTTTTTGGGTTCCCCCTCGTATGTTTGTATCCCTGTATGTTTGTTCGAACGCGCTAATCTCCGGAAATACTAATGCGATTTGGAAAAATCTTTTTGCATTAGATAACCCGTTTTCTCAGGAAGACTTTACGCTATATAACTTTATGTTATGACCCTAAAAAGCGGCGGAGGGGACGGAAATTTAACGCGGGTGAAACCGCGAGGCACAGCTCGAATTCGATATAGATCATCACATTGATGCATACACGACGGCGAGTTTTGACTTACCTTTGTGAATGCGGTTTTCAGGGTCTCAGAATAATTTGCCAATAGATCACTGGCGACCGTTTTGAGGTTTTCAATACTGCCATTGCCGCTATTTTTTATCATTTGGACTTTGATAGACGTTTCATTCATGGCTATGTCTTTAAGCGTCTCAACCTTGTTATCTAAAATTATGAACGGATTTGCCCCCTGAAAATGTTAGCACATTATTTTCTGAACGAAAATAAAGAAACAATTTGTTTTATTAATTCAAGAATAATTATAATTAATTATAATTATAATTATTATCAACGATTATAATATATATTATATATAATTATGATCGTTGTAAAATCGTGACTTTCTACTTGAGGACATGACGAAAAAATTCAACATTGTTATCGTAATTAAACTTATATTCATTGTGACTGTTTCGCAGAGGATCAGCGTGGTTGACAATAATCATTAATCGACAATGAAAAATAAATCGCTCAATTTTTAAGTGCTCACATAACCCGGAAATTTTCAAAAAATCCATTTTTTTTACAGATTTTCATTCTTTGCACTTTAAAGAATTTTCTCAAAAAAAAAACTTTTAAGAAAATTCCGCTCCGTTACAAAATTATAGCGATAAATGTGACCGAACATCGGGTTCACGTTGTACCTACCAGAAACTTTAAACGCGTTTTTCTCGAAATTACGTTTTTTAGGTAGTGTCAGCACGATAACTCATTGAATTTTTAATATTTTTAAACTATTTCTTTTTTTTTTGAATCTTCATAATTATTTTCTCTATAATCTGACGCGAACGTCTTTTTAATTTTTTGGTTGGACAATTTTTTATAAATTATTAAACACTAATATTTTTTTAATTGCCTATTAAAGTTTAAAATACTGTAATTTTTTTATTTTTGAAGAAAAAAAAATCCCTCCGTCAGACTATTACTACTACATTATATTACTAGATTCTTTTTTATTTTTGCAGATTGGATAATTTTTGGTCAAGTTATGACGTCGACAAGGAGGCGCCATGATTTTCATCGGTACTCCATTTATCCCCGTAAAAAGTAATCTTAATATTAATAGAACAATATTTTTTATTTTTTTTCTTATAGTTGTAAAGTTACAAAAAAATGTGAAATCAACAATTTAATTTTTTTTCACCATATAACCTTTATAATAATAATTTTTCAAATTTACTCGGTTTTCAGCTCGCGCAGGGGTATGTGAGCCCTTAATCTTCGAGATCTTGGAGGAAGCGACGTGTCAGTTTGAAACCTTTTTTCTCTCTTTCTCTCTTATTGAACTTACCTGGTTATAATTTTTGGCCCACTCTTCTATAAATGCTTTGTATTCTGTAATGGTGTTGTTTTTTAGTTTAGTTCGACACTTGTTCACTTTGTCGATTTGTTTCGTTAACTCATTGCTAAAGTGTTTGAATTTTTCGTTCAAGCAGTCAGTCACGGTATTGCTAACACTACGATTCGCAGCGTTAACAATTTCCGTAATATTTTGCTCGAGGTTGTCGATGGAACGCTTTAGCTCGTGATTGGACTGGTGGAAAGCAACAAGAAAAAACTCTTCCACCGAACGAATGTATGGATTATTTTTAAATATTTCGAGGAAGAAAAAAACGAACGTGAGAAGAAGATGTTTTTTTCTTTCTCATCATTAAAAATTGTACATACTGAAATTATGGAGTCCGTGGGTTTGAATAATTTTTCGAAAAAACCCTTGTCCGGTATTTTTGCCTTCAATTGCATAAGAAGCGCGATTGTTATTATCGTGCTGTTGTTTATTTCGGTCTTGTAATTATCGACGGAGGGGAAATTCGTTGACGTGCATGTGGACATATTGACCATGGCGGAAGTATATATGAATAACGAATCAATGCACGATAATTCGCACTCTGTCCTATTCGTTTTAGGACCGTTGAGGACATCATGACATGGCATCGTATCCTAGTGTTTGACGATATTAACAATTATTACATTAGCAAATATATGGAATATGAATTCATCATCTTACTACGATAATAAACCTGAAGAGTTTGTATGTTGTATGTCTGTAGGTCTGTACGTTTGTATGTTCGTTCGAACGCTCTAATCTCCGGAAATACTAATGCGATTTCGAAAATTCTTTTAGCATTAGATGAACCGTTGATTCAGGAAGGCTTTACGGCATATAACTTTATGTTACGACCCCAAGGAGCGGCGGCGGCGCGTTAAATCATGGACGGAAATTTAACGCGGGTGAAAGCGCGGGGCACACTTCGTATTCGATATAGATCATCACATTGATGCATACACGACGGGGAGTTTTGACTTACGCTTATAAATGTGGTTTTCAGGATCTCATAATAGTTTGACAATAGATCACTGGCGACCTTTTTGATTTTTTCAATATTGTCATAGCCTCTATTTTTTGTCATTTCGACTTCGATAGACTTTATATTCGTGGCCAAGTCTATAAGCATCTTATCATTGTTATTTGAATGTCCGAACGTATTAGCCATCTGAAAATTTTAGCACATTATTTTATCAACGAAAATGAAGAAACAATTTGTTTTATTAATTTAAGAAAAATTATAATTATATTTTTCAACATCCAAATTTATACGAAGTTAGTTGTAAAATCTGTGATTTTCTGCTTGAGGACATGACGAAAAAATTCAACATTTATATCGTAATTTAACTTATATTCATTGTGACTGTTTCGCAGAGGATCAGCGTGGTTGACAATAATCATTAATCGATAATAAAAAATAAATCGCTCAATTGTTAAGGGCTCACGTAACCCTGAAATTTTCAAAAAATCCATTTTTGATGTGTAATATCTGTCCTGATTTCTGATTTCGTGAAAAGGGACGGAAGTGTGTAACAGAAAGCCCGAGAAGCGCGCGCTATTTGATTTGACTATATTAATAAACTATATTAATAAATGTATTTACTATTGATAATGTGTCTGAAAAAAGTGCACATCATGGATAAAAAATGCAAGTGAGTAATAACGAATAATTATTTGAATATTTAGCTTTTTTTAATTTTGAGGTTGATTTCTGTCGCTGCTCAATTGATATTTTTAATTTGGATTAAAAAAAAAACAAATAGCTTTTTTAACTTTTGAGCTTAATTTCTGTCGCTGCTCAATTGATATTTTTTATTTTGATAAAAAAAAAAACAAATTAATTAATTACACGGATCATTTCTTTGATATTAATAATTTCTTAAATACTTATAATTCTAATTTAATTCTAATGATTTCGTGAGTTGCAGAGATGAGTAAATCCAGAGCAGAATATATGCGAGATTACCGGCAGAAAAAACGTGAGGAAAAATGAAAAACTCGAAAGGTAGACCCAAAAAAAATGCGCATAATTCGACTCAGCGTAGCAGGGATTTCCGGGCACGTGCAGCGAACTTAATTCTCTCACAGACATCAACGGCCGACCCAACTACTGCTTTACCAAATCTGGTTCTCAGTCGTGCAACTTTACGATTGCCATCGTTGTCATTTTCTCCTACTTTCGTCTACATCAACAGCGACTGCATGTAATACTTCGATGAAATGTCTCTGCTCTCCCCCAAATTGAACAAAAATAACTGTCTGCAATAAAAAATTGCATTCCTCCTGGCGTTAATTAAATAAAATACAATTTTCATTCGAAAGAATTATTCTTCGTTACGAACAATCATTTCAAATAATAGATGAATCATTTTTTTTGGGATATAATGTTAGTGTTGCTTATTACTAAGGTTAGATGTCAGATGTTACACATCATTTGCGACTACTGTAAGGGTCGCTTATTCTTTTTTTCACAGATTTTCATTCTTTGTACTTTTAAGAATTTGGTCAAAAAAAAACTTTTAAGAAAATTCCACTCCGTTACAAAGTCATAGCGATAAATGTGACCGGACATCGAGTTCACGTTGTACCTACCAGAAACTTTAAACGCGTTTCTCTCGAAATTATGTTTTTCATATAGTGTCAGCACGATAACTCATTCAATTTTTAATATTTTTTAACTTTTTCTTCATTTTTTAATCTTCATAATTTTTTTTTTCTATAGTCTGACGAGACGTTTTTTTTGGTTGGACAATTTTTTATAAATTATTAAACGATAATTTTTTATTTTTTAATTGCCTACTAAAGTTTGAAATACTGTAATTTCTTTATTTTTGAAGAAAAAAAAAATCCCTCCGTCAGACTGTTACTACTACTCTATTTTACTAGATTCTTTTTTATTTTTGCAGATTGGATGATTTTTGGTGAAGTTATGTCGTCGTCAAGGAGGCGCCATGGTTTTCATCGGTACTCCATTTATCCCCGTAAAAAATAATGTTAATATTTAAAAAACAATATTTTCAATTTTTTTTCTTATAGTTGAAAAGTTACTAAAAAATGTGAAACCAACAATTTAATTTTTTTTTCACCGTATAACCTTTGTAATAATTTTTCAAATTTACGCGGTTTTCAGCGCGCGCAGCGAGTTTTGCAGGATTGCTGGATTTTGTTATTAAAGTTTTGTCATAGATTTTTCTCAACAAAATGTTTACACATACAAAAAAAAATAAAAAATCGTGAAAGTTTGCAACTCTTGTTGCCTTACAATTTTTCGAATCGACATTCGTTAAAAGAAAAAAACAACAATGAGTCACTGATTAGAAACTTGCACGTTATTGCTTCTTCATTATTACATTGTTTTTTATGATATATTAAGTGTATGTACTTACCGAGGCAAAGAGAACGACGCACAAAGTAATCGCGAATTTCGCCATTTTTTTTTTTACGTTGCTCGTCGTAACGACACTAAGCTGACGGTTTAATAATAACGAGCCTTATATACCCGTGAGCTACATTTATGATCGGCATCTAGCTTTGGGACTAACACGATAGATATAAAATTGGATCGAATAATATGTAATCATCTTGCACAAACATTACGTGAGACGCTCTATTGATTATTGAACAGTAGTTTCCTCATAGACCTAACTTTGCTGGAATGAAAAAAATAAGGAGCGAACATCACCTGTGCAAATAATGATATTTTTTCGTATCATGAGAAACGCGACTTGTAGCACCGATGAAAAATATATATTAATACTTAGTTCTACATTCGATATGTTCGATTCGGCAGTAACTATCGTCGAGAGGTGACGGACACTTAAAATATTTGACACGAAGACGCCTCTCGCCTGTATAAACACACGTGTATCTCATGGAAACACAGATAATTTTCGAACTTCGGTGTAGTACTCGTGGCATCATTCTATTCTTAGTTTGTCCTCCGAATTATAACAAAAATGAGTACGATGTCTTCAAGTATTGCCTGTAAAATTTGTTTCTTTTGAGCTTGACCGCGAGTGGCGAGCATATGTAATAAAATAAACCCCAGAGAAATCCCAGAGATGAGGGTAACAAGTCCGGTCAATTTGACGTGAAATGTCCCGCATATACTGAATTCAATTTACGAATTATTACGAAAAAAAAAGTTTTAACTATTTATGAATTAATTATGAATATTAAAAATTATCGCCGGCTTTTTATACTTAAAACGGTCGGTGTCGACATCACATTTTCGTAAAATTTTAAACGCTCGTATTGGCATCTTATTCGGGCAAACTTTCCTAGATGAAATTTGAAAAATATTTAATCACTTGGTCAAATAAGAATTGGAACGCACTTACGTGTATTTATCGATAATTTTCTCGTACACGTTAAATTTACCGACGCCAAAAAAGTAGCTGCTATAAACGCCTGTGGCACTAATGAGGAAACTTCGTTTTTTTTTTCTCGACACTATATCGAAAATCATAAACGAACGTCTCTCGGCAATATTTCTACGATCACGTGAAGAAATATTCGGATCGTCATTTCGAAAAAAAATGTTCGGAGGAGATACTTTTTTCGTTTTTATTTCAATATAGAACAAGTATTTAAAAATTTCTCTTATACGTCGACCTGAATATTTGTTTACATCATGAAAAAATCATTTCGAACGACTTCTCGTTTCGGTTCTTTGTACGACTTTTGTTTTCGTCGTCAAACGAACATATAGGACAGATTTTTTTTTCATTTTTTGAGCAATGTGACTATCGTTGCAAAATCACAAATACTTCTCTATTAAAGCGCTAAAAAAGGGAAAGGGAGAAAAAGAAATTGATACTTGATATTTTACTGGAAATTAATATTTATTAGTGCAAAAAATTCTATATCTAATAATCTCGCTTATAGATCGTATCAATTACTGTACTTATTGATTTTTAAATACAACCATTCGACTATGGAAAGTTCTAACGCGTTGTACTAAATCTTGTGAAGTTTTAGCCTCATGATGATGACGGATTTTGAAATATCCATGCAAAATTTGATTAATTAACTGTAGTTTATGATTATTAAAAATCGATTTCTCAATACACATATCTATTTTTGAACAAAATATTCAAAGGAAGCAAAAGTTTTTGGCATGTATCTTTAGTTTTCCAAGCAAATTTTTTGTATAGAATAAATTTGGCGTACTTCTCAACACTTTCTCCGCAGTTTTACAAATAGTAATTACGTCATTGCTTGGTGATATTAATCCTCTTCTGGGCTGAGAATTGGCAGTTTCTTTATTTTTTGTGACTCTATTTTTCAAAGTTATCAGCTTTAAAGAAATAGAGTCATCTTCTAACTGCTCAAGGCATAATTTACACTTTATTGACTTTGTGATACTTCTTACAATTGAGCCAGCAATATATGTCACGATTTCATGACTGTATTCACTCCATGACCACCCATTACTGCCTACGTAATCGTGTTCAAATACAGAGATACTAAGTAGTTCATCGTCAGGGATTTCTGTCTTTGTAGAAATATCATTTAATTTCAATACACTAGTATCATCTTGTAATATGCAGTTTGCTCTATCTGGAATAATCGAATCAATGTGAGTTACTACTTTTTATACATATTTTATTTTATTTATTTATTTCAATAAATAAAAAGACACAATAATAAGCAGAAAATATTTCTGTTAAATAAAATTGTACCGATTAGATGAAGGTAATAATAAAGTTGGAACAGCTCCAGATATTAAAAATTTTTTAACAGTATCTCCAACTACTTTATACGCCTGTTGCGTATCTCCCGTGGTCGATCGACGCGCCGTCTATCGGTCCACAGAAGGCATAACGAAGGTGGTCAGCTGGCGCAAAAACACGACATGTAAACACAAGTATAGAGAAAATGAAACGTTTATTATTCCTATTCAACAAAATGACCTCCCTTATGATTTATTGCGGCTTTCAAAATCTTAAGACCAATTTGTTTCGTCCAAAATCTATCTCCAAAGGTATTGTATTTGTAAGAATATACGCGTTGAATGAGAACGAGGTTATTGATAAATAAATTTTGCTAACGTATAAAACGCAATATATTTCATACGGAAAATGCTAAGTATAATTTTAATGTTACATTAACTCTTATTTATGAAAAAAGACCATGTTTTCTATGTCTATTTCCCTTAATATATTAGGAATAAAATTATTCCGAAGTACTCACGTTAGTGAAGTCAGAGAGATTGTAGACGAAAACGGTGCTTCGCGGATCATAGAAGGGAAAGTTTTACCCGAAACTAAAATAAATAATCCTCCATATGAAATCACAATTGAAGTAAGTTTATTAAATTTCTAAATTAATAGACATTTTCTGTAGGTAATTTTGTTAAAAAGTATCCGTATAAAGAGTATCCGTATAAAATCAAGCGCTGTTATCGTTTTTATTGAAATTTTATTTTATTTCAAGAATATGTCATTTATCACTTTATTACTTGTATTTACTACTTTTCGAATGGAGATGTCGCTTCGCAGCGATCCGCAGGCGCGTTTCTAACTTGCCACTCTCACTCATATATGTACGATGGATTAGCGGATTTTCAAAGACTTTTATTATATATCATCCCCTGTACTCATAAACGTATACGCACGAATAATATGTAATTCAAAAAGTATTAGAATGAACTCGCGTGTAAAAGAGTTTATCGCTGGGATAAGTTGTTTCTGAAATTACTCGACGGAGCAATTGTCATCCCGCTGCGTAAATGGGTACCAGGGGAGCATTAGTCTTCTTAATCCCATTTCAAGGCGGCGATAATAAGTAATTGTCTGGTAGCGGCATCTGCACAGGAAGGGTTGAGCATCATTTTTACAGCGTCTAAAGTAGTGTTGAATTCCGAGAACTGGTGGGAGACGCAAAGAATCGAATCGTCTTGTAGGTCTACAAGAAAAGAGCGGAGTTCCTTCCAGTGTATGTCTATGTTCGTTTTGGCCTGATGATAAAAAAAGAAAGAAAATTCATTAATCCAATAAATGTATGGATTGTACTTTTTAATTTTGAAAAAAAATCAATCGTCTTGTGAGTTGTTTTTCTTTTTTCTTCTCATTATTCCAAATCGTACGAACCTGCAGCACGCACTCGGTAGAATGTGCATCGTTGATGATACTGGCAAAGGATTCTCGAATTGGACATTTATTCAAGTCTCTGATAGAGTTGTCAAGTGCTGTAGTGTGAGTTCGAGCAATGACAGAGAACTCATAGGCTTCGACAATCGTTTGACAATTTTTGAAGAGCCGGGGTAATGTTAGCAAAATTGGTGACGCAATAGTGTATGGCTGGAGGCAGTCATTCCTGTAACTTATTGTTATGAGCCAGTCCTGGTTGGACAATCTGGCCTAAAAAAATAAAAAATTGTACATAAAGATATATATATACATATATACATTCGAGGTGTCATCAGGGCGGATAGAAAAGTGCTCGGTGATGGTTGGAAAAGGTGCCTTTTTCGACCGAGATACCATTGAATATTGATCAATAGTTTTTTTTATAATTTCGCACAACCATCATAAATTTATCATGAAAAAGATAATGGAGTGAGAAGAGAGGACAAGAAAACAAATAAGAAAACACTTTTCAGCAATTTTTGGTGTAAGTGTAAATTGTCAAAGCCAGAGAGCTATCTCCAAACGTTTTTTTCTCCGGCTGTCTTCATTAAGAGTATTTTTTTTCTCACAAAAATAAATAAATTTTTAAGTTCATACCGGAAATGGAAAAAATAACGGTGAATAATATTGTCACTCTAATTATACATATAGGCTACCTCAAACCGTGAGGAGGAAGATTTGTTAAAGGATCACATACCCCTGCGCGCGCTGAAAACCGAGTAAATTTGAAAAATTATTATAAAGGTTATACGATGGAAACAAAAATTAACTTGTTCATTTCACATTTTATATAAACCTTGCAACTACAAGAAAAAAAATTTTGAAAATGTTTTTTTTATCTTTATATTAACATTATTTAAACGCGTTTTTCTCGAAACTATGTTTTTGGACATTATTAGCACGATAACTCAGTGAATTTATAATATCTTTTAAGTTTTTTTTTTAATCTTGAGAATTATTTTCTCTATAATCTGACGAGAGGTTTTTTCAACTTTTTGGTTGGACACTTTTTTTTAATAAATTATTAAACACTAATCCGATCCATCATGATCCATGTATACCCGTAAAAAATAAAGTTAATATTGAAATAAAAGTAAAAAAAAATTTGTCTCTTATAGTTAAAAAGTTAATAAAAAATGTGAAATCAACAATTTAATTTTTTCTCATCATATAACCTTTATAATAATAATTTTTCAAATTTACTCGGTTTTCAGCTCGCGCAGGGGTATGTCAGCCCTTAATGTTCGAGATCTTGGAGGAAGCGACGTGTCAGTTTGAAACTTTTTTCTCTTTCTCTCTTATTGAACTTACGGTCCTATAATCTTTGACCCACTCTTCTACAATCGCTTTGTATTCCCACACGGTCCTGTTTTTGAGTTCAGTCAATTCTGTTGTTGCATCGTCGACTTCCTGGCTGATTTTATCTTGTATCGATATCCCATAGTTATTTTGACACTCTATCACATTGTCGATTGCATTCCTGAACTCATGGCGAAAGCGTTTGAGTTTTTCGGTCAAGCAGTCACTCACGGTATTGCGAACACTATCATTCGCAACGTTAACAATTTTCATAATATTTTGTTCGAGAATGTCGATGGAACGCTGTAGGTTGCGATTGTACTGGTAGAAAGCAACAAGAAAAAATTCTTTCACCGAACGAATGTATGGATTATTTTTAAATATTTCGAGGAAAAAAAAAACGAACTTGCGGAGGAGATGTTTTTTTCTTCCTCATCATTTAAAATTGTAGATACTGAAATTATGTAGTCCGTGGATTTGAATACTTTATTGTAAACATCCAGTGTTTCTGCCTCCAATTTCTCAAGAACCGCGATTGTTGCTATCGCGCCGTTGTTTATTCCGTTCTTGTAATAATCGAGGGAGGGGAAATTCGTTGACGTGCATGTGGACATATCGACCATGGTGGAATTATATAGGGATAACGGCCTAATGCACAATAAGTCGCAGATTATTGCGAAAGAACCGTTGACGATACCATCACATAGCGTCATATCCTAGTGTTTGACGATATTAACAATTATTAGATTAGCAAATATATGAAATATGAATTCATCATCTTACTACGATAATAAACCTGAAGAGTTTGTATGTTCGTATGTCTGTATGCCTGTATGTTTGTTCGAACGCGCTAATCTCCGGAAATACTAATGCAATTTGGAAAATTCTTTTTGCATTAGATCATCACATTGATGCATACGCGACGAGGAGTTTTGACTTACGTTTACAAAATCGGCTTTGAGGGTCTTATAATAGTTTGACAATAGATCATTGGCGAGCTTTTTGAGTTTCTCAATATTGTTGTCGCCTCTATTTTTTATCATTTCGACTTGGATAGACTTTATATTCGTGACCATGTCTATAATGATTATATCCTTTTTTTTAATTAGGTACGTATTAGCCACCTGAAAATTTTAGCACATTATTTTATGAACGAAAATGAAGAGACAATTTGTTTTATTAATTCAAGAAAAATTATAATTATACTTTTCAAATTCGAAATAAATACGAAGTATCGTTGCAAAATCGTTATCTGCTGCTTGAGGAGATGACGAAAAAATTCAACATTTATATCGTAATTAAACTTATGTTCATTGTGACTCTTTCGCAGAGGATCAGCGTGGTTGACAATAAGCATTAATCGATAATGAAAAATAAATCGCTCAATTGTTAAGGCTTCACATACCCCTGAGATTTGCAAAAAATCGATTTTTTTTACAGATTTTCATTCTTTGTACTTTTAAGAATTTTCGGAAAAAAAAAAACTTTTAAGAAAATTCCACTCCGTTACAAAATTATAGCAATAAATATGACCGGACGCGTAAGTTCACGTTGTACCTACCGGAAACTTTAAACGCGTTTTTCTCGATATTATGTTTTTTAGATAGTGTCAGCACGATAACTCAGTGAATTGTTAATATTTTTTAACTCTTTTTTCTAATCTTGATAATTATTTTCTCTGTAGTCTGACGGGATGTTTTTATAGGTTGGACAATTTTTTATAAACTATTAAACACTCATTTTTTATTCTTCAATTGCCTACTAAAGTTTGAAATACTGTGATTTCGTCATTTTTTAAGAAAAAAAAATCCCTCCGTCAGCCTATTACTACTACATTATTTTACTAGATTCTTTTTTATTTTTGCAGATTGCATAATTTTTGGTGAAGTTATGACGTCGACAAGGAGTCGCCATGGTTTTCATCGGTTCTCCATTTATACCCGTAAAAAATAATGTTAATATTAAAAAAACAATACTTTAAATTTTTCTTCTTATAGTTGAAAAGTTACTAAAAATGTGAAACCAACAATTGAATTTTTTTTGCACCGTATAACCTTTGCAATAATTTTTTTAATTTACTCGGTCTTCAGCGCGCGCAGCGGTATGTGAGTCCTTAATGCAGAAAAACAGCATGCCGTATTTTGTTATTAAAGTTTTGTCATACATACATTTTTCTCAACAAAATGTTTACACAGAAAAATACAAACGAATCGTGAAAGTTTGCAACGCTCGTTACCTTACAATTTTTTGAATCGGCATACGTTAAAAGAAAAAATAAACAGTGAGTAAGAAATTAGAAACTTACACGTTATTGCTTCCTTATTATAACATTGTTTTTTATGATATATTAAGTGTATATACTTACCGAGGCAAAGAGAACGACGCACAAAATGATCACGAATTTCGCCATTTTCTTCTTTCGTTGCTCGCCGTAACGACACTAAGCTGACCATTTAATAATAACGAGTCTTATATACCCGTGAGCTATATTCATGATCGGCATCTGGTTTTGGGACAAACGCGATAGATAAACAATTGAAACGAATAAAATTTAATCATCTTGAACAAACATTACGTGAGACGCACTATTGATTATTGAAAAGTATTTTCCTCATAGACCTAACTTGGTTGGAATGAAAAAAATAAGGAGCGAACGACACCTGTTCAAATAAGGATATTTTTTTCGTATCATGAGTAAAACGCGACTTGTAGCACCGATAAAAAAAATATTAATAGCTCAAAATTTGCCAACATTCCAGGGAACAGCGAAAATATCGTTGCTGACGTCGGAGAAGTGTTAAAATGTTCTGTAAAGAATATAATAATGCTCAACAATATTTTAAATCATATTGCATCCTTTGAGGGATATTTTTCAAACTTGCCGAAGAAAATGCTCGGATGAAATGCCCGTTTTTTCAACATAAAACAAATATTTAAAAAAAATAATACAAGTCCTCTTACAATTTAATTTGTATTCATCAGAAATCCCTTTAATCAAACATTTCACTAAATTCAATACTATCATTTATTTATGACAATTGTTATATGCTATTTGTGTATAAATGTTATGACGTGATCTCCCATTATTTGTGCAAGTTGTGAAAGAAATAAGAGTCAGACAATTTGGGAAAAAAATCAAAATTTCATAAAATCTGAACCTTTTCACCGATTTCCATCGAAATCGGTTATATTATATGTCATTTCAGTCTTTATAGCCATTTTTTAGAATCTATATAAAGAAATAACAATATTATAAGAAGAGATAATGATATTATAAGTTCACAATATTAGTTAAAAGAAGAAAGAAATGCCATACGAATGAACCATTTAAAATTAAACTCAAAGGTCATATTGGCATTGAGTCTCTATGGAAAAAACTGCCATTGGCTTTCCATTCAGTTTGTATCGAACGAAATTGCCATTCGAGTTTGCCATTGACTTTCCATTCAGCTCGCTGCCATTAAAACGTTTCCCTTGACTTTGCCATACAATTCGCGTTGACAGTATATGTTAATCAGCCTTTACCCATTGGCTGCCATTAGCTAATTTTTATAAAGGATACATTGGAACACACGATAATAAAAAATAATATATAGGTAAGAGTGTAGAAAAATAATGTTCTCAGATGAATTTTTTTATTTTTTATTCTCAATCAAACCAATATTTCAGGTAATGAGTCCGAAAGTTTTTTGGATTCTACATTCGATATGTTCGATTCGGCAGTAACTATCGTCGAGAGGTGACGGACACTTTAAATATTTGACACGAAGACGCCTCGCCCGTATAAACACACGTGTATCTCATGGAACCACAGATAATTTTCGAACTTTGGTGTAACACTCGTGGCATCATTCTATTCTTAGTTTCTCCTCCAAATTATAACAAAAATGAGTACGATGTCTTCAAGTATTGCCTGAAAAATTTGCTTCTTTTGCGCTTGACCGCGAGTGGCGAGCATGTGGAATAAAATAAACCGGTAGACAAGCTACTTCTATGAGGAAGCAATATTGTGAACGAAATCCCAGAGATGAGGGTAACAAGTCAGGTCAATTTGACGTGAAATGTCCCACATATATTGAATTCAATTTACTAATTATTAAATCCCGTATGATATAAAATTTAAAAAAAGATTTAACTATTTATGAATTAATTACGAATATTAAAAAATATCGCTGGCTTTTTACACTCAACACGGTTGGTATCGACATCACATTGTCGTAAAATTGTAAACCCTCGTCTTGACGTCTTATTCGGGCAAACTTTCCTAGATGAAATTTGAAAAAATATTTAATCACTTGGTCAAATAAGAATTGGAACGCACTTACGTGTATTTATCGATAATTTTCTCGTACGCGTTAAATTTACTGACGTCAAAAAAATAGCTGCTATAAACACCTGTGGCACTGATGAGGAAACTTCGTTTTTTTTTCTCGACACTATATCGAAAATCATAAACGAACGTCTCTCGGCAATATTTCTACGATCACGTAAAGAAATATTCAGATTGTCATTTTGAAAAAAAATGTTCGGAGGAGATACATTTACGTTTTTATTTCAATATCGGACCAGTATTTAAAAATTTCTTTTATACGTCGACCTGAATATTCGTTTACATCATGAAAAAATCATTCCGAACAACTTCTCGTTTCGGTTCTTTGTACGACTTTTGTTTTCGTCGTCAAACGAACATATAGGACAGATTTTTTTTTTCGTTTCAGCGGTCCAATTTTTGACATGTTTTAGTGAAAAGTATGATACGCAATTATGCGAATTTTGCGTCAGATCTTACGCACCGTATTTCATGATATTTTATACCAAAGTTGTTGAATTTTAAACGCGCGGATGAAATGTCAGCGTCGTATACGAGGGTGGTCTGAAAAGTTTTCGACCTAACATAGAAACATGAAATTATTTTTCAAATTTATCTTTATTTTTCTATATAGTCTCCTCCTAAGTATACACTTCTTCCAACGATGATCCCATCTCTTTCACCCGTCCAAATAGTACTCGGCGTCTTTAGGTAATAGTGCCACATATAAAGGTTTATTGAAGTTGGACCCACACAATGTTCCTGTAGAAAAACCGAAGTGATATTTACAAGTAAAAAAAATAATGGGAACACGATGCCATAATGTGAAGAAACAAAATAAGGGCTTCGGAGGAAAAAGTAAAGATACAATGAAATTGACTGACAAGTCCATTAATAAACTTCGAAAATACTACGGCCCAGCGATCACGAGCCATCAGGATAACGTGGATGAGATGTATAAAGCAATTTGGTCTACATTTTATCGTTTGAGTTCGAGCGACGAAAATCCAAACCATGGAAACTGGCGCAGAGAGCTGGTGCGGTTATCGCCACGCGGAGGCTGAAGGATTGGACTTGACAAAGTTCAAGCACGATTACCACCCACTAGATCCAAAGGTTAAAGAAGTTGTCAAGCCAATATACGAGGGTGTATTTTTCATAATTTTTTTCGAGCAAACGATGAATGGTTTTTTTTAAATTATTGATACTAATATTCAATATATACATATAGAAGACACTACACACATTTTTTTATTCGAATCTGAAGAATAGTTTGCGGTGTACGCCGCTTCCAAAAGGACGACGAAGTTGCTGCTTGGTGGTTGACAGCAATTAAGCCATACGGTTCATCAGAAAAATTCACAAAAAAATATATTTATAAACTAGACATTTAAGTTTATAGCATCACGTAGGGGAATTTCGATATCTGAAAAAAAAAAATGGCTGACCAGCGAATTTTATTTCCCATTGTCACAGCAAATTTTCATCGTTTATGAAAAAAAAAAAGAAAAGAAGGGGGCCCTTCATTAAAAAAATTCCCACGTGGTGCCGTAGAGACTGGATTTTCGAACATTTTAAGACTTGGTACATGCAAATCCGATCAATAGTTTTTTAAATATGTTGTTAACCAGGATGAAAAACGTAGTTTCGAGAAAAACACGTTCAAATTTTTGCGCGGCGCGGTCGTGCGCTTGAAACGGTTTCACATAAAATGCAGCATCTCCGTCAATTTTACGAATTTCTTTACAAAATTTCGTGAGAACATTCTTAACAAATGCATCTTTCAGAAAATGAAAAGAAAATGTTTACCGTGGTCTGGTGACTTTTAACGGGTTATACGCCGTCGGGAAACCGAAAAAAAGCGATTTTTCAAGAATTTTTCCTGAAAAGACATTTCAATCTATCAGCGTAAAAATTCATATACATATTGAGGTAACTTTTAGCTTAATTTACATATTTTTTATTTGTAAAAATAATGATTTTTAAAGCTGCTACAGCCGACCTGCGGGAGCTCCTCTAAAAAAAGGCGTTTTGCGATGAGCACGATATCTCTGGATGGGATCATGTAAAATGAAAACACAAAAAAGATTTCGTTAATACAAGCTAGTATCTAGTACTTAATCGAAAGAATAAGCAAAATATTAATTTTTAACAAAATGGCGGAGTCTGAAAAAATTGTCGATTTTCGATAAAAATTTTGGCCTTAAATTGTTTATAAAATGGACAATATTTATCGGTGAGAAAAGAACCTTCGATTAATCACTAAAAAATATATTTGTAAAGCTTGCGTAAATTTTTGTTTTTCAAACGACGGCAATTGACACAAATGACATCCAAAAATATTGTCTTCCTATTTTCATTTATTTCACGAAAGAAAACACATGTCAATGTGCGTGTGAGAAGAAAGTTGGGCATTCATCCGAACATTTCAGTTTTCACGACGGATAATTGTCCGAATCACTTACAATAATAGTGAAAAAAAGACACTTTTTCAAACATTTTTATACAAGATACGGGCAATGTATTTTGAATTGAATGATTACAGTATTGTAGAATAACATTTGAAGAATATTTTCTGAAAATTTCAGCGGAAAATATTAAAAACTAAGCCGTTGGCAGCAAATCTCCGGAGACGTCTCCAAAAAAGTTGTTTTGCGGTGACGGTCGTAACTCATCACTCGATCATCTGAAATCAAAAAATCAAATTGGTTTTATTAGTTTATAAGTTTCCCCAGGTAACGCTGTCGAGTTTTTTTAATTGATTTTTCAATTTTTAGTAACACTGGAAAGTCAAAAACGTGATTTTCGGTTAAAAAATCGCCAAATTTGTTATTGTAAAATAAAAAATAACAACCAATAAAAAAAAAAACTCGACAGCGTTACCTCATGAATTATACAGAGAAAGAGTGTACCAAGTTTGAAAAGGATCGGTGCAATAGATTTTAAACTACAGTCGTCACCGACTTTGAAAACGTGAAGTGTGGGAAAATCGCTTAGAGTTTTTCACATTAAAAAATCCGGATTTTTTTCTTTTTTTTCACTATATACTTACACAGAATCATCGATACCAGGCCCGTACAGCGAACAGCTATCACTCATGATGTCCAAAGCATCTTTTTGTTCTTGTCTTCGGTGAACTCGACCTTCTTTGCTCTCCTTTGCAGCTTGTTCTTCCGCTCGAATTATGCATAATCTGTCGACTGCGCGCGCCCATTCGTGAGAACTTGGTCCACTTTTGATTTACATCTGTTGCATGATGGTTAGCAGAGCAAAACAGCCTTCATTGAATGTGCATGCTGCCACATTAGCTGCAATTTCAACCAGAACTGCGGTACTACTCACTGATTTCTGAAAAATTTTCCAAATAAGGCCGTAGTCTGGTCTAGAGCGAGATTTTTGACGTCATTTCTAATGTGCAATAACGTTTAAACCGTTGAAGTTGTCTTGATGAAAATTTACACGTGCTTTTCTTGATCCTTAGAGAATACTTGTACATTAAGAAAAAAATTGTTTTTAATATTTTCATGTAGTTTTTTGCCTTGTTGCAACATGGTACGCCGAAATCGGCGCCCACTCTGGACGATGTTGTATGCATCTGAAAAAAAAAAATATATATATATTCTCAATCTGTATGAGTATTCTGAGGACTGGTAGCAGAATTGGTACTTAAAAAAAAATTTTATTGAGTCGACCAATAATTTTGCCGACATTTTATAACTCGTCGAAACAAAAATATTGTTTTAAAAAAAATAGGCACGCCTTTGAAATTAAAGTTAATTTCAAAGGCGTGCCTATTTTTTTTAAAACAATATTTTTCCAAATTTCTGTGTACTTCTCTTCAAAATATCATATTATCAACGAAAACACTCGGTATTTTTTTTCAGATCGACGTTGAAGAGAGTTCTGCTGCGTGCCGCGGAAATTACAGCACCTGACGCGAGAGCTTCCCCAGCGTCACCACGCGGCGTGAAAAATGTGAAAAAAATGTTTTTTGATACATTAATAAACAAGGAACAAAACCCAAAAAAATGTTTCGAATATCTCTTTATTTTCCCACAAAAAAAAATTCTTGAAAAATGTGAAAAAAAACAGGGGGTCACAGTGGTGTTCTCCGTTAATGAAAGTTCAACAGGCCGCCATTTTGTGAAAAATTTTTTTTAAGTACCAATTCTGCTACTAGTGCTCAGAATACTCATATAGATTGAGAATATATATTGTGACGGAAATTTTTCCCAAACGTCACCTTCGGCCCCTCGCCTCTGCGCGCACGTCCAACCTGCCGGCGGGCGCCAGTTAATTTTTGTTTCACCGGTATTAACAACCGGTGTAAACTGGAAATCGAGGGGGACCGGACTCGATGACGCGAACGATTTTTGTTTCACCGGAAGGACTAACCGGTATCACCCGGTGGGGTTAAGGGGGACTAGGCTCAACCTTCACCACGGACGAAACCAAGACGAAAAACGGGACGAAACAAGACAAAAAGGGACGCACGAGCGGAGGCGGGAGGTTGCGGAAAATGCACGGCCGCTCAGGCTGCGGGTTATGGTAGAGAGGGTCGGGGTGGATTGCCGGAAAAGGGGGTAATTAACGGGATCAAACACGCGAGAACATTCACTAAACTCGAAAGACGGGAACCCACAACACTGTATATTTTATTTGAGGTGCGAGAGCTAGACTAAAAATGCCCCGGGAACGTCCAGCGAGATAGATAACTCTACGCGGCACGAGAACGAGAGAGACGAAGGCGTAAAGCCTATATCGCGCACAAGCGGGAGCGAGACACGTATATCGCGAGAGAGCACTACCGATGCGAAGCGCCTATACCGCGTACGAGCGAGAGCGAGCCACGTATATCGTGAGGGAGCGCGAACGATGCGAAGAGCCTATACCGCGTACGAGCGAGAGCGAGACAACGATGTAACTACCGGAATATCAACACGGGAGCGCGAGCTTGTACGACCGTCCTCGTCGACGTCCCGAACAAGACTCTCTGTCTTACTCATTTATTTCCGATAGCTCGAACCCTTTCGAATTCCTTAACCGATAACTGCTGCCCTCTTAACCCTTCTTCCTGAACGTTAACGAGAACGATTGGGACACAACCCCGGTAGCTTTTCCTTTGGAGATCCTCCACGATCGCATCCCCTGGAGCACCACGCGAACACAGGGCACTACTCAACAAAAACCGGCGCAGAGGGGCCCTTGCCCGTAACGCAAACATCGCCGCCCGTTCTCCAGCGTGACGCTCCTTCTATGTCGGGGCGCCGGTATTACCGGACCTCCGCTAATTCGTGGAGGAATCTCGCCGGGCGCTCTCCTCTGTCGGGCAACTCGTTACTTTGAGACATTCTCCCCGCGACAGGTTCGAGCGCACCGCCCTTCAACTCATCTCCTTACCTTATCCTCCTTTCTTCGAAACCTAGACGTAGCGCGAGAGCAAAACTTATCACCGAGAGCGAGTTAATAGGTCAGCAACAGGGAGCGTTAATGTCCGATAGCTAAGTTTTCTTTGTGACCGTAAGTTCAAAAAAAATCACGTCACAATATATATATATTTTTTTTTTTCAGATGCATACAACATCGTCCAGAGTGGGCGCCGATTTCGGCGCACCATGTTGCAACAAGGCAAAAAAACTACATGAAAATATTTAAAATAATTTTTTTTTTTTATGTACAAGTATTCTCTGTGGATCAATAAATGCACGTGTAAATTTTCATCAAGACAACTTCAACGGTTTAAACGTTATTGCACATTAGAAATGACGTCAAAAATCTCGCTCTAGACCAGACTACGGCCATAAGTTGATTCAGGCTTTCATTGTTATTTTGGGTAAAGCCGCCGAGACATCACTGCAGAAGAGCCGCCTTGCTCAAATCCTCGTGAATAGGTTGTATGGCACTGAGAACATCACTAGGAAGCGCAGTATGACTGTGTTTGAATGTCTGCAAATTATTTGCTGCTGCAGCTTTCGGAAATGCGCACCAAGAGTCGTCGCCGCTCAGGCATTTCCCGAGCGGTGACAATTGGTTAAAATTCCATATCTCCGTTAGTTTTGCTCCAATTACTCAAAAAATTTGATACAACATTCTTGAGATGTCGTGCATTCATAAAATAAAATATTTAAAAAATCGAAAGAAAAAGTTTCAAGACCATGCCCCCTCCTTAATGTACCCTCGATAACCGCTATTCACTAATAATCTGAACATGCGGAGCGTCGTTCCGTCAAGAACGATACAGATTTACATGAACCAACGAATTATCTTTCGTATCATTTTCAGAACCAAACGATCATTGGTTATTTTTATAAGCAATATTTAATAACTTTACCGTATTTCCAGTAGGAAATGAACATTTTTCGTTCCTCCTGTCCCGTAAAAAATTCTCGATTATAGAGTCTCGCATCAGGTGCATTTTCCGACAGACAGAAGTAATGAAGAATTTTAATTTTTTTTTCTAAGCAGAACAATTAGCCGGAAACACGTAAATTTATTAACGTCGTGTACGACATTCTGACCTTCCAAAGAGAAATCGATGATCGCGTGGCAAAACGTTCATCGGAATAAAAAGTACGACGGAGTACGCGAATTGCGAATATTCTCTAGAGATCGGCGTTGGACGATCGTGTCTCGATAATAACGCAATTTCCGTCAATATCACTATCTATACATCTACGGAGTATATTTTTTTTATGTACTTAGGGGAACAATATATGTACGGAATTTTTTTTCCACACGTTCGTGACCCTTTTTTTCCACGAGGAGACGATTCAGTCGATCGGTGACAGTCAAAGTCTCCATTTCACAAGAAAACTCAGAGTCACATTTTCGTACGCGAGTTCGACTTCAGTTTGAATCTCAAGTTCGAGTGATGTCCGACGTTACTTTCGGCGAAGAACTATAACGATTTTCGGTTAAAAACGTTCGTTTATTTTTAATTATTGCACAATGTTCCTGACAGTATTGCTCGTTTCGGTATCAAAGCGTCGCGATATTCAAACTTGTTCGATATACCTGTAATAAATAAATAAATAAACGAAATGTTAAAAATGGAGAAAAAGATAGATTATCGAACATTTTTAAGCCAAGTGTAATGTCCAGTGAAATACGTACGATATTACGTGCAATATTATACAATATTGCAACTTCTTGATTTACCTGAATTTAATATTTCCTTCATGTTTTATTCATCTGCAATAAAAATTGTTTAACGAGCTGTATTATGCAAACGGTAAGTCCGATTGGAAAAATCAAAAAAGAAAATTTCTTTGTTTTCAAATTCTCTGAGCGAACATTTTCTGATATCGCTAATTGTACTAGTCCCCGTGAAGTATCCGCCGATTAAATTATTTAAAATTTATCAACTCGCATTTCGAGAACGGTGAGTCGGAATTAAATGAACAAACAATATTTCTGTTCGTTATTTTACTACTCTAGGTGACGAATGTAAATGTTACTTGTCAATTATTAATTTTTACAATTAAAATTAAGGCCTTATATACGCGATTTCGCCGATTTTCGACGGGACTTTTCTAGACGCGATTAAAAAAGAAGTGACGCTTATATTGACAACATTTTTTTTACAGATCATTTATGCACATGGTTAAGTATACGTAAAAAAAACCAGAAATATTACCAAATGGCGGAGATATGAAATAATAAAGCATTTTTTTTGCGCGCGCGTTGATGGTGAAAGTTCTCGGCATCGATGTGGCTGTCTGAAAAGAAAAATGAACATATTTGTAATTGCATAACGAATGTATCTTCAGTGTGAACCAACAATATTATTTAAAAAAAAGTTATTACTATAAAAATTCGAAACTTAACATTTTTTTACTAAATTTGCTGTCGGTATTTTATTTTTTATATTTTTTTGTGTAATTGAAATTTTTGTTTCTGTTGTTCACACGATAGGTGATGATACTGAGAATATTTTGTCAAAATTTCAAAGCGATCTGAACCTTCGTTCAAGAGTTAGAATTTTCACAAGGTTCAAAAAAGTGAATCGTAGAAAAACGGCTTTGATGAACGGTTAGGAATATTTGAAGCTTTACAGAATTGAAAAGTAAAAAAAATTGTATAAATAAGGTAAGATTGGATTTACAATAGATACCGCGCGGCGCGCCCGACCGCCAACTTCAAAGCCGTTTTTCCACGATTCACTTTTTTGAACCTTGTGAAAATTCTAACTCTTGAACGAAGATTCAGATCGCTTTGAAATTTTGACAACATATTCTCAGTATCATCACCAATCGTGTGAACCACAGAAATAAAAATTTCAATGATACGAAAAAATATGAAAAATAATATACCGACAGAAAATTGAGTGCAAAAATTTTAAGTTTCAAATTTTTGTTATAATAATTTTTTTTTCAATAATATTGTTGGTTCACACTGAAGATACATTTGTTATGCAATTATAAATATGTTCATTTTTTTTTCAGACACCCACATCGATGCCGAGAACTTTCACCATCAACGTGCGCGCAAAAAAAAATACATTGCTTTATTATTTTATATCTCCGCCATTTGTTAATATTTCTGATTTTTTTTACATATACTTAACCATGCACACAAATGATCTGTAAAAAAAAATATGTCAATATATGCGTCATTTTTTTTTAACCGCGTCCAGAAAATGACCTTCAAAATCGGCGAAATCGCGTATACAAGGCCTTAAGACGAATAACATGGTTCGTCGATGAGCAATAATATTTACATTATTTAGACGAAATGTTCACTTAAAGTGCCAAACCAAAACCACTTGTGAACACAAATAATATTAACAAATAACATTGACATTTCATAGATAAATGTTCATCTCGAGTATAAAAAACAAACCGATGTTTTTTTTAAATTATTTATCAATTCGGTCTCACCGTTCTTGAGTTGGAACTTACTATCGGACGTCAGGTATCAGAAATGGTCGATATCAGAAAATGTTGGTCTAGCGAATTTGTAAACGAACAAATTCTATGGATTTTTGCAATCGGACTTAGCGATTCTATAATACGGACTGTTAAAGAATACATATTGCAGATGAATACGCCTTCGAGGAAATGATTTTAATAAATAAATATATAAAACTAGCGAGAGTGAGCACATCTGTTGATTTTAGTTAGAATATTTAATACACACAGGGCCCCGTAAATTTGTTTATACTTTATCTCCCTCCCACGCGATTCGACGTTTCTTGAATTCGATTATAATCAGAGTTTTGTACTTTAGAATGTCGCGGCCCAAAAATCAGACCAAATCTGGCCACACGTGGTACCCACCCATTGTGTGTGCGTGTGCGTGTGCGTGCGTGTGTGTGTGTGTGTGTGTGTGTGTGTGTGTGTGTGTGTGTGTGTGTGTGTGTGTGTGTGTGTGTGTGTGTGTGTGTGTGTGTGTGTGTGTGCGCGCGCGTGCGTGTGTGTGCGTGCGTGCGTGCGTGCGTGCGTGTGTGTGTGTGTGTGTGTGTGTGTGTGTGTGTGTGTGTGTGTGTGTGCGCGCGTGTGTGTGCATGTGCGTGTGTGTGTGTGTGTGTGTGTGTGTTTTTTTTTTTATAAGGCGGTGGAAAATGCTGTTACGCACACCAGCTGGCGTGCTGGTAGTGTGAGACTCCTCCGGTAACGGCCCTACCCACTAAAAACCACCTCCTCTCATTGGCCCGTGTATTCCTTCGCGGCACGACCCTTGGGTATTACTTCGCGAAGGCGGTCTTAGCCGAGGCTATTCCTCAATTCAGGCGCGCAACTTCCTTCCTCCTGCGCTCTTCCTCGCGAAGGGTTTTCAACGTCTTCGCAGCGAAAGCACTCGTCCCTTCCCATTTCTCCACTGACGTCATCATGCGAGCCACCACATTGTCGGGGGATACGTCGGGGCCTACTACATCTCTGAACTCTTCGCGGAGTACGTTGAATCGTGGGCATTCGAAGAACACGTGTTCCGCGTTCTCCGGCACTCCTGGGCACTTTGGGCATTCCGGCGAGTCTTCATATTTATACTTATGAAGGTATTCCCGGAAGCACCCGTGCCCCGTCAGCAACTGCGTCAGGTGATGGTTGACTTCTCCATGGTTCCGGTTCAGTCACATCTTCACTTCGGGGATCAGTCGGTGCGTCCAGCCACCTTTCAGTGATACGTCCTATTCGGTTTGCCACGATTCCAGGCTGTAACTTCTCACTTCCGCATAGATCTCGTTCTGCCGTTGTGCCGCTTTGTTTCTGCGTTGGTACAGTGTCCGCCGCTCTTCGGCTAATATCCGTATGGGTGTCATCCCTGCAATAACGCACACTGCGTCCGTGGACACAGTACGGAATGCACTCGCCACCCTCAGCGCGCCCAGTCGGCAGACGGCTGCTGCTTTCTTCCGGTTTTCCTCGGTTTTCATCGCGTCTGCCCATATAGCTATGCCATATGTAAGCACCGATGTTGTCACTGACGTCAGCAGTGTTCTCCTTTTTTGCCTTGGGCCACCAATGTTTGGCATCAGCCGTGACAGGATTACTCCGACGGTGGCAGCCTTGCTGCTAGCCTGCATTACATGTGGCTTGAAACTAAGTCTCGTATCTATCAGCACTCCGAGGTACCTGATATAGGGCTGTGACGAGATGGTGTGCCCACCAACGCTGAGCGTGATAGACTCCACAACCTTCCTGCTCGTGATGAGAACGGCCTCAGTCTTTTGCTCCGCCAGCTGTAGACCGACCGAATGCATCCAGCGCTGAATCTGAGTGAAGGTTTCTTCAAAGATCCCGTGGATTTCTTCTAGGTGCTTGGCGGTGATGACGATCGCCACGTCATCAGCAAATGCCACCAGCTTAGCTTCCCGCGGTGTCGTTAGCCTCAATAGCCCGTCGTACATGATGTTCCACAGGAGGGGGCCGAGGACCGAGCCTTGGGGGACCCCTCCTGTTACCTTGTATTGCTGGGGCCCATCATCCGTGTCGTACTTCAGGTATCTGTTGCTAAGGTAGTTCATTACTATCCTTATCAAGTATTGGGGCGTTCCGTGTTCGTTAAGAGCAGTCCAGATACAGTCCCATCTCGCTGAGTTGAATGCGTTCTTGATATCGAGAGTTGCCACCAAGCAATACTGTTTGGTTTCTCTCTTCCATCGCTTTCCTGTAATTGCTTCTCTTGCTGTTTCCACCACGAGGCTGACTGTGTCGAGAGTTGAGCGAGCTTTCCTAAAGCCATATTGGTTATCCGCTAAGGAGTTCCCAATGGCAGCTTCCATCCTATTGTGGATGATACGTTCCGAAATTTTACCTGCTGTATCCAACATGCAGAGCGGTCGGTATGATGTCGGTTCGTCCGGTGGCTTTTTCCCTTTTGGGAGGAGTACGAGTCTCTGCCATTTCCATGCTTCGGGGAAGACCCCTTCCGCGAGGCACGTGTTATACATGTCCCTGAACAGCTCTGGTGCTATCTTAACCGCCGTCTTAAGGGCAGCATTTGGGATTCCATCAAGACCTGGTGCCTTGCTCGTCCCCACCTTGCCACAGGCTCTCACTAATTCCTCCGTTGTGATTGGTGGAATCACCTCGCTCGCGTCCAGAATCACTCGATATTCGTGCACCTCTTGCTGCGGGAAGAGAGTTGATACAATCCTTCGCAGAATATTAGGACACGTGGGCGCTGGCATTGGTTGACTTTTAAGCCGAGACATAACTACCTTGTATGGTCTGCCCCAGGGGTCGTCATCCACTTCGTCAAGTAGCTCGTCCCAGCATTGCTTTTTGCTGCGACTGATGGCCTTTTTTAGCATGCAACGCGCTTTCTTGTGTCGTTCCTCTAGTCGATGGAACGTGTTCTTCCCCCGGGCACGCTGGGCAAGTCTCCTTGCCTTGTTGCTTTTGGCGCGTAGCTCTGCTATCGCGTCGTTCCACCAGTATACTGGTGGGTGCCTGTTATTCTTCTGCTTCCTAGGCATGGTTGCATCGCAAGCAGTGGTGATCATTCTCATGACGGCCTCTATCTTTTGCGTTGCATTTCCTTCCCTGATGACAGTACCTTCCATGACTGCGCAGAAAACATCCTCGTCGAATGCGCTCACCTCCAGCCAATCGGGTTTGTTCTGTTCAGTATGCTCTGCCTCTGGTGATTTCGAAGTTCCCACACAATGGCGCAGTGATCACTGAGTGTACAGAGATCAGTCACTTTCCAGCTAAAGCCCCTCCTCGCAAGACAGCTACTGACAAAAGTCAGGTCCACTATTGAGGTTGCTTCTCCTCTACAGAAAGTCGGTGATGTACCCGTATTAAGGAGGACCACATCCAATGAAGCTAGTGCTTCCAGAAGTGCCTTCCCTTTCGGGTCCGTTCTCATGCTACCCCACTCAACGGCCCAGGCATTGAAATCGCCTGCAATAGCGACAGGACTACGTCCTCGAGTGTCCCTGGCTAGTTGATCAAGGAGGTTTTGGAAATCCTCCAGCGACAGACTAGGTGGGGCATAGCAACTGTAAAAGAAGATGCCGTCTATTTTTGCTCTCACGAAGCACGGATGCGATGTATTGGCTGTCTCTTGGAAGGGGAATTTGCCGCATGACCAAATGGCAGCTTTCCCCGTTTCATCAGCTCTCCAAGATTGTTTGTCCAGGTTTTTATATTGCTCTGATATAATCACAGCATCTGGTCTTAACTCTCGCACCGTTTGCATGAGCAGCTCCTGTGCGGCCACGCAGTGATTGAGGTTGACTTGTAAAAGTTTCATCGTCTCTTCTTTATGAGCTCTTGTAGTGCGCGTGCGAAAACAGGGCATCTACTGCTGCCAGCCATATGACCGTAGTACCTACTGCCTCCCTCCTCACAGAGCACACAGTGGGACTCGCCTTGGCACTTTGCGACCTTGTGTCCAGGTTTACCGCATTTCATGCAGTCGTTTGATCTGTCGATCTCTCTATTACAGTTTCGTGACAGGTGTCCGTACTGCCAGCACTTGTAGCACTTTGTAGGCTTGAGCTGCTCACGGACGCGGCACACTACCCAACCGATGCGGATTTTCCCAGGCTCAGCGATTTTCCTCGCTAGGTCTGTGGCGAGACGCACCACCGCCATTTGCGTGCCTCCGTACGCTGAGCGGAGGCTCTTGATTGGGTCCTTGAGTGACCCTTTGTCAATGCCCAGCTTGTTGGCGAGGCTTTCACAAATCTCGTCTTTGGTCGTTGCCTCATCAAGATCCTTAATCTCGAGAAGTGTCTCCTGTACCCTGCTCGTGACAGCCGCCTCTTGCCCAAGACTTTCTTCGATTTTCGAGCGCCACTCAGCCGTCTCAGTAGGGCTCGCTTCGTTTAGGATGAAGATTAGGTCGCCGGCCGCTGTTCGTCGGATTCCCTTCACCTTTTTCCCTGCTTCTTCAAGTTTGGGGTCCGTCCTGACTTTGCTGAGGATCTCGGCGTAAGTCAGGTCCCCCTTCTTCCGGACAATCACAAATTCGGCAGGGCGGGCTTACTTCGCTGCTTGCGGGGTTCCCTGCGCACTGTCACCCATGCGTCGCTGGAATCCTTTTCGTCGTGACCTGACCTCTTGCTTGGCTTGGGGTCCTTGCCCTGATTCGACTCCTTAGTCTGCTTCAGCTCCTGGGGCTGCTTCGTTCGGCTAATCGGCTTTGAGACGTTGGTCCGCTCAGAACGCGTTTCTAATACGTTCTTCTGCTCTTTTTCCTTTTTCTTCTTGCTCCTCTTGTCTTCTTGTGACGGTGGTGTCCGTTCCTTCCGTTTACTTGTTTGATGTAGTCGTCTAATGGGAGTCGTCAAGTCCTCCTTTGTTTTGTCCACCGTCTGGGACATGCTGAAGGGGGGAGAAGTCTGAGTCTCTTGCACTGTGGTGACAAGCCAAGAGCCCATCTCCAACCTGTGAACCCTATTATAGGCTGTCTTCACAGCGGCCACCATCGCCTTCGCCTCATGGTGGATGTTCTTCTTCCCTGTTATAAAGTCGAAGAGCTTCCCGATTTGCGTCCCCAGCCGTTCGAGTGCTTTCGTCTTTTCGTTGACCTCTGTAATATGGTCAATTTCCTCCACTGGACTGTGCGATTGGTCTCCCCCAAAATCCTTGAGACCGGCACCGACCACCGGGGCTTTCACCCGGTCGGAATCGGCGGTGAGGTTACTCCCTTTCGGGGAGGTACTCACTTGGGGTATGGTGTTACTATCGCTCACTTCCATACCTGGTTTCATCAACAGGGTTCCTTCCCTGTGCCTGTTTGGTCCGCGGGGGGTATTTTAATTGCCCCCTATCCTCTGTATCTATATAGATAAATGTACATCCATATCCGTATCTACATCCACATAGATATATCTAATGTATATCCATATGTATATAGATATGTCTACATCCACAACCATATCTATACAGAGGGCCTCCCCCTATCCGCCACCTGGGGACGCGCCACGTAGGGGTTTCAGGCTCCCCCTGTGGTGTGTGTGTGTGTGTGTGTGCGTGTGTGTGTGTGTAAAAAATGACGTGAGAAAAAGCACAAACTTCACCAGTAATTCTTTCATTTCAGCCGGCAATCTAAGGAAAATTAGTGCATTATCGTGTTACAACTGCTTCCCGAAGTATTTAACTGATAAAAGATGTAACGACCCTTATCCAATGAGTGAGGATAATCTTTTGCAATGTCCACGAGACGAAATTCACGTTTGTTTCAAGTCTCATTTACGTAGTAAGTATACCACAAATTCCATACAATACTATTGATTAATGAATCAGGAAATGAAATGATAATATCACACAGAGAATAAAAATTACGATGAAGTAAAAAGAAGACAATGAATTCTTTTTCTTACGTGGAACGTTATAATGTCAATTATAAATTTAAATATACATTTTTTTTACTAAACTTCTGCACCACTGTACCACATTACCATTTCAGTTTCTTGCATCCTTAAGTGAGACCAAGAGAAATTATAGATTTAAATCAAGTCTTTGCGGGGAGATTTATTTGACTGAAATCAAATTTATTCGATTAAAAGATAAGCAATTATTGAAGCACAAGGTTATTGAATGAAAGATGTATCGTTTATTTTTTGTTAAATATTGTCGCGATAAATTTGTTTTTCAATAGATCTCTGTTCATAATGCATTTCAATTTGCATTTCTCTTTGATTACCCAAGAAATTGAGACAGCATTTATACAAAGCAATAATACTGTAATAATAGCTGAAGCGTTACCCGGATTTTTATCCTAAACAAGCAAAAAAATGCCGTCAGTTATTAAATTTTGCAAATCTTGTTTTCTGAATCGCGACATTTGATCGACGATTTCACGATTATATGTAAACATACGATATCACAGCATCATCACGAGGTAACGCCTATTACTTAACAGTCATAAAGACATGCATTTATTCGGCGAACAACAAACATCCATCCTTGTCTTTCTTCTCACTGTATAGTCATCAACAACGCGCGAGATCGTACAACATAATAAATTGAATCCGACGAGGGACGACAAATATAACAACAGCGTGGAAATGATGCATTTTTTAAAAATAGTTTCGTGAACAAAGTATCGTTGACAACCTAAAATCGTTTTATATACCAAAGAAATCATTATACCATGTATTTCGGAGCTTCATGGATGTAGCGTGGGTTCGATGAAGTACCCGCGTCTAATCTGCTAATGATAAAGGAGATCCCCATTTGCCGTGTGCAAATCGTCAAAGCTACCTTGATGAGTTTTCCGCCTTAAGCTATTCATACGATATACGCCCACGGTCGGAAGTAATTTTCTTCCCTATCCCACGTGACCCACTCTATTCTTTGGGGGCTAAAATTTTATTTTACTGACAAACATTTATCGATAGGGTATTTTTGACCGTGTAAAACACGAAAATTTCGTTTTTTTTTTTTTATCGACACATTTCCATTCTCGCGAAGCATGAATATAAAACCTCGTGCTGTGTGCTGATGTTTTACGAACAAGATAAATAATAGCTCGACATAGATTTGCTCGCTGTACGGACGATCCTTGACGAAATTGTCAATATTTTCAGACACAATGTTCTATTGACAAATTATTTTTTCCAGGGAATGGCTCTCTGCTAATGGCGAGATCGTGCGTCCCCAGCAGATGGATGGCGAATTGTGGTGTCACTAGTCGAGAAGATAATTTAAGTATAGAGTGTTTTCACTGCGATGTAGACGGCTGCAACGCGGCACACCGTGTTGCAATATCGCCGACCAGTAAATATCTGATTGTCGTATCAATAGTTATTTTACTAGCGTGGTTCGGGATCTTCGATCTTTGAAGGCTACTTTATTAAATTCTGTTACGTAATCTACAGATTTATTTCCATTAGTGCGGCGGCCTTCGCCCTTTACAATACCTTATAATCTTTTACTTCACCGATAGCTTCTATATACCGCAACCCACTTAACTTAACTTCACTTAATTTAACTGAAACTTGAGGCACCAGACCACGGTGCGCGCGCGGTACGACGGTGTATTTTTCATAATTTTTTTTCGAGCAAACGATGAATGGTTTTTTTTTTATTGATACTAATATTCAATATGTACATATAGAAGACATTACACACATTTTTTTATTCGAATCTTAAGAATAGTTTGCGGTGTACGCCGCTTCCAAAAGGACACTCCGACGAAGTTGCTGCTTGGTGGGTGACAGCAATTAATCCGTACGGTTCATCTGGAAAATACAAAAAATATATATTTATAAACTAGACATGTAGGTTTATAGCATCACGTAGGGGAATTTCCATATCTAAAAAAAAAATGGTGGACCAGCGAATTTTATTTTCCATTTTCGCTGAAAATTTTCATCATTTATGAAAAAAAATAAAAATATAAGGGGGCCCTTTATCAAAAAAAATCACTACGTGGTGCCATAGTGACTGGATTTTCGAACATTTTCAGACTTGGTACATGCAAATCGGATGAATAGTTTTTTAAATATGTTGTCAACCAGGTTGAAAAACGTAGTTTCGAGAAAAACGCGTTCAAAGTTTTGCGCGGCGCGGTCGTGTGCTTGGAACGGTTTCACGTAAAATGCTGCATCTCCGTCAATTTTACGAATTTCTTTACAAAATGTGGTGAGAGCATTCTTAACAAATGCATCTTTCAGAAAAAAAAAAAAAAAAATGTTACCGTGGTCTGGTGCCTTAACTCAACCTGCGTCCTTTTTACATAACAATTTGTCCTTATATGCTACCCTCCCTGACTGCGGTATAACCCTCCTTCTTATCTTACCTCTCTTCATCTTTCCGTCTTTAACTTCTCCAGTGCCTTCAGATAGGGTTGTAGATAATTCGGCTGCTTTCTAAAGGGATTTCATTTCATTTTTTTTTTAATAGAATGGACCCATTTTTTGATTACTTGGCGTCCAATTTTAACTTTTTAAAATTTTAATGGGATTTATTATATACACCTCCCTGTAAAAGAATCATTGTCTTTGTTGATATACGTAATTCTACTTATCAATAAATATATCTTGGAAACAAAAATTACTTTTACTTATCAAGTTATTTCCGTAGCACGTCGTACCTATGTATGTAAAAACAAAACAAAAATGTAGAACGTGAAACCCACACGCGACTGAAGTGAGTTTTTTTTTAAGTTTTTTATCTTGGTAACTTTATTGAACTATTGGATTATCAATTATGGACGCAATAATTGAAAGCGAACATTAAAAGTTGCAGAGTTAGTGTTGAAATTATAAAAAAAAGGCCATCTCCAAAGCAAATGTTTTTTAATACAGTTTAAAATGATTGATTAAAATACATTTCAATTTTTAACGACTTTTAAAAAATTCATGAATCAGTATCCGTACTAGAATCGGTACGTGTTTTGCGCGCTGCTCTTTTAGTTAGGTTCATCGTGCGATCTGAAGTATGCACATGAGCGAACTCTGAGCACATCAACGAGAGCCAATCATAATGACGAGTTAATCGGTTTCGGAAATAAATCGCATTTCGAGATATTTCGGATTTTTTTATAGGAGGGGATATTTTTTTTATAGGTGGGGATTATCTTGTAATTGTATTACAGACACTATGGGTTTATGATAGCTAAGATATGGGTCGAACGTTTGTGAATTAATACTTCCGAAAAATCTATTGAAAACAGCATCAATCTGTTCTAATAGTTCACTAGCGATACACCCAGCGAACAATAATTGAAAGGTGGCTGCAACACGAGAACTGAAAGTTTACCGCGTCGCTATCACGTCATTTCCTCCCGCACCGGCAAGAAAGCTGATTGTAAGTCTACTCTGAATATATGCGCATTCGTCGAACTGATCGGCGCTGCCAATAGGAAATCGAATATAATTCCGTGCTTCAAGAAATAAACCTTGTAGCAGTTAATGTAACCAATTCGATCTGAATAAATACATCCTAAATCAACTGAAGAAAAATAGACAGACAATAGGAGCCTTAAATAAATCCTCATTGATTAGTATAAAATTAACATTACACGCAATGCTATTGTATAAGAATATAGTGCTATTTCTTTTTCTTATTACGGAACAAATTTGTATAATGTGTCTAAAGTAAATAAACGTTCTTTTTATTAAAGGAATAGTTTTTATTCACGGTTAAATAATATTAGTTTAGTGGTTTCCTTCAGCAGTGTTGAGGGCTGTTGCTGCTTGACTGTATCATCTATTATTGTGGCAGGCTTATTGCTCGGCAGGACCGCGGTTCTACAGATCCCAACTGTACACCTACCCAACTGTCACGACCAAACTGACACGAGCATACGAATATTTCGCAATATTGTCACGACAAAACGGTTCCCGAACAAAACTCTCACCATTAAAACTGTCACCGCACAAACTGTCACCCCTCAACTCTCCTGAATCGCTATTCGACACGTGCAGAAATCGTCACGAACAAAACTATCACCGTCTAAACTGTCACGGTCTCAACTGTATGCTGCACCAACCGTCACCGCACAAAACTGTCACCGCGTCAAGGCGAGATGTAACTAACTCACACGGGTATAAGCTGAACTCGTAGATAAGAGCGGTCGGGCTGCTTCACCAAACGCGGCGCAATAGCGCGCGATATTTCGTGCGTGTCCGCTATTACCGATCGCTGAGCACAAGTAAGTTCGCGCGGTGCGAAGGCTGTGGTTGAGACGACAGCGGCGAATGATGTAAGTATTAACGGACACGCACGAAATATCGCGCGCTATTGCGCCGCGTTTAGAGAAGCAGCCTGAGCGCTCTTACCTACCGGTACAGTGTCTACGAGTGTCAGTTGGATAAATCTCGCGTTAAGCGGTGACGGTTGGTGCCGTGTACAGTTTTGCCCGTGACAGCTTTGCCGGTGACAATTGCCGCGGTTACAGTTGCTGCGGTGACAATTTAAGCGGTGACAGTTTCAACGGTGACAGATTAAACGGTGATTGTTTAGACGGTGACAATTCAGACGGTGACAGTTTAGATGGTGACGGTTTAAACCGTCACAGTTTAGACGGTGATAGTTTTGTTCGTGAAGATTTTGCACGTGTCCAATAGAGACCGTGGAGAGTTCAGTGGTGACAATTTGTTCTGTGACAGTTTTAATGGTGAGAGTTTTGTTCGGGAACAGTTTTGTCGTGACAATATTGCGAAATATTCGTATGCTCGTGTCAGTTTGGTCGTGACAGTTGGGTAGGTGTACAGTTGGAATCTGTAGAACCACGGTCCTGCCTATTGCTCTTATCATTGATTATGTGTTCATTAGGTGGCACATTTTTCATATCTTCGATGAATGTGTCCTGATATTGGACACTCCCATTGGTGACAATTTACCACTTCTTTAGCACATATTTTTGGTCTCTTATGTCTCAATAATAGAGAAGGAACTACTCCTGCAAGTAAATACTCTACGACATACTCCCCATCTTCTGTATTTTTTCTTCCTTCTTCTTTGAAGTGGCACGAACAAATCGACGCTGCTTACGAAAAGTAGCACGATTCAAATTTCTTACGAAAACTAACACGTTTCGAATTCCACCACGAAAATCAACACGTTTCGATATTCGACGCGAAAACTAGCATGTTTCGGCTTTCATCGCGAAAACTAGCATGATTCGGCTTCTGCCGCGAAATGTAGCATGTTTCGGCTTCCGTCGCGAAAACTAGCATATTTCGATTTGCACTGGAAAAAGTAGTATATTTGCCGAACTAAATCGAATAAGATTCAGAACTTTCACAAATGTTTTAATAGTTTTTTCGGGAGCACTATAAGGAAATGATTGTTTATAAAAAGTATATTCTACTTACAGTCTGAAGAATCGTTCATTGTTTTTATTTCATTTAAAAAAAAAAATATCTTGGAGTGATCAACGATGATCCACTATTAACTTTTCAGCTATTCACCACACCAAAAACTCCAATATTCTAATTTGATAAAAGTACTGTAGTCGTTATACTCGTCAGGAAGCTTGTGACAGACTAACAATGAGGTAAAGACAATTTTGAACGGCAGCAATATCGGGGGAAGGGAACGATAGTATGATGCCCTTCGTCAAAATGTCTCTCATATAGTCTTTACTTTGCGCGAAAAAATAAAACATACGCTCCGTACTTTCTCGGATTGTAAACAAACTTTTCCATATTCATCGAAAAATCGTAGCACAACGAAAAGGTTTGTCGGAGTTGTACACTCCTGACTAAAAGTATAAAGTACAGTTAACAAAATCTTCAAAACAATCGATTGAGATATCTCGAGAACTGTCAGGTCGTGGACGAAGTAGCAAGAGGGAAAAAAACTGACATTGTTAACTTTGCTTACATTGCAATTGTTTTTGATTTTCTTTTCTCTGATTTTTTTCACCATGATTTTTTTACTCCAAAATGACGAGGCATTTGCTGTTTGCCATCTTATGATAAACCTAGCAGACCAAAATTCAAACAGTAAAATATGTATGAAGTAAATTCAAACAAAAAATAAAACAGTATAAAATGACAAGCATAACTACTTCGGCAATTTAGAGTAAAAAAGGATGTTCGAAAGACGTGGAGTAACAAATGAGAAACACTTCCAGTGATACTGAAACGTGCTAATTTTCGCGGTGAAAGTCGAAACCTGCTAGTTTTCGTGGTAAAAGCCGAAACATGCTAGTTTTCGCGGCGAATATCGAAATGTGCTAGTTTTCGTGGCAAAAGCCGAAACATGCTAGTTTCGCGCTGATATCAAGCGTGCTTGTTTTCGTAAGAAATCTGAAACATGCTAGTTTTCGTAAGCAGCGTCGAAATATAAATATGTGAGACATCGTCAGCTTCGGATAAATCACACGCATTGAACGCTTTTGAGCGAAGCTGTTGTTCCTTTGGAAATCTTAAAAATAACAAAATATTATTGTTTTCACTTAGAACACTGAAATTCCGCTCGACAAAAGTTAAAGAGCAGCAATCGTTAACGAGTCTCAGTAAATATTACGTCCGTATCGCTTGTTCTTTACCTGTGTAAACTAATATTTTCTATTCGCCTTTTTATTACACAAATAACAATTTCGAGGCATAGCTAAAACTTTTAGTAATTATAACCAATTATAACCTATTACTGTTTCACAGCGGAACGATGTTTATCAAATATGCGTAGTTTTACTTCCCTATTGGCGGAGACGATCAGTTCGCCGCATGCGCATACATTCGGACTACGCTTAGAAAGAGAAGGAAATATATTCCCGCACCGTAATATTGCGACGGCTCCCTCTCGCTGTCAGAGGTGACACTCGGTAGGGGAATTACTTGTGTGCTTGAGTGTCTGTCGTCAGCGTGTCTAGCTTCGTCGTACAGTGTGAAACTCACGTTTTTGGTTTTGTTTTTTTTTACAAAAAAACACGCCTTAAAATGTCGACCGTATATTTTTCTTTTACATCACGAGCCAGACTCTCGTACTACGTAAGTTAATTGTTCAAAGCGTAAAATTTACACTTTCGGTAAATGGAGATACGTCGAATACCGCGTGACTCGCTCCTCACGCTCGTAGGGTAAGTAACCAGAATTTATTAAGACGTAAAATTTCACGTTTTTTCCGTTTTTTTTTAGCGAAACGACCAAAAAATATATATTTCACATTAATCAAAGTTTCATTATTTATTTAGATATCTGTGTAAAATTTTCCAAGAAAAAAAAACGAAAAATCGCGATAAATGGTAATATTTTTCATGGACTTACTTTTATTGACGAGATCCGAAAGGACTTTTATCAACGAACAAAAACAAGAGAGCATGAGCGCTATCAAAGTTATGTTTCTCTTTTTTTTTTTATCGTTTTACACAAATTCTGATAAGAACTTTTTGTTTTCTTTCAAAATTCCTCCAATGAAACTGGAGTGGTATTACATTTTGTCCAACAGTATGAAACATTCAACGTTCGGCTACGGTCGTTGAGATCGCTGCAAAATTCTAAACGCACAGGTGCGACATATTAATCATTCTTTTATTAGCGTCATAAAAGTTTGTTTACACACGGCGGCGCTACGATAAGAAGTCATTGTTTGAAATGAATAATATGGAAAAAAAAAGAGAAAAGAGGCTCATTTGAGAGTAACGTTATTTGCTGCGTTCGTGCAAACTTTTAATTACTAGTTGCTCTATGTTTTTTTTCCTTTTTAATTCATTGCGCAGTATGTTCAGGAACTAAAATAATGTTGGAATCTTTAAAATACCATTAGGCAATCCTAGTAGTAAAATATTAGATTCAATCGTTGATGGCGCGGATACTTGGAAATTTTTATTTACTTTGGCGTTCCTTTGTTACAAGCAAAACTACCATTGTACATCAATTTTTCACAATAGATGGACAAATTACGCCTGTTGCCGATGGAATTGCCATCCACCATTAGTATAAGCGGCGACGTCAACAATGGCAAAGGTCGAATGTCATTTGTGAGACGTTTGGGGCTCGGTTGCGTTGTACTGGCCGCTCTTGGTCTACTTTACATACCGGCTTATCATTCGGCGCAGGGTCCTCTACTTGGCATAGGTGAGACATCGACTCCCGCAGGAGCTTCGACCGGTTCGCACTTCCTAGCATCCGTAGGTACGCATCGATGATCGCTGCTTGTTTCCTGCTTTTGTTATTATCACTGCCATTCACACTAATGACGTTTCGAAAATGAGTTTATCTTCAAATAAACACCACAATCGTCCATCGTGGATGGGCAAAAATGTAAAATTTAATTTTTTTATATTATTTCCCTCTGAAGAAAATGTAACGTTTTTTTTCTTCTCAACGATTTTAGAATTTTGCTGAAAATTCCATTTGAAGCATATTTGCCTTTCTATTTAAATACAATTCATTTTCTGAAAAGTTCAATATAATTATCGAATTTCGTTAAATTCAACGTATGAAAAAAAATATCTCGTTGAATTTAAAGCTTAATTGTTAATTTTATTCAATCAATAATTTACGATCTCTTTCTTTGAAAACACCTCATTGAACTAATTAAAATGGACCGTAGTTGCCATCCTATCCCCAGCAATCACAGTTTCACATATCTCAGTGACCACAAAATTATAGCCTTATACTCCCAAAAATCTGCGAGCTTGTTAGAAGAAAAAAAACATTTCAACTCTATTTTAAATTATGCTTGTGGAGTAGATTAACTTTTCTTTAACGATGAATCTCGCATACAATACCAACGAAACATTTTATTCGATCAGAAATTTGAGTATTTTGTTGAAAAATCGTCGGTAAGATTTTTTGTTAAAAAAAAGAGCATAAAATGTCTAAAATTTTTGTCATTTTAGAACATTTTCTTTTTCTTTTCGATTTTTGTTCATCACACAACAAAAAACTAAAAATTCTCATCGAATTTGACTTTGGCATGGAACTGTATCCGTAGTTTCATTTTCCTTCATTTTTCTATAAAATTTTGCTAAACTTTTTCTCCATTTTACGACCATTCCAATTGGATTTACGATTACTAAAAAAAAAAAAAACCCCCCAATGTTAAATATTTCTGAAAGGGATTAAGAAATAAATTTTTCGAAAAATCATTGATCCCACATATATATTAAAAAAAAAACAAAAATTTTACAGCTCAATTGCCCGGTTGGGCTATTAATACATCGAGAAACTTGAATTCTTACATTCATCCGGAAAACAATACGACAATATTAAGTCCCGTGGACGCTTGCACAACGATACCATATCTTCTAATAATCATATGCTCCGCCGTCGCGAATATCAACTCGAGAATGGCTATAAGAAGTACATGGGCTAATACGAGCATTGTCGGCGCCATGTACGATAATACAGTGAAAGTGGCATTTTTACTTGGACAAAGTGACAACGAAACACTGAACGTATGTTGAAAACAAAAAAAAATACAATTTCGTGTTTTATAACAATTAATCTAAAATAACAAACGGAGAAAAAATTTTTTAATCTCGAAAAAAATTTGTTTATTCCATATTATATATTTAATAAAAATTTGTTTATTCCATATCATATATTTAATACAAATTTGTTTAACATGATTAATTTACTTGAAATTTTGAAGAGATCGTTGCAAAATTTATGAAAATCAACTTGAGGGCTCACATACCGCTGCGCGCGCTGAAAACCGAGTAAATTTGAAACTTTATTATAAAGATTATATGGTAAAGAAAAAAAAATTAAATTGTTGGTTTCACATTTTTTTATTAACTTTTCCACTATAAGAAAAAAAATAAAAAATGTTTGTTTTAAAATATTAACATAATTTTTTACGGGTTTAAATGGACTACTGATGAAAACCATGGCGCTTCCTTGTCGACATCATAACTTCACCAAAAATTATTCAATCTGCAAAAATAAAAAAGAATCGAGTAAAATAATGTAGTAGTAATAGTCTGACGGAGGGATTTCTTTTTTTAAATAAATAAATTACAGTATTTCAAACTTTATTATGCAAATTTAAAAAAAAATTAGTCTTTAATAATCTATAAAAAATTGTCCAACCAAAAAATGAAATAAACTTCCCGTCAGACTATAGAGAAAATAATTATCAAGATAAAAAAAAAAAAGTTAAAAAATATCAAAAATTGACTGAGTTATCGTGCTGACTCTGTCTAAAAACATAGTTTCGAGAAAAGCGCGTTTAAAGTTTCTGGTAGATACAACGTGAACCCAATCTCCGATCACATTTAATGCTCTGACTTTGTAACGAAGTGGAATTTTCTTTAAAGTTTTTTTTTTATTCTTAAAAGTATAAAGGAAAAAATCTGTAGAAAAAATCGATTTTTTGAAAGTTTTAGGGGTATGTGAGCCCTTAAAATAAATTAGCGGAGCGTTTTTTATTTTTGATTTATTTAACTTTAAGCCAACATTATTATCGCTTATTTATCGAACGTTTCAGAATTCCATAATCGACGAGAGCCTTCAGTACAATGACATAATACAGGAAATATTTCACGACACTTACAACAATCTCACTCTAAAATCTGTAATGATGCTCAAATGGGTAACGATGAATTGCGAACGTGCGAGGTATCTAATGAAAACCGACGACGACATGTTCGTTAATGTTCCGCAATTATTGAAGACATTACGAGCGAGACCGCAGATTGTGGGAACGCTAATCGGTTCGCTTATTTGCAACGCTCGACCTATATCCGATCCGAAGAATAAGTGGTGAGTCTCCGTGCGCTTTGTGTACTCGCCAATGTTTAACGATTTATGAAGTATGTCTGTGTATTTTTATTTTTTTATTTTTTTTTATCGCCGTTTAAACTCGAAGCAATTGCGTTGAGGGCTCACATACACCTGCGTGCGCTGAAAACCGAGTAAATTTAAAAAATTATTATAAAGGTTATATGATGGAAAAATGAATAAAATTGTTGATTTCACATTTTTTCTTAACTTTTCAACTATAAGAAAAAAAAAATTTGTAATGTTTTTTAAAATTATTAACATTAATGTTTACGGGTATAAATGGACTACTGATGAAAACCATGGCGCCTCCTTGTCGACGTCATGTCTTCACCGAAGATTATTCAATCTGAAAAAATTTAAAAAAATCTAGTAAAATAATGTAGTAGTAATAGTCTGAAGAAGGACATTTTTTTCTCCTTTTAAATAAAGAAATTACAGTATTTCAAACTTCAGTATGCAATTAAAAAAAAAAATTAGTGTTTAATAATTTATAAAAAATTGTCCAACCGAAAAATTAAAAAAAACCTCTCGTCAGACTGTAGAGAAAATAATTATCAAGATTTAAAAAAACAAGAAGTTAAAAAATATTAAAAACTGTCTGAGTTATCGTGTCGAGACTCTAAAACCATGGTTTCGAGAAAATCGCGTTTAAAGTTTCTGGTAGGTACAAAACGTGAACCCGATGTCCGGTCATCTTTATCGGTATAACTTCTTTTTTTTTATTTCTTAAAAATATAAACAATAAAAAAATCGATTTTTTGAAAATTTCAAGGGTCTGTGAGCCCTTAAGGTGGTTATTTTGAGCAAATATACACGCCGCGACGAGACTTCGTTTTCGTTTTGCTCGTAACAATTTTTCATTTACTTAAAATTCAACGATTACCGAAATATTTGGATAGTAGACATTTTTAGTTTGTTAATTTGTCTTTTTTTGGATTATGTTTCGTTTCGCGTCAGCCATTTTGAATTTCGACGTGTTTTACGTTGAACATGAGAAATCCTCGATTTGTGTAATCCCCGCGATACCAGTTTTCAACTAAATCGAATCATTTGTGTTCTTTTGGGGTACCATATTGACTCCGCCATTTTGAATTACGGCACTTACTCCGCCATTTTGTCTTTGAGCTCGAAATCCACGATCTATGGCACCTCGAGGTACCATATTTTAGGCAAAATCAACTAACATTCGTTTTTTCAAGTGCCACATTGACGGCGGCATCTTGAATTACGTAATTTTTAAAACAAAAACAATGAAAAATTGAAGCCCGTAGTAAAACAAAAAAAACGATGTTCTCGATGAAGTACGACGAATTATTCGTTGTTTTTTGTTTCTCATAATTCTTCGTTGTTCACAGGTATATCCCAAAATATATGTTTTCCGAGAGGACATATCCGAATTATTTATCAGGCACCGGATACGTTATGAGCCTTGACGTTGCGACGAAACTTTACAAGGCCGCGCTATCGACGCCATTGTTGCATCTCGAGGATGTTTACGTTACAGGTGTTTGCGCGAGAGCAGCAAAATTACGTCCGATCAATCATTCCGGTTTCAGTTACGTACCCCGTAAGCTCGACATATGCGTTTTACAGAGCGCAATAACAACGCACAAAGTCAACGCTCGTGTTATGCACACGATATGGAACAAAATGCGAGACAATAACGCGACAACGTGCGCCAATCGTTCAAACGCCGATAACATAAAGTCCTCTGCTTTGAACAGAAACGGCCGAAACATCGGTTATTATCTCGGAAAGAGAAAAGGCATCAACAGGTGTGTCTGAAATCGACTTTTATTTTATTATTTTTATTTAAAAAAAAATAGGAAAGAATCTCATTTTCCTCGTCAGAGTGATGATTTTTTTTTTCTAACTCGTCGATCGCCCTGAATATCTGACAAATGGGAATATGCTCGAACAGAAAAAAAAATCACTCGGCAACGTCATTATCGATAATTAGATTAAAACATTCGTGACCGTGTTATTTAAGCCCAAGACATTAAAGTTAAAATTAGATTTTTTTTCCCTCGCAACCAAGATGAATTTTTTTTTCTTTATTTCTTATTTTATCTCCAACAACGCGCTTTTACGATGGGAATAAAAAAATCTCTTATCACGATTCTGGTGAAATTGAGCATTATTTTTAGAATTGTATGTTTGCGCGTGTGTGTATGTTGGTATGCCATATTTTCAATCGTGATTTTAATCGTGAAATAATGAACAAACGAAAAGGAGAAGAAAAAAATAATTCCTAGAGGGAGCGAGAACGATGTTTTGAATATATTTTTTCAGTATGATTGCCCGTAGGATTTAAGAAACATTGTCAATTAGGTAATCGTCACTTATTCAATATACTATTTATAGTTTATACCCCCCCCCCCCCCCCCCCCGCCGTCCCTCCCGTAATCATCAGAGTTAAAAAAATTTTTTACAAACATTCAAAGATAAAATAATATCGCAGTTTCGAATTTTCGAAAAAAAGGTAAACATTCCTTTTTATCGTTTTTTAATCCTTGAATCTCAATAAAAATTTTAAGTAGTTCCTAGTCGAATCTCTGTCAGCCTCGGTGTTGATAATAATTATAAAATATTCATTGCTTCCAGTTTTTTTTTGTTTCCTGTTTTCTTTGATACTAATTTTGCATAATTAAGAGAAAAATTGATTCTCGTTGAGAATTAATGTACTTTGTTATAATCGACGAAAAAAAAACAATTCCAGATTGTATTTTTGTATGTGAAATTTTGAATTTTACGAAAATGTTTTTCTATTCCCTTACGTTCGACCGAACGAGGGAAAAAAAACGGAACACTTGATCTTCCAGTTCTTTACGAAAATTTATTTTTCGTCCCATTTTGTTTTTTCTTTTTTTTTTTGCGAGAACGCATTTTTTGAATCGCAAAGTAAATTGTGGTTTATTATTTTTTCGACTGTAAATACTATTGTGAATCTCGTTTTATTGTAAACTCAAGAAAATACGATATTATCCTGCTCGATTAGATAGGAAACAAATTTTATTCGCGTGGTGAAATTTTTTTAGTTTTTTAGGACCATTGAGCTTCGAAACGTTGCTTTTTTGTTTTTTTTTGTTTTTCGTTAGAAATTATAAATTTGTTCAAATACTCCAAAATGATTTTTCACATTTCTTTAATTTTTAGTATCTGAACAATTTTTTTTACTTGTTTTCTTTCATCATTTATAAAACATGAATGACGTGAAGAATGAAGATCTAAAAAATTGTATGTTCCTTTCGATGATGGCAGTGTAAACAAAAAATGTATGTCACACAGGCGATCATTGCCCAATTCTCGTTTACAACGCCGAAATTTATTTTGAATTTCGAAAAAGCGAATTATAATTTTCGTAGATCGACGAAAAAATCGAGCGAATATGAACAAGTGAAAATAAAAAATATTGTACGCGATCGAGAAATATTTCCATGTGTAAGTGCGAGTATTTTACAGTGTTTAGAAGGTAAAAAAAAATAAGCACCCAAGATAAGAGGCTTTACGTTTTTTTTTTGTTCTCGTAAGAGAACGCTAGTGGCCTTAGAAAATGTTTAAATTCCATACAGCGAGAAATATTGTTACCGAAGAATTCAATAATAATTCACGGCTATGCGACAAACAAAACAAAAAAAAACCACCGCATCGAGGGAACTATTATAAAAAATTAAACTCGGTGCTATCGAATGAACGTGTAGAAGCGTGAAGAAAAAAAAAAGTTGGTTCGACTATTTTTTTTTACCAATTAAGGGGAACGCTCCAATTTTAGGAAGAAACATAAATCCTATCGGAAATCTCAAGGAAAAAATTGACAGTTTTTCTAGGATCACTTAAGAATTTACATATATGAAAAAAATTCTAGAAAATATGATTTGTCAAATTGAAGGAAAACAAATTTATTTAACGCATTGACAATTTTTTTTTTACACGACCCCGGAACTATTTCGACGCGATATCTATTTTGGGAATTTTCGATGCAGGACATGTTGTCTAAAAAAAAAGAAATTAAGAATCACTTCTACGCTATGAAAACGCCCTTGAGCGACGAATTCATTAATTCCAACGACGACACGTGGCGATATCAATGAAGGGCGTCTCTAGGCGTCGCAATAAAATACATCTCGGTCCACAGAATACCAGACTATTTATTTAAGAAATACAAATACATATCCTTTGTACATGTTAAAGAAGGAAGAAAAAAAAATAACGAGCTCAAAAAAAAAGCTTCGTTCTCCTGTATATCAGAATAATAATTGTCGAAAAACCGCGACTAAGCCGCAAGCGTTTAACATATTAAACACGAAAGCTCGAGGTTGAATCTTTGATCTGTTTTTTTTTCACCTCAAGCCGAAGGAGAGATACTAATTTTTTGCATTTTCTATCGCTCCAGTTTTTCTTACTACTTTTCATTATTCTCGACCGGCGTTTATTCTCAACGAGATCCTCGCCCCTGCCCGAATCAACGGAATCCTCGCATATATTAACCGCCATTAAACAATCGGTCAAACTGTCGAGTTTTCTTTTGGTCATTTTCGCGCGAGCACGTTTTTTCTTCATGTCAATACGTAAATTTGATCTTTCGGCGTCGGTCAATTTTTTTCTTCTATATTCCGGCGCCCTCGCGGTCTCAAACGTTACAGCAGCATTGTCAAGCGTTATTTCACACGATTTTTCATTATCTTTAATTTCTTTATTTTCCACTTTTCTCGCAATATCCTCGATAAACCGTTTTTCGGACTCGTTGAATTTTTTTCTTTTTAACTTTTTCGTCGAACTCCTGACCGGTTTGTCGATTAATGAAAATTCGTCGAGACGCCGTGTTAAATCTTGAAAATTACGTTTTTCCTTACGACGTGATGCTTTTGATTTTTTACGAATTTCCGGACTCGAAGACGATTCCACGATGATTTCCGGTGTTTTCACTACGCTATTCGCGTTTCGATCGGTATTTATGGAAATTTCTTTATCGACATCAATCTCCTCCGTTACGCATTCGCGTCTTTTTCGTTTAGTTTTTTCCTTCTTTTTTCTTACTTCCGTCCATTCGTCGGGATTTTTCGTATTATCTCGCATTTTTCCCAGTAATTCAGCCTCCTGCTTTGCTATACGAGCCAATTTTCCGTTTAACGTTAAACCATGACGGGCACCCTTGTGTCCCGTTCTACCGCCGCATGCGCGAAATAATTCGTCATCAGTGAGAGCGATCGACGCTGTCTCGTTAACGATATCGTCGATGCTACATTTTGACAAATTTTTCGCTGGCAAAATTTCACCATTGTCCAATGTACAAGTTTTCAAAAAACTGCCATATTCCAGATTGTGGGTTTTACCGAGTTTTTGAATATTTACTCTTTTCGTCGAAATTTCAATCGAATCGGGCTCCTTTGTTGTCACGGAAATTCCTGATGAATTACACGTTTCATTTATATTTATGTTGCTCGACGCCCGATTGTAAACCGACTCCCACCATTTGTACTCTTTTGTCTCGTGACCGATGCCCGCTGTGTCGAATTTCAATTTTGGCTTAATCGGGTCGATTATACCGTTCTCGCTCTTACCCAATCCTTTGCCTTGTTTTGGGGGGTAGAAGAAAACGAATTTATTAGTACGGCGAGAATTTTTCATTGAATTTTTGGCGTTATTTATATTGAGGAGAAAAAATTTTGTTCGACTCTGTGGTACGCATGAATTTCCAGGTATCGAACTTTTTTTTATACATGGAATCGGGGTGTTTGGAATTCTATTTTGGGAGAATCTTTTAACTCGTTTACATTTTAGGATCAAAACGTTTTTTTTACATCTCTAAGGTCTAACAAAAAACAAAATTAGATTGCCTTGGGAGTTCAGATTTTACTTGAGAACAAAATTTATCTACAACTTTAATCCAGAAAGTTGGGTAAACCAAGAATGTACATTGTGAAGTTTGCGGCTGTCCGTAAAACTAAACATGTGCATTGCAATGTTATTGAAGTTCATGCAAAGAACATTTTTTAACAATTATTATTTGCATTGTTGACAATATAAATGAAACGCATGAATTTCCAGTTATCAAACTTTTCTTTATACATGGAATAGGGAATTGGGATGTTTGGAATTAAATTTTGGAATAATCTTTTAACTCGTTTACATTTTAGGATAAAAATTTTTTTTTACATCTCCAAAGGCTAACTAAAAACAAAAATAGGACGCTTTGGGGAGTTCAGATTTGACTTGAGAACAAAATTTATCTACAACTTTATTCCAGAAAGTTGGGCATACCAAGAATGTACATTGTAAAGTTTTCGGATGTCCATAAAACTAAGAGCGTGCATTGCAATGTTATTGACGTTCACGCTAAGAACATTTTTTAACAATTATTATTTGCATTGCTGAGAATTTAAAAAAAACTGACAAGACACTTGCGGTTATTGACAACAAGAGTTTGCAGTTAGAAACACCTTAAGGCTTAATCCTAATAATTTGATCGTTCAGCTTGATTTTCATTGTCTAACCGTAAAATTCTTACCTTCGGTCCATCCGTACTTTAACAATTGGGCCTTAGCAAAACTGGCCATTATTGCCGATAGAAAATTCACGTACTGACAATTCTATCGCAAAACGCTCCAACTCGTTTGTTATTTCGTTTTTTGGATTTTCTTTCCGCAAAAAAACACGTATGGAATGTTTTTTTCTATTTCAACCGTACGCCTGCATGCGCTCTGAAACAGCTGAGTCGATGTTCTCAGCGGTCGGAGTTCAGGAACAGCGGCGCGCAATACGGTAAAGAACGCCTCTCCCACCGCGACGCCGCGGCCGGTCAACTTACCGGCATAAAATAGACGTCATTTCGAACGTTTATATAAATTTTTCAAAACAATCCTAACGTTCCAAAGATCATTGAATTAATGTTTTTCATTTTGATGATATTAAAAGTAACGTTAAAGCGCGGTCTATGATTTTCCCGTTCCTTCCGTCCTTAAGGGACAACACCACTGTGACCCCCTGTTTTTTTTTCACATTTTTCAAGAATTTTTTTTTGTGGAAAAAAAAAGAGATATTCGAAAATTTTTTTTGGGTTTTGTTCCTTGTTTATTAATGTATCAAAAAACATTTTTTTCACATTTTTCACGCCGCATGGTGGCGCTGGGGAAACTCTCGCGTCAGGTGCTGTCATCTCCGCAGTGGTTCGCGGCACGCAGCAGAACTCTCTTCAACGTCGATCTGAAAAAAAATACCGAGTGTTTTCGTTAATAATATGATATTTTGAAGAGAAGTACATAGGGATTTGGAAAAATATTGTTTTTAAAAAAATATTCACGCCTTTGAAATTAAAGAATGATTTTTGAGCAAAATTTCTCGTCGAAAATAGGCTATAACTTTTATAATTATTGAGATATCGAAAAAATCCTATGTACTTTTCTCGGTAATCTACCCTTATTGATACAGTAAAAATTTGAAGTCGATCGGATAAAAATTGCTCGAGTTCTGCTGCATGCCGCACTCAAAAAAGTGGTTTTGAGAAAAACGCGTTCAAAGTTTTAGGTTTGTTAATTTATGTTTTAAATTGAAAAAAAAATGATTTACCTTCAATCAGCGATGCCGGCACCATATAGCTGGCCTTCAAGAAGCAAATCGTTGTCTCCTGATTCTTTCCTCGAACTTGTTAAGGCTTTTCTCGCTTCTTTTGCAGCGTCTGTAAGCGAGCGCTCCGCGAGCTGGATCCGCGCTGCGTCGGTCTCAACGCAAAAGTTGAAACAATTTGGGCCGATGGTTATCCGCAACGTCTCCAGTACTTTCATGAGACTTCTCAGGCCATCATTGAACACTAATACCGCGATATCAGTTGCAATGTCAATGATTCTTTTGCTTCCGGACTGGCACTTGGCGGCTATTGCCCAAATTGATTTATTGTAACTTTCGTTATTGTTTTGCGTATAGCCGCCCAAACAACGCTGCAGCAAATCGTCCCTGCTCAAATTTTCGAAGATTGGCTGAATTGCCTCCAATATTTCCTGAGGAAGAGGCGGTTTATGGCGATATTTAGAAATATCACCATTTGCGACCGCGCGCTGCCACGAACACCACGACTCGGCTCCTTCCGGGCAATCGTCATGTTGTGGCTCACTGTCTGTGGACATTTTATGTTTGATAGTTGCCCAAATTGCCTTCCTCATTTTGTCAACATCATCGCTGTTCCTGGCTATAGCCAAGCCGTAATATGTGCTCAACTCGTCAATCAATTTTCCGGTGAGCTTTCCTCTGCCAGATAATCCTTCTTTTTTTTCACGATTTCGCGGAGGCGCGTCCCCATACGTTTTTGGACATGATCGATGCACTCTTTTTTTTTTATCTCGAAACCGTCGTATGGATCGCTATTCGATATGCCCAGATACGTTTTAGAATCGCCGTCACCAATATAATATTTATATTTTGTGCCATAGAGCTCTTCAGACCGTTGAAACATTTCGATAGCTGCGTCGACTTCCATTTTTCCGGAGGAGCCGCTATGGTTCGCCTGGCACTCATCGTCATGGGTAGCTTTCCATTCCCAGTACTCCGCGGTGTTTTCTTTTTTTTCCCAATGCTCGCGAGCTTTGCAGTATTTCGATTTAACCATAACGTCAATCACTTTTTTAGTGTACCAGCCGACTAGCGATGTTATATCGAAAAGCGAGCTGAAACCGCGCTTTCGCCACGATCCGTCGCCTGAAACGATAATTCCGTCCGCCACCCCATTTTCCAACGAAATTCTCTGCTCCTCAAGTGCAGCCTTTTTTTGGCTCATTGCGCTCACCGCTTTAGTGGCAATCAAAATCGAATTTATGATTCGATCGCAAAAAGACTGAAATATGGGGCGCGGTAGGTCCATGAATGCACAAAATTTCATCAGGCCATTCAAACCGATGCCAAGAAGACGCATACTGAATACGATCCGACGATTTATTTCGTATGCATTGTCAATCATAGGACACGAATTGATTAACACTTTTTCACAATGGCCGCAATCGACCTCGATTTTGAACCCGAGTCCGCGCAAACTTTTTTCGGTGAATTTTATGTCACGATCACACACTTTACGTTTCACTAACGTGGATATAATGTTCAATGCAGTGAAAAGTTGTACTATACGATAACTGAAATCGTTAGTAACACCGACCTCTAAATCGTCCGATGATTTTAACTTTTTCGCCGACGTGCTCACATGCTCTGCAGAACTGTTTTCGGAGCTATAACGGTTCGGAGGTTTTCGATTCGAAATTTTCGATCGACTCCTCGTCACATAGCTCCGTTTTGTTCCCTTTTTCCCCGTATACACTTTCTTATCCTCCATTTCAACTTGAAAATAATAATTTGGAGCGTTTGATATTCACAAACGAAACGATTCGGAGCGATTAGACACGAATAGCGTCGCTTCTATTCACAAACTGACGCTATGACGCTATCCTTGTACCTGTCATGGAATTTTTTCAATTATCGCCACCTAGTGCTATTTTTCGAAACTATATTTATAACAATAGTTAACCGGCTAACAATAGCCGGTTTTTGTGAAGGGATCCAAAAGAATACCTGAGAAAGGCGGGAAGAATACCTGGCGACCCTAAGGCGCCCAGCTGCGCGGGACCCCGAGCGTCGCGGACCGCTGCACCGCTCCACAAAATATTCAATATCTACGAAAATAATAATTTTTTCGACCTGGGTCCAACGGCATTTCAATCTTAAAAGTATTTTAGATTTTTTAAAATGGTTTTCAAAAAATCGATTTTTTGAAGCCGTCACAGTGATGTTGTCCCTTGATTTTTGAAGTAGCAGTGTTATTCGACATCTACGTACGTGGAAATTTTGAAGAATCTTTCAGCCAAATGCTTTGAGGCATTCCAGTTCCATCGATGTCGTAGAAAGTATAACTTAAAAAACTAGAAGGAAATTCGTATTGTTGTTATAAAATAATCAAGTGGTAGGCATATTAATAATCCTGTATTTAGTTTTGTAATATTGTAGCTCTTACATCGAAGAAAAAATCATAATTAAAAATTTACATATGCAGACTTGTTATTTGGTTTTTCCATCAGCTTTGATACGGTGATAATCGCGCGCTCGAAGTCTTACGTAACATTTTATGCATTTCCACAGGCGTATAACTGAATATACGACATACTTAAAAACGACCTCCATTTGTCTTTTCGTAAAATCGCGAAATCCCGCGAGGGTGTGTGTCGGGAGACAAATGGTCTATTCTTAATTTTAAAAAAATCTTTTTGCAGTGCCTTCGAGATGCCGGAGAGATTACTTATGTTCGATATCAGTGATTATTTAGTAAACATTATAAACAAATATAACCACATATATAGATCTCCCAAATTATTGCAAACTTGATTAGCAATACATTGTAACTGTATTTATTAAATGAATAATCTAGAATAATCGTGTTGAATTATTTTCTCTGGATTCTGTCTATCTGGCAAAACGATCTTCATGATTTTACTAAAGGCGGTTATCGAATAATGTTCGGCTTTTACAAAAAATTCCGTAAAAAATCAACATTGGATATAAAAGCTTTTAATAAATTTTCGCTCTTAATTTTTGAACTCCCAGTGTTATTCGACATCTGCGTCCGTGAAAATTTTGAAGAATCTTTCTGCCAAATGCTTCGAGGCATTTTAGTTCCATCGATCTCGCGGAATTTATTACTGAACAAATTAGACGGAAATTCGTATTGTTTTTATAAAATAAACAAGTGACAGACATATTAATTATCCTGTATTTGGTCCTGTAATATTGTAGCTCTTGCATCGAAGAAAAATTTATAATTATAAATTGAAATATGAAGACTTGTCCTTTGGTTTTTTGCATCAGCTTTGATGCAGTGACAATCGCGCGCTCAAAGTCTTACGTAACATTTTATGCATTTCCACAGTCGTATAACTGAATATACGACGTGCTTAAAAACGACCTCCATTTGTCTTTTCGTAAAATCGCGAAATCCCGCAATAGTGTGTGTCGGGAGAGAAATGGTCTATACATACTTAATCAAAAAAAATTCCTTTTGCAGTGTTTTCGAGATGCCGGAGGGATTACTTATGTTCGATATCAGTGATTGTTTAGAAGAATTATTGTCACTCGATTCTTTCTATCTGGCAAAACGATCTTCATGATTTTACTAAATGCGGTTGTCGAATGATGTTCGGCTTTTACAAAAAATTCCGTAAAAAATCAACATTAGATATAAAACTTTTGAATAAAGTTCAGCTCTTAATTTTTGAAGTCCCAGTGTTATTTGACATCTGCGTCGGTGGAAATTTTGAAGAATCTTTCAGCCAAATGCTTCGAGGCATTTTAGTTCCATCATTGTCGTGGAATTTATTACTTAAAAAACGAAACGGAAATTGGTATTGTTTTTATAAAATAAACAAGTGGTAGGCATATTAATAATCCTGTATTTGGTTCTGTAATATTGTCGCTCTTACATCGAAGAAAAAATGATAATTATAAATTTACATTTGCAGACTTGTCATTTGGCTTTTTCCATCAGCTTTGATACGGTGACAATCGCGCGCTCAAAGTCTTAAGTAACATTTTATGCATTTCTACAGTCGTATAACTGAATATACGACGTGCTTAAAAACGACTTCTGTTTGTCTTTTCATAAAATGGTGATATGCCGGAATGGTGTGTCGGGAAACAAATGGTCTATTCTTAATTTTTTTAAATTCTATTTGCAGTGTTTTCGAGATACCAGAGAGATTACTTATGTTCGATATCAGTGATTATTTAGTAAACATTATAAACAAATATGACCACATATATAGATCTCCCAAATTATTGCAAACTTGATTAGCAATACATTGTAACTGTATTTATTAAATGAATAATCTAGAATGATCGTGTAGAATTATTTTTTCTCGATTCTCTCTATCTGGCAAAACGATCTTCATGATTTTACAAAATGCGGTTGTCGAATGATGTTCGGCTTTTACAAAAAATTCCGTAAAAAATCAACATTGGATATAAAAGCTTTTAATAAATTTTAGCCCTCAATTTTTGAACTCTCAGTGTTATTCGACATCTGCGTTCGTGAAAATTTTGAAGCATCTTTCTGCCAAATGCTTCGAGCCATTTTAGTTCCATCAATCTCGTGGAATTTATTACTGAAAAAATTAGACGGAAATTCGTATTGTTTTTATAAAATAAACAAGTGGCAGACATATTAATTATCCTGTATTTGGTCCTGTAATATTGTAGCTCTTACATCGAAGAAAAATTTATAATTATAAATTGAAATATGAATACTTGTCCTTTGGTTTTTTCCATCAGCTTTGATGCAGTGACAATCGCGCGCTCGAAGTCTTACGTAACATTTTATGCATTTCCACAGTCGTATAACTGAATATACGACGTGCTTAAAAACGACCTCCATTTGTCTTTTCGTAAAATCGCGAAATCCCGCAATGGTGTGTGTCGGGAGAGAAATGGTCTAAACATACTAAATCAAATAAAATTTTTTTTGCAGTGTTTTCGAGATGCCGGAGGGATTACTTATGATCGATATCAGTGAATGTTTAGAAGATTACTGTCTCTCGATTCTTTCTATCTGGCAAAACGATCTTCATGATTTTACTAAATGCGGTTGTCGAATGATGTTCGGCTTTTACAAAAAATTCCGTAAAAAATCAACATTAGATGTAAAAGTTTTGAATAAAGTTCAGCTCTTAATTTTTGAAGTCCCAGTGTTATTTGACATCTGCGTCCGTGGAAATTTTGAAGAATCTTTCAGCCAAATGCTTCGAGGCATTTTAGTTCCATCATTGTCGTGGAATTTGTTACTTAAAAAACGAAACGGAAATTGGTATTGTTTTTATAAAATAAACAAGTGGTAGGCATATTAATAATCCTGTATTTCGTTCTGTAATATTGTCGCTCTTACATCGAAGGAAAAATAATAATTATAAATTTACATTCGCAGACTTGTCATTTGGTTTTTTCCATCGGCTTTGATACGGTGACAATCGCGCGCTCAAAGTCTTACGTAACATTTTATGCATTTCCACAGTCGTATAACTGAGTATACGACGTGCTTAAAAACGACCTCCATTTGTCTTTTCGTAAAATCGCGAAATCCCGCAATGGTGTGTGTCGGGAGAGAAATGGTCTAAACATACTTAATCAAAAAAAATTCCTTTTGCAGTGTTTTCGAGATGCCAGAGAGATTACTTATGTTCGATATCAGTGATTATTTAGTAAACATTATAAACAAATATGACCACATATATAGATCTCCCGAATTATTGCAAACTTGATTAGCAATACATTATAACTGTATTTATTAAATGAATAATCTAGAATAATCATGTAGAATTATTTTCTCTCGATTCTCTCTATCTGGCAAAACGATCTTCATGATTTTACTAAATGCGGTTGGCGAATGATGTTCGGCTTTTACAAAAAATTCCGTTAAAAATCAACATTTGATGTAGAAGTTTTTAATAAAGTTTAGCTCTTAATTTTTGATGTCCCAGTGTTTTTCGACATCTGCCTTCGTGGAAATTTTGAAGAATCTTTCAGCAAAATGCTTTCAGGCATTTCAGTTCCATCATTGTCGTCGAATTTATTACTTAAATAACGAGACGGAAATTCGTACTGTTTTTATAAAATGAACTAGTGGTAGGCATATTAATTATCCTGTATTTGGTCCTGTAATATTGTAGCTCTTACATCGAAAAAATTGATAATTATACATTAAAATATGCCGACTTGTCATCTGGTTTTATCCATCAGCTTTGAAACGGTGACAATCGCGCGCTCGAAGTCTTACGTAACATATTATGCATTTCCAAGTTTTTGTACAGCATGTTCAGTAGACTTCTGTGGCATACCGCACAAAAAGGGGCAGGTTGATTGGCGGAAGGAGTACTAGTTTACTTGAGTAATTTATGAAATGATTTCTTTTCACTTTTTATTAGATATCAGAAAACGATTTTTAAAGTCTTAAGTTTTTTCTTTCTAGATGGGCGCATTTTCTGATTACTTGGCGTCCATTTTTAACTTTTTAAGTTTTTAATGGAGATTTCACTTTTTTTCGAAAGACCTGATAGAAGTTCAGCATGAAATCAACATTTTTAATAATAAACGTTTATATTGTAATATATCGATTTCCACAACTTTAATTAATTCAACCTCCTTCCTGTTATGAACTATGAATATACTAAAAAATCTTGAATCGCTCTATCATATGCAACATTGCTGCGATGAAAAATTCAGCATCGATGCATTATGATACCGTTGCACATTTTTCTGCGATAAAAAATTCTGAATCGCTGTATCATATCTACCATTGATATAATGAAATTGGGCCTAACTGTAGGAATTTTGCACTTGAAAGTAATGCGCAGAAGTTATACTCATTTATGGTACACCTTATCTTTAAGCAGTAATAATTTACAGTTCATGGATGTAAATATTATTCAATCTTCAATTTATCCTCAAGTTCAAACCGCTCCGATGAACTGAATTGACTTTGCAAAATCTCATTATCTTTTTAAGATAATTCTTTTGGGTCTGAGTGTAGGAATTTTTCAACTGAAATACATGCGCAGAAGTTATACTCATTTACGCAGTACCTTATATTTACGCAGTAATAATTTACACTTCATACATGCAAACATTATTCCATATGGAACTTATCCTAAAGTTCAAACTGCCCCGATGAACTGAATTAGCTGTGCAAAATCGCATTATTTTTTTAAGAAAATTGTTTTGGGTCTGAGTGTAGGAATTTTTCAATTGAAATTCATGTACAGAAGTTACACTTATTTACGCAGTACCTTATCTTTACACAGTAATAGTTTATAGTTTATAGATGCAAACATTATTCCATTTTGAACTTATCCTAAAGTTCATACTGCCGCGATGAACTGAATTGGCTGTACAAAATCTCATTACCTTTTCAAGAAAATTCTTTCGGGTCTGAGTGTAGGAATTTTTTTAATGAAATTCATGCACAGAAGTTATACTTATTTACGCAGTACCTTATCTTTACGCAGTAATAATTTACAGTTCATATATGCAAACATTATTCCATGTTGAACTTATTCTAAAGTTCAAACTGCCCCGAAGAACTAAATTAGCTGTGCAAAATTGCATTATCTTTTTAAGAAAATTCTTTCGGGTCTGAGTGTAGGAATTTTTTAATTGAAATTTATGCACAGAAGTTACAATCATTTACGCAGTACCTTATCTTTACGCAGTAATAATTTACACTTCATGGATGCAAACATTATTCCATACTCAACTTATCCGAAAGTTCAGACAGCCCCGATGAACTGAATGGACTATGCAAAAAATAATGTATTTTTATTATTTGTCAGGTTACACCGATTGAAGTTATTTTATTCCCAACCTCGTAAATTTAGTATTTATATTTTTTATTAAATGCATAATTTTCTCACCTGATAACTGACACGTACTCGTTGACTACACAAAATCAACGCTGACAGAGACTCGGCTATGTCGTCTACGCAGTTACAAGTATTATGCCCGTTATTGACTTCATTTCAAATGTAGCACGCAAGGTTTTATTTTAATTAAAAAATCAACTAATGCACACGCGAGATCAAAAATACCCAGGGTTGCGATTCTGTACCAGGCGCTCAGCATAGCATCTGACGCAAAACCGAAATAGCCTATCAGAGTCGCGCCTTTCCGCTAGAATCTTCCTTGCAATTGGCTGTCGTTCGCTAACGACACCGATAGTTGTCCGTAGAAAAGTACACAGCCGACAACTCCACGTGCACTTTCTCTCGCACACGGCGACGGCCCCATCCACAGTCTTATTATCCCGTGGTCCCATCAACTCAACTGATGACGTGAGCACGTACGCGCAACGAGACCGCGCAGCATCGTAGGGAAGAGAACCACGAGCTCGCATCGAACATAGGTGATATATATATCGTTTTTCTATAATTTGTATGAAAGAGCGTATAAGCTATATGCTGTACTAGGCACATATGCCCCTTTGTCGAAAACACGGGAGAAGAACATTTGAGATGAGAAAAGTTGCATGAAAAATCATGGCAATATTACGATATCTCAACAATGCGTGGATGGATTTAAATAAATCTAAATGCATTCGAAAGAGAAAAATAACATTACACCGCAAAAATGTCGTCAGATTTGTTATAACTTGACGCGTTTGCGCGTGAAGTCGATTTAGAGTTTGAATATAACGGTTTTCAGGCCACCTTACTGTATAGATACATCGGCACGTTTAAAAACTTCTTTTTTATACTTGGCGTCAAGACGCTGCCGCGTCTCTTGATATAAATGATTTGCAAATAAAGTATTGGAATAACTTTTTTTCATTTCTTGAAATATCTGTCTTTGATCTACTATACCGACCGACTTTTTATTTTCATGCCCACTCTTCGTACAAATAGCGCGCCGCGGCTGGATGCATATCTTTTTAGTTCCGACAGTCCCAGAGTACATAGATAGCGCTACAAACTTTGGCTGCGCTTTTTAACATGGGAGTTTCCGCACCCTGCCACGAACTGAGGGTCAAGTTGAAATGTATTGTTATGCGGTTTTTCAATGTGTTGTGAGATGGAATACCCAGAGTTTGCCGGTTCAGGGATGACGAGCTCGACGAGCATAAAGAGCGAAGACGATATTGTAACAAAGATAAAATATACAGTTTATTTATGGAAAAAAGATAACAACGATATAAAGATAGAATGTTGAGTAAAGGCATTGAGGTTAATAATTAACAAGAGTGTCTCTGAGGCAGTAAAGTGGTGGTGACGGAATGAGTGATTAACCGTTACTGAGTTGAATTGAGTTATAGTACGTTCATGAGTGTCTTTGAGTTCATGATGCGTAGAACACTGTACATTATCCCAAGTACGTGCACAGCACGTACTCTATGAGTTGAGTGATGAGGCGGCTATTGCCGACAATGCAATAGACGCAATGCACCATGATCGGATAGCACAGAATGCCCCCATGACTTTTGAACCGAAATGAGATTTGTATCACGGAGTGGGAGTAGACACTGTTCGGTATAGATGAGTGTAGAGAGTGTTGAGTGTAGACACGGCGAGGGTAGATGAGTGTAGAGAGTGCTGAGTGTAGACACGGTGAGCGTAGATGAGTGAATAGAGTTCAGACACTGTGAGAATGTGTATGAGTCGCGTGAAACGTGCTTGGTTGACAGAAGTGACTACACTTGCTACAGACGACACTTGCTACACTCGACTGTGCAAGTGTCGTCAGATCGAACGTACTGCCGAAACTGACGACACTTGGCACTGACGACACTTGCTACAGATGCGACTTGCTACACTACACTTGCTACAGACAACACTTGGACTGACGACACTTGCCACCATCCCCACAATGCTGGTCGGAGACCAACGGAGACTGCCGGTAAACCACCTGTTGCTGGGCGCGCAAGCGTGGTTGGTGCGAACGGCGAGAGAATGAGAGAACGCCGAGTGCCCGAGAGGGCAACGGGCTCATTCCCAAACACAATGAATTGGGTGATCTGTTAATGCGTTTATTAATTTTTTATGATGTTAATTAAACATTCGCTATATCGAACATAATTAATATTTCCTACTTCTTGGAAATACTGAAAAAGAATATTTCGAAATTAACCACGTTATAAACCATTTCTCTCCCGACACACACGGTTCTGGGATTTTACGATTTTACGCAAAAACAGACAGAGATCATTTTTACGCACGTCGTAAAATTTCGGAGCGAGCATTGTCGATTTATCTAATCTTTGGTTGAAGAGAAAATTAAAAATTAAAAATAAAACAGAAATTTTATATTTTATTTTATATTCGTTGTGAGGCGCACAAGTTATCGGGATTTCACCACGTTATATGGAACGAAAAGTTGAGTTTATGTTACAGCACATTATTATATGCATTTATGCGTTTGTGATAATGCAGAAAATGGCACGTAACAGTTCGAGGCGAGCATTGTCGATTTATCTAATCTTTGCTAAAGAAAAAATTAAAAATAAAACAGAAATTTTATATTTTAGTTTATATTTTTGTGCGACATATATGTGTCCAAGATTTCACGACTTTGCCGGATGACGGAGGTCATTTTCACGCTCGTTGTATATTCATTTACGTCTTTGCAGAAATCCATAAAATGTTCCATAAGAATTCGGGCTTGCTATTGTCTCTGTGACTAAGCTGGAGGAAAAAACCCAATGACAATTGTGCATTGGTAAATTAATAATTATCAATTTTCTTGGCATGCAAGGGATACATCATTAGACCAACCAAAGGATAATTAATATGCTTTCCACTCGTTAATGTCGTAGAAGTGACACAAATTTCCATCTCGACATTATAATGTTGATTATACATTTGCTATATCGAACATAATTAATATTTCCTACTTCTTGGAAATACTGCAAAAAGAATTTCTTGACATAAGCCACGTTATAAACCATTTGTCTCCCCACAGACACGGTTCTGGGATTTCCCGATTTTACGAAAAAACAGACAGAGGTAATTTTTAAGCACGTGATAACAGTTCGAGGCGAGCATTGTCGGTTTATCTAATCTTTGCTAGAGAAAAAATAAAAAATAAAAAATTAAACAGAAATATTATATTTTATTTTACATTTTTATGCGACATACACGTCTTTGCAGAAATCCATAAAATGTTACATAAGAATTCGAGCTTGCTATTGTCTCTGTGACTAAGCTGGAGGAAAAACCCAATGACAATTGTGCATTGGTAAATTAATAATGATCAATTTTTTTTGGCATGCAAGGGATACATCATTAGACCGACTAAAGGATAATTAATATGCTTTCCACTTGTTAACGTCGTAGAAGTGACACAAATTTCCATCTCGTTAAGGTACGTTTGGTACTTATTAAGTACCCAAACCAATGATAGTGATCGGACTAAATTTTCTCAAAGCTCTTTGCTGAAAGATTCTCCAATGATTCCACTAACACGGATGTTGAATAATATTGATAGTTGAAAAATTGAGAGGCAACATTCATTTGAAGCTCATATCATGTTGATTTTTTACACACGGTGACCATTATTCGATAACCTGTTTTCGTGATATCGTATAGATCCGTTTGCCAGAAAGAATGAATGAAGAATGAATCATGAAATAATCAAATCTACACCATTATTCTCGATTCTACATTTAAGTATGTTATAGACCATTTGTCTTCCGACACACACACACACACAGTTACGGGATTTCACGATTGTGTAAAAAAAACAACCCAAGGTAATTTTTAAGGCCTTACGCGATTTCGCCGATTTTCGCAGGTACTTTTCTAGACGCGGATAAAAAAAAATGACGCATATATTGACAACATTTTTTTTACAGATCATTTATGCACATGGTTAAGTTTATGGACAAAAAATCAGAAATATTAACAAATGGCGGAGATATAACATAATAAAGCAATGTATTTTTTTTTTTGCGCGCGCGTTGATGGTGACAGTTCTCGGCATCTATGTGGGTGTCTGAAAAAAAAAAATTAACATATTTATAATTGCATAATGAATGTATCTTCAGTGTGTACCAACAATATTATTAAAAAAAATTATTATAATAAAATTTCGAAAGTAAACATTTTTTTACTCAATTTTCTGTCGGTATTTTATTTTTTTGTGTCATTGAAATTTTTGTTTCTGTGGTTCGCGAGATAGCTGACGATACCAAGAATATGATGTAAAAATTTCAAAGCGATCTGAACATTCGTTCAAGAGTTAGAATTTTCGCAAGGTTCAAAAAAGTGAATTGTGGAAAAATAGCTTTGAAGTTGGCGGTCGGGCGCGCCGCGCGGTATCTATTATAAATGCAATCTTACCTTATTCAATACAATTTTTGGAATTTTTCAATTCTGCCAAGCTTAAAATATTCCTAACCGTTCAGACTAATGGAATCAAAAATAAAAAAATTAATGAAAAATGTTGAAATTTTTCACGTATACAAGGCCTTCAGCACGTCGTATAGTCATTTATGCGTTCGCGAACACGCATAAAATTGCACGTAAAAGTTCGAGGCGAGCATTGTCGATTTATCTAATCTTTGGAAAGGAAAAATAAAAAATGTAAAATAAAATCGAAATTTTATATTTTATTTTATATTCGTTATGCGACACACACGTTTCCGGGATTTTACGATTTTGCGGAAAAAAGTACATATCGTACGTGGCAAGCAATGCGGCTCGTACGACATACCACGTACGCACCTGCTAGCGAGTCTCGATTGGAGCATCGATACTCAACAGTATCGGATTCCCAATAGAACTGAGACAACGCGATCATCACTCCCCCACTCCCGCGTTAATTTGTTTAACCGATTCCCCCTTCGCTAGCATTGTACTTCCCGATTATTCCGTATAAAAACCCACGGAAAATCCTCGAAGTCAGACGGTTCGTTCCAGATATTTGGCCGAGTCACGCACCCTGTATCCACGGAATCTTGATATTTCTTCGAACACTTCGAATTTTGAGGTGAGTGTCTGTTTCTTTAGTATTTCACCATTTTTCTATCATTTAAAATTACGATATTTGATTTCTGCATGTTAATTATTTTATTGAGCCACGAGTATCTCGAGAATGGCGATCAATTTATATTCACTACATCCACTCTTTATTCGCAATTTTTCTTGGAAACGCCACCCTTATGAGTTATCTTTCACGATGCAAGAATACAAAAAATTATACCACGATAAATCTTGCAAATTGCTTCGTCGGAATTACACACAATAACCTTGACTATTTAACGTTTTTATTCCTTGACTATTTAACATTTAACTGGTGATTCAATCTCGAAATCAGGCTCAAGTGAAATTTCTTCACTTTCTATATAGATCAATTTAAAAAATGCTGCGATCCACGCTTCTCATTCTCGTATTCTTCGCCATAGGCTTCGCGGCCTGTGTAAGTATATTCGATAGATATGTCGTAATCTTGCGATAAGAAAGCTTAAAAAAATGTTGGCTATTAAGAACATGTTTTGATTATAGATGGCAAAGTTAGGTGATCGTAAGTAACAAATTGCACATCTTAATATGTGACGCATTGGTTATTGATAGATTTCTATTGAAATATGATAATTTGTAAATTTCTTTATATCACAACAAGTAAAATGTTTTGGTTGTTGACAAAGTCGATTAAAGTGTAAAAATTTACAAATTACTTTGGGGCACAAATTACTTGGGGCTTTTGGATCGTTTTCGGTTTCAATTATAATGTCGCAAATTTTTAAATTGATAAATTTAGCTTGAAATATGATAATTTACAAATTTCTTTTCAACCACCGTGGTAAGTAACAAATTTCATATCGCCATGTGAGATGTTTTGGTCTTTGATAAACTGGATTGAAACGTAAAATTTTACGAATTACTTGAGGGGAAGCCCGCGCTCCACCATCGAAACGTAAGTTAGAAATTTCATATCTCAATATAATGATATTTTTGGTCCGTTGTTCAATTCGATTAAAACGTCAAATATTTACGAATTTCTTTAGTGAAAAATGAAGAACAACTGAATAAAAGTATGTAACAAATCGCATATCTCAGTACGATAATATTTTCGGTCCGTTTTTCTTATCGATTAAAACGTCAAATATTTACGAATTTCTTTGGTGACCGCTGGAAAAGATCTGGAGAAAAGTATGTAACAAATCGCATATCTCAGTACGATGATATTTTTGGTCCGTTGTTCAATTCGATTGAAATTTCAAATATTTACGAATTTCTTGGGTTAAAGAGAGCAAATAACTGGAGAAACGTATGTAACAAATCGCATATCTCAGTACGATGATATTTTTGGTCCGTTGTTCAATTCGATTAAAATGTCAAATATTTACGAATTTCTTTGGTTAAAGTTATGAACGATGATGAGAAAGGTATGTAACAAATCGCATATCTCAGTACGATGATATTTTTGGTCCGTTGTTCAATTCGATTAAAACGTCAAATATTAACGAATTTCTTAATTGAAAAATGAAGAAGAACTGAATAAACGTATGTAACAAATCGCATATCTCAGTGCGATAATATTTTCGGTCCATTTTCTTATCGATTAAAACGTCAAATATTTACGAATTTCTTTGGTGACCGCTGGAAAAGATCTGGAGAAAAGTATGTAAGAAATCGCATATCTCAGTACGATGATATTTTTGGTCCGTCGTTCAATTCGATTGAAATTTCAAATATTTACGAATTTCTTTGGTTAAAGTTAGGGAAAAACTGGAGAAACGTATGTAACAAATCGCATATCTCAGTAAAATGATATTTTTGGTCCGTTGGTTGTTCAATTCGATTAAAATGTCAAATATTTACGAATTTCTTTAGATAAAGTTGAGAAAGAAAATCAGAAACGTATGTAACAAACCGCATATCAGTACGATGATATTTTTGGTCCGTTGTTCAATTCGATTAAAACGTCAAATATTTACGAATTTCTTTGGTGAAAGGTCAAGCACAACAGAAGAAAGGTATATAACAAATCGCATATCTCAGTACGATGATATTTTTGGTTCGTTGTCCAATTCGATTAAAACGTCGTGAAATTTGTTGGATTTAATCTAAAAGGACGTCGTTCTGTAAAATCGTCGGAACGATTTTAGTGGATAAATACAAGGGACTTGAGTGAACTGCTCATCAAAGATCCAGGGTAAATATAGCTTTTGTAAAGCAATTTTAAGTTCCGACGAAATTTTAAATATCCCCATGGAAATAATGTCTGTACGGTATATATTCAGATGTATGGGAAACACGTAAACCCGAAATGTTCTGTATATTAACAGTGATTCAGAATTTGATATCGTTCATTTTTCTTACGGAAAAGCCGTTGTAAAATATTCTACAATGTTCAAAATATGTCACATAATTTTCTACACCGATCTGAACCGAGACTGACCCTACGGCAACGATTTCATCAAGTTTGGGGTCATTTGAATAACGCGTAACCAGCGTGGAACTGAAGAGAAAGATCTATCTAGAGCCGCTGAAATTAGTTAATGAAGTGGACGTTTTTATTTTGTTGCAGGCAAGCAAAATATTGCTACGAAGAGCACTCTGAAGTGGAATGGAGGATCACGATCGACATTCGGCAACTACGACCGTGTTTCGACCATTATAATGCACAGAAAAAAACAATGTATACTAATAAATAAATATCATTGTTTGTGAAAATGACACCGTGTTATTTATTAACAACCTCAAGTAATCGGCGATAATTAATAAATATCTGGGTCATAGACGCGTGCGATAATGTCTATAAACTAAACCATTTTCAAGTTTCGAATTGCAGCTATTACCCCTGTATTGTCCGCTGATGTTTCCCGAAAGGTTAACAAATTTGTAATATCGAAAACTAACAAACAATCTTTATCTATCCCTACCTATCGCACCGCCAACCTTGCTTTTCCTCTTTATCTCTTCCTTGCTCCCCTCACTCTCTTCTGCTCTTATTTATCCTCCCTCAACTATCTTGACTTTTTCGATATCGCTGTCTCTTTTTCTTGCTCCCTCACTCTTTTCCGCTCTCACTCTCCCTCGCTCCTTCTCTCGTTTACTCCCCCTTCGTTCGCCCCAACCGGTTTTCTTTCTCTATCACTCCGTCTTTCAATATTTATCCGTGTTGAGGAATCTTATGCACGCACGCGCGAGTAAGGCAACGAAGTACGTACATGCCAGTGTAATTCCTTATCTTTCAATTTTTTGATGTGTAAGCATCTTAGCGCTCGGTACTCGGTAGGGGCTAACTGATACCCGTATTCATAGTCGGTCCTTGAGGAATAAGGATCCCTTATTCCGTTCTTCTTAAATGGAATATCTAGCGAATAAGGGATCCTTATTCCTCAAGGAACGACTATGAATACGGGCATTTAGACTTCGAGCGTCAGACGAGTAAGCTTAAGGTAGTTCTAACACAAGAAATAGGAGGGGATAGAAGGAGCGGTGTGTGAGGCGGGCAGCCACGTCGCGCAGCGACGTTGTCATGCTCACGAGTTCTTCTAGCCTCAAAACAATATTTTTTCAATAATCCATACTTTTTTACTGTATGGTCGAAAATTTACTGTAAACTATATGTTATTCTTCATCTACTAAACTACTTTCGTGCCAAATTTCAAGAATTTTTCGTTACTCCTTCGTACATTTTGGTGACTGAATATCCGGAAAGTGCTCATTTCGTACGGTATAGGTATACGTTCGTATGCAAATTTTGCAATTTTTGATAAACGATATCTTGAAAACGGTACGGTGAAACAGTCTCAAATTTCGCACAAGTATTCTTCAGTACTTTTTCTAGGTTTTCCCAAAAACTCATTAAATTTGCATTACTTCTTCATTTGTGTTAGAACTACCTTAAGATCGAGCGTCAGATGACGTCACGGTAAGACTCGTTGTGTGAGTGCGTTCCCTATTCTCCGTCTCCGCTTTGCGCGGTTCTTCGTTTTCCTATTCCCTGCGCGGCGGGACTAAACACATTTACATCCTATATATGTGTGCATACTCGCCATGAAAGGGCAGTTGCAGCGATTTGGGCGAGAATAGTACGGATAAAAAATACTTTCATTAGTCGTTTATATCTCACCAAATCAACGAGTCAATGAAATAATAAAATTCATCCACTTCGTTTTTCTGCCATACACTCCGGTCGGATATCTGCTGAGCTTGGTGAAGAATACGACACAATGCCAATGATAATTGGAGACGACTTCAATATCAACTTCTCTTCAGATAAGGCAGAACCGCTAATTTCATTTTTACGCGAAAAACTCAATCTACGAATGAATACAAATAGAAACATGCCAACAACAAATTCAAACACTACAATCGATGCTGTATTCTCGCGGTATTTGGAAACACCACAGTCACAGTTGTACATGTCTTATTTCAGTTACCACAAACCCATAGTTTCATGTATAAAAGAAATTGAACAATACATTTTTAAATTTCATTCTTTACGCTATTTTCGCATTGTTTCGTTACGAAATAAATTTTGACCAAAACCAGTGCACGACCTCAATTTTCTAAAACCGAACTGATACGAGCTTACATGTTTACACATCAATTCTCGTGAGTACCTTGGCACTCACACATTTTTTTTTTTTTATATCATTAGTGTTTCCAAAAACAGACAACAATGGACGGGCGATCGGTGCGCGGCTCTGTCGATCACCTAAGCTAATTGTAAGCAGCTTTGGTCGCGGTTACTACTTGGATGGGTGACCCGCTTACGTATGCACTAACTGGCACACCGACTGTTGAGCGGCAGGCAGTTAAATGCCCGTATTCATAGTCCGTCCCATGGTGGAAGGATACAAGGTGTAGTAATGCGCATAATGTACGAATAGCCAATAAGAAATTTGTACCATTGCGCCCGCCATTACGAGCGGCAATTCAAAAGTGTTTATAATGAAATCGACGTAAATCAAATCAATTTAATAGTAAAAATAGAAATTTTTTATTATTTCCCCGAGAAAAATAGAAATAGCATAAAGAAATCTTTTCAGAATGACAGGCAAGCATTCCCTGAAGAATTTGTAAGCTATCTGGTGCAGGTAAACTGAAAACAATTGCAAAAAATTGTCGTGAAGAAAGCAGAAGGGTAAATGCGTAAAGAGAGGCAAGGTATTTTATTATGGATGCAGGCATTATTAATGAATAATGTTTTTTTTCAGTAGACTATTTGTATATGTTACCTTTTCAGATTGTATTGTTTTTTTCAAAATAAAAATAAAATTCTGATCTAAATTGGTTTCTTTTCATTAATTCATACTAAGCCTCTAAATCTATTCATCATAATCGAAAACTTTGAAATTACCAATTAGTTTTCATCGATTAGCTTAACATGATTTTGAACTGAAATATACGAAAAACTTTATTTTTGTCTCTCGAATACTTATATCCCACATGATTGAAGGCAGAGAAGAGACTTCAGTCTCCTTAAGGACAAAATTATCAGAAACAGGGTGTATTAGACAATCATTGTGAAATACACACTTATCATATATTATTTGAGATTTGTACATTTCTGATTTGACATTTTGTACATTTTCCGCTTTGCACGTTAATTTTTCGAACCATTGAAGTTTTTTAAATTTAGTTCTCTAAGACGAAACGGCGACCACGTTTCGGAGACAATCTAAGCTGTCTGTGTATCCACGATTTCTCTTTGAACACAGATGGTGAGAAATGTATCGAGCAAACCTTAGCTATTAACAAAAATTTCAGAGTTGCCTTTATGATGAATATATTAATCGTACTTAATGTTGATGAGTTTACGGATGTCATACGCAAATATAATAAAATTCTATAAATTACCGTTTTCAATATTTATATTTTCTCGTCCACAGGCCGTCTTCCACTATTCAATGTGCTAGGCGTTTTTCGGAAAACCATAAAAATGGATTTTTTCTGTTCCATTGTTTTTCTTGAAAAATTCTGTTCTATTTTTGCAACCCTTGACTCAGCACGCCGGCATGCTGTATGGAGAATTCATTGTATAAAATGGATGATATAATGCATGGTGAAAGAATGAAGGGCATATTGTTATCATAATCGGAAACTGAATTATCTATTTTAAAGATATAATGGTGAGAAATGTTAAATCTACAACATTATTCGGATTCACAGTTTGAGGTTATAATTGACGAACAGAGTCAGCGGTACATTATACATTTATTCTGTATCAACATTGTGTGATTTTCAATATTTGCGATATTCTGGGCGTTAGACTCGTACGAAATGTTTGTATAATTTTAACTACTCACCTGTTTTCTTGTTGTCATGAAGAAAGATTTGTTGAATATAATGCACTCGTGTCAGATTTTTGTTCACAGCATATGCAATAAATATAGTATATGTTGGGTATATATAAAATTAAGATGGCCGGAGTAATGGTACTGCGCAGAACATGCGAAAACGCGTCGCGAGAATGGCTACACCTTGTATCCTTCCACCATGGTTAGAACTACGTTTAGTGAGCATGACAACGTCGCAGCGCGACATGGCTGCCCGCCGAGCGCACCTCTCCTTCCAGCCCCTCCCATTTCTTGTACTAGACTACTTAACAAGTTTGCCAGAAAATGCTAAAGCCTTAGTAATTAGTACTACTAATAGTGATTAGTAGCCTAATCAGAGCGTTGAGTGATCAATTGTTCAACTTCTGTGATAATCAATATTGCAGGCCGCAATTTCTCGGGTTCATGAAAGTTACGATTGGCCCAGGAATGGTTACAAGGGAATCAGCTAAGCGTAGCCCCCCCCACGCCGCATGAGGTCGTGGAATTGACGTCTAACCGTGCTCCGTACTCCGAGGCGGCATAAAAAATTCAGCAAAAAAGGTGTCACTGCGGTCGCAAGTTGATCCGAGTGAAGTGAGCCAGAAATAAACTGTACGTGGAACCTTGCAGAAGCTAGGCACCTACGGTCAATATGCAAATATACACATGACCCTTCGGTGTAATTGAGTATAATCACGCGTCATCGTTATTATAACAGTTGTATGAAACTATTAATTACTGCCAAGCTGTAAAAGTAAGGACATAGAATAGCATTATATCGATTTTATAATATACTAACAAAAAGAAATTAAATAGTTTCGTAAAGGTTACAAAAAAACCAATGTGATTTATATTTAACGAAATTTAAAGTACAATAGGTGAGGAGATTGTGCATTGATTATTCCAGGATCAATAAATAACTATAAAGACATCCCAGTTAAACAGAACAGACGATGAGCGTGTAATAAATAATGAGGTAAACATCGGGTTTAGGCGAGCCCCCTTCGATTCCTTTCGTAATAGTCTCATCCGACGCGCTTTCGCACACGAAACAACTTTTTTCTCTGACAAAATTGGAGGACGTTATTTATTAAAAAGTTATTAACAAATAAAGTTAATAATTCATATAGCTATTTTCCTTATACCAGCCAGTCGCAATCATCTTGTCCTTTACATGTGTTGTTAAGAATACCCCCTGAGTACATACAAAAAGTTTTATCCGTCGCTCATTGTTTGTTAAAAAGTTATTAACAAAAGAAGTTTCATAAATCAAAAATGAAATACTTATACTAGTGTATGGTGAACAGTACACGTATGAGCGGGTTCGCTGCATACCCTACACACCAGCCCAAAACCAACCCAAAAACAAACCAAAAACAAACAAAAAACAAACCAAAAACAACCCATAAACAAACCAAAAACAAGCCACAAACAAACCAAAACAAACCAAAGACAACCCAAAAACAAACAAAAAATAACAAACAACAAATTAAACAACCCCCCACTCCATACGCGACCCACCTCCACCTCACCTTCCCACCCTCATTTACTCATGTATATTTGTGTTCCGTCAAGCAGTTCCTAGAAAGCCCTCTACCAATGAACTTACCGATACGACACTTCACACCATCAGAGGTTAAATACACAATCATCAGAGACCTCAACCCGAAAAAAGCACCGGGATACGACCAGATCACAGGACAGTTACTAAAAGAGCTACCGGAAAAAGCTTTTATATTCATCACCGCACTTTTCAACTGCATAATACGAACATCACATTACCCGAGCCAATGGAAATATGCACAGATCATAATGATACCGAAGCCAGGAAAACCTCCCAACGAGGTCTCCTCATATAGGCCAATTAGCCTACTGCCGATTATGTCGAAACTGTTCGAAAAGCTGCTCCTAAAAAGAATAAAACCACTCCTGGACAACGAGAACGCCATACCAGAACACCAATTTGGATTCAGGAGTCAGCACTCAACCACTGAACAAGTACACAGGGTAGCAAAAACAATTTCGGAGTCCCTGGAAAGAAAAGAATACTGTTCTGCAGCATTTCTAGACATTCAGCAAGCCTTCGATAAAGTTTGGCACCTGGGCCTTCTGTATAAAATAAAACGACAACTGCCCCAATATTTTACTCTATTCTCATCTTATCTCAAAGATCGCCGATTTCAGGTAAGGCACGGGCAAGATATATCCAGCATTTACGACATACAATCAGGAGTACCACAAGGTAGCGTTCTGGGGCCCGTACTGTACACCCTACATACAGCCGATCTACCAGTGCGACGAGGAGTCACTGTGGCAACCTTTGCCGATGACACAGCACTAGTAACTTCAAATAAAAATCCGACTACAGCCTCAAACACCTTACAAGAAGAGCTGACAGAGATACAGGACTGGCTTAACAAATGGAGAATCAAGGCAAGCGAAAACAAATCCATCCATGTCACATTTGCACTACGAAAAGGAAACTGTCCACCGGTCAACCTCAATGGTCAACCACTTCCACAACATGACAGTGTGAAATATTTGGGATTGCACCTCGAGCGAAAACTGACATGGAAAAAACATATAGCAGCGAAAAGAAAAGAAATCAACCTCAAACTCCATAGTATGCACTGGCTACTCGGAAGGAAATCGCAGCTATCACTCAACAATAAATTACTACTGTACAAATCAATAATAAAACCTATTTGGACATACGGGATACAACTATGGGGGAAGTGAGAGCAACATCAACATCATTCAACGCGCCCAATCTAAGGCACTTCGCACCCTACTCAACGCCCCATGGTATGTCTCTAATGAAACCATCCACAACGACCTTCGAATCAACACAGTCCGGCAAGAAATTCAACGACACAGCATCAACTACCTAGAGAGAATCCACACCCACCCCAACAACCTCGCCACGCAACTACTCGAACGGCGTGAAGAAACAACGCGCTTGAAGCGCCATAAACCCCTGGACCTCCCACGTCGCTTCCAGCAAAACTAAAAACTACGTAAACCAAATAAACCCAATAAGGGGGGGGGGGGGGGGGGGAAATAAAACGATATTAAATAACCAACCACAACTAAACCATAACCGCATTATGTAGACGCGTCACTGGACGCTACCATAGTTTCACGACCGTTGTAAATACAATTCAATTACTTATTGTCGGGAACACAAACGACAGATTGTAATTTTATAAAAACAATAAAAAATAAATAAAAAAAAAAATATTTGTGTTCGTATGATGAGCAGCATACGTATAAGCAAGGGATATATGTGCTATTTACTATACTTACGGGTTGTTTGGATTGTTTTTGTGTTGTTTTGGGTTGTTCTTGGTTTGTTTGGTTGGTTTTTGAGTTGTTTTCGATTGTTCTTGGTTTGTTTTTGGTTTGTTTTTGGGCTGGTGTGTGGGGGGTGCACGGGGGGCGCAGCGAACCCGCTCATACGTGTACTGTTCACCACACACTAGTATAAGTATTTCATGTTTGATTTATGAAACTTCTTTTGTTGATAACTTTTTAACAAACAATGAGCGACGGATAAAACTTTTTGGTTGTTACTAGGGGTATTCTTAACAACACATGTGAAGGACAGGATGATTGGGACTGGCTGGTATAAGGGAAATAGCTATATGAATTATTAACTTTATTTGTTAATAACTTTTTAATAAATAACGTCCTCCAATTTTGTCAGAGGAAAAAGTTGTTTCGCGTGCGAAAGCGCGTCGGATGAGCCTATTACGAAAGGAACCGGAGGGGGCTCGCCTAAACCCGATGTTTACCTCATTATTTATTACACGCTCATCGTCTGTTCTGTTTAACTGGGATGTCTTTATAGTTATTTATTGATCCTGGAATAATCAATGCACAATCTCCTCACCTATTGTACTTTAAATTTCGTTAAATATAAATCACATTGGTTTTTTTTGTAACCTTTACGAAACCATTTAATTTCTTTTTGTTAGTATATTATAAAATCGATATAATGCTATTCTATGTCCTTACTTTTACAGCTTGGCAGTAATTAAAAGTTTCATAAAACTGTTATAATAACGATGACGCGTGATTATACTCAATTACACCGAAGGGTCATGTGTATATTTGTATATTGACCGTAGGTGCCTAGCTTCAGCAAGGTTCCACGTACAGTTTATTTCTGGCTCACTTCACTCGGATCAACTTGCGACCGCAGCGACACCTTTTTTGCTGAATTTTTTATGCCGCCTCGGAGTACCGAGATTGCACTCCTTTACTCTAGGCTCCATGGATGCTTTGTTTCTTTGCCCGGCGGCCATCTTGCATCCACGAGGGGGCGCGATAATCGATGAAAAAGTGTTAAGACCAAACGATCTCTAATGTACCGATTGTAAGTAAGCATCGCCATTTTGTTTTCTGTACCGCAAAATGTCCGCGAGAGGGGCAATCACAATGTTTCAGCATATATATATCTATCTATACATGCATACATACGATTTGCGCTTGAGTGTGCGTCACACAAGTGTCGATAAGTGCGTGGGGAAAAAGTGACGGAGAAAAAGAAAAAGTTATCTCTTGACAGTGCATTGCAGTATTTATGGTGTGGTGTTTCCCCGTGGAGAGGAGTGGAAAAACAAAGAGGAAACACCCGACTTTTGTTGTTCAAGCATTAACGAGATGTATCACGAACTTCCGGCTCTACTGGCGATGTTTCGATCGTCAATAAACGACGACAAAGACGTTTAGAGAAGAAACGTTTTTTTTTTTCTCTTTCCTTTCTCGCCACTGTCTCCCAACGACAGAGGGTATTCATCGAAATTTCGTGATTTCGAAACAGTCGTGACTGTTGCTCGAAGTGCTTTCGTTAATTGGATAATTGGGAGAAAAGAAATAGAAAAGAGAAGAAAAGACAAAAAAAACGAAAATGGGTGACAGTAAAGAGGGCGAGCGTCAGCCGCTTTTGAAAAATGACAATGTCACTTACAGCTCGCACGCGAGCGATGTTATTGGTAACCGAGAATTTATCGTTTTTTCTATGTTTTTTTTAGTCTTAAGGATAATCCAGTTTGAAAAGAAATATTGATCATTCCCAGATGGCAATCAATCCAACGTAAACACAGTGTCGCCCATCGGTCCTGATGAATTACCGCCGCCCTTTCAGTCCGCAAATCAAAGCGGCATGCCCATGGTTACTTGCAGAGTTTGCCAAGCGATGATCGATATATCGGGCAAAAAAGATCAGCACGTCGTCAAGTGCGGACAGTGCAACGAAGCTACGGTACGATCAAAGGTCACCGGCGAAAGCATCAGCCAATTGTAGTTATACCATAGCGCCCGTTAACGGCTTAACGACGAATTGAAAAATCAAAATAACGAGCGTTTAAGTTCTAAGCGAAGGCACGCCGGGTAGAAACCGCTCGTAAATATTTGCGGCGCAAATAAGGGCATTTTTTTATTTAGAAATACATTATATTTTTCAAGTTCCTGATGTTCGATCGAAAGGTTGACCACAAAAAATTCAAATGAAAACAATGAAGAATAAGTTTTTTTTTGTTAGAATATTTATATGATTCTTTTCTTCAGCCAATACGAAATGCTCCACCGGGCAAAAAATATGTCAGATGTCCGTGCAATTGTCTCCTCATATGCAAGAGTTCGTCGCAACGCATAGCTTGCCCAAGACCAAATTGCAAGAGAATAATAAATCTTGCGCCTAGTCCCGTGACTCCGCCGGTACTGTCGATGCCTGGCATGTGCCGAGTCTGCTGCGCTCATTGTCACGACACATTTTTAGTAAGAACAAACATTTTTGCATCGATACTTTAACATCGAGAGATGGATTAGACGTAATGTACATTTTTTTTTTTTATCGATAATCACTCGCACAGTATCTACGTTATCTATTTTATAAATGTGTAATGTCAGCTCGATATTCATATTATTTTTAAATGAATAATAACAGTTACCGCTGTTAGCCATTTTTTTAAATAATTTAGTGACAGAGCTTTGTTGTCACTTTTTGTTTTACTGTTTAATGAAGCTTTCTTTAATTTTATTCATTCGTATGAAAAATCGATAATGAGCGTGTCATTTTTCATTCTTTCTACAATGGTTTATGGTACTTCTCTCTGTCGTCCATTAATTTTCCAAAATTCATAATTTCTCATTACTCAATGGTTTTTCAACAATTCCGTTGAAGAATTTTTCTAACAAATATTTTCTTTACCGTTGCAGTTTAACACTCTCAATAATGCTTTAGCGAGATGTCCACATTGTCGCAAAGTATCTTCCGTGGGACCTGATTTTGCCAAAGGACGCGGTATAGCGTTCATAATATCCGGTATCATAGCCCTTATTCTTGGCATCGCCGTTACGGTAATAATCGTCCGAATTTTGTATTATTATTATTATTATTATTTTCATTAAAAATAATAAGGCTCGTTACACATGAACAAAATGTTTGCGTTTGCGCAGGTTGGCACGTATTCGTTCGTGGGAACGAACGGTGGAATATACGTGGCGTATGTCGGTAAGTGCGAAAATAATTTATATATATTTTCATTAATTTTTAACGTGGGAATAAATAAAAATTTCTCATTAAAAATAATCAGTGCTCCGTCAATTTTGTGCATACGATTTCCAACGTTTTACCAAAATTTCATTTACAAAACAAACAAACACAAATTCACAAATAGCACGTAACGAAAAAAATTAAATGAATTCTAAATGCATATTTACATTGTTGCAACAAAAATAATATTGAGAAAAAAAAAACAAACATTAAATACAGGTGCTTTTCTGGTGGCCCTTCTTTGCCTCGGACGAAGCGTCTACTATTGTACAATGAAGATCAGTCTCATAGAGGGTCCAATGTAGTGAGTCCTCGAATACTACTCCATCAATATCAAGAGAATTGACAATGCGACGAAAAGAATAAAACAGAAACGTGACGCAACGGAGGAGGCACGAAAAATATTAATTTTAATGCCAATATTCATATATAATCGAAATATTAAGAAAAAAAACAAAAAAAAACAAAAATGTAGATTTCAAACTTTTACGATAATCGCGTAAGATTTTCAACAGCCCCTCCCACGCCGAAAATCCCGACTATTCGGGGACGTGACACGCGGGTTTCATAATTTTTTCTTTTCTCATGTGTCCGCATCTTTTTTTTTGCAAAGGAGCATGTACGAGCAGCGTACATATTAGATGCTGATTTGGTGAAAAAAAAAGCACGTATTATAAATATACCGAAGAGACGATTTTTTTTCTATAACGATTCTTGCGTCGTTGTGTTTGCAAATGGCAAAGCACACACGATACGTAAATTGGACACAACGATCGGATATTCATTCCACTCCATGTAATATTATTATTATTATTATTATTATTATTATTGCCTGTGAAATAATGTACGGTGCGATGAATCATTTTTTTTTTTTTTTTTTTTTTTTCATGCTACATACATACTCTGTGTAACGTTGAAAATATTACGACTATATGGCATAATATTATTACGTGAAATAATACATTTTACTTGACGCAAATGCCAATCCGATTTCTTTTTTAATATCCCTTTTGATAGCGAAGAAAAACGATTCCGATTGCTGGTGTCTGTGACTTTTTTGTGGGGCGCCGGAGAGAATTTGTGAATGCAATACCTCGTCGTTGGATTGAGAAATAAACAAAATGGCTGTAAAAACAGCCGATTTGTTCAGTATTAATATGAATTTTTCATAGCTTTCCAACCATTATCACGTAGTGATTATGCAATTTTGTCGGCCGTTTTGTTTGCTGACGATATCGCACAAAATGGCGTTACTTGTATCAATGAATCGTAGGTGGACATTTTTCGAAAAATTCAACATCTCGTATAACTTGAATTTCTTCATCGATCCTCTTCAAATACAATGACAAACATTCTAATACTCTGATCAAGCTCTGTGACAAATTACAGCTCGATATCACAAAATTCGACAAAGCCAGAAGGATCATGGAGGAATTTTAAAAATATTTTCGAAAATCGGAGTCACCCGCATTAAATTTGGTGAAACTCATATATCTCGAACCATTCACAAGTTCCCGCGAATTCAAGTTTCAATCGCGAACAAAAATAATATCCTTGTAAATTCAATCCAATCGATAATTTTGTGACTTACAATTTGTACCACGCAATTTTGTAAATTATTTGGAAAAGCCTGGTTTAGTTATCGTTGCTCATTTTTTTTCTCTCTTACCCGTTGCTGTTGTGCAGGTGCTCTCAGCTTAAAATCGCGGGAGGATGTCAAAGTCCCGACAGTTAAACTCCCGACACGGCCTATCGCGCGTGTACCGACTGTTTTTGGTACGTGTACAGCCGCGAGATGGCAATAACGGCTAAAGTGCAAACACATCGCGGTTAGGCAAAGAACGTAGTTCCAAGTGTTGGGGTGGGACGTGACTGACTAGCAAATTATTTAATCAAATAATACACGTGGTTTCCTTTTGGCTATATCGGAGCGAGAGAAAGTTAAATAACTTAAACAACTGTTTTTGGTTGAATTTCTTATAAACAATTTGTTAACAAAACCAAGAATAAATAGTATTATGATTATTGCCGTTAATTGTTCAATGAACAAATGGTAAATGAATAAATAAATTGTCCAAATAAATTGAAATAATTGTTTTTATTGTCGTTGTTATTATTATTAATACATTTCGTGGCAAAGATTTGACCGGATAATACACGTGGGTTCCTTTTGGCTATATCGGAGCGAGAAAAAGTTGAATAACATAATGAATTTCGTTTAAAACGAAATTCGTTTCGTTTAAAAATGTGTACCTCTGTTCCCTGAAGATTTTTCGATGATTACACAAAAGTTAACTTTTTTTTATCTAATAATAAAAACAACGACAATAAAAACAATCATTTTAATTTATTTGGACAGTTTATTTATCCAATCGTCATTTGTTCATTAAACGAAACCCAACAATAATCATAATAGTAATTATCCCTGGTTTTTTAAATAAATCGTTTATAAGAAATTCAACCAACAGCACTTCTTTATGTTATTCAACTTTTTCTCGCTCCGATATAGCCAAAAGGAACCCACGTGTATTATCCGGTCAAATCTTTGCGACGAAATGTATTAATAATAATAACAACGACAATAAAAACAATCATTTCAATTTATTTGGACAGTTTATTTATTCATTCTCCATTTGTTCATTAAACGAAACCCAACAACAATCATATTACTATTTATTCCTGGTTTTCTTAATAAATTGTTTATAAGAAATTCAACCGACAACAGTTGTTTATGTTATTCAACTTTTTCTCGCTCCGATATAGCCAAAAAGAACCCACGTGTATTATCCGGTCAAATCTTTGCGACGAAATGTATTAATAATAATAACAACGACAATAAAAACAATCATTTCAATTTATTTGGACAATTTATTTATTCATTTACCATTTGTTCATTAAACAATTAACGGCAATAATCATAATACTATTTATTCTTGGTTTCGTTAACAAATTGTTTATAAGAAATTCAACCAAAAACAGTTGTTTATGTTATTCAACTTTTTCTCGCTCCGATATAGCCAAAAGGAACCCACGTGTATTATTTGATTAAACAACTTGCTAGTCAGTCACGTTCCTCGGTTTTATTGAGAACCCCAACACTTGGAACTATGTTCATTGCCTAACCGCGATGTGTTTGCACTTTAGCCGTTATTGCCATCTCGCGGCTGTACACGTACCAAAAACAGTCGGTACACGCGCGATAGGCCGTGTCTCGGGAGTTTGACTGTCGGGACTTTTTGACATCCTCCCAAAATCGCGTGCGCGCCAAAATGCCCTCCGTTCGTTTTATCGACACTAGAATCGGTGTCGATAAAACCGTCGTGCGATCTGAAGTAGGTACATGAACGAATTCCGATCACGACGTCGACAGCCAATCATAATGACGGGTTAGTCGGCTTCAGAAATAATGCGCATTTCGAGATATTTCGTGGCATCTTTGTTTTTGTTTTAGGGGGGATTTCCCGGGAAGGTTTTAACCATATGATTTTAAAGTCTCATGTCTAACTCCCATCGTGCTAAACGGGCCTAGTTAAACGCCATGGGAGTTTTACACGATGGCAGTTAAGCAGAATGGGACTTAAGTACGATGGGAGTTAGACATGAGACCACATAGGACTTTAAAATCATACGGTTGAAACCTTCCCAATTTCCGTAAGAAACACGATCTTATTATATTTCAATGTTCAATCTCTAATCGCAATTCTCTAATAACAGATTATAAGGACGAAAAAAAACCTAAATTCAACTGAACGTCCTACGAACCACCTTGAACGTTTATTTCCGTAATCTCGGAAAAAGCTACAAAAGTAGTGTTGTAAGCTCGGAAAAGGAGAAAGAAACGCTTGCTCTAATAAAGGTTATGTGATTTCATAACAATGATAATAAAATTGGAAAGAGTGATAAGTTGCACGTCGGAGCATCCGTCTTATCCGGCAACGAATTTACTTCAGCAACGTTCAAATCATTCATGGAGATGTGCAAAGCCTGGCGAGCTATTGGCTTCGGTGATCTTTCAATTTGCCGAAGCTTCTGCGATAATCGGAGTGGACATAGGTAATTGGGCCTGTTAGATTTATGTAATAGTAGAATAAAATGGGGACGGATATGCGAAATTTTAATTCACCACTTTGGTCAATGAGAAATTTAGATCAAAAGAATCGACGCATTGTTTTATGCAACATCTCAGTAGATAGATGGCGTACCGCTTAAATCATGAATAATCAATGATAGGATACGGATGTTAAATAAAAGCAAACCCACTGCATTTGCAGTCTTGCCGGGTGTTGTGATTATTTTCTTTTCATATTTTTATTACACAGCCAAGTAATACAAATTTTCAACAAATTGCACTTTTAACGTATTAGGTCTCGCGCTGAATGCAAAACAAATGATTCAATCCTTGATTCCCAGGTAACTATCGTAGTTGCATCGTCATCGTTACCGCATCAACGAACAAAGAGCCCGACAACTGGATTCCCATAGTTAATCATCAGTTTATGACACACGACGAAGCTGCAAATTCTAAATTCAAAGATCAAGTTCAACTGTTCACCAGGAATGAACTCAACGCCGAAACAATAAAAATCCAATTTGATCGTGCCAAAGTTACCTGTATGCAGTCCGCCAATCCTCGTGAAGTTTTTGGTCTTTCTTTTTTCGTTTTACGAACTGAAGTTACGCTGCAACTTGGTCCTGACGTATTCAGCAGATTTAAATTGAAAGATTCCGCAAGTACGATCGATACGTTCAAGGAAAAGTATCTGCAGCAATTCCCTAAAAAGCAATCGACTTATAAAGAAAGTCTCGCGCAAACGATCAAGGAAACGGCGGCAGCGAATTTTGCAAAACGCCTAGAGTCACAGAAGGAACCGATGAAGAGGCCTATACTGGAGAAATTGGATGAGAGCGCAAGGAAGAATGATGAAAAAGACAAGAATACGAAATTGTCGTCTTTGAATGATAAGAAAAAAGATGATAGCGCAAACAATTCCATTCCCATTGCTAGAACTCCGTTCGGCGATGTTATAAGATCTGATTTGAATAAAGAAAATAAAAAGACAATGAAAAGACGATCGTTGATGTATGAAGATTCGTCGGACAAAGAGACTGAAGTTTCAACGAATAAGAAAAAAGAAAGATGTTCCGTATGTACAAGCGATGCGTATGTACTGAAGCAAGATAGCGTTTGCAAAAATTGCAACAAATTACCTCGTCAGAAACCCGAGACTGTGAATGTACCGGCGAAAAAGGCCAAAATTGATGTTAAACCGAAAAAACCATTTGATAAATTATTCGAGGGTATTACTTTTGCTCTTAGCGGTTACGTTAATCCTCAAAGGGATGAAATTCGTAGGAAAGCTTTGAAAATGGGCGGTAAATACGTTGCTGATCCAAACATTACGAACAACAAATGTACGCATCTTGTGTGCGCTTTTAAAAATACTCCCAAAGCGCAACATCTCAGAGGTCACACCAAGATCATTTCCCACAAATTTATCGAAGAATGTTACGACAAAAAAATAAGGTTGGTCCGTTCGGTGTTTGATGATTTTTCATTTTTCTATATAACTTTTATGTTTTGTGTAACAGTGTATTATTTATTGAATATTCTCATACGACGAATTAATTTTCTGACTCCAAATAATAAGCTGATCTACGAGAACTTTTCTAAATGATGTTCTCACTTCCTCGAGTCCAGTACACAAATCTTATTCGTAATATCAGCGCAAGATTTTCGAAACTGTAATTTACCGATTTCCAATAAATTCTATCGATTTAAGTTTCAGTGTATCGTAATGAAATAACCTTTTCGCTGGTAGAGAGCCATACTTCGTGAATTTTCCGCTAGATAGCTTCTAGTGAAGCCTCTCTCGCAAGAGAAGCGTTGCTACCAAAGCTATAAGGCTCTCAACATCCATTTAATGTGTTTTGCCCGCAAATAGAAATACCAAATGAACGTACAAAGAAAATCTTCGTTGACTATTCTTTAAAATTGTATTCTTCTTGCGAAAATTTTCACAATAAACCATTTTATTCGACAGACATAAATGATTAGTTATAAAACAAATGATAGAAATATCTTTTAATAGGAACTAAGTCATGAATTTTTTTGCAGGTTCCCATGGAGACGTTTTGCTCTTGATGGCAAAGAGAAATCAGAACCAGAGAGCGAGGAAGAGATTGAAGGTAGCAAATCGGCTATTAAACCCCCAAATCCTTACGAACAGGACACCGACCCTGAATCCGATTATTAATGTATAATTTCTGTTGTGCGCAAAAAGTTGTCTTCTAATATATATATTTTTTCATTAAATAAACAAGATCCACTTGTATGACATTTTTATAATTAATACATTTTTTTATATATTAAACCAAGTGCTATTGAACGTCAGTTCAATAATTGAATGAATTAATTTTATAATAGGGGGTGGAAAAAGAGCGAACGGATGGAACGGCTACAGGCAAGATATATAAAAATGGCGGTGGAGATCAGAAGGAACACACCGAGTTACATATGGAGAATGGAGGCGGGATGCCGAGGAAATTGGGGTAGAGCTGTGGAAAAGAGCGGCAAAATATATAAGGGGAAGTGGTAAAAATGGAAGACGGAAGATGGCCCGAGGAATGCCTAAAAGAGGAAGTGAGAGGAATAACGAATAGGGACCCGACGAAATGGGGAAAACAGCTAAGAACAGCAATGGAGGAGGTAGGAGAAGGACGAATATGGGAAACAATAAGGACTGGAAATAGCAGAGAGCTGGAGAAACAAATAAAGAGAGGGATCAGGATCAAGACGGAACGAGAAATTCAGAGCGACTGGGGCAGGATCGACCCGTCCAACTACTGTAAGGAATATAAAACCAGGAAGAGGTGGGTAGAAATGGAAAAATATTGGGAGGACAAGAATATCCGAGGAGAAACTAAAGAAGCATGGGCAAGGATGAGATGCGGGAATATAGGGAAGGAGAAGGAAAAGGGTTTCAAGGACACGAAATGCTCCCTATGCGGGGAAAGAGAGGAAACGCTGGTGCACATATGCGAATGCGAGGAAGGAAAAGTGTTAGCGGGAAGGGAGGTGATAGAAGGGCTCAGGAGGTGGCTAGGCCCAGGAACAAACACCAAACAGATAATAGAGACAGCGCTAAGGGGAGAGAGACCGGTGGTGGCCCTCTGCGACTACGTAGCGGAATTTGAGACGTTAGGGAGAAGGAAACAGACCGGACAAGGGCATAGGATGGAAGGAATGTAATGGGTAGAGAGCCAGAGGGAAGTAGATATAAGGCCATGGAATGGAAGGATGCAAGGAAGCAGGGAACGAGGAATGTAAATCGAACGAAAGAGTGTAAATAGATATGTAAGAGAGGGATATGTACAGGGAGGGGCACTGTAAAAATTCGAAAGGGTGTACATGGAAATAACTACTACTACTACATTTTTTAATATATTAAACCAAGTGCTATTGAACGTCAGTTCAATAATTGAATCAATTAATTTTATAATAGCCTTTTAATTTAATAATTGACCGTCAATTCATTTGGCAATCGATATATTAGGTTCATGAGTTTCACGTTCCGCCGAAAGGAGTGCTGTTGTCGCGATTCATAAACGTTGAGGAAGGGAAGAATTCACGTGTGTTACTGTCATGTGTCCCGGGGTCCCGGCTTTTTTCAATTGTTTTTTATTTTTCGATCAAAATTTCTCGTAAAACGTCCGATAAGACAAACAAAATTTCACAAAACTAAATAACGGGAACGTTCCTGAAAAATTGTGACACAAATTTACCGCTTATCAACTCTCGTTACTACTGGTAAAAAAATATTAAAAAATCTCACGTAAAACTGTTTACGACACGGGTAATGCTTCGTTACTTGTCCAGTGCTAAAAGTAATAATATCCCCGAGTCATCTTCAGTCATCTGTGAAATTGCGCAGTATTGAAGAAAAAAATGGCGAGCGACACGAATGATTATTTTGGCTTTGAATTGTTGAACAAAATTGTCGACGGTAATTTGTGCAAAAAGGAAGATGTGATTGTACTTTTCATTCATTGGTACTTTGTTAAAAGTGGTTTCAAGTGCATTGGCCTTGGCGATTCGGTTGGTATTTTTTTTTATTAAATCATTACAAATTTTTCACTTAATTCCCAAAAAGTACAACAAAATCATAGAATTAGTTCAAAAAGTACTCGGTATTTAAACGTTTTTTCGTTTGTTGATGTTTCAGAAAATTTTTGATCCGTCTAGCGATCGGGGCGATGATTTTTTACCCTCAGAATGGAATCAGCGCCCAAATTATTCTCTTCGTTACGTCAAAGATGAAAAACTTTATATCATAGTTGCGACAAAATCTGATGCCGATTTACTGATCAACTTATTGGTGAGATTGGAAAATATTGAACGATTGGCTCAGTTAAGCTCAAATACAATTTATCCTCAAAAAGCTATTTTACGGCATTTCAATTTGATATAATAGCTATAAAGGCGTTTAGAATAATCGTCGGGACAAAGAAAGGAGGAGATTTCACATTATTATTGCGCAAAGTAAATCTCAGAATCATTGATATGATTTTTTTAACTTTTCGTTTTCAACCCACGATACTTAATGATATAAAAGTTGATTGCGAGCGTAAACGTGAATTACAACGAGTTGTGTGAGAAAAAAAATGTACTTGAGGCTTTTGTTATTCGCAGAGAGTCAGCGACAATTGTCCGTCGAACGTTCAATTTCCAATTGACGCTACCGTGACAAATATTCACGGTTCGTTGGACAAAACAATACCGAATCATCGTCAAATATTGAGTAAAATTCGCGCCGATCTTGTGGAACCTTTGCACAACGGTGCGCCAAGAGAAATATCAACGCAAACACTAGACAGATCAGAAACAACGCATCATACACGCGATTCCAGCGAGGATCCATTGAGGGTACGACCTCAACCTCCTAGGATACCTCGCCAACCTGGGTAATCGGTTTTTTTTTCCTTAAATTTGACCTTCCAAAGGATCTCTCAAATCCTTTTCAGATTGCAAATCAAATCAACGGAGTGAATCCAGACGACATCTGGCTCGTTTGAATTTCGTTCTCTTAAACCCTATATGTGTATTCCCTTCTACGAACGTTTATGCAACTGTACTTCCAGCGTCGTAATGATAGAAAAAAAAATGACCAGGACGAAATAGTAAAAGCCAAATCGCAAAACTACAATCACCAAATTTGTGATTAAGATTGTCTCTTTTTTTTTCTTCTTTCTAATTGTAATTTTTATTCAGGATTCCGGAAGCTAATCCGAGAAATGTTGGTAGATCGGATTTGGATCCTTTCACGCACGGCGGAGGAATGATATTTGATCCATTCTCAAATCAACGTGGTATTCCAGTACCGTTCGGTCCTGGCCCACCCGGGGGTTTGGGGGTACCCGGAAGACTACCACCGTAAGTGCAATTATAAATTAACCGGATGCATCAATATTAATTTGAACTTGCCGATATAAGAAATTCAAAAAAATCAATGTTTCCAATGGTAGCTTGTTTTTTATATACGTGAATATTTTTCTACACGTCCGGAAAACCATTTGGAACGATCTCTCGTTTGGAGATTTTCGATCTGATTTTTGTTTCAGTAAATTTAAAAAATCAAGTTTTATTTTTACTATTTTTCAAGCCCCTTAAATATTTTACCGTTCGCTAGAATTAATTAGTACAAAACAAAACAAAACAAAAAACGACACTGGGTTTTGGAATATTATAGAGGAGCTGTACCGCCCGGTGCGAGATTCGATCCTTTCGGTCCACCGGATATCGGCGGCGGAATTTGTCGTCCCAGGGATCCGGACGCCGATCATTTTCCGCCACCCGATTACGACGACATGTTTATGTGAACGAACGTAAAATGAAACGAACTAAATTCGCCTTCGTCAGAGCACAGTTTTCTTTCATTTCTTTTTTTCATTCAAATTTTTATAAAAAAAATATAAAAAGATAAAAATACCAAAAAAAACGATGTACGATTAGAAGCAATTAATAAAGGATTAATTGAACTGATTAAATTAATTAACGAGTTTACATATATTTCGTCGTGGAGATGAGATATCTGGGTTTCGTATTCATTCTTTTAAACATCTCTGTTTCAATTTTGTTGTATAAACGATTAAACGAATGTACGTAAAAATGAAGACAAATTGTAATTATTGCAAAACATTCATGAAAGATTTCGCAAACTTCGTACGTTTTTTTTTTTCTCCCTGAAAATTAAAATTATTATTTTTTCGTTACTTCTATTGTAAATTGCAGGGAGAAAGAAAAAAAAAATCGTGCAACAAAAAACGTAATCGAAAAATAGAAACAAAAAAAAATCACATCAATTCAATTATTTTTGTTTATTTATAGCAAAAAAAACATATATCACAGGCGCATTTTCAATTAGTACTCGAGGATATTGTTCGCGTCAATCAAAATTATAGTACCAGACGATTCAAAAAAATGAGACTATATATATATATATATAGGCGCGAGAGAATCAAAAGATTGATGGTAACTCGGAAAAAAAAACAGAATCTTTCGAGAATTTTTTTTTTCATTTTGGAAATATATTCATGTTAACGCACGGAAGCAGGGAAAAAAGGGAAATATAATTAACGACATTACACGCAATAATTGGCAACGTAATTGAATCAAAGGGGCAGGAGCAGGATTTTTGGTTTGGGAGTGACAAGTAATTCGAAGTTTTTTTCTTTCATATCAAATTTTGAAGTTTGAGATTGTTTTTTTTTCTTCCATTATACGAACGCCCCTTTAGTTCCATCCTCTGATAAAAAATATTGCAGTTCTTTGCAGAGCTTATAAAAAACAATTGTGTGTGTGTGGGTCTCACATGGATTCAATTTCATTTCTGCAATCCTGTCGAATGTACGACCCTCGTCGCGTTTGTGAAATATCGCCGTTGCAAAAAAAAAGTTTACGATGGTTTTTTTTTTGCTAAAGCGGAAAAATCGAAAAAAAAAATGTTTGGTTTGTTTTTATATCGTTAATTATTTATGTACACATTAATCATTGGCCTCGCCCAATATCTCTCTTTCTCTCTCTCTCTCTCTGTTGTTGAACGAAAAAAAAAAAATATCGAAACCCGCGTTAAAAAAAAAATATTTTTAATATTTAAAAAATAATGTACAACTGACAAACGTTCGAGAGTAAAAAAAAAATTTGTTTACTTTTACAAATTGTCAATTTAAGGAATTTCTTCTTTTTTTTTTCAATCTCCCCCGTCAATTGTTATGTTTTTTTTTTAATCGCGTGAATCGATGGTGCGTGAAGCCATTATTAAATCTAGAACCCGGAGTAATTTTTTTTTGTTTCTTACATAAAACGACGAATATTACTAATCGAGAGTGCATACATTCATCTCAAGATCGGCAGACGAATGAAAATGATATCTAAATAGTAAAATCTTTTATTTTTAGGAGTGAAATTTTTTGTTTTTTTTTTCTTTCTTTTGTTTAGTTATTTTTTGAACACAGTTTAGCGTGGCGCACAGCGTCACTGGCAATTTTATAAAAAAATAAAAGTTGCGAGACCTTTTTTTTAAATTTTTCTTTCTTTTTTTTTTTTTTGTTCAATCGGGAGGAAAGCTGGATGAAGAACCGTCAGACATTTTATCGAATTGGAATCGTCGTGTTACATTTTTTGTTTTCATCGCACTTTTTTTCGTTCGTTTTGTTTTTGTTTTTTCATGAAATTGCCACTGAGCTACGACAAAAAGTGATATACAATAACTCTGGAGTGAATTATCCATTCGGCCCTCTTACATTATTCCAACGGTCGTGGTTGTTCGAAATTAAATTAATTAAAATGATGTCCAATCGGAGGTTTTTTTTTTTTTTTCATTTACATTACGATTTATCACTGGAAATGCAATTTTAACCGAAAAAATCACAAAAAAAAAAATTTGTTACTTAATTTTCCTCGACCTGCCTGTGTGCCTGTGCCTACGTGTGTGTGTAAACCAATGTGTGATGTCAAGTTTTTTTTTGTTTAGTTTGCAAAATTGTCGAGACTTGTGATTTTGGCAAAAATACAGAAATTCGACGATTTTGAGAGTTTCGTAAAAGTAGTAAAAAAAATGTAATATTTTAAACTAACGAAAACAAAAAAAAAACAAACTTTCGCACACGTTTTATTTTTACATTTCGTATTTATTGTCTCGGAGTCTGAAAACAAAGAAAAAAATAAGTTCAACAAATAATGTACGTACAAATTATTTCAATGACATAAATTACCTAACTACCGGGTGGGTGTGCGAGATTGAAAAATAAAATAAAATAAAAAAATAACCTTTTTTTTTAGAATATCGCATACTAATCGGACAAATAAAATAAAATTATTTTTCCACGAAACATTCGACTTGTGTGTTTGTGTTTGCGTCTGTGTGTGTCAAATTTTTCACATTGCACCATGCAAATAAAAACAATTAGACAATAAATTATTAGTTAATTGGTTAATAACGGAAATTCAACGAGTTTTTTTCGGACATTTTTGGTCGACACGAAGCCAAGCGGAAAATAAAAAACACGGAAGAGTCGAGAAAACGATTTTCTTTTTTTGGCCCTTGATCGTACAAGGCAGTGCTCCAGGACATCGGCAATATTCACACATTTTCTCAATACAATATTTACGCATTTTTAATCTTTGTGAGAAAAAAAAACAAAACAAGATTGTTGCAGAGAGCGATATTTTTTTTTGCGTCATTTATACATTTGAAGACCAGCCGGAATATGACATCGCAGTTTTTAATCACGGAATTTCGTCGACAATGCTTAAATTGGTCTCCGAGGAAAGAGTTAAAAAGAAAAAAAAAATATCGATATCGCGGCAATGGAAAAGTATCAAAATATTTTATATCGAAAAGAGAAAAAAAAATATACAGGAAGAAAAATCATGGAAAAGCAAGGGAAATAAAAGAAACCCTCGTCGTGCTGTCGACGAAAGGAAAAATTCGAAGCGGAACCAAAAAAAATTCATACGTTACATACATTGTTTTGGAGATTCTGTAAAAAAAAAAAAAAAAAAAAAAATCGAAAAATCGAAAAATCTTAGTACAAACGAACGATATCGTGAGCGGACTGTCACTCAAGATCCGTTGTCAATTTTGCATTTCCATTGATAGGCCATGTTAATATAAAGAAATTGAAAAAAAAAAAAAAAACACAATTACGATATACGTAATTAACACTATTTAAACGTCACGTTGCGTCGTCACAGGCGTGCAAATTTTTCTTTCTTTTCTTCTTCTTTTTTGTTGATTGAATTATGTATATCAAATCGTATTTAACACAATTATTCGTTTGCCTTCGAGGACAAAAGAAAACGAAGAAAAATAGTAAATTATATTGTTCTTTTTTTGTGTGTGTTGTTTTTCTTTCTTTTTCTTTTTGTATCTACTGGACGCAGCAAGAATTCTTCTGTCCGTTCTTGAGCTTCAGTCGAGACTTTGGACGATATTTTTCCAGGTAGGACAATTGCTTGGCGTTTATCGCTCCTCTTCTTTTTCTGTCGAAGTGAAGAAACGAAAAAAAAAAAACAGAATACGTAAAATTATTGAAATCGTTGATAATTGAAAATCCTAATTTCTTAAGGGCGACCACTAGTGTGATACTTTCGAAAAATCGATTTTAATTTTTGCATTTTTCGATAGTCTATACCTTCAAGAATAACATACTAAAATTTCAAGTGCGGATCTCAACGTGTCGACGCGTCTTTCAACGCGTTTCTTCCTCAAAACGACATTTTTTTTTCAAATTTGCTGCAGCTCTAACTCGAATACAAATCATCCGATTGACTTGATTTTTACTTTAGCGTATTTAGCATTTGTTTCTTCACACAATGAACCTCCGGTTTTTTGATTGGATGAAAAATGTCAATTTGCCATGCAATAAACCATCGGATTTATAAGTGTAATCTGGAACTTTTTTTCAATACACCGCCATTCTGTTGGATTTTAATTTTTTTTTCACAATCCTCCGTCATTGTACAGGCAATACCTTCGAGTTTAATGGACTTCTTTTTTTTTTTGGGCACTCTGAAGGCCGCAATCATTGCAGCGGTGGGAGAACTTTTTTTTTTTTTTTTTGCGTCTCGGGAGATAGCGCATAAGTCGCTGAAAACTGAATATTTTCATACGAAAAAATTACTGTACATACATAATTTATACACGAATATATCCTCGAAATTTCAAAACATTCGATGCAATACTTTTCTCTCAATAAATTCCCGAAAATCATCTTTTTTTTGGGCAGTCACACTAGTGGTTCTCCTTAAATTTCGAAAATTCTCGTAATTCGAAGATAAATCCTTAGTTCAATTGCTATTGGAATTGTCGAAGAACTTTTTTTGAGAGTTAAACATATTTATTTAAAAATTAAAACTTACTCTCTGATAAGAGCAACAGCGTCCTCGTACTTGAGGCCAAGCTCGATCAGAGCGAGAGCAACAAGTACTGGTGCCCTTCCAAGGCCGGCGACGCAATGCACGGCCACGCATGCCTCCGGTGTCTCGCGGAATCGATTTTTCAATAGCTCGAACCAGTCGTCCACCACCTGAAAATTTCAAAACCCATAGAATTTAAGAAATTATTCATTTTCGCCCCCCTTTTTTCGCCACGCACTTATCGCCCGCTAATCGTGAATTTCCGAAACATTAACCGATTCAACACACACACACACACACACATACGATGACAATTTTCGGAAAATCGTCGTTAAACAATTCTTTTAAATTCACACAGACATTTTGAAGTCTTTGTCGATTTTTTTTTCTTTCACAATTTTCATCGTGTTGTACTTTCGTACGAGAAGAAAAATCATCACAAACAAACCTCATTGGGTGGAAAAGTTCCATCGTCAAAGACCAAATCCAGAACATTGATTCCCTCTTCCTTGAGTTCCTCAACTTTGTACGTTGGTTCACAGACTCTAACAACCTCCTTCACATTGTGCTTCTTCAGTTCCTGAAATGAGAAGACAACACATTTCAAATAGCGTGCATAATATAGGAACAGAAAAAAATTTCGAAAAATGAATGACCCATTTTAGCAATGGTGCTCCGAAGATGTAATTGTTAGCTTTTCATAAACTAACTTTTTTTCTCACTCGCTGCATCAAAAAACTGTTGCAGCGAGAAGTTGCATTTTTTTTTTGGTTATCGCTGTCGAATGATTTGGGTGAGGGTTAAAATTCGAAACGACCGCTATTTCGGACGGTCGAAATATGGAATTTCAAAATGACGATCGTTCAATAACTTGAACGTTTCATATGAAGAACGTCTTTAAATCAGAAAAGAAATAATGAGACCACAAAAAAAAACCATTAAACTATCGGTTTTGTGTTCCCATTATTTCTTTTCCGATTTAAAGACATTCTTAATATGTAACGTTCAAACTATTGAACATTCGTTATTTTGAAATTCCACATTTCGGTCGTCCAAAATAGTGATCGCTCCGAATTTCATATTAAGAACGTCTTCAAATCAGAAAAGAAATAATGAGAACTCAAAAAAACAATTAGACTATCGGTTTTGTGTTTTTGTGTTCTTATTATATCTTTTCAGATTCAAAGACGTTCTTAATATGAAACGTTCAAACTATTGAGGATTCGTTATTTTGAAATTTCACATATCGGCCGTCCAAAATAGTGGTCGCTCCGAATTTCATATTAAGAACGTCTTTGAATCAGAAAAGAAATAATGAGAACACAAAAAAAAAACACGCCTTTGAAATTAACTTTAATTTCAAAGGCGTGCCTATTTTTTTTTAAACAATATTTTTCCAAATCCCTGTGTACTTCTCTTCAAAATATCATATTATTAACGAAAACACTCGGTATTTTTTTTCAGATCGACGTTGAAGAGAGTTCTGCTGCGTGCCGCGGAAATGACAGCACCTGACGCGAGAGCTTCCCCAGCGCCACCATGCGGCGTGAAAAATGTGAAAAAATGTTTTTTGATACATTAATAAACAAGGAACAAAACCCAAAAAATTTTTTCGAATATCTCTTTTTTTTTCCCACAAAAAAAAATTCTTGAAAAATGTGAAAAAAAAACAGGGGGTCACAGTGGTGTTCTCCGTTAAACTATCGATTTTGTGTTTTTGTGTTCTCATTATTTCTTTTCCGACTTGAAGACATTCTTAATATGAAACGTTCAAACTATTGAACGTTCGTTATTTTGAAATTCCACATTTCGGCCGTCCAAAAGAGTGGTCGTTCCGAATTTCGTCCCTCACAAAATGATTTTGTTTGGAGCAACGCGTTGCTAATTTTTGGGGCATGAATAAAAATAAATTCATTTAGATGTCGACGGACTTACTTGAATGAAGGTATGGATGGTTTGATCATTCGGTCGATCGGTAATGAGGAACTTCATATTTTTGTATTCAATCTCGGCGGGAGCCGGTCTTATGTCTTTCACCCTCATGTTGCTCATTTCCTTCTTAACGACAAATTGGTGTGTGTAACAATCCGATGTTTTTTTCGATCGATCACACTCACTGTACTTCTTTCCCTTTTTCTTCCTTCGTTTATTTATTTTTTTCTTCGTCTCTCTTCTTTCGAAAAATAAAATAAAAAAACCGAAGACCCCCCGACAAACTTGGTTTTATCTCCCACTGCGTTTCCAGTTATGATCTCTTTGTCGAATTTACAACGTTCGCAAGTAAAACGCAACGCAATTTTCTTCTCGTTAACGACAGTTTAGCCCATAGAGATGTCAGTCTTGTTTTGTTGTTAGTTTCTATATGATTCTTTCCTTTGCTTTTTTTTTCTCTCTCGTTTATCCAATAACGATAATCACGTTTGACTGGCTCTCAATTATTATTATTATTATTTTTCTTCATACGGAGGACATGAGCGACGGATTTTCTCGCATTTATAGTTCGGGGAAGGGATATTAAAAAAAAATTGCTACAGGGGCGAGGGGATCGGAAGGGGGGGGGGGGGGGGGGAGGCGAAATTTTCGCTGAAATACGAGAATTACGTTACATTAGACGTTGTTGATATGCGCTTTGTTTCCCGCCTGGTTCTTTGACTATTTTTGGAAGATTATCTGTAACGTAAAGAAAAAACAAAACAATTTTGTAAACAATAAACTTGCGGGGCCCTTGTTCGAGCGAGTATAAAAAATTCTATTTTACATTTTTATAAACGTGAGCATACGACTAGTGGACAAAATGTAGAAAATACTGACCTATCTGGATATTCTTGACGATGCGTTAACGGTAAATTAAAAATTCTCTCTAATATATTCTTCTATGTGTTCTGTGTCTTCTCGCGTGTGTTGATGACTAGTTTGATGGTTTCTGGGTCTCTTGTTGATGATCTAGATACTCCGTTAATCTCCGTCTCGCGTTTTCAATCTTCGTTGTTCGTCACTTCAATTCTCGCATTTAATTAGTTAGTTATATTCCTCACGATCCTTCACTTTAACTCCCTTCTCTCGATGGTTATCTAGTTGATGGTTAATTTTTGTTTTTTTTTTCTTTCTCCTCTTTTCGTTTTTGGGGACGTACGGTCGTGTGGCCTCTCTATTTGTGTTGAGCCTGGCAGTACTCTGCGCTGTCCAGCTGAAACTCCATGTATGTGAGGATGCACTCACCAGGAAACTGTGAAGGAAAAGATTTAAAAAAAAGCATTAATTTTATCAATTTAAGATTCGAGCAAATTTGATAAATTAGTTTTGAATTTTTAACTCGTTGATAGAACGCTTAATTTAAACTATATAACGTTAGCGAGAATTTGTCGATAGTAGTTGAGGGATTGAAAATCAAAAAGAAAAACATTACGTTTTATTTAAGGGATAACACCACTCTAGCGGCAGAAAAAAAGGTTTAATTTTGACGATTTATTTTCGGAGTACGAAAAAAGGAATAGGATTTCTTTTCAGAGCCTTTATTTAACAGATATTGAAGTATGAAATTTTTCTTTTTATTATCATTTTGATAGAAAATGGTGGCGACAGAGCCCAACTTGAAAATCGTCTTTTTCAAACTACGAGGACGTATTACTTGAGCACGGTTGCATGGATCGATTTGAAATTATTATAGCAGCTTCACAATAACATTCTCTATCGGAGTACGTAGCTGTTTTTTGATTGAATGTAAACTTTTTTTTATAAACAATTTACTGCTTTTTTATTGGCAAAAAATCGATTCATTCTTTCAAAAGTGCACCATTTCTACAAAATTTGATTAAAAAAGAACCCCTACGTAGTCCCATAGCCAGTAGTATATAGATTATAAAAAATGTTAGCTTTTTGTTTCAGGTCTTATACTTTAAAATAAAACCGTCCTCCCATGAAGGTATTTAAAAAAAAAGACGATTTTCCAAGGTGGGCTCTGTCGCCGCCATTTTCTATCAAAACGATAATAAAAATTTTTTTTTTCATACATCAATATGTGTTAAATAAACCCTCTGAAAAGAAACCCTATTCCTTTCTTCATACTCCCCAAAATAAATCGACAAACTTAGGCTTATTTTTTTTTGGCGACTAGAGTGTCGTTAGCCCTTAACGGAGAACACCACTGTGACCCCCTGTTTTTTTTCACATTTTTCAAGAATTTTTTTTTGTGGGAAAAAAAAGAGATATTCGAAAAATTTTTTTGGGTTTTGTTCCTTGTTTATTAATGTATCAAAAAACATTTTTTTCACATTTTTCACGCCGCATAGTGGCGCTGGGGAAGCTCTCGCGTCAGGTGCTGTCATTTCCGCGGCACGCAGCAGAACTCTCTTCAACGTCGATCCGAAAAAAAATACCGAGTGTTTTCGTTAATAATATGATATTTTGAAGAGATACACAGGGATGGGGGGGGGGGGGGGAGTACACAAGGATTTGGAAATATATTGTTTTAAAAAAAATAGGCACGCCTTTGAAATTAAAGTTAATTTCAAAAGCGTGCCTATTTTTTTTGAAACAATATTTTTCCAAATCCCTGTGTACTTCTCTTCAAAATATCATATTATTAACGAAAACGCTCGGTATTTTTTCTCAGATCGACGTTGAGGAGAGTTCTGCTGCGTGCCGCGGAAATGACAGCACCTGACGCGAGAGCTTCCCCAGCGCCACCATGCGGCGTGAAAAATGTGAAAAAAAATGTTTTTTGATACATTAATAAACAAGGAACAAAACCCGAAAAAATGTTTCGAATATCTCTTTTTTTTCTCACAAAAAAAAATTCTTGAAAAATGTGAAAAAAACAGGGGTCACAGTGGTGTTCTCCCTTAAAAGACTCGAGGAAATTTAATAAATTCGCTTTGAACTTTTCAACGCGTCGATAAAACATTTCATTTAAACAACATAAACGTAACCGTGAATTTTTGCGGCGGTAGTTAAGATATTAAAAATTAAAAAGAGAAAAAAAAATGTTTTATTTAATTACTCATTTGATCGTCGTGTGGCAAATTATTCGAGTAGTCGTTGCATTATTAAAGAAAAGAAATATAAGCGAGGGTAACTGAGAGGTTCCGAAAAATAACAAACATTGAGAGCCAAGGAATAAGAGAATAAAGGGAGAGAAGAAGAATTAAGGTAGTAGTCTGGTAACTTAAGCCGATTTTCATGTTTTTTTTGGAGGGCGTTTTTTTGTAGGAAAATAAAAATGAATCGTTTTGGATATTTAGGATGGTTTTATTTACATATTAAAGATACAAAAAATAATTTTTTTGAAAAAATTTAATAGTTTATTATTATTATTATTATTGATCGAAGTTGGCAGCCCGGGTCCTAACTTTTTTTCTACCGAACCGATTGCTTTCAAATTTTAACAGGCTACTCTGCACACTTATAATTCTCGTCGGAACTACCGAGAAATCTTTTCACCCCTAACTTTTCATTTTACAACCCCTCCTTTGATAAAATAAAAGGACTTTAGCAAAGAAGGGGTTGTAAAATAAAAAGTTAGGGGTGAACAAATTTCTCGGTAGTTCCGACGAGAACTATAAGTGTGTAGAGTAGCCTGTTAAAATTTGAAAGCAATCGGCTAGGTAGAAAAAAAGTTAGGACCCGGGCTGCCAACTTCGAGGTGCCAACTTCGATCAATAATAATAATAATAATAATAATAAACTATTAAATTTTTTCAAAAAATTTTTTTTTGTGTCTTTAATATGTAAATAAAAACATCCTAAATATCCAAAACGATTCATTTTTATTTTCCTACAAAAAAACGCCCTCCAAAAAAGACATGAAAATCGGCTTAAGTTACCAGACTACTACCTTAAGTCAAAAACTACACCTCGAAGAGAAACCACGCATTCTGTATTTGTAATAAAATAGTATATTCGATCATTCACAAACGATTGACTTGTTTTCTTAAAGTGTGACATCTTGACAAACGTGTCGTTGGAAATTGCGACAATTGAATCCAGTTTAATTCGCCAAAATGATCGATTGGCCGCTAACAATTTTATTTTTTCCTCGCTGACACAAGAGAGAGGAAAAAAAAAAGTAAACAGATCACGCGTGACAAGTTCGAATCCTATCGTCGCAATAAACCTTCCCCCCCAACCTCGCGTTTATATGTTTAGCCGAGAGAGTCGTGTAATATTCCAAGAGACGATACGTTTAGCCCCTTACTCACGGCAGTTACCAAGCCGGCTCTACGTATTGCGTCAGAGCGTACGTCAGAGCTTCGAGAACGTGCAATCTCGGTACATAGAAATAGTTTTTTTTTTTTTTTTTTCACGAACACAAACCGGGATTCAACACGAGAGCGTCGCGGTTTTGTCTCGACAAGTATTTATGCGTTGCAGAAAAAAAAAAAAAAAAAGAAGAAAATTCTCACTGTACACATCTCCATATTTCGTCGAATGCTTTTGGGAGGTATTTCGGAACTGATCGATCAACGTCGTCTAATTCTCATTCTTTAATTTTTTTTTTTTTTTTTTTTTTTTCCATATCATCGCTCAAACATTGAAATACATTTTACTATTTTTTTTTCTCGATAACATACCTCCTAACATAATTTTTGACAAAAAACATTTTGTCAAAAACTAACTAATAAAACCATATACTAATGAACTAATAAAAACATTGGTAAATATGGAGCAAAGGAGACCCACTTCCGATTGACTTTCCTTTAATATATGTTGTTCAGGGACCCTTTCTGAACAACTTTTTCCTCTGACACAATTGGGGGTCGTTATTTATTAAAAAGTTATTAACAAATAAAGTTAATAATTCATATAGCTATTTTCCTAATAGCAGCCAGTCCCAATCATCTTGTCCTTCACATGTGTTGTTAAGAATACCCCCCTCAGTAACATACCAACAGTTTTATCCGTCCTCATTGTTTGTTAAAAAGTTATTAACAAAAGAAAATTCATAAATAGAATATGAAATACTTGCATGGTGGCCAGTACACGTATGACCGGAGGGGCTGCGGCCCCCCTGCTCCCGCCGCATACCAGACCATAGACAAACCACAAACAACCCAACACAACCCCAGTAACCTAAAGAAACAAACAGACAAACCCAACAAACAAACAAACAAACCCAACAAACAAACAAACCCAAAACCCAAACGAACAAACCCAACAAATCTAAAACAAACCCAAACCAAAAACCCAAACCCAATAAACAAACAAATCCAAAACAAACAAAAAACCCAAATAACCTAAACAAACCAAAAACAACCGAAATAATCCAAAGAAACAACCCAACTAAACAACCTAACCTAACAACCTAAACGAACAAACCCAACAAACCCAAAATAAACCCAAACCAAAAACCCAAACCCAATAAACGAACAAATCAAAAATAAAAAACCCAAACAACCTAAACAACCCAACTAAACAACCCAACCCAACAAACAAACCCAACAAACAAGCCAACATTTATGAAACTTTTTTTGTTAATAACTTTTTAACAAACAATGAGCGACGGATAAAACTTTTTGTATGCTACTCAGGGGTGTATTCGTAACAAGAAATGTGAAGGACAAGATGATTAGGACTGGCTGGTATAAGGAAAATAGCTATATGAATTATTAACTTTATTTGTTAATAAATCTTTAATAAATAACGACCGCCAATTGTGTCAGAGGAAAAAGTTGTTCAGGAAGGGTCCCTACACAACATATATTAAAGGCAAGTCAATCGGAAGTGGGTCCCCTTTGCTCCATATTTACCCGAATAAGAATTTTTTTAAAGCAAATTTTCGACCAAACACGAAATTATTTCTGAACAAAAAAATCTCAAAAATCATTTGCAAAAGGAAAAAGTCGCTGAAAAAAATTCAACGTCTCACAAATTGATGGTATGAATTTTTTCAAATTTTTAAATTCACCCTCCCGCCCCCCTTCAACTTTACGTTTCAAATTGCATATTACGAATAATAATTTTTTAAAGGAAATTTACGATGAAACACAACATTATTTCTAAACAAAAAAATCTCAAAAATCATTCGGAAAAAAAATCGCTAAAAAAATTCAACATCTCACAAATTAATGGTACGATTTTTTTCAAATTTTCCAATTTGTCCCACCCCCCCCGCCCCATTTTGACGTTTCATATAGGATGTTTTTTAATATTTTGTCAAAATATAAAAAATTGTATGGTTGTTTTTAATTTCTGACAAAACGTTTGTATATTTTGTCAACAATTAAAAAAAACATCCAATATGAAACGTAAAGGCGGGGGGGGGGGGGGGGGGGGGGAGGATTTGAAAATTTGGAAGTAATTCTAACCATTAATTTGAGAGGCGTCAAATTTTTTGAGATTTTTTTGTTTGGAAATACTTTCGTGTTTCGTCAGAAATTTGCTTTAAAAAACATTGTTATTCGTTCATTGGTGGGGCCGGTGAACAATAATCGGAAAAAACCGACTGAATGCATTTTGGATGTTTGTAATTGATGCTAAAAAAAATTGTTGAACAATTTGCGAAGATAGGAATTGACGAGGTTTGAGTTAACGTTAAATTGGTTATTGCGACTGCTTGATATATACAACGAGTACCGAACGCAATAACACGTAATAGAAACGAGAGGAAGATAAATTGCGTCGTATCTCGGTGTACTTGTCCTCGCTCTCTCGCGCGTTGCCAACTTTTCGTTCGCGGAACTTTTTGCGCTCTCGTGCGTGTATATGTATATATATATATATATATGTACGAGACGATTGCGGGGGTTGTTGCCGGAGAGGAAATTGAGGTAGTAGTCTGGTAACTTAAGCCGATTTTCATGTCTTTTTTGGAGGGCGTTTTTTTGTAGGAAAATAAGAGTGAATCGTTTTGGATATTTAGGATGTTTTTATGTACATATTAAAGATACAAAAAAAAAATTTTTTGAACAAATTTAATAGTTCATTATTATTATTATTATTGATCGAAGTTGGCACCTCGAAGTTGGCAGCCCGGGTCCTAACTTTTTTTCTACCGAACCGATTGCTTTCAAATTTTAACAGGCTACTCTACACACTTATAGTTCTCGTCGGAACTACCGAGACATTTTTTCACCCCTAACTTTTTATTTTACAATCCCTTCTTTGCAAAAATAAAAGGACTTTTTTTCCAAATCCGCCACTTTGTTATTTATCCATGAAATTTAACTTCAGTAGTTCCGACCAGAATGACATGTCTATAGATTAAGAATTATCAAGAATTTTTTATTTCAGATAACATCGAGAGCCAAAATCACCGGGGCCACCCACTCGCTTTTTTTTCGAGGTGCCAACTTCGATCAATAATAATAATAATAATAAACTATTAAATTTTTTCGAAAAATTTTTTTTTCGTATCTTTAATATGTAAATAAAAACATCCTAAATATCCAAAACGATTCATTTTTATTTTTCTACAAAAAAACGCCCTCCAAAAAAGACATGAAAATCGGCTTAAGTTACCGGACTACTACCTTAAGAGAGCAAGGAGAGGAAACGAGTAATCGGAGTACCGAGTTCGTATTTATTTTTTATTTTTTATTATTTATCACGAGAAAGTAATATTGGTGGCCAAGGTCGAGGATTCGTGGCGTGAACGAGCCGACACAAGAGAGTCCAATGAAAATTGTTCAAAATGTGGTTTTTTTTTTTTTTTTAAATAATTCGCATATTGTTGGGATATTTTTTGTGAGATTATAGGACGTGAAATTTCGTGGAAAAGTTATGAGCAACGAATTTCATTAAGAAGTGACTTTTGTTACGAATTTTTTATTTTTTTACTTTGATATTTTTAAATAAAGGTTTTTTTTTCATTTAAGTACGAACATTGGGAGAAGAAGCGTTCGATGTAGCGTTGTAAAAAAAAAATTTTAATTGTATTTTTACCAAAAAAAAGTTGCTCCACTAAAATCACTGTAATTTCACTTCCGGACAGAGCTGGGACTCCACTATGTGCTCATTCTCATCGTAATCGTTGAAACTTTCAAACGACGCGTGATTCGTTGTCGTACGATTTTTTCTTTAACTTTTACGGATTCTTCAAGTACGACCACCGATTTTCCCTTCTCATTCGTTTATTCTCTCCTAATAATTGAGATATCGGGATGAACGAAACGGCATTCTCAAAGTGTAATTGGGAGCTTTTCAAACTCACTCCCTATCGATAGTTTTTGATTTTAGATTGATACGCGACGATCAATTTCTTAAGGGATCACGTACCCTTGAAATGTTCCAAAAGTTAATTTTTTTTTACAGTTTTCTATTCTTTATAATTTTAAGAATTAAAAAAGAAAAAAAAAGAAAATTCCACTCCGTTACAAAGTTATAATAATAAATGGAAGACTAGCCGTACGTTCACGTTGTACCTACCAGAAACTAAACGCGTTTTTCTCGAAACTATGTTATTAGACAGTGTCGGCACGATAACTCAGTCAATTGCTAATATTTTTTAACTTTTCATTTTTTCTAAATCTTCATTATTATTTTCTCTATGCTCTGACGAAAGGTTTTTTAAATTTTTAGCTTGGACAATTTTTAAAAAAATTATTAAACAGTAATTTTTTTAAATTTGCATACCAAAGTTGAAATACCGTAATTTCTTTATTTTTGAATAAATAAAATAAAAAATTCCCTCGGTCAGACTATTACTACTACATTATTTTACTAGATTCTTTTTTATTTTTGGAGATTGAATAATTTTTTTGTGAAGTTATGATGTCGACGAGAATCCGCCACGGTTTTAATTAGTAGTCCATTTGTACCCGTAAAAAATTGTGTTAATAATTTAAAAAGAAAAAAAATTTAATTTTTTTTCTTATATATCGTTGAGAAGTTAATCTGAAATGAACAATTTAATTTTTTTTTCACCATAAAACCTTTATAATAATTTTGCAAACTTGCTCGATTTTCAACGGGCGCAGCGGTATGCGAGCCCTTAAATATTTATTTTTTCCCGTTTGTTATTTTGATTCGCACGAGTTTGTGTCTTTTCGTCAGCGAGTCGAGCGTGTCAACTGGCAACGTTCATTGGCAGGTTAGTCTAACGACTTTAACGCGTAAGGTCTATAGTTACTGCAAATTTACACGTGTCGTCGAGATGTTATATTTTTCTTTCCGTCGTGCTCTTATTTTCCTATCCATGTTTATTTTCGTTCGATAATTCCATTGAAGCTGCAAAAAGTATGTACCGCGAGGTTTCCATCGTGAAACAAGAGACACGTGTTCTCTCGGGCGTTCAAGGATTTACCGGGCGTATACAGTCAGGTTGAAAAAGTATTAATAAAAAAAAATAGAAAAAATTAATTAAAAGAAAAACGTTTATCCTTTTGATCGACTGTTCGATGTGTAGGCGGAGGAAGTAGATAGATAATTATCGATTTATATAAAAATATATGTTGTTAGAGACTTGTATACGTTTGCACTTTATCAGTGACGTATTAAAATGCAAATCCGTAACAAGGGCAGCTGAAGGGTTGAGGCCACTCTAGAGGCCAAAAAAATATACTTTTTTGGGGATTTTTTTTCAAAAAAACTACAAAATAAATCGAGATTACAAAATAGGCTGTTTATCATACATATCAGTGACTGTATACAATAATTTTTTTGAAGCGATTAATTTCAAAATGGCGGCTGTGCAGCGTTCTTACGATGACCTCTTCGTTTTTGTTGGCCGGAAACATAACTCAGACAATTTTTCAACCGATTCACTTGAAATTTTGAATATATCTTTGAAAATACATTGTCTATGGAAGTGCGTAGGATTTTTTTTCGATATATTGATTTTTGGCCGAATGGCGCACTTCTAAAGTGAAAAGTGAAACATTTTCTTAAGGTAGTAGTGTGGTAACTTAAGCCGATTTTCATGTCTTTTTTGGAGGGCATTTTTTTGTAGGAAAATAAAAATGAATCGTTTTGGATATTTAGGATGTTTTTTTTTACATATTAAAGATAAAAAAAAAAAATTTTTTTCAAATTTAATAGTTTATTATTATTATTATTATTATTGATCGAAGTTGGCACCTCGAAGTTGGCAGCCCGGGTCCTAACTTTTTTTTCTACCGAACCGATTGCCTCCAAATTTTAACAGGCTACTCTACACACTTATAGTTCTGGTCGGAACTACTGAAGTTAAATTTCATGGATAAATAACAAAATGGCGGACTTTGGAAAAAAAAGTCCTTTTATTTTAGCAAAGAAGGGGTTGTAAAATAAAAAGTTAGGGGTGAAAAAATTTCTCGGTAGTTCCGACGAGAACTATAAGTGTGTAGAGTAGCCTGTTCAAATTTGAAAGCAATTGGTTCGGTAGAAAAAAAGTTAGGACCCGGGCTGCAAACTTCGAGGTGCCAATTTCGATCGATAATAATAATAATAATAAACTATTACATTTTTTCAAACATTTTTTTTTTGTATCTTTAATATGTAAATAAAAACATCCTCAATATCCAAAACGATTCATTTTTATTTTCCTACAAAAAAACGTCCTCCAAAAAAGACATGAAAATCGGCTTAAGTTACCAGACTAGTACCTTAAAAAATCGTCAGAAAATTGTTAATAACAAATGAACTATGCAATATAAAAAAAAAAATACTACGCACTTCCATGGACAATGTATTTTTAAAGATATATTAAAAATTTCAAGTGAATCGGTTGAAAATTGTCTGAGTTATGTTTCCGGCCGACAAAAACGGAGACGTCATCGCGAAAACGCTGCACCACCGCCATTTTGAAATTAATCGCTTCGAAAAAATTATTGCATACAGTCACTGATATGTATGATAAACACCCTATTTCGTAATCTCGATTTATTTTGCAGTTTCTCTGAAAAAAAAATCTTCAAACAGCCTATTTTTTCGGCCTCTAGAGTGGCCTAATCCGTTAAAAAATGAGGAACAAGGAGTGAAGAATTTTAAAAAAATTGCAATTTTATCATGTAAAATAGGAAAATTGTGTTATTTTTTTTACAAATCTATAAAGTCCAATTTCCGCTTTGTAGGCCATCACGACCTTGACCGTGAGACACGGGTGTTACGGAGGTCTCCGAGGAACGACGACATCGCCGCCAAATAACATGACATACTCTCCGCACTCACAAAATCGTCATGTCAACAAGAGGCTTTAATTGTCCTCGCGTGTGTGCACAAGCATGATTTATACACGTGTTTATATCGAAATATGTTTGTAATTTAGAAACGACGAACCGTACAATTTACAGGCGACTTATTGCGAGCAATCATCATAGAAATAGAATTTGTTTTTCCCAGTGAAACGAAGGTCGGGATAAGAAAAAAAAATTGAAAATTCACTCTTTTGTCGCTCAAACAAGATTATTAATCAGGTATTTCGTTCAGATGAAGTATCCTCAACGTAAAAAATAAAATAGACCGTCAAATTTATCAAGATAACACTCTTGTTTTGAGAAAATGGCCGAAATGGTACTTTTTTATAACATTTTGTTTGTCAAACTTAAGGTAGTAGTCTGGTAATTTAAGCCGATTTTCATGTCTTTTTTGGAGGGCGTTTTTTTGTAGGAAAATAAAAATGAATCGTTTTGGATATTTAGGATGTTTTTATTTACATATTAAAGATACAAAAAAAAATTTGTTTGATAAAATTTAATATTTTATTATTATTATTATTTATCGAAGTTGGCACCTCGAAAAAAAAGCCCTGTGGGTGGCCCCGGTGATTTTGGCTCTTGATGTTATCTGAAATAAAAAATTCTTGATAATTCTTAATCTGGTCGGAACTACTGAAGTTAAATTTCATGGATAAATAACAAAATTTATTTGCTAAAATAAAAGGACTTTTTTTCCAAAGTCCGCCATTTTGTTATTTATCCATGAAATTTAACTTCAGTAGTTCCGACCAGAATGACATGTCTATAGATTAAGAATTATCAAGAATTTTTGATTTCACATAATATCAAGAGCCAAAATCACCGGGGCCACCCACGCGCTTTTTTTTCGAGGTGCCAACTTCGATCAATAATAATAATAATAACAAACTATTAAATTTTGTCAAAAAAAATTTCTTTTGTATCTTTAATATGTAAATAAAAACATCCTAAATATCCAAAACGATTCATTTTTATTTTCCTACAAAAAAACGCCCTCCAAAAAAGACATGAAAATCGGCTTAAGTTACCAGACTACTACCTTAAATCTTAATGTCTGTTCATTGAAAAAATAAAAAGTTCTGTGTTATCGTCGAATTGTATTCTGAATGAAAATGCTTGAGGCAATTTGCTTTCAAAGCCTGAACTATTGTTATTGTTTTTGTTAAACATGCAATAACAATTTTTTAACTCTACCCGCGATTTCACCACAAAGTAACCCACCTTGTACATATTTTCCATCGACCGACTACGACACAGCTCACAATTGAATATTTATTATGCTATTTAACAAAAAATAAAATAAAATACCGGAAGTGGGCTATAAATAAACAGTGTGTGCCCTTTAACAACTGACGGGTTTCTAATACAGCGCGGTCGTTCAAGGTTACGTCTTCCGCTTGTACATATACGCTCGCCAGAGACAACATAAACTCGTCTGGTCATGCAATTTGACAAATGGTAGGGATTATCTTCGTTTTCGATCGATAATGAAGGAAAATAAATAACGATCGTTTTGCTCGTGGCCACGTAACGTTCTCTTGCGTTTCCCGGGAACAGTTTTTATTTTCCTACCGAGAGCGTTATTTTTAGTAATAACGAAATCGTAACTGCCAATCAAAACCACGATTCGTTGCTTCATTTAAATTTATGAATTTACCCCCCCCCCCCCCCCCCCCCCGCCCGCACGCGTGTACACTATATTTTTTCGAGACATGTTGTGTACTCTCATCAACTCTTCAAGACACTGGGTCTTTGAGGGAAGAGTTGAGATTTTAGAGGTTTCTAGGCTTTCAAAAAATCTGAAAAAATTCTGGATTACTTCTTGAAGTGTCTACTACATGGTCCGAAAATTGCCAAAGTCCGAACTTTAAAACCGTTGTTAATAAAAATTGACAAATAGAGAGAGAGAAATAGAAATTTTAAATTTCGACTGTTCCTTTAACGGGTTAGCCACTCTAGAGGTCGAAAAAATAGGCTTTTTTGGGGATTTTTTTTCAGAAAAACTACGAACTAATTCGAGATTACAAAATAGGGCGTTTGGCATACACATCAGTGACTGTATACAATAATTTTTTTGAAGCGATTAATTTCAAAATGGCGGCTGTGCAGCGTTTTTGCGATGACCTCTTCGTTTTTGTTGGCCGGAAACATAACTCAGACAATTTTCAACCGATTCACTTGAAATTTTGAATGTATCTTTAAAAATACATTGTCTATGGAAGTGAGTCGGATTTTTTAATTATATTGCATACGTCATTTGTTATTAACAATTTTCTGACGATTTTTTAACCAAATTTTTCACTCTTCACCTTAGACGTGCGCCATTTCGCCAAAAATCAATATATCGCAAAAAATGCTACGCACTTCCATAGACAATGTATTTTTAAAGATATATTCAAAAATTCAAGGGAATCGGTTGAAAGATGTTTGAGTTATGCTTCCGGCCAACAAAAACGGCGACGTCATCGCAAAAACGCTGCACAGCCGCCATTTTGAAATTAATCGCTTGAAAAAAATTATTGTATACTGTCACTGATATGTATGATAAACACCCTATTTTGTAATCTCGATTTATTTTGTAGCTTTCCCGAAAAAAATAAATAAAAATCCCCAAAAAAGCCTATTTTTTCGGCCTCTAGAGGGGCCTATCCCCTTAAAGGGATGTTTCAATTTTTCGCAACGGAGAATAACCCTGAAACGATGAACTAGGTTAACAAAATGTGTGCTAACCTCTGAGTTATTTGACACCCCTAACGGGAAATTCACTGTTACATATTTTTATGCAACAATTACGTCAGCCGCGGGTTTCGATGCGAAAAACGCTTCATGGTGAAACTCGGTTGTACGTCTATCCGTCCGTCTGTTACAAGCCTCTAACGGCCAAACGATTCAACATGTCAACTTGAAATTTGGCATGTAACTACAGTGACAGTTTCCGAAAAAGGTCACCGCGTGATTTTTGAAAAAATAAAATAAAAATAGTTCTTCCAAAATTTTGAGGGGCCAAAATGTGTAATTTCGAGAAAAAAAAAAAGATTGCTCTCTGTCCCGTCGAGTGGGGTATCATTTGAAAAGAAAAAAGGGTGGCAATGGGGAGTTGGGAATTTCGAGAAAAAAAATGATCTTAACTCAAAATTCGAAAAATTAACTCGGACGTCCACCGGGAAAGTGTGATCGAGTACCATTATCGCCACTTGACATTCCCATGACTTGAAGTGTCCCATTTTCATTGGATTTTAAATGGAGATAATTGGAAATTATTTTTTAAGAGTTTTCAATCGAAGATTTTTCAACTTTTCCAGATATGAATATCATTTACATTAAGGTAGTAGTCTGGTAACTTAAGCCAATTTTCATGTCTTTTTTGGAGGACGTTTTTTTGTAGGAAAATAAAAATGAATCGTTTTGGATATTTGGGATGTTTTTATTTACATATTAAAGATACAAAAAAAAATTTAATAGTTTATTATTATTATTATTATTATTGATCGAAGTTGGCAGCCCGGGTCCTAACTTTTTTTCTACCGAACCGATTGCTTTCAAATTTTAACAGGCTACTCTACACACTTATAGTTCTCGTCGGAACCGCCGAGAAATTTTTTCACCCCTAACTTTTTATTTTACAACCCCTTCTTTGCTGAAATAAAAGGACTTTAGCAAAGACGGGGTTGTCAAATAAAAAGTTAGGGGTGAAAAAATTTCTCGGTGGTTCCGACGAGAACTATAAGTGTGTAGAGTAGCCTGTTAAAATTTGAAAGCAATCGGTTCGGTAGAAAAAAAGTTAGGACCCAGGCTGCCAACTTCGAGGTGCCAACTTCGATCAATAATAATAATAATAATAAACTATTGAATTTTTTCAAAAAATTTTTTTTTTGTATCTTTAATATGTAAATAAAAACATCCTAAATATCCAAAACGATTCATTTTTATTTTCCTACAAAAAAACGCCCTCCAAAAAAGATACGAAAATCCGCTTAAGTTACCAGACTACTACCTAAGGGGCTACCTAAACTGGCAACTTATCGATAAGGTGTTCCCTAATCATAATATGGTAAATTTAATACAATAAGCCAATTCCAGCGTGATTTCACCTGAAACAGCTCGATCCTAGAGACCCGAATATTTACAGAATGAAACAGGACTCGTATTTGAAGCTTTGAGGGGACCGTTCTACTTTGGTGAGTGATAAAACAATTTGGTTTGTACATTTTTCTAAAACACGTAAAATGTTTGGCTCAAAACGTTTGAAAATATTAAATAAAAAACGCCAACCACTCAAAGTCCCCTCTGGTCCTTGGAGTAGTGTTTTGGTGATCCGGAAGTATGGACTTTTGGCTTTCAACACAAGTTAAGTATCGCAAAAAAAGAAAACAACAATGTTAATGGAAAAAAATAAATAAATTTCGTACCAAAAAAGTCTCCAAATCCGATTGTCGTACAGCGACGTGTCATTTTTTTCTTCGCGCTCGAATGATATTTCAATGTCATCCGGACGTCGAATAAATTGTTGAGACGAACGTCGGATCGCGAATGACGAGGATAATCAACAGGCCAAAATTTTCGTCGAGCAAAAATGGTCACGGGTTATTAACAAGTTAGCGGGGAGGAATGAAAAGAAAAAAAAAAGAAAGAAAGAAAACGTGACGAAATACGAAGAGGATGGATATTCACTTTTTGACAGTCACATCGTAAATGACACTTGGTTTATTTATACCCTTGGTTCGCGAAAATGGACTCTTTGAGCTTCCGTTTGGAAGCTTGGCGCCGCGCGCGAATAATTGTGGCGAGGGAGATTAATCGATTTGTCCGAATATACAAAAGTACACGTTTTAACGATGACACGCTGTTTCTCCCGAGGTGAATAAAAAAAAATAGAATTTTTTTTCTTGCTTCTCTCTTTCAACGATACTTCCACACCGGTTGTTTCTGAATGAGCGGAGTGTCCGACGACCGATACTCGCGGCGCGACGTTCGTGACAAATCTGGGCCAGCGATAGGTGCGAGGCGATGTTGAAAATAGCAATACGACTCTTCTCGTCGCCGTCGCCAACGCGCTCGTGGCGCTCGAGCTTTCGTGCGACTGACGCGTGGTCGTGCCGCGACGCGCCAAACGCGCCGTCGTCACACTGTTCTTTTCCCCTTTGTTTTTATCCCAGCGGGGCATGGACCGATCGCACCCCCCGCGCACCGACGAATACGACCGTTTGCTCAAAATTTTTTGTAACCTCGCGATATTGTCGGTATCTTTGAGTTCAGTGACGCCGTTTAAGTTTTAAACAACTTTTGAACTATTTCGGATCACTTAAGGGAGAACACCACTGTGACCCCCTGTTTTTTTTTCACATTTTTCAAGAATTTTTTTTTGTGGGAAAAAAAAGAGATATTCGAAACATTTTTTTGGGTTTCGTTCCTTGTTTATTAATGTATCAAAAAACATTTTTTTCACATTTTTCACGCCGCATGGTGGCGCTAGGGAAGCTCTCGCGTCAGGTGCTGTCATTTCCGCGGCACGCACCAGAATTCTCTTCAACGACGATCTGAAAAAAAATACCGAGTGTTTTCGTTAATAATATGATATTTTGAAGAGAAGTACACAGGGATTTGGAAACATATTGTTTTAAAAAAAATAGGCACGCCTTTGAAATTAACTTTAATTTCAAAGGCGTGCCTTTTTTTTTTTAAACAATATTTTTCCAAATCCCTGTGTACTTCTCTTCAAAATATCATATTATTAACGAAAACACTCGGTATTTTTTTTTAGATCGACGTTGAAGAGAGTTCTGCTGCGTGCCGCGGAAATGACAGCACCTGACGTGAGAGCTTCCCCAGCGCCACCATGCGGCGTGAAAAATGTAAACAAAATTTTTTTTGATATCCCTTTTTTTCCCACAAAAAAAAATTCTTGAAAAATGTGAAAAAAAACAGAGGGTCACAGTGGTGTTCTCCGTTAAGGTAGCAGTCTGGTAACTTAAGCCGATTTTCATGTCTTTTTTGGAGGGCGTTTTTTTGTAGGAAAATAAAAATGAATCGTTTTTGGATATTTAGGATGTTTTTATTTACATATTAAAAATACAAAAAAAATTTTGTTGAAAAAATTTAATAGTTTATTATTATTATTATTATTGATCGAAGTTGGCACCTCGAAGTTGGCATCCCGGGTCCTAACTTTTTTCAAATTTTTTTCAAAAAAAAATTGCTTTCAAATTTTAACAGGCTACTCTACACACTTATAGTTCTCGTCGGAACCACCGAGAAATTTTTTCACCCCTAACTTTTCATTTTACAACTCCTTCTTTGCCAAAGTCCTTTTATTTTAGCAAAGAAGGGGTTGTAAAATAAAAAGTTAGGGGTGAAAAAATTGCTCGGTGGTTCCGACGAGAACTATAAGTGTGTAGAGTAGCCTGTTAAAATTTGAAAGCAATCGGTTCGATAGAAAAAAAAGTTAGGACCCGGCCTGCCAACTTCGAGGTGCCAACTTCGATCAATAATAATAATAATAATAAACTATTAAATTTTTTCAACAAAATTTTTTTTTGTATCTTCAATATGTAAATGAAAACATCCTAAATATTTAAAACGATTCATTTTTATTTTCCTACAAAAAAACGCCCTCCAAAAAAGACATGGAAATCGGCTTAAGTTACCAGACTGCTACCTTAATGCCTAGATTCCTTTATTTATTGGATTGTATGCAAAATAATAAATATTGTTCGTGAACCAATTGATTCGAGATTGTTTTTTAATTTCATAAAGTCTCCTGAATAAAAATACAAATTTTCCACGCAGTAACCACTGTTTTTGCTTGTTTTGTCGAGAGGCATGCACCGATCCCCCCCTACAGAATACAGACGTTTGCTCAACATTTTTCGTAATCTCGCGGTATTTTCGGTATCTTTGAGTTCAGTGACTCCGTTTGAGTTTTGAAAAACTTTTGAACTATTTCAGATCACTCAATGCCTAGATTCCTTTGTTTATTGGATTTTATGCGAAATACTAAATAATGTTCGTGAACCAATTGTTTCGAGATTGTTTTTTAATTTCATAAAGTCCCCTGAATATAAATACATAATTTTTCACGCAGTAACCACTGTTTTTGCTAGTTTTGTCGAGAGGCATGCACCGGTCCCCCCTACAGAATACAGACGTTGACTCAAAATTTTTCGTAACCTCGCGATATTTTGGTATCCTTGAGTTCAGTGACTCCGTTTAAGTTTTAAACAATTTTTAAACAATTTCAGATCACTCAATGCCTAGATTTCTTTGTTTACTGGATTTTATGCGAAATACTAAATATTGTTCGTGAACCAATTGATTCGAGATTGCTTTTAATTTCATAAAGTCCCTTGATAAATTTATAATTTTCCACCCAGTAACCACTGTTTTTGCTCGTTTTATTGAGAGGCATGCATCGATCCCCCCTACAGAATACAGACATTTACTCAAAACTTTTCGTAACCTCGCGATATTTTGGTATCTTTGAGTTTAGTGACTCCGTTTGAGTTTTGAAAAACTTTTGAACTATTTAAGATCACTCAATGCCTAGATTCCTTTGTTTATTGGATTTTATGCGAAATACTAAATATTGTTCGTGAACCAATTGTTTCGAGATTGTTTTTTAATTTCATAAAGTCCCCTGAATATAAATACATAATTTTCCACGCAGTAACCACTGTCTTTGCTCGTTTTGTCGAGAGGCATGCACCGATCCCCCCTACAGAATACAGACGTTGACTCAAAATTTTTCGTAACCTCGCGATATTTTGGTATTCTTGAGTTCAGTGACTCCGTTTAAGTTTTAAACAATTTTTAAACAATTTCAGATCACTCAATGCCTAGATTTTTTTGTTTACTGGATTTTATGCAAAATATCAAATATTGCTCGTGAACCAATTGATTCATTTTTTAATTTCATAAAGTCTCTTGAATAAATTTATAATATTCCACTCATTAGCTCCTATTTTTGCTCGTTTTATCAAGAGGCGTGCACCAATCCCCCCCTACAGAATACAGGCGCTTGCTCAAAGATGTTCGTAACCTCGTGACATTTCAATACTTTTTAAATTGTGTCACTCCATACAACATTGACAAAGTTTCAAAGTTATTCGTATCACCAAAGTTATCACGAATTAACACGCCAGCCATAGACAAACCACTCCACGAAATTACGTCATGGTATGCGTCATGGAATCAATGACGTCATAGAATTCGATTGGGTGGTCCGGGGAGCCATTGTCGTTCGTAAAGGCTATATATAGGTAAAACGTGTTAAAATCGCACATGCGCTCTGACGCGAATTTACCCGAACATTAGAATTGGCAGAATGGAAACAAAAATGTTTGTTAAGATGCGCGCAATTTTCGGGCTATCCTGCTAAAACTTTTTACACAAAGAGACCATCATGTGATAATGCTTGTTATTGAATTTGAAAAAAATAAATGAATAAAAACAAACCGAGACTTTTCAAAGTTTATGAAATTTTCATTTTTTCGAAAAAAATGATCAAAGAATACTCAAATTGTCGAACCACAAAGGGGCATGTACTCTTCAAAAGCCCCCCCTGTCCAACAGATACGAGGCGATCGTTGTGCAAGGTCAGTGGCATCGGTTATCGACCTCTTTCTCCCTCCCTTCATCCCCCGCCCAGTCGTTACTCGCCGGTCTCTTTCCATATATCCTATATACATGTATAATCCTTCAAATATCGCTGGACAGCCGAAAAACCAGTTTCCAACCGTGCCAAATGGTACCCTCGCACTATTATCCCTGATCTATCGAGAATTTTTACGTTAAGGCATCACATGGAAGTATACTTTGTTTCGCAGATATTGAGGTTAATATGGCCATTTGTTATTTTTTACTTATACATAAAAAAAAAATACAAAGAACGTGCAGACTTCAATTCGCACTCTTCTTCGAAGGTCTAAATGTTTTTTTTCTTTCCAAAAAACAATTCAAAATTTTGTTTAATCTCAAGGACGAATGTGACCAGGGGATAAAAAATCGTATTTTTTTGCATCCTCTTTAAAGTGCACTTCCAAGAATAATTGGATAAATTTTTATACGAAAATTCGCAAAAATTATGAAGTCACAGCCTTTCAAGTGGGAGCTCCGAGAATCGATGTTGTCGACGGAACACCAATAGTCCGACCGTAAAAAAATTTTATCGAGAATTTTTGTTATCCCCATGGCTAACTTTGAGCGTGGCGGTTTTGGTTCATTTTGAAAATCACTATTTTTTTTGAGGATCCTTGAATGAAGAAAAAGAAATTGACGCTTTTTTTAAGGGATTATACGCAGTTGGAAACCACCAAAAATCGATTTTTTTTATGGCTTTTTCGGAATGTCCATATATTTGAGTATATTCTCTGAAAATTTTCAATTCGATCCGGCAAATATTCTTGGAGATACATGCATATTTGTGAGGACGCTCGGAGCGTTACAAAGTAGGCGGACCTAAACTTTGAGCGCGTTTTTCTCAAAGGGATGTTTTCAAAGTCGGCGAGCACGATTTCTCAAAAACAGCTCAACCGATCGGTCTGCAATTTTAACAGAATCTTCTCAGATATATTCTTCAGGTATTAATCCAAGGAATAAGATTTCCGATAATTATTTCCATTTTTTTTAAACAATTCAACGAAAAAATTTTCGTCGAAAATTGGAATTTTTTCTTTTTGGAGCCGCCGTTTTGTCAAAAATCAAAATTTCAACTATTCCTTCGATCAATACCTAGATTTATCTATCCACTAATAGAATCTTTTTGGTTTTTTTTTATTTTGGATAATTCAAACCGGAAATATCGTGCTCACCGCCAGACACCTTTTTTTTTAGAGGAGCGTTCGGAGATCGGCTATAGCAGCTTTAAATATCATTTTTTTTACAAATAAAAAATATGAAAATAAAGTTAAAAGTTACCACAATACGTATATAAATTTTTACGTTAATAAATCATGATGTTTTTCCAGGAAAAATTCTTGAAAAATCGCCGTTTTTCGGTCTCCTGACTGCGTATAACTCCTTGAGGTAGTAGTCTGGTAACTTAAGCCGATTTTCATGTCTTTTTTGGAGGGCGTTTTTTGTACGAAAATAAAAATGAATCGTTTTGGATATTTAGGATGTTTTTGTTTACATATTAAAGATACAAAAAAAAATTTGTTTGAAAAAATTTAATAGTTTATTATTATTATTGATCGAAGTTGGCACCTCGAAGTAGGTAGCCCGGGTCCTAACTTTTTTTCTACCGAACCGATTGCTTTCAAATTTTAACAGGCTACTCTACACACTTATAGTTCTTTGCTAAAATAAAAGGACTTTAGCAAAAAAGGGGTTGTAAAACAAAAAGTTAGGGGTGAAAAAATTTCTCGGTGGTTCCGACGAGAATTATAAGTGTGTAGAGTAGCCTGTTAAAATTTGAAAGCAATCGGTTCGGTAGAAAAAAAATTTAGGACCCGGGTTGCCAACTTCGAGGTGCCAACTTCGATCAATAATAATAATAATAATAATAAACTATTAAATTTTTTCAAACAAATTTTTTTTTGTATCTTTAATATGTAAATAAAAACATCCTAAATATCCAAAGCGATTCATTTTTATTTTCCTACAAAAAAACGCCCTCCAAAAAAGACATGAAAATCGGCTTAAGTTACCAGACTACTATAACTTAACACGCCGCCAGTTTCAGAGTAATTCCTCCGATCGATCGAGAGTCAACTTTGCAATCGGATAATGGAATTTCACCAGAATGTCGTTAATCCTTCTTTTATTCGTCTTTCGTCGATATCGAAAGATAACGAATGTAATCTCGACGGAATCTTTCGGTATTCATTGTTGACTCGTGATAAAAGGTTTTACTATTTGCACGTTTCCCGCTACTTTTCGATTTTTCTAACTTTATTCCCCCCCGACGAACAAATATTGTAGAAACGCGCTATTATTGTTATCTGTTATTATTACATTCGATGATTAGGGGCAGGAGTATATTGAAGGGTGTGGCCACGTTAGAATCTTCAAAAAATCCATGTTTATTTTTGCTTAATCGATGCTCTATCATCGTGAAATAAGTTAAGTTAAGTAAAGGTAGTAGTTAGTATTTTTTTCCCCACCGACTTTGAGCGTATAACGTAAGTCTACCTCTGGCACCGGCCACAAAGTACCGGAGCGCGCAGCGTGATAAATAACATCGACAATTTTTACCCGATTGACTTCAAATTAAAAAACTATGTCCCTAATTGCATTTCGCAGAGAACTACGTAGGGAACTTCCGATTAATTAAAAACTTTCCATTTTACGAGCAGTTTTATACGAAATTTTTCACTGGAAATTCACCTTTCAAGTTCAAACTCCCACAATATTCGAACGAAACGATATTTTTCAAAATCCGTACGTACTTCTCTTGGTATTCTGATGTAGATTAACGAGAATTTTTTTTTTTGCTCAAAGTCAAAAATTGTGAATGCCAAACGTCACGCCGCGGAGCGCCTCAGAAAAAAAAGATACCAAAAGCCAAATAGCAGTAGTCGGCCATTTTGTATAACAAGAAAAGAAAATATTTTTCATTAGCTTGATATTTATACTGAATAGATGTGTAATTAATTTTTTAAATAAATTACTTTTTCATAGAGAAAAAAATTGTTGAATGTGCACATGATTTTATACCCGCTACCGTGGGCCGTAACCCTTAAATTGTTGTTTCTCGTTGCCGATGACTCTGGCGAAATCTCGCACTCGTCGCGATTCACAAAGAAAGCGACAGAGAGTTAGATGGGAGGATAAAGGTAGCAGAAAGGGTGGCTGCAAAAAGTTGGGTCCCAACCGGTTTAAAAGGGGGTCCACAACCATCTGTTGCTCGGACGAAGAGACTTGGGCTGTTCGGACGCTTGGGTATTTTTTGTCTAGACATGACAAAAAAAAAAAGAAGGGGCGCACGGGTAACCCTCTTTTTTTCAGGGACTAAGAACGTGAAACAGGCAGAGAGCCACTTGGGGTTTAGTCGACACGCCGACGCCACAATTATTTGTTCGTCCATGAGCTGATTTGTGAGAGATCGGGTGGGTTAACGGGTTATAACCCGTTAACCAATAAAAAAAAAATGCAAAAAAAAATCGACTTTTTGAAATTTCCAACTGCGTATACGCAGTTGGAAATTTCAAAAAGTCGATTTTTTTTATTGCATTTTCGGAATGCACATATAGTTGAGTATATTCTCGAAAAATTTCAAATCGATCCGGCAAATATTCTTGGAGATACATGCATATTTGTAAAGAATTTTAACAATGTGTAAACGACTTTTGAAAATTTCAACGCGTTTTTCTCGAAACGGTGTTTTCAAAGACGGTGAGCACGATTTCTCAAAAAACGGCTCAACCGATCGGTCTGCAATTTTGACACAATCTTCCCAGATATATTCTTCAGGTATTAATCTAAGGAATAAGATTTCCGATAATTATTTCTATTTTTTTAAAACAATTCGACGGAAAAATTTTGGTCGAAAATTGGAATCTTTTTTTATTGGAGCCGCCATTTTGTCAAAAAATCAATATATCGACTATTCCTTCGATCAATACCTAGATTCATCTATCCATCAATATAATATTTTTGGTTTTTTCATTTTAAATAATACAAACCGGAGATATCGTGCTCACCGCCAGACACCTTTTTTTAGAGGAGCTCTCGGAGATCGGCTATAGCAGCTTTAAAAATCACTGTTTTACAAATAAAAAATATGAAAATAAAGTTAAAAGTTACCACAATATGAATGTAAATTTTTACGTTAATAAATTAAAATGTCTTTTCAGAAAAAATTCTTGAAAAATCGCCTTTTTTCGGTCTCCTGATTGCGTGTTCTCTCCTTAAGGGTTCAAATACCCTGGAAATTTTCCAAAAATCGATTTTTTTTTACAGATCTTTATTCTTTATACTTTTGAGAATTAAAAGAAAAAAAACTTTCAAGAAAATGCCTTTCCGTTACAAAGTTATAGCAATAAATGTGGTCGGGTTTCAACCCGATGTCCGACCATGAATGATTTTCATCATTCGCATGGTCAATAAAAAGTTACAGCCAATTGAAAACATTGTGACCGCGCGAAATTTCGCGATTTTCAAAAAAAATTTAATATCTCAAAAAGTATTTCAGTTAAAAATCGGAAAAAAATACCGAACATTTCTAGCATTCTGAGGAATGTGATAAAAAATCAACAGCATCGAAAGAATCCGGGAAATTTAGCAATTCCACGTAAAAGTCCCCGTACATTTCTGTATTTCGCTATGTTTCGCGACGTAGGTGGTCTCGCACACTCGCGACCGTTGTCTTACATGCGCATGCATACATTGCCACCGTAAACCATACGATATGGTTGTCGTCGTGGACCGGACTCCCGAACGAGTTTCCTCATATCAGTTTACCAGGCGGTTCTTCTCTTTCTGGATTCGAATTGCATCCTTCGCCGGTGCAACGAACTTTCCTGTCTGTCACGCTCCATTCTCGACTTTACTGCACGTGCCTGTATCTACGGAATTGTGCACTTATAGCCGTCTGACATTGAATCAGAGATACGACACGTGTACTTTTACAAAAAAAAAAAAAAAAAAACACAATAACAAATTTAATTGAGTGGCACCACGACTGTAAATTTTTCAGAAAATCGATTTTTTTAAATTATTGGGTTAAAAGATGCTTTGAACCTTCTAGAATATGCGGCAAAAAGTTTTATACCCTAAATAAATTTTTTTCATTGAAATTTCAGGCTCCTCACCAAGCGCGTCAGTCTGCTCCGAGCACATTTCAAAACTTTAAACTTGTTTTTCTCGAAAAACGATTTTTCAAAACGGCACGCAGCATGAACAATTTTCATTCTCTTCATTTGAATTTTTTTACAATATCTTTAAAATAACATCTTGTGGTGAAATACGTACGGGATTTTCGATAAGTTCATTTAAACATTATTTATTAACAAATGATTACCCCTTTTTTTTGTCGAAAATTGAACGTCTTCATTTCAATACTCGCCATAATCACACAAAAATGATTATTTTTTTAAACTCTTACGTACTTCATTAGCTAATGAAGTACGTAGTACTTCATTAGCTAATGAAGTACGTAGGGGTTTTAAAAAATCGGTATTTAAAAAATATAGTTAGTGCCATTTTGAATCTGGAAAAAAAAACATAAAATCACTTAGTCTACATGCTCTACGTACTTCATTAGCTAATGAAGTACGTGTAGCATGTAGACTAAGTGATTTTATGTTTTTTTTTCCAGATTCAAAATGGCACTAATTATATTTTTTGTTTTTTTTTCCAGTTAGTGCCATTTTGAATCTGGAAAAAAAAAACAAAAAATCGCTTAGTCTACATGCTCTATGTACTTCATTAGCTAATGAAGTACGTAGAGCATGTATACTAAGTGATTTTTTGTTTTTTTTCCAGATTCAAAATGGCACTAACTGAAAAAAAAAAACAAAAAATCACTTAGTCTACATGCTCCACGTACTTCATTAGCTAATGAAGCACATAATACGTAGAGCACTACGTACTTCATTAGCTAATGAAGTACGTAGAGCATGTAGACTAAGCGATTTTTTGTTTTTTTTTTTTGAATCATTCAAAATGGCACTAACTATATTTGTTGTTTTTTTTTTAGGCTGTTACAGTGGTTTTGCCCCTTAAGGGGTATGGCCACGTTAGAATTTTCAAAGAATCGAAGTTGTCTTTTTGCTCAAACGATGCTTTATTATCGTGAAAATAAGTTAACTCAAGTTAAGATAGTAGTTAGTATTTTTTTTATTCACCGACTTTGAGCGTATAACGTAGGCCTACCTCTGGTCCCGGTCACAGGGCACTCGAGCGCACCGCGTGTTAAATAACTTCGACAATTTTTATCCGATTGACTTGAAATTAAAGAATTATGTTTCTAATTGCGTCTCGCGGAGAGCCACGTACTGAATTTCTGATTAATCAAAAACTTTCCATTTTACGAGCAGTTTTATACGAAGTTTTTCACCTGAAAATTTATCTTTTAAGTTCGAACGCCTACAATATTCGAACATAACAATATGTTTCAAATTCCGTAGTGCCTTCTCTAGGTATTCTGATGTAGATTAACGAGAAATTTTTGTTTTTTTTCTAGGTAAAAAATTGCGGATGCCAAATGTCACGCCGCGAAGCGCCTCAAAAAGAAAAACAAGATACCAAAAGCAAATAGCAGTAGTCGGCCATTTTGTATGACATAAAAAAAAACAAAAAAAAATATTTTTTATTAGCTTGATATTTATACTAAATGGATGTGTAATGAGTTTTATAAATAAATCATTATTTTCATACAAAAAAAAATTGTTAAATCTGCACATGATTTCATAACCGCTACCGTGGCCAGACCCATTAAATTTCCAAATAATGATGCTGAATCTTGCAACGTTGGAACGCAACGAAATAAAGTTGAAAAAAAAAATTAATTTTCAGTATTGCTCGAGGTTTTCGCGAACATTTGGGACCCAGGCCCCTAACGGCGACCCCTAAAAAAATTTGAATGATTTTCTATGTCCGGAAAGCACCCTTATGGGCGGAGGGTGAAAAACTGAAAAAATCGTACTTCGTACTGAAATCAGATAGACAGATTTTTTATGATCATTAAACGAGTCTTGGCGAAATTTCATTCATTTCTTCAAATTGTGGCAAACAAATTTGAAAACTAAGTAAAATTTGTGTAAACATTCTATCGAGCATCATTGTGAAAACAACAAAGATCACGTTTACGAACAATAATTCCCATTTCATTTTGTCATTGAACAGATTTTTCTCATATTCGTTTAAGGTAGTAGTCTGGTAACTTAAGCCGATTTTCATGTTTTTTTTTGGAGGGCGTTTTTTTGTAGGAAAATAAAAATGAATTGTTTTGGATAATTAGGATGTTTTTATTTACATATTAAAGATACAAAAAAAATTTTGTTTGAAAAAATTTAAAGTTTATTATTATTATTATTATTATTATTATTGATCGAAGTTGGCACCTCGAAGTTGACAGCCCGGGTCCTAACTTTTTTTCTACCCAACCGATTGCTTTCAAATTTTAACAGGCTACTCTACACACTTACAGTGCTGGTCGGAACTACCGAGAAATTTTTTCACCCCTAACTTTTTATTTTACAACCCCTTCTTTGCTAAAATAAACGGACTTTTTTTTCCAAAGTCCGCCATTTTGTTATTTATCCATGAAATTTAACTTCAGTAGTTCCGACGAGAACTATAAGTGTGTAGAGTAGCCTGTTAAAATTTGAAAGCAATCGGTTCGGTAGAAAAAAAGTTAGGAGCCGGGCTGCCAACTTCGATCAATAATAATAATAATAATAAACTATTAAATTTTTTCAAAATTTTTTTTCTTGTATCTTTGATATGTAAATAAAAACATCCTAAATATCCAAAACGATTCATTTTTATTTTCCTACAAAAAAAACGCCCTCCAAAAAAGACATGAAAATCGGCTTAAGTTACCAGACTACTACTTTAAAAAGGCATCGGATTTAAAAATATCTCGTACTAATTTTCAGATAAAAAGACGCGCTCGGTTTCCGGATCGATTTTTGTCATTCATCCCCTCCGCCCCCCGCCCACCTCCTGCTTCCGGCTGTTAAACACAACAATAATAAGAATAACAAATGCAGGAAAAAAAAATGGAATGTAAATCTCGAATCTCGTGGTAAAAAAAATAATATAATGTCAAGTACAATGAGCATCGTGTTACGGACTTTGTGCATTATATACCCGACGCCTGTCCATGACAATGACGATAAAAGTACTACAAATTCTACCGTATACCTACCTGCACACGCGCTCACATACCGGCCATTACACAATATTAATGCCAATCAACGAACAGGAAACGTTCTCGTAACGTCAGGCCTCGAAGTCTCTTTTTTTTTTCTTTCTTGTTCTTCTTTTGCGTTTCCCTCTCTTTTCGCATTGTTCGTCAATTGTCAATGTGCGTATGTGTGTTTTACGATTGTTTTGTTAATATCCAATGACCATGAAAATCCCACTCAGTGTCCTCTAACTTTTTCCGTGTTTTTGTTTTTTTTTTTAACAGACGAGAGAGCAAAACAATCGGCAGTGCGATCGTGCAATTGATTCGATGGAGATATCGCTCTGAGTCGCGATTTATTCGATAAAAATTATTCATCAGAATGAGGTTTTCAATGATTAACGAGAAGCAATAATTATAGCTTGAAAAAATTGTAATTTTTCAGGTTAAATCGTTATTTGAAGTGTAATATGGAGTATAGATTGAATTCGATCGAAATTCGAATTCGAAGAAATTCAGGGCGACCATTAACTTGGACGGTCGAAATACAGAATTTCAAAAGGAACGTTCAATAGATTGAATGTTTCATATTAAGAACGTCGGGTGTGGGTAAAAATTCGGAAAGACCACTATTTTGAACGGCCGAAATGTGGAATTTCAAAATGACGAACGTTCTTGAACGTTTCATGTTAAGAACGTCTTTAAACCAGAAAATAAATAATAAAAACACAAAAACACAAAGCCAATAGTTCAATGTTTTTTTTGTGTTCTCATTATTCCTTGACCGATTTAAAGCCTTTCTTAATACGAAACGTTTAAACTATTGAACGTTCCTTTTATTTTGAAATTCCACATTCCGGCCGCCCAAAACAGTGGTCGTTCCGAATTTTGACCCTCAACCAGAACGTCTTTAAATCAGAAAAGAAATAATGAAAGCACAAAAGCAAACAACCAATAGTTTAATGTTTTTTTTTTGGTGTTCTCATTAGTTCTCTTCTGATTTAAAGACGTTCTTAAAATGAAATTCGGGTCACAGTGGTGTTCTCCCTTAAGAACGTTTTTAAATAAAAAAAGAAATAATGAGAATACAAAAAAAACATTGAACTATCGCTTTTGTGTTTTCGTGTTCTCATTATTTCTTTTCTGATTCAAAGTCATTCTTAATACGAAACGTTTAAACTATTGAACGTTTCGTCATTTTGAAATTCCACAATTCAGCCGTCCAAAATAGTGGGTCGTTCCGAATTTCATATTAAGAACGTCTTTAGATAAAAAAAAGAAATAATGAGAATACAAAAAAAAATATTGAACTATCGCTTTTGTGTTTTTGTGTTCTCGTTTATTTCTTTTCTGATTCAAAGTCATTCTTAATACAAAACGTTTAAACTATTGAACGTTTCGTTATTTTGAAATTCCACAATTCAGCCGTCCAAAATAGTAGTTCCGCCGAATTTCATATTAAGAACGTCTTTAGATAAAAAAAAGAAATAATGAGAATACAAAAAACTATTAAACTATCGCTTCTGTATTTTTGTGTTCTCATTGCTTCTTTTCTGATTTAAAGGCATTCTTAATACGAAACGTTTAAACTATCGAACGTTTCGTTCTTATGAAATTCCACATTTCCGCCGTCCAAAATAGTGGGTCGTTCCGAATTTCATATTAAGAACGTCTTTAGATAAAAAAAAGAAATAATGAGAATACAAAAAACCATTAAGGGGGGAAATAGGGTTAGACGGTTTAAAAAATCGATTTTTTTTTATTTCATAAATTGTTAGTAAAACTATTGAAAAATATGTTCCCAAAATTTTAAATGAAAATTCCGACTCGTTCTATTGTTACAAGCCATTAAAGTGAGTAGCTCTCCTTCAGGCCCCGAGCGCGCCACGTGTGTAACCGAGCGGTCACTATTTTTTCAGACGCGTTTTTCTGAAAACGACTTTTTTTGAACTTGCGTACACGCTAGTTTGAAAAGTTTTCAACCAATCATTTTGAAAATTGGCAGTTACTTTCTTCATAGTATTGCGCTCTATATGAACCTAAAATCGGATTATTATCATTATTGAAAATAATTTTTTTTCACAAATAAAGTCGTAAAAAATGGGAAAAAATCATGCTTTTTTGTTCTGACCCCTGTAAAAAATTCAATTTTCTATTTTTTTTTTATAGCATTTAGGTTCATATAGAAGAGAGACATATAATAAAAGTAAATTCCAACCTCGTTTGATTTCAGATGAAAATTGCGGCTTCCACAATGTACGCAAAATGCTGAGTCTGATTGTGACCTGCAATATGGGGTCACTAATATCCCCGGTGTTTTTCAAGAAAATTCTTCAAAAATTTTATAGTATATACTTAAATATATGTATAAAATATTCTCAAAGTTTCAATAAATTATATTCATTTTTTATACTATAAAAAAATTCATGAAAATCATTGAGAAAACGCTGTCCTAACCCTATTTCCCCCCTTCTATTGGTTTTGTGCTTTTGTGTTCTCATTACTTCTTTTCTGATTTAAAGCCATTCTTAATACGAGACGTTTAAACTGTCGAACGTTTCGTTCTTATGAAATTCCACATTTCCGCCGTCCAAAATAGTGGGTCGTTCCGAATTTCATATTAAGAACGTCTTTAGATCAAAAAAGAAATAATGAGAATACAAAAAACCATTAAGCTATTGGTTTTGTGCTTTTGTGTTCTCATTACTTCTTTTCTGATATAAAGCCATTCTTAATACGAAACGTTTAAACTATCGAACGTTTCGTTCTTATGAAATTCCACATTTCCGCCGTCCAAAATAGTGGGTCGTACCGAATTTTGACGCTCACCCCTCGCAGACAAACTATATATAAAAATCATTGAAAATCTGCGAATAGATTATGCTCGATGAGAAAAATACCAGAAGGAAGCGCAAACAGCGCTATGTACGTCACTAATACGTACTAAACCTATATATAGATATATCTATACATATAAATATATACGTATATCGATATATTTCCTTTTTTCCCCGTCGCGTTGTCGAGGCGTCCGTGCCACTGTTCAGGGTTCGTCGTCCCCTCAACCTCGCATCATATATATACTCAAAGTACACGCTACAGTGATATCCCAGAGTCGTATCAAACCGTCACAGCACGAAACTGCATGGAAAGTTATTTCTTTTTTTTTTTTAACGAAGAAAGCCAAGAAAGACTGAGGCCGATTCCTCAAGGCCGATTTCCATGTAAAATCACATTTACAGATATTTTCGTCGCGTTACCACGACAAAAAAAAATAGAGCTTTTCTCTCTTTACTCGAAAGATCCGGGGGGGGGGATTCCCCGCGGCCCCTCCAGCGGACGAGCATCGAATCAAAACTTTTTCCGTTCCTTTCTGTACGAGAATGAATTAACGAAAGAGTGAGAAGAAAAAAAATGGTCGGTGACGAATCCCCGGAGCGACAAAGCGTCGCGAAGATGATAAAATGTTTGTATTTCGCAGTTATTTTCATCGGTTAACTTACCTGAATCGCCATACACATTGAATACGGCAGGTACGTTTGGGCGTTCGTCGTTAAAAAAAACGAGGTACTCCTTTTAATCGTTTTTGTATTCGTGTGTTGGTGTGAGTGCGTGGTTGTGTTTTGTTTTTTTTTGTTTCTTTCTTGAAGTTGCGCGGTTGTGATCCTTGTGATCGACTTTATGACACGACACTTGTGATTGTTCACTCGCCACGCTACGTGTGCCTCGAGAAAACTCGAAAGTTTTTTTGTTCTTTTTCTTTTTCAAACACACGAGTATCCAACACGTCCGTACGCCAGAAGAGCCCGTCGACAACTGATGAGGTGGTGGAAAAAAAAAAATGTGCTAGCAACACGCCGTTAAGATCGCGAGTCTGAAACGACGGATGCATTCTGATTGGGTGGTTTTTGTTCGTGGCGGGAAATGGTGGATCATTTTGAATGTATCGTTGATCAAATACGAGGGTTATTTGAGAATTGACTTTAAGCCATTGTCAATTAAGGGGGCAAATAGGGTTAGATGATTCAAAAAATCGATTTTTTTTTTATTTCATAAATTGTTAGTAAAACTATTGGAAAATATGTTCCCAAAATTTTGAATGAAAATTTCGACTCGTTCTATTGTTATAAGCTATTAAGGAGGGAAATAGGGTTAGGACAGCGTTTTCTCAATGATTTTCATGAATTTTTTTGTAGTATAAAAAATGAATATAATTTATTAAAACTTTGAGAATATTTTATACATATATTTAAGTATATACTATAAAATTTGTATACATATATTTGAGTATATACTATAGAATATTAGCGACCCCATAATGCTTGTTTTTCTTGGTACTATTTTTTCAAACGCGTTTTTCTGGAAACGACTTTTTTTGAGCTTGCGTACACGCTAGTTCAAAAAGTTTTCAACCAATCGTTTTGAAAATTGGCAGTTATTTTCTTCATAGTATTGCGGTCTATATGAACCTAAAATCGGAATATTATCGTTATTTAAAATAATTTTTTTTTTTGCAAATATAGTTGTAAAAAATGGCAAAAAGTCATGCTTTCTTGTTTTGACCCCTGTAAAAAATTCAATTTTCTATTTTTTTTGATAGCATTTAGGTTCATATAGAAGAGAGACACATAATAAAAGTAAATTCCAAGCTCGTTTGATATCAGATGAAAATTGCGGCTTCCAGAATGTACACAAAGTGCTGAGTCTCATTGTGACCTGCAATATGGGGTCGCTGATATCTTCGGTGTTTTCCAAGGAAATTCTTCAAAAATTTTATAGTATATACTTAAATATATGTATAAAACATTGTCAAAGTTTCAATATATTATATTCATTTTTTATACTATAAAAAAATTCATGAAAATCATTGAGAAAACGCTGTCCTAACCCAATTTCCCCTCTTAAAGTGAGTAGCTCTCCTTCTGGCCCCGAGCGCGCCACGTGCATAACCGAGCGGTCACTATTTTTTCAAACGCGTTTTTCTGAAAACGACTTTTTTTGAACTTGCGTACACGCTTGTTCGAAAAGTTTTCAACCAATCCTTTTGAAAATTGGAAATCACTTTCTTCATAGTATTTGGCTCTATATGAACCTAAAATAGGAATATTATCATTATTTAAAATAATTTTTTTTTTGCAAATAAAGTTGTAAAAAATGGCAAAAATCATGCTTTTTTGTTTTGACCTCTGTAAAAAATTCAATTTTCTATTTTTTTTTATACCATTTAGGTTCATGTAGAAGAGAGACATATAATAGAAGTAAATTCCAAGCTCGTTTGATTTCAGATGAAAATTGCGGCTTCCAGAATGTACACAAAATGCTGAGTCTGATTGTGACCTGCAATATGGGGTCGCTGATATTTTATAGTATATACTTAAATATATGTATAAAAATTTTATAGTATATACTTAAATATATGTATAAAATATTCTCAAAGTTTCAATAAATTATATTCATTTTTTATACTATAAAAAAATTCATGAAAATCATTGAGAAAACGCTGTTATACCCTATTTCCCCCATTAATACTTTTAAGTGTCATACTTTTTTTTTTAGACTACTTTTTATTAATATTGTTTATAATAATTAGCGATTATTAGAATAATCTTATGTTAATCTTAATTTTTCAAAAACGGTTTTTTTAAGACTCTGGTACTCAGAATTTTCCGCTGATCGGGTTAAGGACTACGGCCACGATAGCGCCGTATAAAAAGTATGTGCACATTTAACAATTTGTTTTTTTTATGGAAAAGTGATTTATCTATAAAACTAGTAACACAACCATTTAGTATAAATATCGAGCTAATGAAACATTTTTTTTTCTTCGTTTTTTCGTTACACAAAATGGCCGACTACTGCCATTTCGTTATGGTAGCTTTTTTTTTTGAGACGCGGCGTGACGTTTTGCATCCACAATTTTTGACGTAGAAGAAAAAAAAAAAAATTCTCGTTAATCTACATCAGAATACCTGGAGAACTAGCTACGGAATTTCGGATTAATCAAAAACTTTCCATTTTATGCAGCAGTTTTATAAGAAATGTTTGCACTGGAAATTCACGCTTTAAGTTCAAATGCCTACAATATTCGAATGGAACAATATTTTTCAAATTCCCTAGTTAGTTCCGTAGGTATTCTGATGTAGATTAATGAGATTTTTTTTTTTCTTCTAGCTCAAAAATTGTGGATGCCAAATGTCACGCCACAAACAAAGAAAAAGATACCAAAAGCAAATGGCAGTAGTCGGCTATTTTGTGGAACGAAAAATCGAAAAAAAATATTTCTTATTAGCTTGATATTTATACTAAATAGATGTGTAATTAGTTTTACAAATAAATGACTTTTTCATACGAAAAAAAAAATTGTTAAACGTCCACGTGATTTTATAACCGCTACCGTGGCCATATCCCTTAAGGTAGTAGTATGGTAACTTAAGGCCGTAGTCTGGTCCAGAGCGAGATTTTTGACGTCATTTCTAATGTGCAATAACGTTTAAATCGTTGAAGTTGTCTTGATGAAAATGTACACGTGCATTTATTGATCCTTAGAGAATACTTGTACATGAAAAAAAAAAATTATTTTAAATATTTTCATGTAGTTTTTTGCCTTGTTACAGCATGGTGCGCCGAAATCGGCGCCCACTCTGGACGATGTTGTATGCATCTGAAAAAAAAAATATATATATATTCTCAATCTGTATGAGTACTCTGAGCACTGGTAGCAGAATTGGTACTTAAAAAAATTTTTTGACAAAGTGGCAGCCTGTTGAACTTTCATTAATGATATTTCATTATTCGACGAGTTATAAAATGTCGGCAAAATTATTGTTCGACTCAATAAAAAATTTTTTTAAGTACCAATTCTGCTACCAGTGCTCAGAATACTCACACAGATTGAGAATATATTTTTTTTTCAGATGCATACAACATCGTCCAGAGTAGGCGCCGATTTCGGCGCACCATGTTGCAACAAGGCAAAAAACTACATGAAAATATTTAAAATATTTTTTTTTTTAATGTACAAGTATTCTCTAAGGATCAATAAATGCACGTGTAAATTTTCATCAAGACAACATCAACGGTTTAAACGTTATTGCACATTAGAAATGACGTCAAAAATCTCGCTCTAGACCAGACTACGGCCTTAAGCCGATTTTCATGTCTTTTTTGGGGGGCGTTTTTTCGTAGGAAAATAAAAATGAATCGTTTTGGATATTTAGGATGTTTTTATTTACATATTAAAGATACAAAAAAAATTTGTTTGAAAAAATTTAATAGTTTATTATTATTATTATTGATCAAAGTTGGCACATCGAAAAAAAAAAAGCGCGCGGATATCCCCGGTGATTTTGGCTCTTGATATTATCTGAAATAAAAAATTCTTGATAATTCTTAATCTATATGTCATTCTGGTCGGAACTGCTGGAGTTAAATTTCTTTTTATTTTACAACCCCTTCTTTGCTAAAATAAAAGAACTCTTTTTTCCAAAGTCCGCCATTTTGTTATTTATCCATGAAATTTAACTTCAGTAGTTCCGACCAGAATGACATGTCTATAGATTAAGAATTATCAAGAATTTTTTATTTCAGACAACATCTAGAGCCAAAATCACCGGGGCCACCCACGCGCTTTTCATTTCGAGGTGCCAAATTCGATCAATAATAATAATAATAATAAACTATAAAATTTTTTCAAAACATTTTTTTTTGTATCCTTAATATGTAAATAAAAACATCCTAATTGTCCAGAACGATTCATTTTTATTTTCCTACAAAAAAACGCCCTCTAAAAAAGACATGAAAATCGGCTTAAGTTACCAGACTGCTACCTTAAATTGGGCAAATAGAGTCTTGGCGAAATTTCATTCTTTTCTTCAAATTGTGGCAGATAAATTTGAGAACTAAGTGAAATTTACGTTAAAATTCCTCATGGGATTACACGCAGTTGGGATTTAAAAAAAAAAGTTTTCATTTTATTTTCCTAATGTACATATATTTGAGTATATACATAGAAAATTTCATGTCAATACGACAAATATTCTCGAAGTTACACGCATATTTGTCTAAAGACGTCCTCGGAGCGTTTGAATGTAGCGTCGTAAGTTCCAGTGCGTTTTTTCTCAGAATTGTGTGTTTTAAAGTCGGTAAGTAAGATTCCTCGGAAACGGATAAACCTATCAGTCTCAAATTTTCACACAAGCTTTATAGATATATTTTTTAGTGCTTAATCGAAGGTTTTTCCTCGCCGATAAATATTTTCCATTTTATAAACAATTTTAGGCGACAATTTTTATGGAAAATCGAAATTTTTTCTGAGAAGCCGCCAATTTGTTAAAAATTGTTATTTTGCTTATTCCTTAGATTAAATACTAGATAATACCTTATATTAACGAAATCTTGTTTGTTTTTTCATTTTGAATGATCCAGTCCAGAGATATCGTGCACACGGCAAGACGCTTTTTTTTAGAGGAGCTCCAGGAGATCGGCTATGGCAACTTTAAAAATCATTATTTTTACAATTAAAAAATATGAAAATAAAGTTAAAAGTTACCACAATATGGATATAAATTTTTACATTAATAAGTTTAAATGTCTTTCCAGGAAAAATTCTTAAAAAATCGCTTTTTTTCGGTCGCCTGACTGCGTATAATACCTTAAAAATTTGTACACAAATGAACCATTCGAGGGAATTGATGCTGTTTGAAACATTTATTTTTTTGTAAATACATTGTTTTGTGCCTTGGCTCTTTTATTTTTTTCATTCGATTATTACTACTTTATATATATATATATATATATATATATATTCGCGAAGATTTTTTTATTTTTCGATTTTCATTTTTAACGCTTACGTCTTCGCAGTAATTGATAAATATCTTCTCGAGATATATTTTGTTCATCCGTGTGACATAGCGATCAAATTTGTTCAGTCCCTTCGGTGAAATTAATTTTTGCAAACGAGCGAAAAAAAAAAACAAAATTAAGCGAACCGATACTTGAATGAAAAAAAAAAAAAAAAACCTAAAAAGACAATTAACCCAAATAATTATGGATAATCGTAAAGCATTAATATTCTTTATAAAAGAATAATTGTTTCGATATTCGTTCTTAATTTTACGAAACTTAAGTATTTTTCTTCGAAATTACAATGATAATTAAATTATTCGTTGCGCCGTAAAACATGATTAAACAATTTTTGCGAAATTGACACTCGATCGTTCGTCGTTGAAAATTATTTATAATGATTCCGCAAAAAATATCATTTTATGTAAAGTAGTTTTTTTTTTCAGAAACGGAACAAAAAGCATGATTGCACTCGTAAAGTAAAGGAAACAAAAAAAAAAAACATCACGATCGTCGGTTTATTCTAAGAGATAAGATTTTATCAGACTTTCCTTTTTTTTTTTTCGTCCATGCAATTGTACAATTTGCAAATTCCTGCCAGCCAAAAACACTTCACTTTTTTTTGTTGATTTTTTTATCTTTTTTTTTCTTTAAGGCATACCATTTATTTTTTTTTGTATCACACATAATTAGCATTACGAGTTCTCCGTAAATACACAAGAAGAAATAGAGCATTACGTGTACAATTCGTAACAGCGTTTCTCGTCCATTTTCAACGATGACATTTTTAATATTTTCGTACAATCCTCTGCCCCCCCACGCCCTTGTCTCGTTGATATTGCTTTCCATACATCTCGGAATATTCGGAATTGAAGGTGTTTTTACTTTTAATCAATTTTTCATTTTTGTTATTTTTTTTCCATCAAAGGAACGATGAATATTCGATTGAACAATTTTTACGATACTTTTTTTTAAAGTAATTACCCTTGTTATTATTCGTAAATAATATTAATATTTCTTTACGAAAGATTATTGCAAATGATTTTTTTAAAGAAATTAATTTTTCATGTGAAAATCGCATTTTTTTTTCAATTGCTATTCATTAAAATAAACATTCGTCCGCAGAAAAAAAAACCAAAACGATTCGGAAGAACAAAAAATTCCGATCCTTTTCCCATTGTTGTTTTTTTTTTTCCCAACGTTTTTATTAATTTTTTTCGCGTTAATCACCGTTTTGTATATTGCCCTCCGCGATAATTCGATTAAACAAATTCCAAAATGCCTAACGAAATAATAATTATTGATAATAATTTTTATATTTATTATATATTTGTTTGCAGCTTATATTTTATGGTCCCTAAAAAAAATACAATACATCTATAAGCAGTTTACGTTATCAATTACTATAATCATATGTATTTACACAACATTTCATTTTTGTTTTGTTTTTTTTTCTCGACATCGTTAACGTTCGTTTTTCTTCGACGATTATTCTTATTATTATCAGATTGTTTTTTTTTTAAATCTCAAACTGTCGCACGGGAATGCGTTGGATTACACACATCCACGGTCTATTTTCCCAACGTCGTATCAACGGCAAAAAAAAACATTCCAGTGATTAAGGGTCAGGGCCACGGTAGCGGATACAAAGTCATGTGCACATTAAACAATTTTTTTTTAATGAAAAAGTGATTCATTTATAAAACTAATTACACGTCTATTTAGTATAAACATTAAGCTAATAAAAAATATTTTTTTTTGTCATACAAAATCGCCAACCATTGCTAGTCGCTTTTGTTATCTTTTTTTTTGAAGCGCTCCGCGGCCTGCCATTTGGCATTCGCAATTTTTTACCTAGAAAAAAAAAAAAAAATTCTCGTTAATCCGCATCAGAATACCCTTTCCATTTTATGAACACTTTTATACGATATTTTTCACGGGAAATTCACGTTTTAGAATCAAATGCCCACAATATTCGAATAAAACAATACTTTTAAAATTCCGTACATCCTTCTCTAGGTATTCTGATGTAGATTGATGAGAATTCTTTTCTTTTGTTCTAAGTCAAAAATTGTGGATGCCAAATGTCACGCCGCGGAGCGCCTAAAAAAAAAAAGATACCAAAAGCAAATACCATTAGTCGGCCATTTTGTATAACAACAAATTTTTTTTTTTTTATTAGCTTGACATTTATACTAAATAGATGTGTAATTAGTTTTATGAATAAATCACTTTTTCGTTTAAAAAAAAATTCTTAAATGTGCACATTATTTTATAACCGCTGCCGTGGCCATATCCCTTCATCATTTTGAAAGATTTTTTGACAAATTTAACAATGATTGCGGATAATTACCGTGAAAAAAAAAAACATGAGAATCAAACGTTTTTTTTACGTATAATTCCCAATAATTTCGAGTACCTATTCTTTTTTCTTTTTTTAATGAGTATTCATAATTTGCTATTAATTATTCGTTTCGTTAGAAAATTATTATTATTTTTTAAATTTTACCTGTTTTTTTTTCCCGTTCGAACATCGCCTATAAACTCGGTACATATTTTAAGCTTGCAGTACAGCAGTAAGATATGTCAAGTAATACCATGCTTTAAGATAGCTACGAACTCCTAGCCACTCGTAAAATTTCTGACGAGTTGAGAAAAAATAAATAATAACTTTTACTCATTTTTTACACTAAAATGACTGTAATTTTTTTTTTTTTCAATAAACATTTCACTCATTTTCTTCGTCATCGTTAAAATCAAAAGAATATGTTAAAAAACAAAACTAAATAAGCTTACGAATATGAAAACTCGACGGAGTGGATTAAAAAAAAACAATTTTCATTTGAACATTAATTCGACGATTACGGTAAGCGCTCGTAGCTAGCTTAAGGCAAATAACAATCAATCATCATAGACTCTAGTTATACAATATTTACGTAAAATTATTTCTCTTACGTCGGATAAGTCTCGGGGGATCAGTGTGAGTTTTGAGCATCAGCGAGTGCTTACTCGTGCAATTATTCTTATTCGTGAAAATAGAGAAAAACAAAGAAAGGAGAAAATTGAAAAAAACACGCGAACAAGATTTAAAATACAATTTATACGTACTGGAGTATTTTTTTTAAGTAACTCGTTGACGGCGCATAAAAATCGTAGATAAGCGGAAATGAGCAAAAAAAATGGATATATTATCAATCACATCGAAATATTAATGATTTTACGATACAAATTAAGATCCGCAAAAGAATTGCATATTTTTTTTACACTTTAAACTTTCGGGAAGTTCATAATTAAAAACGGAAATTCAATTTTTTAAGTTTATCTTCAGATGCAATTAATAAATTCGGTTTTGCCCATTTCACGAATGCAAAATACACGTTGCACCTAATCAACGATTAATTGCAATATTTAACATCAGTTTTTTTATATTTTTTTTGTTTTTTTTTTATGTACATTCGCACTGTCGATTGAAATTGAATGAATTTTTCACTAAGTCGTCGTAAATCGACATCGAGAACATGGAACAAATTTGATTCGTCTCGTACCCAGCTCTCTCTCTCTCCCTCTCTCATTGTTCCTATTTCACAGCACTTTTTTTTCACTACATCAATCAACGATATATCTGATCCTTTCTCGAAATTAATCGAATCGCAATTTTTTTTTTATCGCATTTATATCACAAGTAAGTACGTCAACGATCCGAATTTTTATACTCCGAGATGGGTAATATTTCGAATGAAAAAAAAATAAATAAATTTCTCCAATAGATCATAATTATTTCATTAAAAATAATTTTTCTTGAAATACTTACGATTCATTAGCGTGAAAAAAAATTGTAAGTTTTTGCTCTTCAAAATAATTGACAATCCATTGGAACGTGACGATTATTAATTTTTTTTTGTTCAAAGTCACTTCATTATAAAAACAACATTTTTAATAATTTTTAATAATCGTAAAAAAAAAAACGTTTTTAATAATTTTTTATTAGGATGCCCATCTCCGAGTATTGAAGAGAACGTACGGAGGATTATCAAATCTATTCGGAAATGATAATCCGAGGAAGATCAATTTGTTAAAAAAAAAAAAAAAAAACTTATAGAAACGTAGAATAATGATTCCTCGTATTACCCGCGCGACATGATCGTAATTAACGATAAATTTTCTCGTTTAAACGTCACAAGTACAAACGTTAAAACATTCCGGTGTTTTTTTTCTTTTTTTCGATCAATTTTACGATGTTTCTTATCTTCTATACATTGTTTGTTTTTTTTTTTTCATTCCTGAGTGAGTTTAATATATTTATAATCTTTCGCGGTTTCTTTCTCTTTGTTTTTTTAATCTCGTTAATTGTTATTTTTCCGATCGAAAATTGAATCGAGAGGCTTTCAGGTACACTATTCGACGTTTTTTTTTCTTCTTTCCATGTCTTATATTTTTTTTTCTTTTACGAAATAACGATACGTGTAAATCGTGTTGAACACCCTGTCCGAGCGTCTCGATCGAGTACAATGATCGAGAAAAGCCCGTTTTATTTATTTATTTATTTATTTATTTTATTTTTTTCGATATTGACTATTCCATCGCGTCCTCGATCGATTTCGAGGAATTAAGATTTTTCATTTTCCCGTTCATTCGATTTCAAAGTAATTTTTTTCACCTTTTTAGCGGGTTCGGAATTATTTTTCTCGCGTTATTGAAGTTATATTTTCTATTTTTTTTTTGGATTAAATCACGTGCTCTTATTTATTTTTCTATTTTTTCTTTCAATCCTTCATCTTTTTGCGGCATACTAAAATTTTCGATCGAACGAAATTTAACGATTTCAAACATTCTCGATATTTCGTAATTCCTCAAACAATCGAAAAAAAACGCGATCAGCGATTATTCTTTTTTACTTCGCACTCGTCAGTTTTATTCGACGGTAGAGTAATAGCAACGGGGAAAGAAAAATCACGATTGAATAATCTCAAAAAGCAATAGATTTTTTTTTGTTTTTTTTTTGTTTTTTTTTTAACACACGACTCCGTTACACGAACGGATTTCTCATTAACTTTCTAGTCAATTCAACTACCACCTAAATATTGACTGCTAAATCGTTAACGAGTATCTTAAACTCGCGAGAAAAAAAAATTGAAGTCGAAAGGACGAAAGTAAAAAATAAATCGCCATTCGAATTTCCGACGAATATTCCGCGCTCGAGGGGAAATGTCATGAAATTTCGTAATAACGATAGAGTGACGATGACGAATGATGATAATAATTATTATTACAATTGACAGAACGAAAATTATTATTTCAATTATAATAACAAATATTACTTTATCGTTAATTATTATTATTTATATATTTTTTTCAATTGTTCATATATTTAATTGGTTTTTTACGTGTCTAGTCTTATGTTTCTTAAGGCAGGAATTTTTTTTTTTTTTTTTCTTCTTTTTTCTCTCATGTATTTACAATTTCCTCTGAAATTTTTGCAATTCTACTTTCGCAATTCGTATCGTCGAATTAAAAAAAAAAAAAAAAAAAAAAAAAAAAAAGAAAATCATGAAATCGACGTTTATTAGAAAAAATAATAATAACAATAAAGAAAATAAAAGTAATTAAGTCCTATTAGTGATATTTAATTATTTCGTGAATAATTTCTAAAAATCGGCTCGACAGAATTTGTTCCGTTTTTTCTTTCTTCCCCATTCTTTGTTCGAACTGATTGTTGATATATATTTCGCATTATTAGTGACTCTATACCGAGAGGAGGAGGAGGGGCGGGGGCCAATCATTAAACTACCCTCTCGTGATTATCCGTTTTTTTTTCAAACTTATCGTTACGCATTGGCCTCGTCTCGATTTCCATCTCTTCAGCACTCGCTTGTCCTTGCCTAGTGTCCGATATTTCGAGATTCGATTTCGACTCGATCGTCGTTGTGTCTTGTGTTCTGTTTAACGATTCGTAATCACCGAAATTCGTCGATTTCGTTGGCTCGGTCGGCGATGATATTGACGAGGGTGTTTGTAGGGCTGAACTTGGCATTGTCACGTTATCGTTGTCAACGACTGGATCCTCAACAGCTTGGCTCTTCTCGTCGAATACTGGAGAGAGAGAGAGAGAGAGAGAGGGAGAGACAAAAAATTAACATTTATCTTCAATATTTCGGATTATTATTATTGTTTCCTCTTAGAAAACGATATTTTCGTGGAAAAAAAAACATTTGACCAATCGTCCATTTGTGTAAAAAGTTTTAACGAGACAGATACAAAATTTTTAAACGTTAAAGAATTTTAAGGAATTATACGCAGTCAGGATTTTCAAAGAAAACATTTTTTTAAATTTCATTCTCGTAATGTACATATATTTAAGTGTATGCACAGAAAAGTTCATGTCAATTCGGCAAATATTCTCGACGTTACACGCATATTTGTGAAGACGTCTCGGAGCGTTTGAAGGTAGCGTCGTAATTTTGAATGTGTTTTTCTCAAAATTGTGTTTTTACAGTCGGTGAGCAAGATTCCTCGGAAACGGCTAAACCGATCGATCTCAAATGTTTACGCAAGCTTTATAAATATATTTTTTAGTGATTAATCGAAGGTTTTTTCTCACCGATAAATATTTTCCATTTTATAAACAATTCAAAAAATTTTTATCGAAAATAGAAGCTTTTTTGCGAAACCGCTATTTTGTTGAAAATTAATATTTTGCTCATTCCTTCGATTAAATACTAGATAACACCTTATATTAACGAAATCTGTTTTGTTTTTTCATTTGAAATGATCCAATTCAGAGATATCGTGCTCACCGCGAGACGTCTTTTTCTAGAGGAGCTCCCAGAGATCGGTTATAGCAGCTTTAAAAATCACTATTTTTACAAATAAAAAATATGAAAATAAAGTTAAAAGTCGCCACAATACGTATATAAATTTTTACGTTAATAAATTAAAATGTCTTTCCAGGAAAAATTCTTGAAAAATCGCTTTTTTTCGGTCTCCTGACTACGTATAACTCCTTAACGAAAATTTGATATGTCGAAAAAAAAATTCTGAAAAATTCATTAAATGCAAATGCTTTGACGGATTTTTTCAAACTCGCTGACAAACAGTGCTAACTAATACCACAATACGTATATAAATTTTTACGTTAATAAATAAAAATGTCTTTCCAGGAAAAATTCTTGAAAAATCGCTTTTTTCGGTCTCCTGACTACGTATAACTCCTTAACGAAAATTTGATATGTCAAAAAAAAATGTTGACAAATTCATTAAATACAAATGCTTTGACGGATTTTTTCAAACTCGCTGACAAACAGTGCTAACTAATGGTCCAATTTCGCAAAAAGTTCTACCCTTAGTTTTAATATTTGCGAAAAATAGAAAAAAAAACTCTTAAAATCCAAACTACTAGTGCAACAATAACGAAATTTAATTTATCACACGCACGACCGATCGGAAATTTTGTTTTTAACGTAAAAAATCATTTTGTTATTTTTTTTTATTCAAGTTAAACATTTTTTTTAACTCGCCCAATTAGCGAGTCATTTAAAAACTGAATAAAAAAAAAAGAGAACACAATAATTTTTGTACGTTAAATACAAAATTTCCGAACGGTTGTGTGTGTGATAAATTTAATTTCGTTACTACTGCAACTAGTGATGTGCAATTATGCTTAATGCTTTGGATTTTAAGGGTTCTTTTTTCATTTTTTCGAAAATATTCTTCAGGAATCTTGCCCTCGCGAGCAGAAAGACGTTGAAATACTCACGCTTGTCGAGGCTAATTATCGAGCCGACCAATTCGTTGACCGTAACTGGCATATCCTCCATGGTCTTTCGCCTTCTAACGAGCCACCAGTCGATGAGAAATAATGCCAGTGCGAGAATCTTGATACCGGCGCACAATCCCACGTATCTGAAATTGTTTTTTTTTTCTATCAAACTCTTAATAGTGTCCGAAAACTAAATTTTTTGAGTTTGAGGCAATTTTTTTTTCTCCTAATTCCAGAAAAAATATGCAGTCTCCTCAATTATTATTATTATTATTATCTTGGAGAGCTACATATGGAGAATGGAGGCAGGATGCCGAGGAATTGGGATAGAGCTGTGGAAGAGAACGGCAAAATATCTAGGAGAAGTGGCAAAAATGGAAGACGAAAGATGGCCAAAAAAGTGGTTACGAGAAGAAGTGAGAGGAATAACGAATAGGGACCCGACGAAATGGGGGGAGGGAAATAAGAACAGCAATGAAGGAGGTAGGAGAAGCCGAATATAGGAAACGATAAGGACCGGACATAGCAGAGAATTGGAACAACAAAAAGAGAAAGGGATTAGGATCAAGATGGACTAAGAAATTCAGAACGACTGGAGTATAATCGACGCGTCCAACTAGTGCGAGGAATATCACATCAGGAACAGGGGTGTAGAAATGGAAACATATTGGGAAGGCAAGTATCTCCGGGGAGAAACGAAAGAAACGTCGACAAGGAATAAGATGCGGGAATATAGGGAAGGAGAAGGAAAAGGATTTTAAGGTAGTAGTCTGGTAACTTAAGCCGATTTTCATGTCTTTTTTGGAGGGCGTTTTTTTGTACGAAAATAAAAATGAATCGTTTCGGATATTTATGATGTTTTTATTTACATATTAATGATACAAAAAAAAAATTTTTCAAAAAATTTAATAGTTTATTATTATTATTATTGATCGAAGTTGACACCTCGAAAAAAAGCGCGTGGGTGGCCCCGGTGATTTTGGCTCTTGATGTTATCTGAAATCAACTATTCTTGATAATTCTTAATCTATAGACATGTCATTCTGGTCGGAACTACTGAAGTTAAATTTCATAGATAAATAACAAAATGGCGGACTTTGGAAAAAAAAACTTTTTTCCAAAGTCCGCCATTTTGTTATTTATCCATGAAATTCCATGAACTACTGGAGTTAAATTTCATGGATAAATAACAAAATGGCGGACTTTGGAAAAAAAACTTTTTTCCAAAGTCCGCCATCTTGTTATTTATCCATGAAATTTAACTTCAGTAGTTCCGACCAGAATGACATGTCTATAGATTAAGAATTATCAAGAATTTTTGATTTCAGACAACATCAAGAGCCAAAATCACCGGGGCCACCCACGCGCTTTTTTTTTCGAGGTGCCAACTTTGATCAATAATAATAATAATAATTAACTATTATATACTAGGCGGGGAGAAGAAACGCTGGTGCATATATGTGAATGCGAAGAGGAAAAAATGTTAGCGGGAAGGTGGTAGAAGGACTCAAAAGGTGGCTAGGCTCAGGAACAAACATTAAACAGATAACAGACACTGCGCTAAAGGGAGAGAGATCGGTGGTGGCTCTCTGCGATTACGTGGCAGAATTTGAGAGGAGAAGGAAACAAAGTGGATAAGGGCATAGGATGTAAGGAATGTAAAGAGCAGAGAGCTAAAGGGAAGTAGATATAAGGTCATGGAATGGAAGGATGTAAGGAAGCAGGGAACGTAGAAAGTAAATAGAATGGAAGAGTGTAAATAGATATGTAACCCCTCTCTTACATATCTATTTACACTCTCCCATTCTATTTACTTTCTGCATTCCCTGCTTCCTTACATATGTACAGGGAAGGGCACTGTAAAAACCCGACAGGGTGTACATGGAACAAATAACTACTACTACTATTAAAATATTGGGGAAAACGAAGAAAGAAAAACGATTTTCGTTACCTATATCTGAATTGCTCGATATCGTAGAGCAAGCATCGTCCGCCTTTCTCGCCGCAGGTGCTTTTCCACAGCAAGCACGTGGAGTCAATGAGATTACCAAAGAGTATGGGTGCTGGTATGTAACCAAAAAGCCTAAATATAACAAACTGCATCCCAAGAGCAAATGATCTCTCCTCCTCGGATACGGAGCTATAATTTATAAAATAAAAACGACAAAACAAATTAGTTGAATGAATTTTTACAATTTTAATAATGCGACATAACGTGATGTAAAAAAATAACAATAGTTCGATGAAAATCTTAATTTTTCGTAAAAAAAAATTTAATTTTGCCTATTTCCATTATTACATCGATGACTTACCGCAAAACAATCATTAGCAGCGGCATTTGCGTCACCGCGACGATGAATGTCATGAAAAATAAAAGTATGAGAAATGGAAATATCGTTCGACACGGTGAGATGCAAGGACCCGCCGTTGCAACTGGCACTACCGTTACTTCGGCAAATTCGGGTGCGACAGGTGGTAGCATCGTGAGATTCCCATGAATGCCTTAACAAAAAATAAAACAAATTTCATTAATTAACAATAAATTACACAATTATAACATTTTATATTCAGAGATATGGTAAATGAAATTTTTTAGATTAAATTTGCAGGATAATTTCGTGCCGATAGTTAAATTTATAAGACAAAGACGTTGATAGGTCAAATTTCACAATAACAATGATAATTGTGCACTAAATGGCCAATAAAAAAGGTACATGGAACATAGACTTGAGAATTTTCAAGTCTTTATCTGTACTTTGATAGTGATACTTTGCTCATCAAGTCCAAAATTTTTTTTAATACATTGGTAGCTAAGTAAAATGCTTTAGTGACATTACGATCCAGTATAAATTATTTAATAGCCAAAATATTTTTCAACACTAAACGTACCGGCACTTCACATATACCTATTTTTGCCATAAAGGGTCATTTGATCCCTTATGAAATAAACGTTGATTTTTAGAAAGAAATTCTTAATTTATTAATAGGAAAAAATTCACAACATAACTTCTCATTTGTAATTGAAATAATCAAATAAATTTACAGAATGTCAGATGAGCGAATGAAATAACAATGTATCTACGATTTTTAAAGTAAATTTCGAAAGGGGTCATTTGACCCCGATTGGTACGTTTAGCGTTGTAACAATAAAACATAGCGAATGAATTAACAACGAGAAGCAGTACGCGCATGATGAAAATTTATTTTTCGTAAGTTATTGAAACAAAAAAAAGTTTGCTTTGTCCAACTCCCCAAAAAAACCACGAAAAGAATTCAATTTTCGGTTAAAACGAAAAAGTACTTAGATCCAAAAAAAAATCAATAGTGTTTCAATAATTTAAAAAAACATTTTAGTACTCACAAGCGCAATTCGTAAAGTTGGATTTCGAGCTAAACGCCGTACAACCAGCGTGACAAGGGCTAAAGTACGTCAGTCCGTTGTTACCGCAAACGGGTTCAACGTCGGTCATACGGCACTCGCAGCCGAAATTACAAGCGGCAGTGAGATTAACCTGAAATGGTTCGGTACCCTTCGCCGTCGTTGCGGCGTTATTGCCGCTGCTGTTGAAATACGGTATCGTCGTACCGGCCATTTTAACATTGTCACAGCCGAGAAAGAACAACAGACCGTAACAAGTGAGACATATTATGTTCGACACTAGGACAAATTGCACCGCTCCCTTTGGCCTTAGTTCGAGACGTTTTAACAAACAGCCACCGAAAAATATACCTATACAAGCACCCGGTATCGCTATCGAACCGGTGAATATACTCGCTTGACTCTTCCCGAGGCTAAATTGCGTTTCCAAATATTTCGGCAAAAATACAACGAAACCCGACACTATGACCAATTCCATACACGCACCGAGGCACGTCACTACGTAAACCGGATTACAAACCAATCTCCACATGTCGCGCGGTATATCTGCATGAGAAAGAAAACATAATTCTCATTTTGCACGCTAATACGTGCAAATTTTTCATAATTGTTAAAAAAAAAATCGCACACGAAAATATTAGCGAATTGAATTCGTAAGTGAAGAAAAAAAACTATTGTTCAAAAACATATTTTGAAAATCAATATTTATTAAAATATTGATTTTAAAAAATATTCGTGAAATACTTCGACAATCAATGTTTAGTAAAATATTGATTTCAAAAAAATATTCGCGGAATATTTCGAAAATCAAAATTTATTGAAATATTGATTTCAAAAAAATATTCGCGAAATATTGATTTTCGAAATATCAAAGAAATATTCGCAAAATATATCGAAAATCGATATTTTAATGAATTTCGATTTTCGAAATATTTCGCGAATATTGTTTTGAACAATAGTCTTTTTTTTCACACTCACGAATTCAATTCGCTAATATTTCCGTGTGCGATTTTTTTTTAAGCACATATTAAAAATTTCAAAACAACAAAACTTCCGCTATGTTTTAGTGAAAAAAAGAGAAAAAAAAGATGGCTTACCCTTCACATCCTTCCCATAACCGCTGTCGTTTTTCGCCAATTCTTGCTTCTTCGGTTCTTTGCTCTGTTCCTTTTCCTTGACGATCGGCGCTGGTTTGCTCTTCTCGATAATCTTAATTTTTTCCTTCTCGCGTTGCAGCGTTTTTGGAAAACTGAAAAACGGTATGGCGACGAGAATGAGAAGTAGACCGCACAGTAGAAAACCGCCCCACCACATTCCGACCCATCGATGATCACCGGGATCTAGAAAGAAAAGAAAAAAATATTTTTTCTCTCCACGTTGATTAATCAAAATTACGGACATTATTTTAAAAAATACAATTTTTGTTTCCAATGCCATTATAATTGAAACTTGCAAAAGTCGATTTATTTCGAAATTTTTTATTATTTCTTTCCCGATACTCACCGATACTTATGATCGAGGCGGAAAATGAATCCATGTGAAACGAGAGAAGATATGCCCCAAGAAGAAATCCAAGAACTGGACCAAACGCCGCCATGCTGTACATGCAGCCTGAAAAAAAAACCAAGAGTAAAATTTAATTATTAATGGAAAAAAGTGAAATTTTCAATTTAAATCAATTAAATGACTAATTAATCATTAACCTTTGTTATTAATCCTTCAACAGGAAAAAAAAAACCCATTCCAATTTCTGTTTGTACCAGGTGATTAGAAATGGACATTTAAAAATTATCATTAACCTTTGAAGACGATAAATTTGAAAATTTCGTGATATTCAACAATTTCCATAAATTTCAACGGCATTGAAACGACAAGGGATTTTTTCGGGGGGCAGCGATTTTTCAGAAATGTATTAATAAAATTTAATAAAATTGGAATTTTGCATGAAAAAATTTCTTTTCGCAAAGTTATTTTTTTTCATAAAAAATCCCCTTAAAAATCGCGACCCCCCACCACCGAAAAACATCCCTTATCGTTTAAATTCCGTTGAAATTCACACAAATAGTTCAACATCACGAAATTTTCAAATTTATCATCTTCAAGGATTAATTATATTTTTGAAAAAGTCTATTTTTAATCATCCGGTACGAACGTAAATTGTAATTGGTTTTTTCGTTTGTTAGAAATTCAAAATATAATTTAGATGATTTTCGGAACTCACCGATATACAAGGACGCACTCTCGGGTCTCACGTGATCGTCGATGTACGTTGTGCCAAGTGTAAACAATGGCGAACCACCGCAGCCCAACAAAAGTTGAGCAAGCACGAATAGCATTACCGGACCCGCAGTGGACGGTGAACCCTGAATGCAATTGTCACCGCGAAGATTGTTGTGAGGCGCCAATGGCGGTGAGGATAATCCCGAGGAGAGACGACCTGTAAATACAAAAAATCGACAAAAATATCATTGATTTCTCGAGTTCTTTCAATTTGTTGATTGTACAAAAAGAGAAGGGGTACTTACCAAGACCCATGTCTTGTTCGCGCAACGATACTCCCCGACAAATATTGTCGGAACTCGAATTATTCGAGGACGTTGTTAAATTTTGTTCGGCCGTAAAATGTGGCACCATAAAGATCATCGATCCAAGACCCATTATCACTGCACCTGTGCGATAAATTTTATTAATTTTTTTTCCCCATTAAATACATTTTTATTTTAAACGAAAGAGAAAAAAAACATCTTTTCTCAAGAACTTAACGTGTAAAATGACGAGAAAAAAATGTTTTTTTTTCTCGCATTTTCGAAAAAAAAAAAAAAAAAACATCCTATCGAAGATCCCAAATGGAAGATTGTTCGAAATACTTTTTTGATTATGCGCAAAAAAAATCTGATTCGTCACATTAATAAATATTTCTTCACGCGAGAAGTAGAAGTATTTCTAAACGAACGTTCATTTTGGCGATTTTTGAAAATCAAACAATTTTATTTTTTTTCTTTTTTTTCTTTCTTTCAAACTGACCTATCGCTATCCAAACGGGAATGTGCCTTCTACTGCCCAGATAACTGACGAATATAACGGTAATAACGTTGCCAATTTCGTACGAGCTCGCTATTAGACCAGAGAGACTCGACGGTATCTCGAATCTTTTCTCAATGGTCGTTATCACAGAATTAATGTAACCCGAGCTCAGTGCTTGTTGCACGGTAACTAGGAACGATAGGAGGAACACGAACACCTGCGAAGGGAAAAAAAGAAAAATTACAAAAATCATTTTACCACGATATTTACAATTTTTATTATATTAACCAGTTAATTACGGGTAAATCTTCAAAGGGAACAAATTTTCATAGGCCCAATTATCAGGATTAATTATTTAAAAAAAAAAACGAATTTTCGTCCTTAATTAATTAATTAATTAAGGTGGTTGGATTGATTGACGTTTTTTTTTCCTATATTTATAATTTTTATTATATTAACCAGTGAATTGCGGATAAATCTTCAAAGGTGACAAATTATCATAGTGTCAATTATAACAAGATTAATAATTTGGGGAAAAGAAAAACACAATTTTCATTCTGTCGATTAATTAATTAATGTGACAATTAAGGTGGTTTGATTGATTAACGTTTTTTTTTTCTTTCTCTACCGACCTTGATACCAGCGAATTTCTGTATGAAGGCTGGCCGGCAGCTCAATATACCACAGTCCTTGGAATCTGGATTTATCGGTGGTGTCTGGGCTCGATCCTTCTCGGTTCTGTTTTCATCATTAAAACCGATCAGAATATATTTACGAAAATTTACGAGAATTTCGACATTTTTTCTTTCTTTTTTATTTTCCGTTCTCGAACACAGAGACTGTAATTTACAAGTAACTGTTGCATAAATCATATTTGTGGTGTTTTTTTTTTGCAATAAATAATGCCTCACTGAATAATCGTTTTAATGGATTTATCACAAGTAACTTGTTAATGCCAAGCTCCGGATCGAGACACAATAAAAAGTGACGTTAAATGTGCATTACCTGTCGACCATGGAGGCACTGGGATTCCTGCTGTGACATTTGATGATAAAATCTCTGAAAAAAAGTGTGCGTACGCGTTCAAAATAATTGTTCGAGATTTAAAAACAAAAAAGCCGCGATATATATGCGGTAGTTGTGCAAAAGATTTTTTAAAAAACAGATTGATTGAGCAAAATTAACAGGTGCTCAGCTCGATTCAGAATTATTTTTACTTAAGGGCTTCCGTACCCCTGCGCGCGCTGAAAATCGAGTAAATTTGAAAAATTATTATGAAGGTTATATGGTGGAAAAAAAAATTTAATCGTTTATCTCACATTTTTTATTAACTTTTCAAGTGTAAGAAAAAAAATTAAAATTTTCTTTTTTTTAAATATTAACATTAGTTTTTACGGGTATAAACGAAACTATGTTTTTAGACAGTGTCAGCACGTTAACTCAGTCATTTTTAAATATTTCTCAACTTTTTTTTCCTTTAATTTTGATATTTTCTCTATAGCCTGACGAGAGGTTTTATATAATTTTTTTTGGCTAATTTTTTATAAATTATTATACATTAATTTTTTTTTAAATTGCATACTAAGGTGAAATACTGTAATTGCTTTATTTAGAAAAAAAAACGAGATTCCCTTTGTCAGAATATTACTACTACATTATTTTACTAGATTCTTTTTCATTTTTTCAGATCGGATAATTGTCGGTGAAGTTATAATGTCGATAAGGAAACGCTATGGCGTTCATCAGTAGTCCATTTTTAGCCATAAAAAATAATGTTAATAATTTTTTTTTGTTCCATTTTTTTTATAGTTGAAAAGTTGATAAAAAATGTGAAATCACCAATTTAATTTTTTTTTCACCATATAACCTTTATAATAATTTTTCGAATTTACTCGGTTTTCAGCGCACGCAGCGGTATGTGAGCCCTTAAAAAAAAAAACAGATTGACTGAGAAAATTAACAGGTGCTCAATTCGGTTTGGAATTATTTTTATTCAAGAGCATGTGAACGACGATAAGAAATTCTATCGGCGTCCGTACAGTCGGAATCTTTGAAATCTCGGTAATATTCGAAAAACATGTACCAAATACACACGCATTTTTTTTTTGAATCGATTTTTTCTTGTTATTATTTTCATCAAGTTTACGTGGGTTTTTGTAAGTCGAAAAAATAAATAAATAAATAAATAAATAAATAAATAAATAAATAAATAAATAAATAAATAAATAAATAAATAAATAAATAAATAAATAAATAAATAAATAAATAAATAAATAAATAAATAAATAAATAAATAAATAAATAAATAAATAAATAAATAAATAAATAAATAAATAAATAAATAAATAAATAAATAAATAAATAAATAAATAAATAAATAAATAAATAAATAAATAAATAAATAAATAAATAAATAAATAAATAAATAAATAAATAAATGCTTACCTATGATCAACGAGGCCCGAACTCGGATTTCTGCTGTGACATCTTATAACAGCATCGTGAGTGAGTCTGCTGTCGGTCGATTGCAATGGATCGGTAATTTCACCGGCTCCAGCGCTTTCCGCGTATAAACCCGTCATGGCGTACATACTCTCGTTCCTTCGATGACCCGTGTGATAATTACTCGCGGATTCCGATCTACAACGAAGGTACCATTTTTTTGCCATTTATTTTAAACGCTCCAATTAAATAGTTCCATTGGAAGTTTTTGAAAGTCAATAATAAGGACCTGCCCCTTTATTGATTTTTTTTGGACAAGCACAAATGTATCATAGAAATGGGCCTTATGATTGATTTTTAAAAGAAAAATGGCCAATGGGGGGGGGGGGGGCATCGAAATTTGTTTGATATTCGACAATGGATTCCACATTTTTTTTAAATTAGCAAAAATATGACCGTCCATTACTCGTTTGTGAGAAAAAAATGAATAACGAAGATCGGCCTCGTGAATAATTAAACAATAATTAAATGTCGAATAAATAAATTTCATTTACCATATAATGAAATTTGATAAATAAACAAGAAAAATGGCCAATGGAGATGGCCATTGAAATTTGTTTGATCTTCGACAATGGAATTGCACATTTTTTAAAAATCAGACAAAAGACGACCAGCCATTACTCGTTTGTGAGAAAAAAAAAATGAATAACGAAGATCGGCCTCGTGATTAATTGAATAATAATTGAATGTCTAATAAATAAATTTCATTTATCGTATAATTAAATTTTATAAATAAGCAAAAGGACGGTCCTGTTACCTTTTGTGACCAAATCCGCCGCCGCTACCATTTCTTTTGTGGCCACTCTCGGTTCTCTTGTGACCAAAGGCACTGGATATGCTCTCGGTCCTCTTGTGACCGCTCTCCGAACGTTTGTGACCCATAAATGCAGCTCCGCCGACAATACCACCGATATCCGATGGTTTGTGATTGAACATGCTTGAGCTCGAACCGTTTCTCTTGTGTCCGCTCGTTGAGGCCATAATTGCAATTTTTATTTTTCTTTATTACGTTCGTTGAGATCCAAAATTCGTTCCAACGTGTTCGTGCACGTGACGGCGATTTTTAAATTAATTTTTCGTTTCACGAGACGTATTTTATCTCTTCGTAATATTTTTTTCAATTTAAGAAGATTTATTTTTGTAACGTTTGCTTGCGTTTTTTGTGTTAACGAGAATTTCAGGACGAATCTCGGCGAGAGTCCGTCATTACGGCATCCTTCGACCAGTTTCTAAAAGCAAATAAACACGAAAGTTTCGAATTAACATTTTTTGGTGGACAATTAAACGTTAAGAAGTTTGTTGTAAAATTCAAAACATTTTACTCTCATTCGTCATTAAACGATTACGAATAGAACGAGCATAGAATTGGAGTTTCAATTCCATTGAGTGGGGAGATAGGTTTAGGACGACATTTTTTTAATGATTTTCATGAATTTTTTTTGGCAAGTAAGGAATGTACATAATTTATTGAAACTTTGAAAAGATTTTGTACATATACTCAAATAAATATCGTCATTTTTTTGAAGTTTTTTTTTAATTGAAAATTGCATTTTATAGAGGTGTATAAACAAAAGAGCAAAATTTTTTCAATTATGCGGTATTGTTTAAACACCCCTAAAAAATGTAATTTTCCATTTTTTGATGGTTAAGTTAGGTTCATATAGAAGAAAGACATGTCCTTAACGTAAAATTCAAACCCTATTGATTTCACATGAAAACTGTGGCCTCCAGAATGTACAGAAACAGCTACGCGTCTGATAGTGACCTCCGATGGGTGGCAGCCCGTATTTTCCGAGACGATACATCGAAAAAATTACGATATTTATTTGAATATATGTATAAATTGTTCTCAAAGTTTCAATAAATTATATACATTCCTTTATTGCCAAAAAAATTCATGAAAATCACTACAAAAACAGAGTCCTAAACCTATCTCCTCCCTTAATTAAGGTAACTTAAGCCGATTTTCATGTCTTTTTTTGAGGGCGTTTTTTTGTAGGAAAATCAAAATGAATCGTTTTGGATATTTAGGATGTTTTTATTTACATATTAAAGATACAAAAAAAAATTTGTTTGAAAAAATTTAATAGTTTATTATTATTATGATTATCGATCGAAATTGGCACCTCGAAGTTGGCAGCCCGGGTCCTAACTTTTTTTCTACCGAACCGATTGCTTTCAAATTTTAACAGGCTACTCTACACACTTATAGTTCTCGTCGGAACTACCGAGAAATTTTTTCACCCCTAACTTTTTATTTTACAACCCCTTCTTTGCTAAAATAAAAGGACTTTTTTTCCAAAGTCCGCCATTTTGTTATTTATCCATGAAATTTAACTTCAGTAGTTCCGACCAGAATGGCATGTCTATAGATCAAGAATTATCAAGAATTTTTTATTTCAGATAACATCAAGAGCCAAAATCACCGGGGCCACCCACGCACTTTTTTTTCGATGTGCCAACTTCGATCAATAATAATAATAATAATAATCTATTAAATTTTTTCAAACTAATTTTTTTTGTATCTTTAATGTGTAAATAAAAACATCCTAAATATCCAAAAAGATTCATTTTTATTTTCCTACAAAAAAACGCCCTCCAAAAAAGACATGAAAATCGGCTTAAGTTACCAGACTACTATCTTAAGATGGTTTTTTTTCGTCTTTCATTGTCCCTTGGTTTCACACACCCTTATTTTCATCCCTTTGTCGAACGAATGTCAACTCTCTGTCTTTTTTACGCCCCGTAGACTCGCGTGCAAGTGGTTTTTTCCGCCTTTTTTTTTCTTTCCTCTACACATCCATCGATCGATTCAGACCTTGATTTTGTTTCGTGAAAAATTAAGTAGCCTACGAAGGCTAAATCCTTATATAAATAATACGAAAAATATCCAATAGGAGTTCGTACGGTGTCGAGTTAGAATTGAAAATTTTTGAGCTCCTTCGATAGTTTTCGGTCCAAAAAATTTTGTACATATCTTTAAGGGTTAACACCGCTCTAGCGGCAGAAAAAAAGGTCGAACTTTGACCATTTATTTTGGGAGCATGATAAAACGCATAGGATTTCTTTTCAGAGGGTTTATTTAACACATTGAAGTATGAAAAAAAAAAATTTTATTATCATTTTGATACAAAATGGCGGCGACAGAGCCCATCCTGAAAATCGTCTTTTTCAAACTGGTAGAACGTATTACTTGAACACCGTTAAATGGACCGATTTAAAATTTTAATAGTACCTTCACAATTACATTCTTTATGGGCGTACGTTTTTTAAATTTAATGTAAACTTTTTTTTTTATAAACAATTTACTGCTTTTTTTGGCAAAAAATCGATCCATTTTTTCAAAAGTACACCAATTCTACAAAATTTGATTAAAAAAAAAAACCCCTGCGTAGTTCCATAGCCAATGGTATATAGATTATAAAATATTTCGGTTTTTTGTTCCAGGTCGCCGCCATTTTGTATCAAAATGATAATGAAATATTTTTTTTTCATACTTCAATATGTGTTAAATAAACCCTCTGAAAAGAAATCCTATTCCTTTTTTCATCCTCCCATAATAAATCGTCAAAGTTGGACCTTTTTTTTTCTGGCGCTAGAATGGTGCCCTTAAGGGGGGAAATAGGGTTAGACGGTTCAAAAAATCGAATTTTTTTTTTATTTCATAAATGGTTAGTAAAACTATTGAAAAATATGTTTCCAAAATTTTAAATGAAAATTCCGACTCGTTCTATTGTTACAAGCCATTAAAGTGAATAGCTCTCCTTCAGGCTTCGAGCGCGTCACGTGTATAACCGAGCGGTCACTATTTTTTCTAACGCGTTTTTCTGAAAACGACTTTTTTTTAACTTGCGTACACGCTAGTTTGAAAAGTTTTCAACCAATCGTTTTGAAAATTGGCAGTTACTTTCTTCATAGTATTGCGCTCTATATGAACCTAAAATCGGAATATTATCATTATTTAAAATAATTTTTTTTTTGCAAATAAAGTTGTAAAAAATGGCAAAAAATCATGCTTTTTTGTTTTGACCCCTGTAAAAAATTCAATTTTCTATCTTTTTGATAGCATTTAGGTTCATATAGAAGAGAGACATATAATAAAAGTAAATTCCAATCTCGTTTGATTTCAGATGAAAATTGCGACTTCCAGAATGTACGCAAAATGCTGAGTCTGATTGTGACCTGCAATATGGGGTCGCTAATACCCCCGGTGTTTTTCAAGAAAATTCTTCAAAAATTTTATAGTATACACTTAAATATATGTACAAAATATTCTCAAAGTTTCAATAAATTATAATCATTTTTTATACTTAAAAAAAATTCATGAAAATCATTAAGAAAGTGCTGTCCTGACCCTATTTTCCCCCTTAATACCGGACAAAAACTTTGAGTCACCTTTTCAGCCTATATTTATTCGATAAATGTAGGATAGGAGGAGGTTTCAAATCTCAATTTCAATTTTTTAATCGACCCTTTAACCGAAATTTATTCAATAAATGTAGTCTCAAAGGAGATTCTAAATTTCAACTCCTCGATTCTGTAAGGTGGCGTTGAAAATATTTATATAAATAGAGAGATATTATTTGCACAATTGGTTCCGAGTTATGTGTGAAAATACCGGTGCACAAGGTGCAATCGTAAATATCAATGACGAGGAAAGAGAAGAAAAAAAAGTTGTTTCAGGAAATGACAAATACCGTATGATTATGCGCAACGCTATATACAGCTATAATAATGCACCTCCATTGTCCGGAAAAGAAGAAGACAGCCTAAACAGTTGAATTCAACGAAGAAAAACTTGGCAATTATAATTATTATTATCGTTGTTGATACTTCGTTCGTAAATTCCGTATTTCATGTCCACAGAACACATTATAAATGTGCACTGTGCCCCGCCACACCAATTCAACGTTCTGTCGACCCAGCGTCTCATTGATCCGAATCGCGTGAGCAACGGGCAAAAAAGAGAATGGAAAACTTTTGTGCATGCCTGCGTGATTTTTTTTATAACTTCCTCCACATGTGTTTCCATACGGTTGACGTATATTATGAATGCTGAAATGACTTGTTGGCTCCACGTGCCTCACGTCGTTCAGTACATTTATCATTTCTTTTTTAGCCCGTATTTTAATGGCAACTCCCAGGGATCGATTTATCGAAAAATTATGAAAACAAAAAACTTTGTCGCAATTGCACGTATGAAATATTGAAAGTTTGTGTAAAAGAAAAAAACCACTCGTAGGACACTGAAATAAAATTGAACATTTTAGTTGCATCGGTGCAAATATTTTTCGATTTTCAAACATGTCGCAGAGTTTAGGCTCCACTGATGAATCAAATTGGCTCTACAAGATCGCTAACATGATATATCAAAAGTTGGTAAAAAAAAAGAAGCGCTGCTTCGAAGAACACCAAAATGATTAAATTTTTTTATAATTGAGATAATTTTTTCTGTAGCACAGTCCATCGATGTAAATATTATACAATTTTTAACCCTGGCGCAAGGTTCAGCGCTGCACTGATAACCAAAATTGTAAATATTATACAACTTTCAACCCTGCCGCAAGGTTCAGCGCGCATCGATAACCAAAATTGTAAAGATTGTACAATTTTCAACCCTGTCGCAAGCTTCAGCGCTGCATCGATGACCAAAATTGTAAATATTGTACAATTTTCAACTCTGTCGCAAGTTTCAGCGCTGCACCGGTGAACAAAATTGTAAATATTGTACAATTTTCAACCCTGTCGCAAGGTTCAGTGCTGCACCGGTGACCAAAATTGTAAATATTGTACAATTTTCAACCCTGCCGCAAGGTTCAGCGCGCATCGATGACCAAAATTGTAAATATTGTACAACTTTCAACCCTGCCGCAAGTTTCAGCGGTGCACCGATGACCAAAATTGTAATTATCGTACAACTTTCAACCCTGTCGTAAGTTTCAGCGCTGCACCGATGACCAAAATTGTAAATATTGTACAATTTTCAACCCTGTTGCAAGGTTCAGTGCTGCACCGGTGACCAAAATTGTACATACTGTACAACTTTCAACCCTGCTGCAAGGTTCAGCCCGCACCGATAACCAAAATTGTAAATATTGTACAACTTACAACCCTGTCGCAAGTTTCAGCGCTGCACCGATGACCAAAATTGTAAATATTGTGCAATTTTCAACCTTGTTGCAAGGTTCAGTGCTGCACCGATGACCAAAATTGTAAATATTGTACAACTTTCAACCCTGTCGCAAGTTTCAGCGCTGCACCGATGACCAAAATTGTAAATATTGTACAATTTTCAACCCTGTCGCAAGGTTCAGCGCTGCACCGATGACCAAAATTGTAAATATTGTACAATTTTCAACCCTGTCGCAAGGTTCAGCGCTGCACCGATGACCAAAATTGGTTTTGCAACCTATCGTTCTCTTTGTAAGAAGATTCTTATGGCTCAGAGCGCAGGAATTTTCATTCAAAGGTCTTGCGATCTTTGGAAAATTGAAATTAAATTGCAAAAATTGAAATGAAAAGATGTACACACGATTGAAGAATCAATTGAAAAATTGAAATTATGATTTTGTCATCAAATTATTACTTTTCATTGTAACTTCGTACTAACGTCAACATTATAAAAGATTTGTATCGACCACTTTTTAAAGTGGAGCCCATTTAAAAAATAAAAATGTTTCAATTCAATTAATCCGATGTTCCACGTTGCCGAGAAAAAATTATAAAAAATTATGAAAACGAAGAAAAAAAGGCATACGGTCCAATGCGACAATGCAGAACTCCCACCTTTTCTGTTTCATCCTCAATTTTAGTAGGGCTTACCTTTACCATTCGGATGCACTGTGATGCAGTATCGAATGCTAACGAACAAAAGGTCGTAAGCTCACACAATTTTTACGAACAAAGCCTCGCGAGTTAGGCCCTTTTGTTTGGCAGTATTCGATATAGCAGATCGACCTGGTGCGGTGCAGTTTTGACTATACACATTTTTGCTACGGCAGGTCGCAGTTTGCTGTACGTATACGCTGCGAAATGCGGTACGTTTCGTATAACGTATAATTCGCATAGAGCCAAATAGCGTAATACAAGCGAGCACCGCGTATATATATGGTAGAGGAGTTTCTTGGCACGAGGCCCATCTTCCTCTCTTATAAGCCTATAAATTATAATCCGCAGTGGAAAACAAAATTATTTTGCTGCACGAGAAAGAATGTTAAATCGAATCCGTCAAATTTCCATATACCCGACTTAATTTACATATTTATTAATCCTTTTTTTTTATCCACTATGTTGTTTTACGTAAACCAAACCAAACCAATTTAACGCTTTTTTTAAATTGAAAATCTCACGGGAAAAAAAACTGGAAACGATGGAAACGCTTGTCGCTGTAAAAATGTTAACTTCGGTAACTTTGGATCGGCTAAACGAATCGGTCTCTAGTTTTGAACACGAACAGATTCAACAAACCCCCTTCACCTGTAAAAATGTCATCGAGATTGCACTAATCGTTGAATTTTTAAGGGGGTTTTCCTTATTTCATTGGAAAATTTTCTTCAAGACTAGCGCTCAGAATTTTGCACCTAGAATCACCCTAAAACTTTTTACATAATTGGATCATTATTGAGGGCCGTCAACGAGTTAGAAGAAGAATTATCGAAGGACTTGAGGTTTTATGAGTTTTTTAAAATTTACAAAAAAATCAACAAATCGCTGCTCCACTCCACAGCATTCACAATTTAAAAAAAAAAAAAAAACATCTACCTCGTGAACGAGAAATTTATGAGAAAGGATTCTTTTTTTTAATGCCACTCCTCTTGTTTAAAAAAATAGTCGACAAAAAAAGGAGGTCTAATCTTCATAATAATTTTAAATCTTTAAAGTTCTTAATTAAAATTATAATTCGTCATTCTTGAACGGAGCCCACAGTTTATACGCCCATCGCCCGACACGTATTGACCAAGGAAAAATAAATTAACATTGGACGAAAAAAAAACACGATGACCTAATCTTCCATATAGCGGCCAATACTATGGAACACTGGGTTACACACGTACTTGTGGACATTGAGAAACGTGTAGGAGGATAATAAGAGCTAAAGTTATAGTACGATCGAACCCGGAGTAGACTTTACTTTCTCCAATGTTATATATATATATATATATATATATATATATATATATATATGTTGCGTTTGTTTGTCGGCGCCTCTCTTACCCGTTAAAATCCCACATGACTTTTGTAATACACACATAATCACAACTAACATACGCCTGTTATATACGTGATGTTTTCTTTTTTTTATCTACGTCGCGTTATACTTGCGCACGGTAGTTAGTGACGAGTCACGATAATATATCTCCCATCCCACCCGCCGTTCACTATCATCAACCGTGGATTAACTCGCTCGTTTTATAACTTTTACAATACTCTCAAATCTTGACAAATAGGAAAATATTACGAAATTATGTCGCCCGCGACGTCAACGTAATAACGCTGACGCAGCTACTTCAATAAACGCCAACTGTCCATAAGTCAGCGAAACTTTCCATTTCTCGAAAATAATATTAATGGAATATCAATAATTTTGTGGGGTGACGGCAGTAGCTGCAGGAAAAAAAATGGCCTAACTTTGACGATTTATTTTGGGAGCATGAAAAAAAAGGAATAGAATTTCTTTTCAGAGGGTTCATTTAAGGTAGTAGTCTGGTAACTTAAGCCGATTTTCATGTCTTTTTTGGAGGGCGTTTTTTTGTAGAAAAATAAAAATGAATCGTTTTGGATATTTAGGATGTTTTTATTTACATAATAAAGATACAAAAAAAAATTTTGTTACACAAATTTAATAGTTTATTATTATTATTATTATTGATCGAAGTTGGCGGCCCGGGTCCTAACTTTTTTTCTACCGAACCGATTGCTTTCAAATTTTAACAGGCTACTCTACACACTTACAGTTCTCGCCGGAACTACCGAGAAATTTTTTCACCCCTAACTTTTTATTTTACAACCCCTTCTTTGCTAAAATAAAAGGACTTTTTTCCAAAGTCCGCCATTTTGTTATTTATCCATGAAATTTAACTTCAGTAGTTCCGACCAGAACTATAAGTGTGTAGAGTAGCCTGTTAAAATTTGAAAGCAATCGGTTCGGTAGAAAAAAAGTTAGGACCCGGGCTGCCAACTTCGAGGTGCCAACTTCGATCAATAATAATAATAATAATAATAATAATAAACTATTAAATTTTTGCAAAAAATTTTTTTTTTATATCTTTAATATGTAAATAAAAAGATCCTAAATATCCAAAACGATCAACTTTTATTTTCCTACAAAAAAACGCCCTCCAAAAAAGACATGAAAATCGGCTTAAGTTACCAGACTCCTACCTTAATACATATTGAGGTATGAAAAAAAAAAAAAATGTATTATCATTTTGATAGAAAATGGCGCCGACAGAGCCCATCTTGAAAATCGTCTTTTTCAAACTGGCAGGACGCATTACTTGAACACCGTTGCGCGGATCGATTTGAAATTTTGATAGTAGCTTCACAATTTCATTCTCTAACGGAGTACGTAGCCGTTTTTTTGATTCAATGTAAACTTTTCTTTTTATAAACAATTTACTGCTTTTTTTTTGGGCAAAAAATCGATTAATTTTTTTCAAAAGTGCACCATTACTACAAAATTTGATTGAAAAAAAAAACGCCTACGTAGTCCCATAGCCAATGGTATATAGATTATTAAAAATTATGGTTTTTTCTTCCGGTTCTTAGACTCTAAGAGAAAACCGTCCTGCCGTGAAGGTGTTTTAAAAAATGACGATTTTCCAAGATGCGCTCTGCCGCCGCCCTTTTGTATCAAAATGATAATAAATTTTTTTTTTTCACACTTCAATATGTGCGAAATAAACCCTCTGAAAAGAAATCCCATTCCTTTTTTTCATACTCCCATAATAAATCGTCAAAGTTAGGCCTTTTTTTCTGCCGCTTGAGTGGTGTTACCTCTTAATAATATTAATGGAGTATTAAGGGCTCATATGCCCCTGAAATAATAAAAAAATCAATTTTTTTTTCACAGTTTTTTATTCTTCATACTTTTAAGAATTAAAGGGAAAAGAACTCTTAAGAAAATTCCACTCCGTTACAAAGTTATAGCAATAAATGTGATCGGACATCGGGTTGGGACGGCTACCTGGCCGAAACTTTAAGGTAGTAGTCTGGTAACTTAAGCCGATTCTCACGTCTTTTTTGGAGGGCGTTTTTTTGCAGGAAAATAAAAATGAATCGTTTTGGATATTTAGGATGTTTTTATTTACATATTAAAGATACAAAAAAAAAAGGACTTTGGAAAAGAAAACTTTTTTCCAAAGTCCGCCATTTTATTATTTATCCATGAAATTTAACTTCAGTAGTTCCGACCAGAATGACATGTCTATAGATTAAGAATTATCAAGAATTTTTGATTTCAGATAACATCAAGAGCCAAAATCACCGGGGCCACTCACGCGCTTTTTTTCGAGGTGCCAACTTTGATCAGTAATAATAATAATAATAATAAACTATACAATTTTTTCAGAAATTTTTTTTTTATATCTTTAATATGTAAATAAAAACATCCTAAATATCCAAAACGATTCATTTTTTATTTTCCTACAAAAAAACGCCCTCCGAAAAAGACATGAAAATCGGTTTGAGTTACCAGACTACTACCTTAAACGCGTTTTTCTCGAAACTTTGTTTTTTAGACAGTGTCAGCACGATAACTCTGTCAATTTTTAACATTTTTTAAAATTTTGTTTTTTTTTATCTTCATAATTATTTAGACGAGAAGTTTTTTTTAATTTTTTAGTTGGACATTTTTTTGTAAATTATTAAACACTAATTTTTGTTTTTTTAATTGTATACTAAAGTTTGAAATACTGTAATTTCTTTATTTTTGAAACAAAAAAAAATTCCCTCCGTCAGACTATTACTACTACGTTATTTTACTAGATTCTTTTTTATTTTTGCGGATTGGATAATTTTCGGTTGAAGTTATAATGTCGAGAAGGAGGCGCCATGGTTTTCATCAGTAGTCCATTTATAACCGTAAAAAATAACGTTAATATTGAAGAAAAATTTTTTTTTCAATTTTTCATCTTACAGTTGAAAAGTTAATGAAAAATGTGAAATGGACAATTAAATTTTTTTTTCACCATATAACCGTTATAATAATTTTTCTAATTCACTCGGTGTTTTCAGGGCGCTGCGGTATGTGAGCCCTCAACAATATTAACAATAATTACTACTATTACTACTATTTCCCACTATTATTATTATTATTATTATTATTATTATTTGAGGGCTCATCGATCCGAGACGAAAGCCAGAGAGAGAGAGAGAGAGAGAGAGAGAGAGAGAGAGAGAGAGAGAGAAGGATGACCGACGAACAGATGGTAACAACTCTCGGTTTGCAGCCAGCCTCCTCTTGGCCCGCGAACAGCTGAGACTCGAGGTAGCACGCTCTTTCTTGGCATACACAGATCGATAGAGAAAAGAAAAGAAAAAAAAAACGAAAAGGTTCGCTCTCTCACACGCAGTATCCACCCCCGCAGCGTAATTCGATGAGTTTAGGGGACACACACACACATATATGTGCCTGCATAAAACGAAAATATAGCTCGTACAGTGTCTACATTTTGAGAAACAAAGAAAAAATGTTTAAACAAACGCTCTCGATCGAGACGTGAGTACAGAGCAGCGAATATGTGATAGGATTTTTGTTTTCTTCTTTTCTTCAATGCTTCATTTGGCCCTAAACGACGTTTAGTTTCTCAGCGGGGCCACAACTAGATAAGAATAAAATGTATATTCTATTTCGTTAATACATAATCCGTGTATATAGGAAGAAAAGAATGTCCGTGGTTTGTACGTACAGAGGCCATGTATAACGAGAGGGGAAAACAAAGAATAAAAGAAGGGAAAACAAGTGTGTTATCCTTGGAAAGAACACACGAGGCGCGCTCTAGAGTGATAAAGGCAGAATTTGTTCGCGTGAGACAAAGGGGAAAAAAAAAGAAGAAATAAAGAGGCGAGAAGGTCTCGCACGTAATATATGGTCGTGCAGAAGTATTCATGACGAAAGGGAGCATTTTGTGATTAGTTGCGCGTTGACAAGGACACGACGAGGAAAGAAAAAAAAAAAGTATACACGGGAAGCGCAACAAAAGATACTGATGATTCGCCGATTCTCGGAAAATTGAGAATCACTGGCCAGTGACACTGTTCCGCGAACGAAAGAATTTCCGTGATTACTTCGCGATAAAGAGCAAAAGCGTGTCCGGGGGAGAATATTTAACGTAATAAACCGGGATTCCGTGGCAATTCCGCTGTTAACTCGTGTCTTGAAACGGAAAAAATGTTCTGTTTTTCCAACGGGATTACAATGCCAGCGATAGAAAAAAAAAAACATAACCAAAAAAACAAAACGAAAATGCCGAGTAAACACGGAAATTCTCGTAGTTCGAGAACCCCCGACGCCTTCGGTTTTGCTCAAAAAACTGACGGTTATGGAATACTTACAAATGCACCGCGGGGGGGCGATCGAAAAGATACAGGAAACAAATGAAGTTCCACTTTGGAGAGAAATTTTCGTGTGTTCATTTGTTTTTTTTTTTTAGCTAGACTCACGGAGACATTTTACGATGTGATTTCAATCACTTGTTCGTGCGAGCGCGTGTCCGTTAAGCTTTGAGTTATGATTATACGTGCATTACGGTTAACGGGTCTCTTGATATCTCGCCGTGTTTTTTTTTTTTTTCCCTGCCTAAATACACACCGTGTACACACGAGAGATTGAGCGCAGTGCGTAGGGAGCGAGAACCACTGAAATATGAAAATTTCTGACGTCATACATGGAAAATTTAACGCAAATGGCCCCGGAGGGGGACAGAAAGAAGGATGTTGATCCGATCGAGTTTGTTCATTTGTAATCGCGTTAAATCCGCGCAATCCGTTGTCTACGTCATCGGAAGGGACGATATTGTTTTTCGTCAGGTTATAAAACGTAAATGAGGATAATTATTTTTTTCGTTTGTAATACTCACGACAGGTCCGTGATGACGCTTCTAACGGGCCAAACGTTTTCCCACGAGTTTGCCCTTTGTATATCCGTTGGAGTGTCGAAAAAAAAAAAAAAAAAATCCTCGTGATAACGCGATTCAACAGAGGCTACGACGAGCCACACAAATAACATTTGACACGCCACGCACACGCGCGCGCACACACACGCGCAAAGACAACATCGGAGAGATAATCATCCGACAGGGAATATCGTCGCTGTAACGTAAAAATAAAAGGACGGAAATAAAGGAAAAAAAGAAAAGGTTAACGAATTCTGAGCAATCGAGGAAAAGAAGAAAAACAAACCCGCCCCCCCCCCCTCGCCGCCCACTGCTCGAAGCACAATAATCCTTTCGCGGGCCGATGCAACCTCTGACGGATTCTATGGATAAGAAGACGAAATGCGAGGAGAAAAAGAATATATATCTTCCTCTTGTTTTTCTTATTTTCTTTCGTTCGCGTTAATCGGACGAGTTAACGCGCCTCGACCTGGTCCAACCGTAAGCTCGCGCACGGGATCATAGGAGAACCAGCTGTGTTTTTGCTGCTACGAAAAACCCCTCACCGTCGGCCTCACTCGCGCGTGCGCTTCCCTTTCCCAACGCCACTCGACGCCATTTTGTATACTTTACTCGTAGCTGCGCGCGCGCTCAAGAACTACGCCATTACGCGGCGCGAGTTTTGAATTGGAATAACGCTTCTTTGCGCGCTACATCGTTCGAGAAGACAAAGGTAGAGGATCCGTATTGAAATCGACCTTCACCCATCGCGTAATTCGATTAAAAGATTTTTCATATAATATTTAGTATGTTAGAAAATATATCGCGAGTTGGTTGCCTACAAAATCCTGGGATAATTATGATTAATTAATTAATTCAATAATGAGTTTTCATTCAACATTGCAGTCGTAAGTTTAACGAAAAAATGTAATACCAACCGAAAGTATGAAGCCTATAGAATATGCAAACGTTGGGTTGTCTATTTTTTTCCTGGCGTAACTACTCGGTTGTCAGGTATAAACAGGTAAGTCAATATTAACTGTTTTCAACCATTTGTTTACGAAATAAATCTTATATCAAAATAAGCGCTGTTTCATTGCAAACACAATGATATAGGATTGTCCGCAAAAAATCTGGGTTGAATGACGGTTGTCGAGTTTTGAAAAGTGAAATTTTGATGCGAATGAATTCCGTACTTGTCTACCGACAACTATCGGTGTCGTTAGCGAGCGACAGCCAATTGCAAGGAAGATTCCAGCGGAAAGGCGCGACTCCCATAGGCTATCGCTCGCTAACGACACCGATTGTTGTCGGTAGACGAGTACGGAATTCAGCCCCTGAGCAAAGTATCCCGTGCGGTAGAAGAGGACGCATCATTGTAGCTGCGCGCGGCGCGTCCGCGCAGCTACAATTCACGGCTACTTTGCTCAGAACTCTTTATCGTACATTTCCATTCGCATCGAAATTTCACTTTTCAAAACTCGACGACTGTCATTCAATCCAGATTTTTTGCGGACAACCCTATATCATCGTGTTTGCAATGAAAAAGCGCTTATTTTGATATAAGATTTATTCAGTAAACAAATGGTTGAAAACAGTTAGTGTCGACTTACCTGTTTATACCTGACAACCCAGTAGTTACGCCAGGAAAAAAATAGGCAACCCAACGTTTGCATATTCTATAGGTTTCATACTTTCGGTTGGTATTAAATTTACTCGTTAAACTCATGGTTGAATAAAAACTCAGATTTGAATTGTTAATTAATCATACTTATCCTAGAAATTTGTTAGGCAACCCACTCGCGATATGTTTTCTAACATACTAAATTGGATATAAAATCTTTTCATCCATTTACGCGATGGGTGAAGGTCGATCCCAATTCGGATCTTAGACTATGTGTGGTTTTTTTTTTTTCGTTTCTTTGTCAGAATGCTGATGAAAATGGTTGAACAAAAAGGTTTTTCTATAAGGAATATTTGGCCACGCTCGCGATGCGGTGTTTTGAGTGAAGGAGAAACAAAAAAAAATTAAAAAAATTGGGCCCCTCCGGGATTTGAACCCGGGACCTCCTGCACCCAAAGCAGGAATCATACCCCTAGACCAAGAGGCCGAGATATCATGAAAACGCTGCTTATCACAGAAGATTCTGCCCAAAGCCTCTTGAGGCATTGATTTATATGTATGTCGGATGGGGAAAATACGCCAGATGCGAATAGTAATACATTTTCGTCGTAAATAGTGTAATTCACTGACTGCCGCCAGTGACGCGGCTTACACATTTTATTAACGATTCGATACAGTTTAAAAATTTTCAAACAAAATAACAGACGCCTGATAGCAGTGCTAGTGAGGTTTATTGTGCAGAGCCTTTTTCAAAACGCCGTCCTTTCGACCCAATGACCCAAGAAGGAATGACTTGGAATGACTTCATAACCGAGACCTCTTAAGGGAGAACACCACTGTGACCCCCTGTTTTTTTTTCACATTTTTCAAGAATTTTTTTTTGTGGGAAAAAAAAGAGATATTCGAAAAATTTTTTTGGGTTTTGTTCCTTGCTTATTAATGTATCAACAAACATTTTTTTCACATTTTTCACGCCGCATGGTGGCGCTGGGGAAGCTCTCGCGTCAGGTGCTGTCATTTCCGCGGCACGCAGCAGAACTCTCTTCAACGTCGAACTGAAAAAAAATACCGAGTGTTTTCGTTAATAATATGATATTTTGAAGAGAAGTACACAGGGATTTGGAAAAATATTGTTTTAAAAAAAATAGGCACGCCTTTGAAATTAACTTTAATTTCAAAGGCGTGCCTATTTTTTTTAAAACAATATTTTTCCAAATCCCTGTGTACTTCTCTTCAAAATATCATATTATTAACGAAAACACTCGGTATTTTTTTCGAATATCTCTTTTTTTTCCCACAAAAAAAAATTCTTGAAAAATGTGAAAAAAAACAGGGGGTCACAGTGGTGTTCTCTCTTAAGTCTCTTCACTATACTTTTTCGTAGGCCTCTACGAAAAACACAACACACTCGTGGTACATTCGCAACGCACCACCAACTAGCGTAGATTTTTTTTAAGACGCTTTGTTGTCGTTCTGTCACCCGACGCTCGCCACTTGACCCTCCGTAAACAACGAAGGAATCGAGAACGCTGTTGGAAACGGATTTCCATTGTGATGCGACATATATTTATGTAAATGTGTAAATAACCTCCTCCGTCCCTCACCTATCCCCCTCTGGCCGCTGACCCGTACTTTAAGGCCTTACATACGTCCAGCGGTACCGAAAACGTACCAAAAGAAAAACTGTTTTTAGGAGGGATAGAAATAGAAATTGATAAACAAATTCTTACACATTGTTTATTACTGTGTTAAGTTTGTAAAAAAATTTATTTCAATTTTTTTTTTCAAAAATTACAACATGAAAAATCACATTTTTTGAAGCACTGTAAAAAAAAGTTGCTCCACGGTCGGCAGTATTTCTTCCTCAAATGTTGACGGATCTGCAAAATGTAAAGAAATTCTTGTAAAATAAGGTAGTAGTTATAGTCTGTCGAGCCGGATTTTTGAAATTCGAAAAATTAAACAATTTACGGTAATTTAAAAAAAAATGTTAAGTTTGTGTCAAAAAAGTAACACTTTAATTGTTTTTATAAAATTTTCTAATTATAATTTAAAAAATCCGGCTCGACAGACTATAGAAAAAACAATTCCGAATATAAAAAAAAAAAATCATCAAAAAATATTAAAAACCGTACGAGTTATCATGCCGACCGTGTCAGAAAAAGTAGTTTTGAGAAAAACGCGGTTAAAGTTTCAAGCGCGTTTCGCTCGAAGTCGCGCGCGGCTGGAGCAAGAACTTTATGAATTTTTTAAATTTATTTAGTTAACTTACGTCTAATCTCCCATTCCAGCTTCATATTATACGCCTTCCTTGTCAGTAAAAAATTGTTGTTGTTTATTTTTTTCTAATCGACGAATTGTTCTGGCCTCTTTTGTTGCTTTGGTAGCGTTGATTCGCCTTTGTCCTTTCGTCGGGCAGTCACATTATCTACAATAACTTTTGAACTATGGGGAATTTTTACAATCAGCATACACAGAAATACGCCTAACACTATAAGGAATAATAATCTGTAAACAAAAAAAAATCGATTTTTTGAAAATTCTCGACGTATGTCGTAAGGCCTTAAGAAATCAAACCGAACAGTAAGATGATTTTTTTCACGATCCGGTGTCTTTGCATCTTACAAAAAGCCAAGAGTGACCAAATCTTAGCCGATATGTCGTCAAAACAGCTGACGCTGACAACAAATATCATAAAAAAGAGATATAATAGTTTTACTGCAATAGTCAGTTGGCGAGATGTAATATATATTACCTAGTCAACTTGAAATCAATTAAATTAGTTTCAGTTGTTGTAAGAAAGTTTAGACTTAAAGAAAATGTAACACTGCTACTCGGATTCAATAAACTATCTTTAAAAAAAAAACAATGTAGTAAATATTTTATTTACTGAAATATGGTTGTGATATAACAGTAATGCGGCGTTGATACGATGATTCTATGATGATTTTATAATAACGACAATGAAATTAATAAAGATGCAACCGGTGCACAAGCCAAGCTGTATCGGCGCAGTGATGTGCCAACAAAATAGATAGATGCGTTCTCGACGACTGTATGAAACGAAGTGTTTAGACCCCATACCCTTGTGAAGCCCTCGAGGCGTTGTTTGTCCCTTATGTTTATGACTGCCGCTAGTCCAGCGTCGCCAACCTCTCGAATCGTTGTCCGACGCATTCCGGCCGCATGTGGCCCGCACTTTGGTGATACATGGCACGTACATTGGTGGAAATTCCCATGTACAATTGCATTTCTGTCCAAGCTCGAAATTTTTATGACAAAAAAAAAGGCAAGAAGCCACGGTAATACATATTACCTAGTCAGCTTGAAAATAATAATTAAATTAGATTAAGTTTTTGTAAGAAAGTTTGTACTAAAAAAATGTAACACTGTTATTCGGTTTCAAGAAACTATCTTTTTTCAGAAAAAATAAAAAATAAAAAACCAAGAGGCCACACGAGGTATATAACGAGGCAAATATATCAAGAATTGACTGCTTTATGCTTAACGGGTTAGGCCACTCTAGAGGCCGAAAAAATAGACTTTTTTGGGGATTTTTTTTCAGAAAAGCTACAAATTTAATCGAGATTGCAAAATAGAACGTTTATCATACATATCAGTGACTGTATAAAATAATTTTTTTGAAGCGATTAATTTCAAAATGGCGGCTGTGCAACGTTTTTGCGATGACGTCTCCGTTTTTGTTGGCCGGACACATAACTCAGACAATTTTCAACCGATTGACTGGAAATTTTGAATATATCTTTAATAATACATTGTCTATGGAAATGCGTAGGATTTTTTTTTTATATTGCATAGTTCATTTGTTTTTAACAATTTTCCGACGATTTTTTGAGCAAATTTTTCATTTTTCACTTTATAAGTGCGCCATTTCGCCAAAAATCAGTATATCGAAAAAATCCTACGCACTTCCATAGACAATGTATTTTTAAAGATATATTCAAAATTTCATGTGAATCGGTTGAAAATTGTATGAGTTATGTTTCCGGCCAACAAAAACGGAGACGTTATCGCAAAATGCTGCACTCCCGCCATTTTGAAATTAATCGGTTCAAAAAAATTATTGTATACAGTCAACGATATGTATGATAAACACCCTATTTTGTAATCTCGATTTATTTTGTAGTTTTTCTGAAAAAAAAAATCCCATAAAAGACTATTTTTCGGCCTCTAGAGTGGCCGAATCCATTAAAGCTGACCCTGCAACAAATATCATACAAAATAAATAAAAAATAACAGTTCTTTATTGCTAAAGTCAATTGGCGAGAAGTAAAATATATTACTTAGTCAACGTGACATTAACTAAATTAGATTAAGTTTGTGTAAGAAAGTTTATACTTAAAAAAAAATGTAAACAATGTCGTTCGGATTCAAGAAACTATCTTAAAAAACAAAAAAAAAAGGGTCTACTCGATGTTGTATATAAAATCTAAGCTTCAAGCATTCTTGTATATTTGTATTTTTTTTTTTTCAAGGTTAAAATCGGGTGAGTAATAAGGAATTCGAGAATGGTGGGCCTACAATTCTTATGCTCACGTAAAGGCTTATAAGCTTTGGCACTTCCGAGTATTAAATTTCATTGAGATCGCATAACTTTGGGGTTTTCGTTTCTTGGACTGTGAAATTTTCAATTCGGAATCGAAATCTACGACCTCAAGTTCTCCCCCGACGCTGTTTTTCATTAATTTTTATTGTCCAGGAACTAATTTTCATGAAGATTGAATAATTTTATTCTTCACCAATTCAATATGGCGCGAACACCGCCATCGTGTATGTCCGCGTTTGAACTTAAAAAAATGTCTAAAAAATGTTGGATTGGGAAATTGGGATTTTTTGAGAATTTCACATCGAAGAAGATCCGTTTTTCGAGTTAATATAATAAAACAATAAAGCTAACATGCTGGAAATATATAAATAATAAAGAAACGAGTGATTAAAAACGATGATAGAAACGATCGGTGCACGCGATCGAATTTATTTAGTTTACATATATTATTACCACCAATTTTTTAAATATACTCGTCGCCCATACTCGAGCTCATTGACAAACTTCAGACGCACATAGAGCAGCTTCACAGTATCGAGCGAATAAATGACAGTCAATAATATTCTCAACATCTACGAATAATTAATTATTAATAATCACTCCTCCCCCTCGCCCGCGCATTAACGAAATGCGATTTGTCATTTTTTTTTCACCTTCCAAAATTGAGCTTTCAATATTACCACCAAATGGAATTAATTCCAGGCTTAAAAAAATATGCCAAAAAAAAGTCAAGATAATTCGTGTAAAATCTTGCCGAATTTTTCCAATAATTTGATAACGTTATTAAAAAAATGACAATGTTTTTTTTAACTAAAATTCGTTACTAAATACAATTTATCGTAACAACGAGTCAGTCGTGACATTTGTAAGCCTAAAATTATACTTTTTAAATGTAAAATTAGTAATTTAGATTTTGCCCATCGGTGAAACTGAAATGACGCATTAAGACGACTTTCACTAGTTCAGATTTCTTTGAGCTCGCGTAAGGAATGCTTTTGCTGCGTGGGAATTGACTTCTCAACCTTGAGCTGTACAAAATAACCGGGGACGTAAGATCTATAATAGCTTGTGTCATAAATTCAACTGTACGAGTGATTGCGATACGAAAAATAACATGACATGGCGAGTAACGAGCAAAGAAAAAAGAGTTGCGACTCTTTTTTTTCGTCGTCGTATATTTAATGATATATATTCGTGTTTTAGGATCGGAAGATGTTGGAAAAATTGTTGTTTTATAAAAAAATTGAGCTGGTTGGAACAATTATTACGTACGAAACGGTTATGACAAATTCTATAGTTGGAATGCTGAGTGAATCGTTAATTTTCCCTACGTAACGGCAATCGTCGTTGGATGACCGCTCAATTGCATGTTGGATGGTAAATTTCTGTGAACATTGTTGGTAGCAAGGGATCCAACGTTTTCGTTCAATGTGACCGTTGATATGGTTTCTTGACTAGGCGGCTCCGCCGTTATCCCCAGTTTACTACCCGGTGGCACGTAGAACCACCAGGCCATGAAAAAGAAGAGCAAGGAAGCCGCTTTGCCGATAAAAGCCAGAGCCAGCATGTACCTGATCAAAGATACATTCGAAGATACATTCATAATCACACTGGATTTTATCCCATAATTTTTTTGTTTTACCATTAATCGCACTCCCGCATCAACTTAAGGGGTGACACCACTCTAGCGGCAGAAAAAAAGGCCTAACTTTGACGATTTATTTTGGGAGAATGAAAAATGAAATAGGATTTCCTTTCAGAGGGTTTATTTAACGTATATTGATGTATCACAAAAAAAAAATTATTTTCATTTTGATACAAAATGGCGGCGACAGAGGCCACCTTGAAAATCGTCTTTTTCAAACTGGCAGGACGTATTACTCGAACACCGTTGCATGGATCGATTTGAAATTTTGATACTAGCTTCGCAATTACATTCTCTATCGGAGTGCGTAGCCGTTTTTTGATTTAATGTAAACGTTTTCTTTTATAAACAATTTACTGATTTTTTTTGGCAAAAAACCGAATTATTTTTTCAAAAGTGCACCATTTCTACAAAATGTGATTAAAAAAAAAATCCCTATACAGTCCCGTAGCCAATAGTATATAGATTATACAATTTTTTAGTTTTTTGTTCCAGGTCTTATACTTGACGAGAAAACCGTCCTCCGTGGAGATGTTTTAAAAAAAAGGCGATTTTCAAGATGGGCTCTGTCGTCGTCATTTTGTATCGAAATGATAATTGTTTTTTTTTTCATACTTCAATATGTGTTAAATAAACCCTCTGAAAAGAAATCCTATTTCTTTTTTCGTACTCCCAAAATAAATGGTCAAAGTTAGGCCTTTTTTTCTGCCGTTAGAGTGGTTATCCCTTGATGAATAATTATTTTGTTTTTAACGCTCAACTTACCGACTCATGTATAAATTATCGTAAACGAGACAGGCACCTCTGCCCTCGCAGCTCTCATGCCAAAGTATGCAAGTGTCGTCAATCAAAGCACCGAATATTATCGGAGCTGGTATGGTGCCCAATATTCTGACTTTGATCCACTGTATCCCAAGAGCGAACGATCTCTGCTCGTCCCTGACGACCCGCAGAGTCGACGATAACGCTGGCATCGTGCATAAAAAAGTCATGAACATGTTGCCAAAAGCGAGAACGGCAAACAGCACCAAGTGTCCGCAGCCACTGGGACAAGTCGTGTTTATCGCTTCGTACGAGATTGACGCTTCGTCGATATTCAACGAGCTTGTCATGTTGAGAGGTCTAGCGTCGATGCAACTGCATTCGGTGTATATCTAGCAATGATAAATGTCAATACGTATCAATAATTAACGTGCGCCCACAAATAATCAGTTATAACGGACCATTTTTGTTCGTTTGATTAACCACACTGACGCTGTCATTTTCATATAGTACAATTTAATTTTTCTATTCATACGTCTTGAAGTTGAGTGTTCAAGTAAATATATTTGAAGTTTCAGGCAAATTGGCTTGAGCGTTTGACCGTAATCGCGTGACAAACAGTCACGAAATTAAGAAACATGTATTAATAATTAACATGCCATAATATTTAGCGCCGCCATTTTCAAATAGTGCAATTCAATTTTTCTGCGCATACGTCATCGAGTTGAGTGTTTAAGTAAATATATTTGAAGATTCAGGCAAATTGGCTTGAGCGTTTGACCGTAATCGCGTGACAAACAGTCACGAAATTAAGAAACATGTATTAATAATTAACATGCCATAATATTTAGCGTCGCCATTTTCAAATAGTGCAATTCAATTTTTCTGCGCATACGTTTTCAAGTTGAGTGTTTAAGTAAATATATTCGAAGTTTCAGACAAATTGGCTTACACGTTTGACCGTAATCGCGTGACAAACAGTCTCAAAATTAAGAAACATGTATTAATAATTAACATGCCATAATATTTAGCGCTGCCATTTTCAAATAGTGCAATTCAATTTTTCTGCGCATACGTCTTCAAGTTGAGTGTTTAAGTATATATATTTGAAGTTTCAGACAAATTGGCTTACGCGTTTGACCGTAATCGCGTGAAAAACACTCTCAAAATTAAGAAACATGTATTAATAATTAACATGCCATAATATTTAGCGCTGCCATTTTCAAATAGTGCAATTCAATTTTTCTGCGCATACGTCATCAAGTTGAGTGTTTAAGTAAATATATTTGAAGTTTCAGACAAATTGGCTTACGCGTTTGACCGTAATCGCAGGACAAACAGTCTTGAAATTAAGAAACATGTATTAATAATTAACATGCCATAATATTTAGCGCCGCCATTTTCGAATAGTGCAATTCAATTTTTCTGCGCATACGTCTTCAAGTTGAGTGTTTAAGTTAATATATTTGAAGTATCAGACAAATTGGCTTACGCGCTTGACCGTAATCGCATGACAAACAGTTTCGAAATTAAAAAACATGTATTAAAAATTAAGTTGCCGTGATATTTAGCGCTGCCATTCTCAAATAGTGCAATGCAATTTGCCTGCGCATACGTCTTCAAGTTGAGTATTTAAGTAAATATATTTGAAGTTTCAAACATATTGGCTTACGCGTTTGACCGTCATCGCGCGACAAACAGTCTCGAAATTAAGAAACATGTATTAATAATTATCATGCCATAATATTTAGCGCCATTTTCGAATAGTGCAATTCAATTTCCCTGTGCATACGCCTTAAAGTTTAGTATTAAAGTAAATATCTTTAATCTTTCAGAAAAATTGGCTTACTCCTTTAATCGTAGTAGCGCGACAAACACACCAAAAATTCAAGTCCTGTCGGAACGATCACTCTCGATTTTTTTCGGGGGACCGAATTAATTATTAGTCAAAGTCGTCACTTACTTTGACATCGTTAATGGCCATTTCTCGATGGCATCCAGCGTGACATGGCGAATAATACGTGATGCCGTCTGTACCACAAATTGGATTGAATTCCATACTGGAGCAGCCACACCCTTTGTTGCAAGAACTCTCGAGGTTCAGGGCTCTTCTAAAGTGGGAAATTAAACAAAAACATCCACTTCATTATCAATCGTAATATCACAATATTTCGGAAAACTTTATGTTGACACTGAGTACGAAAAATATGTTATAATGAAAAAATCGATACATATCGCTGGGAATGCACGAACGGGTCCTAACCTTTCGAGACCTTGATAGGGTACCGTGAGACCAGCGAACGCCAAGTTTGGGCAATTAAGAGCAAAGCACAGAGTGAACACGATACAGGCTGCGGTCGCTAAGAGGCAAAATTTCAGAATTCCCGAGCACGACAAGTTCCAGCGTTTGACCAAGTAACCACCAAGGAAAGTTCCACCACCTCCTGCCGGAACAGTCACCAGTCCTGTTCCGTAATATTCAATGAAATTCTTTATCGAAGTTTTTCACGAAAAAAAATATAAAAATAAATAAACAAACAAATAATCGTAAATTTAGTTTTCTCACCCATCAAAAGTGCCGCCGAGCTCGCGCTCATGCTGAATTGATTCTCAATTAACTTCGGTAGAAAAGCCGCGAATCCAGCGATCAACAGACCCTCGCTAGCTCCTGCTAGATTGAGCATGAAAAATGCCGGATTGCTCAACAATTCGGCGAGCTCTTTTGGCATTTGACGAATCTTTGAGAAAGCCTCCCCTGTGCCCGATGACGGAATTGACGAGCCTTTGTGAGCTTCGGATATTTTTTCTTTTGCCAATTCTTGGGAACCTTGTTTTACGATAATGATAAAATAACTTTTTTCCTTTAGGACCACTTTGATTAATTGTCAAAGTTCATTTATTTAATTTGCAACTAGCGGCGGGTGACAAAGAAAAATCAATTTTCAACAATTGAACAACGAATGTACGAAATTGGGCGGGACAATTCGTAAATATTTCTTAACGACATTATTATAATAAAAAATTTCTAAACAGGAAGCGTTTAACGGGTTAGGCCACTCTAGAAGCCGAAAAAATAGACTTTTTTGGCGATTTTTTTCAGAAAAACTACAAAATAAATGAAGATTAAAAAATAGGGTATTTATCATACATATCAGTGACAGTATGCAATAATTTTTTTGAAGCGATTAATTCCAAAATGGCGGCTGTGCAGCATTTTTGCGATGAAGTCTCCGTTTTTGATGGCCGAAAACATAATTCAGACAATTTTCAACCGATTCACTTGAAATTTTCAATATATCTTTAAAGATATATTGTCTATGGAAGTGCGTAGGATTTTTTTCTGATATTGCATAGTTCATTTGTTATTAACAATTTTCTGACGATTTTTTGAGAAAATTTTTCACTTTTCTCTTTGGAGTCCGCCATTTGGCCAAAAATCAATACATCGAAAAAATGCTACGCACTTCCATAAGCAATGTATTTTTAAAGATATATTCAAAGTTTCAAGTGAATCGGTTGAAAATTGTCTGAGTTATGCTTCTGGCCAACAAAAACGGAGACGTCATCGAAAAAACGCTGCACAGCCGCCATTTTGAAATTAATCGCTTCAAAAAAATTATTGTATACAGTCACTGATGGGTATGATAAGCACCCTATTTTGTAATCTCAATTTGTTTTGTAGTTTTTCTGAAAAAAAATCCCCAAAAAAGCCTATTTTTTCGGCCTCTAGAGTGGCCTTATCCCTTAAATTATCCCACATCAAATTACCCACCTGGCAAAACGGCCGGAAATGCTAAAATCGGTATTGCAATGGCAAAGCATATTGCGGCACCAGCGAGAAATCCGATCCACCAGGCACCGATCCAAACATTGGTGTCGGGCGTCAAACCGATTCTGAAAAATTAAATATAACGAAAATATAGCAAAAATAAAAATATAACTTGATCCACAATCGCAGCGTCGCTTGATTTAAATAAAGAAAAAATTTGCCGCACATTTACGTGACATTGTAACGCGAGCGTTATATTATCCTCGATCTCGCGACGTCGCTGGCGTTCAAAAGATTAATTAACCCCGGTGAAATTAATTTCCCCTATATCGGGGTGAATTGTGGCCCCCCCGAGAGGTGTCCGAGCGATTTTACCTACCCCCTCGCAAATACACACACACATACACAAAGGCAAAACAATCGATATACAACAGTGCAATTTCGACCATTGCTTTTCTCTCGCTTCACCCATTCGCGTTTCTCTTCAACCCACATTTACGTGTTAAACATTCTGGGTAAATGCATATCCACGTTTCAACTCGAAATAGGATATTCTCGGTGTGTGTGTGTGTGTGTGTGTGTGTGTGTGTGTGTGTGTGTGTATGTGCGTGTGTGTGTGTAAGAGAGAGAGAGAGAGAGACCAGTATATTCCGGTGTGGCCAACAACCGCGATAAATCCTCGGTAGAATTTAATAAAGTTTCCAACCCAAAGCGGGGGTGTATGGAGCCCGATGTACCCAGTCTCCATGTGTATGCGTTAACGGTAGAGAAACCGCAGGCAAGCACGTCGGACCAGGAATCCCGTAAAATAGACTACGTATTTTACCGTAAAGTCCATAGTTCCTGGACTATATGCGCGTTCCATGGTGCCCATAAGGACGATAATATAGTGTAATAAATTTCTATAATGCATCGCGCGGTACGGGTGAACTAGACCGGAAATTAAGGTAATACGCACGTAAGACAGGGAGCTAATGTTACGATAATATCGAACGATGCGTTATTAGAAATTTACGATGAGACAAAAAAAAACGAATAATTAACTCACGAGCCAGCGTCGATGATGAGAAAATCCGTGTAAATTTTCAAGAGTTCACCACCAATTACGTAACCCAATGCAGGTCCAATAACGGCCATTGTGTAATAGATACCTGTTGGACATTTTAATAAAGTCTCGTGGTAAATAATAGTTATAGTTATAGTAACGGTACGTTACTATAACTATAGTATAGTTACGGTAACGGTTACAGTAATAGTGGCAGTAATAGGGGAAGTAACAGGAACAGTAATAGTGACAGTAAAAATAATAGTAATAGTAGCAGTAACCGTAATGTTGACAGTTATAGTGGTAGTAATAGGGACAGTAATATTGACGGTAATAGTGACAGTAATAGTTACGGTAACGGTTATAATAATTGGGGCAGCAATAGGGTCAGTAATATTGACAGTAGCAGTAGCAGTAATAGTGAAGGTAATTGTTACGGTAACAGTTACAGTAATAGTGGCAGTAACAAGGACAGTAATAGGGACAGTAATATTGATGGTAATCGTGACAGTAATAGTTACAGTAACAGTAACAGTGGCAGTAATAGGACCAGTAATAGGGACCGTAATAATGACAGTAATAGGGACAGTAATATTGACGGTAATAGTGACAGTAATAGTTACGTTAACGGTTATAATAATTGGGGCAGCAATAGGGACAGTAATATTGACAGTAACAGTAGCAGTAATAGTGAAAGTAATTGTTACGGTAACAGTTACAATAACAGTGGCAGTAATAGGAAAAAATAATGGTGGTAGTAATAGTTACAGTAACAGTTACAGTAATAGTGGATGTAATAGTGACAGTAATAGTTACGGCAACAGTTATAATAATAGTGGCAGTAATAGGGACAATAACGGTGGTAGTAATAGTTACAGTAACAGTTACAGTAATAATGGCAGTAATATTGACAGTAATAGTGGATATAATAGTGTCAGTAATATTGACAATAATAGTGGCAATAATAGTGAGAGTAATAGTTACGGTAACAGTTATAATAATAGTGGCAGTAATAGGGACAATAACTATGGTAGTAATAGTTACAGTTGCAGTTACAGTAATAGTGTCAGTAATAGGGGCGGTAATATTGACATTAATAGTGGCTGTAATAGTGACAGTAATATTGACAGTAACATTGGCAGTAATAGTGACAGTAATAGTTACGGTAACAGTTACAGTAATAAGGGCAGTTATATTGACAGTAGTGATGGCGGTAATAGTTACAATAATAGTTACAGTAATAGTGGCAGTAATATTGGCAGCAACTGTGACGGTAATAGTGACGACGATAGCGATAGTAACTGCAACAATGATAGCAACTGTCGACATTGTTATTACTATTATTTATAAGTAAAAAAATGAATTCATTCGTTCTCACCCAAATACACGGATGACATTTTTTTCGATACATTCTCGTCGATGTAAGTAACCCCGAGGGTAAAAAGAGGTGCAGCACCAGCACCATGAAGAAGTTGAGCAACGAGAAATAATCCGAGATAGAGACCACTGTAAGGTTCGAGGTCACCGTTGATATCGCACGCGGTCTGAAAATCATTAGAAAATTTTGTCGAATGATTGGAGATTTTTCAAAATTAAAAATCATAATGACGACACTGGATAAGTGCGCTAACGGTGGAATTTGCCACACTAACCGGAAGCTTAACAAAATACGTTTTTGCTAATATTTTTAATTGTCTCCCCTTAAGTGAATTATGATTTAAAAAAAAACAAGGCTAACAACACGTTTAGACGATTTATTGGATGGAAATTCGAAAATTACAAAAAATCTTTATATGTTTTTGTTTGTAACTTTTAGGTTTAAAAAAAATATCGCATTCGAAAATTATATATGGAAACTTATGGTTATCTAACGTTAGGAAATTTCCTCACCGATGATAGTACACTGCCGTTCGTTACTCTTTGACACATATTCTCCGACAGCTGTCCACCCCTGTAATTTCCAGCGAGATAGTGCGGCGATGCGAATACCAAACTGCCGAGACCAAGTGCTAAAACACCCGCACCGATGTACCTTTTTGTGTTGTTTTTTTTTTGTTTTTTCGAAATATATGAAAAAAGACAAATAAGAAATTTGTTTAAATCCCTTTATTGGCATAGAAAAAATATAATTAATTTTTCATTTACCTAGGTTTGGAGGCTCCCGATCGTCCGCCCAGATAACTGACCGGGACGAGCAAGAAAAAGCTCGCAATGTCATAACCTCCGGCAATTAGTCCAGTCTGCGACGATCTCAGACCGAATCTTTTCTCAATCGTTGTTATAACGACATTTATGAAACCATTTACCACCATCCCTGAAAGTGGGAGCGAAAAAAAAAAATGTTCCTTCCATCAGTTGGGAGGAGGCACAGTAAAAAACGAACGTTTCAATGGATATTGTTGAAAATATCCATCGAATTGAATAGGAAAAAATATTTTTTCAATCCTCAAGGTAGTAGTCTGGTAACTTAAGCCGATTTTCATGTCTTTTTGGAGGGCGTTTTTTTGTAGGAAAATAAAAATGAATCGTTTTGGATATTTAGGATGTTTTTATTTACATATTAAAGATACGAAAAAAATATTTTTTGAAAAAATTTAATAGTCTATTATTATTATTATTATTATTTATCGAAGTTGGCACCTCGAAAAAAAAGCGCGTGGGTGGCCCCAGTGATTTTGGCTCTTGATGTTATCTGAAATCAAAAATTCTTGATAATTCTTAATCCATAGACATGTCATTCTGGTCGGAACTACTGAAGTTAAATTTCATGGATAAATAACAAAATGGCGGACTTTGGAAAAAAAAGTTTTTTTTTCAAAAGTCCGCCATTTTGTTATTTATTTATTGGTTAAATTTCATAGACAAATAACAAAATGGCGGACTTTGGGAAAAAAAGTTTTTTTTTCCAAAGTCCGCCATTTTGTTATTTATCCATGAAATTTAACTTCAGTAGTTCCGACCAGAATGTCATGTCTATAGATTAAGAATTATCAAGAATTTTTTATTTCAGATAACATCAACAGCCAAAATCACCGGGGCCACCCACGCGCTTTTTTTCGAGGTGCCAACTTCGATCAATAATAATAATATTAATACACTATTAAATTTTTTCAAGAAATTTTTTTTTGTATCTTTAATATGTAAATAAAAACATCCTAAATATCCAAAACGATTCATTTTTATTTTCCTACAAAAAAACGCCCTCCAAAAAAGACATGAAAATCGGCTTAAGTTACCAGACTATTAACTTAATCTAAAAAATTTCATTTACTATATCTCTGAATATAAAATGTTATAATTGTGTAATTTATTGTTAATTAATGAAATTTGTTTTAACAGGCTACTCTACACACTTATAGTTCTCGTCGGAACTGCTGAGAAATTTTTTCACCCCTAACTTTTTATTTTACACCCCCTTCTTTGCTAAAATAAAAGGACTTTTTTTTTCCAAAGTCCGCCATTTTGTTATTTATTTATTAGTTAAATTTCTCGGATAAATAACAAAATGGCGGACTTTGGGAAAACAAGTTTTTTTTTCCAAAGTCCGCCATTTTGTTATTTATCTATGAAATTTAACTTCAGTAGTTCCGACCAGAATGTCATGTCTATAGATTAAGAATTATCAAGAATTTTTTATTTCAGATAACATCAAGAGCCAAAATCACCGGGGCCACCCACGCGCTTTTTTTCGAGGTGCCAACTTCGATCAATAATAATAATATTAATACACTATTAAATTTTTTCAAGAAATTTTTTTTTGTATCTTTAATATGTAAATAAAAACATCCTAAATATGCAAAACGATTCATTTTTATTTTCCTACAAAAAAATGCCCTCCAAAAAAGACATGAAAATCGGCTTAAGTTACCAGACTATTAACTTAATCTAAAAAATTTCATTTACTATATCTCTGAATATAAAATGTTATAATTGTGTAATTTATTGTTAATTAATGAAATTTGTTTTAACAGGCTACTCTACACACTTATAGTTCTCGTCGGAACTGCTGAGAAATTTTTTCACCCCTAACTTTTTATTTTACAACCCCTTCTTTGCTAAAATAAACGGACTCTTTTTTCCAAAGTCCGCCGTTTTGTTATTTATCCATGAAATTTAACTTCAGTAGTTCCGACCAGAATGACATGTCCATAGATTGAGAATTATCAAGAATTTTTTATTTCAGATAACATCAAGAGCCAAAATCGCCGGGGCCACCCACGCGCTTTTTTTTCGAGGTGCCAACTTCGATCAATAATAATAATAATAATAAACTATAAAATGTTTTCAAAAAATTTTTTTTTTGTATCTTTAATATGTAAATAAAAACATCCTAAATATCCAAAACGATACATTTTTATTTTCCTACAAAAAAAACGCCCTCCAAAAAAAACATGAAAATCGGCTTAAGTTACCATACTACTACCTTAAACCCTTTCGAACGATACCTCACTCGCCTGGACGGAAATAATTTTTTTCAAATCACATTTTCGCCACTCAAAGTTCGGGAATTTTTTTTTTTTTTTCAAAAATCACTCAGGGACTATTTTTCGAACGTCTCACTCTGGTCGCATGCCAAATTTCAAGTTGATAGGTTGAACCGTTTAGGAGTTGGAGGCCTGGAACCAAAGTACAGACGGACGGACGGACGGACGGAAAATCGAATTTCATCACGATCTTTCCGTTTTTCGGCACGGAACCTTCAGAAGGGATATAAAAGAAAGTTCTAGCCCCGAAAATTCACTGTGAACGTGATAAAATCGAAGAAAAACGGTTTTACGTTCTTTCCCATGCCTCCCTTTATCCCATCCATTATCCCCTACGTAACTTAATGGACTTTCGTTCGTGAAGAGAGAGAGAAAAAAAAAGAACATCTCACGATCGAGCATTCATTGTTCATTAATTTGTTTAATTTATCTCCTCTTTGCCTCTCTCTTTCTCTTTGTCCCCCACAACCGGCTCTTGTTTCGGTTTTGTGTGTCTCGTTCATTAAATCTCAGTCCCTCTCACACTCTCCCTCGGTCTTTCTCTCACTCGTCCGCTGTTGCATCGGCTCGTGGTACGACGAGGATAAAAACCATAGACGCGCCGAAAAATGCTCGATTAATCAAAATAAAATCCATCGGAGTAAAATTGTTTTCAATAAAATCAAAGCAAATCTCCATTATTACGAATTAAAATGTTTTATTTCACGTTAAATTTATTTATTTAAGAAATAAACTTTCACAATTTAACTCAATAATAATTGCCCATAATTCATTATTTTTATTTAATTTTAATTTACAAAAAAATCGATTTCTCTTTTACAGATTTTTATTCTTTATACTTTGAAGAATTAAAAAAAATTAAACTTTTAAGAAAATTCCACTCCGTTACAAAGTTATAGCAATGAATGTGACCGGTGTGAGGCCACTCTAGAGGCCGAAAAAATAGGCTTTTTTGAGGATTTTTTTTCGGAAAAACTACAAAATGAATTAAAATTACAAAATAGCCTGTTTATCATACCCATCAGGGACTGCATACAATAATTTTTTTGAAGCGATTAATTTCAAAATGGCGGCTGTGCAGCGTTTTTGCGATTACGTTTCCGTTTTTGTTGGCCGGTAATATGACTCAGACAATTTTCAACCGATTCACTTGAAATTCTGAATATATCTTGAAAAATACATTGTCTATGGAAGTGCGTAGGATTTTTTTTTTTATATTGCATAGTTCATTTGTTATTAACAATTTTCTGACGATTTTTTGAGAACATTTTTCACTGTAGGAGCGCGCCATTTGGCCAAAAATCAATACATCGAAAAAATCCTACGCACGTCCATAGACAATGTATTTTTAAAGATACATTCAAAATTTCAAGTGAATCGGTTGAAGATTGTCTGAGTTATGTTTCCGTTCAACGAAAACGGAGACGTTATCGCAAAAACGCTGCACAGCCGTCATTTTGAAATTAATCGCTCCAAAAAAATTATTGTATACAGTCACTGATATGTATGATAAACACCTTATTTTGTAATCTCAATTTATTTTGTAGTTTTTCGGAAAAAAAATCCCCAAAAGAGTCTTTTTTTTCGACGTCTAGAGTCGCCTAACCCGTTAAGGTAGTAGTCTGGTAACTTAAGCCGATTTTCATGTCTTTTTTGGAGGGCGTTTTTTTGTAGGAAAATGAAAATGAATCGTTTTGGATATTTAGGATGTTTTTGTTTATATATTAAAGATACAAAAAATAGTTTTTTTGAAAAAATTTAATAGTTTATTATTATTATTATTATTATTGATCGAAGTTGGCACCTCAAAGTTAGCAGCCCGGGTCCTAACTTTTTTTCTACCGAACCGATTGCTTTCAAATTTTAACAGGCTACTCTACACACTTATAGTTCTGGTTGGAACTACTGAAGTTAAATTTCATGGATAAATAACAAAATGGCGGACTTAGGAAAAAAAAGTCCTTTTATTTTAGCAAAGTATGGGTTGTAAAATAAAGAGTTAGTGGTGAAAAAATTTCTCGGTAGTTCCGACGAGAACTATAAGTGTGTAGAGTAGCCTGTTAAAATTTGAAAGCAATCGGTTCGGTAGAAAAAAAGTTAGGACCCGGGCTGCCAACTTCGAGGTGTCAACTTCGATCAATAATAATAATAATAAACTATTAAATTTTTTCAAAATTTTTTTTTTTTTATCTGTAATATGTAAATAAAAAGATCCTAAATATCCAAAACGATTCATTTTTATTTTCCTACAAAAAAACGCCCTCCAAGAAAGACATGAAAATCGGCTTAAGTTACCAGACTACTACCTTAAGGGTGACTATCTCTGTTTTATTTTTTCTACCACCTGTATCAAGATTTAACTATGTATGTATATAAATTTATAGTGCAGACACCCTCGGGGTAAGGATCGACGTATAAAAGCACGGTTCTGTTGCTCCCGGTAAATTCCATTTCCGGTTATCGGTCCATGGGTCTCTCCAGTCTCTTCTTTGCTCTTGTACATACAACACTTGTCTGTGTGTTTTGTATGCGCAAGTGTGTGCTTAGGGTATTGGTACAGACTCTCTCTCGTCGTTTGCAGCTGGTGTGCTTGAAAGCTTCGAAATTGCGTTTCGATGGGCTTCCTCCTCTCTCCCTCTCTCTCTCTCTCTCTCTCTATCTATCTAGCTTTACCTCCTGTCGCATGTACCTATCGTTTCTTGACGTTTGACAGATCGGTAAACTCGTACAAAGGACCTCCCTTACATCTACTACCCTTCCTCTCTCTCTCTCTCTCTCTTTCTCCCTTTCTCTTGCTTCCTGGTAATGTATAGTTTTACGAACAGGATCATATAATGAAGAAAAATTATTTTTTATTGGCACGCTTCTTTTTTTTCTGCGATAATTACGAGGATTAACAGCGAAACCGATTTCTCAAAAATATTCCTAAAATCTAAACGCCTGGTCTGTTTTTATTCCAACTCAATATCAAACAGTGTTTAGTTATCATCGATTTTTATAAAAAGTTTAAGCTCGATAACTGGAGAATCGCAAGTGCTAGAGTAACAAGAGACATTTTTGAAAGAAAAAAAAAACATTTTAATATCCTCTCAAAATCAATATGTGTCGTTCAACATTGAGGAAATTTATAACAAAGATGTGTACATGGTAACTTCGTTTGGGTGCAAATGCAGAGCTCGATCGGTCCGGCCATTAAAACGTTACAGAGGTTTTAATTTTCCTCACACACACACATACGCACCCACATATTCGGTTGAAAATTTTCTTTAAAATTAATTTTTCGGATTTTGAGACTATTTCGAGTACTTTGATGGAATAATCTCGTGATTTGTTGTTCAACAACACAAAGTTTTCGCTATGAGGATAAAAAACATAATTTTAGTAGGAATTGGAGTTTAACCGCGATTTGAATCATTCATTTATGAATCATAATTGCTGTTTACAGACAAAACAATCGAGCGTCATCGTTTGGGAATTATATTCCAATGATACGATCTTTTTTTCTTCTTTTTTTTTCGATATATCGAGAAATTCGCGGATAACGATTATAATCTGCGGTCGGGCAATGACTGGATGATTAATGATGACTTGATGAGCGATCGGCAAATAATTATGATCATGATCTTATGCCGTATGTAAACAATAATGTGCGATCTCATTAAGTCAACAAGCATGAATTGGAATTTCGATCAATTGTCCGATTAAGTGGGTTGTCAATTTTTAATAAAAAAAATTGCAATTTTGGTGAAATTGAAAAATAATTGAAAAATAATATTTTAAATTATTTTTAATATAATTGAAAAATAATATTTTCAATCATTTTTTATATAATTGAAAAATATTATTTTTCATTTATTTTTTATAAAATTGAAAAATAATATTTACAATTATTCTTTATATAATTGAAAAATATTATTTTTCAATTATTTTTTATATAATTTAAAAATATTATTTATCAATTATTTTTTATATAATTGAAAAATATTATTTTTCAATTATTTTTCAATTTCACCAAAAATTGCATTTTTTTTAAATAAAAAATTGACAACCCCCTTAATCGGACAATTGATAAAAATTCCAGTTCATGCTTGCAATAATTGAAAAAACAATAATTGAAAAAAAAAATTTTCAATTATATAAAAAATAATTGACAAGTAATTTTTTATTATATAATTGAAAAATAAAATTTTTCAATTATATAATAGAAAATTATTTGTCAATTATTTCTGCCGAACGAAATTTTTTTTTGGTTATTTTTATATAATTGAAAAATAATATTTATCAATTATTCAATTATTTCAATATTGAAGAATAATATTTTTTAATTATTGTTTATATAATTGATAAATATTTTTCAATTGTTTCTCAATAGTCATTGAGAAATAATTGAAAAATATCTTTAAAAAAAAAATCGTGTAAAATGTCATTTAGTCAAATGGCATTTTGCACGATTGTTTTTTCTTTTCTATTATTGATATTTTGTCCTGAATACCTTGCATTGCACCGGCCCAACATAGCCAAAATAGCGCCCATTTGGCAGTACGAAATTTCTGCAGATACGATGGACTGCACCACAGCCAACCACACTTGGCAGCACGTTCAGTGTCCTCGTCGCGATAAGACGAAGTTATCGCTGATTTTTTTTTCCGTGCAATTTCATCGGGATGGAATTGTAGTTCCGGCAGTTGATTCGGTGTATCACCCATAACCGGCTGCAACACACACACACACACGTCACACATACGTTTCGTTCAAAAACACCTTGTGCAAAATTTAACTTTTTATCAAGATTTCGAAAAATTTTTTTGAGCTCTTGCAACAAAGTATAGACTGAAACTAAATATTGAAAAAAAAAAAAAAATAGCTTCATTAAATACTTTAGTATTTGTCTAAATTAATTTTTCCGTTTTCGTTGATACTAAATTGTTTTTGAATAAAAACGAAAAGAAAATAACAAACTCACACGAACGACAAACTTGTCACGCATTTTTGTAAATTTTTATTCTTATCTTTTATTTCCATCCAGTTAAGTTAATCGTAGGCGTGAGAAGAAAAATCATTCAAAACCCTTTCTTCCCGCTTCTCTCTCTTGTTGCTCCCGAGAATGGCGGAAAAATTTGGCAATTTTTTTTATCCCGACGAATAATTAAAGAATAATTGTTTTCAAATTTTTTTCGATTCTCCGAGAAAATTGTGCTTCTGACAACAACGGATCGTCATTTTTTAGGCTTTTTCTTTTACTGATGAGAAATTTCATTGGATTTTTTGTTTTTCTTCGAATCTAGTGAATTTTGAGTTTTGAGATGTAAAAAGAAGTATTTGTATTTGAGATGTTCGGAAATTGTATTTTTGATTTTATTTTTTATTTATTTTTTTAACACCAGAGAGAAAATCCGAACCGAACCAGAGCGCGCGTCGCACGCGACTGAGAAAATTGTGCGAGACCGGATAAGTGAGAATTCGAGCGTGCCACCGCGCTGCGAGAGCGCACGCCGGACTGTTTTTTTTTTCTTCCTTATTTTTTGTTCCGTGTCATGTACGTATTATGAACGTAGTAACCAGAGCGCGGTTCGTAGACGCTTTGTGTGTAGTCTCCGCTACGTCTCAGCCGCACAACCCCCACCCCCGACCCGCCCCCACCCCTCGCCATGTCGGTATCGCTGCATCTGACATGTCCCCATCCTCTCGACGATTCTACATAGTAATATCACACGGTAAATGATTAAGGTGCCTGTGTTACTAACAGCAGCCTAAATTTCTCGAACGAAGCATTTTTTAAACATTGAAATTGAAATCGGAGACCAAAAAATCTCTGTCACCGTAGAGTCGATTTTTGTTCGAAAAATATTTTTTAACGAACGTGAACGAGGCGAATGTGATTTGCCGTAAAATGTGGACAAGACAGTTGACGAGACGTTTGGGTGGAGATTGACAAAAATGTATTTTATCGCCAATGTTATTTTAAACGTGTAAACGGAAGACAATTTCAAGTCATAACTCTGATCTTCAATGTTTACGGGAAAAGCACGTGCCATTAACGTGCGACGAGGAATTTCTCGAAAAATTAATAAAGATCCGTGACTTCCGTTTGGTAAACATTGTGTTCTCGCTTCTGGGAGTGTGAGTCAATTCACGAGGAGATGGAGAGAAAGAAAAAGGGAGAGAATGATAGCTTGATGAATGATGACGATGAATGGGGTCTGAAAGTGATGAATGAAGCGTGAACACCGTATCATCTTTTTTCATCGTGGGTGGGCAATTCCCTTCCTTCCCCTCTTTCATACAATTAACAATTACTTTTCGTCTTGGTCCTATTCTTGTAACGAATTTATATGATTCTATTCCTAAGACGACGCATCTTGAGACGAGATGAAAATTTCGAGCGGGAATACGCCTGTTGCGTATCTCCCGTGGTCGATCGACGCGCCGTCTATCGGTCCACGGAAGGCATAACGAAGGTGGTCAGCTGACGGAAAAATACGACATGTAAACACAAGTATAGAGAAAGTGAAACGTTTATTATTCCTATTCAACAAAGTGACCTCCCTTATAATTTATTGCGGTTTTCAAAATGTTAAGAACAATTCGTTTCGTCCAAAATCTATCTCCAAAGGTATTGTATTTGTAAGAATATACGCGTTGAATGAGAACGAGGTTATTGATAAATAAATTTTGCTAACGTATAAAACGCAATATATTTCATACGGAAAATGGTGAATAAAATTTTAACGTTACATTAACTGTTATTTATGAAAAGAGACCAAGTTTCCTATGTCTATTTCCCTTAATATATTAGGAATAAAATTATTCCGAAGTATTCACGTTAGTGAAGTCAGAGAGATTGTAGACGACAACGGTGCTTCGCGGATCATAAAAGGGCAAGTTTTACCTGAAACTAAAATAAATAATCCTCCATATGAATTCACAATTGAAGTAAGTTTATTAAATTTGTAAATTAATAGACATTTTCTGTAGGTAATTTTGTTAAAAATATTGGAAACAAACGATAAGTTAAATGAAAACTACTGTATATAAATAATATAATTAATTATTAATTAATCAATTAATTAAATGTCAGCTATGGAAGAATTTATGAATATTTTTCAGTTGCAAAACGATCGTTCGATTTCATACGGTAATTGCGCTTGTAAGGCTGGTCTATCTAAACGAGGGTGTAAAAACGTCGCAGCTGTGTGCATTTATGTCGTTGAAGAATGTACTACATCCAAAACCGATCACTCGCTAATGTGGAATAAGCCTAGTAACTTCCAATCTGCAAAATACAAAAAAGGATACACTATAGACAGTTTAGTTTCACAAAGAATAGCTGTTTCGGAAAAATGCTCCTCGGCAGATGAAATTGAACACGTACAAGAAGAACTTATGCTGCTAGAGTGTTCATTTGCGAAATACGTACAAACTGGGAAATTAACTAAATCAGAAAGAGCTCTTCACAGGCAAGAAAAAGAGAAGCATCTGGAAGAATTGCGTTTTGTGTGTGAGGAATTGTTAAAATTCCAAACTGGTGCTACATATCACAGTTATGAATGTCTTCCACAAGATAAAGGATTGAAGATAATTCTAAAAAGAATTGAATGTCCCGAGAAGCTTCGGTACTTGTATAAAAATATTATAACAATTATATAGCCACATAATAAAAATTTGATTGAAATAATTCTGTACCTTATTTATATATTGAATAATCATACATTAACTTACCTTCTCTTAACGGCTTGAATCCATCGATTCTTTCTTTCTATTTCATAACTTTTTGATGGAAAACAATAGAACTTTAACTCCGGATTTTTAGCTTCTGTATTGAAGCAATCGACAAAGCTGCAATTTCTATTTGAGCGAATAATTTCGCTGCTATTCGAAGCCATAATGAACGGTTCGTCAGCTGGTTCACCTTTGTGTTGCCAGATCTTACCGATAGGGCGGCGCTGCAGGAGATACGCAACAGGCCTATGTTGTTATCGTTAATTCAAGCATGGTGGCGCTGTTAATCCAATATGGCGTCCTTACAGTGAGTTTTATGAAAAAGCATCTTTCGAACGACCATTCAAGCGTTGAAATTGTTCAGCTAGAACAATTTCACAACAAATGCCACGTCGATAACAGCCTTTCATATTTAAACTCACTAATGTGTATGTTCGATGCTCGTTCCAGGTTAGATTCAAATGTGGACCAATTTGCTTCAATTTTTGAGGTTAAGAACAACGTTTGAAAATTGTTTAGAACGCAAAATATCGATTTTCGCGACGTAACGGAGCATTAGAGTAACATTCCAATTGATTCTGTTGTTAATTATCACGTCGAAAGGTGCAATTTGAATTCGATTTGACCAATATTTCTGGTAATCTGGTCCAGTGACTCCTACGTAAAGTTTTAAACCGCCATTTTGTTTGTTTCTAGATTCAACCACCAGGTGCCACATTATCAGTGAATTCTGGGCAACCATAAGACTTCGGCAACGACCCTGTTTGAATGAATAATTCGACATTACTTTTACTAGATAACAGAATAAATAATTCGACATTAATTTTACTCGACAACAGTCTGCCACATTGAAACTAACTAATAATTAAGTTCGATCATCATTTAAGGTTAGATTGAAACGTGGACCATTTTGTTTAAATTTTTAAGGTTAAGAACGATGTTTGAAAATTGTTTACATCGCAAAATCACGATGTAACGAGCATTACAGAAATATTCCAATTGACCCTATTGTTAATTATTACATCCAAAGTTACAATTTGGATTCGATTTGATCAATACTTCTCGTAATCTGGTCCAGTGACTCCTACGTAAAGTTTTAAACCGCCATTTTGTTTGTTTCTAGATTCAACCACCAGGTGCCACATTATCAGTGAATTCTGGGTAACCATAAGACTTCGGCAACGACCCTATTTGAATAAATAATTCGACATTATTTTTAATCGATAACAGAATAAATAATTCGACATTACTTTTACTTGATAACAGTCCACATTGAAACTCACTAATAATTAAGTTCAATGATCATTTAAGGTTAGATTGAATTGCGGACCATTTTGTTTTAATTTTTGAGGTTAAAAACGATATTTCAAAACTGTTTAGATCGGAAAATATCGATTTTCACGACGTAACGAGCATTACAGAAACAATCCAATTGACCCTATTGTAAATTATCACTTCAAAAATTGCAATTTTAATTCGATTTGACTAATATTTCTGGTAATCTGGTCCAGTGACTCGTACGTAAAGTTTTAAACCGCCATTTTGTTTGTTTCTAGATTGAGCCACCAGGTGCAACATCATCAGTGAATTCTGGGTAACCATAATACTTGGCAACGACCCTGTTTGAATAAATAACACCGATGATCATTTAAGGTTAGATTGAAATGTGGATCATTTTGTTTCAATTTTTGAGGTTAACAATGATATTTCAAGACTGTTTAGATCGGAGAATATCGATTTTCACGACGTAAATAGTTAATTATCACTTTGAAAGTTGCAATTTGAATTCGATTTGACCAATATTTCTGGTATTCTGGTGCAGTGACTCGTACGTTAAGTTTAAAACCTCAATTTTTTTTTGTTTCTACATTTAGCCACCAGGTGCCACATTATCAGTGAATTCTGGGTAACCATAATACTTCAAAACGACCCTATTTGAATAACCGATGATCATTTAAGGTTAGATTGCAATGTGGACCATTTTGTTTAAATGTTTGAGGTTTAAATGTTTTCACGACGTAACGAGCATTACAGAAACACTCCAATTGACCCTATTGTAAGTTATCACCTCGAAAGTTGCAATTTGAATTCGATTTGATCAATATTTCTCGTAATCTGGTCCAGTGATTCGTACGTAAAGTTTCAAACCTCCATTTTTTTTGTTTCTACATCAGGGTTGCCGAAATTATAATGTGAAAATAATGCATTATCCATTACAGAAGTAACTACAATTTGATGATGAAAAACATTAAGCATTACATTGGTCATGAGAAATGTAAAAGACGACCATCGTGCATTGCATTAATAATGAATAATACAAAAAACATTACATTATCCATTACTGAAGTAATGGCTAATGCAAAAGTGTTCCATTTTCCATTACTGAAGTAATGGGTAATGCAAAAGTGTTCCATTATCCATTACTGAAGTAATGGGTGATGCAAAAGTGTTCCATTATCGATTACTATAGTAATTAGTAGTGTAAAATACTTCCATTATCGATTACTATAATGATGGGTAATGCAGAGTACCATTAACTTTCCATTACTATAATGATGAATAATGTATTACCTCGAGTAATGCATTATTTCTTCGATTAATGCATTATTACTCCGAGTAATGCATTATCGGAATACGAATACAATAATTTATTATTATACTTTAACAAGAAATAAGAGAAAATTTAATGCAATAATACACAATCGTATAAAATCATATATCTTCCGATACAATCCTAAAACATCTATATGAGTCTTATATATAACAGGATGTACAATCATATACAATTTTATACAAAATTGTCAAGTTTTTTATAGTCATATACAAATTTATATAGTGCTATCAAATTCTATAGAATCATATACAGTCATATGGAAAACGATTGTCGCATACAATTGGATATAATTCTATAAGAATTTATATGATTCTATATGATTTTATCGTCTCACTTTTGATCAAGTTGTATAAAATCTTATCTTATAAGATTTTATATGTTTGTATAAGTTCGTATCCAACCATTTTTTCCCGGGCATTTAGTAAATGGGCAAAGTTACTCGCGACTCTGTTAACACAAAAACATCATCATCTCCTCTATCTGTGGGGTAATAGAGTACCGCGTTACATCTTTTTGGAGTTGCACGTTACTTCTATTGATGTTGAAGGTCGTAAAAAGAACATCTTTTTTCAAACTACGGATGATTGAAATGAATGTAAGTTAATGATATTTCCATCTTTAATTTGAAATGAAAAATCTCGCAGTTTTATTTTGATGATTTTGGCATAAAGTATGAAGTTAATGATGCTTCAGAAGCGAATATTTTTAATGCTGGCTTTCATATAAACGAAATAGAGCGAATATCAGAACTATTGGAATAGTCTGCTTATTTACTTTGTGGTGTTGCTGTTTCAACGTTTCTTTAAAACACGTCGTTCGTGAAGGAGAGTAAATGAAGACAAAGATAGCGGTCGTGCGCTTTGTGTTTTCGAAGTAGTTACGCGCAAAATACGTAAATACGAGGCATAAACATCACGGTTTTGCCTAAGTCGCTTTGACCAATCGTTATCTTTTCCATATTGCCACATTCTTTCGGACAGTTCAGTACAAATACGAGTAGGTGTTCGATCGTGATCGGAGACACAGAAAAATTCACATTGTTTTATAAATTAATAAAGAATTTCGATTCCAATAATGCAACTAATGCATTACTCGACACAATGCAGTACTGGAAGTAACGCTCCATTTTTATATTTTGCATTATTTATTTCTATATAAATGAAAATAATAGCATTGTCTTGCATTACAACACCCATTACTTCAGTAATGAGTAACGTAATGCTTTCCGCATTACCCATTACTTTAGTCATGTTCAATGTAACGCTGTGCCAATTAACCATTAATAACGTAATGCAAAATTATATGTTTTTTCATTTACCAGCACTTATGTAATACTTAATGGCCCGATATTGGTATTATTAATTAGAAGATCAATGCAATGTTTTTTCTTGACCGCATTATTTATTAAATGAACGATGCGTAATGGAATTCAAGTCCCATTACTCATTACTAGAATAATTACTAATGAAATCAATAATGCATTTTTTCGGAACTCTGTTCTACATTTAGCCACCAGGTGCCACATTATCAGTGAATTCTGGGTAACCATAATACTTCGGCAACGACCCTGTTGGAATAAATAACACCGATGATCATTTAACGTTAGATTGCAATCTGGACCATGTTGTTTAAATGTTTGAGGTTTAAATGTTTTCACGAAGTAACGAGCATTAAAGAAACATTCCAATTGACCCTATTGTAAGTTATCACCTCGAAAGTTGCAATTTGAATTCGATTTGACCAATATTTCTGGTAATCTGGTCCAGTGATTCGTACGTAAAGTTTCAAACCTCCAGTTTTTTTGTTTCTACATTTAGCCACCAGGTGCCCACATTATCAGTGAATTCTGGGTAACCATAATGCTTCGGCAGCGACCTCCAGTTTGAATGAGTAATTTCACCATTACTTTGACTGGCTTGAAAATTTTTTTTTCACCGAACGATCGGTTTGTTTTTTTGTTCGATCGTGACCGGAAGTGCGGTGGCGACGAAGCGTGAGCGTTGCTCGATACACGAGGATTAAATGGTACGTGCTTGGGTAACGTCTGTGAGCATTTTCACGCATAATCCTTCATTTAATACTCTCCCTTCCCGAGGCTATGTAACAAAAGAAAAAGAAAAAACTAATCGAATGCAGGAAACTTTGTTACCGATGTTTCACCGATTGACAAACTGTGATCGTGATTCTCGAGATACCCGTAGCTATTTTCCTGTTTATCGTCGGTAATTTACTGAATAATAACATGCAATTTGTTGACGATCGAGCGGAGCGGAAAAAGGATGTGTTCGGATGCGTGTAACGCGTTCGGAGACGTAATATTTCTTGAACAGATAAGACGGGGGTCTCTCAATATGCCCGCTACGAATCAAATATAATAGCTATCCATGATGACGATGATATTAGCTATATATATATATATATATTTATGTTACGATATGGGGTATGGCCGAGGACGACAGAATGCAAAGTCTAACAGGATAATAGACGTCACGGTTAAATTATTGTACGAATCAGCTGATAATATAGCCGCGACTTTAGCACAAGCGTGTATATAAAAGTTCAACGACGAAGCGATACGCGCCCGAAGAACGAGTAGCCAAAAATCGCCACGTTTTCTATAAAAAAATTAGTTTATATTTTTTTTCACTTACCAGGGAAGTTCCCCAAAAAGTCCAGGCAGCGGTTGTTCTATTATATTATTTTGCGACGAAATAAAAAATCTTATTGAAAAATCCCCGAACGAGAGAACGTTCCAAATACTTTTCTGCTAATGTCAAAAAATATTCAGATCAATGCACGAACAATTGTGGGACTTATTCATTTTTTTTTTTTTTGACATTCCGTTTTATTTTCGAATTAATTCGTCTGGCAGTTAGGAAAATTTTGTCATTTGCCAACAACGCAAACGTTTTTCATTTCAATAATGTTTTTTTCATTGCGAAATTTCGCAACGTCATTGCAAAATGCACGTGCGAAATGGCGAAGTAGCAAAAAAATGAAATAAACTCGTTCGTTATCGCTGCCAGTTTTCTTCTATGATCGAATGTTCAAAAATAATTGATAATAACGAGTTGAAAGGTCGAGCCTGATAACGCCAACAGACATTTCTACATGACTCGTCGTAAGAAGAAAAATAATTATGCATAATTACGTATAAATATCGATGACGATAACAAAAAAATTGTAATAAAAAATTATCGCTGTGACGCTCAAATTGAAATTTGACGAAAAAATGTATCACGCTACTAGGTAAAACAATTCGAGCATTATGTATTATATGAAAAATTCGAACACGTGAGTTTCCATATTTTTAATATTATTTTTGTAAGCGATTTTTCAAGAATTTTTCCTGGAGAGACGTTTTAATTTATTAACGTGAAAATTTATATACGTATCGTGGTAACCTTTAACATTATTTTCAGATTTTTCATTTGTCAAAATAATTATTTTTTAAGCTGCCACAATCGATCTACTGGAGCTCCTCTAAAAAATGGCGTTCTGCTCGGACCACGATATCTCTGGATTGGATGATTTTGAATGAAAAAAAAAAAAAAAAAAAACAAAAAAGATTTCGTTAAGGCCGTCGTCTGGTCTAGAAATTTGAAAAAATCGATTTTTTTTTTTCATTTTCTTATTCCTTAGACCTTTTTTCATACGCTCTTGAAAACCGTTTATTGATATTTCAAAAATTAGCCGAGAAATTAAAATTCTAAGCAAGCCGCGCGCTCAGGTAGCGCGGTCGGGAAGTAACTTTGAACGCGTTTATCTCAGAACTATGTTTATCAAATCGGCGCCCACGATATCTCGATAACTAATGGACCGATCGAGCTCAAATTTTGCACGTACCTTAGGTAGCCTGTTTCTGAGGACTGGTAGCAGAATTGAGTCGAACAATGATTTTGCCGACATTTTATAACTCGTCGAATACCCGAAAATGTATGAAGTATTATTAATGAAAGTTCAACAGGCCGACATGTTGTCAAAAAATTTTTTTAAGTACCAATTCTGCTACCAGTGCTCAGAATACTCATACAGATTGAGAATATATATATATATTTTTTTTCAGATGCATACAACATCGTCCAGAGTGGGCGCCGATTGAGGCGTACCACGTTGCAACAAGGCAAAAAACTACATGAAAATATTTAAAATAATTTTTTTTTTATTAATGTACAAATATTCTCTAAGGATCAATAAATGCACGTGTAAATTTTCATCAAGACAACTTCAACGGTTCAAACGTTATTGCACATTAGAGTAAAAAATCTCGCTCTAGACCAGACGACGGCCTTAATATAAGGTATCATCTAGTGTTTAATCGAAGGAATAAGAAAAATATTAATTTTGAACAGAATGGCGGCTTCTCAAAAAAAAATTCAATTTTCGATAAAAATTTGGACTCTCAACTGTTTGTAAAATGGAAAATATTTATCGGCGAGATAAAACCTTAGATTAATCACTAAAAAATATATTTATAAAGCTTGTGTACAAATTTGAGACTGATCGGTTTAGCCGTTTTCGAGAAATCTTGCTCAAATGACTTTAAGGTAGTAGTCTGGTAACTTTAACCGATTTTCATGTCTTTTTTGGAGGGCGTTTTTTTGTAGGTAAATAAAAATGAATCGTTTTGGATATTTAGGATGTTTTTATTTACATATTGAAGATACAAAAAAAAAATTTTTTGTAAAAATTTAATAGTTTATTATTATTATTATTATTGATCGAAGTTGGCACCTCGAAAAAAAAAAGCGCGTGGGTGGCCCCGGTGATTTTGGCTCTTGATGTTATCTGAAATCAAAAATTCTTGATAATTCTCAATCTATAGACATGTCATTCTGGTCGGAACTACTGAAGTTAAATTTCATGGATAAATAACAAAATGGCGGACTTTGGAAGAAAAAACTTTTTTTTCCATTTTGTTATTTATTCATGAGATTTAACTTCAGTAGTTCCGACCAGAATGACATGTCTATAGATTAAGAATTATCAAGAATTTTTTATTTCAGATAACATCAAGAGCCAAAATCACCGGGGCCAACCACGCGCTTTTTTTTCGTGGTGCCAACTTCGATCAATAATAATAATAATAATAAATTATTAAATTTTTCCAAAAAAATTTTTTTTTTGTAACTTTAATATGTAAATTAAAAACATTAGGATGTTTTTAATATCCAAAACGATTCATTTTTATTTTCCTACAAAAAAACGCTCTCCAAAAAAAGACATGAAAATCGGCTGAAGTTACCAGACTAGTACCTTACGAACACACAGTTTTGAGAACAAAAACGCATTCAAACTTTCAAAATCTACTTTCAAACAGTCGGAGACGTCTTTACAAATATGCGTGTAGCTTCGAGAATATTTGTCGAATTGACATGAAATTTTTTGTGTATATACTTAAGGGGTAAAACTACAGTGAATTTTTCAGAAAATCGATTTTTTTTTATCGACTTAAAAGATGCTTCTAGAATATGAGGGAAAAAGTTTTGTACATGAAAAAAAATTTTTTTATTGAAATTGGAAAAAAATTTCATTCACATTTCATTGAAAAACTTTAAACGTGTTTTTTCTCGAAACACGATTTTTCAAAACGGCACGCAGCATATCTCCAACAATTTCCATTCTCTTCATATGAAAAAAAAGGTCATATGAAGAGAATGAATATTGTTGGAGTAATAATGTTTAAATGAACTTATCGAACTGTAGCAGCCTGAAAAAAAGCGTTTTTTTACAATTTTTTTTTGGATGGAAGAAAAGGTAACAGAATAATAATATTCGAGGCAGTTATTAAGCATATATTTAAGTATCAAACAAAAAATTATCATCGGCAAATATTAACAAATGGCGACAACAGAGCCATTCTCCCGTGGCTTGTCGAATTTGAGGCGCTCTGCAGCACCCAGTATAGCTGGTGCAAATTTGAAACTGGATAAACAAAAAAAAATCACTTATTCTACATGTTCGTAGCTAGTGAAGTACCTAGGGAATTTTAAAAATATTTATTTTTGTATGATTGACGAGTATTGAAATGAAGACGTTCAATTTGCCAGAATAAAAGGAGTAATAATTTGTTAATAAATAATGTTTAAATGAACTTATCGAAAATCCCGTTCGTATTTCACTTCAAAATGTTATTTTAATGATGTTGTTTGTTAACAACATTTTTAAAGTGATATTTAAAAATGATAACTTTAAAAAATAACCTTTAAAAATAATCTTTGAAAAAGGGTTAATCCTTTGTTAATAAATAATGTTTAAATGAACTTATCGAAAATCCCGTACGTATTTCACTTCAAAATGTTATTTTAATGATATTGTTCTTCAACAATATCTTTAAAATAATATTAAAAAGTAATAACTTCAAAAAATAACCATTAAAAATAATCTTTAAAAAAGGGTTGATCCTTTGTTAATAAATAATGTTTAAATGAACTTATCGAAAATCCCGTACGTATTTCACTTCAAAATGTTATTTTAATGATATTGTTCTTTAACAATATCTTTAAAATAATATTAAAAAATAATAACCTTTAAAAATAATCTTCAAAATAATCTTTAAAAAAGGGTTAATCCTTTGTTAATAAATAACGTTTAAATGAACTTATCGAAAATCCCGTACGTATTTCACTTCAAAATGTTATTTTAATGATATTGTTCTTTAACAATATCTTTAAAATAATATTAAAAAATAATAACTTAAAAAAATAACCTTTAAAAATAATCTTTAAAATAATCTTTAAAAAAGGGTTAATCCTTTGTTAATAAATAATGTTTAAATGAACTTATCGAAAATCCCGTACGTATTTCACTTCAAAATGTTATTTTAATGATATTGTTCTTTAACAATATCTTTAAAATAATATTAAAAAATAATAACTTAAAAAAATAACCTTTAAAAATAATCTTTGAAATAATCTTTAAAAAAGGGTTAATCCTTTGTTAATAAATAATGTTTAAATGAACTTATCGAAAATCCCGTACGTATTTCACTTCAAAATGTTATTTTAATGATATTGTTCTTCAACAATATCTTTAAAATAATATTAAAAAATAATAACTTTAAAAAATAACCTTTAAAAATAATCTTTGAAATAATCTTTAAAAAAGGGTTAATCCTTTGTTAATAAATAATGTTTAAATGAACTTATCGAAAATCCCGTACGTATTTCACTTCAAAATGTTATTTTAATGATGTTGTTCTTCAACAATATCTTTAAAATAATATTAAAAAATAATAACTTTAAAAAATAACCTTTAAAAATAATCTTTGAAATAATCTTTAAAAAAGGGTTAATCCTTTGTTAATAAATAATGTTTAAATGAACTTATCGAAAATCCCGTACGTATTTCACTTCAAAATGTTATTTTAATGATATTGTTCTTCAACAATATCTTGAAAATAATATTAAAAAATAATAACTTTAAAAAATAACCTTTAAAAATAATCTTTGAAATAATCTTTAAAAAAGGGTTAATCCTTTGTTAATAAATAATGTTTAAATGAACTTATCGAAAATCCCGTACGTATTTCACTTCAAAATGTTATTTTAATGATATTGTTCTTTAACAATATCTTTAAAATAATATTAAAAAATAATAACTTAAAAAAATAACCTTTAAAAATAATCTTTGAAATAATCTTTAAAAAAGGGTTAATCCTTTGTTAATAAATAATGGTTAAATGAACTTATCGAAAATCCCGTACGTATTTCACTTCAAAATGTTATTTTAATGATATTGTTCTTTAACAATATCTTTAAAATAATATTAAAAAATAATAACTTAAAAAAATAATCTTTAAAATAATCTTTAAAAAAGGGTTAATCCTTTGTTAATAAATAATGTTTAAATGAACTTATCGAAAATCCCGTACGTATTTCACTTCAAAATGTTATTTTAATGATATTGTTCTTCAACAATATCTTGAAAATAATATTAAAAAATAATAACTTTAAAAAATAACCTTTAAAAATAATCTTTGAAATAATCTTTAAAAAAGGGTTAATCCTTTGTTAATAAATAATGTTTAAATGAACTTATCGAAAATCCCGTACGTATTTCACTTCAAAATGTTATTTTAATGATATTGTTCTTTAACAATATCTTTAAAATAATATTAAAAAATAATAACTTAAAAAAATAACCTTTAAAAATAATCTTTGAAATAATCTTTAAAAAAGGGTTAATCCTTTGTTAATAAATAATGGTTAAATGAACTTATCGAAAATCCCGTACGTATTTCACTTCAAAATGTTATTTTAATGATATTGTTCTTTAACAATATCTTTAAAATAATATTAAAAAATAATAACTTAAAAAAATAATCTTTAAAATAATCTTTAAAAAAGGGTTAATCCTTTGTTAATAAATAATGTTTAAATGAACTTATCGAAAATCCCGTACGTATGTCACTTCAAAATGTTATTTTAATGATATTGTTCTTCAACAATATCTTTAAAATAATATTAAAAAATAATAACTTAAAAAAATAACCTTTAAAAATAATCTTTAAAATAATCTTTAAAAAAGGGTTAATCCTTTGTTAATAAATAATGTTTAAATGAACTTATCGAAAATCCTGTACGTATTTCACTTCAAAATGTTATTTTAATGATATTGTTCTTCAACAATATCTTTAAAATAATATTAAAAAATAATAACTTTAAAAAATAACCTTTAAAAATAATCTTTAAAATAATCTTTAAAAAAGGGTTAATCCTTTGTTAATAAATAATGTTTAAATGAACTTATCGAAAATCCCGTACGTATTTCACTTCAAAATGTTATTTTAATGATATTGTTCTTCAACAATATCTTTAAAATAATATTAAAAAATAATAACTTAAAAAAATAACCTTTAAAAATAATCTTTAAAATAATCTTTAAAAAAGGGTTAATCCTTTGTTAATAAATAATGTTTAAATGAACTTATCGAAAATCCCGTGCGTATTTCACTTCAAAATGTTATTTTAATGATATTGTTCTTTAACAATATCTTTAAAATAATATTAAAAAATAATAACTTAAAAAAATAATCTTTAAAATAATCTTTAAAAAAGGGTTAATCCTTTGTTAATAAATAATGTTTAAATGAACTTATCGAAAATCCCGTACGTATTCACTTCAAAATGTTATTTCCGATAAGTTTTCGATTTTCGATAAGTTCATTTAAACATTATTTATTAAAGAATGAATACCCCTTTTTTTTGTCAAAAATTGAACGTCTTCATTTCAATACTCGCCAATCATACAAAAATTAATATTTTTAAAATCCCCTACGCACTTCACTAGCTATGAGCCTGTAGACTAAGTGATTTGTTTTTTGTTTATCCAGTTTCAAAATTGCACCAGCTATACTGCAGAGCGTCTCAAATTCGACAAGCCACGGGAGAATGGCTCTGGTGTCGCCATTTGTTAATATTTGTCGATGACAATTTTTTGTTTGATACTTAAATATATGCTCAATAACTTCCTCGAATATTATTATTCCATTACCTTTTCTTCCATCAAAAAAAAAATTGTAAAAAAACGCTCTCCTTTCAGGCTGTTAAAGTGATGTTGCCCCTCAAAAGGGACATGGCCACGGTAGCGGGTATAAAATCATATGCACACTTAACAATTTTTTTTTTCTATGAAAAAGTGATTTAATGATAAAACCAATTACACATCTCTATTTAGTACAAATATCAAGCTAATAAAAAATATTTTTTTTTGTTCCACAAAATACCCCACTACTGAAAAACACAGTTTTAAGAAAAAACGCATTGAAACATTCAATATCTACTTTCAAACGTTTCGAGACGTCTTTATCTATATGCGTGTAACTTTGAGAACATTTGTCGGATTGACATGAAATTTTCTTTGTGTATACTTGAATATATTTACGTTGCGAAAATGAAATTAAAAAAAATTTTATTTTAAATCCCGACTGCTTATAATCCCTGAACTCGCCAGAAGAATCTTTGAAGATGCTCCTAGGGAGGGGGCAGATGCATCCACTCCTACTTTCGACAAACCTGTTTCTGCCTCTCTCTCTCTTTCTCTCAAGTCAAGAAACGCGTCATTGGTAATTCCGATCTGCAGAAAATCGCAATCAGTAGCCTTTGGCTTTTACAGTAGTGCATTATAAGAAATCTCGACATTTATCTCGCTATATTCAACAAGTTAACGGATATAATGCCTGTTTAGTTTGTCCTCGAGGCATTCTTCACGACGACTCGTTCACCGGTGCATCATTAAATAATAATTGTCATTATTATAACGAAAAAGAATATTATCAAAGAGATAAAGAAAAATAATGGCGAAAGTGATTACTAAAATAATAGTTCTGGCGTGTTTCTCGGTCGGTAATCTTGCCATTGGACAATATTCGCCACCGAGAGCGAAAGTGGAGCCACTCTCGCCGAAAGGAATCAGAATATCGGTACCAAGTGAGATAAAAAAGAGAAAAAAACCCTTAAAACCAAATGGTTTATTTTGTGTTTTTTTTCTTCAATAATAATGGTATTTAATTGACAAAATATTGGATAACGCGCAGACGAGCCTGGCATCACTTTGGTCGCCTTTCACGTAAAGTTCAACGAAGATTTTGGAGGTCTTGAGGCTGGCACGATTGCCCGTGATATCGTTAGAAATCGTAATGACCGTTGGACTTACCAGGATCGTACGACGAGACTTCGTAAAGGAGATATCGTTTATTACTGGGTGCACGTTGTCTACGAGGGACTTGGTTATAATCTTTTGGACCAACAGCATCAAGTGACCGGTTCGATTTGAGAGAAAAATAAAAAGAATTTTCAATATTTTTTTTTCATTATCTCAATTTGTAGAAAAATGATAATAATCGATTGTCGGTAAAATCACTTTTTACGCTTTACGTTTTTCGTGAAATTTTCCATTTTTGTTGATAGCCCTCGGTATTGGTTAGTCGATCGTGTGCTCCGAGTACGAGAAATACGAAACTGCTGAAACGAATTGTTATGAAAAATTGAAAATTTCATTCACGATTCTCGTTGTTCTGCAGATTTCTTTACCGACGACGGTGTTAGAGTCGATACAGGCTCGAACGAGGATACGGGAAACCGGCCGTGCGCCCCAACGGAAACTATGGTCATCGATCTGGAAACCGGCGGACGAAGAAACATTTGCGCCGGACAACTTTTGTTTGACGAACAATTTGACGGTATCAATGAATCGATGTGGAGAAAGGTTGAAAAATTTACGGGCTCTCCGGTACGATTTTTCAATAATAACGACATATTTGTTTTTTTTTTTTCGGATTTTCGGGGAGCATGCCAAAAAACCGACAGCACGTATTCCAAAACAGTATAGGTATCGAGCGTGGTGTCGGGAGTTTGACTGTCGGGATTTTGACATGCGACCTATTTTCGAGACTACTCGCGGCGCTCTTTTAAGGTTCTCTGAATGATCAACAGTCGGTAAAAGGAAATATGTTTTTTTAGGGAAAATAAGTGTTATAAAGATTTTGAGAAAAACGTCGTACCAACTATGTTTATCGATTTTTCTGAACAATCTCAAGGCGCCTGTGTAAAAAAATCGTTTATAATGTTTTTTTATCCTCAATGGGCAAGGATGTTTGTGGTTATTAATATTACGTGAGCATTTTCAAACAGGGAAAATTGATAATGGGAGTGAGTAATGGAATGCATTATCTTGTTCGTTATTTTAGTAATGGGTTATGGAAATTGATCGATTATCCATTATTTTAGTAATGGGCAATGGAAATTTATTGACTATCCATTATTTTAGTAATGGGCAATGGTAATATATCGATTATCCATTATTTTAGTAATGGGCAATGGAAATTTATCGATTATTCATTATTTTAGGAATGGGTAATGAAAACTTATCGATTATTCATTATTTGACTAATGGGAATGGAAATTTATCAATTATCCACTACTTCAGTAAAATGGGTAATGGAAATTTATCGATTATCCATTATTTTAGTAATGGGTAATGAAAATTTATCGATTATCCATTATTTTAGTATTGGGAAATAGAAATTCATCGACTATCCATTATTTTAGTAACGGGCAATGGAAATTTATCGAATATCCATTATTTTAGGATTGGGTAATGGAAATTGATCGATTATCCATTATTTTAGTAATGGGCAATGAAATTTTATCGATTAACCATTATTTTAGAAATGGGTAATGGAAATTTATCGACTATAAATTATTTCAGTAATGGGTAATGGAAATTTATCGATTATCTATTGTTTTAGTAATGGGTAATGAAAACTTATCGATTATTCATTATTTGACTAATGGGAATGGAAATTTATCAATTATCCACTACTTCAGTAAAATGGGTAATGGAAATTTATCTATTATCCATTATTTTAGTAATGGGTAATGAAAATGTATCGATTATCCATTATTTTAGTATTGGGAAATGGAAATTCATCGACTATCCATTATTTTAGTAACGGGCAATGGAAATTTATCGAATATCCATTATTTTAGGATTGGGTAATGGAAATTTATCGATTATCCATTATTTTAGTAATGGGCAATGAAATTTTATCGATTAACCATTATTTTAGAAATGGGTAATGGAAATTTATCGACTATAAATTATTTTAGTAATGGGTAATGGAAATTTATCAATTATCCATTGTTTTAGTAATGGACAATGGAAATTGATCGATTATCCATTATTTTGGTAATGGATAATAGAAATTTATCGATTATTCATTATTTTAGTAATGGGAATGGAAATTTATCGATTATTCATTATTTTAATAATGAGTAATGGAAATTTATGGATTATCCGTTACTTTAGTAATGGGTAATTGAAATTTATCGATTATCCGTTACTTTAGTAATGGGTAATGGAAATTTATCGATTATCCGTTACTTTAGTAATGGGTAATAGAAATTTATCGATTATCCGTCATTTTAATAATGGGTAATGGAAACTTATCGATTATCCGTTACTTTAGTGATGGATAATGGAAATTTATTGATTATCCATTACTTCAGTAATGGGTGATGAAAACTTATCGACTATCCATTATATTAGTAATGGGTAATGGAAATTTATCGACTAGCCATTATTTTAGTAATGGGCAATGGGAATTAATTTCCATTGTTTTGATAATGTATAATGTAAATTGATACAGTATCATTTTTTTTCATAAAATAACTGAGAGTAACGTAAATTGTCGAAAACAGCTCTGTGTACTTACGTTGTCAATCTGATCTCGGGTATCGCGACTTCTGAACGATAAAAATTAGTTAAAAATAAGAGACACATCTCTTTGACACAAAAAATGAATAGCAACTCTTGAGATCGACGTATGTAAAATTATCGTTGAACAATATTGAAAGTTGTATTAATTTCTTAAATGGCACCAGCACCGCCTATGCTCTTCGCCCGACGTTCTGCAGAAAATATTTCTGATAAATGACGGTATACCATTTGTTCGTGACAAAAACAAAACCGCTATATATGCAACGCTCGTAAAATGCTTAAGCTCGTGTACACACACGAGCACCGCAAGTGAGATATTCGCTCTCAAGAAAAAAAAAAACGAAACTGCCGACTGTCCTACTTATTTATCGTATGTTTCAAGTACATCTCTACTATATTCTTGTACTCGATGGAGCGTTATTTATTTTTTTCTTCTTCATCCATTAGGATTACGCGTTTGTCGTTTACCGAAACGATCGGCGCAACGTGAAATGCTGGAATGGAAATCTCCAAATAACACCGACCCTCATGAACTTGGAGTTTGGCGATGACTTTATTCGGCATGGAAACTTTACTCTCGAAAAGTACTTTTTTTTCTATGTAAAAACAATTTTTTTGATTTTTTATTTCAATCGTTTTTATGGACGATATTCCCGTTTTTATATTATCATCGACGCAATGGAAAATGAAATTAAACACTTCGTTAAAAAAATATCACAGTTGCAGTGGAGAATACGGTTCTGTAGATTGTCAGAGAGAAGCGCGCGGAGCTTATATTCTACCACCGGTATTGTCCGGTCTCATTGACACCAAGAATAGCTTTGCATTTATCTACGGTAAAGTCGAGATTCGTGCGAAACTACCACGCGGTGATTGGATTTATCCAAGTGAGTACGGATACAATAACAACGTATAAATTTTTTTTACCTTTTACCCTCCACCTTCTACCTTCTATCTTCTGCCTCTACCATCTATTTCTACCGCCTACCTTTTACCTTCTACCTTCTACATTTTGCCTTCTACCTTCTACCTTTTACCCTTTACCTTCTACTTTCTACCTTCGACCTTCTACCTTCTACCTTCTACATTTTACCTTCTACCTTTTACCCCTTACCTTCTACTTTCTACCTTCGACCTTCTACCTTCTGCCTTCTACCTTCGACCTTCTACCTTCTACCTTCTGCCTTCTGCCTTCTGCCTTCTACCTTCGACCTTCTACCTTTTGCCTTCGACCTTCTACCTTCTGCCTTCTACCTTCTACCTTCTACCTTCTACCTTCTACCTTCTACCTTCTACCTTCTACCTTCTACCTTCTACCTTCTACCTTCTACCTTCTACCTTCTACCTTCTACCTTTTACCTTCTACCTTTTACCTTTTACCTTTTACCTTTTACCTTTTACCTTTTACCTTTTACCTTTTACCTTTTACCTTTTACCTTTTACCTTTTACCTTTTACCTTTTACCTTTTACCTTTTACCTTTTACCTTTTACCTTTTACCTTTTACCTTCTACCTTCTACCTTCTACCTTTTACCTTCTATCTTTTACCTTTTACCTTTTACCTTTTACCTTTTACCTTCTACCTTCTACCTTCTACCTTCTACCTTTTACCTTCTACCTTCTACCTTCTACCTTCTACCTTCTACCTTCTACCTTCTACCTTCTACCTTCTGCCTTCTACCTTTTACCTTTTACCGTTTACCTTCTACCTTCTACCTTCTACCTTCTACCTTCTACCTTCTACCTTCTACCTTCTACCTTCTACCTTCTACCTTCTACCTTCTACCTTCTACCTTCTACCTTCTACCTTCTACCTTCTACCTTCTACCTTCTACCTTCTACCTTCTACCTTCTACCTTCTACCTTCTACCTTCTACCTTCTACCTTCCACCTTCTACCTTCTACCTTCTACCTTCTACCTTCTACCTTCTACCTTCTGCCTTCTACCTTCTACCTTTTACCTTCTACCTTCTACCTTTTACCTTCTACCTTCTACCTTCTACCTTCTACCTTCTACCTTCTACCTTCTACCTTCTGCCTTCTACCTTCTACCTTCTACCTTCTACCTTCTACCTTCTACCTTCTACCTTCTACCTTCTACCTTTTACCTTTTACCTTTTACCTTTTACCTTTTACCTTTTACCTTTTACCTTTTACCTTTTACCTTTTACCTTTTACCTTTTACCTTTTACCTTTTACCTTTTACCTTCTACCTTTTACCTTCTACTTTTTACCTTCTACCTTTTGACTTTTTACCTATTACCCGAACCTTCTACATTTGCCGTCTACCTTTCAACTCTACCTGCAACCTTTTTCCTTCTACCCTCTACCTTCGATTGAACGCTAACCTCCAGTTCTCGGTCTGGAACGATACGAGAATATTTCCCGGTCGAGCTCGTCGACGCATCCTCAACTGAGAGTGGCCTCGATCACCGGTAATTCGATACTTCAAGGATCCAACGGTATCGATCTTAGCGGTCACGTACTGTGTGGTGGTCCATCCGAGACAAATTCGGCAACTGCCAGACCGATATCGTTACCAAAGAGATACTCGGGCACCTTGTGGTCCGACGATTATCACGTTTACGAACTCGAGTGGCGACGCGACAGAATATTGTCGAGAGTCGACGGCGTCGAGTACGGTTCGTCGCAAACTCGAACACCCTTTGACAGACCGGTTCGTCAATAATAATTATGCTTTTGTTGTTTTGTTTTTTTTTCAGTAGAATTTCATGCCTTCTCGACTATCGCATGTTAAGGCTTTTTTTTTTGTTTTTATTTTCACCGATCTCTATTTTTATTTATTTTTTTGCGAATTACACAGTTTTACCTGAATTTGGGGGTCGCCGTGGGAGGTCACACGGAGTTTCCTGACTTGTCCATGAGTGATGGTTACACCAAACCCTGGCGCAATGTCGGTTCCAAGGTATCGGAGTGTTCGAAATAACATTTCTCTATTATAATGGAGAGAAAAAAAATAATTTAAAAAAATGATTGAACAATTTTTCCGCGTAATTCAGGCACTCTTTGACTTTTACAACGCCACTGAACTTTGGTCGAGGAGCTGGAACGACGATTCCACGAGTCTCAAAATCGATTACGTCAAAGTACGGGCACTGTGAGGACATTGTTCATTTTCTACTCCTAAGTACGACACTAATTCCGACGTCGTAATTCCTTTTTAATTTTTACAAGTCGTCATCTTTGGCCATGACGTTATATGATATTATTCTATGTGAAAGTCGATTTGTCGATGTTTTCTTTAAATAAATATAAAAAGATATATGTATTTTTTTTCTTTCTATAAACACAATCCGAACTTTAACTCTTCGCGTATGTATTTAGCCGTCAACGGAAATGGACAATCTTACTATTAATGGCACCGCCGTAGTGCCGACTGCAAATTCGTAATTGAAAAAAGTAACAAATAATACTTTTTTTTTCAGTTATGTACTGTCAGTCGTCACTTTTGCTACATTACTATAATTGTCGATGCCAAGTATTTGTCAAAGTACTTCGGGAAAGAACTTTTGAACAAAGAACAAAATATAAAATAGTACGTTTTGATTGTCACTTAAAAAAAAGCAGTTTGTCATGATTTTCCAGAGTATTTTGATAAAAAAAAATGCTTTGTTTTAGCAAAGTACTTTTCAAAGAACTGATAATTAAAAAATATAAAATAGTACTTTTTGATGGTCACTTTAAAAAAAGTACTTTGTCATTATTTACCCAAGTATTTTGAGAATAAAAATGCTCTTTTTAGCAAAGTACTTTTCAAAGAACTGATAAATAAAAAATATAAAATAGTACTTTTTGATGGTCACTTTAAAAAAGTACTTTGTCATGATTTTCCTAGGTATTTTGAAGAAAAAATGCTTTTTTTAGCAAAGTACTTTTCGAATAACTGATAATTAACAAATATAAAATAGTACTTTTTGATGGTAACTCTAAAAAAAAAGCACTTTGCCATGATTTTCCAAAGTATTTTGAGAAAAAAATGCTTTATTTAGAAAAGTACTTTTTAAAGAACTGTTAATTAAAAAATATAAAATCGTACTTTTTGATTATCACTTTGAAAAAAGCACTTTCGCATGATTGTCCAAAGTATCTTGAGAAAAAAGTGCTTTATTTAACAAAGCACTTTCCAAATAACTGATAATTAAAAAATATAAAATAGCACTTTTTGATGGTCACTTTAAAAAAAGTACTTTGTCATTATTTACCCAAGTATTTTGAGAATAAAAATGCTCTTTTTAGCAAAGTACTTTTCAAAGAACTGATAAATAAAAAATATAAAATAGTACTTTTTGATGGTAACTCTAAAAAAAAGCACTTCGCCATGATTTTCCAAAGTATTTTGAAAAAAATGCTTTATTTAGAAAAGTACTTTTTAAAGAACTGTTAATTAAAAAAATATAAAATAGTACTTTTTGATTATCACTTTGAAAAAAGCACTTTCGCATGATTGTCCAAAGTATCTTGAGAAAAAAGTGCTTTATTTAACAAAGTACTTTCCAAATAACTGATCATTAAAAAATATAAAATAGCACTTTTTGATTGTCACTTTAAAAAAAGCACTTTGTCATGATATTCCAAAAGTATTTTGAGAAAAAAAAATGCTTTTTTTAGCAAAGTACTTTTCGAACAACTGATAATTAACAATATAAAATAGTACTTTCTGATTGTCACTTTTAAAAAAAAGCACTTTGTCATGGTGTTCCAAAGTATTCTGAGAAAAAAATGATTTTTTTAGCAAAGTACTTTTCGAAGAACTCATAATTAAAAAATATAAAATAGCACTTGTTGATTGTCACTTTAAAAAAAGCACTTTGTAATGATTTTCGGAAGTACTTTGAGAAAAAAATGCTTTTTTAGCAAAGTACTTTCCTAAGAACTGGTAATTAAAAAATATAAAATAGTACTTTTTGATTGTCGCTTTAAAAAAGCACTTTGTCACGAATTTCCGAAGTACTTTGAGAAAAAAATGCTTTTTTAGCCAAGTACTTTTCGAAGAACTGATAATTAAAAAATATAAAATAACACCTTTTGATTGTCACTTAAAAAAAGCACTGTCATTATTTTCCAAAATATTTTGAGAAAAAAAAAGCTTTTTAGCAAAGTACTTTCCTTAGAACTGATAATTAAAAAATATAAAATATTACTTTTTATATTATAAAAAACTTTTTTTTTAAGCAAAGTACATTGTTACAAGTGAAAAATCTACTTTATTATAAAATTGTTGCATAAATCGGTTAAATCAGCAAATTACGTCGGATTCCTCCTCGTTATTGACGGGCTAATGGGACAAGTTTTTTTTTAACATAGAGCATAAAAACGACGCGGAGAGGTCGCGGAGGAAACGGTGAAAAAAAAACGGAGAATAAATGAGTTAGTCTGGAGACTCGCGATCGTTTCTTTACTTTCACTCGGATCTTGAGACAGTGTGAACGCGGGATACGCGAGACTCAATATTTTTGTAAAACAGCAGAGTTTCGTTAGTATTTAATAGTTAGCGCATTAAGCGCCCGTGTGCAACGAATTATCTCTGTGAATCGTTGAACGAGGAGTCATGAAGCTCAAGTCCTCGATCCTGGTAAGAAAATCCAAGATTTGGGTTTTTTTTCCTTAAAAATTCATTTATCGGCCGTATCCGAAGTGTTTATTTATTTATTTATTTATTTATTTATTTATTTATTTATTTATTTATTTATTTATTTATTTATTTATTTATTTATTTATTTATTTATTTATTTATTTATTTATTTATTTATTTATTTATTTATTTATTTATTTATTTATTTATTTATTTATTTATTTATTTATTTATTTATTTATTTATTTATTTATTTATTTATTTATTTATTTATTTATGTATTTATTTATTTATTTATTTATTTATTTATTTATTTATTTAATAAATTACTAATTTATTTAGGTAATAGTTCTGATGACGATAATTAACAAATCGTCATCAACATCAGTCTTGACTTTGGTTCACGATGTTGTACAAAACAACATTGCTGGTCTTCCTGTCGTACATGAGGTGAGCGATAATTGTGAAAGTCTATTTTTTGGTTTTTTTTTATCAATATTTAATAATGATCTGAAATAGGTAAAAATGTCATTTTTTTGAATTACATTAAAAACCATAAAATTGCAATTTATTTGAAGACATTAAAATAATAATTATTCTTGCACCAGTTTGTGATTGTTAAAATTGAAAATGTTCGCTCGTCTCCAAATCGAAATAACCTTCGTTATGTGTGTGACAAATAATTTAATAGCATTTTCGTTAATTAATATTTTTAACAGCATACAGAGTGGGACTTTGATCCAGAGCAGGGAAAAAAACGTCGTGTACGTTTCGAATCGTTAAATGGAGAGTACGGTGAGAAACTCATTGCGAGATTGGGCATGGGAATGGATTTTAAAGGACCATGGGGTACGAAAGTATCGAATCAGCCAAAGCCAGATCTGCGCTACGTTTAGTTTTAAGTTAATTGTTGTTTTTTTTTTTCTTCGTTTGTAAATATTCCTTCCAATAAATAGTCAAGTGACAATATTTTCCCACATTATTGCACGTTACAATAGGATCTGAATTATTTATTATCAATAATTAGTTGAAATTGTAAGAAATAGAACTGGAAATATTGATACAGGCGATAAATGTGAAGGAAGGGATTGTAAAAACCCGAAAAGGGTATAGAAGGAAAATTAAACAACTGATAGTTAAAATTGTAAGGAGTGCCATTATTTAAATGAAAAATCATTCGCAAATGAATTTATGTGAAAACAAATAAAATTATCGTCTTTTCGAATAATTGGAAATTATTACGAATTATTACGATTACGAATCTCTAAGAATTGTTACAAATTATTTTGAATAATTACGAACTGTTCCGAATAATGAAAAATAAGTAAAAACACTTTTTTTATTCCATTACGTTTTTGTCGTTGATTTTTTTCGATTTCGACGAGAACTCGGTGTTATTCGTAATCAGCGGAAAATTTCCGGTCGAATAGGGTATCGAAAAATTGGAATAAAAAACGAAAAAAAATAATTTTTGTCATTTTCCGCCCACTTTTGTCAGAAACCGAAAAATATCAAAATTTCAAATGGCCACAACTCCACTCCCGTTTGACCGATTTTGGGTTTTGAGGAGGTTTTTGAAACCGTCTCAAGTAGACTCAGAGAACGCCGTTTGACTCATCCCGATATCTCGATTATTGTGGCCGTGAAGGCAACTTGAAAATCGGCGAAAAAAATGAGAAGGGGTATGTATGGAGAAATTCGCAAAATTCGATGGTCCAACTTCAAAAATCGATGAAAAATTGATAAAAAATCGTAGCTCAATGAACGAAGCGGCATTTTAAGGTACACTGGTAACTTAAGCCGATGTTCATGTCTCTTTTGGAGGGCGTTTTTTTGTAGGAAAATAAAAATGAATCGTTTTGGATATTTAGGATGTTTTTATTTACATATTAAAGATACGAAAAAAAAAAATTTTTGAAAAAATTGAATAGTTTATTATTATTATTATTATTGATCGAAGTTGGCACCTCGAAGTTGGCAGCCCGGGTCCTAACTTTTTTTTTACCGAACCGGTTGCTTTCAAATTTTAAGAGGCTACTCTACACACTTATAGTTCTCATTGGAACAACCGAGACATTTTTTCAGCCCTAACTTTTTATTTTACAACCCCTTCTTTGCTAAAATTTATTTTACAACCCCTTCTTTGCTAAAATAAAAGGACTTTAGCAAAGAAGGGGTTCTAAAATAAAAAGTTAGGGGTGAAAAAATTTCTTGATAGTTCCGACGAGAACTATAAGTGTGTAGAGTAGCCTGTTAAAATTTGAAAGCAATCGGTTCGGTAGAAAGAAAGTTAGGACCCGGGCTGCCAACTTCGAGGTGCCAACTTCGATCAATAATAATAATAATAATAAACTATTAAATTTTTTCAAACAAATTTTTTTTTGTATCTTTAACATGTAAATAAAAACATCCTAAATATCCAAAACGATTCATTTTTATTTTCCTACAAAAAAACGCCCTCCAAAAAGGACATGAAAATCGGCTTAAGTTACCAGACTACTACCGTAGGCCGTAGTCTGGTCTAGAGCGAGATTTTTGACGTCATTTCTAATGTGCAATAACGTTTAAACCGTTGAAGTTGTCTTGATGAAAATTTACACGTGCATTTATTGATCCTTAGAGAATACTTGAACATTAAAAAAAAAATTATTTTAAATATTTTCATGTAGTTTTTTGCCTTGTTGCAACATGGTGCGCCGAAATCGGCGCCCACTCTGGACGATGTTGTATGCATCTGAAAAAAAAAAATATATATATATTCTCAATCTGTATGAGTATTCTGAGCACTGGTAGCAGAATTGGTACTTAAAAAAAAATTTTGACAAAATGGCGGCCTGTTGAACTTTCATTAATGATATTTCATTATTCGACGAGTTGTAAAATGTCGGCAAAATTATTGTTCGACTCAATAAAACATTTTTTTAAGTACCAATTCTGCTACCAGTGCTCAAAATACTCATACAGATTGAGAATATATATATATATATTTTTTTTCAGATGCATACAACATCGTCCAGAGTGGGCGCCGATTTCGGCGCACCATGTTGTAACAAGGCAAAAAACTACATGAAAATATTTAAAATAATTTTTTTTTTTAATGTACAAGTATTCTCTAAGGATCAATAAATGCACGTGTAAATTTTCATCAAGACAACTTCAACGGTTTAAACGTTATTGCACATTAGAAATGACGTCAAAAATCTCGCTCTAGAACAGACTACGGCCTTAAAGGTTGAACGGTTACGAAAAGATTGAGCACAGAGTGGGGTTTCAGCTTCAACGGGAAGCAAAGTTACAGTGATTTTATTGCAGCCACTTCTTTTTGGCCAAAATGCAAACGAATTTGGAATTTTTTTATTTTCTTTTTCGGACGCTATATCGATGTATTCTGACTCGTTGATTACTAATTCATTAGCCATGTCCTTGAGAAACGCCAACATTTTTGAAAATCGTTGAAAATCGTCCAATAAGTGAATCGCCTAAAAAATTCCCAAATATACATTTTCTTTTCTCTCTCTTTCTTTAACAATACGTTTAATATTTTTGAAATTTTACACGAATATTGTACTCTACGCAACAAAATAACAAAAAATCTCAGTTTATTGTGTCCTTTTGAAAAGAAATCTTTTTAATATTCCAACGAAGCAAAAAAAATAAACTGTGTCAAAAGTGTATATACATTTTCTTTTCTCTCTCTTTCTTTTACAATACGTTTAATATTTTTGAAATTTTACACGAATATTGTACTCTAAGCAACAAAATAACAAAAAATCTCAGTTTATTGTGTCCTTTTGAAAAGAAATCTTTTTAATATTCCAACGAAGCAAAAAAAAATAAACTGTGTCAAAAGTGAATATGTCTTCATTCTCGCTTTCGAGTTTTTTCCTTTTCGTGTACGAATGGTGAGAAGTGGGGAAATATCGTATGAGCTACGTGACGAGGCCATCGTTTCGTGAAGACCGTTGGTAAACGAACTTTCACCGATTCTCTCTCGATTTTGCACCGTAAGGTATACACGTATAACGTTAAAATTATATGCTGTGTTCAGTATAATACGATTGTTCCTCGATGACACTTCGATCTCCGGGACAATCGATTATTTCGTTCGATTGACGAGCAATATTTATTTATTTTTGTCATCTTAATTGTTGATAAAAAAAACATAATAATCGCTACTTAAAAAAAACATATACGAGTGCATTGAAAGGATTTAAAAACAAAAACATGGCCAACACATTTCTCGTGAGTATTTAATTATAATTATGACAAAAAATTATTAGTGATATTGTTTTTTTTATCGGTAAATTAACTCGCTGACTCTTTTTGACTATGCGAATTTTTTTAACTATTTCGTAACGTTATTATTTTTAATGATATAAATTTATATCATTATTGTTTTTTTCAGTACGTATTGGCGATCGCTCTCGTTTGTCTTCTATGTCTGATCGAAGAAAACGAGTCGACGATAGGCGAAGCTAAAGCTCCAAATTTCCAATATTTCGAGAGGTAAATACATGATTTTTTTGTCACTAAATTTTACATTAGCAATTTTTAATTATAAAAATTAAAATGAGTTTCAAATAGTTTGTTAAAAATTGTTTCAATTTTACGTTACTTATTTTCAATTATAAAAATTAAAATGAGCTTTAAATAGTTTATTGAAAATTGTTTAAATTTTACATTAATAATTTTGTCGCAATCCTTGACGATTCGTGCTCTTCGCGAATGTCTTTTTCTTCTTCTTAAGGTAGTAGTCTGGTAACTTAAGCCGATTTTCATGTCTTTTTTGGAGCGCGTTTTTTTGTAGGAAAATAAAAACGAATCGTTTTGGATATTTAGGATGTTTTTATTTACATATTAAAGATACAAAAAAAAAATTTGTTTGAAAAAATTTAATAGTGTATTATTATTATTATTATCGATCGAAGTTGGCACCTCGAAAAAAAGCGCGTGGGTGATAGATAGATCTCTATAGATTAAGAATTATCAAATATTCTTGATAATTCTTAATCTATAGACATGTCATTCTGGTCGGAACTACTGAAGTTAAATTTCATGGATAAATAACAAAATGGAAAAGGACGTTTTTTTCCAAAGTCCGCCATTTTGTTATTTATCCATGAAATTTAACTTCAGTAGTTCCGACCAGAATGACATGTCTATAGATTAAGAATTATCAAGAATTTTTGATTTCAGATAACATCAAGAGCCAAAATCACCGGGGCCACCCACGCGCTTTTTTTTTCGAGGTGCCAACTTCGATCAATAATAATAATAATAATAAACTATTAAATTTTTTCAAAAAATTGTTTTTTTGTATCTTTAATATGTAAATAAAAGCATCCTAAATATCCAAAACGATTCATTTTTATTTTCCTTACAAAAAAACGTCCTCCAAAAAAGACATGAAAATCGGCTTAAGTTACCAGACTACTACCTTAAATAAATTCAACACGGTTATAAGAAACTAAATCTTTATTAAACGAATCTTATCGTTACGCGAACACGTCTATCTTTCTCGAGTCTACTTTTTAAACTATCTCTTTTTATATTTTATTTATTATTTATGACAACGCGCTTAGCAACGCCGTTACTGGGTTAACTGATACGCATATATTATTAGGGTGTGCCATTTCAGGGCAACTTTTTTTTTTTCTCCGCAGACCAGGTTGTATACTTCCAGGAAGGTGAAAAAAAAAGCTTGTTCATATTTGAGCTCTTAATAATAATATTTAGATGCGCCTCATCGCGAATTTCTATTTTCCCTTTATATAACATGGGAAAAATTTTTTTTCATATTTGGAATTTTATACTTCGACAATGGCATATTGTTCGATGACGCGGATGACATATTTTATAGAGAATTGAACGCTGTACAAAAAAGATGTCTTGCAGTTTTTCGATAAACGTAGCCATTCCGATGATATCCGAGTTCAAAGTTCAAAATCAACAAAAATTCATCTTTTTTTTTAATATTACAGCGAAACTATCGACTCTATTGAGAAATTTCGAATGACTTTTTTGTACATTATTATATTTGTTATGAAAATTGTCTCATTTATGATTAATTAATATTGATCATTAATTGTTCAATGCTGTAGAAAGTTATTTTCTGTCACAGAACTGGTTCTAATGGGCTAGTATTTAACGAAATAATTACAAAGAGATGGACAAAATACTCACGAGTAAAACATCTTTCTTTATTCCCAATAACAGTGAAAAGAAATGGTTCATTCGATTTTTTTAAACAAATTTATTAATGAAAAATTATAAATATTCAATAATTTATTACAGCGTGGAAATTCTCAAGACTTCATTGAAATTTATAGGTGAATGATTTTCAAATGTATTATAATTGATTTCGAGGTCGAGAAGAAATAAGTCAATATTATATACTTAATGTTACTTCTTTGTTTTTATTAAAACTTCATTTAACCCGATTTGATAACTATATTATCGCGATATTTTGGATTATATTCATTCGGAATTCGGCTGAACAGGATTTCGGCAAACTTCGGTCAAAAATTTGGAGTTTTTCAAAAAATTAAAAGTTGCCAATGACGCTGCAGAACGTGGAGTGGCATTATTGGAAGAATATAATGCGTGGTTAACCAAAAATGAAGAGCAGTTTCAATATTTGTTACGAATAGTGAAAGAGCATCGTCGAAAATATCCACATTGCCATAAAAAAATACTTGAAAAATTATTATTGCCTTGACGAATTTGTTATATTCGGTATAACAAGACTTAAAATAATTGAAACAAAAAGTAGAAAATGTTTACACTGTAATAAATTATTGGATATTTATAATTTTTCATTAATAAATTTATTTAGAAGAATTAAATGAACCATTTCTTTTCACTCTTATTGGGAATAAAGAAAGATGTTTTACTCGTGAGTATTTTGTCCACCTCTTTGTAACTATTGTGTTAAAGCCCACTAGCCCACTAGAACCAGTTTTCTGACAGAAAATAACTTTTTACAGCATTGAACAATTAACGATCAATGTTAATAAATCATAAATGAGACAACTTTTATGGAAAATTTAATAATCTACAAAAAAAAGTCATTTGAAATTTCTCAATAGAGCCAATAGTTTCGCTGTAATATTTAAAAAAACATGAATTTTTGTTGATTTTGAACTTTGAACTCGGATATCGGAATGGCTACGTTTATCGAAAAACTGTAGGACATCTTTTTTGTGGAGCGTTCAATTCTCTATAAAATATGTTATGCGCGTCATCGAACAATATGCCATTACCGAAGTATAAAATTCCAAATATGAAACAAATTTTTTCCCATGTTATTTGAATGGGAAATAGAAATTCGCGATGAGGCGCATCTAAATATTAATATTAAGAGATCAACCTGGTCCCCGGAGGAATAAAAAAAGGTTGCCCTGAAATGGTACACCCTTAATATATCTATATGTATATATGCGGACAAGCAGATATCGTGCTTGATGAATTGACGTAAATCTCCTTCAATTTTTAATTATAAAAATTGAAATGAGTTCTACTAAGTTTATTAAAGATTGTTTGAATTTTACATTAATAATTTTTAATTATAAACATTAAAATGAGTATTAAATAGTTTATTAAAGATTGTTTGAATTTTACGTTAATAATTTTTAATTATAAACATTAAAATGAGTTTTAAATAGTTTGTTAAAAATTGTTTCAATTTTACATTAATAATTTTTAATTATAAAAATTAAAATGAGTTATAAATAGTTTATTAAAAATTGTTTTAATTTTACACTAATAATTTTCAATTGTAAGAATTTAAATGGGTTTTAAATGGTATAATAAAAATTAAAATTTAATTTTTGCAAAATTTCGCGCGTTTTGTCGTTTGTGGTGACGAACAAAAAAAAAAAAAACAATGCCTGAACAATTTATCCGATTGTTTCAGGCCAAAATATCGATATCCGTATTACGATGAGAATGGCCGAGGAAGACTGTTGTACGGATACGGCGGTCCGGAGCTTTATCAGTACAAGACATACAGTGCTCTCGAAGGAATTCACTGATCTTCCAGGACGTTAATTCGTTGTACAATTTTTTTTTTTTTGTTTTTCTTTTTCATATATAATTATATTTTTTATGTATTTTTGGTTTATTATCGTAATGAAACATTTTTGTTTTATCGTAACAAACGACGACCTGAAAATGTGGCAAATGGTTTAATTAAACTCTCGTACAATCGTTATTTCCTCGCATTTTTTCCTTTTCTCATTTTATTATTTCAAGTAGGACAAATGAAAAAATATCCACACGGGGAAAATATCGATGAAGAAAGATAACAAAAATGATGTTCACGTAAATTTTCGTCTCGAAGTAAAAACAATGACGAAATAAACACAAATGGAAAAAATAATAATTATAATAACACATTTTAATGACGAGACCACCGACGAATAGACGATAAATATTTTGATTATGCCGATTCAGACTTATGCACACTACGATTTTGTTTTTTTTGTTTTTTTTTTTTTTTTTTTTCATTTAAATTAATAAAATGAATAAAAAAAAATATCATTGGAACGATTAACAGTAAAAAATGCCAGTGAGTTGGATGGTAAAAGTGATCCAAGACTCTCTCTCTTTATCATCTTCGATCACAGTTTGCGTAATATAATGTTTTTACGATGACTAAGGTCGTTTGGAAATTTGTCGCAACCCTCGAGTAAGTACTTGTCGCGAGTCGCCGTTACTGGCTGTGCATCGAAGATTTATTTATAAATATGTTTGCGTCATTGAAACGAGTTTTTTTTTCAAGAAAATTTGAATAATTGGGATTCATTTTTTCTTTTTTTTTTTTGCGAAATATCGCCATTTTGTATTTGTTCAAGGGCTCACATACCCCTGCGAGTCCTGAAAACCGAGTAAATTAAAAAAAATTATTATAAAAGTTGGTACGGTGAAGAAATAAATAAATTGTTGATTTCACATTTTTATCAACTCTTCAACTATAAGAGAAATAATTAAAAAATTTTTTTTATCAATATTAACATTACTTATTACGGGTATAAATGGACTACTGATGAAAACCATGGCGCCTCCTTGTCGACATCATAAATTCACGAAAAATGATCCAATCTCCGAAAATAAAAAAGAATCTAGTGAAATAATGTAGTAGTAATAGTCTGACGGAGTGAATTTATTTATTTACTTCCAAAATAAAGAAATTACAGTATTCCAAACTTTGATATGCAAGTTCAAAAAAAAAATTAGTGTTTAATAATTTATAAAAAAGTTGTCAAACTAAAAAATAAAAAAAACCTCTCGTCAAGACTACAGAGAATATAATAATCAAGATTTAGAAAAAACAAGTTAAAAAATATAAAAAATTGACTGAGTTATCGTGCTGACACTGTCTAAAAATACAGTTTCGTTTATACCCGTAGAAAATAATGTTGATATAAAAAAAAAAATTAAAAAGAAATGTTCTTGTAGTTAAAAAGTTGATAAAAAATCTGAAATCAACAATTTAATTTTTTGTTCACCATACAACCTTCGTAATAATTTTTCAGATCTACTCGATTTTCAGTGCACGCAGGGGTATGCGAGCCCTTAAACTTTAAGCAAAGTGTCGAGTATAATTTACGATTAAATCTGCTTGAGTCTCGGCGCGATTTCTTTTTCTTCTTTCACGCTCGTACGAGTTGAAAATTAATTTGAAACTCAAGTGCTCAATCATGCTGAAAATTGAGGTTTAAATTTATGTTTTATAATCAAATTCCGGAGTCAAACAAAAGTTTCGATCGAAAATTTGGGTAAAAAATGAAGTTCTTAAAAATGAGTCGAAATTTACGGACAAAAACGAAATTGACGTTGAGCCCAATGTCGAAAATCAAGGTCAAAATTGAGAACTCCATTTTTATCGTCAAATGTCTGATTAAAATACTCGTTTTTTTTTTCTTCTTTACAAATACACTATTAACATACAGAGATATGCAGAATTTTCTTTTCACATTACGTTTAAAAAGAAAGTAAAAACTATAAAATATCAATTTTTCTCGGCCAATATTCGATCTCATCGACGATTCACGATCGTTACTAGAAATTTACACCTTACAACGGCATTTACATTAAAAGATCTATAATCCATGCTCAGAAAAATTGAAGTGACAATTTTTCAAAGATAATTTGAACAAAAAAAAAATTCAATTTTCCGAAACTCCAATATTGCCAGTTTTCGTCCCGGAGGCTTTTCGGTAAATAAAAAAATAACACACAATAATAAAATCATCGATTGATTGCAAAAGAAATTGGGGGTTTTTTTTTATAACGGAATGTACGAGAAAAAACATTGACAAAGTCCTATCGATATCGCACTCTTAATTCTTGTTTGTTATTAGGAAATTGATTGTACTTTTTTTTTTAAATCTATTGCCATTTTATCGTGGTAAATGTGCGCAGCATACATGACACAAAAATCATTGATTCGGGAAACAGGAAAGAACAATTTTTTTTTTCTTTTCATCATTCTACTACGATGATTATTTTAGTGTGACATTGAATTCGAAACCTCGAGGTTCGATATAGTCGACGAACGTGTGCAAAACTCTGTGCCATAACTAGGTGTGAATTTTTTTTTTTTTTTTTTTAACGGTGATGGATTACACGCGCGCAATTATTTGCGTGAAAAAGAGATGTACAATAAGAGGAGTTTGAGTTTCAGGGGAGGGGGTCGGGAGGGGAGGAAGGATAATATCGCGAAAAAAGAATATAAGCCCCTCACCCCGAAATATTCTCGAGATAGAATTATTAAATATCATTTGTTTTTTTTTCTTCTTTCGTACTCGTTACAATTTGCTATATTTTTCAAAGATTCGTGAGAATTATTCGATTGAACAATGACATATTTTAATTAACAATTCCCCACGCAGCAAAGATTTCGACAAGGGGATTTTTTTTCTAATTCGATACGAATCTTGGAATATTACGAAAGAGCTTGAGCGCGTTGAATTTGGTCTTTGGGAAAATGTTGAAAAAAAATGAGACGACTGAAAAGTAATTTGGTTGATTTTTAAAAATAATTGGAAATGAGCGAAATTCCATGAAGCCATTATAAAAATAATGGACAATTGATTGTATTTCATGACTCAATAATACATTAAGGTAGTAGTCTGGTAACTTAAGCCGATTTTCATGTCTTTTTTGGAGGGCGTTTTTTTGTAGGAAAATAAAAATTAATGGTTTTGGATATTTAGGATGTTTTTATTTACATATTAAAGACACATAAAAAAATTTGTTTGAAAAATTTAATAGTTTATTATTATTATTTTTATTGATCGAAGTTGGCACCTCGAAAACAAAGCGCGTGGGTGGCCCCGGCGATTTTGGCCCTTGATGTTATCTGAAATCAAAAATTCTTGATAATTCTTAATCGATAGACATGTCATTCTGGTCGGAACTACTGAAGTTAAATTTCATGGATGAATAACAAAATGTCGGACTTTGGAAAAAAGTTTCATTTTCCAAAGTCCGCCATTTTGTTATAATATGGATAAATAACAAAATGGCGGACTTTGGAAAAAAGTTTTTTTTTCCAAAGTTCGCCATTTTGTTATTTATCCATGAAATTTAACTCCAGTAGTTCCGACCAGAATGACATGTCTATAGATTAAGAATTATCAAGAATTTTTTATTTCAGATAACATCAAGAGCCAAAATCACCGGGGCCACCCACGCGCTTCTTTTTCGAGGTGCCAACTTCGATCAATAATAATAACAATGATAAACTATTAAATTTTTTCAAATTTTTTTTTTTTTTAATCTTTAATATGTAAATAAAAACATCCTAAATATCCAAAACGATTCAGTATTATTTTCCTACAAAAAAACGCCCTCCAAAAAAAGACATGAAAATCGGCTTAAGTTACCAGACTACTACCTTAATGGAAAACGAAATGAATTTCATTGTCCATTAACAAAATAATGAATAATTGAACGTATTTCATGACTCAATAATAAAATAATGGAAATTGCCATGAATTTCATTGTCCATTATTAAAATAATGGATAATGGATCGAATTTGCATTGTTCATTAACAAAATAATGGATAATTGAACCCTTCATTACACCTATTTTCCAATTTTTTTTTCTTTTCCCACATTCAACCCATCCTTAATCTCGTTTTTCCTAAAAAAATTCCTCAAAAACCAAACGAAAACTTGCCGCGAAAGCAAATCCCCGCGCTTTGTGGTACAGTTCAAATCATAAAAAACGAAGTAAAGAAAAAAAAAGCTACGAGATGACATGAACGGTGAAAAAGAAAAATCTAGCAAAACAATTGATTTTGTTGTTTTTTTTTTTCGTGAACACGAACTTCATGCCAAACCTACTTTGTTTTTTTTTCGTTTTCCTTTCTTCCTTTTTTATTCGCTCGTTTGACGTTTCAAAAATCGTTATTCGACAAGTATACTAGTACAAAGAGCGGTAGTTCTCGTAATAAAATCTCATCTCTCTTTCTGTCTCTCTTAGTTCGAGTGGGTTTTTTTTTCTCTTCGCTCTCTTTACACTCGTCTCCGAAAAAATTGATTAAGAACGAACAGATTTTTTCGCTCATTTTTCGTGTGTTCTTCAAATTTACAATTCCCTCGGAACTCGAAAAATCGCTCCTGTCGCTCACTGAGCTCAAATTTGTTCTCGTTATTTTTTATTTTTTCTTTTCGTTTTTATTTAAGTTGAACGCCGTTGGTCGTTGCGTCGACGTTTTTCGTCGTCCCTGTTGTTTGTGGAGACCGTTGGAGAATTGTGGAGGGGGTAAAAAAGGCTGCAGGAGTTTTTTTTCACTTTTTTGAATTCGAAGGATGACAGAGACGTTCGCAAACACGTGTTTCAGCGACAAAACCTCGATCTTCGGAAAAAAAACATCGTTGAGCTTTTTTGTTTTAGCCTCGTTTTTTTTTCGTGACCTTTTTCGTTGATTAATTTAACATCGTCGTTTACTTCGTTAACTTGGGCGAGTTTCTCGGCGTCGAGACGGAGCACTTTCTGCTCTCTGTGGGGGAAACGCATAACCCCGCTCATATCAACCCTATCAATTTTATAAAAAAAAAAAAAAAACAAACTTTTCTCCCGATCGCTCGTTTATTTTTCGTTCTTTCTCTCTCTCTTTTTATTTCTCGTTATTTACACGAGAAATTCAATCAGGGATTGATTTTTTTTTTTTGGTTTTTTTCGATAATCAAAAAAATGAAAAAGAGAGAAAGAGATGAATGCAGCATAGAGAGCACGATCGCTCTACCAGTGCATTTTGCACCTGTATTATTTTTTTTCGTTCTCATTTTTCTTTCTTTTTTTTATGTTTTTTTTTTTGCTTTTTACTCCGTACGAGACTTATTCGTCTTTTCCGCGACGGACTTTAACTGTCATACAAAATCCAACTCAGACTTACTGTAGTACCTGCCGCTGATCTTTCGCCTCTCCCATTGGCGCTCCAAAAATTTCTTCGCCTCGCTTATAACGAACACGCTTGATGTCAGCGCGACCAAGAATACTATGTCTGGGGGAGTAGGGGAAAAAAAATAAAAATTATTCGGAGGGTTGTTTTTGAAAATTCGATTTTTCTTCGAAATTTTGAAAGTGAAGTTTCATTGACATGTTCGTTCGTTCTAGGAGGAAACAAAATAATGAAAAAAAAACATGACCAGGTGGACGATCAATTTTGACAAATTTTTTTCCAAATGCGATTTTTCGGACGTTTTGCAATATTCCATACACAATTGCATTGAAAACGCGAGTATTAATGTTTTTTTTTCTCATGAAATCAAAGCTTCCTCCTTGGAGAAGCAAAATTATCAACATCCTGCGCATTGTTATTTATCGAATCGAAAAAAAAATCTTTTTCTTTTAAACGAAAATTCTGTTTCTTTTACCTTTCGTTGTGAGAGCTTCAGTTTGAAAGACTCGCTGCAACGGAGGAAAATAAATGACCAGCATTTGACCAACCACCGATAATGTTACAGCGACGAGAAACATCTTGTTGCTCAACAGGCCAATTGTGAATATTGATTTTGTCTGTAATGTAAAATAATATTATCGAATATCCACGAATTTTTTTTAAACCAAAAGAAATAAAAATGGTTATTATAAATAAATAACTGAAGCTGAATATTGAACATTTCAATTGATTGATTTCAAAGAGAAATTTCCAAATTTCTATTCGGTTGTTTAATTATTAATACTTTGCACACGATAGGTGACTCTTAGTCAAACCAAGTGGTGACTCACCTCTCGATTGCAAATGGTTAATTTTTAATTCGTAGTTTGATGTTTTTTTTCGGGTATAAATACTATTTTATTTTATTTTTCCAATTCATCAATTATAATATTTACCTGAGATCGACAGCTAAGTGCGTTAAACATGTCGAAGAAAACGAAACAGGTGAATGTCATCGTTGTGTCACGAGCGGTTATTCCACCGGACGTCATCTGAAATAATATTTCTATTGTCAAACTTTTATTTTCAATTAAAAATTGCAAAATAAAAATTGAAAATTAAAAAATAAAAATGAAAAATTAACAATTACAAATTAAAAATTAAAAGTTAAAAATCAAAAATTAAGAATTGAAAATTGAAAATTGAAAATTGAAAATTGAAAATTGAAAATTGAAAATTGAAAATTGAAAATTGAAAATTGAAAATTGAAAATTGAAAATTGAAGATTAAAAGATACCTCACGATTGTAAACCCATAATGTTCCAAGTATGATAATGACAGCCGACAATAAAACATTTATAATGAGTGTACGCGTTATCATTGGTTCTTTTGTGTCGCGGGGCTTTTGTTTCAAGACGTCTTTGTCGACGGGCTCGACGCCCAAACTCTGAGCCGGCGGACCGTCCATTATAATATTGATCCACAATATTTGCATGGCGTTCAACGGATTTGGTATTCCCATTAGTGTGGCAAGTGCTATTAGCGCCAACGCGGCGATGCTCGTTGACAATTGAAATCTAACGAAATTTCGGATATTGTGAAAAATTCCTTTACCCTCCTCGATGGCCGAACTATGGAACAAAAGAATTCACAGAATTAATTTTTTTTAAACGAAAGAAAAAAAAATCGATACCATACAGTCCGCGTCAAGTAACGTCGACGCGACAGTAAGATGACCGTCTTGTGACATTATATTTTTATTTTTTCAAATTTTTCGTTATGCTGCAATGTCACTTTTTTATTTGGTCATTCGACCGTCGTATTTGAAATATAAATTTCCCAGATTTGTCTCTCACATGATTGTTTTGAAGTCATCATCGACGAGAATCATATCGGCAGCTTCTTTGCAAACGTCGGTGCCATTTTTTCCCATTGCAATGCCGATATCGGCCTTTTTCAATGCCACACCGTCGTTAACACCGTCACCGGTCATACCAACGATATTTCCATTTCTCTGCAACGCCTTGACGATGCACAATTTGTGCTTTGGCGTAACGCGATAGAATACGCTGACATTGTCGATCGTTTGTTCGAGCTGGGTCTCCGACAATTGATCGATGTCGTCGCCCGACAGTAAATCCATGTGAAGCGTGTCGAGACCAATCATACTTGCTGTAAATACGTTGATATTAAATCATTATTGAAAGGAGTGAAAAATATTATGAATTAAATAATTGTAATAATTATTATAATTATTATTAGCTGACAAGAATTAGCAATGTTTTTTTTTCTCAAGAAAACAGCTTCTCGTTGTAAATAATAATAGTAATTATTATCTTACTGATATAACAAAGCTAGAGAATTTGTATGTTTGTTCGAACACGGTAATCTCAGGAAATACTGATCCGATTTGAAAAATTCTTTTCGCGTTAGATAGTCCGTTTATTCAGGGAGGCTCTATAACTTCATGCTATGACCCTAAGGAGCGGCGGCGGCGTCAGTTTATTTGTCAGTGATTAGTCCTTTTATTTTTTCACATAATTTCCGAGTGGTATTTATAGTTAATAAGATGCACTTGATTATGTACTTATAATGCGTATGAAACAGATATGTAATCCAAATTTAACGCGGATGAACCCTTGTAAATACTCATCTCCATTCACCTGAATTCTTCATTAGAATTGAGTAACAAAAAGATGCTGAAAAACTAAAATAAAAAATGCAGCCGAACGGCAAAAATGAAAATCAATACAACCGTATGAAATTAACTATTACTATAAGTGTATACACTTATGGGATAGAAATAGTTTATTTTATTTAAAATGCATTTGAGTATATGGGGCCCTTTTGTTGATACATTATTTCCTACACATAATGCTTCCTCATCACTTTTCTTCTCGTCTTTTTATTGATAACTAGCTGTGCCCCACAATTTCACTCGCGTTTTTTTTTTTTCAAGTTAGGTTATTATTGTTCAAATTAGGTTACATTTACATGTTTTAAGGTCATTGCCCCTAGGGTCTCTAGACCGCAGGGGCAATTAGTAACGAAAAGATGGTGAAAAACAATAATAAAAAATGCAACAGAACGGCAAAAATGAAAATCAATGCAACCGTATAAAATTATCTATTTCTATCCCATAAGTGTATACACTTATGTAATAGTTCATTTTATAAGTATATACACTTATGGGATAGAAGAAGTTAATTTTATTCCTTTGCATTGATTTTCATTTTTGCCGTTCTGCTGCATTTTTTATTTTTGTTTTTCATCATCATTTTGTTAATCATTGCCCCTAGGGTCTCTAGACCATTGATCACATTTACATTTTTTGAGATCATCGCCCCCTAGGGCCTAGAGACCCTAGGGGCAATGATTAACAAAATGATGACGAAAAACACAAATAAAATGCAGCAGAACGGCAAAAATGAAAATCAATGCAAAGGAATAAAATTAACTATTTCTATCCCCCCCCCCCCCAGGGTTGCCGAAATTATAATGTGAAAATAATGCATTATCCATTACAGAAATAACTACAATTGGATGATGAAAAACATTAAGCATTACATTCGTCACGAGAAATGTAAAAGACGACCATTGTGCATTGCATTAATAATGAATAATACGAAAAACATTACATTATCCATTACTGAAGTAATGGCTAATGCAAAAGTGTTCCATTTTCCATTACTGAAGTAATGGGTAATGCAAAAGTGTTTCATTATCCATTATCTATACTTCCATTATCGATTACTATAGTAATTAGTAGTGTAAAATACTTCCATTAATTTTCAACGCTGAGTTTCATTTACACGATATAGAGCGAATATCAGAACTATTGGAATAGTCTGTTTATTTACTTTGTGGTGTTGCTGTCTCAACGTCTCTTTAAAGCACGTCGTTCGTGAAGGAAAGTAAATGAAGACAAAGATAGCGGTCGTGCGCTTTGTGTTCAACCAAATCATGTGATTTCATTGACATTGTTATATAAATTAATAAAGAATTTCGATTCCAATAATGCAACTAATGCATTACTCGAAACAATGCAGTACTGGAAGTAATGCTCCATTTTTATATTTTGCATTATTTATTTCTATAGAAATGGAAAAATAGAATTGTCTTGCATTACCCATTACTGAAGTAATGGGTAATGCAAAGCATTACAATTACTTAGAATAATTACTAATGAAATCAATAATGCATTATAAAAATAATGCATTTTTTGCAACTCTGATCCCCCCTAGGGTCTAGAGACCCTATGATGATCTCAAGAAATGTAAATGTAACCTAATTTCAACAATAGTAACCTATTTGGAAAAAAAAAACGCGGGTGAAATCGCGAGGTACAGCTAGTCTATATATATATAAATAAATCCCTATTTCCCTTGGTCACGTCATAATTTGAGAACGATTTTACCGATTTCATTCATCTTTTTTTTTAAGTTTCCTGATATTTTGTAGAAGGTTCTTACGGAAAGAAAAATTGAGAAAATTGCGCGGAAAATTGGAAAATATCAGAAAACTTAACGACTATTTAACCGTCGCACGTTTGACAGTTCGCGCGAAGCAAATGTGATTTTTAATAGATGCATAGGCCGGCATCTGTCGATCAAGAAATTCATTTATTCATTTCTTAGTGCACAGTCCATTCGATCTAAATGTTTATCCAGTTTTGAGTTTGTTGAGTGAGTTTTTTGAGAAGTGTTTGTGCATCGCAGTTAGTTCACCGCAATCACGCTTCATATTAAAAGTTTAATTTAATATCGATTTTTGATAAGTTTTGATAGACTAACACGTGGTATACATGGTTATACAGAAATACTAAGGGAGTCAATTTTTTATTTTCAATTACAATAAACACTATGAATTTGAAATCATTTTGTTTGAATTATTTATTTCAGTTCGAATTGAATATTCATAGCTCAGATAGGGCAACGTCTGTCGGGTCAGCTAGTTATTAATAAAAAGACGAGAAAAAAAATGATGAGGAAGCAATATGTTTAGGAAATAATGTATCAACGGGCCCCATATACTTAAATGCATTTTCCGTAACAATGGCGTTTTCTAATGACGATAGGAATAATAAAACAATACGAAAGATTAAGCAATTTGCGAGAAATGAGCGAAAAGGCAGGAAGTGTTGGTGCAATATATCTCGTCAACTAATAAATAAAGTATTTGCCCTTATTTATTAATGCTGAAAGAATTTTGACAAAACAGTCGGTAAGAAGTGGGACATATGTAAACTTCAATTTGCATAATTTTCTCTTTCCGTCCCTCAAATTAATAACTGTGGATTGTTTGATTTTTGATGAAGTTTTCGAAGGAATAAAAGGTTAAAATTGAAATATCAGAAATTTCTTTTTTCCCATTACACTTATTTAAGTAGAATCATTCTTACCGATCGCTCCGGCTGTTTCTTTTGCATCGCCCGTTACCATTTTAACTTTAACCCCGCTGTTTGCCAGAGTCGAGATTGCCTCGCGTACTCCTTCCCTCGGCGGATCACAAATACCAACGAGACCCATGTAAACTAAATCCTGCAGAGACGTTCCTCGCGCCAGGCCGAGTACTGTGAAATACATAAAACGAAACAAAAAATGAATAAAAAAAAAGATTTTGCGTCTATTTATTAAAATTTCATTAGAAATTAGTACCGAACGTTCGTACGATAAAAAAAAAAAAATTAACGAATATCCAAGGGAGTATAGGATTTTTTTTTGTCGAATAATAATTATTTAAATCCGCGAGTACCTCTTAAGCCTTGCTGACCAATATCGTGTGCCTGCGACAAAAATTCCTCGTCTTTTTTCTGATTCAGAGGATATAGCTGCCCGTTTGCCGAATATTTCGTACACTGCGGCAAAATCTTCTCGAGTGCTCCTTTGGCGAAAAAAATTTCCTCCCTATTCTACAAAACCGAAAAAAAAAAAAAAAAACGTCATTAAATTGCAATGAAATTTAACGAATAATTACTATCATTGTTATAAATAATCCATTAATCATTTATTGAAAAAATTAATTGAATAAATGATTAATGAAATAATTGAATTGATTATTAATTATTCGTTTGTTTTCGTCATCGTACCTCCGAATATTTTGACGTACACTTGACGGCCATCATTTTTTGTTCAGACGAGAATGGATACTCCTGAAGTCTTAAATATTTTTCAGCAACACCGTACATTCCATTTTTCATTGCGACAGCAACTAGTGCACCCTCGGTCGGTTGTCCGAGTAGCGTGTCGTTCTGGATAAAAGCGTTGTTGCACACGCATCCGACCTAATTGAAAAGCGATGCATTAGAGAACGAAAATTATTCGGGGTACAAGTAAGTTTTAAGGGCTCACGTACCCCTGAAAGTTGCGAAAAATCGATTTTTTTTTACAAATTTTTATTCTTTATACTTTTAAGAATTAAAAAAAATAAAACCTTTACGAAAATTCCACACCGTTACAAAATTATAGCAATGTGACCGGACATGAGGTTGGGACGGCTACCTGGCTAAACTGCGTTTTTCTCGAAACTATGTTTTTAGACAGTGTCAGCCCGATAACTCAATCAATTTTTAATATTTTTGTAACTTTTTGTTTTTTTTTAATCTTGATAATTATGTTTTCTATAGTCTGACGAGAGGTTTTTTTTTTATATTTGGTTGGATAATTTTTTATAAATGATTAAACACTAACTTTTTTTTTAAGTTACATACTAAAGTTTGAAATATTGTAATTTCTTTATTTTTGCAAAATAAATAAATCCCCCCGTCAGACTTAATACTACTACATTCTTTACTAGATTCTTTTGTATTTTTGCAGATTAGAGAATTTTTGGTGGACTTACGATGTCGACAAGGAGGCACCATGCTTCTTATCAGTAGTCCATTTATACCCGTGAAGAATAATGTTAATAATTTTGATTTATTTAAAAAATTTGTTTTCTTATAATTGAGAAGTTAATGAAAAATGTGAAATCACCAATTTAATTTTTTTTTCACCATATAACCTTTATAATAATTTTTCAAATTTACTCGGATTTCTGCGCGTACAGCGGTATGTGAGCCCTTAAAGGATTTGCAAGAGAGAGCGTTACTAGTATTAAATCGCATCAGATCTAACCACCTTCATGTTAAAGCGTCATCACTAGGTTTTAGTTTTCAGTATGTGTCATTTTGTCAAAGTGTAAAGAACATAGTTTTTTTTGAACTTCAAATATGTCGACTTTTGTGTCAACGAAACGCAATTTGCGGGAAGCTTTAGTTTTCTGGTCCATTTGAAGAAAAAAGCAGCTGAAGGTCATCGATTGTTGTGTGAGGCTTATGGGGACCACACTCCATCAATTTCAACTTGTGAGTACTGGTTTAGACAGTTCAAAAGTGGTGATTTTGACACGGAGGATAAGGAACGTGAAGGAAGACCAGAAACGTTTGAAGAGGCAGAATTGGAGGCATTATTGTACGAAGACTCGTGTCAAACGCACGAAGAACTTGCAAAATCTTTGGGCGAGACTCAACAAGCAATTTCATTACGCAAAGCCCCAATTTTCATAAAAAATCCTTTAAAACTTACTTGTACCCCCAATAAATGTATTATTTGTCATTTCTAACGCATAAGCGAACTTCGTCTTCTTGGACTATTTTATTTTTAATGGATAACAGTTGGATCTGGATTTTTAAATTTTTCTCGATAATGGATAATGAGTGTTGAGGTAGTAGTCTGGTAACTTAAGCCGATTTTCATGTCTTTTTTGGAGGGCGTTTTTTTGTAGGAAAATAAAAATGAATCGTTTTGGATATTTAGGATGTTTTTATTTACATATTAAAGATACAGAAAAAAAAATTTTTTGAAAAATTGAATAGTTTATTATTATTATTATTATTGATCGAAGTTGGCACCTCGAAAAAAAAGCGCGTGGGTGGCCCCGGTGATTTTGGCTCTTGATTTGGTCGGAACTACTGAAGTTAAATTTCATGGATAAATAACAAAATGGCGGACTTTGGAAAAAAAAACTTTTTTTTCCAAAGTCCGCCATTTTGTTATTTATCCATGAAATTCAACTTCAGTAGTTCCGACCAGAATGACATGTCTATAGAATAAGAATTATCAAGAATTTTTTATTTCAGATAACATCAAGAGCCAAAATCACCGGGGTCACCCACGCGCTTTTTTTTCGAGGTGCCAACTTCGATCAATAATAATAATAATAATAAACTATTAAATTTTTTCAAAACATTTTTTTTTTATTCCTATAATATGTAAATAAAAACATCCTAAATATCCAAAACGATTCATTTTTATTTTCCTACAAAAAAACGCCCTCCAAAAAAGACATGAAAATCGGCTTAAGTTACCAGACTACTACCTTAAGGCCCGTTGCGATTATCTTTGTTTATCAAATTCGTCATGGGACCCGCCTTTGAAAAAAAAAAATCTAATGATTTATGGGGCTTATTTAAATAGTCTACTTTATTTTTAATGCATAATGGACCTTGTCCATTCAATTTTTTTCTTTTCGTAAGTCAGCTGTGGGATCTATGATTTCTTTTTTATTAAATGAGCGATCGGCCACACCGTAATTTCCGTAATAATTCCGGATTTTCCGTAATAATAACAACGACCAATAACTCATTTGTACATTTGAGAATGTAGGAGAAAAAGAAAATTTACCTCCAGCAACTGATTTATCGATCCGCGAGCAAGATCAGCGTTCTCCGAATTGCGAATACGTATTTGTCCGTGATCATTGTAACCAGTCCCGGTAACGTCGGCCACGTAGCCCTCCGGCGTGACGATTATCGTTGCTGTCATCTCGTTTTTCGTAATCGTACCAGTCTTGTCGGAGCATATGACGTTAACGCATCCTGTGAGAAAAGAATGTATTAAAAAAATGTAAATAAATCGAAATTATGAAAAAAAAAAAAAAAAAAAAGAAATCAGCCTCAATTTATCACGATTCTAATTATTTTTTTCTTTTGTTATTCAAGATCAAAATTCGAAAAATCACAAGAAAAAAATGTCCGTACGATAAAATATTCCAAACAAATCAAATTTCACATCATTATTTTGATTTCATCATTGACAAAACCGTCAAAACCAAAATTTGTCGCTATTCGATAATTCTTTTTTTTTTTTTTTTTTTAATATTTTCACATATTTTTGAAGTATTTTAAGGGATTCTTTTCTTAGTCTCGTCTCACCCAGTGTCTCGACGGTCGGTAATTTTTTCACGATAGCTTTTCTCTTCGCCATACGCATAACGCCGAGCGCGAGGGTAACGGTAACGACTATTGGCAGCCCCTCGGGAATGGCAGCCACCGCCAAACTCACCCCGATCGTCAACATCTCGAGCAACGCTTTACCCTGTATCCAACCGAGTAACATTATAATACCGATAATGCAGAACGAATAAAATGACAATTGCGTGCCGAGTATGTCCATGCTTCTCTGTAATGGAGTTTTCGGTGCCTCTTCCGCTTGCATCATCGCAAATACCTCGCCAAATTCGCTCTTCTCACCGGTATTTATCACGATACCCTGTTAATGGGAAAAAAAAAAAAAAAAAAAAAAAAGAATTCGGATTATTACACAGTAGAGTTCAGAGCTGGTTGAGCGTCGAAAAGTAACAATAATAATTATGTAAAAACAAAATTGGATTTTAGAAGTTTTAAATTTAAAAAAAAGCAAAGAAAATCGAAAAATCTACATCGGGTAGTGTTTTTTTAATTAATGAATCTAAATTTGTACATCTATTGAATGTCATCGAAGGATATTCGGCTATTTGGAGAAATTCGATCGAGAAGTTTTGAACTTAATATTGAGAGAGACGTAATTCCTTATACAAGGAGGCTTTGAGCATTGCGTGAAATTTCGAGGAAGCAACTTTGCCAATTTTTAAGGGCGTGGTAAGGGTTTTCACTTTCGAAAAATCGATTTTTTTTTTGTCTTATCTTATTGTTTAACATTTCAAGAATATGTCCTTAAAATTTTAAACCGATCTAAGCAATATTCTTGAAGTTATTGTCTTTCGACCGTGCGCTTGCCATTTTATAATCATCTAAAATGATTATATATAATCATCCAAAATGATTTTCACTTTCGAAAAATCGAATTTTTTGTTTGTCTTATCTTATTGTTTAACATTTCAAGAATATGTCCTTAAAATTTTAAACCGATCTAAGCAATATTCTTGAAGTTACTGTCGTTCGACCGTGCGCTTGCCATTTTATAATCATCTAAAATGATTATAAAATGGCGCGTTTTTCTCAAAACTACTACATATAAAATACCTCCCCCCAACGTTTAGTAAATTTTTTTTTTTTACATTAAGGGTGTTTCTCACCCACAAAATGGCGGAATTTTTCGTGGAAAATAACAGTTCACACTTTAGATGGCCGCCAAAAATTTTTTAATGAAAAAAAAAATTATCAGAGAACGTTGGGGGGAAGATTTGATTATAATTTTGACTAAATTTTCATGGTTTTTCATTTTTAAATAATTTCCGGCCGAGTTATAGTGAACACCGCAAATTGTTTTTTTTCCAACACGTTCTGGGGGAAGCTCTGTTATGAGCTTATGCTTCAATATTTCTGCATGAAAAAATTACACAACATTGTCAAAAGTATGCTCAATAATGTACGAAAGGTTCGAATAAAATTGCTCAATCCATATTTGAGAAAAAAAATCGCAAAAAAGTGTTTTTTTTTACGCTGAAACCCTTACCCCTCCCTTAATTCGCATCTTTTTAAATATATATCAATAAGAATATTTTTTTAACATCACTGGAAAATTATTTCAAAATCATGTCTCGTGTGGGATTTCTCGCTATTTTTTTTTGCGTATTAAAAAAAAAACATTACATAAAACATCTATTACATAATTTAAGATATTGTGCCTTGAATTATGACTTTTTTTTTCGAGTAAAAAAACAAACGGCGATTACGTTACTTTGCCATTTCCGCATCGTACGAGAGTTCCCATGAACGCGATATTTCTCTTCGACGTGTGTCCATTGCTCTTGAGCAACGGTGAGGTAATTTTTTGCGACGGTTCAGTTTCACCGGTGAAACTGCTCTCGTCTATCGCCAAATCGATCGCCTCGTATATCCTTATGTCGGCGGGAACGCGATCGCCGATATTTAAATAAACGACATCGCCGGGCACCAAATTACGAGCTAGAAAATTTTCCAAACGACCCTCGCGCAGACTGAAAAGTAAAAAAACAAGGTATTTATTTGTTTAAATACAAAATTCGCCCTTTTCCAAATGGTCAGTGAATTGAAATAAAAATTAATAAACGTACAATGGAGAGCTTCGAATTATTTCCCATTTTTAAAACCACTTCGGGGCACGAGCCCTTTTTTTCTTTATTCAATTTACAAACTCGTAAAACAGTACACGAAAATAAGCTGTAGTTTTTGTTTTATCAATTTTTCAATAAATATCTGACGATAATTTTATTTACGTAAAAAAAAATGATTAAAAACTGATAATCGTCTTTGTGATGCTCACCAATGACAGGAGGGTGGTACTAATTTATTCAATTCCTCCAAAGACTTTTCCGAACGATATTCCTGAACGAAAGCTACCGTTACGACTATAATTATTGCCTGCAAAACGAAGAAAAGAAAAAGTTCATCAATTATTGTAAATGTTTCCTTTTGTCTTCGATCTCTTAATATTTTATCCTATATCGATGATTTTGATTTTCATAAAAATTTTTTTTTTCATACTCACCACTGTAATACTGACTGCGTCGTCAAATTGTTTCATGCAAACGCTGACAAAAGCAGACCCGAGTAGCAAGAGAATGAGAGGATTTTTGAATTGTTCAATATACTTTTTCCACGTTGGTTCCTCTTCCTTTACCGTAAGCTCGTTGTAACCGGCCAATTGCCTTCTTTGTTCGGCCTCTTGCCACCAAAGCCCCGTTCTAGGATCGACGTGTAAGCGTGCGGCAACCTCGTCAGCGCCGAGGCTAGCCGCCAATGCCGTTGTCAACCACATTTCGCCCTCGTCCTTCTTTTCCTGCGACGAAGACATTTTTTTTCGTTTGTTTACTATTTCGCATTAAACGTTAATTTCAATGGATTTTTCTTTTTGTCAGTTCCGCAAAGCCCTTACGCTACTTATTGAGAATATTAAAAAAAAAGCAAAATTTGAAAGAACAGTAAATTTTATTAATCGTTAGCAAAATACACAACGGATAATGGAACTTTGATAGCGATTATCGAATTAATTGATAATAAATTGAATTCCAATGTCCACAACCAAAGGTAACAGGTAATCCGTCAATTCTCGTTAGTTACGTTAAAAATGCATTCTCGAGGTAGATCATAAATTGAAAATAAACTAAAGAGAAAAACTGCAACGACGCCTCAAAATTCTTGCCGTCTTGACAAATGTTTATGCCTCTCAATTGTGTTCAGGCCCGCCGTCGGATATAATCGTTCGGGCGCCAATTTTCCAAAGCCTCGAGTCAATGGAAACGTTGCGTCAAAGAAAGACCTTGTTCAAAACAATTATAAGCAAGCAAAAAGTTCTATCTGCGAATCTCAAGCGACGCGCTTTATCGATCGTTCCAACAAACTTTGGGCTTACACAGTGCGTTACAAACCATCACCAATGCGTTCAAAATGAGGATAAATGAAATTTGTGAAAAATCAATGAAAAAATACCTCGCACATTACACAGGCATGTCCCTGACGGACGCTTTCCTTCGGTTCATACGCAAAACGACCTTAGTCTCCAAAAAATCGTGTGAACATTTGGAATGAAAAAAAAAATTAAAATCTTTTCACAACGATATCGTAATGCTCGTGAATAAATTGCTGTTGAAAAAAAGAGTCATCTTTAAGGTGATACAATGAAATGAATGAAAAAAAAAAAATAGTAATTTTTTAAACCGCTCTGAAATTCTTCAACACATTTTCTAACCTCAAACAAAGACACTTTGCCGCAATTAAGTTAGTATAGTTGACAATAAATGTTTTTTTCATACCTTGCATGAATTTCAATGAAATTTTCGACTTAAAATTTGTATTCAGACTGTCGTGATTAAAAGACAGCTGCGATAACTATAATTTACATTGACAACGCTTATTCGTTTTTTTTTTTTTTTTTTTTTTCAACTATAATAACACTTTTTTCTCGTCATCTCTCTCGAGACCATTCTGGCAAATCTGAAATGACTGTATGCACTTACCAACACACTCGCACTTCGATTTTACGTTTGTCTCTTTGTTTGAGTAAGTATTATTTCTGAAGAGACGTCACACGCTGAATCTGCGAGATTTATTGTCTGATTTCAAGACGTTTCTTTCGAGAAAAAATAAGAGTTGCTAATTGAAAATAAAGGGAAAAAACAAAACTGTGCAAATCGAACATTTTACTTTTGAATGAAAGTTTGAAGAGTTTTGTTTAAAATTTCATCTTTTAGTCACATATATTTTGATTATATATTTATAGATAGTTCAATATCATTCGTTTTTGTTTCATAGGCTTGCGATAAAAGTAATAATATTACTACAGTTGAGTCATCAATGTGAAGTCAAAGATATTAGCAATTTTAATAGTTTCATGAAGTAACGTTTCTGTGACTGTTGGAGAAATTTTCCAACAGTCACGGAAACGTTACTGAAGTGTGATTTTACTGTAGTAATATTATTACTGTTGGAAAAATTATTTTTTCCAACAGTAATAATATTAAGTAAAAAATATTAGCAATTTTTATTTCTGTGACTGTTGAAACGTTATTGAACTATTGAAATTGCTAATATTTTTTACTTAATATCAATGATTTTACTGTAGTAATGTTATTACTGTAACGTTTCTGTAATTGTTGGGAAAATTATTTTTCCAACGATCACAGAAACGTTACTGAAGTAAACTATTGGAATTGCTAATATTTTGTACTTAATATTAATGATATTACTGTAGTAATGTTATTACTGCAACGTTTCTGTAATTGTTGGGAAAATTATTTTTCCAACGATCACAGAAATGTTACTGAAGTAAACTATTGAAATTGCTAATATTTTGTACTTAATATTAATGATTTTACTGTAGTAATGTTATTACTGTAACGTTTCTGTAATTGTTGGAAAAATTATTTTTCCAACGATCACAGAAACGTTACTGAAGTAAACTATTGAAATTGCTAATATTTTGTACTTAATATTAATGATTTTACTGTAGTAATGTTATTACTGTAACGTTTCTGTAATTGTTGGAAAAATTAGTTTTTCCAACAATCACAGAAACTACAGTAAAATCATTAATATTAAATAAAAAATATTAGCAATTTTAATAGTTTACTTCAGTAACGTTTCTGTGATTGTTGAAAAAATAATTTTTCCAACAATTACAGAAACGTTACAGAAGTAAACTATTAAAATTGCTAATATTTTTTACTTAATATTAATGATTTTACTGTAGTAATGTTATTACTGTAACGTTTCTGTAATTGTCGGAAAAATTATTTTTCCAACAATCAGAGAAACGTTACTGAAGTAAACTATTGAAATTTCTAATATTTTGTACTTAATATTAATGATTTTACTGTAGTACGTTTCTGTAATTGTTGGAAAAATTATTTTTCCAACAATCAGAGAAACGTTACTGAAGGAAACTATTAAAATTGCTAATATTTTTTACTTAATATTAATGATTTTACTGTACTAATGTAATTACTGTAACGTTTCTGTAATTCTCGGAAAAATTATTTTTCCAACAATCACAGAAACGTTACTGAAGAGAACTATTAAAATTGCTAATACTTTTACTTAATATTAAAAGATTTTACTGTACTAATATTATTACTGTAACGTTTCTGTGACCGTTGGAAAAATTATCTTTCCAACAATCACAGAAACGTTACTGAAGTAAACTATTGAAATTGCTAATATTTTTTAATCAATATTAACGATTTTACTGTAGTAATATTATTACATTTATGGAAAAATCATTTTTCCAACAGTCACAGAAACGTTCCTGAAGTAAACTATTAAAGTTACTTATATTTTTTACTCTATATTAATGATTTTACTGTAGTAATATTATTACATTTATGGAAAAATGATTTTTCCAACGGTCACAGAAACGTCACCCAAGTAAACTATGAAAATTGCTAATATTTTTTACTTGATATTATATTAATTAATGAAAATTAATATTAATTATTTTTTCAAGTCACAGAACGATTTTTCAATGTTAAAAAAGTGTATTTTGTTACCCAGGTAACTTGCTCCTAACACAGAGAGAGATAGTCACACGATAACATAAAAAGGTCTCGAAAAAAAAAAAAAGTCAATATCGGATCGATCGTGACCCGAAATAAAATATTGAGCCACGTACTCTGTTTCAAAACCGGAAGTAAATAAACGAGAAAGAAAAAAATGTAAAATAAAAAAAACTTGACGAAAAGCAAAAGAAGAGCCTCTAATATTTTTTCAAATTTCACGAATGACAATAGTCCACGTGGTGGTAAAAAAAAAAACGCTGTACAATATTTGTAATCAAGGGTACGTTGCACTATCGAGAAATTCTACCACTAGCCACCACGTTGATATTCGCCTTATATTTATTTCTTACAACCCTCTACCCCCTACAGAACACAAAACACGTCTACATGTACAATTTTCATAGTACAGTCAAGTATGGGTCGGTCGATATAAACGCTCGAGGGTCATCGCAGAGAGTCCCGCAAACAAACGAGTAAAGTGCAAAAAAAAAATGACTAATAAACAGAAAATTGCACGATACGCGAAGTTGATATAACAACGACAATTATTTACTCGCATTACTTCCACGTTCCTCAGAACGTTTAATTTTTTGTTTTTTTTTTCCATGGCAACACTTTGAACCAGCGATTTGAAAAAACTCATTTAAAGAATCAAAATTTCGCAACGTCTAAAAATGAAAAACAAACAAAATCTTAATATTATTTTAGATTTTGGTTGTTTTTCATTTTTTTTTTTAAATGAAAAACAACCAAAATCTAAAAATTATTTAAGATTTTGGTTGTTTTTCATTTTTAAAGGTAATAACTTTATTATTACCTTTAAGAATGAAAAACAACAGTAATAAAATTATTTATTAAAGTAAATAATTTTATTATTTCTCGCGAATTTTTCAATTTCATTATTAAATATCTATTTAATAATAGAAATGAAAAATAACAATTATTTACTTTAATAAATAATTTTATTATTATTGTTTTTCATTCTTAAAAGTAATTACAATATTATTACATGGATTTTATTATTTCTAGCGAATTTTTTCAATTCTATTATTAAATATAATCTCAAAATTATTTAAGATTTTCGTTGTTTTTCATTTTTAAAGGTAATAATATTATTATTACCTTTAAAAATGAAAAACAAAATTAAATCTAAATTATTTAAGATTTTCGTTGTTTTTCATTTATTGATCATCATTAAAAATGAAAAACAACGAAAATCTTAAATAATTTTAAGATTATATTTAATAATAGAATTGAAAAAAATTCGCGAGAAATAATAAAATTATTAAACGATGAATGATTTTATTTTGATTATTAATAAAGAAAAAATCCATGTTATACGTACATCAGTCGAATCCATAAAGTCGACCAGTTAAGTATCGCTGAATTTCGAAAATGAGCGCCGCGGATTAAAAATGATACTCAAAAGTTTGATGGTTTTTATTTATTTTTTATTCTTTACCGCTGTTTCGTGATTCGTCGACGCGCACTTTCCTTTGGGTAATGGTTACGAATTAACGGTTATTGCTATTATTATTCTCGTTATTATTATTATTGAGGGATTTAAGTGGTATTTAGCGATTTTACTCGGACGCCTTTGACGTGGATTCGGCAACTGAATCGCGATGTGTGTCGCTCTGTTGTAATATTACTACTGCTCCGCTTCTGTGTCCCTGGTAAATTCCATTTTCCCCTGACCGTCTTTTTTTTTTCTCGCTCTTTATTACCGGCGTACACGCGGAGGAAAACGTAAAATTCCGCGTTTACTGGAACTACGTGTACGTGTTTTACTCCGGTACGACACTATATTTCCGTACACTCGACATAAATTTTTTTATCTTCACCACTGTCGAGGAGTGTAAAGAAAAAAAAACGCAATTACTAAATGCGTTTTTCTATCTCTAATGGGGTATTTAATGAATTTTTTTTTACTCCGCAGTTGGGACGCACAGGTGGAATTTTCTTTGCTGTTGTTTTTTTTTGTCCGGTAAAAAATACCGTGATTGTGTAGCGGAATTGGTTGAAATAACGATGGAAAATGTAATGCGCTGTTGACATTTTTTTGAATTGAAAAAGGTGCCATTGCTCATTTTTTTTTTGAATCGCAGTGGAAGCTTTTTTGACGCATTTTCGAAAATACCGATAATCAGAGGTGTTACTCATCTTTTTTCAAACAAAAAATCAATATTAGGGCTAAGCTCCGTGAGTAGTTAAGAAAAATAATAAATCCACGAATACTTCGGAACAAAGATAATGAATAAAACTCGAAAAATCTTTTGACACAAAAAAAAATATATATATATATATAATATATATTACATTCAGACATAGAATTATGTCAAAAAATCATTTTCTCATATTATCACTGTAGTTCTCGCCTCGCTCGACCTATGGAAATGGTACCGAGATTTTTCTTTCTTTTTTTTTCCCACCGCAACGAGCAACAAGTTTTCTTTTTATAATCGTTGTGACGAGAGAAAAAATAAAAATAAATGACTAAATTGGTAAATTGTACCGGAAGTATGGTCGCTACTTTTCTCTTTTCAATTTTTTCAAATCTCTTTCTCTGTCAACATCAAAACATTGACTCTCGTAATATTTCCCAACGATACTGAATTATTTTCAAATTTTTCATTCTCGCGATGATCCATTTCGACAATTGCCCGTGTCGTAACTTCAATTGTTTCGACGTTCGGCATTTCCGTCAAATCTTTCGCGGCGTAATTTTCCAAATTCTCATTTTTCCGTTGACAATGTTTTTCCTCGAAATCCACGAAATTCGTCGTGTCCCTCTCGGCAGCGATTTTGTCAATTTCACCAATTTCATCAATTTTTTTCCAGTCTTCCTTCACGCTCGTCGAAATAACACTTTCCGTTATTTCTCGTTTTTCACGTTTTTCCATCTCTCGATGTTCAAGAATATCGCGTCTTACCGACAATTTATCGTCAAAACTCTTGTTCACCGATACCGCCAATTTTTCATCGACGATCAACGATTTAGCGGTTTTATTGCTCATTCGCAGAGCAATCGGTGGGCGTACTGTTGTTTTTTTTGTAATTTCGGCTTTCGAAATATTTTCCATTACATTGATCGGCAATAAATCATGATCAAGGTTGGGAAGCGTTTTCTTCGAGGTCCAATTTGTCAGCGCATTTAATATAGGGCCGCGTGACTCTTGGGAATTAATTTTTATCGGAATGATCGTCACATTTTGTGGATTTTTTAATTTTTTCAAATTCACGACTTCCGAGCTCGAGACAACTCGACGATTTGACGAAATTTCACTTTTCTCATTGGCAACGTCGCGCTGAATCGTTTTTTCCATTTTCTCGACGGACAAATGCTTGTCATTGTTTATTGGTTCATTTGCTAAACGTTTTTTTTCCATTTCGAATTCTTGCTTTTTCAATTCTTTTATATCCTTCAGTAATTCTTTTTGCTCCTTCATCATTTCCAATTGTTCGTTTTTGTGCTTCTCCAATGTCTGACGTAATTTCTCATGCCTTGAAATAATATCGATCTCCTCATCGGCCGCTGCCTCAATTTCCTTCTCCTCTTTCTTTATCGCGTCCATATCAATGAGATTTTCATTTTTTTGCTGTTCAATGTTGTTTAACGACTTTGTCTCGTCGTTGTTGATTTTCTTTTCATCGTTTATCGGTGAGGAAGCGGTTTTTGTGGGTAGATTCGATTTTTTATCGATCTTGTCGATTAATTCGATATTATCTTTTAGTTTTTTCGTTTCCTTCGTTAGTTCCGGTATTTTCGGTATCGGATCAAGCGATTCGGATTTTGTTTGTTTCTCGAGCCCTGGTCTTTCGGTTAATACTACACGCTCAACGGTAATTGGTGGCTCGAGTCTCCCGTCCAACGTTTCCGATACTTCGTTTTTCTTGCCGTGAATTGTTTCCGATTTTTCTTGAAATGATAACAGAAATCGTTAAAAATTACGAAGATTCTCGGATTAATGAGATGTGTGGATTATTGTTGATCGGGATTTTTCAAAAATGGATTAATTTCAGCGAGGAAACAAATGGAAATTAGCAATTTTCATAAAAACAAAATTTTCGTTTTCTTCCAAACGGAAGAATCGCATTTTCCGGTAAATGGAAAAATATTGTAAAAGGAAAATTCTGATTTTGCTTTGTTTCCTCACAAACTCCATTATTCTAAAAAATATTACCTTTGGATCGATGAAGTATAATTGTGTCCATTGGAAAGTCATCTTTGAGAATTTTATTGAACGGCATATCGTTGATCTGATCGATCGAAGGTTTGCCCGTTGTAATCAATAGTCGAGCGTTCGAGGATTCCTCCATCGCGTACAGATTGGCATAAGTGCAGAGAATCATTATCCACATTCCAAGGAATAGTATGGCCTAAAAAAGAATTCGTGGTGTTGAATTCATATTTTAAAAGATTATCAAATATCATTAATCACTAAGATATTACAATAAAATTGAGAGTTAGCCGAATGACTAAATTTTATTTATTAATGTTACAAATGAATGTGCAATGCTTCAACATTAAGGCCGTCTTCCTGTATGAAGTCTCTTTTTTTACGCTTTTTTTGGGAATTTTTATTTGGCGAACTAAATAAAGATACAACTGCGAAATGCTTACCACATATTTATTCACATTTTGAGCATACTTTAGAATTTTTTCACCCCGAAATCGTCGCTCATTGCTGAGGTACACGCCTATTCGGCCACTCATTTTCAAAAACGGTTACCACGATTGCGAGCGTTCTGAAACAACAAAATCAAACGGAATTTTAATCTGTAAAGTTTTAACTAGTCTTGGAACTAGCATTATCAAAAAGTATTGGAAATTTTTTTTTTTGTCATGCTGAAGAAGTCGTGAAAAAAAACAAAATTGACGATAAGAGTTCGACAAGTTGCCAAAAATTAACTTTTCAATATTTGTTGATAATCCTTGTTCCAAGACTAGTTAAAACTTCACAGTTCGAAATGGCGTTTGATTTTTTTGTTTCAGATAAGCAGAACGCTAGCAATCGTGGTAATCGATTTCGGGCTGAAAAAATTGTAAAGTGTGCTCAAAATGTGAATAAATATGTGGTAAAAATTTTGCAGTTGTATCTTTATTTAGTTCGTCAAAAAAAAATTCCCCAAAAAAGCGTAAAAAAAAAGATTTTAAACGGAATGACGGCCTGAAATAATGAATTCTTCAAATTCTGGACGTCTTTCCGGCCGGGCCAATTCACTCGTCAATTGTTGTAATAAATACTTTGAAAAACCCGCTCACCTGGGCTATAAGTCTCTCGTTCGTGTTTTTCGTGCTTATCGCGATGAAAAAAGCGGCTGGAAATATTAGACAAATCATAACGCCAATCGTCGAACCAACGATACCAAGTAGAAATTCAATGTTCGGTATTAGTATCCCAGTTCCGAGTGACATTGCGACAATCGTCACTGTCAGACATCTGAATCTCACTTCCGGTATGTAATTATTCGTTGGCTCGTGAGTGTGAGCCTGAATGAAATTATTTCATAATTACTCTGAATAAGAGCGAGATTATAATCATTGATTATTTTTTTATCATTCTTCATGCAAGTATCAAACACTACAATCTGCGGTAGATGATTGGACTTTTGTTTTTTTTCAACGTACCCTGCGATAAAGAAGAGAATTAAGACTCGCTCGACATGGAAAAATTACTAGCGGAAAGCTAAAAGCGACTGAAAATACAAATCCCATTTTTATTATGTCCGAAGTGAAACTCGGCTCGAAACTCATTAAAATATTTCCTGAAATAAAAAATGAGAAATTCAGTTAATATTAATTTCAACATTTGTAAACTGATATTTTAGGTTTTTATTGATTTTGCGCAACCTCGTAGAGGTTACTGTGGTTTTGAAGAAAAACCAATATTGAGAAAGATACATAGTTTCTTATGGAGTTTCAACGAAGTAACTTTGTAAGTTTCGACTAGCAATAACGTTTTTGTTTCAAATTTACTTTTTTCTTTAATCATACCTGTAAAAGGTTGAGTACAAAATGCAACGTATCCGAAAAATCCAACGCACAGATAAACAATGGTGCAAATATTCAATGCGCCGCGCACGACTTGATTCATTTTGTCTAGACAAACGTTGGGTATAGCCTCGTAAATGTCAAACAATTGCGTCTGACAGAAAAGTGCCATTGAAAATATTGGCAAACATTGTAAAATACCAGCTGGCCTCCAGTACATAACGCCGTCGTACCAATCGCCCAGAAATATGTGTCGCGTCGATTCGCATATTACCTGTAATTACAAAAAAATAATTACCATTAGAGTATTAAAAAAAACAAAGCTAATTAGGAAAATTTCTAAAAGGTCATTCACAAACTATCCTTACGGTTTAGAACTTGCGTTAGAAAAAAGAAAAGGAATCGTGTTGAAAATCAAAATTGACAGAAGCAGGAAATAAATAATAGTTGATAACAGGAAACTGTGCGCAAAATTTATTTCAAACTGTTCCTTATCGCTTTGTCGATAAATAAAAATTCAAAATACCCACTTTTACAACCAGACACAGATAGAATCCTATGGTAGCCGTACAAACGCTCGAAAGACTGTCGATGTTTCTCAACAATCCCAACGGCAAAACAATAAAAGATGCCGTAATAACGAGAACGCTCGTTCTTATATCTTCGGGTCTGGCATTTAACATTTTTCCAACGATTTGCGGTCCCAGATCACCGACAACGACGAAAAAGGCGATACAAGTACCGAGGAGATATCCAATTATGAACAATTCAACAAAAAATTTGCCCGTTGTACCGAACGCGTGAAAAGCCAAAAATTCAAAGTTTCTACGTCGCGACATTACGGCAGATTTTATGAGAAAATGACAAGCTAGTCGCGACAGTACGCTGCTCGTTAAAAGAACAATCGTAGCAAGTACGATGCCGCATTGTTTGAAACAAAAAGGCATCGCAAGTACGCTTACGCCAATTATACTATTGGCTAGCGTCATAACGTGCGAAAGATGAGGAATCATCTTTTCTCTCTTGACGCTCCCTCAAATCTTGAAAAAAAAATTCTTTTATGAATATATAATGGTTTTGTAGTTTTACATGTTTTTTTTTGTAATTTCTCAAATGGCAAATTATTGACAACCAAAGTGAGGTTAGAATTTTCATGAAATTGTTAAACTTCTCTTCGATTTCTTCTTTCTCTCTTTTTGAATCTTAAACAAACAAAAACAATTCTCGTTTAAATCTACGTTTTTTTTTACGTTTCAAAAGTCCTACATTTCATTTGTAATTCGTGAAATTGCGGAAATTATTGACAACTAAAGTGAGGTTAGAATTTTTACAAAACAGTCAAATCCGTCTTTGTTCTCGTTGTTACACTTTTTCAAAGTCAATTCTTTGTTGTAAATCGTAATTGATTCCCGTTTGTGCATGTTTTTTTTTCTATATTATACGGCTTAAACGTTTATTTTATCGCGAAACATTAGTTTTCTATTAATTTTTTAAAGTTCGATCGTCTTCTCTTTTTCGTCATACCGCCTTTTTTGACACGTGTTTTGTTTCCTGTCACGAAAGGTTATTGTTCTGTTATCAGATACTTTATCATATTTTCGAATGACACGTTTTTACTTATTACTGGTAATCGAACTTTACCGGTAGTTGATCATGTTTTTGCGAAACGTTTCTCGAAATTCGCGTATGACCAAAATGCTTTTTCTAAGGTACATTTTTTTCTCAAATTAAACATTTCATCGCTATCTCAACCGGAAAAATGTGTTAATTTTAAAACACTGACCTCACTCTTTTGTAAATAATCATTTCGAAGTTTAAGGGATCAATAGCCTCGAAATATTAGCAAGAAATGTTATTTATGAAATAAATATTCAATCATTTCTAAACGCTTGTTAAAAAAAAATGGCTTCACATCATTTTTTTTGTCATTCGCATTTTGCTTTAAGCGTAGTCAAAATTTGTGATGTTAATGTCAAATTTTCATTTATTTTCGTTGAATTCACCTGGAACTATGAAAAAATAAGAACAAATTTTTTAGGTTGTTGGACACTTGGAGTTTCGCACAATATTGTATCGTTACTGAAAATCTGACATTGCGAGGAAAATATGAAAATCCATTATTTTTCAAACGCATTAAAAAGTTCATAAGTCGTTGAATCTTGAATGCCGATCTTGTCATTGAAAAAATTCGGTTTCAACGCAAAAGATGAATATAAAAGTAGCAACATGGAAATTGAAAACTAGTACGCAACATCCGCTTGTGTATTTGCTGATTTCAAAAATTATTTTTTATTATAAATATTTAAAAACATTTTGTGTGTGGTGTGTTTGTTGTTCACGACAAACATACGAGACATTCTCGATTAATTTCGTCGTTTATCAGAGTTACGTAATGTTAAATAAAAAAAAAAAAATAAAAAAAACGACGACAAGGACAATACATTGAACTTATGATTCGATTTTTCTCTTTCTTCATTTTACAGCTAAAAATATTCCATCGATTTCTTTTTTTCTCTTTAGTCTTCTTCTTTTTATACTTGAACTTTACAGGAAACTTACTCGTACTCGCTAGTAATGTATCCGCACTCAATTCTTTCGTGGTCTATCTTTGAGCACAATCACAATCCTTATCCCCAATTTTTCATTTTTTTCTTTTTCACACAATTCTGGAGTTTTTGCAAATTGAATTAATTCTCCAGACAAATTTTTTGAGTTGTGTCAATGCATAATTTTTTTTCTCCTACTAGACACACTTCGCAACCAGTTACCGAAAAAGGGTTCTTTTAAATCGTTTCTTTTTTTTTTCGAAAATATAACGTACCAAGGATCGGAGAGTTGGACAATATTGCATTTTTTTTTCCCGAATGAAATGTGAATAATGGCATTTTCTTTATCATTGATATTTGCATCTTTATCATCTAGTTACGTTTTTTTTCTTCTTTTTTTAGTTACAATTACGCGCTACGAAATATTAGAAATTTTGCCTAATAGCGAATTGGCCTAAAAAAAAAAATTGATAATTCAGAAAATATTTTGAATCTTCGAAGAAAATCGATATTAATTCGATTTTTGCCCATTTCTGACTACATGCGGATCTTTATTTCAAGATTTGATTCCCAGGTTTTTTTTAATTCATTAGTGAGAGAACAACAAAAAAAAACGCTTTTCTTAACAAAATTACGGTTTTGTTTGAATCGACGAAAATCTAGCTACGTCCGACACTGTTTTTTTTTCACAACTCAAACGTTCAACCGTGTCACTAATCCGAAGATGGGCAAAATCAATTTTCGTCAATTACCATTTACAAAACTGAAATTTCTATCATCGAATTATTATTTTTTATCCCCTCGCAACCTTTCCTGTGTTACGAGAAATTCAACCTATCAACAGCAAACAATTTCTATACTGCCGAAAAAAAAAATTTTGAATTCCAATCTCTTAAATTGTAATTGAAAAACGTCAATTTTGTAAATCTGACGAAAACTGCATCGGTACATTTGTTTTCTTTTTAATTCGCTCCTACAATTCATTGTCATACGCACGTTCCTCTTTTATTTATTTGACGCTTGTTCGAAAGGAAACGAGAAATAACGGAAAAATCAAATGAACGGAAGATGCATTTTTTTTTAATTATAAATTTTCGTTTCATGATTTCGGGTCTTTTTTTTCCTCTCAAGTCGTTGACATTATGTTCAAAAAACTTATTTTGCGCGTATATTTTTTTGTAATACGTTAGAATGGATGCAGACAGTAAGAGAGAGAAAGAGAGAGAGAGAGACAGACAGAGATGATTATTAATTAGATATCTTATGTACAGACGTAATAAGCAAAAAAAAAATAAACAATTCCACGATAATTTGCGCCAGCGACGACGCAAAAGGAAAATAAAAATATTCTGCACTTTATAGAACCGCAGTTCTGGTCGCCGGAGAACAGTCAAAACTGTCCGAGGGGGTTATCCACGATTATTTTCAATTTGCCGTTCGAGAAAGATCATTTCGAAAATCCCAAAAGACGGGATCACTGGCAATGCTTCTATGGAAAAAAAATAAAAATTTAGATTAAATTCGAAAAAATTGTACGAGTTTGATTTTGTTTTCCAAATCAACTCTCGAAATGTTTCGTAAATGACATCTTTTTTATACGATCAGCATTTCGCACGTTCGGTGCGATTTTTTTTTCGGCAAATTGAAAAATAAAATAACAAACTGTTTCGACTTTTCGGGGGGTAACCCCGCCCCCCTTCAGGTTGATCGGAATTATTTTTCAAATTGGTGGATCCTTTTCGAGCAATCGGGTGTGGAATTTCGAAAATATAATTAGGAACGACAGTGGCCATTCGAGGTAAAAAGATTTCGATCTCTCGGTCAAGATTTTACAATCTATGATCTAAGTAATTCCTGATTTGATAAATTAACATTTTTTCTTGTTTGTCGTTGTTTTTTTAATGAACTTTCTCAAACGACCATCGATCCTTGTCTATCAGGGATTCCCACTGCCGTCTTTCTTCGTGTCGTCGTTCATCGCGTTTGACTTGTCGTCTTTCTCGCTCTCTGGAAGAAAAAAACAACAATTTTTAAATTGATTATCATCGAATTGCACTTTAATTCCATTATTACCCGTACAATTTACGTTTTAGTTGACAATTAGTAAGAAAAATTGAACAGCACGTTTTTTTTTTTCGGTAATTGGAACGCGTTGATTTTCGTAAAAATGTAGAAATTGTTAAATCGTCGATTAAGAATCATGTTTTAATTACCTTTAATCTCGGATTTGATGTCGTCCTCTTTCTTCAAATCTTCGATTCCCTCCTGAGACTTGTCGAGTCTCGGACGCTTTCGAGAACCCTAAAATATTGAAAAAATGTTCAAGTAAAGAAAAAAAACAAAAAATCTTAATTTTTTTCTAAATATTTTTAATCCCCTAGTAAAACGTACCTTAAACGAACGATTATCACGACGACCACCCTCTCCCTCGTCCTCGCTGTCGCTGTACTCGTTCTCGTGCTGTATCCTCTTGTCCAAATCGCGCTGCGGCAATCTCTCGTCGGGATTGACTTTTTCCTCTGCCTCGGAGTCTTCAATGGTGGCGCCGTCCTCCGGTATAGCTTGAACCTGAACGCCCGGTGCGTGCGGCAACATTCTCAGATTTTCGAATAATCGAGTCCTTGTTGAATAATAAAAAACAATTCCAAACAAATTTAATAAAAACCGTTAGAATTGAAAATAATTGGTTTTTTAAGGGCTCACATACCCCTGCGCACGCTGGAAACCGAGTAAATTTGAAAAATTATTATAAAGATTATATGGTGAAAAAAAATGAAATTGTTGATTTCACATTTTTTATTAACATTTCAGATATAAGGAAAATAATTCAAACTTTTTTCTTCAACATTAACATTATTTAAACGCGTTTTTCTCGAAACTATGTTTTTAGACAGTGTCAGCACGATAACTCAGTCAATTTTGAATATTTTTTAACTTTTTTTTTTTTTTTCTAAATCTTGATAATTATTTTCTCTACAGTCTGACGAGGTTTTTTTTAGTTTTTTGGTTGGACAATTTTGTATAAAGTATTAAACACTATTTTTTTTAAATTGCATAATAAAGTTTAAAATACTGTAATTTTTCTATTTTTGAAAAAACATAAAAAAATTACATCCGTCAGATCATTACTACTACATGATGTTACTAGATTCTTTTTTATTTTTGCAGATTAGATCATTTTTAGTGAAGTTGTGATGTCGACCATGGTTTTCATCAGTAGTCCATTTATACCCGTAAAAATAATGTTAATACTTAAAAAAAAATTAAACTTTTTTTTTTATAGTTGAAAAATTAATAAAAAATGTGAAATCAACAATTTAATTTTTGTCTTCCACCATATAACCTTCATAATAATTTTTCAAATTTACTCGGTTTTCAGCGCACGCAGGGGTATTGTGATCCCTTAAGTGTACTAGGGGATTCACGCTTTTGACGATAGATTATTTGATCTTCAACTCACTTTATTTTTTCCAAGTACTCGGCGGTGTTCTGATTCGCCATATTAGAGGGACTTATGTGAAGTTTGAAATCCGGACCGAAATACTCGAAATAATCGTTGTACGGTAATTCGTTTGCGATTTCCGAGCCCAGAGCGACCGAAGTCTCGTACGTCCAGCATCTCGAAACATTTCTAATCGTATAACCACCGCCGCCGACCATCAAAAATGGTAGATTATATTTCTTCACAAATTCAACACATTTACCGTGTCCCCGAACCGTCAGATTGAAACAACCCAATCGATCTCCTGGTAAATAAATAAAAATGTCATTAGTTAATGAATTTCCGTTTTTTTTTTCTCGTGAATTGAAGACAATATTTGCGAATTTTCGAAATATCTGCAAATTCGAATTACGTCGTGAATAATGAGAAATTATTATTTCGCATTATAAAAATTCGCATTTCCATTGTTTTTTCGATTATTCGTAGATGATTAAGATATAGTAATTGAGATATTCATTCGAGTGTCGTTGAAAAATTCCACACAGTGAAAACATCACTTGGAAAAATACGAAAATTGAAGATTTCAAAGATAACTCAAGTATTCCAAATTTAACGAAGACACACGAGTTTCGTTGTAATTTTTCTAGACTGACAAAAAAAATTTCAACGAGAAAGGCCTAAAAATTAAAAAATCCACGTTCCTCATTTAAAAAAAAATATATTTCTTTTGTAAACGAAAAAATATACCTGTTAATGAGTCAGCACCACACTGAAGAACGACCGCGGACGGTTGAAATGTTTCCATGACTTTTGAGATAATTGGCACGAATATGGACTCGTAACTCTCGTCGTCCATGCCGTCTCTCAGAGGAATGTTTACCGCGTAATATTTGCCCTGTAAAAAAAAAAAGGAAAAATGTGATTTTTCGACGGGACACATCTTCGAGAAGCGTATAAGGAAACTCGGTGAAAAACACAGCCCGTCTGTATCGACACAGGTTTTCCGCAGTTTCCCTGTGTCCACGGACGTCTGAGAGCATAATGGAAGTGTGGGTAGCTTAGCGAAGTGCGGGTAGAAAATGATAGGGGAAAAAATGAAAAAAAAAATGGAATTGGGAAGGGCGATACGTAAAAACGCGAAAGGGTACACGTTGGAACAAGGAAAAAATATAAGAGAACTCTTTACAGGAACGGCGCTGTGTAAGCCTCACGGGTAACCGCGAATTAAATTACTATCGCTACTACTGCTGTTAAGGGCGGGGTAAGGGTTTTCACTTTCGAAAAATCGAATTTTTTTTTGTCTTATCTTATTGTTTAACATTTCAAAAATGTCCTTAAAATTTTAAACCGATCTAAGCAATATTCTTGAAGTTATTGTCTTATTAATCTCCTGGCCTTTAACGCTATACCTCTAACAGCTGCGGGCGGCCGGGCTAGCAGTGCAGCTGTCGAACAGATATACAGTTTTTCATTGCTATTGTGTATATAGTATATAGTGTATACTATACACTACAATATTTTAAAAGAAGAAACGAGCGAAGAAATGAGCTGGAATCGATGATTCTGTGTAAGTTGGAAAAAAAAAATGTTTTCTTCACTTTTTTACTTCATAAACTTTAGACGCGTTTTTCTCAAAAGTACTTTTTCAAAGTCCGTGTTCACTGCCATTTAAAAACTACTTGACCGATTCATTTCAAACTTTGTACACATTTTCTACATATAAAATACCTCCCCCCAACGTTTAGTTAATTTATTTATTTTATTTTTTCATTAAGGGTGTTTCCCACCCACAAAATGGCGGAATTTTTCGTGGAAAATAACAGTTCACACTTTAGATGGCCGCAAAAAATTTTTAAATGAAAAAAAAAAATTATCAGAGAACGTTGGGGGGAAGATTTGATTATAATTTGACTAAATTTTCATGGTTTTTCATTTTCAGATAATTTCCGGCCGAGTTATAGTGAACACCGCAAATTGTTTTTTTTTCCAAGACGTTCTGGGGGAATGTCTGTTACGGGCTTATGCTTCAATATTTCTGCATGAAAAAATTACCTAACATTGTCAAAAGTATGCTCAATAAAGTACAAAAGGTTCGAATAAAATTGCTCAATCCATATTTGAGAAAAAAAATCGCAAAAAAAGTGTTTTTTTTAACGCTGAAACCCTTACCCCTCCCTTAAACTTAAAAATAGTAAATTAAAAAAATGTTTTCATACTTTTCCCGCTCCGATATCCCTGAGGTCGCCGGTACCGGGAAAATATTCGCCGTATTTGTGAAAGGACACCGTCATAACACGGTCTGTCGTGTAAAACGCTTCCTCGACACCGTCGCCATGATGAACATCGATGTCGATGTACAATACTCTCTGATGATACTTCAGCAATTCCAATATACCGAGAACGATGTCATTGACGTAACAAAAACCCGAAGCTTCGCTCTTTTTCGCGTGATGCAAACCACCGCCCCAATTTATGCATATCTCGGACGCTTGCTTGTTTAATTTCACAGCCGCCGCTACCGAGCCACCGGCTGATAATTGACAAAATTCATACAGTCCATCGAAAACCGGACAATCCTCGCCCACGTTGACTGTGAAATGAAAATTACGAATTAGCGAGGAACAAATTTAAAGCTGTGATTCGTTTTTTTTTTCCCTTAGAAAATGTCTAAATTTGAACAGAGCAAAAAAAAAATCAAAAGTCTCAATTTCAAGATTCTCACATCTTTGCATCTGTTTGTTGTACTCCGACATGTTGTCCGGTCTGATGGATCTTAGAAATCTGATGTACTCGTCGCTGTGAAATTTCGTCATCTCGTCGGCGGTCGCTTTGTGAGGACGCTGGTAAATTAAAAATTCCATTAATCCTTAGGGTACTCTCGACTTGTGTGAAATTTTTGAAGAGAAAACATTTTCTTAATATAACAAACTTACGTAGATTTCCATTTTTCTATACAGTCCATAATTTAGTAACAAATTATGAGTCATCCTTATGCGATGTGGCTTCATCGGATGTCCCTGCCCGTAATAATAATTTCCAATGTCACCTTGGGGGCGAGAATAAAAATTGTGAAAATTTCTTGTACGAGTAGACGACGTCGATATTCGTGAAATATTATGCAGAGCGAGAATAAGGAGAAATTCAAGGGAAGCGGCAGAAGCTGAACGAGTCAAGTTTCGTGTCTTTGTTATAAGCTTATCGAGAGATAAAAGGGAAAAGGTACTGGGTCGATGAATGAACACCTGGCGATACTTTGGAATTCTTATTTTTTCTTCTTCCAACAATTTGATCATTATCAATGCTTTTATATTAATAATCGAAAGAATTGGTTGCATATTTTTGCTCTTTACCCCAAAATGTAAATTATCATTTTTCTCTCAAACTATTACAACTATTATTATTGACCCTGTTACGTTTAAAAATCCTCTTAATTCAGCAATAATAAAACAAGCATATAGCCCAACAGAGCGAAAAGCATCGCGCTTCCAAAAACCCTTGCAGTGCATAAATTTCTAAAAAAAAATCTCACAATCTCATGAAAATCTGAACTTAAAAAAAATGCAGTAAATATAAAAAAATGAAAAAAAAATGTAGTATCGTATATATAAACAAATGAAATGTATTTAGTATTAATGATTTTTTTTTTTCGCTTTCTATTAAAAAAATATATGGATAAGGCGAGAGATTCTCGAGTGAAGTACGGTCGGTTTTGGTGAGCATGGCCGCGCGACGCACCGCTTGTATTTTCCCCAAACTACGGTCGAACGAATTTTCCGTATCCGAGAATTTCTCGCTTTAAGTTCGTAAAAATCCTACTTAACACTGAAAAATCCACTAAAAGCCTTGAAATTTTTTGTTCATCCAATGAAACAATCGAAATCTCAATTTTTCGCGTGAAAAAATTAATAATCAAAAAGGACTGAAAATGATAAAAATGAAAGATAACATTTTCGGTACGTGATTCGAGTCAAACACACACTCCGACCCTCCACCCCGCCGTGCTTTCGTTTTCGCGGGATCGCTAACCATTAACGTGCTATTAGAACGGAAAACAAGAAACTTTTGTACTTACTGTCGTAATAGTAACAGACGCGTTTTCTACTGTGCGTTAAAGCCGTCATAATTCTTGATTTTTGTGGTAATACGAAAGAAAAAACTTATATATTTGACGATAAAGAATATTCGACAAGCGCCCTACTCCCCTCTAGCCGCGGGAGACCGTTCCGATGTTCCGAACTTGTAGGACTCGTCCAAAGAAATCACCGCTACGCAGACGCAGCGTCGAAGCGTCACTGGTGTGCGCTGGTGATGTATTCCGATTCTTGTCGTGCGCCCTTTCAACGAGGTATTCCCGCACGGTTGTTTTCGCCAAACGCGGTTCGGGGCATGCGCGTCAAAAGCTTGCGACGTTCACCGAGCAGATGGCGCTGCGAGTCGGTACGGAAGAGCGCGCCGCTGGTAATCGAAAAAAACGCGGGAAATTTGAAATATTCAAAAGTGCCTCCCAACTGTCGAAAGAAGGTAATTAGAAAAAGGGTTCAGAAGTTTATGATGATTGTTTTGTAGTCGGTTGGTGATTAGATATGTTTTGTATCACGAAGAGCTTCCGAAATTCATACGTGAACAATTGTTACAAACAAAACGATACGCAGCATGAGTCCCTTCTTATGATTTCGAGGAACTAACTTCCTCAGCAATACTCTTGCCGAAAAATAACTAAATAAACTAAAAGTTATGACATAATTGCATTTTCAACGATGTCAAAACCACGGTCTTGTATACAGGTCTGGAACTCCTCCGCTGAAAGTGACCTCCTTAACGAAGTCAAGTTTAATTGCTGTAGCAACCACTAGAGGCGTTTCGATTTTAGTTGCGAACTTATAATGCCAATAGGCATAACCTGAAAACCCCTCGATATTGCTATCCTTGCATATTACGTTCATTTCGTTTATATCACGACTAATAGTTATAATTATATTGAAAATGTGATATCAGTGTGTGATCCCAAATTGCAAAACCGGCGGCAAAAGACAGAAGAAATGTTCTACATTTCACGTGCCAAAAGACATTGATATGCGGAGAAAGTGCAGTCTATTCCAGGCATTGTAAAATTACAAAAGACGGATCGTGTATGTGAACAGCATTTAAATCATGACGACATAGTTCGCGAATGGGTCAAGCTCGCAAGCTCGACGCAAATGGCCAAATAACTTCACGGGTAAGTTTAATGAAAAGATTTTGCACATAGTTTAAGAAGATAGTTACTCGTATCAAGTATTTTTCAATACGTAAGGTCACGTACAAAAGAATGCAACTCAACGAGTTTGCTGGGCCAACAAGGTTCAATGACGTCTCAATAGAAAAGGGAAATTGTGTGCCAGAGCATGGTTATGCGAAACAAGTTTCGCAATTTTGAAATAAATTATCCAAGCCCTGTTCCGTTCTTTAGAGTCACGAAACCGTCAATTCAAGGAATCGGTACTTGTATCGGTGAGTTTCCTTAACAGAAAGTACCTATTGCATTGTTAGTATATAAAAGCGATGAAATAAAAGTAATTTAAACATACATAAATTTCTTCTATTGATATTCCAGATATCCCTGAAGTTCCATCAAAAATATGAATCCTGTCCAGTGTGTCGAGAAGCTGTGAGTTTGAAAACCAGCTGCGGATCTTCAGAGTCGCAATTGGTGCAAATGAAATCACGCGGTGGCCTGATTCACGCAAATCCTCGTTTCTTTCATCCGATCCGTCATATCGAAGCATCATTTACAAAATATTCCTCTCGTATTGATGTCTTCGATATAATTCTGGATGAAGTATTTAACTCATACACCTTGGCTTATCCCTGTAAAGATCCCTGCATGGATCTGAAATCTTATCAGCCACTATAATTTACTATATAAGATTAAAAATGAGGCAATATGCGCACCAGGAAAATTTTAAACTCAAAAAGAAATTTGTTTTTAAGAAAAAATTGTCGAAATTAACTACCGAATAAATCTTATGTTAAGTTTTTGCAAGTGTTCGAGTTTTCGAAATCAAGGAAGTGTGAATAAAAATAAATACTTGACTTTTAATCTTTATTTAAGTTTTGTCAATATTCCGAAATGGACAGTATTTAGTAGCGTGCCAAAAAATAGTAGATTAAGGTGAGTAAAATCAGCTCTTTACATTTTCTTACACTTTGTTTTTTAGGTTTTCGAAAAGTGTTCCAGTTTTCAAAATCAAATAAGTACGAATGAAAATAAATTCTTCAACTTTTATCTTTATTTGAGTACCTGCAATTTTCACAAAAATATAATGAAAAAGGATCAAATTAAATATATGAAACGGTTTGATGTATTTCTATTTTTGTCAATAAAAACTTTTGTTTATTTTATAGGATTTAAAAGAAAATCTAACGGAGATCGATCCATCAAGAGGTAGACAACTATTTCGCCTAATATATATTCATATGACATAGATATTTGCAAATAGTTTATATTTATCATGCTCGGTTAACAGTTAGAATGTTTAAAACCCGATTCAAATTAAGAGCATATTTATTCAGCATATTCATTAAGCATGACGGGATTAATAACTTATAATTACATATAATAAATATGTGTAACGCGGTGTCCGTTAGTGTGACAGAGACAGACAACCGCGAGAGCTATCGAGGGGTTTTCAGGTTATGTCTATCGGCATTATCCGATCGCAACGCCTTTAGTGGCTGCTACAGAAATTAAAAACAGCTTCGTAACGGGCCGTCCCCCACCGCTGAAATTTGACGGAGTTTCCAGCCTGTATACAAGACCGTGGTCAAAACACGGTTAACCTCGAAATCGGAAATTTCCAACGGCCATGAAATCTCACGCGCGACAACAGCGCCACTGTTCTCTCCGTCTCTCTTTTCTCTAATTTCATTCGTGAAATTCGCAAACCAATGTAGTATTATAAATGAACAACGGAACTAAAATAATTAAGAAAGAATGAGGCATAATAATAATTGACAAACCTCAAAGTTCGACCGATAACTTCAGGTCGGTTGTATAACACGCGTAACGAGAAAAAGTTTGTATACCAATGGTGAGGGAGTAACGAGCTATGTAAAAAGGAGAAAAATCCTAAAGTAACGTCGAACGCTGGATGCCCAGAGTGCGATAATAATTTTCTATATCTTTGTTGTTGTTTTTTTTCTCATGTCCGTTGTTTATATACAGGCTACAATAATTTGCAAACTAAAATGCACGGTACATGAGATTGTAATTTTTCGTAAATTCAAACAAAAATAAAGGTAAACATTGGAGAAACACTATAATACGATGGCGAATCGTCGTGGTGGGACCGACGATTTTTCATCGTCGTCGGTCGATGAAACCGGAAAAACGAATTTCATTGTCTCCGGAACAAATCTACCTCGTGATAATAATCACAGGGCTCGTGACGAAATGGATCACTCGTCAGGTAAAAACAAAAACAAGAAAAAAAAATTTCACAAACGATAAACAATTTGTCATTGTTTTATGTTTTTATTTTTCTGTTTACGAGCTATTTTTCAATGGAAATATCCAAAATCCTCCCAAAGTTGCGCCGTTCGTTGTTCGGTCAAAATTTATTTTTCTCACAATTTTCAAATGTCACAACGTACGAAGGATGCGAAAAGATTTTTGATAATACGACGAGCGGTTGATATGAAATTTTGGAGACTTGCGTTTTCAGCATTTTTGCGCATCGACAAAATTTCCTCTGTTCAAAGGATCAAAAACGAGAAAGCTATCCGCTGACAGACTCAAATTTGTATAATCAATTAAATTATTCAAGAAGGAACATAAAGATTCAGACTCGTAAATTTGTCATCTCATTATTTTACGTAACTAACTTTGTTACGCAGGAAATAACTCGTTACGCAACTCTGTACTCTTTCACTGTGATGGTAATAAAAAAAATTGCCAACAGGTACAAACGACTCGTCGCGCGAAACAAGACGCGAGGAAAATCCCTTCAGTTTCAAGCATTTTTTGAAAAAAGACACGCGTCCCAATTACAATTTAGCCGGCGCAAGACCAAAAGTATATTCGCCAGCGAGAATAAGTCCGCACGAGGATACTGTCGCCGAGGACGACGGAATATATCCTTGTAATCCCACGGAATTGCCTGATTTTGTTCAGGATCATCTGGTAATAGAGCAATGTTATTTGAATCACGATGCTGCCGCCTCCGTCTCGTCGTCTCTTCCGCTGGTCGCTGATATTGACAATCTTCCGGATTTCACGATAAACAACGCTGAACGACGTCAATCGACGAGAGGTCACAGAAATGAGACGGAAAATTCGGAAATCACGCGCGATTTACCGTTTGATCTTACCGGTGGTTTGGAGAGGAGAAATCGCGAACGCAACAATTCTGCAATAACCAATTCTGGCACCAATGATCCGCCATCTTATCCAAGACCTAATCAGCTTCCCATTCGTCGCGACGAACCACCGAGAAATCAACAAACTTTCCCCTTCGACTTACCTGCTTCAATCGCAGTGTCCTCCGCCACAAATTCTGTTGGAACAACAAATTCGTCGGTCAATGATACAAGTGTCAATAAATCTTTGCCAGACTTTTTGAACGATGGACCTATTCGCAACAGGGTCGATGTATCAACTGGAGAATCTGACAATTCGTTGGATATGCCGGAACGCTCCGACGCGAGTGTAAGAATTGAATCAGAGATTATAGCGGTCGTGAAATTTTTAAGGGGATGCACAGTAGGTTGGGTCAAATAAAATGACTAATTTTTTTTTTCCTCGATATAATGAAAAATGTATTGTTTGGCATCTCAAAAAAACCCTCTGCAAGTATGAGCCCTTCATATTTGAATTAAGAGGTCCCTCATCGCGAATTTTCATTTCCCATTTAAATAACATGGAAACATTTTTTTTTTAACTTTGGAATTTTATTAGACTTAAACCGTTGATGTTAGGAGAGTCTTTTAGCACATTTTTGTAGAACATTTGATGCTCTACAAAAAAGCTCTCTTGTGTCTAATCGATAAAAGTAACCGTACAAAAAATAATCGGTGATAATTAGCTCTGGTTTCTACTTATCTCGTTTATTAGTACATAAATTTAAAATTTTTTTAAATTTTCGTTATCAATATGAATAAATATACTACTAATATAAACTACTAATATATTACTAATATACTACTAATATATTACTAATTGTTTTCAAACGAATATGAGAGACTCCAGAGCTTATCACCGATTATTTTTTGTACGGTTACTTTTATCGATTAGACACAAGAGAGCTTTTTTGTAGAGCATCAAATGTTCTACAGAAATGTGCTAAAAAACTCTCGTAACATCAACGGTTTAGGTCTAATAAAATTCCAAAGTTAAAAAAAAAATGTTTCCATGTTATTTAAATAGGAAATGAAAATTCGCGATGAGGGACCTCTTAATTAAATATTTAGGGCTCATACAGAGGGTTTTTTTGAGACGCCAAACAATACATTTTTCATTATATCGAGGAAAAAAAAAATTGGTCATTTTATTTGACCCGCCCTAATGCACAGCGATGTAATCTGCCCAACGATCATAACTTGCGCACAAACAGTCAATTCTTATTTCCACATCAATTTAAGATTCAAGTAAATTGGCGTCTATCTGAATGAAAAGATATTTACGATTCTTAACAGTCGATCAGAAATGTACCTTATGCTGTTTTTATAGAGTTAAACATTTTTATTTTAGAACGGCAGATTAAGATTATAATTTGCATTTTATAAGAGCATAATTCTTAATTGAATATTTTTTTTTCTATTCGCTTGAATAGTTATTATTGGAAAACGAGAGGCTGCGAGAAGAGCTGAAAATCGCCAGAAGGCACATAGTCGAAAGGATGAGAACGTGAGTTTTCGTCGATTCAAATTTTACTGTTTCATCATTCCGTTCTCTAAATTCGTTAAATTTTCTTTTTCCACTAATCGTGGAAATTATTCTCTTGTAGGATAGAATCGCTGGAAGCAGATTTGGCCTCGAGGCGAGCTGTCGATCATGACGAAACGACACATTTGGAGAAAGCGATGGAACAGGTAGAAGTTAATTTGAAACGAAGTACGGTATGTACAATTTGTTTTTTTCGTTTTCAGAGTCTAATACAGTCGTTAAGGTAGTAGGTAACTACCTGCGGGTCTGGTAACTTAAGCCGATTTTTATGTCTTTTTTGGAGGGCGTTTTTTTGTAGGAAAATAAAAATGAATCGTTTTGGATATTTCGGATGTTTTTATTTACATATTAAAGATTTAAAAAAAAAAAAAATTTTTAATTTTAATAGTTTATTATTATTATTATTATTGATCGAAGTTGGCACCTCGAAAAGAAAAGCGCGTGGGTAGCCCCGGTGATTTTGGCTCTTGATGTTATCTGAAATCTAAAATTCTTGATAATTCTTAATCTATAGACATGTAATTCTGGTCGGAACTACTAAAGTTAAATTTCATGGATAAACAACAAAATGGCGGACTTTGGAAAAAAATTTTTTTTTCCAAATTCCGCCATTTTGTTATTTATCCATGAAATTACTGAAGTTAAATTTCATGGATAAATAACAAAATGACGGACCCCTTCTTTGCTAAAATAAAAGGACTTTTGTTTCCAAAGTCCGCCATTTTGTTATTTATGCATGAAATTTAACTTCAGTAGTTCCGACCAGAATGACATATCTATAGATTAAGAATTATCAAGAATTTTTTATTTCAGATAACATCAAGAGCCAAAATCACCGGGGCCACTCACGCGCTTTTTTTTCGAGGTGCCAACTTCGATCAATAATAATAATAATAATAATAATAATAATAATAAACTATTAAATTTTTTCAAAACTTTTTTTTTTTTTAATCTTTAATATGTAAATAAAAACATCCTACATATCCCAAACGATTCATTTTTATTTTCCTACAAAAAAATGCCCTCCAAAAAAGACATGAAAATCGGCTTAAGTTACCAGACTACTACCTTAATAGAGAAATTATTAAGATATTCATCCGAGGATCGAATAACCCGATTTTCAGGCCTTTTTTTTAATCGAACACAACATTTAAATTTGACTTTAGTCATAGCTTAAAGTCTCTAAAAACGATGGATGTTTGTTTTTTCATATTTTGGTTTATGAACATTTCTTAACTCATCGATAATTACAGAGAAGAGCCACCGTCGCTGAGAGTGCAGTGACACTTTTGAAACAAGAAGTAAAAGCATTAACGGTAAGTTTGTCAGGTTGGTGTTGTTGACGGTCATTATTGAAAATTTAGACTCATGTCAATTGTCCATTTGGAAAATTATTTATGGAACTCATTTCATGAACGTATCTGCATCTATTTTTTCAAAAAATTCTTTTATGGACCAATTTTACAAAAAAAAAAAAAAAGGCTCATGATACTCAACACAAATTACACAGGGGCGCGGGGGTTATTTTTCTATCTTCAAACAATTCTAATATTCCCTTTATCATTAATAATTATTGTTAATTATTCCAAGGCCGAGGTAACGACATTGCGTTCGGAAAATCGCGAACTACGAAGTATAGCGGGAGCTGGCTGCGCCGATTATCATCCTTCAGGTACGGAAAGAAGAATAAAAAAATTGAGCGAGGAGCTACGAGCGGCCGCTACCACTGCCGAAAGTTCTCTGAGGTAATAAACACGCGAAAGATCCACGTATAAAAATGGACAATATTTTTAGTTCTCGTTGATTAAAAAAAAAAAAAAAATTGATAATATCCCTCTTTCACAACAGACAATTGATGTCCGGAGTGAATAATTTGAAAATAATGGCATCGACGTTGGAAAACGTCGACAGGATAGAGGACCGAACCAAAGACTTTTTGCCAGACTTCGAAGAAGAAAATGCCGCTGGACCGGCGTTGTAAATTTTTCCTCATCGCAATTGAAACGTCCTAATAATTGGAAAAAAAAAAAAAAAAATCATCCTCTTCACAATCCTCCTCCCAATTTGACATTTTCTACGTCAAGTTCCAGAAATTCGCTTTTCACCCTTTAACTATAAAAGCCTATTTAATAATCATCGCGTCCATTAAACGCTTCGGCTTTGTTTCTATTTTTTTTCCCCCATTCCCTCTCCCCCCAAAAGATTACGTTATTTATAAATTATTTGTTGTACTTTTATATAATATGTCGAACGTGACTAGATTTATTTATTGTTAAGATTTTAATGACAAATAGCACGTCAAGATATACGAAACGCGCATTATATATTTAGTATACACGGGAGGAGGGAAGGTGTATGTGTAAATTACTCGGTATGAATTATTACCGTGTGCCTCCGAACTTGACAGATTTTAAAGTGTTAGCAATAGCAATAGTAGTTTTTTTTTAAGTACATGCAGAAAAAAAATCGAATTAACGAACGAAAGAAAAATAAATGTCACGCTAATTTTGCTGAAACGAACGAGAGATACGAGTTTACGATTTAAAAGTGAAATAAATAATACGAAAAGAACATTAACTAATTGCAAAATAAGGATAATTGTTCCTGGGTCCCTGAGGTGGGGGGGGGGGGGGGTACAGGTAGAATTTTATTTTGTTCTGTTTTGCAGTGAACAAAAAATCGAATCGACAGTGCCGAAGGAGTCCCAAAGACCTTTTGAGGGTAGAAATTCGGAGAAAATTTTCGAAAAATTTCCGACGTCAGATTTAACGAAAAGAAAATGACCGAACGTACCATAAAACGATTTTGTTATAAATAATCGTGCGTCCGGAATAATTTGAATTGTTAAAATTAAAACTATGATAACAATTAATAGTTAAAAAAAACAAATCCAACAGAGAAATATTACAATTAAAATTGATAAATTACCAAACAGCCAACTTAAAAATAGCGCCCACTTCCGGTTTTCGTTGTTTTTTTTTTTTTTTTTTTAAATAAAAATGTTTAAAATTCCTCGAATATACTCAAAAGATCTGTTTGCGTCTCGGTATGGCTGATACGTGTGTTTAGCCACGATCTCGAGATATTCGTCGAATCGACATTACGATAAGAATTAGAAGTTTGTGTCTCGATGGAATTTGTAGAATCTTCGAGCTCGTGCCAGGCCGTTTGTGTCTGTATATCCGATAATCCAAGATCACTGGGCAATATATCGTTGCAAGTTTGCGTACAGGTATTGCTGTACAAAAGTTGTTCGATATTATCAAAATTTTCGGTCGTTTGCGTCTCGTTGTTCGAACTAACAGCAAAATTTCTACCCGCGATAGTAACGCCATTATCGAAGAAATGTTCATTCGTTAAATTTGCCATTTCCGTTTGTGTCTCGATACTGTTAAAACGATCGGCAAAACTATCGATCGTTAACATCGGATCGGATCTTGATATGCGATTTCTATCGTTGAACGAGTAACAATCAGTTTCATGACTTTCCACGTGATACGAAAGTTCACCGATCGCGCGAACATTTGTTTTACCGTCTAAGTTCAAACAATCGGCCTGTTGACGACTGTAAAAATTGACAAGATCAGTTTGCGTCACGTTGTCGCTGAATACTTCGAGAAAATCTTTTTCCGGGCTCGTTTGTGTGCCCAATGTTATTTTCGTATCTTCCCAAAAATCTTGTAAGCCAACGTCGTGCTCGAGTTTCAACGGACTCGAGGGAAATAAATTTTCCGACGAAAAATTTTCTTCAATTGTGGTAAAACGTTTCTCATTCGCGTACATCATTCTTTCCTGTTTCCCCTTAACGACCGTGTGACATTTTTGACTTTTCGTTGTGCGCGCATTTTGATTAGTTTGCGTTTCTACGGTTTTTCTCGCGCGTTTTTCACGCGACAGTAATGAAGTTTGGGTCTCGCGTGATTCACGACGTTTCCACGTTTTTGTCGGACTTTGTATTCTCTTATGACGTTTTATCTCGTCGGTCTGAACCGCAACGTCAAAAGCAATTTTTATAGCTGTCGTTGGTATTGTGCAATTGGCACGATGCGGAAGAATTGAAACTGGCTTGTTGATCCTCGGTGACGCTGATTGCGACAAATTTGTCTGCGACAGCGCTTTTCCCTGATTCTTCCGACTGTTTAATAAGGAAGAAAAATAAAATAAACGTTAGCGAGTAGAATCAGAATCTGCGGTGAAATTTTGAATATTAATTTAAATTAGATTTTTCTTGAATAATTAGCTTGCCGAACTAGCTCGTCTAATTATAAACTCAATTGATTGTCATTTAAATCTATTAATTGGCGGATTATCTTCCCTTATCTTATCTTGACTACTCGTCGACCTCGATAATCAATAAATAAATAAACAAAAAATTTAAAGCTTCTTACACAAGTGTCCTTTTGTATTTTTCGTCGAACCTATGAGCCATTCGTTTGGCGTGAGTGAGAAGCGCCTCGTAAGTACCAAATATCCTTAGACAGCTGCACGTAAATTGCACTCCGCAGATTCTCAGATGAGCGAGTCTCACCGCTTCCGTGGAAAAGCTCTTGTCGCATTGCGTGCAAGCGAATGTCTTAGCGGCGTGAACTTTCAAATAGTGCTGAGAGAAGAAAGAATATATATATTATGTAGAAAATACAGGGAATATTGGAAAATTTAGAAAACGACAGGATAACAGGAATCGCAGACAAAAATTCTTATGACTCAGTTGAAAAAATATGTTTTTTTTTTTTTCAATAAAACCAAAGATTCAAGGAATGTTTTCATACGGAATTTCGGAAAGAAATAAAATTCATAACTAAAATAACGCTGACCCTTATTACCCCCGACCTGCCTAACTAAAACAGATATTAGCCATATTTGTTTACAACAAGCTGTTCCATTTTTACCTACCTGTTTTAGATACTTCATCGTCGTGAAGAATCGCTGTGACTTCAACGCATAAACGCACATTATCTCGGGACAATGATAACGAACGTCTTCCTTAATTTGTTTCTTAAGACTCTTGTGTTCGTGAATTTTTAACACGTGCATACGCAATCTCGGCTCGTTGCTGAACGACAAACCGCACTCCTCGCATCTCACGTTGTTCACAATAAAACTCAGTTCCTCGGGACGCGGACAAACGATTTTTACAAATTTGTTAATTATACTTTTTTCACCCTCCTTCGCCATTGAATTTTTAATATTAAAAAAACAAACAAAAAACCAGTGAAATGTTGAATCTATATTATTGTTGCTTTAGAAATACCTGTCATGTGCGTTCGTCATTGAAAGTGGACTCTGAAGTAGGTCACAAGTTTCTCATCGATATACATTACGAGATTCCAGAAACGATGGTGTCGCTGCGATCGCAACTGTCATGGCGGTTTGTTTTTTCGGGGATTCAAATTTTTGGAGGTTAGAGCAAGAGCGTCGCAGAACGTTTATTACAAATGTATTGTTATTTTTATATCTGGCATTAGCGTGATTTTGAAAAGGTTGTTTAGCAGGACAAATTTGACGTTTTGAAGTAGTAACTCGGCATTTTTAACGATTCTTTACTAAGGATATTGATCATTTTGAATTTTTAACGCGTCGACCGTTACGAGTTTTTAAATATTCGTTGAAGCCATCATTTCCGTTGTGAAAACACAAAATTGTTGACGCGAAACGATTCAATTGCTTCGTTAAAGGGGGAAATAGGGTTAGGACAGCGTTTTCTCAATGATATTCATGAATTTTTTTATAGTATAAAAAATGAATACAATTTATTGAAACTTTGAGAATATTTTATACATATATTTAAGTATATACTATGAAATTTTTGAAGAATTTTCTTGAAAAATACCGGGGATATTAGCGACCCCATACAGCAGGTCACAGTCAGACTCAGCATTTTGCGTACATTCTGGAAGCCGCAATTTTCATCTGAAATCAAACGAGGTTGGAATTTACTTTTATTATGTGTCTCTCTTCCATATGAACGTAAATGCTATCAAAAAAATTGAAAATTGAATTTTTTACAGGGGTCAAAACAAAAACGCGTGTTAATGTTAAATTTTGGCACGAATTTCGCGGCGACCCGGCTCATGCCCAAATCATTGGTAAAAATCGAAAAGCACGAGCCAATCGATATGTTTAGTTCCTCAGCAACTTCTCTAACGGTGATTCGACGATTGGCCAGTATTATTTTCTTCACTTCATCAATGCTTTCGTTTGTTATTGATGTGCTCGGGCGTCCGGAACGCATTTCGTTGTTCGCATCTTCTCGGCCCTCTGAAAACATTTTGTACCGCCGATAAACGCTGCTTTGGTCCAAGGTAGCTTCGCCATATGCCACAGTCAACATTCGAAATTGCGTCCGCGCACTTAATTTTGTTTTTCACACAAAATTTGATACAGATTCTTTGATCCATTTTTTGGAATAGGCAAAAATCGAAGACAAGCCAAAACACGTCTAACCAAAACAGCTGTCAACAATTAACTAAACATTCAAAATCGCCGATTTTTTCAGCATAAGTGAGGGACACGAGTACCAATCTAACGCCACAAAAAAATCGAAAATCGAATATACGTAGCCCGCGGAAATTCAAAATTCGCGATACTTTTTTAACAGACCTCGTACACGTGGCGCGCTCGGGGCCTGAAGGAGAGCTACTCACTTTAAGGGGGGAAATAGAGTTAGGACAGCGTTTTCTCAATGATTTTCATGAATTTTTTTATAGTATAAAAAATGAATATAATTTATTGAAACATTGAGAATATTTTATACATATATTTAAGTATATACTATAAAATTTTTTAAGAATTTCCTTGGAAAACACCGAAGATATTAGCGACCCCATATTGCAAGTCACAATCAGACTCAGCATTTTGCGTACATTCTGGAAGCCGCAATTTTCATCTGAAATCAAACGAGGTTGGAATTTACTTTTATTATATGTCTCTCTTCTATATGAACCTAAATGCTATCAAAAAAATAGAAAATTGAATTTTTTACAGGGGTCAAAACAAAAAAGCATGACTTTTCGCCATTTTTTACAACTTTATTTGCAAAAAAAAATTATTTTACATAATGATAATATTCCGATTTTAGGTTCATACAGAGCGCAATGATATGGAGAAAGTAACTGCCAATTTTCAAAACGATTGGTCGAAAACTTTTCAAACTAGCGTGTACGCAAGTTAAAAAAAAGTCGTTTTCAGAAAAACGCGTTTGAAAAAATAGCAAAATGCTGAGTCTGATTGTGACCTGCAATATGGGGTCGCTAATATCTTCGGTGTTTTTCAAGAAAATTCTTCAAAAATTTTATAGTATATACTTAAATATATGTATAAAATATTCTCAAAGTTTCAATAAATCATATTCATTTTTTGTACTATAAAAAAATTCATGAGAATTATTGAAAAAACGCTGTCCTAACCCTATTTCCACCCTTAATGGCTTATAACAATAGAACGAGTCGGAATTTTCATTTAAAATTTTGTGAACATATTTTTCAATAGTTTTACTAACAATTTATGAAATAAAAAAAAAAATTGATTTTTTGAACCGTCTAACCCTATTTTCCTCCTTAATTGCAGCTTGTAATTAATTGTTTGAATTTACGTATAAACATTATGATTCGTACGGGACTGGTCAATTCTAAATGGTATAAATAAAGATTGACGACATTTTTACGTTCAAATTTGGTACTAACTCTGGCCGAATGTTGTACGATCAATGATAACAATATCCAAAGCTTTCGTTATTACTGCCATAATAATAAGATAGAATATATGCCACATTAAAATTAAACCTGATTACACAATCGCTGCCGATGTCGCAGAAACCATATTAGGTGAATGCTTAAAATACAAGAATACATTGAGGTAAAATTATATACATATGAATACTTAACGGATTAGGCCACTCTAGAGGCCAAAAAAATAGGCTTTTTTGGGGATTTTTTTTTCAGAAAAACTACGAAATAAATCGAGATTACAAAATAGGGTATTTATCATACATATCAGTGACTGTATACAATAATTTTTTTGAAGCGATTTATTTCAAAACGGCGGCTGTGCAGCATTTTTTCGATGACGTCTCCGTTTTTGTTGGCCGGAAACATAACTCGGACAATTTTCAACCGATTCACTTGAAATTTTGAATATATCTTTGAAAATACATTGTCTATGGAATCGCGTAGCATTTTTTTTTATATTGCATAGTTAATTTGTTATTAACAATTTTCTAACGATTTTTAAGCAAATTTTTCACTTTTCTCTTTGGAATTGCGCCATTTCGCCAAAAATCAGTATATCGAAAAAATCCTACGCACATCCATAGACAATGTATTTTTGAAGATATATTGAAAATTTCAAGTGAATCCGTTGAAAATTGTCTGAGTTATGTTTCCGGCCAACAAAAACGGAGACGTCATCGCAAAAACGCTGCACAGCTGCCGTTTTGAAATCAATCGCTTCAAAAAAATTATCGTATGCAGTCACTGATATGTATGATAAACACCCTATTTTTTAATCTCGATTCATATTGTAGTTTTTCCGAGAAAAAAATCGCCAAAAAAGCCTATTTTTTCGACCTCTGGAGTGGCCTAATCGCTAAATAGAGAACTTGGGAAAAGTGCTATTAACTACATATACATTGCTTTTGTCACCGAAAACACTTAAACAAAGGAAAAATGTTGAAAAAAAACGTACATCATAACGTAAAAAACTTAAACCTTCACGAACTCTTTCATTTTCACATTGAATTTCGGATCTTTCCAAGAAAAAAATCATTGTGTTTCGTAATCAGCGAAAAATATCCGATCGGATACACTTAAAAAATTTAATAAAAGTCGAGGTAAAACACTGTTTTGTCCACTTGTTCGAAAAGCTAAACATTTCGAAATTTCCAATGGCCCTAACTCTTTTCCCGTATTTTGAAAATCGACGAAACCGAGTTCAAGGGGTATGCAAGCGAAAATGTCCAAAACTCGCTTCACTGTAATAATCTGTAAATAAGTAAAACAAAACAAAAATCATACCTCGAATCGGCGTACGAAAAATGTTGAATTAATAAAAAAAAATTACATGAGAGAAGAAGAAGAACAAAGAAAGAACGTTCTATCGTCTTTCGTACGCGGCATAAACACTTCTAAGGTTTCAGTTTTGTCAACCAGCTAATATGTTCTCCTCCGTCGTGTCTCCAAGGTATTCCTCAAATCCTCTATAACTCAATAAACAACGTCTTTAAGACTGTTTGGCGACTTACGAATGATCCTATTGAACATATAGATAACGTAAATTGGAATGGGGCAGGGAGTACATATGGGAGCTCTTTGTTAGAATGACCGTGCATATTTAAACGGAACTCCAGGATTGGCACTTCGAGCCGCATCCGACAGTGAACCCAAACCATCTCCAACATAGAAACCTTTCCTCGAAAATTCCTCTTTGCAAAAAAAAAAATAGCTTTTTTTTTTTGCAAAACCCTCGCGGATCCATCCCGAATAACGTGACAAGATAAAATCGCATTCACGTGCTTGGAATAGTTCGTTTAACGACGATTTTCTCCAAGTAGCGACGAGCTAAACAAAAGGTAAGTTATATTTCCTTGACGGCTTACATACCGCTGCGCCCGCTGAAAATCGAGTAAATTTGAAAAATTATTATAATGGTTACATGGTGAAAAAAAAAATTTAATTGTTGATTTCACACTTTTCATTAACTTTTCAACGATAAGAAAAACATTTTTTTTAATTAAAAAAAAATTTTACCATTATTTTTTACGTGTGTAAATGGACTACCGATGAAAACCATGGCGCCTCCTTGTCGACATCATAACTTCATAAAAAATTAGGCATTCTGCAAAAATAAAAAAGAATCTAGTAAAATAATGTAATAGTAATAGTCTGACGGAGGGAATTTTTTATATTTTTTCAACAATAAAGAAAGCACAGTATTTCAAACCTTAGTATGCAATTTAAAAAAAAATTAGCGTTTAATAATTTATAAAAAATTGTAAAAGTTTATAAAAAATTGTTGTATAAAAAGATTATATGGTGAAAAAAAAATTAAATTTTTGATTTCACATTTTTTATTAACTTTTCAACCATAAGAAAAAATTTTTTTCAATTAAAAAAAAATTTTACCATTATTTTTTACGTGTGTAAATGGACTACCGATGAAAACCATGGCGCCTCCGTGTCGACATCATAACTTCATAAAAAATTATGCATTCTGCAAAAATAAAAAAGAATCTAGTAAAATAATGTAATAGTAATAGTCTGACGGAGGGAATTTTTTATATTTTTTCAACAATAAAGAAAGCACAGTATTTCAAACCTTAGTATGCAATTCAAAAAAAAAATTAGGGTTTAATAATTTATAAAAAATTGTAAGAATTTATAAAAAATTGTTGTATAAAAAGATTATATGGTGAAAAAAAAATTAAATTTTTGATTCCACATTTTTTATTAACTTTTCAACCATAAGAAAAAAATTTTTTTCAATTAAAAAAAAATTTTACCATTATTTTTTACGTGTGTAAATGGACTACCGATGAAAACCATGGCGCCTCCTTTTCGACATCATAACTTCATAAAAAATTATGCATTCTGCAAAAATAAAAAAGAATCTAGTAAAATAATGTAATAGTAATAGTCGGACGGAGGGAATTTTTTATATTTTTTCAACAATAAAGAAAGCACAGTATTTCAAACCTTAGTATGCAATTCAAAAAAAAAATTAGGGTTTAATAATTTATAAAAAATTGTAAGAATTTATAAAAAATTGTTGTATAAAAAGATTATATGGTGAAAAAAAAATTAAATTTTTGATTTCACATTTTTTATTGACTTTTCAACTATAAGAAAAAAATTTTTTTTTATTTAAAAAAAAATATTACCATCATTTTTTGCGGGTATAAATGGACCACTGATGAAAATCATGGCGCCTCCTCGTGGACGTCATAACTTCGCCAAAAATTATCGAATCTGCAAAAATAAAAAAGAATCCAGTAAAATAATGTAATAGCAATAGTCTGACGAAGAGAATTTTTTTTTTTTAAATAAAGAAATTATCTTATTTCAAACTTTAGTATGCAATTTAAAAAAAAAATTAGTGTTTAATAATTTATAAAGATTTATCCAAAGAATAAAAAAAAACTCTCGTCACACTATAGAGAAAATAATTATCAAGATTAAAAACAAAAATTTTTTAATATTAAATATTAACTGAGTTATCGTGCCAACACTGTCTAAAAATATAGTTTCGAGGAAAACGCGTTTAAAGTTTCTGTTAGGGTGGCCGTCCCAATCCGATGTCCGGTCACATTTATTGCTATAACTTTGTAACGCAGTGGAATTGTCTTAAATGTGTTTTTTTGGAAAATTCTTAGACGAATAAACAATGAAAATCTGTAAAAAAAAATCGATTTTTTGAAAATTTCAAGGGGTATGTGAGCCCTTAAATTTCAGATAATCACGAAACCGAAAAACTAAATTCCGAGAAATTGTTTCAAAAAATAAAAACACCCCAGCATATGAGAAAATTGCTCCCTGTTTAATCTCGTTCACGAAATTCATCCTCTCCGAGCAGAATAATCGAGAAAAATTCATAAAATCCAAACGCTTCCACGGATTATCTTGAAACTCAACGACAAACAGTGCTTGATAGTGGTTGATTTGTGCAAAAAGTTTGGGCCCGATAGAAAAAAAATTGCAAGAGCAATTGACGATTATAAAAGAAAGCGAAAATGCCCTTAAAATCGCAGTCCGAATTTTACAATCGTAATGAAATTTTTACCAAAGAAGGAAGAATCGAAGCTCTGTTTGTGTATAAAACCAGAACCCGATCGGTTCAGCCGTACCGAAGTTACGGAATTTTTTAAAACGTCACGTTCGGACTTTGAACATTTGTTTGCAACCCCCGCTACGATAATTGGAATCTTTGCACAAAAATTCATTTTTTTTCCCCTTGATCTAAATTTGAAAAAACTCTTCAGTTTAAGACATGTCTGTGATGATGTCGGGACCGAGTTACGCGGCGTACGGTTTCGCCGCCCAGGGCGGCAGTTTCGGCAATCAAACCGTCGTCGACAAAGTGCCACCGGAGATGCTTCATCTGATCGATCCACATTGGTATCAATTCCCACCGATGAATCCGCTCTGGCACGCTATACTCGGCTTCGTGATATGTTGCCTCGGTCTCATTTCGGTGACCGGAAACGGTATGGTCGTTTACATATTCTCGTCGACGAAGAGTCTACGAACGCCGAGCAATCTTCTCGTCATCAATCTCGCATTCTCCGACTTTCTCATGATGTTCACCATGTCGCCACCCATGGTAATTGATCGGAAACTAAAAAAAAAAAAATACCATTCTCCACCGAGTACTTGGAAAATGCTTGTAATTTTTTTTGCAATTTCCAAGTGCTCGTGAAAAAGGGTAAAAATGTTTACAAGCAGTTATTAGGTTATTGTAAGTCAAGAAAAAAAAACTAGGCAACGATAACGCCATCTTTCGGCGGTAATTACGAAAAAAATACTCGACAGCGATAACACCATCTCTCGCCAGTGGAAAAAGTTATTTCTTTTCATTTATTATTTCCAAGTATTTCTTACGAAACACTTGGAAAATCAAAGAAAAGCACTTTTTAAATATAAACATTTCTAAGCAGTTCGATCAATTTTTAACCGGCTGTATATATTTTTTCAAATGTAATTCATTTGAAAAAAAAACAGGTTATCAACTGCTATTACGAGACATGGGTGTTTGGACCGCTATCGTGCGAAATCTACGCTATGTTCGGCTCCCTGTTCGGATGTGGCTCCATCTGGACAATGACGATGATCGCTTTCGACAGATACAACGTAATCGTAAAAGGATTGTCCGGCAAACCATTGACAATCAACGGTGCTCTTCTTCGTATCGTTGGAATTTGGTTGTTCGCTCTCATATGGACACTCGCCCCGATGTTCGGCTGGAACCGGTAGATTTTTCATTGTCTGCAAGAAGAAATAAACAAAAAAACGAGCAGTGTTATTGGGCGGCGATTGATATTATGTTTTAATGAACAAAAATTCTCTCACATTAGTTACGTACCAGAGGGTAACATGACCGCCTGCGGTACCGACTATCTCAACAAGGAATGGCTCTCGAGATCGTACATCCTCGTCTACAGCATCTTCGTCTATTACCTGCCGCTCTTCCTCATCTGCTACAGTTACTGGTTCATCATCGCTGCCGTATCCGCCCACGAGAAGAACATGCGAGAACAGGCGAAAAAAATGAACGTTGCGTCTCTCAGATCATCCGAGAATGCGAATACCAGTGCCGAGTGCAAACTCGCAAAGGTACAAACAAACATTTTAAATTATTTTAAACGAGCGATATCGTGAACTTTCGGAAACCAATCGGCGAGAAAATCGTGTCACTTTGGAGTTCGCGGGCGGTCACATTGAATCCGCCGTTTTGAATTTTGGAAATTTAACGTTGAATTTGAAATCTGCCATTGGAAAAATCGTTATACACCAATGGTGACGTTTAAGTCGATTCACTTCGCAGTTCAAGGGCGGCTATATTGAATCCGCCATTTTTAATTTCGAAATCATAACTCAAAGCTCGAGAAATCAACGAGGAAAAAAAAATATGTATGATTCCAGGTCGCCCTGATGACCATCTCTCTGTGGTTCATGGCCTGGACCCCGTACTTGGTGATCAACTATGCCGGAGTTTTCGAAACCGCAAGGATCAGCCCTCTCTTCACGATCTGGGGCTCACTCTTTGCAAAGGCCAATGCCGTTTACAATCCAATTGTCTATGGCATCAGGTGGGTGTTAAAAAAAAACCACTGGCCGCATCTGAATTCACAAAAATGATAAAAAAGAAACGTCAATCCGGTGGGTTCCATGTCTAAACATCACGTTGCAATTACGTTACAGATAATAACATCGCAGGCGAAAACTACACAGCACATATTTACACATGCGGTTTAATGGGTTTTGTTGGGTTTTATTGGGTTTTGAACGCAGCAACGCAACCCAAACCCCTAACCAAAACCTAAAACCCAACAAAACCAAACAAACCCCAACAAACCCAACAAAACCCAAAACCAAAACCCAAAACCCAACAAAACCTAACAAAACCCAATAAACCCCAACAAAACGCAACAAACCCCAAACCAAAACCCAAAACCCAACAAAACCCAACAAACCCCAACAAAACCCAACAAACCCCAACAAAACCCAACAAACCCCAAAACCCAACAAAACCCAACAAAACCCAAAAAACCCCAACAAAACCCAACAAAACCCAAAAAACCCCAACAAAACCCAACAAAACCCACTAAAACGAATGTGTAAATATGTGCTTTATAGTTTTCGCCTGCGATGTTATTATCAGTAAAGTTATTGCAACGTGTTGTTTAGACGTGCTACCAATCCGGTGTCTCAAGGGTTTTTCAAAAAGTTCCTCGTTGATTAACATCACGAAGATAACGAGGTTAATTAGCAAAGAGTGTACACAATCCTATAATAAACCCTTTAAGCTCTTTCGGCCAAGTTGCTTTTTTTGCGACAATGTTTTTTAAGGAAATATTTTCATAAATTGTTCAACAACATTGATTACAGTCATCCGAAGTACCGAGCGGCCCTCTTCCAGCGATTCCCATCGCTCGCTTGCGCGTCCGAGCCCGCATCAGGAACCGACGCGACCTCGACCGTTTCCGGTGTAACTACCGTCGCCGACAATGAGAAACCAGCGGCTTAAATGTTCATCCGAAAGAATCTACCGGGGGTCCATCCCTCTTGTCGTTGGGGATGATCAGCGTTCTCCTCTTCGAAAGAATCGCAACGACAACGGCGAAGAAAAATAACATTGACACGAACGACGAGAACGGATTTTGGCAAACTTCCTGATTTTCATTAAAAACAACAAGAACAGAGTCTAGATGCTCAGATGGCAAAAATGGTCCGAGGAGACCGGAAGTGATGAATAATTGTAAATATTGCATGACATTGAGCGAGAAAAAAAAAACAAACAACAGGACACAAGGAAGAAATGAAGATGACTGGACGATTCGTTGGGCATTTTGGGTCACAAAATGGTCACCCTGACCATTTTGTGCCGAAACATTTGCCAACGTCAACATCGAACTGCAAAAATCTAAAAGAACCAACAAAAAAAATAATAGAACATACGTGAAACGTCATGAATTCCGGAGGATTTGTCTATCGTGCGAGTTTACGACTCGCGTAATGCACCACGACGCGAGTACGTTTATCACTCGTCGCGCATAGAACAAACGATTCGACGATAAAAAGCCGCTTTCATCGAGGAAAAACGAAAAGTAACGAACGATGATTCACGTTTGTCCGGGAAGCGTTGAGAAACATCGAAACGCTCCTTGCAATCTTCACGGCGACGATAATGTTGTATCTGAATTTTAATTTTGTAATATTAAATAAATTTTACGAGCAACTGAAAATTTCGTAATTTTACAAATTATTCCGACCCATTCTGGAGACGAGAAAAAAAATATAGAAATTCTCACGAAATGAAGAAAGTCCCGATCGACTTCTCATCGGTCTCTTGATTTCTCTTGCGAGCAAACGCTTCACCAGAAGCCGCCTAGCGGACGAACGACGAAGCTCAAGATTTTCACACTGGACAGGGAACACATTCCGTTACGAAATACGTAAAATATTAATGGAATAATAAATTTTTGCGCCAAGATAAAATTTATTAACTATCCCATATTCGTGGAATAATTTTCATGCCCCTCCCTTCTTTTTTTTTAAGGGCGGGGTAAGGGTTTTCACTTTCGAAAAATCGAATTTTTTTTTTTCTTATCTTATTGTTTAACATTTCAAGAATATGTCCTTAAAATTTTAAACCGATCTAAGCAATATTCTTGAAGTTATTGTCTTATTAAACTCCTGGCCTTTAACGCTATACCTCTAACAGCTGCGAGCGGTCGGGCTAGCAGTGCACTTTAGACGCGTTTTTCTCAAAACTACGTTTTTCAAAGTCCGTGTTCACTGCCATTTAAAAACTACTTGACCGATTCATTTCAAACTTTGCACACATTTTCTACATATAAAATACCTCCCCCCAACGTTTAGTTAAATTTTTTTTTTACATTAAGGGTGTTTCCCACCCACAAAATGGCGGAATTTTTAAATTTTTGCGCCAAGATAAAATTTATTAACTATCCCATATTCGTGGAATAATTTTCATGCCCCTCCCTTCTTTTTTTTCTTAAATCATTTAATCGATTCCGGAAGCAGAACTAAAATTGAAATTTTCCGACAGAGTATAACCTTTAACGATCGTGTTTTTCGTGGCCGGGATTAAATGTCAATTACAATAGACACAATAGCTGTACAAAACAAAGGATTCGAGTTATGCAAATACGGAAATCGTCCTCGGCGACAAATCACCCGGACAAAGTGTGAGTTTTTTTAAAATAATTTTTTTTTTTCCAAATAAATGAACAAGAGGTATTGCGAGAGCGAAGATGAATTGTACTTGCGATGGACGCGATCAAGCCTTTCCGTCGGCCGTATGCGTTGACTCGGCGTCACTGGCTGCCGCCGGTTTACCCTCGGTTGCTCCAACAACGAGAAATGGAAATTTGTCGTTTAGCGCTGCGCGATATTTCGGATGGCTGCAAAGAACAATGACATTGTTAATTTTTTTTTATTCGTCAAATTGAAAAAAAAGTGTTTCTCCACTCGAGGGAGAGTTCGTGAGGTATCTAGCTATCGATAATATTGGATAGAGCGTTGTATCGCTTCCTCGGTGAGAAAGCTCTATTTTCGTGACAAAAAAAATAGTAGTTTCAAAAAAATTGTTTTCCATGTGATAGAAGGGGTGGACGATTGAAACCGCTGTAACATCGAATTGATTTGAGCTTTCGGCTGAAAATTTGTCGCACGATTAAATTAGCCAAGACCCTTCGATACGATTTTAGTGAGAATTGACAATATTTGCTGTTGGTTTATAAGATTTTGAAAATTAAAAAAAAAAATCGTGCTTAGCGCTAAATTCGTGAAATTTTGCGAGCTTCCGGCCCGAAACTTACTGCACAAGAGGACTATCATCGAACTACCGTCCGGACTATTTCGGAACATTTTTTATCGACATACTCAATGTTAGTAAATATGAAAAATTCATCATTCCCTTAAAATTTCGTTTCATCGAGTTTGACATCTTATTTTGATGTTGAAGGGTATGGCCGCGGTAGAATTTTCATAAAATCAATGTATTTTTTTCCGCTTTAACGACGCTTTATCATCACAAAAATAAGTTAAGTTAAGTTAAGGCGGTAGTTAGTATTTTTTTTTCATCGACTTTGAGCGTGTAACGTGAGCCTACCTCTGGCACGGCCATAGAGTACCCGAGCGGGCTGCGTGATCAATAACTTCGACAATCTTTAATCGATTGACTTCAAATTTTTAAATTACGTTTCTAATTGCATCTCGCAGTGAAGTACGTACGGAATTTCTGATTAATTGAAAATTTTCCATTTTATGAGCAGTTTTATACGAAATTTGTCACTGGCAATTCACTTTTTAACTTCAAATGCCTACAATATTCGAATAAAACGATATTTTTCAAATTTCGTACTTCTCTAGGTATTCTGATGTAGATTAACGAGAATTTTTTTTTCGTTCTAGGTTAAAAATTGTGGATGCCAAATGTCACGCCGCGTTAAAAAGATACCATAAGCAGATTAAATGTTAAATGTGCACAAGATTTTATACCCGCTACCGTGGCCCCCTTGATTTCATGGCCAATTAAAAATTAACAATCCTTCACTAGTATCATTATTGTTAACTAAATATTTCGATAACTCATCCCCCGGATTTTTAAAAAGAAGACTCACCTGACTGCATAAACGATCGGATTGTAACAAGCGTTTGTCTTTGCGCACAGCGATCCCCAAATTGTAAAAAGTGGACTTATTTTACCACCAAAAATTCCCGCGTAATTGATAACCAAGTACGGTGTCCATGCGGCAAACCACAGTGATATCGTCGTCAATGCAACCTTAAAAAAACAATAATAAATAAATAAATAAATAAATAAATAAATAAATAAATAAATAAATAAATAAATAAATAAATAAATAAATAAATAAATAAATAAATAAATAAATAAATAAATAAATAAATAAATAAATAAATAAATAAATAAATAAATAAATAAATAAATAAATAAATAAATAAATAAATGAATAAATAAATAAATAAATAAACAAATAAATCAATAAATAACTTTTGAGCGAAATTTGGAAATTTTTTGTTTTACTTTCGCTAGTTTAGCTTCGGCGCTTGGGCCTTCTTGTTCTCCAGCCCTCAGTGAAGCTACGTTCATCTTTTTCGCCTGTTCTCTCATTCCTCTCTCGTGAGCCGCAACAGCCTGATATCAAACAATTTTATTTTACGACGATGACGGGCAAACTTTTGTCCGTTCAAGTCGTCGGCTTCGTATTTTTGTTTGGAACGAAAAATCAATGAAAAATGAAAAACTCACTGCAACGATGAACCAGTAAGAGTATATGATGGTGAATAACGGTGTGTAATAAACGAAGACCGAATAAACGAGAATGTAAGATCGCGAGAGCCAATCTTTGGTCAGATAGTCGGTACCGCAAGCGGTCATATTACCCTCTGGTACGTATCTGAGGATAAAAAAAGCAGGTTCTTCCTATTTTTCGTTTCCTTCGCTAGTTTTTCACTTCCTTTTTTTTTGTATGATTTTTTTTTCAAATCGATCTCTTTGCTACATAGTTTGGTTTACGATTTCGATAATTCTTTTTTTCATTACAGTACCAAAATGTGCTAAAAAAAAATCCATAAATTGCAGGCTTTTTATTTCTTTCGCCGTTGAAAAATTTGATGATGAAAAAATAATAATAATAATATACTCACCGATTCCATCCAACCATTGGCAGTATCGTCCAAACGAGCGAGAACAACCAGACGAGCAATACCTGAAGAATAGCCGTTTTTATTGTCAATGGTTTTCCCGCCATCCCCTTGACAATAACATTGTAACGATCGTGAGCGATCATAGTCATTGTCCAGATTGACGCGCCGCCGCACAATGATCCGACCATCGCGTAAATGTCGCACATTAATGGGCCTAAAAGTAGAAAAATGGGCAAATTTCATAATTAACGTTAAAACGATTTGTCGGTTATTTTTTTTTATAAAAAAAAAAAGAAGAAAAAATCGAAATATTTTCGTCGAAACCTGTAAGACTTTTTTTTCCTATTGAACTTAATGATTTTACTTTTTAAATGAAATTTCTTTCTCTTTAAATCTTTGAAAATTAAAAAATGAAATAATATTCGTCCATTTAGAGGCGGCGCCGAGGGAAGGGGCCGAGGAAACAAAAGAGAGAAAGGAAATGTATCTCGTGAAATGGAAAAGGGAGTGACAGGAGGGAGAGGTGGGACAAATCGGCGAAGAAGGAAAAATGGAACAGAAAAACGGGGAAAGAAGGGGGTAAAAAATATTGAAAAGTTTTTTCTTTGTCATTCTGAGGAAGTCGTGAAAAAAAAACCAAAATTGACGAGAAGTGTTCGAGAATTTGCCAAAAATTAACTTCTCAATATTTTTTCGTAATCCTAGTTCCAAGACTAGTTAAGACTCTTTTTGTTTCAGATGAGCAGAACGATCGCAATCGTGGTAACCGTTTTTTGAAAATGAGTGGCTAAGTTTCCGTGTATCTCAGCAATGAGCGACGATTTCGGGATGAAACAATTGTAAAGTATGCTCAAAATGTGAATAAATATGTGGTTAAAACTTCGCGGCTGTATCTTTATTTGGTTCGCCAAAAAAAATTCCCAAAAGGCGTGAAAAAAAGAATGAATTCCTTCACACGAGATGACGGCCTTAAAGAAAGAAAAAAACAAAATGTACTCACCGAGTACCCACGTCTCGAACCAACAATTCACCACCATCGGCGGTGACATTATGATCATCATGAGAAAATCCGAAAATGCCAAATTAACGACGAGAATATTGCTCGGCGAACGGAGATTTGGCGTTACGAGAAAAATATAAACGACCATACCGTTACCGCACCAACCCAATATACCGATTATAATCATAACGAAACCGAGAGCCTTGTGCCATATCGGATCCATTGGCGGAAATTGGTACCTTTAAAAAAGAAAAAAGAAAAAACAGTTTATGAAATTCAAATTCAATTGGGGGGAATAAAAAATGCGAAAGAAATCCTTTTCGCGTTTCAACATTTCTCGTGTATATCGGGAAATTGGAAAAACGATATTGAGAGAGTGGATTAAAAAAAAAAGATTTTTTATACAAAATTTCCTTAAAGAATTTTTTTTCGCTAGGTTTGTAACAAAATTTTTATTACAAATTGAAATAAATTAAAACATTTTAATTACAAATTGATAGGAATTACAAAATTTTAATGACCAATTGAAATTAATTACAAAATTTTAATTTTCTATTGAAATTAATTATACAATTTTAAGTTAGTAGTCTGATAACTTAAGCCGATTTTCATGTCTTTTTTGGAGGGCGTTTTTTTCTAGGAAAATAAAAATGAATCGTTTTGGATATTTAGGATGTTTTTATTTACATATTAAAAATACAAAAAAAAAATTTGTTTGAAAAAATTTAATAGTTTATTATTATTATTATTATTATTATTGATCGAAGTTGGCAGCCCGGGTCCTAACTTTTTTTCTACGCTACCGATTGCTTTCAAATTTAAACAGGCTACTCTACACACTTATAGTTCTCGTCGGAACTACCGAGAAATTTTTTCACCCTTAACTTTTTATTTTACAACCCCTTCTTTTCTAAAATAAAAGGACTTTAGCAAAGAAGGGGTTTTAAAACAAAAAGTTAGGGGTGAAAACATTTCTCGGTAGTTCCGACGAGAACTACAAGTGTGTAGAGTAGCCTGTTAAAATTTGAAAGCAATCGGTTCGGTAGAAAAAAAGTTAGGACCCGGGCTGCCAACTTCGAGGTGCCAACTTCGATCAATAATAATAATAATAATAAACTATTGAATTTTTTCAAAAAATTTTTTTTTTTAATCTTTAATATGTAAATAAAAACATCCTAAATATCCAAAACGATTCATTTTTATTTTCCTACAAAAAAAACGCCCTCGAAAAAAGACATGAAAATCGGCTTAAGTTACCAGACTATTACCTTAATTACAAACTGAAATTAATTTAAAAATTTTAATTACAAATTAAAATCACTTGAAAAATTTTAATTTTCTATTGAAATTAATTGAAAAATGTTTAATTTTCTATTCACCAATGAGGATCAATTAGATGCAACATTTCCTCGGGTACTTTGTCGGCGACGGTTTGATTGTTGTAACGCATCCATTGACGGGCAACTTGCGGTCCTATGGTAATAACAGCGTCCGCTATTATCGTAACTACCGGGGACGTTCCGCCCGTGCTCAAATCACCGACAACCTCTCTCGTTACTCCGAGGATATTCGGCTCAAGCGCGGATTCCATGATTTACCTGCAAACAAATTTTTATGAAATCTTTGTTTTCACACTGCTAACCGTGGACCATAACGTTTATCGCCAATCCTCAAAAAAATCTATGTGATTCGAATATAAAAAAAAAAAAAGAAAAAGGAAATTGAAACCGCTTCCTCGTTGTTTTTGCAGCATTTGAAAATGTTTTTCTATCAGCAAGAGGATTTTTCGATTATGCTTTCCTCGCAGAGGAATCTACGGGAAAATGACGAGACGACAATATAAAAGTTACAATAACCGCGATTTTGCCTGGTCGCAAAAAAATTTTCAAAATCTTCGAAAATCCACAAAAATCGTAGCGAACAAAGGGGCCTTTGCTGATTCGCTCGCGTGCGAAATTTCAGCCCGACGGTTCGAGTCAATTCGAAGTTACAGCGGTTTCAATTTTCCACCCCTATCGCAGAAATCCTGACATTTTTTTTTGCTCGCGACATGCCGCATTAAATATAATCGAATTGAAATTAAAAACAAAGATATTGCGTTCACATCTAATCACGAAAATCGTACAATTAATTTTTTCACTAAAATCCTTAATTCTAGAAAAAAAAAACCACAATTATGCGCACACTTTTTTTGGCCGGTAGCTCCAAAAAAAAAAAGTCCGATTGGTGAAAAAAAAAACGAAGAAAGTTGGACTCGCTCAATCGTTAAAAAAGACTCGAGAACCGAACTTGTTTGTGTAAATGATAATTTCCGATTTGCAAAACATGAATGCTTCGTGGTACTGCTACTTGTGGTTCAGCACAACTCTACCATCACGACGCGCGACTTTTTATACCCTACTGCTTCAATGTCGTGCGTAATAAAAAAAAAAAAAAAAATCTTCCAATCCAATATATATTCTAATGAGACGTATAAAACGTCTCGTTGAATCGCATTTTGAATGTTACGTAGCGAAATATTCGATGCTGAGAGAGAGAGAGAAAGACCCCGACGTCGAAATCCAAGCGACAAATCTAATTTAACGACGAGTTATATATTTAATGAAAAAAAAAAAAACAAATTTACATATCTCGTTGGTCATTTGAGAAACCATAGAAAAGCACTTGTATCGTTATTAAATTGCATTTTTTTTTAACTCCTAACGTTCACCGTGAGGGTCAGAGTGACCGCACAAAAAATCAAACGTCAATTTACCCAAACTCTAACTCGTTTTTTCGAAATAAATCGATGAACCTTTCAAGGGCTCACCATACCCCTGAAATTTGTAAAAAATCGATTTTTTTAACAGATTTTTATTCTTTATACTTTTACGAATTAAAAAAACAAAGTCTTTTAAGAAAATTCCCCTCCTTTACAAAGTTATGGCAATAAATGTGACCGGACATCGGGTTGGAACGGCTACCTACCAGAAACTTTAAACGTGTTTTTCTCGAATCTTTGTTTTCAAACAGTGTCAGCACGATAACTTAGTCAATTTTTAATACTTTTTAACGTCTTTTTTTTTTTTTTGTAAAACTTGATAATTATTTTCTCTATAGGCTGACGAGAGATTTAAAAAATTTTTTCGTTGGACAATTTTTTATAAATTATTCAACACTTATTTTTTTTCTTTAAATGGCATACTAAAGTTTGAAATACTGTAATTTCTTTATTTCTGGAAAAAAAAATGCCTCCGTCAGAATATTGCTACCAACTTATTTTACTACATTCTTTTTTATTTTTGCAGATTGGATCATTTTTGGTGAAGTTATGATGTCGACAAGGAGGCGCCATGGTTTTCATCGGTAGTCCACTTATGCCCGTAAAAAATACTCTTAATATGAAAAAAAAAAGTTTTTTAAATATTTTTTCTTATAGTTGAAAAGTTAATAAAAAATGTGACAACGACAAATTAATTTTTTTTTCACCACATAACCGTTATAATAATTTTTCAACTCTACCCGGTTTTCAGCGCGCGCAGCGGTATGTGAGCGCTTAAGGGCGGGGTAAGGGTTTTCACTTTTGAAAAATCGAATTTTTTTCTTTTGTCTTATCTTATTGTTTAACATTTCAAGAACATGTCCTTAAAATTTTAAACCGATCTAAGCAATATTCTTGAAGTTATTGTCTTATTAATCTCCTGGCCTTCAACGCTATACCTCTAACAGCTGCGGGCGGTCGGGCTAACAGTGCTAACTTTAGACGCGTTTTTCTCAAAACTACTTTTTCAAAGTCCGTGTTCACTGCCATTTAAAAACTACTTGACCGATTCATTTTAAACTTTGTACACATTTTCTACATATAAAATACCTCCCCCCAACGTTTAGTTAAATTTTTTTTTTTTACATTAAGGGTGTTTCCCACCCACAAAATGGCGGAATTTTTCGTGGAAAATAACAGTTCACACTTTAGATGGCCGCCAAAAATTTTTAAATGAAAAAAAAAAATTATCAGAGAACGTTGGGGGGAAGATTTGATTATAATTTGACTAAATTTTCATGGTTTTTCATTTTCAGATAATTTCCGGCCGAGTTATAGTGAATACCGCAAATTGTTTTTTTTCCAAGACGTTCCGGGAGAAGCTCTGTTACGGGCTTATGCTTCAATATTTCTGCATGAAGAAAATTACACAACATTGTCAAAAGTATGCTCAATAATGTACAAAAGGTTCGAATACAATTGCTCAATCCATATTTGAGAAAAAAAATCGCAAAAAAGTGATTTGTTTTACGCTGAAACCCTTACCCCTCCTTCAAATGGCATACTAAAGTTTGAAATACTGTAATTTCTTTATTGCTGGAAAAAAAAATGCCTCCGTCAGAATATTGCTACTAACTTATTTTACTACATTCTTTTTTACTTTTGCAGATTGGGTAATTTTTGGTGAAGTTATGATGTCGACAAGGAGGCGCCATGGTTTTCATCGGTAGTTCACTTATGCCCGTAAAAAATACTTTTAATATGAAAAAAAAAGTTAAAAAAATATTTTTTCTTGTAGTTGAAAAGTTAATAAAAAATGTGACATCGACAATTTAATTTTTTTTTCACCATATAATCTTTATAATAATTTTTCAACTCTACCCGGTTTTCAGCGCGCGCAGCGATATGTGAGCGCTTAAAAAAACCGTTTTTTTTTCTCATCTTCCCTACGATTTAACATACCGAAATTCGAAATAAATTTCACAATTTTTGCGAACTCGTCGACCCCGGTATCACCATTACGTAATTTTGTTGTAGTGTCTACGTTTAAAAAATGTACAGTGGTAAAAAAAATTATGAACAATGTTGGTTTTTTTGTTTTTGTTTGCGGAAAAAAAAAACCCGAAATGTCGAAAATCACTTAATATGTCTTTTGATACTTCTGATATGCCGTGTCTGACCATCGGCCATTGCCGATTCCAATTCTTCCGACAAACGTAATAAATTTTTCGTATCGCACTGCAACAATATATGCTGTATGTCGTTCGATTTTTCGTAACTTTTTAATTGCAAATCTAGCGTTAAAATTGGCGTTAATTGATTTAACAACGAGCGCGACGCAAGTTTAATTTCAAATCTCCATTCCATATCGTGATAGCGTAAAAGTTGTAGACCAATTTTCGTTAATGCACGTTCAATATCGGGCCTCTTGGTTTCGTTTAATTTCACGAGCAGCTGTTCCCTCTCGTCGTTGAAGCCCAACGACATTATTGTTTCGCGAAATGTTTCTTCACTCAATTGATTTTTACACGTTTCGAGAAGCAAATTTATCAGACCCTCCACCGAGGCTCTTATCACTTCCGGTTCGACCTCTAGTCTCTCTGGAATTGAAAGAGAAAAATGTTTAAAACAATTGGTTAAAAGCAATGTTTGACGAAAATTGGTGAGGGAAATTACGAAATTTCTAATGTCGTTAATTTTTTTAGAAAAAAATTTTCCAAGTACTCTTAGACTTTTTGTTTGGGTCAGAGGGACGTTGGGTTAGAAAGTTTTGTAATTTTTAGAACTTAGTTATGTAATTTTGAAAATTAGAATGTAATTTTTTGGAATCGTGGTAAAAAAAGATTTGTTGACGCACTAAAATCGTTGTAATTGTGTGTTGTTTAAACCTGTGGTACTTTACTGAGTGCCGATTCTTTTCGTAACCGTTCAACCTTTAAAATGCCGCTTCATTCATTGAGCTATGATTTTTCTCCGATTTTTGAAGTTGGACCGACGATTTTTGCGGATTTTTCCATACATGCTCCTTCCAATTTTCTTCATCGATTTTCAAAGTCACATTACGGCCACAATAATTGAGATATCAGGATGAATCAAACGACACTCTCTAAGTCTGCTTCCGGGCTTTTCGAAACACCCTCTATAAATCTAAGTCGGTCCAACCGGAGCTGTATTATGAAATTCGTATATTTTTCGATTTTCGACAAAGTTGGAAGAAACGTGCAAGCAATTTTTTTTTCGCCTCAAGTTTGTATTCGATCGAAAATTTTCTGAGATAAAAAAATCATGAGTTTTTACGTCGACAGTTCAACAATTGAATGCGAAAACTCACAAACGAAAAGGATCAAAATGTGTTGTTTTTGGAAAAATGTAAGGGATTATTAAGAATTTTGCAAATTGCAGCAATTCATTTTTCGTGAATAATTCATAAAATGTGTACTTTCGTTAATTATAAAATATCAAAAACCTCCATGAGGCGAGCTTTCATTATAATATTCCTTAAAAAAAAAAGAACTCAACTTACGAGCAGCCGCAGCATACAATTTTAAATTCGGTCCCTTTTGCAAATAGTCCGTAGCCAATTTGCAAAAATCCTGAAGAACTGTAAAGCAAATGTGTATAAATTAATGTTTTGTCCTCAGTAAAAAATATGAAAGAATCAAAAGGAAAAGAAGTTTCATTCCTCGCCATAATAAATTATTTCCATACCCTGCGAGGATTGTTCCGCCAGGAACAGCAATTGTTTTTTATGCTCAGCTTTCATATTGCGCAACATATTTTTTTCTTCTCTTTCCTTTAATTTCCTGTATAAAAGAATGTTGTAAAATTTTTAATAATTACAAAATGACATTTAGCGCTCAATTAACACTAGACATATTTTACAATATCAAAGCTTTTGCAAAGATTTTGCAAATTTAAGAACAAAAAAAAAAACTTTTCCATATTCCACAAAATTTACGAGTGTGTGTTTACCGCAAATTATTTGAGGTTAGATTCGTTCCGTCGTGCAACCTTAAAAAAATCGAGGTAAAAACGATTGCTCATCAGAAAATGTGTTAATACGACACGCAAAATGAATTATCTCGAATTTTCTACCAATTTTTCATTCGTCCCCCGAGCATAGGGTAAATGAAAAATGTTTTAAAACAAAGAAAAAACCTTACCGAAGTAAAAAAAAAGAAAAGAAAAAACGTCCTCAATTCAAAATGTTCATCGGTTATTCGATAATTTTCGCACGTAATTACAGTAATACGGCATAATATCGAAGAGAAATGGGGCGAAGAAAAAGGGGGGCGAAAATCAACAACAACAAAAATCGTCGATAAAAGTTGTGAAATACCACGAGATCACCGTCTAGGGCGCGCGACGATCGTTATTTCTTGGAAAACGCCGGCGCTGCTACGTGCACTCACGCTCTCACGGTCAAATTGCTTAAATTTCCCTATTAAAAACATCAATATTTACACAATCTGACCTCGAGTACCGGGAGAACAGCCGAGGTGAGGATCGGCGCTGAGACAAAAGTTCCCGAAACTCGTGAGAATAAAGTGTCGTTACTCATCGACGAAAGAGACACGAAAAAAACTTTCGGCATCTCTTTAGGAAACGTTATCTCTAAAAGTCCTGCTCAACATTAGTTCGTGTATTGCCCGTAAAATCGCGCGTGTAAACAGCAAACAGAAAAGGAAACAAGAAGAAAAGAAGTACGAGGAAAAGTGAGAGGGGTTGGGGGGGGAGGAACGCTGAAACTAAGCGTTCCAAACAGAGGAAACGAGAGGGAGTGCGAACGCCGAATCTCGTAACGGCCCTCGGACGTTTTCAATGACGTCATAACTATATACACAACAGAAAGATCGAAATACACGCGCAGTATCATACTCCGCAAAGACTCCGGTGTGTGTTTCTCTTCCGCCTGTGTTTTTCTCTTTCCCATTTCCGCAAAACATATACATACGGCATTGTAGATTACCGAAGAAGAAATAATAATAAAAAAAAAAGAAGAAATACAAACGAGTTCTTAGCACGATGTTAGATTTTCGAAAAATGACTTTAAACGAAAAACAAAAGCGACGAATGTTTACGAGTGCGTTGTAAGATTTTCGACACACACAGACACACACAAACGAGACATTCGGTCCTTGCTCTTCCCCCTCCCCGTCGATTTAATTCGCGAAAACGGGAAAGTACGAGGAAAAGAAAAGAAGCACGAAAACATTCGAAATTTGGCGCTTTTCGGCTGGAAACAAACAGAGATAAACAGTGTCGAGTTTTTATTGGATAAAAAGTGTTTAAATAGGATTGAGGAGAAAAGAAGATTGTACGCGCTTTGTCGACCAATCCCGGAGTTTACTGGGCTCTACGTTCGTCCGTTGTGTTTTTTCTCTTCTATTTTTTTTCTCTCGTGTTACGAAAGTCAGTCGTAAAAGAACGGACGCGCGTGGTTGGTGACGAAGGAAAAAAAAACAAAAACAAAACAAAACAAAAAACGCGTTGTATAAAACGTGCAAAACGCGTGATTGGTCGAATTCGAAAGAGTTTTTCGTCCGCTCGTGAGAAACAAAAACAATCGAGAACGTCGGTGTACCGCGTTTGGCTGCGTGTGCGCGTCTGTGTGCGTGTGTAGAGTAAGAGAGAAAGGATAGAGAAAAATGGACGCCCTGCGGGAGCAGGTGATGATCAATCAGTTCGTGCTGGCTGCAGGTTGCGCCAGAGAACAGGCAAAACAATTATTACAATCCGCACATTGGCAATTCGAGGTGAGGTTCTTACATTTGGTAATTCAAAGGAAAGAAGGAAAAAAACAAACAAACAAACAAACGATGTAAACGTGTTTTTTTTTCTTCTTTCGTTCCATTCGTAACAATAATAGATTTTGTATTTTCGTTGCTTGTGTCGCAATGTCTGCTAATGTTCGATGTTATGTATGTAGTTCTGGCTATGCGTGTGTGTGTGTTGCATGCGTGCGCGCGCGCGTGCGTGTGTGTATGTTTTCATGAATATAGAACTATGTACTATTTACTGTTTATGCCCGGATTGTTCGAGCGTGGCGTTTCGACGATGTTGGGGCTATGGGGGTAATGATGGTCACCTAAGAGAAAAATTCAAATATTCAAGATTCTAATCATTGATTCTTCGCCAAAAGGGCATAAAATGTTTGTTTACTTATAATTTAACCTTTTTCATGTGATTTTCGTGACATTTTTGAGAATTAAAATGTCTCTCATCGACGAATAAACGTCGAAATACCGAATTTTTTCGTCGATGAACTAAAACCTAGTTCTTGTTCTAAAATCGTAATTTTTTTTATTATTACCGATTAGTATAAGCATTTTGGGTAATTACTGACGTTTGGAAATATTACAAATTGTAAAATGTATGTACTATTTATTGTTTATGCCCGGATTGTTCGAGCGTAGCGTTTCGACGATATTGGGGGATATGGGGGTAATGATGGTCACCTAAGAGAAAAATTCGAATACTCAAGTTTTTAATCATTGATTCTTTGCCAAAAGGGCATAAAATGTTTGTTTACTTATAATTTAACATTTTTCATGTGATTTTCGCGACATTTTTGTGAATTAAAATGTCTCTCATCGACGCATAAACGTCGAAATACCGAATTTTTTCGTCGATGAACTAATACCTATAGTTCTCGTTCTAAAATCGTAATTTTTTTTATTATTACCGATTAGTATAAGCATTTTGGGTAATTACTGACGTTTGGAAATGTTACAAATTGTAAAATGTATGTACTGTTTACTGTTTATGCCCGGATTGTTCGAGCGTAGCGTTTCGACGATATTGGGGGATATGGGGGTAATGATGGTCACCTAAGAGAAAAATTCGAATACTCAAGTTTTTAATCATTGATTCTTTGCCAAAAGGGCATAAAATGTTTGTTTACTTATAATTTAACATTTTTCATGTGATTTTCGTGACATTTTTGAGAATTAAAATGTCTCTCATCGACGAATAAACGTCGAAATACCGAATTTTTTCGTCGATGAACTAAAACCTAGTTCTTGTTCTAAAATCGTAATTTTTTTTATTATTACCGATTAGTATAAGCATTTTGGGTAATTACTGACGTTTGGAAATGTTACAAATTGTAAAATGTATGTACTGTTTACTGTTTATGCCCGGATTGTTCGAGCGTGGCGTTTCGACGATGTTAGGAGGGCAATTGGGGGCAATGATGGTCATCTAAGAGAAAAATTCAAATATTCAAGTTTCTAATCATTAATTTTCTGCTACAGGGGCTTAAAATGTTTGTTTAGTTACAATTTAACATTATTCATGTGATTTCCGTGAATTTTGAGAGTTAAATGTCTCTAATCGACGAGCAAACGTCGAAATATCAAATTTGTCCGTCCATGAACTGAAACCTATAGTTTTTGTTCTAAAATCGTAATTTTTTTTATCATTACTGATTAGTATAAGCATTTGAGTAATTGCTAACGTTTGGAAATGTTATAAATAGTTATTAACAATTTTGATAATCCCGCTGTTTTAAATTCGAGTATTTTTTTTCCGGAATTCGAGCGGATTTTGAAAGAAAAATCCTGAAACTCCTCAAAAAAAAAAAATGGTCTCCGACTCGCATTACCTCCCGTATAAAAATTTCAAGCTATTATTCGTGCTATGTGATCGTTCATTTTGTAGCAAATTGCAAAATTAAAGACAATTTTTCCGATGACCCTCATTACCCCATTCCTGCGCCAATATTATTGAACCTCTTCCAACAGCTTTCAGCTATGTAAACAAAGTATATAGATGAAAAAAAAAAGGTTTTTCACTTGATTCTTATTTGTCAGTGTGCCAAAATCGTTCAAAAGTTTCTCAACTAGACAAAACGATGAAAAAATTGGAATTATTCTTTTTCTTTTTTTTCCGATCTCCAATACTTTTGTGTTACGTATATTTGTAATGAATGGTCAATGACCACGCAAACCGTCCATTCATAAGAATCATTAAACCCGATAAGCTCTGCCACTGAACTTATGAATATTCGATTTCGTAACAAAGATACGACTAATGAAAATTGACAGGATGGCTCTTGATAATTCTGTTGAATAAGAGAAACAAATTTTATAAAATATCAACCTCTAAGGCGATTCTTGCTAAATTCAATACTAAACATCTTCGATCCCTAATTCTTCTATCTAAAAAGTTGTGACTCGGTAACTGAAAATTTACCATAATTACGAGCGATCAAAAACGTTTTTTTTTCGATTTTAAAATCGCATCTTTAACCCTCGATTAATTCCAACAAAAATTGCGGCAAACAATGGACCTTCGATGATCCAAATTCGTGCACGGTTTTCAAGAAATCGGTCAAGTCATTCTCGAGCTATAACGGATGTATTTCTCGTGAAAAATAGTTCCTTTACGAGAAATTAAAAAAAAATTCTTATTATTAACGTTATTTCAAGCAATTCCAATAATAATAATTTTTATATTTCAGGATAAAAGAGTGATATTTAAAAAAAAATGTACGTAAATTTGATTGTACTTTTCTTTGTTTCTCAATTGAATTTTTTTGAATTTCAGACTGCGCTGAGTATATTTTTTCAAGAAGCAGCGATACCTTCCTGTGCACAGGGGCCTGGAACGCATTTTGGACAGGTAAATTTTCGAGGACTTTTTTTTATTTATTCAAGTTCTGTTCTGCGAGGTCTTTTGTGGAGTTTATTTGATTTTATTTTTTTAAACGCCACGAAATTAAACTGCAAATTTCGGGTGTATGTTACCTGCTCGTAAATATTTAAACAGCTGTTTGTTTTTTTCTTCCTCAGTTAAGGAAAAATATTGACGAAAGGGAACATTTGGAAAAAATGAAAATAAATAAATTCAAGAATCGAGAACCACTGGCAGCAGAGACGTGTTTTTGCCTAGGGATACGTGTATAGTCGGGCTAACTATTCTCGTCGTCGTGTCGCCATGGCATTCCGATAAGCAATGTGCCAAATCTTCTTCGTTCAAAGTTTCAACTCTCTGTTTGACCGATTTAGGATGTTTTTTTTGGCGGGGATGGCGGGGGTGGTTTTCGAAAATGCGACAAATGGAGTGTGAAAAATGTCGTTTGATCAATCCTTTCATTTAAATTATTATGGCTGGGAGTAAATTTTGAAAAATAAAATGTTTAAAATCGTTTATACGATCTTTGAAAGTCTATAAATGGAAAAAAAAATCGTACCTCGATGAATCAAGCGTCATTTTAAAATTCGAAGGGTTACGAAGAGCATGAACACAGATTGGAATCGCCATTGTAGCTGGAAGCAAAATTAAAGTTAAATAACTTTAATTTTAGTGTAGCTCATTTTTTTTTTTTTTTTCCGACCAAAATACAAAAAAAAAGTTTTTTTCCATCAATTCCAGTAACATTAATTATCTCAATTTTTTTTATTTTTCAAGATAACGCCATGCAACACACCGGCAACGCCGCCAAATTTTCCGGATGCCCTATTAGCCTTCTCAAAGATGTCCGCCGGCGATAAAACTCCTTCCGGTAAGAATGACGGAGAGAAAAAAAAATCACAGAAAATACATTCAGCTGAAATTATCATTTCTCAAATACGAAAATTTCATTTTCACCTCAGTAAATAATAGAAAAAAGAGGAAACAAAACGACAAAACAATAAATAACATTCTAAAATATTTAAACTTCTATGGAGAATTTTAATGTTGGCGGCTTTTGAATTTTTCGATAATTGACGCGAGAAAAAAAAACATTATTTTCCAAAATTCTTTGAGAATTATGTTCGGAAATTAATTTAAAAAAAAATGAATTAACCCTTTGCACTCGAGAGGTGACTCTTAGTCAAGCTAAATGGTGACTGAGAGTCACCTCTCGAGTGCAAAGGATTAAGTTCGGAAATTAATTTAAAAACCATGATTTCCCGACAAATTTCATTAAAAAAAAAATTCTGTCAATTTTAAAAGGAATTTTGGGGTGTACTATAGTTAAAAAAAATTACAAGACAATAATTAACATTCCAAAATGTTTAAACATCTATGGAGAATTTTAATATTGTTGGTTTTTGAATTTTTTGATAATTGACGCGAGAAAAAAAAAAATTATTTTCCAAAATTTTTTGAGAATTAAGTTCGGAAATGGATTTTTAAAAAATTATCTTCCAAAATTACTTGAGAATTAAGTTCGGAAATTAATTAAAAAAAAAAAAAAAATTTTCCGACAAATTTCATTACAAAAGGAATTCTGTCAATTTTAAAAGGAATTTTGGGATGTACTATAGTTAAAAAAAATTACAAGACAATAATTAACATTCCAAAATGTTTAAACATCTATGGAGAATTTTAATATTGTTGGTTTTTGAACTTTTTGATAATTGACGCGAGAAAAAAAACATTGTTTTCCAAAATTCTTTGAGAATTAAGTTCGGAAATGGATTTTTTTAAATTATCTTCCAAAATTACTTGAGAATTAAGTTCGGAAATTTTTTGGAAAAAAAAAAAAAAAAAATTTCCGACAAATTTCATTCCAAAAGGAATTCTGTCAATTTTAAAAGGAATTTTGGGGTGTACTATAGTTAAAAAAAATTACAAGACAATAATTATCATTCCAAAATGTTTAAACATCTATGGAGAATTTTAATATTGTTGGTTTTTGAACTTTTTGATAATTGATGCGAGAAAAAAAACATTGTTTTCCAAAATTCTTTGAGAATTAAGTTCGGAAATGAATTTTTTTTTAGTTATCTTCCAAAATTACTTGAGAATTAAGTTCGGAAATTAATTGAAAAAAAAACAAATTTTTTTCCGATAAATTTCATACCAAAAGGAATTCTGTCAATTTTAAAAGGAATTTTGGGGTGTACTGTAGTTAAAAAAAATTACAAGACAATAATTAACATTCCAAAATGTTTAAACATCTACGGAGAATTTTAATATTGTTGGTTTTTGAATTTTTTGATAATTGACGCGAGAAAAAAAACATTGCTTTCCAAAATTCTTTGAGAATTAAGTTCGGAAATTAATTTTTTTTAAATTATCTTCCAAAATTCCTTGAGAATTAAGTTCGGGAATTAATTGAAAAAAAAAATACAATTTTCCCGACAAATTTCATTCTAAAAGGAATTCTGCCAATTCTAAAAGGAATTTTGGTGTGTGCCATTGTTGAAAACCAAACAAAAAAACAACAACAAAAAACCATTAATTCAGGAATGTCACCGAGTCAAAACGGTCAACAAACAACTCCCCCGACTCAGCAACCGCAACAGCAGCATCGATCGCGATGTAGCAGCGTCTCGGGCGGTAATCATCATCATCATCAGCCGCAAAATCCGACACAGCAACAATTTGGAATTGGCGAGCCACAAAGATAAAATTAAAAAGTCTTGTGCGGACGGTCGGCAATGATGGAATTCCGCGAGTCCACGATGAAGGGAATCGACGTTCCTCTTCTTCTTTTCTTTTCTCCACTTCAACGAGAAAAGAAAAGTTCCCAAAACGTTACTTGGGACGTAAAAGAAAAAGAAAAAAAATCACAAAAAAAAACCGTGAAGTCGCAAATTTTCATAAGAGAAATTTTCGATTCTCCCGGTTTTTTTTTTTTTTTTGGACGATGAAAATTTGCGGCGCTCTCTAGGAGCCAGCAAAACTTTTTCATAACAAAACTCTCTGTCAGAGGAACGAGAGAAAAAAAATAGTTCAATCCAAAATGATTCGTCTTAAGGTGACGAGAAAAAAAAAAAAAAATCATGTCTTTGGTTTATTTGATGCGTGGAATTGTCTAGAGCCCCGTATAGGACCGTAGTTCCTAAATGAATGAAACAATAAAATATAGGGATATATCAATTATACTGAAAAAGATAAAAAGTAAAATAAATAACACATTATAATAATAACAATAATAATAATAATAATAATAATAAATGGAGAAGCGGACGTGTATCTGAGAATAAGAAAGTACAAGATTTTAACGAAAGACAATTAGGAAATATCATTAGTGATATTAAAAGATAATTAAAACGAAGAACAAAAAAAAAAGCGAAAAACTAACGAGGCACCGTAAAGACGGTGAAGGTTTCAATCGAGGCGAGAAGGCTCTTGTGGACAAACTTTTGATTATTTTTCCTTCGCGTCGAAGATCCCTGCGAGGATTTCCTCTCCTTTTTTTTTTTTTAAGAGCAATTTTTGAAACGGCACAAAACGGGTCTCCCGACTCCCGCCATATGTAACAGAGCGCGGCCGAGGGTAAAAGGGACGACGAAATTTTTTTTTCACGCGAATTCGCGTTCATCTTTCGCATTGGGATGATTGAGAGTGAATTTAAAAAAAAAAATAATAAATTGCCGTACACTCGGAGAAACTGGCAATTTCCTGAAAATCGTTATTTCTCAAAATCATCGTGTAGAAACTGGCTTCGTACTCGTTTCAAAGTACTTGAAAGACTCGCAGAAGAAAGGGATTTTTCTGTTCTTCGAAATACTTGGAAAAAAGTACTTTTCCAAAGACTTCGAAAAAAAAAAAGTATTTTTACAAATACTCCGGAAACGTATTTTTCCAATCACTGCAAAAAAATACTTAGTCAAATCGTTTAATAGGTGCTTAGGCAAATACCTTTGAAAAAGTACTTTTTCGAATACTTGGGGGGGGGGAGTACTTTCGCAAATACTTTGGAAAAGTACTTTTGTAAATATTCTGTGGAAAAATACTTTTGCAAATACTCTGGAAACATATTTTTCCAAATACTTAAAAAAAAAGTACTCTTTCGAGCACTTTCAAAAGGTACTTTATCGAATTATTCAAGAACAAAACTACCTTCTCAAATACTTTGGAAAAGGGGGCACGTTTTCCCCCGATACCGTTCGTAAAGTACTTGGAAAAGAAAGTTTTTTTTTTCGTCTTTTTTTCAAATCGAAATAAAAAGTACTTTTTCGAAAAATATTTTTTTCCTTTACCGACGAATTTGTGTCATTGTCAATCGATACATTGATTGTAAATCTTCCCAATCGTGCAGACCAAGAGCTGACTTTGTCGCGATAATCAACCGACTAAACTTATATATATATGCACACACACACACACACACACACATATGTATATTCAAATATAATGAGTGTAGGATGGCTCGAAAAAACATAATACAATTTTTTTTTCTTTCGCGATAAGCCGTCAAAATTTCGGAGGAGCGAAACGCCAAAAAAACATTAAACACGTCAATGAACGTGAGAGAAATTGAGCATAGCCGCACGCACAAATTAACATTGATCCGCTTCCAAAGATACAATTCGTAGGAATTTAAAACACCCCCCATCCCCACTTTCGTAACACGGAGGAAACACAAGAAAAACATTTTTTTTTATTTATTTCTTCCGTCGTTTATCATTGTCGTTTCGCCCCCCACCCCCTGAACCCCTCATTCACGATATTATCGGCGCAATAAAAAAAAGAAGTTAATTGCGATTCTCGGACAATAAATAGAAAAAAAAATTTTCTTTTGCATCGTTAAATTTTTCTCCCGATTTTGCGACAATTGTCGCGTCAGTTTGGTTTTTTCATCTTTTTTTTTTGCCCTAGTGTAATAGTCATTCACGAGGATGAGTCAATGTCCGTCGAGATATAGTATAGTTATAAATATATAAATATATACGCTACATGTATAGTATGCCTCTTCGATGTTTAAAAAAAAAAAAACATTTTTTTTCTTCAGTCTTCGCTTCGTTTATGTAAATACGACCGAAAAAAGAAAAATCCTCGCATCCTCGCGATGAAGATTCTTTTTTCCTTCTCGGAATCCTTCAAAATCCCGATCGAGCATATTTACCCTCTCTCCACCCTCCTCTTCTTCCTCCTTTTTTTTTTGTGTTAATGTGTAGGCTACTGGTAAGATTTTTTTTTTTTTTTGTTATTACGTTATGAATATTATTACAATCTTTGTTTTTTTTTTTACTACTATATATAAATAACGTTTATGTACATAATTATGAGACAAATTGTCTGAATAAATCATTGATAATGGTGCTTTCATAGAAATCGTCGTTTTCTTCTTTTTTTTTTTCAAAATTTCATTCACATCGTTTTGTTTTTTGGGATTTTTTTTCCCTGCCAAACGATGAATTTTTGGGACTGAGGCGATTTTTTGAGATATCCGGAGTTTCGAAAAAAATTAATAATACCCGTTTGCGTAAACCCCCTCCCGTTCTAGTAGCCATTTGACATCGAGTTTTATCGAGAAATCGTGAGAATAAAATTGTGTTACAATTGCATGTATGAGAAAAAAAAAAACGCGACAAATTTAAAAATGCACCAAAATAATGAACGGTTTTCGCAATGGAAATTTTTGTTTTTCCGATAATACAATAAAATGCGTACTTAATGCCATAGAAATTTTTGTTTTTCCGATAATACAATAAAATGCGTACCTAATGCCATGGAAATTGGAGATACAGGACGATCGGGTTAAGAGAGCGAATATATTCTTTTTTTTTTTCTTTTTTTTTTTCATAACGAAGATTCGACACCCCGTCCGAGCTCGGTCCAACGATCGGGAACTGGCAAAAAATATCTGTCCATCGCGGCGATAAATCTCGCTCTGTATTCCTCCGGCGATACGATCGTCGGCAATTTTCCCTGACCACCGAGTATTCCCGATTTTTTCACCATTGTTTCCAATTTTTTGTCCCACGTGAAGGTACGTATGTAATCTAGACGGAGGGGAAAAACGATAAAATAAAAATGACAATTAACGAGACTGCCGTGAAATTCGAATGAATTTTCGAATTATTGGTCTTTTCGAAATTCTCTTTTTAGGAACGTTCGAGCGTGAAGAAAAAAAAATTAATAATAATGATGTTACATACCAATTATTCCGAGCACCAGCTCGTCGGAATTTGGCTCAAGTCCAACGAGCAACGAATAATCCATCACGGAATTGTCAGCGAGAAATTTCGTGTCCTGCTCGATTGCTTTGTTCAGTACGGCTTTCGAGTGCGATCTTATGTACAATGGAGAATCGCAGCTCACTGTAAATCAAAGGGATATTATATTGGTAAGAAAAAAATTCGAAATTTCGAAACAAAAATCAATAACATCCATTGTACGTAAATCAGGATATGTTAAAATAATAATGTGCAAATGAATAATGGGCATGAGGCCCGCTAACCAATTAAAAAACATGAATAGTGGGCATGAGGCCCACTATCTATTTTAAAACATGAATAATGGGCACGAGGCCCCCTGCCCACTTAAGGGCGGGGTAAGGGTTTTCACTTTCAAAAATCGAATTTTTTTTTGTCTTATCTTATTGTTTAACATTTCAAGCATATGTCCTTAAAATTTTAAACCGATCTAAGCAATATTCTTGAAGTTATTGTCTTATTAATCTCCTGGCCTTTAAGTGATAACACCACTGTGAACCCCTGTTTTTTTTCACATTTTTCAAGAATTTTTTTTTGTGGGAAACAAAAGAGATTTCCGAAAAATTTTGTTGGGTTTTGTTCCTTGTTTATTAATGTATCAAAAAACATTTTTTTCACATTTTTCACGCCGCATGGTGGCGCTGTGGAAGCTCTCGCGTCAGGTGCTGTCATCTCCGCGGCACGCAGCAGAACTCTCTTCGACGTCGATCTGAAAAAAATACCGAGTGTTTTCGTTAATAATATGATATTTTGAAGAGAAGTACATAGGATTTTTTCGATATCTCAAGAATTATAAAAGATAAAAGATATAGCCTATTTTCGACGAGAAATTTTGCTCATTTAATTTCAAAGGCGTGCCTATTTTTTTTTAAACAATATTTTTCCAAATCCCTATGTACTTCTCTTCAAAATATCATATTATTAACGAAAACACTCGGTATTTTTTTTCAGATCGACGTTGAAGAGAGTTCTGCTGCGTGCCGCGGAGATGACAGCACCTAACGCGAGAGCTTCCCCAGCGCCACCATGCGGCGTGAAAAATGTGAAAAAAATGTTTTTTGATACATTAATAAACAGGGAACAAAACCCAACAAAATTTTTCGAATATCTCTTTTTTTTCCCACAAAAAAAAATTCTTGAAAAATGTGAAAAAAAAACAGGGGGCCACAGTGGTGTTATCCCTTAACGCTATACCTCTAACCGCTGCGGGCGGTCGGGCTAGCAGTGCAGCTGTCGAACAGGTATACAGTTTATTCATTGCTATTGTGTATATAGTATATAGTGTACACTATACACTACAATGTTTTAAAAGAAGAAACGAGCGTCAGTTTGTCGTTAGACGTTGATTCTGTGTAAGTTGGAAAAAAAAAAAATTTTCTTTACTTTTTTACTTCATAAACTTTAGACGCGTTTTTCTCAAAACTACTTTTTCAAAGTCCGTGTTCACTGCCATTTAAAAACTACCTGACCGATTCATTTCAAACTTTGTACACATTTTGTACATACAAAATACCTCCCCCCAACGTTTAGTTAAATTTTTTTTTTTTCACATTAAGGGTGTTTCCCACCCACAAAATGGCGGAATTTTTCGTGGAAAATAACAGTTCACACTTTAGATGACCGGCAAAAATTTTTAAATGAAAAAAAAAATTATCAGAGAACGTTGGGGGAAAGATTTGATTATAATTTGACTAAATTTTCATGGTTTTTCATTTTCAGATAATTTCCGGCCGAGTTATAGTGAACACCGCAAATTGTTTTTTTTCCAAGACGTTCCGGGGGAAAGCTCTGTTACGGGCTTATGCTTCAATATTCCTGCATGAAAAAATTACACAACATTGTCAAAAGTATGCCTCAATAATGTACATAAGGTTCGAATAAAATTGCTCAATCCATATTTGAGAAAAAAAATCGCAAAAAAAGTGTTTTTTTTTAACGCTGAAACCCTTACCCCTCCCTTAAATAATGAATAACACACGCGAGGCCAATTACCCATTATTTCGAAAAAATGGATCTGGTCCTCACCAATTATTTTGCTGAATATTCCAATTTTCAAACTAAAACTGAGAAATGAAATTTTAACGAAGAGTTAAAACGCAAAAAGAAAGCATTGATCTCACTATTCAACAAATTTTCGTCAAGTAGAACGAGCTCTCCCTCCGAGTCGGCCTCCTCCGGATTAACAAGTCGATTGCGTACCGATCCTTTAAGATCAAACTTATCGGTAATGGCACGACCGTAAAACAAATTTTCCATAACGAGTACGCTAGTTCTCAGCGCGGCGTTTGTCGTATTATTTTTGAACGACACTCTATATACACCGACGATTTTTCCCAAAAGCGTCGGTTGTTTTGTACGCTGACATTTTTCCATATAAGCGAAATAATTCGGCGCGAAATCGAGAAATATTTGCATCTCGAGACGCGACAATTCTTTCAATATAAATCTATCGTCTGTAAATAAAAGAAAAAAAAAAAAACATTTATTTCATTGTCATTTTGAGATTTTTGTGCGACCATGCCATGAGAAGGGGATGAAGAAAAAGAATTAAGAAAAAAAAAAAATCACAGATGGTCGCTTCGGTAGTAACGATATAAAAAGAAAAATCAGAGAAATTAAAATTGATCAAAATGCGCAAAGTAGCGTGAATTGGCAGGGAACGCCGAATATTTGAAAAAAATATAAAATAAAAACCCAAATAAAATCGTTGAAATGTTTTTACCTCGACTTTTGCAAAATGTACTTCCGCTTTTACCACCGCGCGCCGCCCACTGAACGCTACGGCACAAACTTCTCGTGAAACCATCCTCGCCCGCTGGCAAAACATTTTCACGAAGAGCGGCGAATTGCGAGGCAAAGTAAATTCTACAATAAAAATTTGTCGTCGAATCGTGAAATTGCACCTCGATGTAAGTTTGTTGTTTTATCGCTCGTTTGTCGGGATCCTCGGGGTCACCGGTTAAACCCGACGTTGGATTATTTGTCGAATTAACGTCGTTGGGAATTATCGTTTTTTCGTTATCATTCGGACTCGCCGGACTCGGACTGTTTCCCCGTAAAAATGATAATACCGAGGGTCGTTTGAAGTCGCCGATTTGCGAATTATCGGTAATGAAATTTTCGCGATTATCGAGAAATTTACGTCTGTACGAGGGACTAGAATTTTGCTCAGCGACGAGACGCGACGACGGCAATATTTCCGCGAGTGCGTGCTTGTAATCGTGGGAATCGAGAGCATAAGCTATTATCGATGACGGCTCGGTCTCGTAAACTACCATCGGTACGACCGATCTGTAAATTAGAAAAAAAAAAAAATTATCATTAGTAAAGAAAATGTATGAATTTTGGCTTCCTTGCGGAAGCCTTGTTTTCGCATGAAAAACTCCTTTTTTTTTTTCCTTCGAATATTCAACGTCAATTTCCGAGAAACATATGCGTTAGAAATTGTTTTGAAGTTACATTGATCGTCAGGCCTCACCGTTGAGTCCACGAGGAAGAAGAATAATAAATTTCGCTTATACAGGGTGGGCCATTTGAATCTATGCACCCAAATTTCTTTGTACCTAAGACAGATACGGAAAAATGGTTCAGACAAAAGTCGTTCAAGATAATGGGGGTCACCTATCTGTGTAACTAGCTTTGACCTTGAGACTACTTGTCAAGGTTATTCGAAGGTCAGAGTGGTTTTTTTAAAATGGGAACCCCTATTTTTGACACCGGATTCGAAAAGAGCGGAAAATTTTACGACTGAAATGGTATTTAAAATTTTTTTTCCGTGACCTTGAGAAGGTCAATTATCGTGGTTAAAGTTATAATCGTTAACGACTTTTGTCTGAACCATTTTTCCGTATCTGTCTTAGGCACAAAGAAATTTGGGTGCATAGATTCAAATGGTCCACCCTGTATACGAAGAAACGAAATGACTTTTACCCGAGCGGAAGTGAATGATGTTCGTAAGATCCAAGTGGATTGGCAATAGGATTGCTAATGGTGGTCGATGGTAAAAGTTGCGAGAGTATAGTTTTCTTTTTCTTCCTTCTGTCGGGAGCGGGATCCTCGGATGTAACGGGAAAAACGTCGGAGTGCGAGCGTTGATGATGAAATTTCGGTGATTCCTGTACAACGATAATTTCCTCAGGATTTCCATTGTCGTTAAACGTCTCGTTGTCCGAATTTTCGATATAATCACAGTTATGCAAATCATTTTGCGCCGCGTTAATGGCATCAATGGCGTTGTAATCCGCTGAAATCGGACTTAAATCCTCGATCTGCGATTCCGACGCCGTGTCCTCGGTCGCGTAACCGTCATTATCCATTAAACCACCGTTACTTCCGCTAGTCATTGTTCTATCGGTGAAGCGTCTTGGTCTGTCGTCTTTATTTCGCAAAATTTCATTAATTCTCATATTCCAGGTTGTCACAGCCTCGTATATCAATCTCTTCGTTATAACAATACCGTCCTCAATTCTAAACATCAAACATTGTACCTGTTTCTCGGCAATTTTACCCGCCATTTTTTTGTTCTCCAACGTCGGCGACGTCAGCTTCAATTGTATTTCCTCGATTTTATTCTTAAAATATTGCTGCTCCTTGGCCAATTGTTGTTTCAATATGCTCTGAGTCTCAATTTCCGGTTGTATATTGGACAATTTTTCTCTAATACAAGTAAACACCTCGTCGCCCTTGAGAGCTAAATTTTTTATTTCCTCCATCACCTCAAAGTGTTGCTTAACGTCGTAATTGATTTCGCACAACGGCGGCGGTAACGAAATTTCCCATTGCGTGATTCTCGTGTATTTGAACATTGCGAGAAGATTTTTTTTCATAAAATACTGACAATGCTCGCGATGTAGCGAATGACGACAGTTGTCATTTCCCCGTTTCGTGTAAACGTCAGCGTGATAACGTAATTCGAGATATTTCGCGAATGACAATGACCAAGTGTCCGACGACATTGTCACAACCGGCGAAACATTCTTACAGACATTACACTTCGTCCACATTAATATTTGCTCGTCGTTGCGCCGACCGAAAGGATCGTTGCTCGTTGTGCTCAGTGTTATTTGTAAACAGCCGCCGTCGTGAGCGAAACGTCGGGCGTGCTGTGCTATTTCGGCGCGACACGTTTTTTCCGGACACTTGTAATTCGTCGTCAGGCAATAGCGCTCGAGAAAGCCACCGAGAGCAATGTCGTTCCGTCCATAGAGATCCATGTTAACGACCCACGGATTAACGCAAAAAACCGGCGGCGTTGTGCGATTTTGTGAAAAACCACAGAACAACACCGACAAACGTTGATGCGCCATGGGCACGAGACAATCTGCCTGTTTCTTTTGGCCAAAAGACAACATTTCCGTTTCTCTCGTCGCTTCCGACTCTTCGGACGCGTCTCTCGTCACGTTCGCACTCTCGTACAAACGACTTCCGCATGCGCGAAAATTTGCCAACAACGCCTGCACATTTCTCGCTTCGATGCAACATGTTAATTTTGCATTTACAAAAGGATGCTGCGGTTTCAATCGCAGGGACGTCGATGAATTTAATTCTACACTCTCGTTAGAGACACTTCCGGCTCGTGGACACTCGTGCAAGTGTCTCGAATGATACATGTCGTTTGGAAAAAATTGTCTCAGCGCACAATTCCTTCCCGGCAACGTCTCCAAATAGGGTATCGAACATTTTAAGAACGGCGAAAAACTTAGGATCGTTTCTTCGAGGGCTTTTTTAAATTTATTCATCAATGGCAACTCCGCGACGCTCATATATTGTGGTTTTTCGAATTTTTTCACACTCTCCGACGGATGACAGGACAATTCGTCGACTATTTGTTCGACGAGTGGATGCTCGGTTTCTTCTTTTAGATATTGGTGCAACGGATCACTTTGATCGCTCACAGCGAGACCGTAAACGCGCTTATCGTCGTTCGCCATTTTTTCACGTAATTTCAACTTTGTCTCTGGATTTTCAAGATTTTCGGATTTCTCCTCGTTATGCTGCTTTCTCGACTCGATCACATTCACATTTTGACATATTTCGTTATTCAACGACGATGTCATTTCGTCGTTCGAAGCTTTTTCCACGATTTCGTCGGTTTCATTTGAGATTTCCTTTGTTTTCTCGTTGATTCCATCGAGGCAGGCTTTTGGACGTGTTTTAAAGAGTCTCAGTGTGTCATAGGGATCCGTTACTTCGTCGAGTATCGTCGATACTCTTTTGAATGTTTCAACGCTCATCAACGATTCCACGCTCGATCCCTCGTCGATTTGTGAACGTTTCGATGATTTCTTCACGATCATTGATGGCAAATCGACTTTTGAATTTGGCGGTGAATCGTCGAAGATACTTCTCGTTTCGTCCGCGACTGAGAGAAACGAGAAGACGATTGAAGTTTGAATTTTACAGGGTTTTTTTGTTTTTTTTTTTTCGGCATTACGAGTTTGATGTAAAATTTAAGGCGTAATGGTTTGCAGCGATTTGAATATATTTTTTCATAACACCAGAAAAACGTGTAGAATAACGTAATTTTTTGAATTCTTGATGTGAGAAGTTCGGACTTTAACGAAAAAATGTAATATATTAATTTTTTTTAATCTCCAATAGTACTTTAGGTAAAATTTGATATTAACAAATGTTTTTCTTCGATATATCCAATTTAAATATTTAATTACCGACTCACCGCGTGATTTGTCGTTTCGATTATGAATTTCCGTCGTTACGTCGGCCTGTTCGTCCTCGTCGAGAAACGAATTGTCGGATTGCGACGGAGGTCTCGCAAATTCGTCCATGAGGAATGATTTTTCCAAACGCCACGAGTAAGCGGCAAATATCATTGTCGAAGTGACATTTTTCACCCTTTTCAATTCAGCCTGTGAGCCACCGCGCAAGAGAATGGTAGCGCCGAGATGAGCGTTAGCGCAACCCTCAAAATACATAAGTGTTTTTAGTCTATCTAAAAAAAATAAAGGATAAATTCAATACTTTTGAAAAAATGAGGGATGAAAGAAAACTTCAAAATAATTTTTAACTTTCCGGAAAAAAATAACAAATTCTCATCGAAAATCAACTTAATAACGACCGATACGTTTCTCAATTTTTGTGTTCACTCGTACAACAGAATATTTTTTTAGAAGAACGTTAAAGTATTTCGAAAATTCTCTCGTTCGGGATATTCGATTTAAAAAATTGTCTTTGAGCACAGAGAAAAATACAAAACAATTTTATGGCAGAATCCCCCGAGTACTTACTGGTCTCGGTGGGAAAATTTCGAAGATAAAATTTTTTACACGTTCCGAGCTTGTAGCGGGTCGTGAGATGGGCGTCGATCGTATTCACGATTGTACCGCCGGTGCAACGCGCCACTCTCTCGAGAACGCTCAGTTTCACGTTTAGAACGAGGGTAACGCCGCACTGTCGAAAACGATCTTGCGCCAGACGCGATACCGAACGATGAACGAGAACAACGTCAGGTCCGAGTGCCGTTATTCTCGCTACCGTATGACCCAGATACTCGTGTTCCTGAAAAACAAAAAAAAAACTGATATGAAGAGAGAAGAAATAAAAAAGCTGCAAATTTCAAGCTTGCCAGTGTACTGAAGCCAAATTTTACACAATGATGAAAAGCCTCCTTCGTAAGAAATTAGTATATTTGTAAATTTTGGCTTCCTCCGCAGAGGATATTTTCAGCATTAAGTGAAATTTTTCCTCAATTGACATTCTATCTGCGTACAATATTTTGCCCGGAAATTAAAAACAATTTGACACGCTTGTCTTGATAAACAAATCTTTGATTTTTTTTAAAGTAAAAATTCCATAAGTCGGCTTCGATTGTTTTTTTTTCTCGTCAAATTCAATAGGGAGTATTCATTGATGGTACCCGAACGATGTACAGAATTTTCACTCGATATAAAAATTCACTCGTTATAAAATCGAATTTACCGATTTACTACTCGCGTGTCGAATTTCAGCCCGAAAGCTCAAATCAATTCGAAGTTACAGCCCGTTTCAATTTTCCATCCATATCGCGCACATTTTTTTTTCTAAATATGATTTTCTACGTTTCGAGGCATTATTAACACTGACGTTAAACATTTTTTTTGTGTCATAAGAACAAAGGTTCCACCGTGAAAAAGAAAAAACACAGGCATCGTACGATTCTCCTTACCTGCAGCATGACGGGTTCGAGGCTCAACAATTTACCCTCGACCCGTTGATACATGAGACCGCATCGCAACAGCAGTATCTTCGGATGGGCTATCATCGCGTTCATACCTCGATGAGCGACGTTTTTACTGCAAACAACGCCCGAAACAATTTCACAATCATTCTTACCGCCGCCGGGTGATTTTTTTATCTGCACGTATTGTCGAATGTCCATATCCTCGGCGTTGTGATGCAAATTCGGTCTGACACTGTCGACAATCTGATGAGCCAGCGATATTATTGGTTCCCGCCAATTTTCCATCAGACCCTCTCTTTTCAATAATTGACCGATCAACGAATACTCGTGCTTCTTGTAGGCGGCTCTGTTAATTATAAACAAAACAAAAACAACCTTTAAACCCAAAATTAATATAAAAAAATTTGGAAATTTTGTTACATCGTAGTGGGAGGTACGTTGTGATTTTTTTTAAACTTTTTTCTTTTCAATTGCAACGAGACTTACGTTAATGCATTATAAGAGCTCAGCTCCTCGTTTGCGTTACTAAGACTTTTCGCTCGGTGCCAACTGTTGCGTTCTTTGAACTCTTGTACCTTTAGCGTGTCGCTAAGTAATTCGTCCGAAACGACCGACTCGCTGTTATAAGTTTTAGCGTCGTTATCTCTGACGTCGTTTATATCGTCGTTAATGCTTTCGGGTGTGACACCGGCGACATTCTCGTTTGTCGGTCTTTTTAACGTTACCGTCGACGCTTCGACGTTTAAATCGAGATAAAAACTCGAACTCGACGACGGCAAACGACCCACTGTCTGTACGCTTGGCTGTTTCGTGTCGCTCTCGGAGTCTGGAAAAAAAAAAAAAATACAAACACGGCTGTAAAATCTATGCAGCACTTTCTCAAAATTTCAGTTAGAGATGTTGGGGCATTTGGTTTTTTTTTAAACTAAAATCTTTATAAAAAGTCAGCAACTAACCAGTGGTTGAATCGTGTTGTGGTATATTGGTCACCCAGGCGGGTTCCTGCGAGTCGCAATTCGATTGATTTTCATCCGACAAATCGATGCTCTGCATCAACGACAATTTTGCCGGTTTAAAAAGTCCGGTACCATCGCCAAACGAATCCTCGGACTGTAATGACTCGATGAAACCGGCCTCCAATAGTGCCTGAGCGATCGCAGCCGCCTGAACCCTGGAAAATCAAAAAAATATTTTGCCATAATTTTCAAAGATTCTTCAGTTTTTAACAGACAAAAAAAAGACAAAATCTCACCGCGTAGCAGTTTTGTTCTGCGTTATAAGCCAATTTACGAGCTCGTTACCCACGAAACAATTGTAATAGCTCTTCAAACGTACGCGATGAGTTTGCAGCTGAATGGCCCGACTGGAGCGAAATAATTCCTCGTAAATCATTCTCAGTGGTGCGGAATTTTTTAAAACGAGAGAACGTCCCTGCGTACCGAGATAGCTGCTCGACGATCTTAAAACAATGAAAATAAGCGGATTTTTCAATTGCAATAATTCCATATTTTGGAATACATTTTAAAAAACTAATTTTCGAATATTGTGGATGATTATTAATTTAAAAAAAATACATCCATTATAGTATGATGTACTGCTAACAAATGGAATTGAAAAAAAAAAAAACTGAACACTAAAAATCAACGTGTAATTGGAAATTAAAATTTTTTAATTTTCGTTTATTTATTTATTTGCAAAATCCTTCCACACGCACCTTCCAAGCGCATACTTCTCCTCCATGTAACCGACGCTCGCCTTTCTGTAAACTCTCGTCTCGTCCTCAAGAGGATCGTCGCTTGTTCTTTGTTGCCTCGAAGGACGCGAATCACTGCCATACTTTACTTGAAGATCTTCCTGCAACGCTTTGAGATCGGCCGATAAGACACTTCTCATGTCGGATGATTGTAAATAGGAGAGTGCCACCTTGCAACAATACGTGCATACACGTAAATCGCCTGGAATATTATTTATTGTCGACGATTAAAATTCAATTCGGAAGAAACGAATTTTATCTGTGAGCCTATATTTATTAGTTAGTCGTTGGTAAAAGTAAACTGGAAATTGGCAATATCAAAAACACAAAGTATCGAAAAAAAAAACAGTTTTATTGGTTTTGTGTCTAATAATAATGATAATAATATCCTACCTATGCAACCCATTATTTTTCCAGGAATCTCATCGGAGCAACATTTCGAGCAAAATATCTGTCCACATACTCGACAATGATGCCGCCTGCGAAAAGTGGTGAAACGCTCGCCGCACTCGTAACACTGTTTTGCCACACTGTCGGGCATCCAGTAGCTCCTCAATTGAGAATCCTTGTACGATTTAAGATTCTGCATTGATACAGATGTTTTGTAAAAAAAAAAAAAAAAAAAAAAAACCCCCCAGCTTAACTACAAAACCTTTACTAAACAGTAACAAAACAAAATTAAATTTATTGTCCCAAAATTTTGTCAATAAATTATTTCTCAATTTCATAAAACACGTTCAAGTTCTCTGAGTCCATTACGATATTAAAAAAAAATTGTAATTGTTAATCGTAAGAGAGATTATTACAAGACATTTAATGTTGCACCAATATGCTTACACCGCTTCTGAGAGCAACTATGTTGCTTATACGTTTAAGAACGTTGGGCAAACTTCGTCCCTCCGAAGCGTCCAAAGTATAACTGATAGAGCTGGAGCTATCGTCTCTATGAGACGAATCATCCTTAATTCTCTCGCTGTGAGGTTTCCATGTGTCCGAATTGCTCGAGGAGCTTTGCGCGTCGATGTTTGGTGAGATCAACGTCGTTGCACCCTCGTTCGTACTGCCTACGTTGATCCCCCAAAAACACTTGTATTATCTTACGAAGTAGCTTGCGTAACGGCAACACTTTATTTCTGACAATGAATTTTAGTGAATGCCTCGATTTTAATGGATACGAAAAAAAATCTTAAAGAGTACATTGAAATTTATCAACAATAATAGTTAGAGGAACGCTGTTTGTTTTCGTTAGCACATCAAATTAACATCAAAATAAGGCGCTGCCAAAACGCCATCAAGATTTTTTTGCAAATTCATACAATTATAATAAGAACAAAAATTACTATTTTAACGTCACTAAGAGACTTTTTACAAAATAAATTTATAATTCCTGTAATAACGCATTGTTCGGTGAGATCAACGTCGTTGCATCCTCGTTTGTACTGCCTACGTTGATCCCCCAAAAACACTCATATTATCTTACGAAGTAGCTTGCGTAACGGCAAGATTTTATTTCTGACAATGAATTTCAGTGAACGCCTCGATTTTAATGGGCAAGAAAAAAAATCTTAGAGTACATTGAAATTTATCAACAATAATGGTTAGTGGAAGGTTGTTTGTTTTCGTTAGCACATCAAATTAAGATAAAAATAGAGCGCTGAAAAAACACATATTACTATTTCACTATTACATATTACTATTACAACATATATTACTATTTTAACATCACTAAGAGGCTTTTTACAAAAGAAATTTTTAATCCCTGTAATAACGCTTCAACAGCCCTGTGAGATGAACAACATAACCTCAAATAATGTCGATTTAATGTCCCTCGTTAATCACGATAAATGTGTAAATAAATTGCTTACCTATTGTTTAAACAAAACAATAAACAACATAAATTGTCATAAAGAATCCTTACTTTTGCCAAATCCAAAGAATTTGGAAAAAAGTGACGCGACGACAGGTTGGCCGCTCTCGACTGGACTTAACGGAGCAAACTCCGTAAGTTTTGTCGGTGAATTCATGTTTTTGTTCATCTTTGTTGGTCTCTTGATTATTAAGTTTTAACAATTAAAGAAATTCGACGTCATAATAATCTTTTGGAGCTGCTCCAAAAACACGATAAACTCGGATCACTTGTGTTGCATGACAGATGAACTGATCAGCTGATAATCAGTGTTGCCACTCCATGGAAAATAATTTTTTTGTACGGCACACAGATGTCTATACTACAGTGTTGCCAGGTGGCTGTGCGGATTCCCCCCAGGTTAATTTTGTTTCCCCCTAGAAATCCCCTAGATTGCCCTCACCCGCCGGCAGGCCATTGTTCATTGTGCCAACAGCGAAGTGTCAACTTTTCAGCTCGAACGGTACCCGGAACGCACCCTAGATGGCGGTGCAGTTTGGTTTAAATTTAAAAAAAATGAATACATACTTTAATAAATACAAGACTGTTTAATCGTAATTAATATAGTAATGATATATTTCTTTTGTCTTTTTTTTATATTTGAGTATTTGCAATTGTACCTATATACCAACGAACTTCAAACACGTTTACGTGGCAATGCTCTGCCACGTATGTCGCGATTTTCAATTCGGCTTCCTTTCGTTGTTGGGACCACGGTCTTATATACAGGTCTGGAAACTCCATCAAATTTCGGTGGTGGGGGGTGACTGTCTTAACGAAGTTCGTTTTACTTTCTGTAGCAATCACTAGAGGCGTTCCGATCTTAGTTGCGACCTTACAATGCCAGCAGACATAACCTGAAAAGCCCACGATAGCTCTCGCGGTTGTCCGTCTCTGTCCCACTAACGCCTTCTGCCGCATTACACATATTTATTATATGTAATTATGAAAGCGTTATTAATCCCGTCAACTTTAATGAATATATTGAATAAATATGCTCTTAATTTGAATCGGGTTTTAAAGATTCTAACTGTTAACCGAGCATGATAAATATAAACTATTTGTAAATACCTATGTCATATGAACATATATTAGGCGAAATAGTTGTCTACCTCTTGATGGATCGATCTCCGTTAGATTTTTTATTAAATCCTATAAAATAAATAAAAGTTTTTATTTTCAAAAATATAAATATATCGAACCGTTTCATATATTTAATTTGATACTTTTTCATTAAATTTTCGCGAAAATTACAGGTACTCGAGTAAAGAGAAAAATTAAAGTATTTATTTTTATTCGTACTTACTCGATTTTGAAAACTGGAACACTTGCAAAAATTTAAAAAATGAAGTGTAAAGAAATGGAAAGAGCTGATTTTTACTTACCTTAATCTACTATTTTTTGGCATGCTGCGAAATAGTCTATTTCGGAATATTGACAAAACTCAAATGAAGAGAAAAACTAAAGAATTTATTTTAATTCATACTTCCTTGATGTTGACAGCTGGAACGCTTGCAAAAACTTAACATAAGATTTATTCATTAGTTAATTTAGACAATATTTTTTTAACAAGAAATTTCTTTTTCAGTTTTGAATTTTCCTGATGGTAATATTGCCTCATTCTTAATCTTACATAGTAAATTATCGCATATGAAAGGATTTCATATCCATGCTCTATACAGGGATAAGCGAAGGTGTAAGAATGAAGTACTTCATCTAGAGTCATATCGAAGACATCAATTCGAGAGGAATATTTTGTAAATGATGCTTCGATATGACGGATCAGATGAAAGAAATGAGGATTTGCGTGAATCAGGCCACCGCGTGATTTCATTTGCACCAGTTGCGACTCTGAAGATCCACAGCTGTTTTTCAATCTCACAGCTTCTTGACGCACTGGACAGGATTTATATTTTTGATGGAACTTCAGGGATATCTGAAATATCAATAGAGGAAATTTATGTATGTTTAAATTACTTTTATTTCATAGCTTTTATATACTAACAATGCAATAGGTACTTCTGTTAAGAAAACTCACCGATACAAGTACTGATTCCTTGAATTGACGGTTTCATGACTCTAAAGGACGGAACAGGGCTTGGATAATTCATTTCAAAATTCGAAACTTGTTTCGCATAACCATGCTCTGGCACACAATTTTCCTTTTCTATTGAGACGTCATTGAACCTTGTTGGCACGGCAAACTCGTTGAGTTGCATTCTTTCGTACGTGACCTTACATATTGAAAAATACTTGATATGAGTAATTATCTTCTCAAACTATGTGTAAAATCTTTTCATTAAACTTACCCGTGCAATTACTTGGCCATTTGCGTCAAGCTTGCGAGCTTGACCCATTCGGCGAACTATGTCGTCATGATTAAAATGCTGCTCACATACACGATCCGTCTTTTGTAATTTTACAACATTTTACAATGCCTGGAATAGACTCTTTCCACTTTTTCTGCATATCAATGTCTTTTGGCACGTAAAATGTAGAACATTTCTTCTTTCTTTTGCTGCCGGTTTTGCAATTTGGGACGACACACTGATATCTCATTTTAAATATAATTATCACTAATAGTCGTGATATAAACGAAATGAACGTAATATGCAAGGATATCAATATTGAGGGGTTTTCAGGTTATGCCTGCTGGCATTGTAAGGTCGCAACTAAGATCGGAACGCCTCTAGTGGTTGCTACAACAATTAAACTTAACTTCTAAATGATGCTATTCGGCAGATAGTTTATACCATCCATAAAGTACCGAGTAGACTGTTTAACCTCCCGGTAAACGAGCGGAGAGCAATAGTGGGGGTATAAAACCGCTTGGTTGGGCCGCTTGTGGCGTCTGGGATGTAGTGCTCAACATAACCTATAATAATCAGTTACTTGAAATTGTTGCAATCTTACATCGTTCAATCGCTATAAATATTATTGCGTGAAGTGCCGAGTCTGAAAAGGAAAAGAATTATATTTCACGCCCTATGGCTTTGTTCGAGATAAATCCGTTAATTTATAGTGATGAAGACGACGATGATGATTATGAAATTGAAATGATAGTGCGTGTACGAAAACCTTACACAATACGACCGCGTCCCGATTTATTTCATGATTATGATGACGAAGAATTTCTACGACGATTTCGATTCACTAAAAGAACGTTCCACATGATACTTGCCATTATTGAAGAAAGAATAAGAACCAGGACTGATAAGTAACTACCATTCATTTCCTTACTGTGAAGTTGATGCGTTGCAATGGATACGCAGTGTTATATTTGTTATTTTTACTCATAGATTATATGAATGAGCTACGCTTTTTCCATTTTATTCAATGTAAAATGTATATTTATACAATGCATATTGATTTTGTAGAAATCATGCTGTACCACCAAGGCTACAACTTTTGTTAACACTGCGGTACTACGCTACTGGAACCTTTCAAGCAGTGATTGGTGACTTAGGTGGCATTCATAAGTCAACAACATGTAGAATAATAAGAAAAGTGACAGAAGCCATAGCTTCTCTCTTACCATTATATATTACTTTTCCAATTACCAATGATGGCCAATGACGCAACAAAAGAGGTTTTTATCAAATCGCTCGTTTTCCAAGAGTCATAGGGGCTATTGATGGCATACATGTTAGACTGCAATCACCAGGTATGTGCATCATTAAAGTTCTTGCTATAAATTCAAAATGTACATTATTTAAAACTTTCATATATTTCAGGGGGACAGTACGCTGAGGTTTAAAGAAATAGAAAAGGTGTATTTTCTTTAAACGTACAGGCAATTTGTGACTATCGAATGAAATTTGGAAAACGAGCGATTTGATAAAAAAATCTTTTGTTGCGTCGTTGGCCATCATTGGTAATTGGAAAATTAATATATAATGGTAAAAGAGAAGCTATGGCTTCTGTCACTTTTCTTATTATTCTACATGTTGTTGACTTATGAATTCCACCTAAGTCACCAATCACTGCTTGAAAGGTTCCAGTAGCGTAGTACCGCAGTGTTAACAAAAGTTGTAGCCTTGGTGGTACAGCATGATTTCTACAAAATCAATATGCATTGTATAAATATACATTTTACATTGAATAAAATGGAAAAAGCGTAGCTCATTCATATAATCTATGAGTAAAAATAACAAATATAACACTGCGTATCCATTGCAACGCATCAACATCACAGTAAGGAAATGAATGGTAGTTACTTATCAGTCCTGGTTCTTATTCTTTCTTCAATAATGGCAAGTATCATGTGGAACGTTCTTTTAGTCAATCGAAATCGTCGTAAAAATTCTTCGTCATCATAATCATGAAATAAATCGGGACGCGGTCGTATTGTGTAAGGTTTTCGTACACGCACTATCATTTCAATTTCATAATCATCATCGTCGTCTTCATCACTGTAAATTAACGGATTTATCTCGAATAAAGCCATAGGGCGTGAAATATAATTCTTTTCCTTTTCAGACTTGGCACTTCACGCAATAATATTTATAGCGATTGAACGATGTAAGATTGCAACAATTTCAAGTAACTGATTATTATAGGTTATGTTGAGCACTACATCCCAGACGCCACAAGCGGCCCAACCAAGCGGTTTTATACCCCCACTATTGCTCTGCGCTCGTTTACCGGGAGGTTAAACAGTCTACACGGTACTTTATGGATGGTATAAACTATCTGCCGAATAGCATCATTTACCCGGAGGTTTAATTTAACTGGGAGTTGGAAAAACGCTAGTTGAGCGTTTATCCGCCGAGTAGCCTACCTGACACTTTACCTAGAGGTTGGAACAACCCGGCCTAAGGATGTCACTTTCAGCGGAGGAGTTTCCAGACCTGTATATAAGACCGTGGTCTAGATTCTAGACTGCTTCAGAACGCTCAAACACAACACAAATTTTGAGACATCCACACGTTTCCGAAAAAGCGGAACGCGTGGAAGTCTCATAATTGATGGGTTTATGATCCCCTAAAATACCCTGACGATTCAGAATCCTCCTAAAAAATCCCCTAAACATATTTTACCCCTGTTTCTCCCCCAAGACACGTAGAATTCCCCTAAATCTAGGGGGAAATCTCCTAACCTGGCAACACTGCTATACTATACTAGATCGCTACCTTCGGGTTTTGGGGTGCACAAGAGCTGTGTCAGCCGGATCTCCGGTTTCGGCCATGACACCTCGCAATTCAATGGTCGTTCCCGCCTCTTATCAAATACAGCCTAAACTATATTAGAATATTTTTATCGTTTCATTGATGTTTTCAACTAAATTGACATTAAACTTTTCAATTTAATATTTAAAGGATACCCACAATGCTTATAAAATGATAAAGCATCATTAATTTTGGCTGAGGACGGAAAAAGTTGCAAACTGTTTTGGCCTAATATTAGTATCGTCATGCTCATCAACCAACGTCCTGTTGGGGAAGTGTTCAATTGCATATTGTGCTAACATTATAACAATTGTTAAGTGATGCGGCAGCCAATTTTGTCATTATTGTGAAAATGTAAGCATGAAAAGTAAGCGAAGGAAGTGCATAAATAGGTGTTATGTTACTTTTATAACGATATCTATTATTAATAATTAAAGGATAATAATAAAACTAACGTTTTTAATAAAAAGTACATTTTATTATAAAATTTGCAAACACACACACAGATAGAGAAAAATACAGAGAGAAATTTTAACATACATATATTACTGGTACAAAAGAAATAAAGTCTATGTGTTACTGAAAAGTATTATTTTCGATTATTTATGCCGTTCACTGATGCGATTTACAATGTCCTTGGTACGACAATATGAATGCATTCGAATCGTTAAATATTCCCGGCAGATAATATTTATTAACCGGAGGCGATATGGTGTATCTACACCTATCTCGAATCCTAGAGAGAAGGTGATAGCGAAAGAGTGAGGATGGAGAATAGACAAAGGGAGAGAAACGTAGCGCGGGAGGGAGAGCGGATAAGAGGCGAAGGAGCAATGAACAGATAAAAAGGTAAAGGAAGTGAGGCAACGAGAAAAAGAGACAGTGAAGATGGATAAGAGCAGAAGAGAGTGAGGGGAGCAAGGAAGAGATAAAGAGGGAGAGCGAGGTTGGCGGTGCGATATGTAGGGATAGATAAAGATATTTTGTTAGTTTTCGATATTACAAATTTGTTAACCTTTCGGGGAACATCAATGGACAATGCAGAGGTAATAGCTACAATTCGAAGCTTGAAAATCGTTTAGTTTATAGACATTATCGTACGCGTCAATGTTATAAACATTATTGGTCCGGATATTCATTAATTATCGCCGAGTACTTGAGGTTGTTAATAAATAACACGGTGTCATTTTCACCAACAATGATATTCATTTATTAGCATACATTGTTTTTTTTTCTGTGCATTATAATGGTCGAAGCACGGTCGTAGTTGCCGAATGTCGATCGTGATCCTCCATTCCACTTCAGAGTGTTCTTCGTAGCAATATTTTGCTTGCCTGCAACAATATAAAAACGTCCGCTTTATTAACTAATGTCACTGGCCCTAGTCATATATTTCTCCTCAGTTCCACGCTGGTTACGCGTTATTCAAAATGACCCCAAACTTGTTCAAATCGTTGCCGTAGGATCAGTCTCGGTTCAGATCGGTGTAGAAAATTATGTGACATATTTTGAATATTTTACAACGGCTTGTCCGTAAGAAAAATTACCGATATGAAATTCCGAATGACCGTGTATATACAGAACATTTCGGGTTTACGTGTTTCCCATACATCTGAATATATGCCGTGTAGACATTATTTCCATGGGGATATTTAAAATTTCGTCGGAACTTAAAATTGGCTTACAAAAGCTATATTTACCCTCGATCTTCGTTGAACAGTTCATCCGCGCTAGTTGTTGTTATTGCCTAAAATTATTACGAAGATTTCCATGAGAGTCAACATTTTTCACAAAATTTTTCACGACGTTTCGATCGAATTGAACAACGGACCAAAAATATCATCCTACTGAGATATGCGATTTGTTACATACCTTTCTGCCATTGTTGTTCAGTTTTCACCAAAGAAATTCGTAAATATTTGACGTTTTAATCAAATTGAACAACGGACCAAAAATATCATCGTACTGAGATATGCGATTGGTTACATACCTTGCCCCTGTTCTTGATAAGCTTTCACCAAAGAAATTCGTAAATATTTGACGTTTTAATCGAATTGAACAACGGACCAAAAATATCATCGTACTCGGATATGCGATTTGTTACATACCTCTATTCTCTGCAGTTTTATTATTCACTAAAGAAATTCGTAAATATTTTACGTTTTAATCGAATTGAACAGCGGACCAAAAATATCATCGTACTCGGATATGCGATTTGTTACATACCTCTATTCTCTGCAGTTTTATTATTCACTAAAGAAATTCGTAAATATTTTACGTTTTAATCGAATTGAACAACGGACCAAAAATATCATCGTACTGAGATATGTGATTTGTTACATACGTTTCAGCCAGGCTTCCATGGCTTTAACCAAAGAAATTCGTAAATATTTAACATTTTAATCGAAATGAACAACGAACCAAAAAATCATTGTACTGAGATATGCGATTTGTTACATACCTAGTTTGAATAAATCTCGATCTTTCACCAAAGAAATTCGTAAATATTTGACGTTTTAATCAAATTGAACAACGGACCAAAAATATCATTGTACTGAGATATGCGATTGGTTACATACCTTGCCCCTGTTCTTGATAAGCTTTCACCAAAGAAATTCGTAAATATTTGACGTTTTAATCGAATTGAACAACGGACCAAAAATATCATCGTACTCGGATATGCGATTTGTTACATACCTCTATTCTCTGCAGTTTTATTATTCACTAAAGAAATTCGTAAATATTTTACGTTTTAATCGAATTGAACAACGGACCAAAAATATCATCGTACTGAGATATGCGATTTGTTACATACCTAGTTCGAATAAATCTCGATCTTTCACCAAAGAAATTCGTAAATATTTGACGTCTTAATCGAAATGAACAACGGATCAAAAATATCATTATGAGATTTGAAATATGTAATTTACGGTCACCTCGTGGAGAGCGGCCTTCCCCTAAAGTGATTCGTAAAATTCTACGTTTCAATCCAGTTTATCAATGACCAAAACATCTCACATTGGCAATATGAAATTCGTTACTTACCACGGTGGTTAAAAAGAAATTTCTAAATTATCATATTTCAAACTAAATTTATCAATTTTTAAATTTGCGACATTTTAATCGAAACCCAAAACTATCCAAAAGCCCCAAGTAATTTGTACATTTTTACACTTTAATCGACTTTGTCAATAACCACAACATTTTACACGTTGTGGTATAAAGAAATTTCCAAATTATCATATTTCAATAGAAATCTATCAATAACCAATGTGTCACATATTAAGATGTGCAATTTGTTGCTTACGAACACCCAAGTTTGCCATCTGTAATCAAAACATGTTCTTAATTGCCAAAATTTTTTGAAGCTTTGTTATCGCAAGATTACGACATATCTATCGAATATACTTACACAGGTCGCGAAGCCTATGGCGAAGAATACGAGAATGAGAAGCGTAGATCGCAGCATTTTTTAAAGTGATCTCTATTGAAAGTGAAGAAATTTCATGAAATTAAATCATCAGTTAAATGTTAAATAGTCAAGGTTATTGTGTGCAATTCCGAGGAAGCAATTTTCAAGTTTTATCGTCGTATAATTTTTCGTTTTCTTGCATCGTGAAAAATAACTCAGAAGGGTTGCGTTTCGAAGAAAAATTGCGAATAAAAAGTGGACCTGGTGAATATAAATTGATCGGCATTCTCGAGAAACTCATGACTCAACAAAATTTACATGCAGAAATCAATTATCGTAATTTAAAATGATCGAAAGAACGGTGATATACTAAAGAAACAGACACTAACCTCAAAATTTCGAAGGGTTTGAAGAGATATCAAGATTCCGTGGATACAGGATGCGTGACTCTGCCAAATATCTGGAACGAACCGTCTGACTTCGAGGATTTTTATACGAAATAATCGGGAAATACAGTGCTAGCGAAAGGGAAATCGGTTAAACAAATTAACGTGGGAGTGGGGAAGTGATGATCGCGTTGTCTCGGTTCTATTGGGCATCCGATACTGTTGAGTATCGATACTCCAATCGAAACACGCCAGCAGGTACGTACGTGGTATGTCGTACGAGCCGCATTGCTTGCCACGTACGATATGTACTTTTTTCCGCAAAATCGTAAAATCCCGGAAACGTGTGTGTCGCACAACAAATATAAAATAAAATATAAAATTTCGATTCTATTTTACATTTTTTATTTTTCCTTTCCAAAGATAAGATAAATCGACAATGTTTGCCTCGAACTTTTACGTGCAATTTCATGTATTCCCGCAAACGCATAAATGACTTTACGACGTGCTTAAAAATGACCTTGGTCTGTTTTTTCGCACAATCGTGAAATCCCGTAACCGTGTGTGTGTGTCGGAAGCAAATGGCTGTAACATACTTAAATGTAGAATCGAGAATAATTGTGTAGATTTGATTCTTTCTTCATTCATGCTATCTGGCAAACGGATCTGTTTTCGTGATATCGGTATACGATATCACGAAAACGGGATACACCCATTGTCTCGTAAACGCAAAGTCTCGAAAACTCAACTCTCGAAAAAAGTGATGGTAATCGTTTTAGTTGATCACGTCGCCGCTGAGAGCGTTGTTGGTTAAAGCCGACGCAACAGCTGGTCACAGTCTTATATTGGCGGGTAGCCCCGTAACCACAATCTTTCAAATCTACACTTGCAAACTGTCAGTAACCTACAAATGTTAAACGTCAGTATCAGGTAGGTTAAAGAGAGTGTATTTGACGTCGTTATTTATATCAAAGTCGGTATATTGTGACAATACGTCAGTTAAATAAAGTACGCAGTTTATTTATTTAAAATTCCTCTCAATAGTTTTATTTGAATTATAATTATCAGTATTTAGAGTTTATAAAGACGACTGTTATTAGTATTTATGACTGTGATTAAAAACTTATATCTGCCCTGAGCAGAGCTACAATCGGTGAACAAGCCTAATTCAAACAGTGTTGGTAAGCCATGTGTATATTTACCAGTATTTTCTGCGAAACAGTTTGTCACCGTGTTGTCTGTCACATTCATCGGTTGCTCTAGCAAAGAGGTCCTTCGTCGGAATGTTGTAATGGCCCACTGCCGCTTGTGAATGTCCATTAGGTACGCCGTCTGTTTTTCTCCAGTGAGAGCGGCTCGAGAATGTACAGATAGTTCTCATATACGGTGCCCTCATCTTCTGTTAGGATTTGACTTCCTGTATAAGATCCAGGTCTTTTTCAAAGGGTGACAGACTTTTTTAAAGTTTGCCCTAGCGATTGTCGCATAATCAGTTTGCCGATATTGTATCTTTGAAGTATTCCTCATGACAACAGGGCGGCACGAGCTAAAGTTTTGAACAGATCCGTCTGCGCACAATGGTGAGAAAGGTGAGACTTTAACGAGACTTGACGTTAATGGAAATTAAGAATTTCAAAAGATGAGACAAATGGCAAAGCAAAGTATGTTGAATGTTGTATTTTAACAGTCGGAACTTGTCCAAGAAGAGTTGTATCCCGATACAATGGGTGATACGGCTGCTATCACCGCAGAAGATTGGGGGCTCCGACACTCAACTCGTATCGTTGAGCAATAGCTATCAGTCCAGAGCGTCGAAAAATGATCCTAAGATTCATAAAAAAGCTAACGTGCTTGGTAAAGCCAAAGTCGGTGCCAGCGGACAAGGAATTGGGTAATCGGCTGTGAACATGTCCGTAAGTACAAAATACTCTCTCATTAAACAATTCCGACGATTAAATGAACACGCAAGGGTTATAATGAAATAGATTAATTTCTTATTGTTTGTTGCCTTACATCTAGATATTGCCTTTGCAAATTGAGGCACTCGAAGATTATATGAATGTTGTCTTACAAAGTACAATATTAATTAGAGTCACGTACGAAGGAAAAAAAAAGAAGAGAAGAATAAAATTGCACAGAATTTGTGGACCTGTTAATATACCAAAGTCGTTTTGACCGGGCGATTAAAATGTATTATAATATAGAAAATTTGTACAGTAAAAATATGATTGAAAGGCGATGATTGGATGTACAATAAATAATAAAGATCAGATAAGATATTAGATATCGCAATATAATAGTTCCTTTTGTTTTTGTTGCAGGAGAGTTATGTTTTCGTTATAACGTTCACAAAAATACAACTCTGAAGTAAATGAGACTTCGTCAGAAGCAAGATGCTCTTTGTCAGGATTTGGAGATGTTTTCTTCCCGTTTCTCTCTTCCTCTTTCATTTGTAGCGCTACTGCCGATTCTAGCCCGGGAATTCTGTCTTCGCATGTCAATATTACCGTCTTCAACTTTCATATTTCTTTGTCAAACTCCTTCGTAATGTGATCCTGATGTACAATAAACAAAATAAAATACATCAGGGAGCAATAAACTTCTTGGCATTGTTTAAGTAGTTTAAAATACAAACAAAAATCCAAATATAATTCTATTGTGTATATATATGAGAGAGTATTTTGTACTTACGGACATGCTCACAGCCGGTTGCTCAATTCCTTGTCCGCTGGCACCGACTTTGGCTTCCGTGCCAAGCACGTTAGCTTTTTTATGAATCTTAGAATCATTTTTCGACGCTCAGGACTGATAGCTATTGCTCAACGATACCAGTTGAGTGTCGGAGCCCCCAATCTTGTGCGGTGATAGCAGCCGTATCACCCATTGTATCGGGATACAACTCTTCTTGGACAAATTCCAACTGTTAAAATACAACATTCAACAAACTTTGCTTTGTCATTTGTCTCATCTTTTGAAATTCTTAATTCCCATTAACGTCAAGTCTCGTTAAAGTCTCACCTTTCTCACTATTGTGCGCAGACGGATCTGTTCAAAACTTTAGCTCGTGCCACCCAGTTGTCATGAGGAATACTTCAAAGATACAATATTGGCAAACTGATTATGCGACAATCGCTAGGGCAAACTTTAAAAAAGTCTGTCATCCTTTGAAAACAACCTGGATCTTGTACAGAAAGTCAAATCCTAACAGAAGTTGAGGGCACGGTATATGTGAACTATCTGTACATTCTCGAGCCGCTCTCACTGGAGAAAAACAGACGGCGTACCTAATGGAATTTCATAAGCGGCAGTGGGCCATTACAACATTCCGACGAAGGACCTCTTTGCCAGAGCAACCGATGAGTGTGACAGACAACACGGTGACAAACTGTTTCACAGAAAATACTGGTAAATATACACATGGCTTACAAACACTTTTTGAATTAGGCTCGTTCACCGATCGTAGCTCTACTCAGGGCAGATATAAGTTTTTAATCACAGTCATAAATACTAATAACAGTCGTCTTTATAAACTCTAAATACTAATAATCATAATTCAAATAAAACTATTGAGAGGAACTTTAAATAAATAAACTGCGTACTTTATTTAACTGACGTATTGTAACAATATACCGATTCTGATATAAATAACGACGTCAAATACACTGTTTAACCTATTTGATACTGACGTTCAACATTTGTAGGTTACTGACAGTTTGCAAGTGTAGATTTGAAAGATTGTGGTTACGGGGCTACCCGCCAATGTAAAACTGTGACCCGCGGTTGCGTCGGCTTTAACCACCAACGCTCTCAGCGGCGACGTGATCAACTAAAACGATTACCATCACGTTTTTCGAGACAATGGGTGTATCCCGGGACCGCTAAAGCTGCGCAGCTTAACATGGGAGTTTCCACTCCCTGGACTAATACACGATTAACTAGCGCTGAAACTATTGTTAACGTTTCTATTATTACGATCAAATCGTTAAAACACTGTCTAATGATAAAAAACAAGTTTGATCAAACTTGAGGGCCATCGAAAAAATTGAAATATATCACGAGCCATGACAGTTTGACAGAATACAATTCACGAACCATTTTGAGGTTAGTTTTACTTTTGTTTGTTAAAATGGATCCCGACGAAGCTATAAGGCCGGAAATAATTGAAGAGGGGCTCGAGGAAGAGGAGGAGGAGGAACAACAATTGACAGCTCAAAGAGTACTGGTGGCTATCGAGAATGCCTGGTTAAATGAAAAATTTGCCCCAGAAATATTGCCTCATCAGTCAGATCTCGTCGATTGTATGCTGCAGCAAATATCATTCATGGACGAAAATATGAAGGAATTGAAGGGCGACGATCTCAGATTATCGATACACAGAATGGAGCTTGATCGCATTAGATTTGTCATCTCCAGTTATTTGCGAACGAGGCTGGAAAAAATTGAGCGTTATGCCGTACAAATATTGTTGGAAGAGTCGCAGCGCGACACCGACGGGGGTTATCTGACTGCGGGCGAATTGAAATTTGCCAAAGAATATTTGGCCAGCGTCGAGATCCTGTTTAGGACAATAGCGCTTAGGCACATGCCGACAAATTTTCAAGATTTCGAACTCGATCGTCTCACTGTTAAGCCAAATATGCATTCGCACGTTTTTCTAAGAGCAAACAAGAGCGTCGAGGGTATTATTATTCCGGGTACGATAGATCAGGAAGTTTCCTTCGAGGCCGGCTCTCAGCATATAATACAGTATAAGGCCGTCGCTGATCTCGTGAAAAATGGTACCGTTCAATTGATTTGATTAGAATTTGCAAAAAATCTTGGTTTTTTTTTTATTTTCTGCGTTTGTACAACTTATTTGTTATATGCGATTTATGCTACCGGTATTTAGGTAAGCTGTAAGGGAGAACGCTGTAAAAAATGTTTTTAAGCACATTCCTATCGTAGCTGTTGAGGACAATCTGTTTTTTTTTTTAATCAAGAACATACGATGTAGGAATTTTTTTCCTCTGGATCAGCCTTTATTTTGAGATTGGCTCTCAAGCGTTTAAGAACCTTTGCTGGTTGAGTAAAAAAAATGGCAAAAATCATAGGAGCTCTTAAAAAAACAAAAGTTCATTTGTACAGTTTATACTTTCTTGTGTGCTTTGTCTTATCATGTAGATATTCAAAATATTGTATTGTAGACATTTCGTAAGTAAATTCCTCTTATAGAGATTCGTGTATTTTTTTGTCTCCTTAACCGGGAGCTCTGTTTCAGCTTGAAGAAAAAAAGAAAAAATGTATCGGAAATCTCAACCGAGCAATTGGTGAAATTGCTTCTGTGAAAATGCACTGTTTACAAAATAAAGGGGGTTTACAAAAAAATTCAAAGTGCCTGCAATTCTTCATATATGAATATTTTTTTATGTGACTGCAAAAGCATTGCGAACAATCTCTCGTTTGGAATTTTCGATAGGATTTCTTTGTGAATACCAAAATTAAATATTTTCTCCTACTTTTCACCATTGAGCTCACCCCCCCCCCCCCCCCCCCCCATTACACATTTCCCACTTCATTAAGTATCTGTCGTGAGGTTTTGTGGGCTGATTGTCAGAACAGCGATTTAAACGCAGTTCGTACTTTACATATGGAAAATGTTCATTTTTTACAAAACTGTTTGCTCTACGTAACGTTCAAATGCATTTGAGATGCTAGATAGCCTTTAAGACACTAATGGCTGTATTTGGTAGAAAAAATACGTCTTTTTTTCGATAAAAAAAATTAATCGTTCGATGACCGTTCCGTACATTGGAGCAGACTTTCTCGTTTATGGGGCATTTCACAAAATCGAACTGGCTGCGACTCTCGTCTTCTCAGATTTGGTTTCACAATTTTGTACATTGTTGTTAAAACTCTGTAAAGCATGTGATTGTTTTTTCCAGATCTTTTCTCGATAATCGCTATTTAGTAATGATATTTAAAAAAAAATTAATTTTCCTCGAAACAAACAGTTCGCCATTGTTGAAAAAAGTGAAAAAAATTCTCCAAAATCCTCCATCCAATATCAACACTTTTAAACTCTCATTTTTAAGCCCAAGAGTGCCTCGGCGATTGCTTACAATGATAATTTTTCATAATTTTTCCAAATCTTTGGATTACGACTAAACTCTTGTTTTATCTAAACGACTTAACGTGAAACGCCCCATATACATTGAGTATTGTATAAAAAAAAGAAATACCAATTGCAACCATCTTTGCTGCGACACACTGTCGAAAGTACTTTTGCCCTCATCTATTATTTATTTATATTTTGATTAATTTTCTTATTTATTATTTCTTTAAGTATTTCTCTTTTTTGTTTGTCTGGACTTGGAAAAAAATTGCAACTCCAGTGCTCGAATACCTAAATTATTTGTTCGTCGTTTCAACTTTGAATCTCATTAAGTACGTACGTAATTTTTCTCCTCGCCTTTCTGTTTTCTGTGTTTCTTTTTTATCGTGAATTTCCCGACAGTTGTATTATCACTTCGAGAATATATTTCGTTCCTTTGAATTCACCGTGCAACCGTAATTCGCTCACGTTCACGTATTACCAGAGTCTCGTTTTTGCGAATCATCGTAGGCCTGTGAAAAAAAAAAATTCGACTACACGTTAAAATCGATGAGACATTTTTTAAATAACGCTATTACATGCAAAGTCCCGTGTTTGCTCACCGCTTTGGAAATATTGCCGAGCCTCTCGGTCATCGCTTTGCCAGTCTCGTCGAGCATTTTCTTGAAACAACCGTTATCCTTACCGAGCAAAATATGCGGATGATCAAACTCAACGACCCGACCCGCTTCCATAACGAGAATTTTGTCACAATCCATAATGGTATTTAAACGATGGGCAATCGTAATGACCGTGCAATCGTGAAATATTTTTCTAACGGTATTCTGTATCAATTGATCGGTCGTCGGATCAACGTTCGCCGTTGCCTCGTCGAGCACGAGTATTTTGTTATTGCGCAATATCGCGCGCGCAAGACACAAAAGCTGTCGTTGTCCCGAGCTAAAATTCATTCCACCCTGCGCGACCGGATGTTCGAGGCTCGGAATTGAATTCTTCAATTGTACTTGCTCGATGGCCGACCAAAGTGCAACGTCCTCGTGTTCGTTGAACGGATCGAGATTATTTCTCAACGAGGACGTAAACAATATTGGTTCTTGCGGTATTATCGATATTTTACATCGTAAGTCCCGAAGACCAATTTTCCTCGTATCCACATCGTCGACAATGATGTTACCGTCGATTTTTTCTAGTAAAAACAACGCCGTGATTATCGATGATTTTCCCGCTCCCGTACGACCGACGATACCAATTTTCGTTCCACCCTCTATTTCAATATTCACGTCCATTAATACCGGCGTGTCCGCCTCGTCGTAACGTAAATAAACATTTTTAAATTCGACTCTGCCGATATTCGGCCATTCCTTCGGTGGCTTTTCGCTCGTCTCACTTTCCAATGGACTTTCCATTTCCAATTCCGAAAATTGTAATATTCTCTCGACGCTCGTCATTTGCGCTACCATTTCCGCTGTTTGACGCATACCGTACTGTAGCATACCGCACAATATGAGAATTTGTGATATTGCGAGTCCAACGTTACCGGCAAATGTCGTTTCTGGAAGCGCAATTAAAAGGGGACAATTTATATTAATGAGAATTTTTTTCGGGGGCAAAAAAATAATGTAAACCGGAACTTTCAAGTTAGAGTTCGTTTGTCTTTTTTTGGAAAATTTTGTATCTTACCGTCGTTCAAAAATACAAAACTGTACGTGATGAACGCGACGAATGTGATCGTTACCGCATCGAGCCAAAGACCAAATGCCGTGCTCGTCGCTAATGACAAAAAATATGCGCCCGTGTGAACGTCCTGATGAGAGTCAAATTCCTTTTTCACGAGTTCCTCCTTTCTGGCCGATCGAATTGTCGCGAGGCCAGAGAGCGACGAATTTACGTGCGAGAATACCGGACTTTTTCCTGTAATAAAAATTCATAAACGTTGATTAACAAACTTCGGACGTTTATCGAGCTGACATTTTCTCTCGTTGAGCGGAATCTCAATATTTTTGCGATACAATGAATGTTTGAGAAGAAAATTCAATTCCCGACAGAGTTCTCAGGGAGTTCCTGTCTAGGAATTCCTATAATTCTTATATTTCTCTTGGCGGCACAGTTTCTTCAACGGAATTCCTATAAGAGTTTTTGTATATGGTCTCCTGATATAGGAATTCTTGCATGTGAGTTCCCCCAACTCCTGTATAGGAACTCCTATATAAGAGTTCTTGTATATGAGCTCCTGATATAGGAGTTCCTGCATGTGAGTTCCCGCAACACCTGTACAGGAAATCCTATATAAGAGTTCTTGTATATGAGCTCCTGATATAGGAGTTCCTGCATGTGAGTTCCCGCAACTCCTGTACAGGAACTCCTGTATAAAAGTTCTTGTACATGAGCTCCTATATAGGAGTTCCTGCACGTGATCTCCCACAACACCTGTACAGGAACTCCTATATGTATAAGAGTTCTTGTATATGAACTCCTGAGATAGGAGTTCCTGCATGTGAGTTCGCGCAACTCCTGTATAAAAGTTCTTGTACATGAGCTCCAATATAGGAGTTCCTGCACGTGAGTTCCCGCAACTACTGTACAGGAACTCCTATATAAGAGTTCTTGTATATGAGCTCTTACTATAGGATTTCCTGAATGTGAGTTCCTGCAACTCCTGTATAAGAGTTATTGTATATGAGCTCCTGATATAGGAGTTCCTGCATGTGAGTTCCCGCAACTCTCGAACAGGAACTCATATATAAGAGTTCTTGTATATGAGCTCCTGATATAGGAGTTCCTGCATGTGAGTTCCCGCAACTCCTGTACAGGAACTCCTGTATAAAAGTTCTTGTACATGAGCTCCTATATAGGAGTTCCTGCATGTGAGTTCCCGCAACTCCTGTATAAAAGTTCTTGTACATGAGCTCCTATATAGGAGTTCGTGCACGTGAGTTCCCGCAAATACTGTACAGGAACTCCTATATAAGAGTTCTTGTATATGAGCTCTTGCTATAGGATTTCCTGCATATGAGTTCCCGCAACTCCTGTATAAAAGTTATTGTATATGAGCTCCTGATATAGGAGTTCCTGCATGTGAGTTCCCGCAACACCTGTACAGGAAATCCTATATAAGAGTTCTTGTGTATGAGCTCCTGATATAGGAGTTCCTGCATGTGAGTTCCCGCAACTCCTGTACAGGAACTCCTGTATAAAAGTTCTTGTACATGAGCTCCTATATAGGAGTTCCTGCACGTGAGCCCCCGCAACACCTGTACAGGAACTCCTATATGTATAAGAGTTCTTGTATATGAGCTCCTGAGATAGGAGTTCCTGCATGTGAGTTCCCGCAACTCCTGTATAAAAGTTCTTGTACATGAGCTCCAATATAGGAGTTCCTGCACGTGAGTTCCCGCAACTGCTGTAAAGGAACTCCTATATAAGAGTTCTTGTATATGAGCTCTTGCTACAGGATTTCCTGCATGTGAGTTCCCGCAACTCCTGTATAAGAGTTATTGTATATGAGCTCCTGATATAGGAGTTCCTGCATGTGAGTTCCCGCAACTCTCGAACAGGAACTCATATATAAGAGTTCTTGTATATGAGCTCCTGATATAGGAGTTCCTGCATGTGAGTTCCCGCAACTCCTGTACAGGAACTCCTGTATAAAAGTTCTTGTACATGAGCTCCTATATAGGAGTTCCTGCATGTGAGTTCCCGCAACTCCTGTATAAAAGTTCTTGTACATGAGCTCCTATATAGGAGTTCGTGCACGTGAGTTCCCGCAAATACTGTACAGGAACTCCTATATAAGAGTTCTTATATATGAGCTCTTGCTATAGGATTTCCTGCGTATGAGTTCCCGCAACTCCTGTATAAAAGTTATTGTATATGAGCTCCTGATATAGGAGTTCCTGCATGTGAGTTCCCGCAACACCTGTACAGAAAATCCTACATAAGAGTTCTTGTATATGAGCTCCTGATATAGGAGTTCCTGCATGTGAGTTCCCGCAACTCCTGTACAGGAACTCCTATATGCATAAGAGTTCTTGTATATGAGCTCCTGAGATAGGAGTTCCTGCACGTGAGCTCCCGCAACTACTGTACAGGAACTTCTATATAAGAGTTCTTGTATATGAGCTCTTGCTATAGGATTTCCTGCATGTGAGTTCCCGCAACTCCTGTATAAGAGTTATTGTATATGAGCTCCTGATATAGGAGTTCCTGCATGTGAGTTCCCGCAACTCTCGAACAGGAACTCATATATAAGAGTTCTTGTATATGAGCTCCTGATATAGGAGTTCCTGCATGTGATTTTCCGCAACTCCTGTACAGGAACTTCTATATAAGAGTTCTTGTATGTGGATTCCTGACATACGAGTTCCTACATGTGATTTCCAGCAACTCCTGTACAGGAACTCCTATATAATAGTTCTTGTATATGAACACCTGATATACGAGTTCCTGCGTGTGAGTTCCCGTCACTCCTGTATAAGATTTCCTGTAATGGAGTTCTTGTACAAGATTTCGTGTATAGTCGATTTTTTACAGGAGTTCTCGTATAAACATTCCTGTAACTTATATTTGTCTTGTATGCCCAATTGGAGTGTTCTTTTTATCTAAATTTTACGCATGACCGCTAATAAACTGGCTGTACAAACAAATGAAATATTATCTTACCAACGCCTTCCAAACGTTTAACATCCCGTCCGGTGGCAAGATACAGATTTCTTATTTTTCCATAAAAAAATGCCATAATGAACATTGGAAATATCGTCCACCAATTGATAATCACAACCTGACCGAGTATACCAATCATAACGGCAAATATTTGAAACGATTCGAGCATCGTCGATGGCAAAATTTCATCGATCGAACCGACGTCCTTCGAAAATCTATTCAATATACGACCCGATGGATTTTTATCGAAAAAACGCATTGGCGCTCTCAACAAACGCGAGAACATTGTGTTGTGCAAATTCTCATTTGAATTCATGCAAATCTTGTAGAACATGAGATTTCTCGCGCTCGTCATAACGACACTGGCTATTATGAAACCTCCGTAAATCCACAGTGCTGTGTCTCTGTCCAGTGTCGTAATTGGCGACGTGACGACATCGACGTTCTTGTTCAATGTCTAAACGAAAAAAATAAAAATAATAATTCCACTTCGTTAATAATGTTTCTGCGATTTTTTGGCTACCTCCGTAAAATTGAAAGAAAATGAATATTCGAATATCAAAATAATTTATATTCATATTTTTAATATTTAAAAGAAATATATAAAATACTTGCAAGATTCGAGTTAGCTTCTAGATTTCCGAATTCATTCAATAATGTCGAATTATCCGAAAAAACGCTCTCCGTAGAATTTATCAAATCGTCAGTGTACGAATTATTCAGAATCTTCAGACTTTCGAGACTTTTCCTCAATCTCAACTCCTCCTGATTTGTCCTATCGTGAGAAATATTTTAAGAAAAGTGCAATTAAATATCAAACATGTTATTTGCGATGGAATTGCTTAGTTGATAAATCGATATTCTTTTTAACTTGGTGGAAAAAAAAATTGTATCGAAAACAAAATATTTGAATTGAAACTCAAAGAATCGTGACCAGTTAAAAAACGCGCACTAAATTTCAAAAATTTCATTTACAATTTTTGAGCAAATGAAATTGATGAAAATATTTTTTTACATTACTAGAAATTTTACTTACGATTGTCATTCGGAAAATGATAGAATACACATTTTTTTTCCCACTTTTACGAACAAGTCACTCTTAATTTACACTAAAAATGGCGAATTAAATGTTCTTTTTATTTTAAAATAATGTTTTACCAGTAAGCGACCCAATAATCAGCACCACTGCTGCCCAATTGGCCGATTATGCTGATTACGAGAAATATGAAAATTGATAAAATCGAATTTCCGGCTGAAAAATATTTCCAGTAGAGAGATTTCAACATTTGCCCCTTTGCCATGAGTTCCTCGGTCTCTTGAGGTTCGTCGTCATTTTGTTCATTATCATCGACGCACGAAGTCGAGATCGATTCGTTTATTGACATTTGTCGATTTCTCTTGATCTCTATATTCTCGTCTTGTTCGTCAATATCGTCGTCATTTTCGTCGTCGGTTGTTACTGATTTTATTAGATCTAGATGACTCTGTTGAAATTCTCGATATGTGCCCTGTTTTATTACGACACCCTTAAAAAAATTAATTTTATCATTATTATTATTGTTATTATTATTTAGTGCGTGATTAATAGGAAAAAATATAGCATTGATTTTGTGATTTTTAGAAAATGTAAAAAGTAAAAATTTGTTTTTCATTTTGGTTAAAAAGAAGTGACTGCACTAAAATCGCCACAACGTCTCTTCCCGATGGAGCTGGAACCCCACTCTGTGCTCATTCTTTCCGTAACCGTTCAACCTTTAAAACGCCGCTTCGTTCATTGAGCTACGATTTTTTTTCGATTTTTCACCGATTTTCAAAGTTGGACTATCGATTTTTGCGAATTTCTCCATCTTCCCCTTCACATTTTATACGACGATTTTCAAAGTGCCCTCACGGCCACAATAATTGAGATATCTGGATGAATCACGGCATTCTCTAAGTCTACTTGAGACGTTTTCAAAAACCCCCTTAAAACCCAAAATCGATGAAACGGGAGGGAAGTTATGGCTATTTGAAATTTCAACATTTTTAGATTTCTAAAAAAGTGGGCAAAAGAATTAACAATTTTTGTTTTTGTTTTGTTTTTTTTTTACCGCGTTTTGAGTGAATGCGATTGGAAATTCTTTGATTATTACTAATGATGAATTCCCGTCGAAGCTCGATGAATTGAATGTGAAAAATCAAGTTCCATAGTTTTGTTTTTGGAAATTAAAAGGAAAAAAATATATATATTTGGGATCGGTGAATTTGTGTAAATGTGTTGTGCGTGAAAGAATCTATTGAAACGAGAAGTGTTGTGAAAGGGTGAGACGGCGCTGTGTCGTCAACGCTTTAAAATAAGAGTTAGCTCCAGACTAAATATTAGAGACGATAACTTTGCGTGGAATGACGAATGAAAGAGAGTGTTGTTAGGAGCATAGCCGATAGAGGCGTGAAACAAAGAGTATGTGCGTTGTGCGATGAATGCTCTCCGGGTTTGATTGCGATTGTGTTTTAGTTTTGGTTTTCGGAGAAGTCATTGGAAGAGTGCGTGAGACCCGTGTGACGAATTGTGAGGTCTCAGTGGAGAATAAAGAGAGTATTGATAGAATGAGAGTATGCCAGACTGACGAACGTAGTTTTAAGGCAGTCCTAATTCGACGGTCGTGAAGTAAAGACGTATAGAGCAAGTTAGCTGTTTTACTATGTACTTATTTGATTTTATTCTTTAAATATATTCACTTTTTGTCCCGTTAAATAAATATCTCTGTCCACATGATTACCCATCCCTATAAATTGTGTGGCGCTCGTCCGGGATGGATCATGTCAAGGTCACAGTGATATTTTAATACGGTGTGAAGAAGTTAAATGGTGAACTAAACGGTGATAACGCATTCGAACGGAGTCGGTAAAGGTGCGTGCGTTACACAGAAGGCAGACGGCCACTCGACGATTCTTTGTGTCTATCGTACATAAGGTGAAAATGCCGGGTTCCGTGACAGATGTAAACTACGACGACTTGAGTGCGGAGGAGTTAAGAAGTAAACTCCAAGTGTTGGGTAAATCGACAAAAGGTGACAAAGCTTTGCTGGTTGCACGGTTGAAGAAGATTGTGCTGAACAATATGTCGAAAGAGCCAGCTGTACTCAATAACGATGACGACGAAGAAGAAGCCAGCGAATATGAAGACGATTTGGATACTCTGAATGTTGGTGAACTGAAAGCTCAACCACGTGCATTACAACTCAAAGTTACGGGTAAAAAGGCGGCACTGGTCGAACGCTTAAGGTCAGCAGAGTTAATGGTGAAAGGTGATGCAGGTGGCAAAGGTGATAAAAATTAAAAAAAGTGACGATGAACTAAGAAAGTTGAAAACTAAAGATTTGAAGTCACGACTCATTGAACTTGGATTAAAGACGACGGACAAAAAAGCGAAATTGCTCGCAAGATTGAAGGTGGCTCTGAGCAAAGGTGATGAAAGTAGTTCGGAGAGTGAAGACAGCGATGACGATGATTCATCCGACAGTGATGGTGAACAAAACGCGAACAGAAATTTACGCGATGTTAATAAAAGGCGTAATCCTCAGGAGATGTATCGTTATTTCGGTTATTCACGTTCTACATTGACGTTTAAAGATGTTGAAGATGCGCTGGAACGATTCAGTGGTGATGGAAGCCAAAACATTCGACGTTGGTTTTTTACATTCGAAGAAACCGCGGAAATGTGTTCGTGGTCAGAAGCGCAAAAGGTGATTTACACGAAAAAGCTGTTAGATGGACCTGCAAAATTATTTGCAAATTATGAATGTCATGCCAAAGAGTGGATTAAATTGAAGAAAAGTTTAATTAAAGAATTTTCTCAAACGGTGAACAGTAAACAAGTGCATGAGCAACTGGGAAATGTTAAAAAAAGAGGTGACGAAACTTATGAAGCCTATGTTTACCGCGTACTGGAAATGGCCAGCCACGGCGATATTGAGTTAGACGCAAAGCTCCAATACATTATCGATGGTATTCAAGACGAAGAAGTAAACAAATTAATTTTATACGGAGCAACGACGGTAAAAGAGCTGAGAAAAAAGTTGAAGCAGTACGAAACGCAGAAAAAGAATGCTAAAGCAAAGATGAATGTGAAACAACTCCAAAAGATTGACAATAGGAATGACGAAATGAAGAAACCCAATTACACACGAGACGGTGAAAAGAAAAAACATTGTTATAACTGTGGCAGTAAGTCACATGTGAGTGAGAACTGCCCAGACAAGGAGAAAGGGCCGAGGTGTTTCAACTGTAATGATTTTGGACATTTATCTACGGTGTGTACGAAAGAAAAGAAATTTCCCAAAGGTGAAAAGGGAAAAGATGAAAAAAGAGAAAAGCCTCGTTGTGACGCATTGAAGTCAGGGGACAAGAAGACCTATTAACAAGTCAAAATTTTGGGTAAAGAGGTTACTGCTGTGCTGGACTGAGGTAGCGAATTACATCTGGTGCGGTCTGGTTGTTATGTGCGGCTCGGTGCCCCGAAGCTCGAGTTAAAAACAATCCTTTTCGACAGTGTTGGCGCGTCGAACCAACGCACCCTTGGACGTTTCAAGGCGGAAATAATAATAGACGATTTAACGTTTACGTTTGATTTTGACGTGGTTCCAGATACATTTCTTGGACATGATTTATTGGTTGGTGGTGAATTGTCTGATCACGCTGAAGTGCGAGTAAAACACAGACAAGCTGTATTGACGGAAATTAAATCCGATGAAAATTTTGTGGAGACAAATGACTCTGGCTGGAAGGAGGTGTTGAATATCGATGTGTGCGAAGTGACTGAAAATGACTACGATGTTTCAATCCAACACGTGACTGGTCCGGAAATTAATGTTGAATTACGAGAAATAGTGGAGAATTATTCGGTGGAAAAAACAAAGGATACAGGGATGAAAATGCGAATTCTCTTACAAGACGATACGCCTGTATTCCAGAATTCACGACGACTCTCAGCTGAGCAGAAAAAACAAGTGGATGAAATGATCGAGACGTGGATTGATGTGGGTGTTGTAAGACCGAGTGTAGCTGATTATGCTAGCCCGATAGTGTCGATCGAAAAGAAGAATGGACAAATGAGATTCTGTGTCGATTATAAGATTTTATTGGTGCAGGTAGGCCAAGACGGTTTAAGTGAAAAAATTCAAAAGGCACAGAAAGACAAGCCGTAATTAAAAATGATGAATTTATTAAATTGTTCGAGAAGAAACGCACAAATCCCCGCGATGAAGCAAAAAAGAAGATTTTGGAAATTCAAGAAGAAAAACAAGAAGACATTCGACCGGAAACGAAAACCGGCCGAGAAGTACGAAGTTGGTGATTTAGTCGCCATTCAAAGAACGCAGTTTGGAGGTGGTCTGAAGTTGTACCCTAAGTTTTTGGGTCCGTACCAAATTGTGACGGTGATGCGAAACGATCGCTATGTAGTGGAAAAAGTTGGAGACCACGAGGGTCCCAATCGTACGAGTTCTGCTGCAGATTTCATGAAGCCTTGGGCAAAGGCAACCAAGGATTACGACGAATGGTTCACTGACGACGAAGACGGTGCTGTTGAGGGAAACAGCATGGAGTGAGATTCGGTATCGGGGACGATACCGGTGCAGGATGGCAGATTGTGGGATCGGTGAATTTGTGTAAATGTGTTGTGCGTGAAAGAATCTATTGAAACGAGAAGTGTTGTAAAAGAGTGAGATGACGCTGTGTCGCCAACGCTTTAAAATAAAAGTTAGCTACAGACTAAACATTAGAGACGATAACTTTGCGTAGAATGCCGAATGAAAGAGAGTGTTGTTTAGGGGCATAGCCGATAGAGGCGTGAAACAAAGAGTATATGCGTTGTGCGATGAATGCTCTCCGGGTTTGATTGCGATTGTGTTTCAGTTTTGGTTTTCGGAGAAGTCATTGGAAGAGTGCGTGAGACCCGTGTGACGAATTGTGAGGTCTCAGTGAAGAATAAAGAGAGTATTGATAGAATGAGAGTATGCCTGAGTGACGAACGGAGTTTTAAGGCAGTCCTAATAGTACAATCAATAGAGAATATTGTGCCACAAAAAATTACAAGAGTTATTTTTTTTTAAATTAGGTTCAGTATCACGTACTAAATGTAAATGAACAAAATCCTTACAAATTAAGTGACCGCAAGTGCCGCCATTTTAAGAAAAACCGTATCGGCCAATATCTCCGTTACCGTGCACTTTAGGCCAAAAATGCTAATAACCTTTCTTGTAGACAATTGAATTTCCTATCTTTTTTTCGAAATACTTTTTTTTGTATCACTTACCGTTTACGACTTATACGACTGTTAAAATTCATTTATTCACTTTTTGACCTGTATCTCTCTTAATAATAGTTTAAACAATAATATGCTAATAACTTATCTATTAAATCCACACATTTTCCACAACTTTTATTTGAAACTTTTTTGTCTAAAATTAATATTCTCAAAGTTATAACGCGTTCAATGTTGCGCTACCGGGTGCAAGGCTAATAAAAACGCGTTATAACTTTGAGAATATTAACTTTAGACAAAAAAGTTTTAAAAAAAAGGTGTGGTAAATTTATGGATTTAAAAGATAAGTTATTAGCATTTTATTGTTTAAACAATTATTAGGAGAGATACAGGTCAAAAAGTGAATAAATAAATTTTAACAGTCGTTTAAGTCGTAAACGGTAAGTGATACAAAAAAAATTATTTAAAAAAAAAGATAGGAAATTGAATTATCTACAAGAAAGGTTACTAGCATTTTTGGCCTAAAGTGCACGGTAACGGAGATATTGGCCGATACGGTTTTCCTCTAAATGGCGGCACTTGCGGTCACTTAATTTGTAAGGATTTTGTTTATTTACATTCAGTACGTGATACTGAACCTAATAAAAAAAAAAAATAACTCTTGTAATTTTTTGTGGAATTGACAAGAGTAACGGGTTCCCTATTGATTGTACTATAATTCGACGGTCGTGAAGTAAAGACGTATAGAGCGAGTTAGCTCTTTTTACTATGTACTTATTTGATTTTATTCTTTAAATATATTAACTTTTTATCCCGTTAAATAAATATCTCTGTCCACATGATTACCCATCCCTATATATATAACTCACGTTATTCAGCATTATTATGTGATCGACGAATTTCAAATAGTGCACCTGATGGGTTACCAATATTCTCGTTTTATTTCCCAAATAGCCCATTATGCATTCGTCAAAAAGTTGCTTTCCCACGTGAGTATCGACGGCCGACAGAGGATCGTCGAGTAAATAAATGTCGGCATTTGCGTAGACTGCCCTGTAAAGAATTAAAAATTGGCCATTAATTTCTTTCGATTCACAATTAAATCTTTCGAAAAATTTACGATTAAACTATTCGACAACGAAAGTTTATTACAAATAAACGTTACAATTTTTTGTGGAAATTCTTATAAAAACGTTCAGAATCTCACGTAATTTTTTTTTAAAAGAATTACATTGATCGACCTATTAGCAAAATTTATGAATCAATTTTGTCTGTTTCTATAAAAAATGTATCTTAAAAAATATACAAAATTTCGTTTCTTTTGTTTGTTTTTTTTAAAGCACAATAGGAAAATGTGAAATTTTCAATTTTAACGAGAATCGTTGTTTACAAAAGTTTTTAACGAAAATTTGCGTTAACATGAATTTTTGTAATGAGGAACGAAAAAAAAAAAAAAAACAAAAAGTACCTTGCTAGATTAATACGAGCACGTTGACCACCGCTCAGAGAGGTGCCTCTCTCGCCAACGAGCGTTCTATCGCCCTGCGGAAGTTGAGCGAAATCTTTAACGAGCGCGCAGACCCTGGTGACACGACGATAACGTTGTTCGTCGTACGTCGAGCCGAAGAGTATGTTATTTCGGACGGAACCGGCGAACAGCCATGACTCTTGACTGGCGTAAGAAATAACACCGCCGCGTATTATTTGACCCTGTCGCGGCTCGAGTTCACCGAGTATCAGCTGTAACAATGAGCTCTTTCCAGCGCCAACTGGACCAACGAGACTGCACAATTTCCCGGGCTCGATGGTAACATTTAGATCGTGAAGGGTATTTACTATTGAATTTTCGTTCCAACTTGCCGTCGTGTCTTTTATCAATACGCCAATTTCTTCCTTGTGCTTTTCATTACTCGACGTATCCGGAAGACATTTCTTCTCATCGAGTAACAGGAAATGCTGGAAATAATTTTGTATTTTTTAGTTTTCCAAGAAATATAGACTATTAAATTTTGTTATAAGATGAAACAAATAAATTAGTGACAAATTCCTTTTTGAGAAATTGCGCGTATTAAACAAATTGACAGGATTGTCTGAAAGATCGATTTTTCAGCTCGACTTATCCGGAAGACATTTTTTCTCATCGAGTAACAGGAAATGCTGGAAATTATTTTGAATTTTTGAATTATTTTATAAGATAACACGAATGAAATAATGACAAATTTGTTTTTGAGAAATTGTGCGTATTAAACAAACTGACAAGAGCGTCCTAAAGATCAATTTTTCAACAACGTTTAAAAAAAAAAAGGAAAGATTTAAAAAATGTATTAAAACCGTCCAATGCCATAAAGAAAAAAGATTATTTTAAAAAAATTTTTTTTTCGTATACCTCCAATCGCGTTATTGACACAAGAGCCTCGGCTCCGGCCGAGACAGCCATTGGATACAGTATAGCCATGGTGAATTGCATGAGATTGAAGTACTGGGCCATTGTGAATACCTTAACCGCCGATATGTCATTGCCACCGAGTACATAAGTCATTATCGTGAAGTACAATGTTGTTCGCTCCGTAAAGACGAAAGTCGCTCTGTTGAAGCCTCGCAAATACGACGTTAGCGTTAAAATTTCGATCTCGTATATTCTCGCTAGCGAGACCAATTTCTCGAAGGGTTTCTCCCACGTGTACATCTTTATCACTCTGATGCCCGTTATTATTTCGCTCATTAGTCTCACGCGTTCGTCCGTTTTAACGGCTATTTTCGCGCGCAATTTCGACGTTAATTTGCCCATGTATCCTGACGGGCGAGTACAACAAAATTTATAATTAAAAACGACAACAAACATTATTTAACGTATCTGAAAAATGTTTAACTTGGGTATGATGCGTTTTTAATAATAATAAAAAAAAAAATAAAAGAACAACGATTACCTTGAAGGGGAATAGTTTGAATCGTGATTAGAAAAACTCCGGCCAACGAGGCAATCTGAACGTTTCGCCATATCAAGTAAGCAATCAGAGCCCCTTGTATAGGCATTATCCATATGAAGTGAAGATTAACGAACAGCTGCTCGAATCTCGCGACGTCGTTCGATAATAGATTTATTATCTGTCCACCGGTCGTTTCGTTCGCCGCTGAACGTGACAATCGGAGAATCTAGGGTAAATAAGATATAATAAAGCCCGTATGAATGCTAAGTAAGTAAGTAAATAAGTGAGTACCTAATTAAGTAGAGAAATAATGAACTAAGCAAGTGACTAGGTAATTACATAACTGACTAAATAAGTAAGTAAATAAGTAAGTACCTAATGAAGTAGATAAATCATGAACTAAGCAAGCGATTAAGTAATCACGTAAGTGACTAAATAAGTCGGTAAATAAATAAGTAACTAACTAAGTAAGTAAATAAGTACGTACCTAATTAAGTAGATAAATCATGAACTAAGCAAGCGATTAAGTAATTACGTAACTGACTAAATATGTCACTAAATAAATAAGTAAATAAGTAAGTAACTAACTGAGTAACTAAATGAGTAAATAACTAAGTAACTAAATAAGTAAGTACCTAATTAAGTAGATAAATAATTAACTAAGTGACTAAGTAATTACGTGACTAAATAAGTAAGTAACTAATTAAGCAAGTAAATAAGTACGTACCTAATTAAGTAGATAAATCATGAACTAAGCAAGCGATTAAGTAATTACGTAAGTGACTAAATAAGTCAGTAAATAAATAAGTAAATAACTAAGTAAGTAAATAAGTAAGTGACTAACTCATTAACTAAATGAGTAAATAACTAATTAACTAAATAAGTAAGTACCTGATTAAGTAGATAAATAGTTAACTAAGTGACTAAGTAATTACCTGACTAAATAAGTAAGTAACTAAATAAGCAAGTAAATAAGTACGTATCTAATTAAGTAGATAAATAATGAACCAAGCAAGCGACTAAGTAATTACGTAAGTGACTAAATAAGTAAGTAAATAAATAAGTAACTAAGTAAATAACTAAGTAACTAAATAAGTAAGTACCTAATTAAGTAGATAAATAATTAACCAAGTGACTAAGTAATTACGTGACTAAATAAGTAAGTAACTAAATAAGCAAGTAAATAAGTACGTACCTAATTAAGTAGATAAATCATGAACTAAGCAAGCGATTAAGTAATTACGTAAGTGACTAAATAAGTCAGTAAATAAATAAGTAAATAACTAAGTAAGTAAATAAGTAAGTAACTAACTGAGTAACTAAATGAGTAAATAACTAAGTAACTAAATAAGTAAGTACCTGATTAAGTAGATAAATAATTAACTAAGTGACTAAGTAATAACCTGACTAAATAAGTAAGTAACTAAATAAGCAAGGAAATAAGTACGTACCTAATTAAGTAGATAAATAATGAACCAAGCAAGCAACTAAGTGATTACGTAAGTGACTAAATAAGTAAGTAAATAAATAAGTAACTAAGTAAATAACTAAGTAACTAAATAAGTGAGTACATAATTGAGTAGATAAATAATTAAATAACTAAGTAACTAAGTAATTTCGTAAGTGACTAAATAAGTAACTAAGTAAGTAACTAGATTCGCTGTGAATAATTATTTTTCTTTACCTTTCGATATACAAGAGACGAGCATGCTACTCGGACTCTCATGCCAATCTCCAATTGTCCCAAATTCGTGTGATGCTGTATAAGAGCAATAAAAATTGCTAATACAATAACACCTGTTGCGTATATATAAGCCTCGGTCGGGCTCGATTCAGCGCGCGGATCAAAGTGCCAGATTAAAAGACCCAATATAAATGGCTGAACGACTCTAGCAAACGTGACAAAATTTAATAAAATAAATACTTTTAGTTAATTAAATAAGTTATATTTAATTTATATATTTGTTTCGAAATTTCTTCAATTATGTTACGACTCTTTTTTTTTTTTTCACGTTCATTTACCTGAGAACCATGAAATGGAAGAATATCCAGACTCCGTAATAAACGTAAGACAAGAGAAAAGTCTTTCGTATGGCCGTGAGTAATTTTGGTTTTCCGCCTGTCTTAAACGCCTCTTCCTGTTCCCTCTTCCAGTTTCTGAACGTGATTAATTTTTCGTCAATCCCAAAATTCCAAGAGTGGATTAATGAAAATTTGTATAATTAGCGGGGGAGAGAGGAGCGATTTGTAAATTACCGTTCCAAATTGTCGCCGAGAACGTTACTGAGATCTCTCGGCAGAGCATTGTGAAGATCTTTAATTTCCAAATCATGATTTTTACCATATTTGAATAACGGAACGATCCACCTTAAACATCAATAGACATGGGCGTGAGAAAATGACGTTGAGAGTTTCGAAATTCGTAATTCTCACGCGATCTTCAAATGTTCAACGATTTTGCAATGCTTCGAATTGTTCGTGTTTATTAAAAAAAGTTGAGCAGCCCCTCGATGTTCATTTGGGTAAATATGGAGCAAAGGGGACCCACTTCCGATTGTCTTGCCTTTAATATATGTTGTCTAGGGACCCTTTCTGAACAACTTTTTCCTCTGACACAATTGGGGGTCGTTATTTATTAAAAAGTTATTAACAAATAAAGTTAATAATTCATATAGCTATTTTCCTAATAGCAGCCAGTCCCAATCATCTTGTCCTTCACATGTGTTGTTAAGAATACCTCCCTGAGTAACATACCAAAAGTTTTATCCGTCCTCATTGTTTGTTAAAAAGTTATTAACAAAAGAAAATTCATAAACAGAATATGAAATACTTGCATGGTGGCCAGTACATGTATGACCGGAGGGGCTGCGGCCCCCCTGACCCCACCGCATACCAGCCCATAGACAAACCAAAAACAACCCCAGTAACTTAAAGAAACAAACAGACAAACCCAACAAACAAACAAACAAACCCAACAAACAAACAAACAAACCCAACAAACAAAAAAACAAACAAACCCAAAACGAACCCAAACCCAATAAACAAACAAATCCAAAACAAAGAAAAAACCCAAATAACCTAAACAAACCAAAAACAACCGAAATAATCTAAACAAACAACCCAACTAAACAACTTAAACGAACAAACCCAACAAATCCAAAATAAACCCAAGCCAAAAACCCAAATAACCTAAACAAACCAAAAACAACCGAAATAATCTAAACAAACAACCCAACTAAACAACCTAAACGAACAAACCCAACAAATCCAAAATAAACCCAAACCAAAAACCCAAACCCAATAAACAAACAAATCAAAAACAAAAAACCCAAACAACCTAAACAACCCAACTAAACAACCCAACCCAACAAACGAGCCAACATTTATGAAACTTTTTTTGTTAATAGCTTTTTAACAAAGAATGAGCGACGGATAAAACTTTTTGTATGCTACTCAGGGGTGTATTCGTAACAACAAATGTGAAGGACAAGATGATTAGGACTGGCTGGTATAAGGAAAATAGCTGTATGAATTATTAACTTTATTTGTTAATAACTTTTCAATGAATACCGACCCCCAATTGTGTCAGAGGAAAAAGTTGTTCAGGAAGGGTCCCTACACAACATATATTAAAGGCAAGTCAATCGGAAGTGGGTCCCCTTTGCTCCATATTTACCTTCATTTGTTTAGATCGATGTGGCGAAAGGAAAAAATGCAAATTACAAATTTGCGCATTGCTTTCTCGTTATTTTATCTCGCGTCGCAAAGCTCCCTCTATGAGGAAGCCATTAATCAAAAGTTACTCATGGCGGGGGTTCGCGAAGAAGATTAAATAATTGCGGAAGCAATGTGCAAAATTTCGAATTTTTTGTTTTATCGCCCGAGAATATTCTCTAGGGTGTAATACTTACCAAAAGATGAGTTTACTTATGGGATTAGCATTGAGTCGTGGGCTCGGATTATCATATTTTATACTGCTATCCATCGATCCTTTGTTCGTATTTATTAAATTACAAAAACCATACGATTAAACGGTTTTCGCAGCGCGCCCTCTATTTTTTTTTTCGCTCGGTCGGTAACGAAGATTTTCGAACAGCTGTGATAAATCCGGCTAATGCTCTCTCGCTGACCACGAAATTGATGCCTCAGCCTTTATATTTACTTCACACATATCACGGGTAATACGGTATTCCAAATTTTCATCATTTACTTCCGGTGGTATATGACAAATGCCGAAAAGAAAAAAAAACACTTTAGCTGCAAAAACACTGTTCCCGGAGTATTTTCATTGTTCAATCGTACGGATTTTCTTTTTTCTCTTAACGTAACACCGCGGAAAAGAAAACCTTGAATTGCGGTCCTGACACGCGTGTACCAAACACAGAGCTCGAAGCCGAAACAAAGCGGAGAAAGAGAAATTACACTATAGTATATACGAGGACAGAAAATATAGTGAAATGTTACTCGACTCTCGCGGCGGACAACCGAGAATCATCAATACAATAGAAGCATGAATCACACACGCAATTTTTATTTCTATGCACCTCTCTGTCGATCGTAACAGTTTGCGAACGAATGAAGAAAAATGCACGAACTAGATTCTCGTAAACTTTTTTTCCGATCGAGATTATACTTACGTAACTAAATTACCAGTTATATATATATATATGTCTATAACCGTTATGTCGTTAAAATTTATACGAGGTCAATTAAAGTCCTAGTTGGTCAAAGAGATTTATATATTTGCCCGCACTACATTGCACATTGTTTTTGTTCGTAGATCTTGAAATGTAAGTAACGCGCTCACGAGAATACTTCAAAGATTGGATTTTCGTAGATTCATATTGGATATTTCGCGTAAAAAAAAGTAACAGTTGTGTGCCGTTGAAAATTTTCGAAATTTCCTTAGTCAAATCAGTGCGTATTTGACGGTTGGAAAAAAGATTCGTTTTTGCGTGCTTTTAGAAACTCGATAAATGGTTGTTGGTGTATTGTTGTCTAAAATATAGCGTCTTTTATGTTTTTGATGATTTAAACCCGTGAATTTAATATTTTTTTCGTAGTTTCAAGCGACTTTTAGAAATTCAACGGCGTCCTTCGATGTTTTGAACAACATTACGACTCTCTAGTCAAATCAGTGTCGTACTGAAAGAAAAAAAAATAGCTGCCCTTTTTTGATTTAAAAAAATCGACTTTTTACTAACATAATATGTTCGGTCGCTAATGCAATGTCTTCTCACTGAATAAAACGCGTTCTCATCAAATCATATTTCTTGGACTCGTCAATTGCGTCAATAAAGTGTCGAGTCATGAAACGTGACCCAGAGATGCAGAAAAAAAAAAGAAAAAACAATGCGTAACATAGAATACGAATCCTTGTGTTTGTAAAAGTGTCTTATCACTTGTTAAACGGATTAAAATTCTCGTAAAAGGCTTCTTTGTTTAATCTCATCGTCGCGATAAGCCTCGTCACTGGTTGTGGGGAACTAATTCTTACTAGTCATAAATTCGTGGCAATCTTGTCTTTTGTATTTGTATAACGTAGTAGAAAATGTAAATCAATGAATTAACAATTCAACCCTAAAACAAGGTTTTTTTTTATCATTTTTATTTGACGATAAACACGTGTGACTTGTTTACATTGTACATATTTACATATTTACATGTTTCATGCTCGCAATCGGTAAGTTAAGGCCCGATGACACTTAATTTCAAAATATATGTAATTCTAACAGCAAAATTAAATATCTATTAACAATAAAACCAGAGCGTTCAGCTTAAGGTATTTTACTGGTAACTTAAGCCGATTTTCATGTCTTTTTTGGAGGGCGTTTTTTTGTAGGAAAATGAAAATGAATCGTTTTGGATATTTAGGATGTTTTTATTTACATATTGAAGATACAAAAAAAAAATGTTTTGATAAAATTTAATAGTTTATTATTATTATTATTATTGATCGAAGTTGGCACCTCGAAAAAAAAGCGCGTGGGTGGCCCCGGTGATTTTGGCTCTTGATGTTATCTGAAATCGAAAATTCTTGATAATTCTTAATCTATAGACGTGTCATTCTGATCGGAACTACTGAAGTTAAATTTCATGAATAAATAACAAAATGGCGAACTTTTGTTAGTTATCCATTTTGTTATTTATCCATTAAATTTAACATCAGTAGTTCCGACCGGAATGACATGTCTATAGATTAAGAATTATCAAGAATTTTTTATTTCAGATAACATCAAGAGCCAAAATCACCGGGGCCACTCACGCGCTTTTTTTTTCGAGGTGCCAACTTCGATCAATAATAATAATAATAATAAACTATTAAATTTTTTCAAAATTTTTTTTTTTTGTATCTTTAAGGTAGTGGTCTGGTAACTTAAGCCGATTTTCATGACTTTTTTGGAGGGCGTTTTTTTGTAGGAAAATAAAAATGAATCCTTTCGGATATTTAGGATGTTTTTACTTACATATTAGAGATACAAAAAAGAATTTTTTTTTTTTAATTTAATAGTTTATTATTATTATTATTATTGATCAAAGTTGGCACCTCGAAAAAAAAGCGCGTGGGTGGCCCCGGTGATTTTGGCTCTTGATGTTATCTGAAATCAAAAATTCTTGATAATTCTTAATCTATAGACATGTCATTCTGGTTGGAACTACTGAAGTTAAATTTCATGGATAAATAACAAAATGACGGACTTTGGAAAAAAAACGTCCTCTTTCATTTTGTTATTTATCCATGAAATTTAACTTCAGTAGTTCCGACCAGAATCTCTATAGACTAAGAATTATCAAGAATTTTTTATTTCAGATAACATGAAGAGCCAAAATCACCGGGGCCACCCACGCGCTTTTTTTTCGAGTGTGCCAACTTCGATCAATAATAATAATAATAATAAACTATTAAATTTTTTCAAAAATGTTTTTTTTTTTATCTTTAATATGTAAATAAAAACATCCTAAATATCCAAAACGATTCATTTTTATTTTCCTACAAAAAAAACGCCCTCCAAAAAAGACATGAAAATCGGCTCAAGTTACCAGACTACTACCTTAACAGCACGAGAGATGTTATAAAATCTATTTAGAACAAAATTCGGCACGACGAAATGGTCGCTATTCGTTCTCAAATACTTCGGACGTAAAGCCGTAACGGACAATTCAAGAAAAAAAAAAAAAACGAAGAATTTTTGCTTTTTGGAAATGAATTTTATTCATTATTTGTTTAATTTTATTTATCTAAAAAAATAACGGTTTACGAGTCCTTGTTTATCGCTTGTAAAGTCTGTGTTTTCGCTCAAGGCCCTTTTAATCTCGTCGTTAGCCATTTCAATGTGTTACGTATGTATAACAAGATAGTTGATCCAATTATAACTGGTAGGGTTATCAGTGGCTCAGTTTATACTTTAATAGTTAACTGAAAAACGTATAAGGAAAATTTGATTGTAGGAAAATAAAAAATGGCGAAATTTCTAGAAGTAAAAACAATTTGTCTGAGTTATATGAAAATTTGAGGTACCTAAGGGGTTTTTTTGCCGTTACTGATCTTACACTCAAATTACCATTATAGAATTTAAGATGGAAAAACACTCATGAAAATTGGTACTTCCGCAGATCGTGGAGATAATTAATTTTTAATTCAAGATGGCGCAGTCAAAATAACCGACGCAAAATAATGATGAAAAGGAAATGTATACCAATTTCATAATATATGTTAACATATGTACATATATGTCAATATGTTTTTATCTGTTTCCGTTTATACTATTTTCAAGCGCTGTACGCGTATAACACGATATAATTCGCGCTAATTGAGCGCATTTACGATTGGCTCTGTAAAAAAATGTTTGCCGCGATTACACACTTGACTCGGAGTGAAAAATACATTTATGAAAAGAAACGCATTATTTACGAGACTGTCATCGAAAATAATTGCTATAAGGGGGGGGGGGGGGATAAGTGAGTCAATTTTGGTTTAAAAAGGATTGATCGATTTGTGCAACCTCCCCGTAAGGCGATACGTAAAACATTCAATCGCTTAGAAAAAAAAACGAAGAATGCAATTTATTCCTCGGTGTCCAGAGTTTTTGGGTATTCTATGTATCCCGTAACAATTTGTTTTTGTAAAAAAATCGCCGCGCATTTGAAAAACATTGAAATCGAAAATTTTTGAATGTAGATAACGCAATGAACATCGTGTTAATTAATGCCAACGAGCCTGAGTTATATTTTTACATTTTTTGTTTTTTCTTCGCTGGTTCATCGGTCTGATTTTCGTTCAGAGCTGACGAAGCAGCGGCAGCATTGGAGTCGTTCTGAAAAATTGTTTTCGGCTGCGTTTTGCTATAAGCCGGCGATATCCAGTAAGGATTTTCCTCCGCCTCTTTGGCAAATTTCAAAATTGCCTCTCTGGGATCCTGATCATCCTCGATACGTTTACTGAGTCCGAGATTTCTGATAACGTAAGAACTCAGTGTACCGCCGGACGAAGCAACTCGACCACCCTGGCCCGATGTTATTGGCAAATCTGGTCGTTGAGATTTAATCGGATCCAATCGATCTTTCTCCAATTGTTTTCTCACAGACTTGGGTCTATCCTGTCTGAACAGCGGCAGGGCGTGTGGCGTTATTATCTGTTGGCTCGACGTGATCTCAATATGATTAGCCCTGTGATGAGTCTTCAAAACGCACAATTTTGCGCCTCTCAAGCTTCTTCGCTGATCGTAATAAGCCTTAACGATACCATTACCGCAGCCGACGAATATTTGATTCAATTTTGGATGCCACAGGGTCTTGATAACGTGTGAATTTGTCACGCGTATCTCATTAACGAGTTCGAAGGTTTTAACGTCGTAAAAAAGTAGTCTACCGCCAGCTTGTCCTTTGGGCAAAGATTCGCCGGTTATTATCATAGTATCGTCAGGACTAAACATACAGTCCGTTGTGTCGTAACGATTGAACAAATTGTTAGCTTGGAACAGTGGCTTCTTCAAGATTCTACAATCCCATAGTTTTAACGTATCGTCGCAACCTCTCGTTGACAATTTATCGCCCATATAAGAGAAACTTAAGCTCGATATGTCGGAGGAATTTTGATGAGCGTCGCGCAGTACCAACGACGGATTAACAAAACTCTTTCGATGATCCCACATTTGTAAGGATCCGTCGTGACAAGCGCAAGCAACGACTGTACCGTCACGATTGTACGTACAGGCAGTTGGCACTGTTTTAACGCCGTTACGAGCTCTACACTTTATGATATTCCAGTGTTCCCGAGGTCTCCGCAACAGCCACAATCTGCACGTACCATCCTGCGAACACGTGAGATATTCCTCCTTGTTGAAGGGATGCCAAGCTCCGCTGTTCAATGCTGCGGTGTGTCCTTTTGTTCTTGCCATATCTGTGATATACTGATCGCCCTTGACGGTCTCGCATTTCTCAAAACCGTCGCGATCGAGCACCTTAGCTTGCGCGGCTCCCGACACAACGAGTATCGTGTCACCGGTTGTAGAATATTGCAAACATTTTATCGGATGATTCTCGCAGGGCTGCATCGTTCTGAAACTGCGCAGCGACGAATCCATTCCCGCAAAATCCCAGAACGATACGTCGTAATCCACCGAACCGGAAGCCAAACGAGCTCCCGATGGATCCGTCGCCAGTGCCGTAATGGCTTTTGTACCGTGGCACATCGTCGCTTCGTGACTGCAAGGAATTTTCGCGAATAAAGAATCCGCTTCCTGCTCGTCTTCGCTGGAATTCTCATCCTCCGAATCTTCGGACTCTCTTACTTCGCGTTTGTCTGATATTTTTGTTTTCTCTATGGCGGTAGGACCAATTGATTCTTGTTCCTCCGTCGATGAACTTTTTTCTTCGCGCAAATATTTTTCCGTCGTTGCTGGATTCTCGCTGGCATTCTTTGGTGCACTTTTCTTTATAGCTTCGACCATCTCTTGGATATTAAAAGTTTTTGCTTTTTTCCCAAAACCCGTCATTCCCATTATTTTCTCCAGATCTCGTGTTTCCGCGTCGTCCTCCGGTTCGATATCCATTATCTTATTACTATCGGAGGATATTGAAGTTTTACCAAAAGTGCCGAAACCCGACGTCGTTACTCTCTCGTTCTTCTCCCTGTTTTGTCCCAAACTCATTTTACCAAAAGTTATTAACTTTTTGGTATTCATTGCGACGCTTTGCTGCAAGCAAAATTGCCATTACAAGGGCTTTGCCAAAAATTTGGAATTAGACAAAACATCAACAATTTTCCTGTCTTTCGGCATGAAAAATTATTAGTAATACGTTCTTTTTCGACAAATTATATAGTATGACGCCGAAAAGTCATATTACAAAACATACAACTTTGTGGAAATTGTGCGTTTTCAAGGGATACTTAATTTTTTTTGTCGCATAATTTGGTTCAACTGGTTCTACGTACCGGTAGTTTTGAGAAATTCTGCGAAAGCCATCGATAAAAAATGGCTTAATTGTTGCAGAATGTTTTGCCATTGTCCACAGAATAATGTACAGTGAGTCTAATATTAAATCCGTCGTGTAAGAAGTAGAGTCGCAAACGAAAAATCATAGCGATCCTAACTTCACTTTTCAATTGTTCGAATCGTCGATGTACCTTCTGTATACCATCAAATTAAAGCTTAGACACCAATGAAGGTCTATAATTATGCAATGAAGTTAATTTTTTCAGATAATCCCCAATAACAAACAAATGCTCAAGTTGTCAATTACGACGGCAGCATTCGCCTTAACCACAAACGGTATGCCGACCTAAGAGTCATTGTTTACAGTCGTTTTTACAAGATTTTTACTTACGTTTATTTGTTTCTTTTTCTTTTATCAACGCCTTAAACATTAGGTTGAGATTTGCGTTGTTACTTCACTCTAGGTTAACACATTAACGTAACAAGTAATACAACAATTTCAATTTCAAGTTAGATTCGGTAAAATTTCAAGTTACAGTACGCCATTTTGTTTACAGTTCTTCTCGATTTTTTTAAAGCATGGAGACATGGAGCCTAGAGTAAAGGAGTGCAATCTCCGTACTCTGAGGCGGCATAAAAAATTCAGCAAAAAAGGTGTCGCTGCGGTCGCAAGTTGATCCGAGTGAAGTGAGCCAGAAATAAACTGTACGTGGAACCTTGCTGAAGCTAGGCATCTACGGTCAATATACACATAACCCTTCGGTGTAATTGAGTTTAATCACGCGTCATCGTTAATATAACAGTTTTATGAAACTTTTAATTACTGCCAATCTGTAAAAGTAAGAACATAGAATAGCATTATATCGACTTTATAATATACTAACAAAAAGAAATGAAATAGTTTCGTAAAGGTTACAAAAAAAACCAATGTGATTTATATTTAACAAAATTTAAAGTACAATCCGTGAGGGGATTGTGCACTGATTATTCCAGGATCAATAAATAGCTATAAAGACATCCCAGTTAAAAAATACAGACGATGAGCGCGTAATAAATAATAAGGTAAACATCGGGTTTAGGGGACCCCCCTCCGATTCCTTTCGTAATAGGCTCATCCGACGCGCTTTCGCACGCGAAACAACTTTTTCCTCTGACAAAATTGGGGGACGTTATTTATCAAAAAGTTATCAACCAATAAAGTTAATAATTCATACAGCTATTTTCCTTATACCAGCCAGTCCCAATCATCTTGTCCTTCACATGTGTTGTTCAGACTACCCCCAAAATAGTACATACAAAAAGTTTTATCAATCGCTCATTGTTAGTTTAAAATTTATTAAGAAAAGAAGTTTCATAAATCAAAAATGAAATACTTATACTAGTGTGGTGAACAGTACACGTATGAGCGGGTTCGCTGCGCCCCCCGTGCACCCCCTGCACACCAGCCCAAAAACAAACCAAAACAAACCAAAAACAAACCACAAACAAACCAAAACAAACCAAAGACAACCCAAAAACAAACCAAAAATAACAAACAACAAATTAAACAACCCCCCACGCCATACGCGACCCACTGACACCTCACCTTCCCACCCTCATTTACTCATGTGAATTTGTATTCGTATGATGAGTAGCATACGTATAAGCAAGGGATATATGTGCTATTTGACATACCTACGGGTTGTTTGGTTTGTTTTTGTGTTGTTTTTGGTTTGTTTGGTTTGTTTTTGGGTTGTTTTCCGATTGTTTTTGGTTTGTTTGGTTTGTTTTTGGGTTGTTTTCGAATGTTTTTGGTTTGTTTTTGGGTTGTTTTCGATTGTTTTTGGTTTGTTTGGTTTGTTTTTGGGTTGTTTTCGAATGTTTTTGGTTTTTTTTGGTTTGTTTTTGGGTTGTTTTCGATTGTTTTTGGTTTGTTTGGTTTGTTTTTGGGTTGTTTTCGATTGTTTTTGGTTTGTTTGGTTTATTTTTGGGTTGTTTTCGAATGTTTTTGGTTTTTTTGGTTTGTTTTTGGGTTGTTTTCGATTGTTTTTGGTTTGTTTGGTTTGTTTTTGGGTTGTTTTCGATTGTTTTTGGTTTTTTTTGTTTGTTTTTGGGTTGTTTTCGATTGTTTTTGGTTTGGTTGGTTTGTTTTTGGGTTGTTTTCGATTGTTTTTGGTTTGTTTGGTTTGTTTTTGGGTTGGTGTGTGGGGGGTGCACGGGGGGCGCAGCAAACCCGCTCATACGTGTACCGTTCACCATACGGTAGTATAAGTATTCTTTTGTTAATAACTTTTTAACAAACAATGAGCGACAGATAAAACTTTTTGTATGTTACTCAGGGGGTATTCTTAACAACACATGTGAAGGACGAGATGATTGGGACTGGCTGGTATAAGAAAAATAGCTGTATGAATTATTAACTTTATTTGTTAATAACTTTTTAATAAATAACGTCCCCCAATTTTGTCAGAGAAAAAAGTTGTTTCGCGTGCGAAAGCGCGTCGGATGAGCCTATTACTAAAGGAATCGGAGGGGGCTCGCCTAAACCCGATGTTTACCTCATTATTTATTACACGCTCATCGTCTGTATTTTTTAACTGGGATGTCTTTATAGTTATTTATTGATCCTGGAATAATCAATGCACAATCTCCTCACGTATTATACTTTAAATTTCGTTAAATATAAATCACATTGGTTTATTTTGTAACCTTTACGAAACTATGTCATTTCTTTTTATCAGTATATTATAAAATCGATATAATGCTATTCTATGTCCTTACTTTTACAGATTGGCAGTAATTAAAAGTTTCATAAAACTGTTATATTAACGATGACGCGTGATTACACTCAATTACACTGAAGGGTCATGTGTATATTGACCGTAGGTGCCTAGCTTCAGCAAGGTTCCGCGTACAGTTTATTTCTTGCTCACTTCACTCGGTCCAACTTGCGTCCGCAGCGACACCTTTCTTGCTGAATTTTTGAGGTCCCTTTTTTCGGCCGTTCCCCATTAGAGATCGGACTCCTTAACTCTAGGCTCCATGCGCTAAACATTCAATTGCCCTCCCAAGCGCCAAGTTCCTCTACGATCTTATCAGAGATATTCACTGAGGTGGCTGATTTGATTTTAAAAAATTCAAATTTTCGCGTTGGCATGTTTTCAAATAATAGTTGACTATTAAAAAAAAGACGTTATTATTTTTTCTTCAGATTTCTCAACTCAAATATGAAACCGCGCTAATCGTTCAAAGTTTAAGTGAAATATTTGACCTACTGGCAATTTTAAGCGGTAAACATTGGTCAGAAGTTGAATCGTTTTATCGCAGTCCCTTTCAGGTAGAAAAAATATTTCCATCGACACATTACACATTTCTGTAGTCATGAGTAATCACCTGCCAATTTACTCGGTTTTCTACCTGATAACCGGATGACCGTTTACCTACAGAGCACTGACTAATGTTTAAATGAATTTTATTTTGAAAGTAATATTCATCGGTGTTTACCAGTAAAATTTTCGTATCCAATTGTATAAACTAGCAAAATTTTCCTTTCGATACATTTTAGCGAAATACCTTATGAAATATTGCTTATTGGTGAAAAATAGTTATCTTCAATAACGAAAAAAAAATCTGATTTTTGCGGCAATCATTTACGTGACGGTATCTTACATTTTTTTCTAATCTCTTCTCAATTTTATTTCATTCAAACAAATAATGTAATTCAATTGACATGAAAAAAAAAGTAATTTCTTTAAATTTTAAACAAATTGTTTTTCAACGTAAACAATTTGACTCTTCAATGTTACACAAGAATAGCATGATTGTCCTTTCGGGAAAGTAGGATTTTAAATAGAAAAGAAAAGTGGAACATTTTTTTTCAGAAAAGGCATACCCAGCAAGTTGACACTCTCACTTTCACTGTTTATGACACTTGTAAATGCACCTGATAATCATCAACAGCTGCTTCTTCTAAAAAATTCAAGAATTTTTCATCGCCTTTTTTTTAATTATGTAATGAAGCCAGATATTTCTTTTTTTTTTTTGTTTAATGATAGCTCGATTGTTAAATAATCGCATCAACGTATTTTGAATAAGATTCGTCCATTTCGTCCACCAAAATCGAATTTTTTATTTCAATAACAAATGAAAAAAATAAAATAAAATGAACAAAACTTCATTATGTTCATTGATGTTTTATAAACAACTTCCAGAAGAAAAACATCAATAATCGCAATAATTATATCACCAAATTTTTATTTTAAAATTCATTACCCTCATCGTGGACTAAAGTTCATAAGGAATTAAAATCATTAGCGCAGTTTCATATTTGAGTTTCGAAATCTAAAAAAATCATAACGTCTTTTTTTTAATAGTCATCTATTATTTGAAAACATGCCAACGCGACAATTTGAATTTACATTTTTTGTAAACAACACCGATAGTTGTCGGTCGACAAGTACAGAATCTCAGCACTGCACTGGGATTCCGTTCTTGCTTACCGACAACTTTCAGTGTCGTTAGCGAGTGATAGCCTATGAGAGTCGCGCCTTTCCGCTGGATTCTTCCTTGCAATTGGCTGTCGCTCGTTAACGACACCGATAGTTGTCGGTAGACAAGTACGGAATTCAGCCCCTGGGATTCTGTTCTTGCTTACTGACAACTATCGGTGTCGGTACCGATAAAAAATTTTAACGTTGTTTACACAGAAAAAAATATACAATTTACTCTTTCAGAAAAACACAATTGTGACATTTATTAAAATTGAGTGCAAACCAATTGTTTCAAATACATGGTTACTGTTTTTCTCGATTAAGAAGATGCACCGCGATATGAATCGTCGCAGATACAAATCTGCAACGTTTTTCTGAAAGAATAAATGATATATATTTTTTCCTTGGTTTTGATGCACCACCGCTCATCGATCTTTCTTGTTAAAAGCCGTACACAACTCACCGCCAGGAAATTTATTCTCCGTTCAATTCTGTTGTCAGTTGAACAAGCCTTAAGAGGAAGCTTCAAATGATGAAGAGAACTGCTGTTGCGAGGCCAGGGGAGATCTTGTTCACCAGTGACCTCGACCTTACAGATCTGAGCCTCACACAGCGGACACTCTTAAACATGCAAATAAGGAATGGACAGAGCGCAGAGCAGGTACGAATGAAGTTTTTTAAAGAGTATTATCGACAACTGTGTTATACAGACGGACTGATGAACAAGTATTTTTTGTTTAAGGGAGGGGTAAGGGTTTCAGCGTAAAAAAAACACTTTTTTTGCGATTTTTTTTCTCAAATAAATACAAATTATAAATAATAAGTACAAATTATCTTTAGTCGTTGAGGTTCGGGTTGTGGTTGCGAACGTTAGGAGACGATTTCGACCCGGTTTCGTTTTTTATTCTACATCAGCATCCTTCACGTGCATGTGAATTATTTTACACCACTATCAAACTGACAGTCATAATGCCACCGGCGAAAAAGAATTCTTCTCACGATTATTAGAGCAAGGATACTAATTTTGCGAAAAATAAATCATTTTAAATGATCAAACATGTATATGGTACATTAGATTTAAAATTATGTACTATAGTTGCAAATCTAAGGAAGTTTCAGCAGACATTTAATTTCCTACAAAATATGAAAGTTGCAAAAAATTCATAAGTCAATATAATATTAACCGTTTCATCAATTCTTGTCAAATTGTATACCAACTGTCCTTTAATGATAGTCTATGTATATTAAACAAAATCAATATATTATAAAATCCCATATAAACTTTGGCAACAGCATAAGAACATTTATTTGTATTGGTTACAGGTGAGTGTAAAGAGAAGCTTCTCCCATATGGCTTTCGTCTTCTCACTTTATTGATGCAGCATGAATGAAGAAAAGTTACAAGACACGTTAACATTGAGAATCAATGAAACGTTCAAGAAAGAATAAAATATCTATCTACAGTATAGTTTTCATGTAACTTATACTTAGATCCGATAATGTTTGGTACTGCTACGTCCACATTGATACTTTTTAATTTTAGACTGACTCGCTCATCCGCCACCCCGTTTAGTTAATTTTTGAGGGACATATTTCTTTTTTATCGAAGAAAAATAGGACGCCCAATACGCCGTTGGAAATGTCGATTTTTTATAAATTTAATCGTTTAGTTTCGAGGGTTTATATTGATGCGGGGACTGTAAATATTATTATTTGGAGCTACAGATTAACGTGTCCTTTCATTTATCCATGTTGTTACCGACAAAAAATAAAAAATCTATGCGAAACAGACCGATGCACGTAATTTCAGTTGCACCAAATTTCATCATTAAATATATTTTCGATGTATTTTTATTGCAGAAAAGTACAGAAGTACGTTTGAAGGTACGTCAACTTAAAATGAAAGATCGTATGGCATTACAAATTTGTTTCTCCGAATCCACACTTTTCGCGATAGCTTTAACCGACTTTCAATTTGTTTATTCATTCTCCACTATGTTCGCGACCGAAATGCTGAACCGAAATGATACGGTCGGTCACGTATCAAAACCGACATGAACATAGCGAGAAAGAATTTAGTCGAGGAAAACACAATACCGGAACCACATATTTTGTTTCGAGCCCTGGAAAAATCTCTTTACCGCTCCTAAAAAGTTGGTGTGACGATATATATCGAAATCTCGTAAGTTTGTGTCAATCATGTCGATTCATTGTTTACTTTTTATTCGTCCTGTAATTGGTCGGTCGTCGAGAGAGAGAGAGAGAGAGGATGACGTTTTCGTTAGACGCTGTGTTCCGATTGGTTCCGGTCGTCGAACTTTTGGTTTGTCGGGTCGTCGATGATGAGTTTGACAGGTCAGTGCTCCGCGTGATTCAAGTTTATACTCGCAGCTGTCATCGTTTTGTTAAAATATAATTGAATTTAAAAAAATTGTTAAATATTTCGTTCCTTATGATTATTGTAATTTCCTCGAGGTGTGTGTGTGTCGTGAAAATGACTTGGCGCGATCTTCTAACCGTCGTCGCGTCTCTCGATGGAATTATTTCTATCGAAAATCTTCCGTTTGAAAATTCCCAAAGATTTTCTCTAATAAGTTACAATTCAGTAATTTTACGTTTCCTTTTTAAACATAATCCTCTTTGATATTTCAGCTACTGGGATTTATGTTCGGCTGGTTAACGTTCTATCATCAGGGTCACGAAGTTGCCGAAGACTTCAAGCTGTACATGACGGAATTGCAATTGAGAATACAAAAGGTAAAATATACCAAATAAAAATTGTAAAAATCTTGTTCATAGAGTCGTAAAAAATTTTCTGAATATCCCAATTAATAAATCTTGAGCCAGTAAGTCACTATTTATTTATGAAGCGATTTACATCGATAGTTTTTATTTGAACATCAATTTATGTGAAATTGTAGTATCGTAACTTCGACCACGTGGCTAGGATCGGGAATCTTGTTTCAACAGAAAAATTGAATTTCTTTTCAGACTTACGCTCTGCAAGGTACATCGGTCAAGCCCGATGAGACTATTCTCCTCGACAGAAATGGCTTTTCATTCGTTTTAAGATATATTACCGCTCTCGAAGACAAGGGTACGTCTGTTCTCTGACAATTTTTAATTATGAAGTAATTTTTCTAACGCTTAAGCATTATCCAATGTTTCAACGAACAAAACGTATTTAATAAAAATAATGAACGGTATTAAAGCAAATGCAATCGTTAATCTCCCACGTCTTGAGGAACAAGATGTTTACCGAGTCGTCGGTGCGGCATCGAAGGTCAGCAAACTTCTGGCAATGGGACTGGACAAGAGGAAATTTGACAAAATCAATCTCGACGATAGATCCGAATGGGAAGAACAAAACTATAACGAGCGCTTTGAAAACATACTTGAGAATGTTGTCGGAGCCTATAATGACTTTTCAATACTACACCAGCTTCATAGTTTCTGCACGTACGTACAAAAATTTATATTGTCTCTCGAAAAATTCTCATTCAATGCCCGATAGAAGTAATTTTTGTGTTGTTTTTTCGTGTTATAAAGCAGGAATCACGAGAATCACGCATCAGCGATGTGCATACCCTTGTCTATCGTTTGTCAAAACCACGTTTTAATATTTTAATGCTATTGATCAAACATCTTTGAAGGTAATTGAAATAAACAAATGAAATTTTCGTTCCTAACGAAACTCCTTCGACAGAAAAAATTCCCAATTAACTAATAAATTCCTTTCAGCGTCGCTAACAAGTACGACAAGAATCTGATGACTGTGGAAAATTTGGCGGTATGTTGCTGTCCGACTCTGTTGCGATCCGACCGAAGATACTGTAGCTTCGATAGTAGGCATCAAATTTTATAATACAGATGACATTTGATCAACTCCATTTCCATTTTCATGCTCACTCTTCATCAGGGTGTGGACTGCCATACAAAAACCACGGCTCTATTATTGGTTTCCGTGAATCCAGAGTACAGAGAGTGCGCCGCTAGCGACGCACAGCTAGCGCGAGCTACATGGTAGGAGCGAAAAGTAGAACTAGAAGATCTTGGTAAGATTTTTACCCGTTACTCTGAATGTAAATATATATCTGTATATATTCATATATTAATGATTTGCAAATAAAGTATTGGAATAACTTTTTTTCATTTCTTGAAATATCTGTCTTTGATCTACTATACCGACCGACTTTTTATTTTCATGCCCACCCTTCATTCAAATAGCGCGCCGCGGCTTGATATATATCTGATTAGTTCCGAGCACACGAAAGTTTATAGGTAACGCTACAAATAGTGGCTATATAGAGGTTTATATCTATGTTTGAATAAGTTCGTGAGAGAGGTGAATAATGTTCGATATATATTTATTAATAAACTCAATGTTTAACAAGAAAACGTGACGTGGTTACTGTAACAGAAAAGGACGCTTCAAGACGCATCGACTCTCTTCACCACACCCTTTTCTGTTACAGTAACGACGTCACGTTTTCTTGTTAAACATTGAGTTTATTAATAAATATATATCGAACATTATTCACCTCTCTCACGAACTTATTTAAACATAGATATAAACCTCTATAATTGGTGACCCGGACGTGATCTCGAGGTGGATTACTTTATCGTGCGCGTAACATAAAAACCGACGCGTTCCCATACACAACGCGTCTTTCACTTTTAATACTTTTCTAAGTGCTTCAGGTTACGCAGTGACTCATCACCATAACCATTCACAAACAAAACTATATAGACATTGAACATTTTTCATTGTGAATGATTTATTTCAACAAGTGTGTTACAACAACGTGACGATACAAAGTGCAAATAGCGACATGTCATTCCATCACACGCCCAAGAGAGTTACCTATCAGCAACAACCGAGCACAGCTCAACTATCGTTATCTGATACCAATACAATCGACGAAACAATGGCAGCCAGCCAAGATCGATCAACCTTACCACAGGGAGACATCTCCGCAACTGCACAACTTTCACTCAGTGTTTGTGAAAGTTCTTTCATTTGGGTCACGAGCTCGTGCATTCAGTTTTTCAACGAAGACATATCCTTTGCCAGATTTGTTAGGACCGTGTCTGCGAAACGTTGGTTCGGTGATGCAGAACGGTTGTCTGTCGCCTGTGTTGCCATAATGTATGGTCCGGAATGATTTTCCATGAGCTCGTCAGCCAGTTGAGCTTGTTCGTCAAGTGGTGCTGCTCGAAGGAACTTTAGGTAGCGCACAATTGTTGTTGGTAGCGACGCTAGCTATCTTACGCGAAGCACATCTTCTGATGCTTGGGTGCCAGTCAGAGATTGTAGTTGCCGTAGTAATTGACTTGGATTCTTGTCCCCTAATTGCACCTCAGCGAGTGCTTTGTGCAGTTGTCGATCTGCGGAGTCGGAGAATCGTTTGATAACTTCAGTTTTTAGTCTTAGCTACTTCTCTTCCTATGGAGGGTTCCAAAGAATGTCTGCGACTTCCATCATTGTCTCGGTGTCCAGTGAACTAACTATATGGTTGTATTTTGTTGTGTCGCTGGTGATTCGGTTAGTTTGAAACATAGATTCCACTTGTATGAACCACAAGCCCGGATCCTGTTTCCAAAATGGTGGAATTTTGAGATTCGCTATGGATTCCACAGAGGCTAAAGCTGCGGAGATGTCTCCCTGTGGTAAGGTTGATCGATCTTGGCTGGATGCCATTGTTCCGTCGATTGTATTGGTATCAGATAACGATAGTTGAGCTGTGCTCGGTTGTTACTGATCGGTAACTCTCTTGGGCGTGTGATGGAATGACATGTCGCTATTTGCACTTTGTATCGTCACGTTGTTGTAACACACTTGTTGAAATAAATCATTCACAATGAAAAATGTTCAATGTCTATATAGTTTTGTTTGTGAATGGTTATGGTGATGAGTCACTGCGTAACCTGAAGCACTTAGAAAAGTATTAAAAGTGAAAGACGCGTTGTGATGGGAACGCGTCGGTTTTTATGTTACGCGCACGATAAAGTAATCCACCTCGAGACCACGTCAGGGTCATCAATTATAGAGGTTTATATCTATGTTTAAATAAGTTCGTGAGTGAGGTGAATAATGTTCGAAATATATTTATTAATAAACTCAATGTTTAACAAGAAAACGTGACGTAGTTACTGTAACAGAAAAGGGTGTGGTCAAGAGATTCGATGCGTCTTGAAGCGTCCTTTTATGCGTCTATTAGCGTCTAAAGCGCTACAGCGCAGTGTTGCCAGGTGGTCTGTGCGGATTCCCCCCAGGTTCATTTTGTTTCCCCCTAGAAATCCCCTAGATTGCCCCCACCCGTCGGCAGGCCATTGTTCATTGTGCCAACGGCGAAGTGTCAACTTTTCAGCTCGAACGGTACCGGAAACGCACCCTAGATGGCGGTGCAGTTTGGTTTAAATCTAAAAAAAATGAATACATACTTTAATAAATACAAGACTGTTTAATCGTAATAAATCTAGTAATGATATATTTCTTTTGTCTATTTTTTATATTTGAGTATTTGCAATTGTACCTAAATACCAACGAACTTCAAACACGTTTACGTGGCAATGCTCTGCCACGTATGTCGCGATTTTCAATTCGGCTTCCATTCGTTGTTGGGACAGAGTTAGTTTAGTGAATGTATCAATTTTCGGTAAAGCGGCAATGGTGTCCTGATTTTTGGTAGCCTGTGTGTGTTTTTTCAATAAAGAATGATCTTGTATAGTTTTCTTATGAGCGATGAGAATCGTCTTGCAATAAGCACAAAACGCTTTGGTTGAGTCCCCGTAAGGCGATGATTTTAACCACCCTATATGTCGTATGAAGGAGGTTTATTTAAACGTCATTATGTACGTAGAATTAATCAACAAAATGTAGAGGATATACATATACAAATGAACTTATAAATTTAGGAATGAACTCTCGAAATCAACGAAAAATCCATGTAGCTTTCAGCGAAGATCTACAATAACAACCTACCTTTAAAATTAGGCTCAAATTCCCAATTTTTAACGTACTTTTGCAGGTATGTTTTTTTACCACTTTCGTTTTTGGGCATATTTATTCTTTTATGTATCGATAAAACTATTTTAATTGTTAATATATCGGGATTTCCACGTTTCGTATATAATATATAAGAACAAATCCACAATAATCGACTAGAGACTTCAGATGAATGAAACTGTTTGTTCTGATCTACAATCTAGACTGACTTCACAGCGAAAGAGCGTTCTGAAGTCAGTCTAGATTCTAGACTGACTTCAGAACGCTCAAACACAACACAAATTTTGAGACATCCACACGTTTCCGAAAAAGCGCAACGCGTGAAAGTCTCATAATTTATGCCTTTATGATCCCCTAAAATACCCTGACGATTCAGAATCCCCCTAAAAAATCCCCTAGACATATTTTACCCCTGTTTCTCCCCTAAGACACGTAGAATTCCCCTAAATTTAGGGGGAAATCCCCTAACCTGGCAACACTGCTACAGCGTCTACAGCTTTAGCGTGTGTACTTGTGTATGGTCGGAGACTAACTGTATGCGAGAGTGTAGAGTGGCTGTGTGTTTCTGTTGTTAGGCCACTAGAGGCATGACGGTGTTGCTGTAGTAGCGCCAATGTTTCGGATGGTGGCCACAGCCATGGGAGTTTCCAACTCCTGTTGCCAGACGCCGGTTTTATGTTGTAAACAAACGATAACGCTTTACAGTTGAAAATTTCGTTGAATTTTTGAAAATACAGAAACAAACGAACATTTTTCTTGTTAAATTCAACTCGCTGTCGATAAAAAATGTAAGTTACTTGAGGAATTCGGGAGCAAATGATTTTTTTGACGTTATGTGACGAATCTGTCGTATTGTAAAAACAAATTTATTTTATCGACAAAACAACGTGCTCGTGATAATTGTTAAATTTTATAATGTAAATTTTTATTTTTTTTCACTTGTCGCAAGAGTTTCACTTATTCAGACTCTTAGTCCAGGCTCTTCCGCACTAGTGAAATAAACGCTAAAAAATTTTAACGTCGTTTACACAGAAAAATAAGAATACAATTTACTCTTTCAGAAAAACGCAATTCTGACATTTATTAAAATTGGGTGCAAAAAAATTGTTGCAAATACATGATTACTGTTTTTTTCTCGATTAAGAAGATACACCAAGATACAAATCGTCGAAGATACGATTTGTATCGCAATGTATCTTCTTAATCGAGAAAAAAACAGTAATCATGTATTTGCAACAATTTTTTTGCACCCAATTTTAAGAAGATACATTGCGATACAAATCGTATCTTCGACGATTTGTATCTTGGTGTATCTTCTTAACAATTTTCAGTAACGACAGATTGCACTGTCTGTATAAAAAAAAAAAGTCTTCACCCTTTTCCTTCTAATGATCTGTACGAACTTGCCGTCTACATATTTTTTAGTTCTCTCTGTGTGAAATTCAGCGGCGCTTTGTTCAACCGACAATAAACTTGAACAAAGCATAAATTTCCTGGTGGTGCCTTGCATAGGGCTTTTAACAATAACGATTGCGAGCGGTAATGTATGCCAAGGAAAAAAAATATACAATTTATTCTTTCAGAAAAACATAATCCTGACATTTATTAAAATTGCGTGCGAACCAATTGTTGCAAATACATGTTTACTGTTTTTTCTTGATTAAGAAGAGACATCGCGATATAAATTGTCGCAGATACAAATCTGTGCGATACAAGTCTGCGATGATTTGTATCGCGGCGTATCTTCTTAATCGAGAAAAATGGTAACCATGTATTTGCAGTAATTGGTTTGTATCCAATTTTAATAAATGACAGGATTGTGTTTTTCTGAAAGAACAAATTGTATATCTATCTTTTTCCTTGGCTTTGACGCACCACTACGAATTTATCTTTCTTGTTAAAAGCCTGACGCAACTCACCTCCAGGAAATTTATTCTTCGTTCAATTTTCTTGTCGGTTGAACAAATCTCTACCGAATTCCGAACGGAGAGTACTAAAAAATATCTAGACGACAAATTAGTAGAAACCCTTCGAAAAATGAAAATGGAGACTATTTTTTTTTTTTTATACAGACACTTGAATCTGCCCTTACTAAAACTTTTACTCCAGTAAACTAAATTAAATTAAATTGAATTCGTTTACTTAGCGTTAATGTTAAATTTTACATGCTAACGAATTTACAAAATGTTATATTTGATCATCACAGATTTTTTATTTTGCAATAACTCCCTCGCTCTTGTGCTATGCAAATATTGACATTTTTTCCAATTTTGCTCTCCCCTCCCCTAGCAAATCTCGTCATGGCGTTTCCATCTCCGCAATGTTCAATAGAATCGACCATTACATTGCCAAATTACTGTAAGCACGATATGCAATTTTACGATGACATTGTCTTTGAATCCATTAATTTAACGGAGCTCGAAGAATTGAGCATCGAAAGGCTCTTAGGTACAATTTTTCGAACCAATCATTTAATTTTATTAATTTCATGAATTTTCTGAATTTTATTTACGATTAGAAAAAAGAATTTTGATAATTCGATTGTTTCGCAGTACTCGGAATAATTCTAAAAATGACATTGATAAGCAAACGTCCAACGTTCCGAGAATGTAGAAAACAATTGGTCACATTGATGAAAAAACAAAAATTGACACGCTTTGCCGATTTGTGCGATGGCAAAGGATGCGATGTCCATACGAAAGAACGTCGAGATGCAAGAAAAATGGACAATATTTCGCACAATATTTTACGTCTGATTTTTGCTTACGAGAACGAGACTCTCGTGTGGTTTGAAAAATTGGAGAGTATTTTTTTTCGTTGGAGACTCGCAGCACTGGACGAACAGGGAATTTTGGCTTTCAGAACTATTAATGGCATAAAGTATCCGACGGTAAAAAAAAATTTTTTTACTAGAAGATAGATACATTTTTTTGTAATTTATCACGTAATTGTCGTGTTAGTTAAAGATTCCAAACAAATCTTTAATTACAATTCATAACGTTTTTTTTGTCAATTATCTTTACGAATTTTTTTTTAAATAGACGATTACTCAAATTATTATCTGTTGATTTTTGAATATTAAAAAAAAATAATTTCAATCATCGGACAATTATCACGTCAATTATTTGATTTTTTTGTAATTCGTTAATTAGAATTGGTGTAGATTTTTTTTCTCTTTTATGCAGATCAACGAGGATGAGAAAAAACGTTTATGCATTCACTTAAAGCCATTAATGAACGAGCCCTCGTTGTTTAACTCGACCACATTTTACAAAGTACCTGTTCTCGAAATATTGGACTTGATTAAGCATAAAACTGTTCATATGGAAAAGGGTGTGGCTTACATCACTGAATTGCAATTTTCATATCTCATATATTACCATTTCAAACGACGTTTATCGTCGCGACTCGAGGTTCGATTATATAAACAAATATGCAAATAAGAAAAGTTAAAAGCATTGAAATTAAAATTACGAAAATTGAAATTGAAATTACGAACTTGAAATAATTGAAATTGAAAAAAGACAAAAATTAAATTTCATCATAGAATGCAATTGGTGCTATGCCTTACATCAGCGCCGATGAGAGAATGTTTTTTCTTCGGAAACGTTTACGAAATCATTACGAGCAGATAAATCAATTGGTATCCTGGAATTCGGAAGGAATTACTGTCGATGATTTGGACAAGGTAACAAAACAAAATTAAATGAGAGAGACTGGTAATGAAAGAAAAAAAAGGAAAAAAACAAACATTCAAATTAAAAACTTGAACACTTATTAATTTCTTGTAGAAAATGGGAAAAACGTGCATTCGCTCATATAGGAAATTTTGTGAACGAGATAATGTTATGAAAAAACCAGTTTTCAAGTTTTCTAATTTGATTTTTCAAAGCAAACGTGCAAGTTTGAGTGTTTATCATATTTTTACTTATTTTCTTTACAAAATTGATATCAATTGCTCATCCGCTTCTGTTAGCTCGCCGAAACTTCTTATCCACCGTGCATGAGAAAACTTCACGAGGCATTGAAAACGAACAATCATCTTCGTAACGGTGGACGCGTGCAGTATACGCTTTTTTTAAAAGGAATTGGCCTTCCGGCCGAGGCCACTGTTGATTTTTATAAAAATATATTCACAAAGAGAATGACCGACGATGCTTTTCAAAAGGAGTACGTTTATCAATTTCGCCATATGTATGGTCTCGTTGGTTCGCGGAAGGATTATCAGAATCACAATTGCGTCGATATTGCGAAGCAATCGGTCGATAAGGAAGATTATCACGGTTGTTTTTTCGCTACCTCGGATATCGAGGATATTGGAAAAAAACTCAATAATTGGAAAATTTCCTCGAAGTGTGAGTTTAAAAAAAATTTAATTCCCGAAGAAATTTATTCGATATTTTGTTTTTTTTTTATTTAATTTGGTTTTTCATCGATTCTTTTTTCCTCGTCTTTCAGACTCGAGAGAAATTACCGAATTGGTCAAAATTAAACATTATGGCAAAGCCTGTTCGGTATATTTCGAAGCTTCGCACGGATGCTCGGTCATCTGTCCAATTGTCAAGCCCATTGATTTCTTTGGACTGAGTAGGCAAATTCTGAAGAATCAAGAGGATACGTGAATTCTGTGTAGATTGAAAAAAAAAAAACAAAATAACAAGTTATTAAAAAAGTGATATAAATTTATATAGAGGACTTCCGGCTGGGACGGTGTACCGAGTGGACGTGTTCAAAATAAGCCGCGGTGGTTTGTGCCGAAAAATCGGCTTTGAAGAATAAAGTTAGTAAGGAAAGATGAGTGAGGAGTAAAGGGGAGCACGAGGAACACTGGAGAGTGTAGGGAAAAGCGAGGGTGGAAAATTTGAAGTGTTCTCACGAGTGTTTCGGCGAATTTGTGAAAGTGTGATTAGGAAGCGTTGTACCGGCGAACATGGAAAAAGCCGGGAAGAGCGCCACGAACGTGACACGCGATGGAGAGGGAAAAGGCAGTGATGGGTATTGCGCAATTCCCCCGACAGAGGGTGTAATTAGCAGAGGCCTGTGACGAGTGTCGAATCACATTACATTTGCCTAGGGTAAAACAGATCGCTATCGTTATCTACAGGCGCGAGAATTTAAGATAGATTAAAATGTAGATTAAAATATAGAATCGCTTCTATCCAACGCATACTGTACAGTTAATTCATAGGATACAATGCTGAGAGGATCGGCATGTTCAATGTGGTGACTGAAATAACTAATATAAATATGTGAAATACTATATGACTTGAACAAAAAAAAGGAAAAACTAAAATTTATTGTACTTCTTACTTCCATATGTTTAACAGTCAAGGAAACTTGTTAATCTAACACGCCTAACGGTATAGGGTTAAGCTTTAGTTTTTCCATTGGAAAAACGAGAAAATTTATTAGCCGTAAAAAATCCAGTTAACTTCGAGTTTCAGAACGAGGAATTTAAGAGCAAGGACTTAACAAGGGAACCCATTTGAAAAAACCTTCGCTTAAGGACCAGCTCGCAAGGGTGGTCCACACGTGTTGACCACCGGGGGCCAGCGCAGGGGTACGGACGCGAGATCCAGGAAGACGCTACGTGGGCGACCAAACAAGGGTGGAGGAAACGACGCGTAACGACAAGAACACCGATTGGCCAAGGAACTCCTTGGGAAGGGATGTACGAAGGAAGGATCGAGCCTTGCGAGGACACAGCACGAGAAGAAGAGTCACTCAGTTCTCGATCTCAGAGTAGCGAACAACGAAATTGTTTTGTACAGCAGTTCGAAAATATAGTTATACGATATACTTTGCACCTTATATTTTGGATTCTTTAAGTTCTTTACCTTTTCACGCGCCAAGTTACATTTTCAGAACACTCACGAGGTGAGGTTTTGCTCTTGATCAGCGCGAGCCCAGTGAATTGGACATCGTTGGTTTTAGTTTCAAAGTTCCCGCCGAATACGTCAGCGAGGCGTCACAGGCCCGGCGGTAGAGGTAACGAAGAGAGAAAGAGGAAGACCGCGCAAAGAGACAGGCAAAAACGGAACGATTCAGGTCCACAGCATCGACCGCTATCTAACGAGACACACGAGCATAGAGTTAGAAGAGTGTGAGAAGGAGGTCTTCAGCTCAAGAAATAAACTGAGGTTCACGCCGTGTAAAAGCGTTGATAGGGAACTGGGAAGCGACGTGACGGACGCAGTGGGAATAACGGATACAGCGTGTGTGTGGGGTGTACGAGACGGACACGGGCACGGGTGCGGGCAAAGGATGGGAGATCGACAGAGCCTCGGACGCGGGCGAAGGAAGTGTGATTGTGAGTGAGATGGCAGTGAGTGAGCCGAGTGAGGCGACGGCGTGGCCGATCGCGGACAGATTGGGGGTCGACTCGTCGACCCCCACGGAGGAGAGCGTGAAGGCGACGGCCAGTTTCGACTGGTTTCGACAGCGAGGAAGGGATGCCGGCGGGGGCAACAAGCCAAGTGTCAGTGGGGAACGGAGAGACGTACTTACGAGGCCGGGACACCAGCGCCGGAGGACATGCTGAACACGGAAGGGGAGGGGAGGACTCGTTCCCTCAGGCAAACGAAGAGTGCGTACGGCCCGAGCAGCTGGTAGAGGCACTGGAGGGGAGAATGCGCAAGGCGATGAGACAGCTAGCGCTAAGGATAGCGAAGGACGTACAGGTGAGGATTAAGAAGGAAAGCAGCCCGATGCCGTATCGTTGCAAAAAAATGAGCAAAGTGATGAAGGAGCTGGTGGCGGAGGCGGGTCAATGGAAACTCAAGGCACATACCGATAGGTCAATTTGGTTTGAGGAGAGGGGAAGCTTTGTGGCAGAATTCCAAAGACTCGACGGAAAAGCGGCACAGTCGAATGAAGAGAGGCAAAACTACGTAACAACAATTCGACGGCTCGAGAAGAAAATAGAAGAGCTCGAAGGACGCGACGGACGAAGACGTGTAAGGACGTGGTGGCAAGTGGACGGGGTGCATGCGAATGCCCCCGCCCCCCCCTCCCGGATACGTCGCCAGTGTCTGAGGGATCACTCATAACGATCGACAGCGCAAGTATAACGGAACAGGCAGAGTGGCCGTAAAACGGAGCGGCAGGAGAGCGAGATGAGGGAAGATGGTGGCATGGTCGCCGGACACAGCACGTGGCCCGAGTAAAGAAGCGAATGGACCGAATGAAACGGGCAAGAATATGAGAACGAGGGGGCCCGCGCAGCTGACGGGCAACAGTAGGAGCAGAAGGGAGCAGGTAGCGAACGAGAGAAGGAGAGCGACAAGCGCCGACTCGAGGCGTGCGGACTGGGACCCGACGCCCGCGCCGCTGTCGGAGGAGGAAAGGGGGAGGGAACGAGACGAAAGAATATGAAGAATTTGCAATTTACATTCGCTGTCGAACCAGAGGGGCGATTCTGTACCAGACGCGATATCATAGCGTCTGACGCGAAGCCGAAATAGCCTATGAGAGTCGCGCCTTTCCGCTGGAACCTACCTTGCAATTGGCTGTCGCGGTTTTGCGTCAGACGCTATGATATTGCGTCAAGTACAGAATCGCACTCCAGCTCGCGTATCCCTCTCCCTTTCTCCCACCCCTGACCATCGCTGCCGCTTCGGCTGCCCGCAATATTGCAGACTTCAGATTCTCCCATTTCCTCTCCGCCGGCTCCCCTTGGCTTCCACTGTCCCGTAATCTTTCTATTTTCTCTTCATAATCTTCACTCGCCTCGTCGATCGACGTTAGTCTTAGCTGGGTCCGCCCCTTCCTTTCCGCCGCTTCCCCTACCCTCGCCGACCTTTAACCTCCCTCTTATAGTGATGCACCCAGTTTCCGCCCCCCCCCCCCCTCATACAAACGTGATTCTACCCTCCTTGTCCCCTTTCGTCCTTCCATTGATCACTGCCAGCTATCGCAGAATTTTAGCCGTTTCCGTCCCTCGGTTCACTATCCTCTCCACCGCTGCTGTCCCGGTCTCGTAAGTACGTCTTTCCGTTCACCGCTGACACTTGGCTCGTTGCCCCCACCGGCATCCCTTTCTCGCTGTTGAAACTGGCCGTCGCCTTTACACTCTCCTCCTCCATAAGAAAACATAAATTAACCTAAAGTATGTTTTCTTGCTCTAGGTCAATCTGCAATGGGAGGAAGTTTAATGAGGGTGTGTGGGTTTTCGTAGCCTGCGCACAACACGTCCCCCCCCATTAAGTTCGACTTTAACCTTTTTGAAATGCATTTCCACTTTTCCCTTTTTAGAAATATTTCACAGGTTTCCGGGGTCGTAATGAGTATTGCGGCGGATTGATGAGTAGAGAGGTTTGGGGAAATTCTGTAAGGGTTGAATCCTTTTTGCCAGGTCGCGTTGTTTCGCGATCCTTATCGTAGTTCACTAGGGAGTCGATAGGGGTTTCCGAGGATGCGATACGTCGTTTATCCCGTTTGCGCTTGCACCGAGGCGTTTTTGTCTTGCCAGGCGGAGTCAGTGAGCCACCTCTTTCGTCGTCGGTGGTGTGGGAGCATGGTTCGGCGATGGGAGCACTGATGCGGCAGAGTAGGTGCGCGCGATGCGCTCGGTTGAAGGAATTGCCGGAATTGCCGGGCTTGTCCGGAACCGATGATGGTTCAGTAGTTTTGGGGAGATCGCGCGTATGGTTTGAGCATACTGCCGTGTATTTAAAAAAAATTCGTTTTTATTAACCAGATATACTTCGCTCCTAAGATCGTCCACGATCTCAAACAGCCCGTCCCAAGGTACAGCGAACCGGGCGTGAAAACTTTCAGCCGCGTTTGGTAGGGGGTGGGTTCTGGAGTATACGAAATCCCCTGTGTAATAACGAGGTGGAATATCACGAGTAGCAGCGTACCGTTTTTGATATTTCTCCTGTTGGTTTTGGATTTGTCGTACACGCTCTTCCCGGTTGGTATTGTTAAGTGCGGTTTTGACTGAAAACATCCAGTGTCCGGGGCGGTTCACACTCTTTCCTAGGAGGGCTTCGCTTGGCGTAAGTCCCGTGGCCGCATTTCTTCGAGTTCGCACATTGAATAGGATACGTGGGAGGGGTAAGTCCCGCTCCTTATGTTTCTGGTCCTTTAAATGTAGACGCAGGCCTTTTTTAATCTCTTGATTCCTTCTTTCGTTTAGCCATTTTTGGCTCATAAATTGAGGGCCATTATCAGACAGTATTGCCCTAGGGTATCGCCACCGATTGAAAACTTCGGTCTCTAATCCGATTAGAAGGGCTGATTCCGATGAACCGAGGGGGAATGCCTCTACTCACCGTGAAAAAGATCGGTAACGACCAGGATAAACCGCTTGCTCCTTCCGGATCGGGGGTATGACCCCATGAGGTCCACGGCGATGTTTTCCCATGGTCTGCGAGGTCCGTGGGGTTTCAGGTGATCTGGATGACTGAGTCGGGTAGCCTTTACGCAAGCGCAAAGGTAACATTTGCCTCTGATGTAGTCGCGTACATCTTGTCGGAGACGGGTGTAATGTTCCTGTATGGCCCTTGTAGTTTTCTCTGTGCCCGGATGACCCGAGAGAGATGAGTCGTGATACTCGGATAGTACTTTGGCTTTCTGGTACCATGGATTTCCAGTCATCTTCAATCCTTTTCCATAGTCCTCCATCGTGTATTCGGAATTCGTGATAAGGTTCTTGTTTTTTCATGATGGTGGCAATTTTACAAACGGCGTCATCGGTTTGTTGCTCTAATATTACTGAGTCGGTTAAGTTACCCATGGAGATACCGAAGACTTCCGGTGTGGTTTAGTTACCTGGCGTAACGGTCCTTCCAGGTGGTAAGAGCCTCTTCGGATCCTCGAGGTCTTGAGCGACGTTATTCTCTATAACGAGAAAGGGCATCTGGTAGTTCGTTAGATCGGCCTGGTACCTGTTCTACGTTAAATTTCAACTCCTCCAATAGGATGGCCCAGCGACTGAGCTTCGTTTTCTCATTTTTCGTTCGGTTTCTGGCCGGTAAAAAGAATTTTACCGGCCAGTAAGTCTGTGATTGATGTGGTCAAGGTGGCAAAATGAGGGACATATTCCCGCAACCAATTGCATGTCCTTAAGAACTTTTGCATGTCCTGTTTAGTTTTGGGCGCAGGTAAGTCGGGGATCACTTCCACGTGCTCTGTTTGGGCCTTATTGCCGTTAACGGTGACGGTAAGCCCTAGATGTTCGAGTTCTGTTTTACCAAAATTGCATTTTTCGCTGAAACACGTGAGTCCGTGGAGGGTTAATCACTCAAAAATTAATGCCAAGTGTTGATAATGCTGATAATGTCCAGATATACTATACAAATTTTGTTTATAAAACCCACGTGCACTTCCTGGCTCATGAGCCTTTGGGAGGTGTTGGGAGCATTTTTAAGCCCGAAAGGCATTACCCTGAATTGGTAAGTACCTCCATCGGGTGTAGTGGAGGCGGTAAATTTCTTTGTCGGTGGATCCACAGAAATTTGCCAATTGCCGCTTTTTAAATCAATTGTTGAAAAATTTTTTCCGTGCCTATTTCCTTTAAGGCCTCGTAGCCTTAAAGGAAATAGGCACCGCAAATGCCTCGCTTTAAGGCCTTGTGGCCGCTTAGATGTAATACAACCGTATTACATCTTCTACCCTTAGGGTAGAAGTACAGGGTAGAAGATGTAATACAACCGTATTACATCTTCTACCCTGTGGCCGCTTAGATGCAATACAACCGTATTACATCATGTAATACAACCGTATTACATCTTCCGTGATGGCGTTTAATCGTCGATGGTCCTCGCAAAATCTTGGTGTTCCATCTTTCTTGGTTACGATGACTATAGAAGAGCTATACGGGGATGAACAAGGTTCAATAACCCCATCCGCTAGCATTGTTTTTATTTGCTCACGTATGATCCTCTTTTTTACCGTTGAGTAGTTGTAGGGAGCCAGACGAAAGTCTTGATTCGAGGTTAGCGTAATTTAGTGTTTGGTGCTTTGCGTTTGCGTGACTCGACTGGTTTGGTTGAAAAGATTGGTGTTGTTTAGAAATAACTCCCGGAATGCGGGTAGCCGTTCTTCAGGAAATGAATGTTGAATTGCTTCCATTTGAAAGGTTTGTTGATTCGGTAATGGTATTGGAGAGTTGATTAACTGGATGGAAAAGCGTTCCGTTTATCCGAGGTATAAGGTTCCGGTACGCCAATCAGTGATGGTGCACTGGTTTTGTCAACCAAGGGTAGCCAAGTATTTAGGGGTCCCTTGACTGCGGGGCAACCCAAGCTTCTACTTGTGGGTGTCCTTGCATTTCAATCCGAAATGTAGTTTGTCCAGCTGGGGGGCATTTGCGTGTCATACCCGGCAAGTTTGGCCCTTGATTCGGACCCGGTGATAGGGTGGGAGGCCGGTAAATACTCCGGTCGAACGAAACAGTGGCTAGAGAAACTGTCATGGGCTGCGCATATTTCCTTTCCAGCCAATGTTACCCGCACGTGGGGTAGGTTGTTACTGCTATCGTTGATGTCGGTAGGACCTAATTGTGGTCGGCGGCAGGGGGAGTGGCGCCTGCCGCCCCTCGGGAGTTTTCCGGATTTTGTCCTTTTTCCGTCGTTTTCTGCGTCAAGACTGGACAGTCCTTGTGAAAATGACCCCCGGGACCGTGCCAGCATGACGGTGGTAGTCTTTGCTCCGGTATTTTGGTTGTTTTATCCGATTTCCCGGCCGCGTCTTCTTTTTTAGTTCTTTTTGGATAGGGTGGTGATCCCCTAAATCGTATTTCACTTCAATTGTCATTGATAGTAAAGCAGAGAGAGTTTGGGGATTGGACGGCCTTATAGCCATTCGAATATTCGGCTTCAATAATTCTAGTAAAGTTGCAACCTTCATTTCTTCATGCTCGGTGGCTCGGATTCTTTGATAAAGAAGGCACTTTTGTTGCAAGAACATGCCCGCATTATCTTTATCGCCTTGCTTTCCAGAGAAGAGTTGTCCGTTGAGTCTAGAGATTATCGCGGGACTATCATAGCGATTTAGCAAGAGCTCCTGAAATGTCTTCCAATCAAAATCAAGGGGTTGATAGATGCTCCACCATTTTTCTGCGTCTCCGGTTAGTCCCCCTGACGCTGTACGAGTACGATGTGAACCGAGTATATGGTTTGTCAAAAAATACTCCTCGCACTTTTGGATGAATCGTTTGGGATCCTCGTAGTCCATCCTGTTATAGGTTGGCAGTAGAGCCCGTGGGGTGGCTTGGAGGGCGGGTAGTAGTCTCCCAAGTGGGTCGTAGTGTTGGTTCGTTCCTGGCAGGAGGGATGACCACGTTGTCCCCTGGATTTATCGGTACTTGGGGCGGTGCCACATTATTAGCTTCATTAGCTTGTGCATTGATTGCGCCGTTGTTTTGGGGCATATTCTTGCGATGCGCAGGTTGTTGTTCACCGTGTACCCCGTCGTTGGGGTTTATCTTCTCGTTTTCGATCATAGTTCACTCTAGTTGTTGCAGAGGCAGGCTAGAGGAGCTACCCGTTATGGAGACTGGAGTAGAGGGCGCCACTGGGTGTTTTAACACTCCCAGAAGTGTGTCTGGTGAGTTTATTTGCAGTCGTGCAGAAATTGGTGTTGGTGTTGTTGGTGTGTGTTGCACTAACGTTTTAGGAGGACGGCCGCGTTGTCTCTTTATGGGGGAGTGGCTAGCTGGCATTTAGCTCTCTCTTCGCTGAGTGAGTAAGTGAATTCAGACTATTCTGATTTCAGCCTCACGTTGCGCGCCAGATTGTTAAAAGACGGAGCAGTTACGCAATGTAATGGCCTTTAACCAATGATAGGCTTTGATTGAGCCGTGGACTTCCTTGGAAGGTGTGTTGGGGTTTTGTTTGGTTTATTTGCCCTGAGAAGGGCCACTTAACGAAAATCAAACATAATTCACAGAAACCCCAACGCACCGTTCAAGGAACTCCACGGTCCAATAAGAGCCTATCATTGGTTAAAAGCCATTACATTACATAACCGCTCCGCCTTTTAACAAGTTTCTTGAGCTGAAGGCCTACTTCTCACACTCTTCTGACTCTATGCCCATGTATCTCGTTAGATAGTGGTCGATGCTGTGGACCCGAATCGTTCCATTTTTGCCCGTCTCTTAGCGCGGTCTTCCTCTTCCTCTCTTCGTTAACTCTACCGCCGGACCTCCGCTAATCGCACCCTCCGTCGGGGGAATCGCGCAATACCCATCACTGCCTTTTCCCTATACTACGCGGGTCGCGTTCGTGGCGCTCTTCCCGGCTTTTTCCATGTTTGCCGGTGCAACGCTTCCTAACCACACTTTTACAAGTTCGCCGAAACACTCGCGAGCACGCTTGAAGTTTTCCACCCTCGCTTTTCCCTACACTCTCCAGGGTTCCTCACGCTCCGCTTTACTCCTCACTCGTCTTTCCTTACTAACTTTATTCTTCTAAACCGGATTTTTGGCACAAACCACCGCGACTTACTTTGCACACGTCCACCCGGTACGCCGTCCCCACCGGAAGTCCTATTAATCTATTAAATTTAGTACAAATTTATTTTTCGCTCCAACGATGCTGATGGAATTTTTATTTATATTCACCGCATTTAGAAGATCTGTTTCGCGACGAGAAGAGCCACGAGATGGATTTCAACATTTCGTACCAGGGATCGAGATAAATTTACGAGATGGATACGAAAAATATCCCATCTCTTGAATTAGTTTTTTGTTCCTTCTCATTTTTACGCCATTATTTAAGTCGTAAAACAGATTTTTAATTATAATTTCAATTCTTTTTCTTCTTCCATATCACAGAAATGTCTTGATGTTTTTTTTTTAATTTAAAATTTAACAATTTATACTTGCTTCTTTCGTTTTTTTTTGGCAATATCCTAGGACACTTGAAATATTTTAAGTAGTCAGAAAATTAGGAAAATTGTCTCGATGGTTCGGTGGGGGAATGGATGGATTAAGGTAGTAGTCTGGTAACTTAAGCCGATTTTCATGTCTTTTTGGGGGGCGTTTTTTTGTAGAAAAATAAAAATGAATCGTTTTGGATATTTAGGATGTTTTTATTTACATATCAAAGATACAAAAAAAATTGTTTGAAAAAATTTAATAGTTTATTATTATTATTATTATTATTAATCGAAGTTGGTACCTCAAAAAAAAACTACTCAACTCAACTACTGAAGTTAAATTTCTTTTTATTTTACAACCCCTTCTTTGCTAAAATAAAAGGACTTTTTTTTCCAAAGTCCGCCAATTTGTTATTTATCCATGAAATTTAACTTCAGTAATTCCGACCAGAATGACATGTCTATGGATTAAGAATTATCAAGAATTTTTTATTTCAGATAACATCAAAAGCCAAAATCACCGGGGCCACCCACGCGCTTTTTTTCGAGGTGCCAACTTCGATCAATAATAATAATAATAATAATAAACTATTAAATTTTTTCAAAAAGATTTTCTTTTGTATCTTTAATATGTAAATAAAAACATCCTAAATATCCAAAACGATTCATTTTTATTTTCCTACAAAAAAACGCCCTCCAAAAAAGACATGAAAATCGGCTTAAGTTACCAGATTACTATCTTAAAAGTGTTGGGAAAAATGTGTTTTATATTTTTGTATTTTGGGTCTGTGAAATCAATTTTCAGAATGTATGGTCAGAATTTTTTTTTTTGCCTACAATATTTTTATTATAAAAAGTCAAAAGATTGTGATTTTGTGGAGGAAGCTTTGATTGAAAAAAAAAAACAAATATGAACAAGTTTACTGGATTTATTAATATTTTTTCCTAAACGTAACTATTGACCTCGTTGAGTCGTTGAAGTTTGGGTATGTAACTCTCGCTGACGTCTCGTATCATCGTCTCGACGAGCCTTCCGAGATCATATTTGTGCTGCCAGCCCCAGTCACGCCGAGCCTCATTATCGTCGAACACCTGTGGCCACGATTCAGCTAAAATTTAAACGCATCAGTACCATTTAATTAATGACAAAATAATTTTTTTCATGAAATTTAATGGCAAATTCCTTTTTTTTTTTAAGTTAAAGTTTTTCGGCGAATTAATAACAAATTCATTGTTCATGAAAGTTAATGACAAATACATTTTTAACATTCAAAAAATGACAAAAAAAAACATTATCCTATTAATTAATTCTCACCAAATGATTAATTTTTTCCCGTGAATTAGTAACTTTTTTTAATGCAAATTAATAACAAATTCATCGTTTATGAAAATTAATCACAAATGCATTTTTAATATTTAAAAAATGACAAAAAAAATCACTACTCTATTAATAAATTTTCACAAAATTATTATTTTTTTCTCGTGAATTAGTAATTTTTTTTAATGCAAATTAATAACAAATTTACTGTTTATGAAAATGAATAACAAATAGATTTTTAACATTTAATAAATGACAAAGAAACATTATTCTATTAATTATTTTTTCGCAAAATAAACGGATTTGTTGTTTTTTTTTGTTACAGAAAAAAAAATAAAAAAAACTTACCGATCAATTGACGAGCGTCGGGATTATAAGAAATCTTGATGTCCGGATAATGCTTGTGAATTTCGGAAAAAAGTTCCTCGGGAGTGAAGCTCATTGCCGTTACGTTGTAGACACGTCGTTTCAGTCTCTCGGTCGGTGTGTTTAAAAATTGAAAAAGCGCGTTAAGGCAGTCCTCGATGTACATCATTGGCAGTCTTGTGTGCGGCTCGAGATAACACTCGTACCTCTTGTTCACGAGACCCTCGTGAAAAACCGCTACTGCGTAGTCTGAGAAAGAGCAAAAAACAACAACAAAAAATTAAACAAAAATCAAAAGTATCAAATCGATTGAACAAAACGCGAAACGGAAAACAAAAAACGTGAAAAGTGAAAAAAAAACGAGGAAAAACCATCGAGCAACGAGAACGAGATTACGACCAAAATAGAAGGGCGGGGGGGGGGGGGGGGCTGGGGGGTAACAAAAAGAGAAAAATAAAGAAATAATCATGAAGAACGGTAAAATGAAGCAAAAGTTCGCGTTAAGGAGTTATACGCAGTCAGGATTTACAAAAAAAAAAAATTTTCAAATTCAATTTTCGTTATTCATTTTATTTTATTTTATTTTATTTTATTTTATTTTATTTCATTTTATTTCATTTCCTTTTCATTTATATATTTAAGTATGTACACAGAAAATTTCATGTCAATCCGACAAATATTCTCAAAGTTACACGCATATTTGTAAAGACGTCCCGGAGCTTTTGAAAGTAGCGTCGTAAGTTTGAATGCGTTTTTCTCAAAACTCTGTTTTTAAAGTCGGTGAGCACGATTCCTCGGAAACAGCTAAACCAATCAGTCTCAAATTTGTACACAAGCTTTATAAACATATTTTTTAGTGATTAATGTAAGGTTTTTTCTCGCCGGTGAATATTTTCCATTTTATAAACAATCTAAGGCCAACATTTCTATCGAAAATCGAATTTTTTTTTGCCAAGCCGCTATTTTGTTAAAAATTAATATTTTGCTCACTCCTAAGATTAAATACTAGATAATCTATATAATCTATATATATAAAACAAAGTCGGGTTATTTACACCATTTATAACGCAAGGTCGGCTGGACCGATTTTAATGATCTTTGATTCGTTGAATTCGTCTCCTCCCCGAATAGCAGAATAACAATTAAAATATATATCTGAAAAGTGCACGGAAAAAAAATCTTCTATATAAATAAAAATCAATTGCCGCATGTATGACGGATCGTCACTTGAGAACGGCTCGACCGATTTGGCTGTTTTTTTTTGTTGTGTTCGTAATATTCAGAACAAGGTTTGTATGAAAGAAATTTTTTGGAAAATCCACCTGAAAAGTCGGAAATTTGAAAAATATTAAAATATGAAAAATATGGAAATAATATATGAAAATCTCAATAAAAAAAATGTGACGCTCAGTTTGAAAGTTCTGCTGTTACATGTTTCATAACGAAAAAAAATGTGACGTTCAGTTTGAAAGTTCTGTTTTCATAACAACAACAAATTCCGCATTGAATGTTGATATTTTGCGCAAAAGAATTTAATTGAAAGCGATATGTCATTTCGTGGTTTATTTCTTTGAAAAAAATGCCACCAGTCGGATGTCCAATGCGGAAGTGATGATCCGTCATACATGCCGCAATTGATTTTTATTTATATAGATGAAATATTAAATAATAAAAAAAATAAAAAATAATAAAAGTTCAATATCTCGAGAAATATTAATCTAAGCAATTGGGTCGATAGGACCTTTTTTATAGGAAATTAAATTTTCAACAAATTTTTCGTTTACAATTTTTCCGTAAGGTTAATTGCTTCGGAGATAACAGCAAAAAAACGAGGATTTTGGGTAAAAATCAACTTTAGTGACCCGTACCAACTCATCAGTACAATTTACACTTTCGTCGCAAAATGCACTTTTTTAGATTGTTTTATTCTGAGTAAATCGAAACCAAGAACAATATGATAGCATAAAATGCGGCTGAGTTATAGAAATTTGAAAAAAAAAAAAAAAAAAAAATCGATTTACGTGTATTTTAGACGGAAAATCTTCTCACGCTTTCGGAAAGTACTTAGAATAAATATTAATGGCTGTAACCTTCAGGGAATTTCTTTTTCGACATATCCAACAAAATTTCGGGTGGGTACTGAAAAAAAAAAAAAATAGTCGAAAAAAAAATCGCCCTAATCTATATATATATAAATGAATTCCTATTTTCCTTGGTCACGCCATAACTTGAGAACGACTCTACCGATTTCATTCATTTTTTTTTTCAAGTTTTCTAATACTATGTAGAAGGTTCTTACGGGAAGAAAAATTAAGAAAATTGCGCAGAAAATTGGAAAATTTCAGAAAACTTAACGACTATTTAACCTTCGCGCGTTTGACAGTTCCCGCGAAGCAAATGTGATTTAATAGATGCATCGGTCGGCATCTATCGATCAAAAAATTCATTTATTCATTTCTTAGTGCACAGTCCATTCGATCTGAACGTTTATCCAGTTTTGAGTTTGTTGAGTCAGTTTTTTGAGAAGTGTTTGTTCAGCGCAATTAGTTCACCGCAATCACGGTTTATATTAAAAGTTTAATTTAATATCGATTTTTGGTAAGTTTTGATAGACTAACATGTGGTATACATGCTTATACAGAAACACTAAGGGAATCAATTTTTTATTTTCAGTTACAATAAACACTATATGTTTGAAATAATTTTGTTTTAAATTATTTATTCCAGTTCGAATTGAATATTTATAGCTCAGACAGGACAACGTCTGTCGGGTCAGCTAGTACCTTGTATTAACGAAATCTTTTGAGTTTTTTCATTTTAAATGATCCAATTCAGAAATATCTTGCTCACCGCACACCGCCTTGTTTTAGACGAGCTCCTGGAGATCGGCTGTAGCAGCTTTAAAACTCGATATTTTTTCAAATAAAAAATATGAAAATAAAGTTGAAAGTTACGACAATATATATATAAATCTTTACGTTAATAAATTAAAATGTCTTTTCAGGAAAAATTCTCGAAAAATCGCCTTTTGCCGGTCTCCTGACTGCGTATAATTCCTTAAAAAAAATCACTTTACGGTGGATAAACTGGCGGGTAATCTCACGCCCGATGATTTCACGCTCGTCTATGTATCGCTCAATCTCCAATTTCTCTCGAATGAAATATAATATATATTTTTTTTTCTACCGTCCTTGGCTCGAGCGCGGATCGATTACAAACTGTTTACGCAATTACCTCTAACCGGCTCGCGGTTCATCGTGCTCCAATTCTCCAGAAAAATGATATAACCAACTTTTACACGGGGATAAATCATCTTTTTATTTATTTATTATTTGTATCCACGCAAAAACTTTTCTTTAAAACGTAACGGTTTAAAAAACATTTCCTTTCACGATATATCAAATTTAGTGTAGCGTCGAGAAATTTTCATTTTTACGAAAAAGTTAATTTTGTTTATGTCTTTTTTTTTATTAATTTTTTGCGATGCTTCAATAGCCTATTTGATCGGAAATTTGTCGCTGATTACGAATGACATCGAGTTTTTGTCGCAAGCTCAAAAAATCAATCGGAAAAACGCGAAAATCGAAAATATGACATTTTTGGACGATAAGGGCTGATTCTCCGATTTCTATTATTATGAACTAGCTGTGCCCCGCGGTTTCAGCCGCGTTAAATTTCGATTATATATCTGTTTCATACGCATTATGCGTACATAACTGAGTGCATCTCATTAACTATAAATGCCATCCGAAAATTATGTGAAAACATAAAACGACCAATCACTAAAAAATAAACTGACGCCGAGCACCGCTCCTTAGGGTCATAGCATGAAGTTTTATGACCTTAGAGCCTGACCGAATAAACGGGCCAGCTAATGCAAAAAGAATTTTTCAAATCGGATTAGTATTTCCTGAGATTAGCCAGTTCAAACAAACAAACTTTCTAGCTTTATTATAGTATATAATATAGTAATAAGATATAGTAATAAGATAGTAAGATTTGGGTCATAGCATGAAGTTATATGGCCTAGAGGTTTCCTGAATAAACGGGCTATGTAATGCAAAATGAATTTTTCAAATCGGATTAGTATTTCCTTAGATTAGCGCGTTCAAACAAACAAACAAACTCTCCAGCTTTATTATAGTATATAGTATAGATATAGGTAATAAGATAGTGAAATTAGGGTCATAGCATGAAGTTATATAGCCTAGAGACTACCTGAATAAACGAGCTATCTAATGTAAAAGGAATTTTTCAAATTGGATTAGCATTCCCTGAGATTAGGGCGTTCAAACAAACGAACTCTCCAGCTCGATTATATAGCTCGGTTATATAGTGTAGTATAGTAGGTAGAGTATATAGTACACAGTATGGATTTAGTAATATAGTAGTAGGATAATAAGATTTGCGTCGTAGCATAAAGTTATATGGCCTAGAGCCTTCCTGAATAAACGAGCTATCTAATGCAAAAGGAATTTTTCAAATCAGATTAGTATTTCTTGAGATTAGCGCGTTCAAACAAACAAGCCCTCCAACTTAATTATAGTACATAGTACAAAGTATAGATTCAGTAATATAGTAGTAAGATAGTGAGATTAGGGTCATAGCATGAAGTTATATAACCTAGAGCTTTCCTGAATAAACGAGCTATCTAATACAAAAAGAATTTTTTAAATCGCATTAGTATTTCCTGAAATTAGCGCGTTCAAATAAATAAACTCTCCAGTTTGATTATAATATATATTACATAGTTTAGATTTAGTAATATAATAGTAAGATAGTAAGGTTGGCGTCGTAGCATAAAGTTATATAGCCTAGAGTCTTCCTGAATAAACGGGCTATCTAATGCAAAAATAATTTTTCAAATCGGATTAGTATTTCCTGAGATTAGCTCGTTCAAACAAACAAACTCTCCAGCTCGATTAGAGAATTAAGTACACAGTATAGATTTAGTAATATAGTAGTAAGATAATAAGATTAGCGTTGTAGCATGAAGTTATATGGCCTAGAGCCTGCCTGAATAAACGAGCTATATAATGCAAAAGGAATTTTTCAAATCGGATTAGTATTTCTTGAGATTAGCGCGTTCAAACAAACAAGCCTTCCAACTTAATTATAGTACATAGTACAAAGTATAGATTCAGTAATATAGTAGTAAGATAGTGAGATTAGGGTCATAGCATGAAGTTATATAACCTAGAGCCTTCCTGAATAAACGAGCTATCTAATGCAAAACGAATTTTTTAAATCGCATTAGTATTTCCTGAAATTAGCGCGTTCAAATAAATAAACTCTCCAGCTTCATTATAATATATAGTGCACCGTATATATATAGTAGTAAAACAGTAAGATTAGGGTCATAGCATAAAGTTATATAGCCTAGAGCTTTCCTGAATAAACGAGCTATCTAATACAAAAAGAATTTTTTAAATCGCATTAGTATTTCCTGAAATTAGCGCGTTCAAATAAATAAACTCTCCAGTTTGATTATAATATATATTACATAGTTTAGATTTAGTAATATAATAGTAAGATAGTAAGGTTGGCGTCGTAGCATAAAGTTATATAGCCTAGAGTCTTCCTGAATAAACGGGCTATCTAATGCAAAAACAATTTTTCAAATCGGATTAGTATTTCCTGAGATTAGCTCGTTCAAACAAACAAACTCTCCAGCTCGATTAGAGAATTAAGTACACAGTATAGATTTAGTAATATAGTAGTAAGATAATAAGATTAGCGTTGTAGCATGAAGTTATATGGCCTAGAGCCTGCCTGAATAAACGAGCTATATAATGCAAAAGGAATTTTTCAAATCGGATTAGTATTTCTTGAGATTAGCGCGTTCAAACAAACAAGCCTTCCAACTTAATTATAGTACATAGTACAAAGTATAGATTCAGTAATATAGTAGTAAGATAGTGAGATTAGGGTCATAGCATGAAGTTATATAACCTAGAGCCTTCCTGAATAAACGAGCTATCTAATGCAAAACGAATTTTTTAAATCGCATTAGTATTTCCTGAAATTAGCGCGTTCAAATAAATAAACTCTCCAGCTTCATTATAATATATAGTGCACCGTATATATATAGTAGTAAAACAGTAAGATTAGGGTCATAGCATAAAGTTATATAGCCTAGAGCTTTCCTGAATAAACGAGCTATCTAATACAAAAAGAATTTTTTAAATCGCATTAGTATTTCCTGAAATTAGCGCGTTCAAATAAATAAACTCTCCAGTTTGATTATAATATATATTACATAGTTTAGATTTAGTAATATAATAGTAAGATAGTAAGGTTGGCGTCGTAGCATAAAGTTATATAGCCTAGAGTCTTCCTGAATAAACGGGCTATCTAATGCAAAAACAATTTTTCAAATCGGATTAGTATTTCCTGAGATTAGCTCGTTCAAACAAACAAACTCTCCAGCTCGATTAGAGAATTAAGTACACAGTATAGATTTAGTAATATAGTAGTAAGATAATAAGATTAGCGTTGTAGCATGAAGTTATATGGCCTAGAGCCTGCCTGAATAAACGAGCTATATAATGCAAAAGGAATTTTTCAAATCGGATTAGTATTTCTTGAGATTAGCGCGTTCAAACAAACAAGCCTTCCAACTTAATTATAGTACATAGTACAAAGTATAGATTCAGTAATATAGTAGTAAGATAGTGAGATTAGGGTCATAGCATGAAGTTATATAACCTAGAGCCTTCCTGAATAAACGAGCTATCTAATGCAAAACGAATTTTTTAAATCGCATTAGTATTTCCTGAAATTAGCGCGTTCAAATAAATAAACTCTCCAGCTTCATTATAATATATAGTGCACCGTATATATATAGTAGTAAAACAGTAAGATTAGGGTCATAGCATAAAGTTATATAGCCTAGAGCTTTCCTGAATAAACGAGCTATCTAATACAAAAAGAATTTTTTAAATCGCATTAGTATTTCCTGAAATTAGCGCGTTCAAATAAATAAACTCTTCAGTTTGATTATAATATATATTACATAGTTTAGATTTAGTAATATAATAGTAAGATAGTAAGGTTGGCGTCGTAGCATAAAGTTATATAGCCTAGAGTCTTCCTGAATAAACGGGCTATCTAATGCAAAAACAATTTTTCAAATCGGATTAGTATTTCCTGAGATTAGCTCGTTCAAACAAACAAACTCTCCAGCTCGATTAGAGAATTAAGTACACAGTATAGATTTAGTAATATAGTAGTAAGATAATAAGATTAGCGTTGTAGCATGAAGTTATATGGCCTAGAGCCTGCCTGAATAAACGAGCTATATAATGCAAAAGGAATTTTTCAAATCGGATTAGTATTTCTTGAGATTAGCGCGTTCAAACAAACAAGCCTTCCAACTTAATTATAGTACATAGTACAAAGTATAGATTCAGTAATATAGTAGTAAGATAGTGAGATTAGGGTCATAGCATGAAGTTATATAACCTAGAGCCTTCCTGAATAAACGAGCTATCTAATGCAAAACGAATTTTTTAAATCGCATTAGTATTTCCTGAAATTAGCGCGTTCAAATAAATAAACTCTCCAGCTTCATTATAATATATAGTGCACCGTATATATATAGTAGTAAAACAGTAAGATTAGGGTCATAGCATAAAGTTATATAGCCTAGAGCTTTCCTGAATAAACGAGCTATCTAATACAAAAAGAATTTTTTAAATCGCATTAGTATTTCCTGAAATTAGCGCGTTCAAATAAATAAACTCTTCAGTTTGATTATAATATATATTACATAGTTTAGATTTAGTAATATAATAGTAAGATAGTAAGGTTGGCGTCGTAGCATAAAGTTATATAGCCTAGAGTCTTCCTGAATAAACGGGCTATCTAATGCAAAAACAATTTTTCAAATCGGATTAGTATTTCCTGAGATTAGCTCGTTCAAACAAACAAACTCTCCAGCTCGATTAGAGAATTAAGTACACAGTATAGATTTAGTAATATAGTAGTAAGATAATAAGATTAGCGTTGTAGCATGAAGTTATATGGCCTAGAGCCTGCCTGAATAAACGAGCTATATAATGCAAAAGGAATTTTTCAAATCGGATTAGTATTTCTTGAGATTAGCGCGTTCAAACAAACAAGCCTTCCAACTTAATTATAGTACATAGTACAAAGTATAGATTCAGTAATATAGTAGTAAGATAGTGAGATTAGGGTCATAGCATGAAGTTATATAACCTAGAGCCTTCCTGAATAAACGAGCTATCTAATGCAAAACGAATTTTTTAAATCGCATTAGTATTTCCTGAAATTAGCGCGTTCAAATAAATAAACTCTCCAGCTTCATTATAATATATAGTGCACCGTATATATATAGTAGTAAAACAGTAAGATTAGGGTCATAGCATAAAGTTATATAGCCTAGAGCTTTCCTGAATAAACGAGCTATCTAATACAAAAAGAATTTTTTAAATCGCATTAGTATTTCCTGAAATTAGCGCGTTCAAATAAATAAACTCTCCAGTTTGATTATAATATATATTACATAGTTTAGATTTAGTAATATAATAGTAAGATAGTAAGGTTGGCGTCGTAGCATAAAGTTATATAGCCTAGAGTCTTCCTGAATAAACGGGCTATCTAATGCAAAAATAATTTTTCAAATCGGATTAGTATTTCCTGAGATTAGCTCGTTCAAACAAACAAACTCTCCAGCTCGATTAGAGAATTAAGTACACAGTATAGATTTAGTAATATAGTAGTAAGATAATAAGATTAGCGTCGTAGCATGAAGTTATATGGCCTAGAGCCTGCCTGAATAAACGAGCTATATAATGCAAAAGGAATTTTTCAAATCGGATTAGTATTTCTTGAGATTAGCGCGTTCAAACAAACAAGCCTTCCAACTTAATTATAGTACATAGTACAAAGTATAGATTCAGTAATATAGTAGTAAGATAGTAAGATTAGGGTCATAGCATAAAGTTATATAACCTAGAGCCTTCCTGAATAAACGAGCTATCTAATGCAAAAAGAATTTTTTAAATCGCATTAGTATTTCCTGAAATTAGCGCGTTCAAATAAATAAACTCTCCAGCTTCATTATAATATATAGTGCACCGTATATATATAGTAGTAAAATAGTAAGATTAGGGTCATAGCATAAAGTTATATAGCCTAGAGCCTTCCTGAATAAACGAGCTATCTAATGCAAAAAGAATTTTTTAAATCGCATTAGTATTTCCTGAAATTCGCGCGTTCAAACAAACAAACTCTCCAGCTTGATTACAGTATATATTATACAGTTTAGATTTAGTAATATAATAGTAAGATTAGCGTCGTAGCATAAAGTTATATAGCCTAGAGTCTTCCTGAATAAACGGGCTATCTAATGCAAAAACAATTTTTCAAATCGGATTAGTATTTCCTGAGACTAGCGCGTTCAAACATACAAACCCTCCAGCTCTATTATAGTAGTAAGATGTAACGTAATTTTTTCTTTATCTTCTAATTTCTCACCTGTCGTACCACCGCCCGGTGGATCGCTGCTTATCACTCCGGGAAATCTGAGACAGCGAAAATCGAGACCAAAACGATGATGATAATATTCTCCCATTAGCTCGGCGTGCACTTTACTAACCCCGTAAATCGTGCGCGGACGTTGTATCGTTACGTTTGGCGTTGGATTCCTCGGCGAATCGGGACCAAACGCGCCGATTGTCGACGGCACGAATATTCGAAGATTGTACTGTTTGGCAAGCTCCATTACGTTGTGCATACCTGTAAAAAAATCAGCGGCGGGAGGGCTCATTTATTAACGGTTGAACAGGGAAGGGGTAGGTTTATCAAAAATATCTATAGTCAATGATACTCAACGTGTCGATACAAGAATTGCCAATTTTTGTAATTTCAGCGTCAAATTAACGCAAAAATAAGATTTTAGACGTAAGAAAACAATAACAACGCGAGGCTGATGAAACTTTTGATATTTACAAAAATGTATAATATCGAAAATTTGAGACGACTGATTTTTTTCGGCATCGTAAGACACTCGTACACGATGAAGATTTAAAAAAAATATATATATTCCAAAAATTCAGTTGTTCGAATTTTTAACATGGATTTTTGAATCTTTATTATTTTTTTATTTTTCGTAGTTTTAATCCTCATAATTATTTGATAATTTATAATGTAAGAGTTTTAATCCTCATCATTATTTGATAATTTGTAATGTAAGAGGGGATGATGAAAAAAAATATAAAAAAATATCGCTCACAGTTCGTGATGACAATATGATTAAAAAAAAAAGAAAAAAATCAGAAAAATCAAAATTGATCAGCCTCAAAGTTGTGCGAGTTGGCATGAATTTTAGAATTTTATTTTATTTTGTTTTTTCGAAGTTTTAACCCTTGTAGTTATTCGATAATTTATAAAGTGAGAGGGGATGATGAAAAAAAATGTAAAAAAATATCGCTCATGGTCTGTGACGACAATATGAAAAAAAAAAAAACAAAAATGAAAATTGATTAGGCTCAAAGTTCTGTGAATTGGTATGAAATGCCTGACATACGAAATAGAGGTATATAACAAAAAAAAATGGTCACAATTACTTTTCACTTGCATACTCGGGCGCTGCTCGAGCATTCGAAATTATTACATTAGTTGTTCTTTTCACTATATATACAGGGTGTCGCAAAACTAACACGTCAGAGTAACACGGGGCTTAGATTGGCTTCGGACCTATAAGAATAAAAGCAAATATGACCTCATTAAAAGTTTAATGGCTTTCGGGAAGAATCGTCATTTTTTTTTTGATTTTTTGCGAAAATCGCTACCTAGAATTGTTATTCCGCTACCATTGCTATAAATTACTTTGCGTTTGGAAAAAGGGCACTAAAGCGAACAAAGTAGGTACCTAAGGCGTTGAGCAAACTGGTTCAAAGAGAAAAAAAATAGTACCTTTGTGGGAGTGTAAGGAAAGAAAAGAAAAGATATTGGAGGTACAAGTAAGTTTTGAAGGATTTACAAGAGAGGGCGTTACTAGTATTAAATCACATCGGATCATAACCTAACCACCTTCATGTTGAAGCGTCATCAGTAGACTTTAGTTTTCAGTATGTGTCATTTTGTGAAAGTGTAAGAACTCGACTTTTGTGCCAACGAAGAGCAATTTGCGGGAAGCTTTACTTTTTTGCTTCCAATTGAAGAAACAAGCAGCCGAAGGTCATCGATTGTTGTGCGAGGCTTAGTGGGGACCATGCTCCATCAATTTCAACTTGTGAGCACCCGTTTAGACGGTTGAAAAGTGGTGATTTTGACACGGAGGATAAGGAATGTGAAGGACGGCCAGAAACATTTGAACAGGCAGAATTGGAGGCATTATTGAACGATGATTCCAATTGTTACCCAGACTCCATTCTTACCTCCATTTGTGACCATTTTTGGACAATAAAGACCCAATTTTCACAAAAAATCCTTTAAAACTTACTTGTACACCTAATTTTTAATGACGAGCTGTGCCCCGCGGTTTTACCCTCGTTTAATTTCCGTTCTCCGATTCAACGCGCTGCCACCGCTCCTTAGGGTCATAGCATAATGTTATATAGCGTAAAACCTTCCCGAATAAACGGGCTATCTAATGCAAAAAGAATTTTCCAAATCGGATTAATATTTCCTAAGATTAGTGCGTTCGAATATACATACAAACAAACTCTCTAGCTTTATTATAGTAAGTAAGAAGTGAGATTAGGGTCATAGCATAATGTTATATGAAGTAAAGCTTTTCCGAATAAACGGGCTGTCTAATACGAAAAGAATTTTTCAAATCGGAATAGTATTTCCTGAGATTAGCGCGTTCTAACAAACATACAAACAAACCCTCCAGCTTTATTATAGTAAGTAAGGAGTAAGATTAGGGTCATAGCATAATGTTATATGACGAAAGCCTTTCTGAATATACGGGCTATCTAACGCAAAAAGAATTTTCCAAATCGGATTAGTATTTCCTGAGATTAGCGCGTTTTAACAAACATACAAACATACAAACAAACTCTCCAGCTTTATTATAGTAAGTAAGAAGTAAGATTAGGGTGATAGCATAATGTTATATGGAGTTAAGCCTTACTGAATAAACGGGCTATCTAATGCAAAAAGAATTTTCGAAATCGGATGAGTATTTCCTGAGATTAGCGCGTTCTAACAAACAAACAAACTCTTCAGCTTTATTATAGTAAGTAAGAAGTAAGATTAGGGTCATAGCATAATGTTATATGGCGTAAAGCCTTTCTGAATAAACGAGCTATCTAATGCAAAAAGAATTTCCCAAATCGGATAAGTATTTCCTGAGATTATCGCGTGCTAACAAACATACAAACAAACTCTCCAGCTTTATTATAGTAGTAGGATTAAAACTTAAGTTTTAGATGGGTTAAAATTGTCTAACTCCAAACCTAATACACAAACGGCACATATTTTACTGAAAAAAATATGAATAAAGCCAAAGTAATTCATAGCAATGAGCAGCTGAATAACAAGTACTAAGTGGCGATTTTCCGCAAAGAATAAAAAATGACGATTTTTCTCGAAAACCATTAGACTTTAACTGAAGTCATATTGGTTTATTCCGATAGGTCCGGAGCCAATCTAATCCCCTTGTCACTGTGACGTGCTAGTTTTGGGACACTCTGTATATATGGTCATAAAAGATACAATACTTTCTCTGCATGCAAGAAAAATTATACTTTCTCGACACTCTACGTTAATTGGTACATATAAGCGAAAAATAACGACAAGATTCACTTATAAAATCACCTCGTAGCGTTACGAACAGCAATGACAATTTCTCTCTCTCTCCCCCTCTCTGTTCCTTGATGACAAACATTGCATTAAATTTGTTTCAAATTGTAGAGGGGCTGGAGGTTGATTGACAAAAAAAAATTGGTCCAAATTGAAAAATAAACGCCTGTAAGCGATTTTTCCAGGAAATAGAGAACAAAAAAATTCAAAATTTCGTAAATTCACAATGCCTGGAGTGAATTTTACCAAATGCCATTGCGAATGTCTACTCTGACGTAAAGGTTTTCTGTACAGATTGTCTTTTAAGACCGATTGCTCGAAAAATTGCGCGAGTTAGACGATATTGAGGATTTTTTTTTCTATTCAAAAATTTGTTTATATTCCTAATATTCAAAATTGTGTATAATTCGGATTTCACTTTTTTGTTTGTTTCGAGGAAATAAAAAAAAAACTGGAAACTTTTATTGAACAAACATAAAAATGAAAAATATTGTTTTACCAATTTTTTTTGTTTGTTGTTGGTATTAAAAAAAAAAAAAAAAAACTAGAAAATTTTATTGAACAAACATAAAAATGAAAAATATTATTTTACCAATTTTTTTTGTTTGCTCTTGGTATTTGAAAAAATATAAAAAAAAGATAGATTCTCTCTTTGAAAAATTGTAATTTACCTTCTATATTGATGCGCACTGCTAGTGGCACATTTTGCTCGCCAACCGCGCTTAAAAGTGCGCTAAAGTGTATCAGCCAATCGATCTGATAATTAACCACGATTTTTTGTAATCCCTTAAAATCGAGAATATCGGCAAATATAAATGGTCCATTTGCCACTCCCTCCTCCGTCGGTTTTATTATATCCGACAGTATTACGTTGTCCTTGCCGTAATTTTTACGCAATAATTTTGCGCACTCTGTTCCCAATTGTCCCAGGCCACCTGGAACGAAAGAAAAAAAACGTTAATATTTTTCGGATATCAAGAAAAAAAAATATCAATATTTCGTTGAAGGGCGTCATCCCGCGTGAAGGCTCTTTTTTTACGCTTTTATTGGGAATTTTTTTGGGCGAACTAAATAGAGATACAACTGCGAAATTTTTACCACATATTTATTCGCATTTTGAGCACAATTTACAATTTTTTCAGCCCGAAATCGTCCCTCATCGCTGAGGTACACGGCAATTTAGCCGCACATAAAAAAAAAACGCTAACCACGATTGCGGGCGTTCTGCTCATCTTAAACAAAAAAATCAAACGGCATTTTAATCTGTGAACTTTTAACTAGTCTTGGAACTAGGATTATCGAAAAATATTGAAAAGTTTTTTTTTTGTCACGCTGAAGAAGTCGCGAAAAAAATGAAAATTGATGATAAGAGTTCAACGAGTTGCTAAAGATGAACTTTTCGATATTTTTTGATAATCCTAGTTCTAGGACTAGTTAAAACTTCACAGATTAAAAAGCCGTTTGATTTTTTTGTTTGAGATAAGCAGAACGCCCGCAATCGTGGTAACCGTTTTTTGAAAATGAGCGGCTAAGCTGCCGTGTACCTCAGCAATGAGCGACGATTTCGGGCTGAAAAAATTGTAAAGTGTACTCAATATGTGAATAAATATGTGTTGAAAATTTCGCCGTTGAATCTTTATGTAATTCGTCAAAAAAAATTCCCAAAAAAGACGTCAAAGAGAGCCTTTAGACGGGATGACCGCCTTAAGTTAGTAGTCTGGTAACTTAAGCCGATTTTCATGTTTTTTTTGGAGGGCGTTTTTTTGTAGGAAAATAAAAATGAATCGCTTTGGATATTTAGGATGATTTTATTTACATATTAAAGATACAAAAAAAAGTTTGTTTGAAAAAATTTAATAGTTTATTATTATTTTTATTATTGATCGAAGTTGTCACCTCGAAGTTGGCAGCCCGGGTCCTAACTTTTTTTCTACCGAACCGATTGCTTCCAAATTTTAACAGGCTACTCTACACACTTATAGTTCTCGTCGGAACCACCGAGAAATTTTTTCACCCCTAACTTTTTATTTTACAACCCCTTCTTTGCGAAAATAAAAGGACTTTAGCAAAGAAGGGGTTGTAAAATAAAAAGTTAGGGGTGAAAAAAAGGACCCGGGCTGCCAACTTCGATCAATAATAATAATAATAATAAACTATTAAATTGGTTCAAAAAATTTTTTTTCTGTATCTTTAATATGTAAATAAAAACATCCTAAATATCTAAAACGATTCATTTTTATTTTCCTACAAAAAAACGCCCTCCAAAAAAGACATGAAAATCGGCTTAGGTTACCAGACTATTATCTAAGCAGTTATACGGACTCAGGAGACCGAAAGAAAAACGATTTTTCGAGAATTTTTCCTGGAAAGACATTTTAACTTATCAACGTAATAATGTATATACATATCGTGGTATCTTTTAACTTTATTTTCATATTTTTTATTTGTAAAAATAATGATTTTTAACGCGGCCATAGCCGATCTCCGGGAGCTCCTCTAAAAAAAGCCGTCTTGCCGTGAGCACGATATCTCTGGATTGGATCATCCAAAATGAAAAATCAAAAAAGATTTCGTTAATACAAGATATTATCTAGTATTTAAACTAAGGAATAAGGAAAATTTTAATTTTTCACAAAATGGCGGCTTCTCAAAGAACCGATTTCGATTTTCGATAATAACGTTGGTCTTAAATTGTTTATAAAATGGAAAAATATTTATCGGCGGGAGAAAATCTTATATTAATCACTATAAAGTATACTTATAAAGCTCGTGTAAAAATTTGAGACTGATCGGTTTAGCCGTTTCCGTGGAATCTTGCTAACCGACTTTAAAAACACATTTTTGAGAAAAAAACGCATTGAAACTTTCAAAATCTACTTTCAAACGCTCCGACGCGTCTTTACAAATATGCGTGTAACTTCAAGAATATTTGTCGAATTGACATGAAATTTTCTGTGTATATACTTAAATATCATTACCAAAATCAAATGAAACATTTTTTTTTAATCCTGACTTCGTACAACCTCTTAAAAATTATTTTCATTTTTTTGTCGAATAAATATAAATAATAAAGAATTAAATTTTTTTATTCCAAGTTGCAAAAACAAATAGAATAAATGCTTGATTTACCGGTGATGAGAATTCGTGGTGGTTTGGTGGTTTTTTCGAGCTCGTTAAAATCACGATTCGTCGTACGTTGTAAACCAGCACCAGCATTGAAATCTCTGATGCTGGCTAGGTATCCGAATTTTCGTGGTCTCAGTCGTAACATTTTTCGACACAGCATGATTTTTCGATGATAAAAATAATTTACGAAAGAAACAGAAATAAAGAAAAATGTACACTATTCCAACGAGTCCCAATACAGTTTATTAATTACGCGAAAACAAAATTACGCTTTTTTGTACGATTAATTATTATTTTTTAATCACATCTCTAAATTCATAACGTGATAGAGGAATTTTTTTTATTATCAGCGCCAGTCGGATCGATGTCAGCTCGCTCTCGCGGTCCATTAACCACTGAATCTCTTGTTGAGGCAGTAACCATCGATTATTCTCGTATTATTCGTGACTGTATAATTTTTTAAAACCAGTTAGGGCTCGGTCTCGCGGTGGGGCTAATACCGTCGGCGAGAGATTGTATGTAGTCTATTGTAGGTAGAAAAAATTATGTGTACAGTTTGTGGTACGACACGGGGCTTCGTTAGAAGAACGTAAAATTCACGTCATTTTCCGAAATTAATGACGCGCTTATGTGCACTAAATTTATTTTTTATTTTGTCAATTTAAACTTGCCGAAAATTATCGAGAATCGCGAAAGAAATTTCGAGGAGAATCTTTTTTTTTGTTTAATAAAAAAAATTATCTCACGAAAATTTATCTGTCATTACCGGTTATTAGTGTTTTTTTTTTGGGTTGGATTATTTATTTTTTATTTACTCGATTTAACGTTGCTCGAAATTGTCGAGAATCGCGAAAGAAATTTGAAGAAGTATATTTTTTTTGCTTACTAAAAACAATTATCGTACGGGAATTTATCTATTACTAATGGTTATTAGTGGTTTTTTTTTAGTTGGATCATTTATTTTTTATTTCCTCGATTTAAGCTTGCTCGAAACTATCGTGAATCGCGAAAGAAATTTGAAGAAGTATATTTTTTTTGTTTAATAAAAAGAATTATCGCACGGAAATTTATCTGCCATTAGTGCTTGTTAGTGTATTTTTTTTGGGTTGAATTGTTTATTTTTTATTTACTCGATTTAACATTGCTCGAAATTATCGAGAATCGCGAAAGAAATTTCGAGGAGTATCTTTTTTTTTGTTTAATAAAAAAAATTATCGCACGAAAATTTATCTGTCATTACCGGTTATTAGTGTTTTTTTTTTGGGTTGGATTATTTATTTTTTATTTACTCGATTTAACGTTGCTCGAAATTGTCGAGAATCGCGAAAGAAATTTGAAGAAGTATCTTTTTTTTGCTTAATAAAAACAATTATCGTACGGGAATTTATCTATTACTAATGGTTATTAGTGGTTTTTTTTTGAGTTGGATCATTTATTTTTTATTTCCTCGATTTAAGCTTGCTCGAAACTATCGTGAATCGCGAAAGAAATTTGAAGAAGTATATTTTTTTTGTTTAATAAAAAGAATTATCGCACGGAAATTTATCTGCCATTAGTGCTTGTTAGTGTATTTTTTTTGGGTTGAATTGTTTATTTTTTATTTACTCGATTTAACATTGCTCGAAATTATCGAGAATCGCGAAAGAAATTTGAAGAAGTATCTTTTTTTTTGTCTTAAGGTAGTAGTCTGGTGACTTGAGCCGATTTTCATGTCTTTTTTGGAGGGCGTTTTTTTGTAGGAAATAAAAAATGAATCGTTTTGGATATTTAGGATGTTTTTGGAAAAAAAAACGTTTTTTTTCCAAAGTACGCCATTTTGTTATTTATCCATGAAATTTAACTTCAGTAGTTCCGACCAGAATGACATGTCTATAAAAATGGTTATTAGTGTTTTTTTTTGGGTTGGATTTTTTATTTTTTATTCACTCGATTTAACGTTGCTCGAAATTATCGAGAATCGCGAAAGAAATTTGAAGAAGTATCTCTTTTTTGCTTAATACAAAAAATTATCGTACGGGAATTTATCTATTACTAATGGTTATTAGTGTTTTTTTTTTGGGTTGGATCATTTATTTTTTATTTCCTCGATTTAAGCTTGCTCGAAACTATCGTGACTCGGGAAAGAAACTTGAAGAAGTATTTTTTTTTGTTTAATAAAAAAAATTATCGCACGGGAATTTATCTGTCATTAGTGCTTATGAGTGTTTTTTTTTGGTTGGATTATTTAGTTTTTTATTTACTTGAAGCTCAAAAATTATGGAAAATCTCGAAAAAAAGTGAAAAAGATTTTCTGAAGTTAAAAAATAATACGGAAATTTATCTCCCATTAGTGCTTATTAGTGTATTTTTTTGGTTTGGATTGTTTGCTTTTTATTTATTTAGGGATCCAAAATTATCGAAATGTCTCGACAGTTGAAAAAGATTTCATTCATATATAAAAAAAAATGATCGTACGGAAATTTATTTGTCATTAATGTTTATTAGTGTCTTTTTTTTAGGTTGGTTTATTTAGTTTTTTATTTCCTTGAAGCTCCAAAATTATTGATAGGTCTCGAAGGTTGAAAAAGATCTTTTAATACATAAAAAAAATGATCGTACGGAAATTTATTTGTCATTAGTGGTTATTAGTGTTTTTTTTTGTTTAATAAAAAAAAAATCGTTCGTAAACTTGTCTGCCATTAGTGCGTATTAGGGTTTTTTCTCTAACAAACAAAATTATCGTACGAAAATTTATCTGTCATTAGTGCTTATGACTGTTTTTTTTTGGTTGGATTATTTAGTTTTTTATTTATTTGAGGCTCAAAAATTAAAAAAAATCTCGAAAAAAAGTTGAAAAAGATTTTTTTAAGTTAAAAAATAATACGGAAATTTATCTCTCATTAGTGCTTATTGGCGTATTTTTTTGGGGTTGGATTGTTTGCTTTTTATTTATTTAGAGATCCAAAATTATCGAAATGTCTCGACAGTTGAAAAAGATTTCATTTATGTATAAAAAAACATGATCGTACGGAAATTTATTTGTCATTAGCGTTTATTAGTGTCTTTTTTTTAGGTTGGTTTATTTAGGTTTTATTTTCTTGAAGCTCCAAAATTATGGAAAATGTCGAAAAAAAGTTGAAGAAGATTTTTTGAAGCTAAAAAATAACACGGCAATTTATCTCTCATTAGTGCTTATTGGTTTATTTTTCGGTTTGTTTGCTTTTTATTTATTTGAAGATCCAAAATTATTGCCAAGTCTCGAAGGTTGAAAAAGATCTTTTCATACATAGAAAAAAATGATCGTACGGAAATTTATTTGTCATTAGTGCTTATTAGTGTTTTTTTTTTGTTTATTAAAAAAATTAATCGTTCGTAAACTTGTCTGCCATTGGTGCGTATTAGGGTTTTTTTCTCTAATAAAAAAAATTATCGTACGAAAATTTATCTGTCATTAGTGCTTATTAGTGTTTACTTTGGATTGGATTTTTCGTTTTTTTATTTACTTGAAGCTCCAAAATTATGGAAAGTCTCGAGAGAAAGTTGCGAAAGATTTTTTGAAGTTAAAAAATGATACGGAAATTTATCCCTCATCAGTGCTTATCAGTATTTTTTTGGGTTGAATTGTTTGCTTTTTATTTATTTGAAGATCCAAAATGACTGAAAGGTCTCGAAAGTTGAAAAAGATTTTTTTATAAAAAAAAAAAAGATTGTACAGAAATTTGTTTGCCATTAGTGCTTATAAGCGTATTCTCGATTTAGGAAAATCATGAATAGTCACTTTTTTCGAAATCGCGACAATTGCTCGTAACGAAAATTTTCCTTCAATTATATAATTGCACTCTTATGAATTGTAACAACGTTAATTCGTGAAATTTATCATTATTTTGCAAAATCACGTTCGTCAGTATAATTGTGATTTAATTTTTTAATTTTTTTATATATATATATCGATAAAATTAAATAAAAATTAATGCTGTCATTGCTAATGCGTATCCAGTTGTTTACGAGTTCCGTCAAGAAACTTGGCCTTGCCAGAAGAAAACGTACGAGAATTTATTTAAAAGACTAACCGCACGTATATTTATGTATATGGGGCATTCCGTGCCAAGTCACTCCAGTTTTGGATTTCTTTGGGTTTTAATTATGAAAAAAAACACATTAAACCCAATGATCGTTAATTATTTACATTATTAATATTATTAAAATACAGCACATTGATAACAAATGAAAAAACAAAACATTTTTAACTCTTAGAAATAAAATGAAGGATTCGTTTCTGCGTCGTTGTTGAAGCCTCGAAAAAATCTCGATGTTTGAATGAAAAATCGTTGGTGAATTTTTTTTCGTTCCTCACATTGGATTAAGGGGTTATGCGCAAACAAGTTTTTCAACAAAAAAACATTTTTTTTTAAATTTCATTTCCATAATGTACGTATATTAAAGTGTATCCACAGAAAGTTTCATGTCAATCCGACAAATATCCTCGAAGTTGCACGCATATTTGTAAAGACGTCTCGGAGCGTTTGAAAGTAGATTTTGAAAGTTTCAATGCGTTTTTTCTCAAAAGCGCGTGTTTTTAAGTTAGCAGTCTGGTAACTTAAGCCGATTTTCATGTCTTTTTTGGAGGGCGTTTTTTTGTAGGAAAATAAAAATGAATCGTTTTGGATATTTAGGATGTTTTTATTTACATATTGAAGATACAAAAAAAAAATTTTTTGAAAAAATTTAATAGTTTATTGTTATTGTTATTATTGATCGAAGTTGGCACCTCGAAGTTAGCAGCCCGGGTCCTAATTTTTTTTCTACCGAACCGATTGCTTTCAAATTTTAACAGGCTACTCTAGACACTTATAGTTCTCGTCGGAACCACCGAGAAATTTTTTCACCCCTAACTTTTTATTTTACAACCCCTTCTTTGCCAAAGTCCTTTTATTTTAGCAAAGAAGGGGTTGTAAAATAAAAAGTTAGGGGTGAAAAAATTTCTCGGTTGTTCCGACGAGAACTATAAGTGTGTAGAGTAGCCTATTGAAATTTGAAAGCAATCGGTTCGGTAGAAAAAAAGTTAGGACCCGGGCTGCCAACTTTGAGGTGCCAACTTCGATCAATAATAATAATAATAATAAACTATTGAATTTTTTCAAAAAATTTTTTTTTTGTGTTTTTAATATGTAAATAAAAACATCCTAAATATCCAAAACGATTCATTTTTATTTTCCTACAAAAAAACGCCCTCCAAAAAAAACATGAAAATCGGCTCAAGTTACCAGACTACTTCCTTAAAGTCGGTGAGCATGATTCCTCGGAAACGGCTCAACCGATCAGTCTCAAATTTTTACAGAAGCTTTATAAATATATTTTTTAGTGATTAATCTAAGGTTTTTTCTTGCCAATGAATATTTCCCATTTTATAAACAATTTAAGGCAAAAATTTTCATCGAAAATGGAAATTTTTTTTTTGAATAGCCGCTATTTTGGGAAAAATTAATATTATGCTTATTCCTTAGATTAAATACTAGATAATACCTTATATTAACGAAATCTTTTTTATTCTTTCATTTTCGATGAACCAATCCAGAGATATCGTGCTCACCGCGAGACGCCTTTTTTTTAAGAGGCGCTCCGGGAGTTCGGCTATAGGTGCTTGAAAAATTCATAATTTTACAAAGAAAAAATATGAAAATAAAGTTAAAATTTACGACAATATATATATAAATTTTTACGTTAATAAATGAAAATGTCTTTCCAGAAAAAATTCTTGAAAAACCGCTTTTTTGCGGTCTCCTGAATGCGCATAACCCCTTAAAATGGCCAATACGATATATAGCATTCTGTGTTTTTTTCTTTATAATTGTTTAACGTTAATCAGCATTGAACAACGAAAGAAAAAAAATTGACCTGGTCACTTTGCTCTATATTATTTTATTTCATGCAGATCCATTTTTTTCTTTTTTGTCCTCAAAGTTTTTTAATCTCGTGATCATTCAAAAATTTATAAAATGCAAAGGAACAACAAAAAAAAATGGAAAAAAATCAGGGATAGTCCCTTTGGTGGTAAAGGCAATGTAAAAAAAAAAAACAATCGGAAAAATTGAAATTAGCCTCGGCTGAAAGTTGCGTGAGTTTGCATGGAATGCCCCACGTATATATGTACAATATGGTGTATGCGTGACCTGACGTCAGGTTTTTCGCAATGGCTTTGGATACCGGTTTTCTCGCGGCTCGTAAGATCTGGCCACGCATATGTTACGTTGGAAGAAAGGCCATCGATACACACGTAACGATTCATTTGAGGATATAATGGGGGAAGGTAGGCTCGGCTCTGAGCGAGCAATTCCATTCGTTGATTTTGGTCTCGTACGATCGAAGGGCCTCGACGTCTACACTTTTTTTCACTCCTTTTCTTCTCGGTCTTCTTTTTTTACGTTTTTTATTAAACCACGGCGCTTGAATTCCGGTTTTTGTATCTCGAGACCGTTTGCCAGACCCCGATGACGATGTTTTTTTTTTCATCCCTTCGACCGTTTTCCTCTCCCTCGACGGACTGAGTAGATTGTGATTTTTTTTGTGTTCAAGCTAGTTAAAAATCGGGGAAATGAGTTTTCTTATGATATAAGAACGAAAATCGTTGTGGAAAAGCATGTTGCACAATGCATCAGTGTTCATTAGTGTCCACGTGATTCCATTAGTGATTTTTTTTTGTTCAACCTAATCCAACGTCTGGGAAAAAGAGTATTTCTCATAATAAAAGAACGAAAATCGTTAGGAAAATCGGCTGCAATGCATTAGTGTTTATTAGTGTTTTAGTCACTCGATTAGTCACTTTTTCCGTTTCAGCAAATCCACAATGTGAGACGTGTCGTTACCCGTAATGGAGCATATTGAAAACGGTACTGAAAATCTGTTGACACTAATAGTCACTAATCCATTAGTGTTTTAATGTTAAAATTAACGATGAAAACATCTGGAAAGTGAGTTTTCTTATCATAAAAGAACGAAAATTGTTATGATAATCGGCTGCAATGCATTAGTGTTTATTAGTGTTTTGGTCACTCGATTAGTCACTTTATCCGTTTCAGCAAATCCTCAATCTGAGAAGTGTCGTTACCCGTAATGGAGCATATTGAAAACAGTACTGAAAATCTGTTGACACTAATAATCACTAATCCATTAGTGTTTTAACGTTAGAATCGAGGATGAAAACAGCTGGAAAATGAGTTTTCTCATGATAAAAGAACGAAAATCGTTAGGAAAAGTCGGCTGCAATGCATCAGTGTCCATTAGTGTTTTAGTCACTCGATTAGTCACTTTTTCCGTTTCAGCAAATCCACAATGTGAGAAGTGTCGTTACCCGTAATGGTGCATATTGAAAACAGTACTGAAAATCTGTTGACACTAATAATCACTAATCCATTAGTGTTTTAACGTTAGAATCAACGATGAAACCAGCTGGAAAATGAGTTTTCTTATCATAAAAGAACGAAAATCGTTAGGAAAGTCGGCTGCAATGCATTAGTGTTTATTAGTGTTTTAGTCACTCGATTAGTGACCTTTTCCGTTTCAGCAAAGCCACAATCTGAGAAGTGTCGTTACCCGTAATGGAGCATATTGAAAACAGTACTGAAAATCTATTGACACTAATAGTCACTAATCCATTAGTGTTTTAATGTTAAAATTAACGATGAAAACATCTGGAAAATGAGTTTTCTTATCATAAAAGAACGAAAATCGTTATGATAATCGGCTGCAATGCATTAGTGTTTATTAGTGTTTTAGTCACTTGATTAGTCACTTTTTCCGTTTCAGCAAATCCACATTGTGAGAAGTGTCGTTACCCGTAATGGTGCATATTGAAAACAGTACTGAAAATCTGTTGACACTAATAATCACTAATCCATTAGTGTTTTAACGTTAGAATCAACGATGAAAACAGCTGGAAAATGAGTTTTCTTATCATAAAAGAACGAAAATCGTTAGGAAAGTCGGCTGCAATGCATTAGTGTTTATTAGTGTTTTAGTCACTCGATTAGTGACCTTTTCCGTTTCAGCAAAGCCACAATCTGAGAAGTGTCGTTACCCGTAATGGAGCATATTGAAAACAGTACTGAAAATCTATTGACACTAATAGTCACTAATCCATTAGTGTTTTGAGGTTAAAATTAACGATGAAAACATCTGGAAAATGAGTTTTCTTATCATAAAAGAACGAAAATCGTTATGATAATCGGCTGCAATGCATTAGTGTTTATTAGTGTTTAAGTCACTCGATTGGCGACCTCTTCCGTTTCAGCAAATCCACAATCTGAGAAGTGTCGTTACTCGTAATGGAGCATATTGAAAACATCACTGAAAATCTGTTGACACTAATAATCACTAATCCATTAGTGTTTTAACGTTAGAATCAACGATGAAAACAGCTGGAAAATGAGTTTTCTCATGATAAAAGAACGAAAATCGTTAGGAAAAGTCGGCTGCAATGCATCAGTGTTCATTAGTGTTTTAGTCACTTGATTAGTCACTTTTTCCGTTTCAGCAAATCCACATTGTGAGAAGTGTCGTTACCCGTAATGGTGCATATTGAAAACAGTACTGAAAATCTGTTGACACTAATAATCACTAATCCATTAGTGTTTTAACGTTAGAATCAACGATGAAAACAGCTGGAAAATGAGTTTTCTTATCATAAAAGAACGAAAATCGTTAGGAAAAGTCGGCTGCAATGCATTAGTGTTTATTAGTGTTTTAGTCACTCGATTAGCGACCTCTTCCGTTTCAGCAAATCCACAATCTGAGAAGTGTCGTTACCCGTAATGGAGCATATTGAAAACGGTACTGAAAATCTATTGACACTAATAGTCACTAATCCATTAGTGTTTTAATGTTAAAATTGACGATGAAAACATCTGGAAAATGAGTTTTCTTATCATAAAAGAACGAAAATCGTTATGATAATCGGCTGCAATGCATTAGTGTTTATTAGTGTTTTAGTCACTCGATTGGCGACCTCTTCCGTTTCAGCAAATCCACAATCTGAGAAGTGTCGTTACTCGTAATGGAGCATATTGAAAACAGTACTGAAAATCTGTTGATACTAATAATCACTGATCTATTAGTGTTTTTATATTAAAATTGAGGGTTACCAGCACCCTCGTTGCAGAACAAAAAGGCCTAACTTTGACGATTTATTTTGGGGGTATGAGAAAAAGGAACAGGATTTATTTTCATAGGGTTCATTCAGAACATATTGAAGGATGAAAAAAAAATTTCTTATTGTCATTTTGATACAAAATGGCGGCGATAGAGCCCATCTTGAAAATCGTCATTTTTTAAAACACCTTCAGGGTAGGACGGTTCTCTCGTAAAGTATAAGACTTGGAACAAAAAACCAAAAAGTGTTATAATCTATCTACGATTGGCTATGGAACTACGCAGGCGTTTTTTTTAAATCAAATTTTGTACAAATGGTGCACTTTTGAAAAAAATGAATCGATTGTTTGCCTAAAAAAGCAGTAAATTGTTTGTGAAAAAAAAAGTTTACATTAAATCATAAAACGGCTACGTACCCCGATATAAAATGTGATTGTGTGTCGAAAGTCGCAGTCGTGTCTCGCGTGACAATGAGCGGTGCAAGAGAACGAGCCATATGCACGTATTCATAGTCCGTCCTTATCTTGAGGATGAAGGGAGCCTTCATGAAGGATGCCTTAAATCTCTAAGGCCGCCTTATTTCATAGACGTACCTCGAGTCTTCCTTTCGAAAGGGAGGAATATTTTAGGGATTTTAGTGATTAGTGGATGCAGTACTGTTTATGGCACCAGAACCTAACCTAATACGAGTTCAAAAAATGTAACGAGTAATAATCTAGAGGTAATAAAAAATCTAATATATTAGTTGTATATTCATTATTAATATTAGTTAATATGAGTACTAATGGTAAAGTAATTGATTTCCAGAACTGCAACGAAAAAGAACTACTACTAATAAAACTCCGAGAAGCAATTGAGCATCAGCTTCACGCTAAAAAAATTGCGTTTGCTGAAGCAGAAGAGAAAATAGTTATCTTGAAACTGTTGAGAGAGGAGGAGGCATTCGGGCAAAGATAGTATCATATAAAATATTCATGTTTTTAATATCTAATTATTATTATAAGTGTTAAAATATCAGACTGCTACGGAGTTACGAGGAAAGGGAACGATAAAATAAAATATCTCTTGCAATTTAGTATCAACTTCCGCAAGTATTTTTGTCCTCATATTATTTTGATCCTCATAGAAAAATCGCTGGTTCTATATACGGCTGTGTGTCTACCCATATTTAGGTCGATACAAATAATAATATTATAAGTGCAATGTAAAAGTATATTTATATACATTTTTTATGTTTAATACAAAATATACTAATTACAAGAAATGAAATATTGCGTTTTTAAATTTTGAAACGCCAGTTTCAATGAGGAACATTTTATTTTAGTTTTTAATACATAAAAAAACATTCTTCAAATCATTATTAATTTTTAATCTAAACATATGTACAAATGCCAATTTGTATGAATTGATCTTGGTTAACATTATTACAACATGCCAATCATCAGGAATAAAAACTTAATATAAAAACTACAATTGGTTCACAACACTGTTTCATATTTAAGAAAAATGTCTTAAAATAATGGCAAATTATTTTGAATACACACATTGTGCAAAAAAGCAGTGGCACAGACAATTGCCACCGTTGTGGACAACTTTGTTCTTAAGCCGTAATAGAGACATGGAAATCGACGTTTCCAAACTCCAAAAAGTTGTTCAACGATGACTCGTGTTTTGGTATGTGCAGTATTCTATCGAACTTCTGCGTCTGTCTCAGCTCTTAAAACAGGTGTTAGAAGATAGCTGCCGCACGCATACCCACTATCGCCAAGTAAAATTCCGTCCAGGTGTCCTAGCTCAAAACGACAGCGCACACCGCTTCGACCAAATATTACAGCATCGTGAGTCGAACCAGGGTGCCTGACAACTATATCAAGAATTTCCTGTTGAGATCCAGATACAACCTATAAAAATAACAAATCAAAAAAATTAACTTGATATTAACTTATTCATAATTATTTAACATACGAAATTTGATATGAACACAAACTAAAACAGCTGAGAAAATGTATCTGTACATTTAGAGAGAACCATCCTTTTCGATTCCGGACTACCTCTCCATTATTCCCTCCAGGATTCGTTATGCGTATATGGGTGTATTCGATACATCCTATTACGGATGGAAAGTTGGCCACTTCATAAAATTTGTTTTTATTATCTCGACATTTTTGTTCAATGGATTTTCGTCTTCAAATTGATCGTCAAAATAATTCAAAAATGCGTTGTCCATGATTCTTTTTTTTCTTTAGACACTTTGTCCGAAAACGCGACACCACAAGCAGCCACAAACTTAAAATGTGTCAAATTTGTATAGGTTATATTTGGCTGTATTCTGCGCATCATGTGGTAAGAAGTTCACAAATGCAGCAAAAACGAACAGACCAAGGCGGCGTCCCCTCCTCAAGGGAGCTCGGGAGCTCCCTTGAGATAAGGAAGCCAATAAGGCTCCTTGTTCGGTCAAGGAACGTTTATAAAACGTGTTATAGGGAATAAGGGATCCTTATTCTTCCAGGAACGACTATGCATACGGGCAATAGAGTATTATGGACAAGAGTAACGGCCTCCCTATTGATTGTACTATGGGGCACGAACTAAAAATCGTTTTGGTACTTACTCACTAACGAGCTAGATGCCGGCGAGACGTACACCAATAAAACGCCTTCGCGGACGGCCTCCGAAATCTCTAGTACAGAGAAAACCGACAAGGGCCTCCGCACGTATCCGAAGTACGGTACAACATTGTCCCCACGCATTTTCGGGAGTGTCGAAACACCCGGTGGCGTCCAACAACACCGATTCCGAGGGCTCATTGAACTCATCTCGCGAAACCATAGTAGATTTGGAGGACAACCAGGAGGACACCACCATGACGACAACATTTCACACGCCGGAGATTTCCTCGATCTGGCTAACGAAAATAACCAGGCAGCCGACGTTTCAATCCAACGCAACGCTGCAACCCAAGGTGACATCATCACCCAGGTGGCCGAAGAGGTACCACCGATTGGCATCATTCCTGGACCAAATCAAAACCAACGAGTGATACCGCAAGCAGGTAACCCCCAACGAGCCGCAAACGTGGTTAACCCACCTACGGCAAACCCTAGGTTTTCACCGGTCATGGCAACCATCCCGCCAGCCGGAAATGAACCACTAAACCCGAACGCTTGGTAGACTCTTCTTCGAACACTACAAGTTGCACCACACTATGCCTACCAATCTACAGCGGCATCGATTGTGAGGATCCAAAGCGTTTCCTACAAAGGTGCGAGGAATATTCGTCCTAACTTGCACCCCGGATTCCGCTCGTACTCGCACCGCTCCCGGGGGTCTGCGGAACGACGCAGAACGGTCGTGGAGTATTTATCAACTTCTCGACTTCGAATGGGACACATTCCAAAAACTGCTCTTCGGCCTGTATGGAAGCCCAGCCATCGTCTCGCGGCTCAACGGACAATTGTTCTCCAGAAAATAAGGTGACCGGGACAGCGCAGGAATGTTCTTGCAACTGAAATCCCTCCTATACCAGAGGATCAGAGGAACCGAACCGGAAGAAATCAGTGTGGCTACCCTTCTGGAATTACTCAAACCAAAAATACGCATGGCAATACGGCCGTCCAACTCGCAGACACTCAGTGCCCTGCTATCCAAGGCCATACAAGCTGAATACGATCTGGCGGATTATTGACAACCTCATCGAACTAAAAAGGAGGACGGGGTTAAAACCGGCATACCTCCAAAACCCGTCTCTGACTGCAAATATCCACCTCAATGCTGGCACTGCCCGGAACAGCACTTACACAAGGACTGGTCCGGTACGAGCCCAGAAAAGGAGGGATGAACCATCGTCACGGAAAACCTAAACAGGGCGGCGAAGCACCGAACCCTGCCGCCCCCAACCAGAAGTAGGTCTTATTGAAACGACCACTGAGAGGAATAAATTACCCCATAGTTGGGTAACCCTCAACAACAAAGAAATTTGCGCGGCAATCGACTGCTGTGCAAGCCTTTGTTTCATTCAACCGGAGCACTTACCACCCGGGCACCTCACCATTATTTTATAGGCAGAAGGCCATATATATGGTTAGTTGTTAGTGGAAATCCCTGTCTGTCTATGATTTTTGGCGGAAGGTCCTGTGTGTCCCTTTTCAGGATACGTATGGCTCGTTCCGTTGCAGGATACGAGATGCTGTTTTTACGTTCGGCGCTCGTGGTTATATACTCGCTCGGACCATGCTTTGCCTGCGAGAAAAAGGTCGCCATCTCTCGGCGGTCCGTGAACTAATTCGGGTCACCGTGAGGCTTGAGCACGGTCTTGTATACAGGTCTGGAACTCCCTCAAATTTCAGTGGTGGGGGACGGCCCGTTAACGAAGCTGTTTTTAATTTCTGTAGCAGCCACTAAAGGCGTTGCGATCGGATAAAGCCGATAGACATAACCTGAAAACCCCTCGATAGTTCTCGAGGTTGTCTGTCTCTGTCCCACTAACGGACACCGCGTTACACATATTTATTATACGTAATTGTAAGTTATTAATCCCGTCATCTTTGATGAATATACTGAATGAATATGCTCTTAATTTGAATCGGGTTGTAAACGTTCTAACTGTTAACCGAGCATGATAAATATAAACAATTTGTAAATATCTGTCATATGAATATATATCAGGCGAAATAGTTGTCTACCTCTTGATGGATCGATCTCCGTTAGACTTTCTTTTAAATCCTATAACATAAAGAAAAGTTTTCATTTACAAAAATATAAATACATCGAACCGTTTCATATATTTATTTTGATTCTTGTTCATTATATTTTTGTGAAAATTGCAGGTTCTCAAATAAAGATAAAAGTTGAAGAATTTATTTTCATTCATACTTACTTGATTTTGAAAGCTGGAACACTTTTCAAAAACCTAAAAAATAAAGTGTAAGAAAATGTAAAGAGCTGATTTTTACTTACCTTAATATACTATTTTTTGGCATGCTACTAAATACTGTCCACTTTGGAATATTGACAAAATTTAAATAAAGATAAAAATTCAAGTATTTATTTTTATTCGTACTTCCTTGATTTCGGAAACTCGAACACTCGCAAAAACTTGACATAAGATTTATGCAGTAGTTAATTTCGACAATTTTCTCTTAACAACAAATTTGTTTTTGAGTTTAAAATTTTCCTGGTGCGTATATTGCCTCATTTTTAATCTTACATAGTAAATGATGGTGTCTGATAAGATTTCAGATCCATGGTCTTTACAGGGATTAGCAGGGATAAGCAAAGGCTTTTATCTTTCTATATTATATAAATATATCGCCGCCGCCGCCGTGTACAGGGTTGAGGGGGGAACCCGGGGCGATACATTCTGTTAAGGAAACTTACCAAGGCGAGTACTGATTCCTTGAATTGACGATTTTGTGACTCTGAAGGATGGAACAGTGCTTGGAGAATTTCTTTCGGAATTCGAAACTTGTTTTGGATATCCATGCTCTGGCACACAATTTTCCTTTTCTACTGAGATGTCATCGAATTTTGTTCACACAGCAAACTCTTTGTGTCGCATTGTTTTGTATGGGACCTTACATATTGATAATACACGATATGAGTAACTATCTTCTTAAACTATGTTTAAAATCTTTTCATTAAACTTAGCCATCCGCGAACTATGTCTTCATTGTTAAAATGTCACGTATACGATTCGTGTTGTAATTTTATAATGCCTGGAATAGATTGTTCCCACTTTTTCCACATATCAATGTTCTTAGGCACTCGGAATGTACAACATTTTTTGTTTATTTTGCTACCGGTTTTACAATGTGGCACCACACATCGATTCGTCATCCTTAATATAATAATCACTAAAAGACTGTGATCACAAAACCGTGCTGTGATCCACACCAAATAAACATAATATTCAGGCATAGCAGTATCGAAGGGTTTTCAGGTTATGTCTATCGGCACTATCTGATCGCAACGCTTCTAGTGACTGCTACAGAAATTAAAAACAGCTTCGTTAAGCAGACCATTCTCGGCGGCGGAGTTTCCAGACCTGTATACGTAAGACCGTGGGCTCGAGGCGCGCGCGTGAAACGGGGAATCCCGTAATTCTAGTAATAATTTTTGAAGTATGTCTTCCCGTGGGGCCAAGGGTCCGGAGATCCCCGGTTACGGTGTGTCGGCAACGTCCCGGCTTCAACCTTCTCGGAAATGACAGTTCTTCATTTAACTGTGGGGTTAGCGTGCATTGTGGAATATTATTTCGGTAAGTGAACTAAGCTTAATTGATATTTAATGCAGTAAGAGTGAGCTGGTCTCACTCGACTTAGATATTTACATGTATAGTTGTATTTGCGCTTAGTCGTGTAGTGGCACTTGTGTGTTTGTATTACTTATAACTTTACTTATAACTATCTATTTACAGAGTATAGCTTGGTTCTTATAATTATTAATCATAGCTTAATTATGCGTACTAGCACAGAATTAATAATCGTGGATTTTACTTTTCGCAGAGGTTTTGTACCTGCGAAGTATCCGCAGCAAGGTACCCCTGGAACCCTCAACGCAGGCTGTCGAGGTCTCCGCTGGGTAAGACATAAGTATTTCGTTCAGAGTATTTAATCCTAGTATGTTTGTTTTAGATAAGTCTTTTCTTTGCTTCTCAGGTACCCTGCGGTCGACGTCGCACCCCGGCTGCTGAGAATCTCCTTCGTCGGTTACGGAGTATCTTCGTTTTGGGTAAGTTTTTGTCCCAGGATTTTTTTTTTATCAGTGATGCAGGTACTTTAGCGCTAAGGGATTATTCCTATAGGTTATTTACATTGAATATATACATAGATTATACAGGGTGAGGCACTAACTGTTGCCACGTAGAATAACTCCGAAAGTACGATAGTGGTAGAACATTTTTTGAAACACAAGTTGCATGGGACAACGGGGGCTATCATATGGCGTTAGGTTTTGGTTGCTAGGTGGAGTCGCATCGGAAATTTCAAGGTTAACTTTGTTTTTTTAGATAGTATGGTATGTTTTGGTACTCATTTTCTGATATGGGCTATCAAGACGAATCCAATGATATTGAAAAAAAAAATTTTTGTTTTTTTTTATTAAAATTTTTTTTTTTAATTTATTTATTTTTTTGAGGCAAAAAAGTGAGATGAACTTTATTTACAGAAGGTGTTCAAAGTGATTGCCATTGGAATCAATGCAGTACTGCAATCTCCTTATCACGGATTGTGTAGAATTTCTCTTATCACTTCGGCACTTATCGAATCGCATGCTCTAACAATTCTCTCTCGCATATCATCAGGCGTAGTTGGACGTTCTTTATAAATAAGATCTTTCAAATATCTTTATAATTCTTTATAATCTTCTTTATAATTCTTTATAAACAAGATCTTTCAAATATCCCCACAAGAAAAAATCCAGAGGCGTCAAGTCTGGCGAACGTGCCGGCCACGATACAGCTCCTCCGCGTCCAATCCAACGATTTGGAAATCTCCTTTGCAACTCATTTCTAGCTATCAGCGAAAAATGTGCTGGACACCCATCGTGTTGATACCACACTCTGTTCCCTGTTTCCAAAGGTATTTCTTCCAATAACGGACCTTATGTTTCTTGAAGGAATGTGGTGTACTTTCTACCATTAAGATTTCCTTCGATGAAATAGGGGCCTATAATTTTGTCCTCGATAATCCCACACCAAACATTCACCGACCACGGTTTTTGGTGTGCAGCTTGCCGCAGCCAATATGGATTTTCAGTTGACTAAAAATGCATGTTATGCAAATTAATATTTCCATGATTCGTAAATGTTGTCTCATCAGTAAATAAAATGCAATTAATAAATGTGTTATGTCTCTGAATCTAGGGTTGAGCCCATCGGCAGAATTCAATGCGATTCATGAAATCCGTACCAGTTAATTCTTGGTGGAGACTGATATGGTAAGGATGATATTTATGGCGACGCAGAACACGAATAACACTTCACTGGCTTACGCCAGATTCCCTCGCAATTTGACGCGAACTAACACAAGGATCTCGAACCACAGTGGCAAGAATACCAATTTCCGTTTCTTCGTTAGTTACATTCTTTTGTCGGTTATTATTCCGACGGGTTAAGGATCCAGTTGTTCTCAATTTATTGTACAAAATTTGAAATGTACGGCGTGTAGGGTGAGAACGTTCAGGATATCTTTCAGCGTATAAGTCTCTAGCTCTCACTGAATTTTTCTGACATTCTTCGTAAATTAGAAGCATATCGGTTTGTTCTTCAAAAGAATACATCATTTACATTCGCTTGATGCGATGATACTGGTCTTACCATTCTTACTATCGTTGTCTCGTACAAGACACAATACAATGCAATACATTGTACGATACAATGTAATGTAAATGTGCGTTAATAGTAAATATTTACTAAATACGGCGTTTTCGTCAAACCTACAATGTATGTAAATACACGGTCAAATTTTGCACGGTATGCGAGAGAGAAAAAAATTTTTTTAAACAAAAAAAAATTTTTTTTAAATAAAAAAAAACATTATTGGATTCGTCTCGATAACCGCTACCAGAAAATAAGTACCAAAACATAGCATTCTATCTAAAAAAACAATGTTGACCTTGAATTCTCCGATTCGACTCCACCTAGCAACAAAAAACTAACGCCATATGATAGCACCCCGTTGTCCCATGCAACTTTTGTTTAAAAAAATTGTCTACTACTATCGTACTTTCGGAGTTATTCTACGTGGCAACAGTTAGTGCCTCACCCTGTATATATAGCGTTTTCTTTCTTATTAATCAAAGAGCATTTCTTTTTTCAGGTTTGGTCGTCAACCGTGGCCTTCCTTTCATCGCAGAGGAACAGTTCTTCCCCGTGGACCTCGAGAGCCTTGCAGCGACACCGACGTAAAATCTTTTGTGTTTCGTTTCAATATGTTATTAAATCTTTTTTTCTATTTTCAGACCAAACTGCAGCAGGGAGGTTTTTTAGGTACAGAGTATGTGGGCTTAAGGAGGTGGGTTTGAAATAATTTTTTTTGCATTTTTTATTATTTTTTTTCTGAATGAACAATATGTCGAGAATATCTTGTACAAATTTTAAGTCAATCGGAGTAAAACTAACGGAGTTACAGCGTTTCAAACGACCGGCCGTGATACCTGATTTTCACGTATTAAAAACTTTAAATCGATTTTCCCGAAAACGTCATTTTTGAAGTTTGTGAACATTAGAACTCAAAATCTACTGAACCGATCCTTTTGAAAATTTAAACATTACTTCTTCACATAAATCAACAGGTAATCAGGAGGAGTTTTTTTTTTTTTTTCAATTTTTTCAATTTTTTAATAACAAATTAAGCGCGATTTTTTGAGCTAAAATTGCGTTTTTTACTTCCAAGGGCTGCAAAAAATAGAAAAAAAAAAACAAAAAAAAAACTCTTCCTGATTACCTCGAGAAATACATCACCTTCAAAATGCATATCAATTTTTTCGTTTTAGATGATCCGGTAAAGAGTTATAATGTTCACCGCAAAACCACTTTTTTCCAAGGCGCCTCTGGAGATTTTTTCTGAGATACTTCAATAGTTGTACAATAATATGTAATTCTATTCAATAAAACTATATTACTCATGTCAAAATCATAAAAATATGCTTTTTCTTCGCCTTTAAAACCCTACCCTACCCCCCCCCCCCCCCCCCCGTTAAGAGGCCTGCGTACAACATGTGAAGCTACTATCAAAATTTCAAATCAATCGGTGCAACGGTGTTCAAGTAATACGTCCTTCCAGTTTGAAAAAGACGATTTTCAAGATGATCTCTGTCGCCGCCATTTTCCATCAATATGATGGTAAAAAAATTTTTTTTCATACTTCAATATGGGTTAAATAAACCCTCTGAAGAGAAATTCCTTGCCGTTTTTTTCATACTCCCAAAATAAATCGTCAAAGTTAGGCCTTTTCTTCGGCCTCTAGAGTGGTGTTGTCTCTTAATATTCAATTGATAAATCACCTATGCATGTGGCTCACTCTTAAGGGTGCAAGAACATCGGATTATCTCGCCTTTCTTTTTTTGTAACTAACCGGGACACGGTCACTAACTGGGACAGCTCACCTTTTTCCTCTTCTTTTTTAACTCGTTACTCGTGCATGAGAGAGGGAAGATTTCCTGGAAGCGTGTCTTCACGCTGTTTGAATAAGCGCTTCGCAATTCTCTCTTTCTTACACGCTGTATAACAATACTATATATATTAACTACACATTTACCATGGCTCACACACACATGCCCATGCATGTATATATGTGAAAGCACAGGTATTATTCTCATTCCCGTTTTTTTCTTCTTTTTTTTTATAACCCCCTGACGATTGGTGGGCATGGTTTTTCTTCACGGAGCCCTGAACGTCTCGCGTCTGTTCCCCACCTCGCTGAAACCTCACGCTCGTTTGACGAAAGTCCCTCTCCACTCCTCCATACAAGCACTTTATGTTTCGAGAATTTTTCTTCTCTTTTCCTTTTTTTTTTTTCTTTTTTTGCTCAATGCACTCAAATAAAATATCCGTAACGAGAGGCGTACTCGTGGAATCTTCAACAGTACACAGTCGTCGCTTGGATAACGCGCGTCTACTGCGACTCGAATTCTTTTACGAACATGTGAAGTGAAGAATTTTTTTTCTGTATTTTTTAATTCAAATTCCATTTTTGTTTTTTTTTTTTTCGCTTTTTTCATTGTCGATCGAAACTTGTTTGTTTCACTCCGAGTGCAACGAAGATTTGGCTTGGAAAATATTAAGTGCATATCCACAGGTAAATAACAATTGTTATTAGTTATGAGTGAAAATTATTACAATATTTATTTTGCAATAATGAAACAATGACGAAAAATCTCGCCCAAATACAAAATTAATTGCGATATGATTGACGAAAAATTGATGTTTTTTTCTCTTTTTTCAACACCTTAAAAAAATTTTTTGAAGAATCGCTTTGATAATTTCAAAAATTTATTATTACGAGCATACTTTGTTTTTTCTTTTTTTATTCTTCATTTTCTTCCTTCACGCACCCCTGTCGATTGTTTCTTGAAGTCATTGGTACAGGTGACCGCGCCGATTTGTCGAAATTGGCCTGAAACCTCCCCGCCGAACATCTCTCGACATGGACGAACGAATTGTCTGTCCGTACACTCTGTGATTTTTCAATAATGCATGAATTTTGTATTCATCTTACTACTATAATAAAGTTAGAGAATTTGTATGTTTGTATGTTTGTTCGAACGCACTAATCTCAGGAAATACTAATCCGATTTGGTAAATTCTTTTTGCATTAGATAGCCCGTTTTTTCAGGAAGGCCTTACGCCATAAAATTTTGTCCCATGACCCTAATCTTACTTCTTACTACTATAATAGAGCTGGAGAGTTTGTATGTTTGTTCGAACGCGCTAATCTCAGGAAATACTAATCCGATTTGGAAAATTCTTTTTGCATTAGATAGCCCGTTTTTTTCAGTAAGGCTTTACACTATATAACTGTATGCTACCTTACTATCTTACTACTATAATAAAGTTGGAACGCTTTTATGTTTGTATTTTTGTAGGTTTGTATGTTTATTCGACCGCGCTAATCTCAGGAAATACTAATCCGATTTGGAAAATTCTTTTTGCATCAGATAGCCCGCTTATTCAGTAAGGCTTTACACCGTATAATGTATAATAAAGTTGGAGCGCTTTTATGTTTGTATGTTTGTAGGTTTGTATGTTTATTCGAACGCGCTAATCTCAGGAAACACTAATCCGATTTGAAAAATTCTTTTTGCATTAGATAGCCCGTTTATTCAGTAAGGGTTTACACCGCATTACTTTATGCTATCTTGCTATCTACTACTATAATATAGTTGGAGCGGTTTTATGTTTGTATTTTTGTCGGTTTGTATGTTTATTCGAACGTGCTAATCTCAGGAAATACTAATCCGATTTGGAAATTTCTTTTTGCATTAGATAGCCCTTCTTTTCGGGAAGGCTTTACGGCATATAACTTCATGCTGTATTTCTGTCTTACTACGATAATAAAGCTGGAGAGTTTGTATGTTTGTATTTTTGTATTTTTGTTTTTTGTATGTTTGTATGTTTGTATGTTTGTATGTTTGTATGTTTGTATGTTTGTATGTTTATTTGAACGCGTTAATCTCAGGAAATACTAATCCGGTTGGAAAAATTCTTTTTGCATTAGATAGCCCGTTTATTCGGTAAGGCTCTACGCTGTATAACTTTATGCTATATTACGATCTTACTACTATAATAAAGTTGGAGAGTTTGTACGTTTGTTTGAACGCGCTAATCTCAGGAAATACTAATCCGATTTGGAAAATTCTTTTTGCATTAGATAACCCGTTTATTCGGGAAGGCTCTATGCTATATAACTTCATGCTACGACCCTAAGGAGCGGCGGCGGCGCGTTAAATCGAGGGACGAAATTTTAACGCGGCTGAAACCGCGGGGCACAGCTCGTATATATATATATATATATATATATATGTGGATGTGCATGTGTATATCGAGGTACGACGACCTTAATGCAGTGTTGCATAACGAGAGAAGGCGAGTGGCCGATCGAAATCGTAGAAATTAGATGGGAGGTTCGAGGGAAATATGCAGGAAGTACGAATCACTTTCACTCTCACTCGAGGAGAGCCTCGTTGTATCAAGGGGTTAGGGGAGGTAGAAAGGAAGATAAAAGTAAAAGAGGATATAATCGAGAGACTCGAGGATCTTCCTATTATTTCGAAAGACACTTTCGTTGCCCTGGAACAATTTTTTCAATCTCTCAATTTCTTTGTCGTACGGGAGAAATTGATGAAAAAAAAGGGAAACAATAATATTTCATTAATATTTCCACTCTTCTCGGACAAAAAATAAATTTTAACGTTACGTTTGCTGATTTTTTTTTATATTCACTACAAATTAACGATAATGATGATTCAAAAATGAAAACAAACTAATAAACGTTTTTTCTTCTTGCCATTTTTGGTAATCCGTACCATTTCTATATCTTTCGGAAAAGGGGTGGGAAGAAAAAAAACTTTTATTTCAATTTCAACCAGACGAAGAGTAGAAATTTTAATAAAACATTGTTTCAATCATCATTGTCGTTAATTTCTACTGAATCAAAAAAAAAAAATCAGCAAATGTAACGATTACATTTATTTATCGTCGAAAAAGAGTGGGAATATTAATGAAATATTGTTTTTCGTCTTTCGTCAATTTTTACCGTATGAAACAAAAATTAAAAGATCCAAAAATTTTTTCCAGGGCAACGAAAGTTTCGATAGACACTTTCGTTGCCCTGGTAAACATTTTTTGAATCTCTTAATTTTTTTTTCACACGGTAAAAATTGACGTAAAACAAAAAACAATAATATTTCATTAATATTTCCATTCTTTATTCAACGAGAAATAAATTTTAGCGTTACATTCGCTGAAACAAAAATTTCGAAAGAAACTTTCGTTGCCCTGGAAAACATTTTTTGAATCTTTTAATTTTTTTTTCATACGGTAAAAATTAACGAAAAACAGAAAAACAATATTTCATTAATATTTCCACTCTTCCTCGACGAGAAATAAATATTAGCGTTACATTCGCTGAATCGAAAATTTCGAAAGTTTCGAAAGAAACTTTCGTTGCCCTGGAAACATTTTTTTAATCGTTTAATTTTTTTTTCATAAGGTAAAAATTGAAGAAAAACAAAAAAACAATGATTCATTAATATTTCCACTCTTCCTCGACGAGAAATAAATTTTAACGTTACATTCGCTGAAACGAAAATTTCGAAAGTATCGAAAGAAACTTTCGTTGCCCTGGAAACATTTTTTTAATCGTTTAATTTTTTTTTCATAATGTAAAAATTGACGAAAAACAAAAAAACAATGATTCATTAATATTTCCACTCTTCCTCGACGAGAAATAAATTTTAACGTTACATTCGCTGAAACGAAAATTTCGAAAGTTTCGAAAGAAACTTTCGTTGCCCCGGAAACGTTTTTTTAATCGTTTAATTTTTTTTTCATACGGTAAAAATAGACGAAAAACCAAAAAAAACAATGATTCATTAATATTTCCACTCTTCCTCGACGAGAAATAAACTTTAACGTTACATTCGCTGAAACGAAAATTTCGAAAGTTTCGAAAGAAACTTTCGTTGCCCTGGAAACATTTTTTTAATCGTTTAATTTTTTTTTCATACGGTAAAAATTGACGAAAAACAAAAAAACAATGATTCATTAATATTTCCACTCTTCCTCGACGAGAAATAAATTTTAACGTTACATTCGCTGAAACGAAAATTTCGAAAGTTTCGAAAGAAACTTTCGTTGCCCTGGAAACATTTTTTTAATCGTTTAATTTTTTTTCCATACGGTAAAAATTGACGAAAAACAAAAAAACAATATTTCATTAATTTTCCACTCTTCCTCGACGAGAAATAAATTTTAACGTTACATTCGCTGAAACAAAAATTTCGAAAGTTTCGAAAGAAACTTTCATTGCCCTAAAAAATATTTTTTTAATCTTTTAATTTTTTTTCATACGGTAAAAATTGACGTAAAACAAAAAACAATATTTCATTAATATTTCCGCTCTTCCTCGTTGAGAAATCATTTTTTTTTTGTATTCAGTACAAATTAACGATAATAATGATTAAAACAATGTTTTATTAACATTTCAACTCTTCGTCCGATTGAAATTGAAATAAAAGCTTTTTTCTCTTGTCATTTTTGGTAATACTTACCATTTTTTTTGTTATTTTCGCAATTAGAGAATTATTTTCTTCTACAAAAAGTAAATTTTTCGCGTTGTTGCCGGAAAATACGTTGATTCATCCTTTTTTAAATTGACGTTTCCGTTGCCTGGTGACGCGAAATATAGGCTCGCGACTCGTTGTCACGTGGAAGGGCACCAAAGTGCCAAAAAAATATATAAATTTGTGTGTGATAGTAAATAATTTAGGAAAAAAAAAAAACGAAATAAATAAGAATGTATGCAAGTTTAGTCTTGGGTTGCCGTTGTAATTATTATTACCTGCTTTTGATGATTGTCCTAGCGGTCTTTGGCTCCGCTTATTACGGTACGCGCGCTCTCTGCCAACAATTTTTGTCGTTTGCGACCGTGACGTCGCGGTGTACGTGGTAAAAAAAAAAAAAAAATCCTACGACGACGTAGAAGGGTTATAGCGTGACGAGGGGCCGGGGGGGTTTTTTCTTTCTAAGGGGAGAAATCCTGGAGTTCACCGAAGATTTCTTTCGTTTGGTGGGCTGGGTATCACACGACCGTACAGAAATTTATTAGGGAATCCCGGCTTCCAACAAAATCCCAAATGGGATCAAGTGCGCTTGAAAAATGCGCCATGCTCCGGATTAAAATTTCGCAATTTTTAGGTTTCCAAAAATGTGGGAAAAAAATTGACAAAGATTTTTTTTCTCATTTTGTTCCAACGTTTCGATAACCTATTCGATTGAAAATTTTCCGTTGATTACGAATAACACTGAGTTTTTGTCGTAAACAGAAAAAATCAATGGGAAAACCACGAAAATCGAAAAAATCGCTTTTTCGACGATTTTCAACGAAATTTTGAGTTTCTCGAGGCGCTGACTACTAAATTCGTGATCAGCTAGTCAAAACACATCGATATAGCGTCCTGAAAAAAAAAAATTTGTATTCAAAAGTTTTTCACATTTTGGCTAAAAAGAAGTGGCTGCACTAAAATGGCTGTAACGTTGCTTCCCGATGGAGCTGGAACCCCACTCTGTGCTTATTCTTTTCGTAACCGTTCAACCTTCAAAATGCCGTTTCGTTCATCGAGCTACGATTTTTTTTCAATTTTTCACCGATTTTTGAAGTCGTACCATCGATTTTCGCGAATTTCTCCAATACATTTCCCTTCTCATCCCGATAATTGAGATATCGGGATGAATCAAACGGCGTTCTCTAAGTCTACTCGAAACCTTTTCAAACACCCCCTTAAAGTCCAAAATCGGCCAAACGGGAGCTAAGTTATGGCCATTTGAAATTTCGACACTTTTAGGTTTCCGACACAGTGGTCTAAAAATGACGAAACATTTTTTTTCGTTTTTTCCAATATTTCGATAGCTTATTCCATCGGAAATATTCCGCTGGTTACGAATAACACCGAGTTTTTATCGTAAATACAAAAAGTCAATGGGAAAAACGCGAAAGTCGAAGAAAAATCATTTTTTGGACGATTTCCAACGGAATTTGATATCTAACTTATCCAAATTTCTAAAAACCTTAGGAATACCTCAGAAAAATCTCAAAAAGCACCTCAACCAATTTAAATTACGTTCAACTGATATTACACACTGTGCTTCTAAACATTAGACATACGACAAATTATGATTGTGTAAATGTACTCGTAAATAATAATCTTTTTTTTTTACAATGATATTTTTCGTCTAAAGTGATTGCGATATATATCGTCTCGGGCGAGAGTTTAATGTTTCTTACGGAACGTTTAATAACCGAGAAATGTTTGTCCCCTTCCCCTTCTGAGATCGTTATTACCAGGAGAAACGTTACCAGTTTGTTTTGTTTTTTTACTACGATTCTAATCTCTGTACGATATTTCGAGACGTCGAATAATTGAGTAAAATACTTTTCCTTCATTCTTTTTTTTTTTTTCCTTCACGGTCAGGATATGTCATCATCGGAGATTGGCTTGTGATAAAACGAGGCGCGGGTGGCGGAGGAACAGGACGCGGAGGTGAAACGTAAAGAGATAAAGAGAAAGACGAGTTGGCTGTTATAAATGCGTGATGGGTAAGCCACCGGAAGGTGGAGGTTCGTTGCTTACGATAGCGTCGTGCGTACTCGCTATCTTTGTAATCCGGGCCGGCGGTCAGATTAGCCAGGAGTACGGATGTCCGTCGCAGGAAAAGATACTACCGTGTCGATGCTCGACGCGGGGAATGGAATTTCAAATATGGTGAGATAAATATTTAATATCGCTCGCTCTTCATTTGTGTGGTATGGCCACGGTAGCGGGTATAAAATCATGCGCGCATCAAACAATTTATTTTTCTACGTAAAAGTGATTTATTTATAAAACTAATTACACATCCAATTAGTATAAGTGTCGAGCTAATAAAAAATATTTTTTTTTGTTTTTTTTTGTTATACAAAATGGCCGACTACGGCTATTTGCTTTAGGTATCTTTTTTTTTTTGAGGCGCTCCGCGGCGTGCCGTTTCTCGTCCACAATTTTTGATCTAGAAAAAAAATAAAAAATGCTCATTAATCTACATTGGAATACCTACGGAAGTAAGTAGGGAATTTGAAAAATATTGTTTTATTCGAATGTTGTAGGCATTTGAAACTTGAGAGTTGAATTTCTAGCGGAAAATTTCGTCTAAAATTGCTCATAAAGTGGAAAGTTTTTAATTAATCACAAATTCCTTACGTACTTCTCGACGAAATGCAATTAGAAATATAATTTTTTAATTTGAAGTTAACCGAGCAAAAATTGTCGAAGATATTTATCACGCGGCGCCCTCGTGTACTTTATGGCCGTGCCAGACGTAGGCTCACGTTATACGCTTAAAGTCGGTGAAAAAAAAAATACTAACTACTACCTTAACTTAAATTAAGACATTTTTATGATGATAAAGCATCGTTTAAGGCCGTAGTCTGGTCTAGAGCGAGATATTTGACGTCATTTCTAATGTGCAATAACGTTTAAACCGTTGAAGTTGTCTTGATGAAAATTTACACGTGCATTTATTGATCCTTGGAGAATACTTGTACATAAAAAAAAAAAATTATTTTAAATATTTTCATGTAGTTTTTTGCCTTGTTGCAACATGGTGCGCCGAAATCGGCGCCCACTCTGGACGATGTTGTATGCATCTGAAAAAAAAAATATATATATATTCTCAATCTGTATGAGTATTTTGAGCACTGGTAGCAGAATTGGTACTTAAAAAAAATGTTTATTGAGTCGAACAATAATTTTGCCGACATTTTATAACTCGTCGAATAATGAAATATCATTAATGAAAGTTCAACAGGCCGTCATTTTGTCAAAATTTTTTTTTAAGTACCAATTCTGCTACCAGTGCTCAGAATACTCATACAGATTGAGAATATATATATATTTTTTTTTTCAGATGCATACAGCATCGTCCAGAGTGGGCGCCGATTTCGGCGCACCATGTTGCAACAAGGCAAAAAACCAGGGCTCGAAACAAAATATGTGGTTCCGGTATTTTGTTTTCCTCGACTAAATTCTTTCTCGCTATGTTCATGTCGGTTTTGATACGTGACCGACCGTATCATTTCGGTTCAGCATTTCGGTCGCGAACATAGTGGAGAATGAATAAACAAATTGAATGTCGGTTAAAGCTATCGCGAAAAGTTTGGATTCGGAGAAACAAATTTGTAATGCCATACGATCTTTCATTTTAAGTTGACGTACCTTCAAACGTACTTATGTACTTTTCTGCAATAAAAATACATCGGAAATATATTTAATGATGAAATTTGGTTCAACTGAAATTACGCGCATCGGTCTGTTTCGCATAGATTTTTTATTTTTTGTCGGTAACAACATGGATAAATGAAAGGACACGTTAATCTGTAGATCCAAATAATAATATTTACAGTCCCCACATCAATATAAACCCTCGAAACTAAACGATTAAATTTATAAAAAATCGACATTTCCAACGGCGTATCGGGCGTCCTATTTTTCTTCGATAAAAAAGAAATGTGTCCCTCAAAAATTAACGAAACGGGGTGGCGGATGAGCGAGTCAGTCTAAAATTAAAAAGTATCAATGTGGACGTAGCAGTACCAAACATTATCGGATCTAAATATAAGTTACATGAAAACTATACTGTAGATAGATATTTTATTCTTTCTTGAACGTTTCATTGATTCTCAATGTTAACGTGTCTTGTAACTTTTCTTCATTCATGCTACATCAATAAGGTGAGAAGACGAAAGCCATATGGGAGAAGCTTCTCTCTACACTCACCTGTAACCAATACAAATAAATGTTCTTATGCTGTTGCCAAAGTTTATATGGGATTTTATAATATATTGATTTTGTTTAATATACATAGACTATCATTAAAGGACAGTTGGTATACAATTTGACAAGAATCGATGAAATGGTTAATATTATATTGACTTATGAATTTTTTGCAACTTTCATATTTTGTAGGAAATTAAATGTCTGCTGAAACTTCCTTAGATTTGCAACTACAGTACATAATTTTAAATCTAATGTACCATATACATGTTTGATCATTTAAAATGATTTATTTTTCGCAACATTAGTATCCTTGCTCTAATAATCGTGAGAAGGATTCTTTTTCGCCGGTGGCATTATGACTGTCAGTTTGATAGTGGTGTAAAATAATTCACATGCACGTGAAGGATGCTGATGTAGAATAAAAAACGAAGCCCGGTCGAAATCGTCTCCTAACGTTCGCAACCACGACCCGAACCTCAACGACTAAAGATAATTTGTACGATGTTCAGATTTTAATCTTGCAAGTTAGGCCACCATGAAGAGCATGAAAAACGTATGAAAATTCGATCATTGATTTTTAATTGTCCCTATTTGTTTTTTTTTTTTTTTCATGAATATGCAAATTATCTATTGGTGAAAAATGGTCAAAAAAATCAAAATGCATAGTCGTTTCAGAAAAAAAAGAGTCGGATTTGGGGAAAAATGTTTCTTGGTGTTTTCACAAGTTTCATTGCAATAATGCAGCAATCGCTGAGACGATTTTGCCAATAGTTCACTCAAGTCTGAGTTCCATAGAGACGCGTCGATTGAAATTTTTTTTTTTTTTATACCACCGTTTCTCAACGAGAAATCGTCGATTTTGTGTAAAAGTGATTTTTGGGCGTTTTTTTAAATAGTTTTAGCCGAATATCTACGAAATCGCTGAGGCGATCAAGTTCACAATCCTTTCCCCTCTAAGTTACGTCAAGAACCTTCGTTTGAAAACAAACAAAAATTGAATTGCTCCATTCATACGTGAGATCACGTTCGACAAAATTTTACTTACATACGTACACCCACGCATACATCCATACACACACACGGACAGACATGTCTCCAAAAACGTGTTAGAATGACTCTAGGGGTCATGAAACGTGGAGATATCTTCAAATTTCCAGTTTTGATTTTCGGGGTCATTACAATAACTTCCCTCTAGGATCGTCCCAAAGTTCACGATAAATATAAATTATGATTTAAGTTCAAAGTTCATTGTAAACCTAAACTAAGATTCAAGTTCAAAGTTTATGATAAATATAAATTACAATTCAAGTTCAAAGTTTATGATGAACCTAAATGAAGATTCAAGTTCAGAGTTTATTAAACGCTCCATAGACCCCATTTTTGTGCTCTATGGGTTGTTTAACATATATTTTGTTCAATTAAACGACCCATAGAGGATAAGAAAGTGGCTTTTTGGCTCTTTTGATAAAGATTCAAGTTCAAAGCTCATTGTAAACCTAAATTAAGGTTCAAGTTCAAAGTTGACGATGAATATAAATTACGATTCAAGTTCAAAGTTCATGATGAACCTAAATAAAGATTCATATTCAAAGTTCATTGTAAACCTAAATTAAGACTCAAATTCAATGTTCATTGTAAACCTAAATTAAGATTCAAGTTCAAAGTTCATGATGATTCAAGTTCATAGTTCATGATGAACTTAAATAAAGATTCAAATTTAAAGTTCATTGTAAACCTAAATTAAGATTCAACTTCAAAGTTTATGATAAATATAAATTACGATTCAAGTTTAAAGTTCACGGTGGACTTAAATAAAGATTCAAATTCAAAGTTCATTGTAAATCTAAATTAAGATTCAAGTTCAAAGTTCATTGTAAACCTAAACTAAGATTCAAGTTCAAAGTTTATGATAAATATAAATTACAATTCAAGTTCAAAGTTTATGATGAACCTAAATGAAGATTCAAGTTCAGAGTTTATTAAACGCTCCATAGACCCCATTTTTGTGCTCTATGGGTTGTTTAATATATATTTTGTTCAATTAAACGACCCATAGAGGATAAGAAAGTGGCTTTTTGGCTCTTTTGATAAAGATTCAAGTTCAAAGCTCATTGTAAACCTAAATTAAGGTTCAAGTTCAAAGTTGACGATGAATATAAATTACGATTCAAGTTCAAAGTTCATGATGAACCTAAATAAAGATTCATATTCAAAGTTCATTGTAAACCTAAATTAAGACTCAAATTCAAAGTTCATTGTAAACCTAAATTAAGATTCAAGTTCAAAGTTCATGATGATTCAAGTTCATAGTTCATGATGAACTTAAATAAAGATTCAAATTCAAAGTTCATTGTAAACCTAAATTAAGATTCAAGTTCAAAGTTCATGACGATTCGAGTTCATAGTTCATGATGAACTTAAATAAAGATTCAAATTTAAAGTTCATTGTAAACCTAAATTAAGATTCAACTTCAAAGTTTATGATAAATATAAATTACGATTCAAGTTCAAAGTTCACGGTGGACTTAAATAAAGATTCAAATTCAAAGTTCATTGTAAATCTAAATTAAGATTCAACTTCAAAGTTTATGATAAATATAAATTACGATTCAAGTTCAAAGTTCACGGTGGACTTAAATAAAGATTCAAATTCAAAGTTCATTGTAAATCTAAATTAAGATTCAAGTTCAAAGTTCATTGTAAACCTAAACTAAGATTCAAGTTCAAAGTTTATGATAAATATAAATTACAATTCAAGTTCAAAGTTTATGATGAACCTAAATGAAGATTCAAGTTCAGAGTTTATTAAACGCTCCATAGACCCCATTTTTGTGCTCTATGGGTTGTCTAACATATATTTTGTTCAATTAAACGACCCATAGAGGATAAGAAAGTGGCTTTTTGGCTCTTTTGATAAAGATTCAAGTTCAAAGCTCATTGTAAACCTAAATTAAGGTTCAAGTTCAAAGTTGACGATGAATATAAATTACGATTCAAGTTCAAAGTTCATGATGAACCTAAATAAAGATTCATATTCAAAGTTCATTGTAAACCTAAATTAAGATTCAAATTCAAAGTTCATTGTAAACCTAAATTAAGATTCAAGTTCAAAGTTCATTAAACGCCCCATTTTCTCGAAAACTCGATTCGGCAACAACAAAAAACACAAAAACACCCAAACATAATTCTTTTTTTTCGTCCGCAATTGCAAAGAAATGTCGAAAAACATAATACCCCGTTGGATAATTGCAAAAAAAGTCCACGGAAAACGTTCTCATTCCGGGGCACATAAAAAAGCATCGCCGGAAAAAAAAAATCTTCCGCCGCATGCCCAGAAACGGAAAGCTTCGAAAAACTATTTTCCGCGTGCACCCCAAAGAGATAAAAGAGAGCAAAAAAAAAAATAGAATAAAAAAAAGTAAAAAAATCGTTTTCCCTCCAGGTGCAGTCACAGCGAGTTGCCGTCGGTGCTGCAGGGTCTAAACGCCGTCAGCCATTACGTGACGCGTCCGGTCGACGAGCTGATACTCGAGAACAACAATTTACCGAGTTTACCGGGCAAAGTATTTACGAGCTTGCGGGTGTTGCGTCTGATGTTGCGCAACAATCGTTTGGAGCGCGTGTCATCGAGCTGGCTCGAGGGTCTTCACGATTCGTTGCTCGAGCTTTTTGTCGTCGAGCCCGATTTACGATCTTTGCCGATCGACAGTTTCGAGGATTTGCAGGGTCTCGAGGCGATAACCCTACAATCGCGTTCGATGAAGCGACTGCCACGTTTCACCGGTCTAACGAAATTACGTTATTTACAAGTTAATTCGCCCGCGTTGCTCGAGCTCGCGCCAATGAATTTTCGCAATTTACCGAATCTCGAACAGTTGCACATTTTCGGTAGTCCAAAGTTGTCGCGTCTCGAGGCCGGTTTGTTGCGTAATTTGCCGCGTTTGTCCCTGCTGAATATCACAAAAACCGCGGTCACGTGGATACATCCTCGGGCGTTTATTGATTTGCCGGAATTACGAGAAATATCGCTCGACGACAATGAGATCGTGGACGCGGCGATTGTCGGTCGTGCAATCGTTGATTTACCGTCGTTGAACGTCGTCAATTTGAATGGCAATCGTATTGTTCGTTTGTCGGAGGCTAATTTCGTCGATAATCCGTCGTTGAGCCGTTTGTCAATTGCCCGCAATGCCATTGTCGATATTGGCGCCGGGACCTTTCAACGTTTGACGAATTTACGCGTTTTGGATCTCAGCGGCAATCGCGTCAGACGCGTTAGTCCGGAATTTTTTCTCCAACGCAACGGTCACGGTCTCGAGGAAATTTGGCTCGTTGACAATGACGTGAGGCACGTTAATGAATTACGTGCCGTTCTTGAGGCGCTGCCGAATCTAAAATTTCTCGATCTCAGCCACAATTACATCGAGGACATTCCTTATGGCGCCCTTGGCGGACACGCCAATCTCGAACGTCTGCATCTCGATCACAATAGATTGAACTTTTTGCAGCGCGACTCGTTTGTCGCTATGCCCGCGCTTAGGGAACTGAGACTGCGCAATAACTCATTGACGAATCTTTTGGAAACGCCGTTCTGGAATTTACCGGGTTTGAAGGTGGGTCGACGCTGTTTTGTACTATTGAGTTTAATTTGTTTCTTTTCTTTGTAACCCCCGAAAAATGCATGATTTTTTTTGCCACCTTTCTCGGATATATTTGGTATTTTTAGAATTTCTTTAGAACTCCGCAATGTATTTTTTTCGGAAAGGACGATTTTAGAACGTCTGAAGTGGGTTTGATTTTAGAATTATTCGAAGGATCGACGGTTTTTGGAAGATTTTTAGATGGAGAAAATAAATATTTTTTAGAAACTTTTATTGTGCACACTTTTTGGAAATACCCAAAACGTGGGTTACGGGACATTTTACTTTCAGACTGTTTGGAAAAAATATTTTTAGACGGATGAAAGAGCCGACGAAAATTCGTAATCTTTACGATTTTCCGAGACATATGGAATTTCCGGCTCTTCGATACAATTTATTCGAAATCTTTCGAAAGAGCAACATTCCGTTTAGAATTCCTTGGAACTTTGCAATGTGTTTTTTAAGAACGAATGATTTTAGAACATTTGAAGTGGGATTAATTTTAGAATTATTCGAAGGATCGATGGTTTTTAGGAGATTTTAGAAGAAGAAAATGCGTTTTTAGAAATACCAAAAACGTCGGCCATGGGCAATTTATTTTTAGACCGTTTGACAAAAAAAATATTTTCAGACGGATGAAAGAGTCGAAGATTTTTCGTAATCTTCGTGCTTTTCCGAAATATACTAATTTTTCGCTTATAGATACGATTGATACGAAATTGCAACATTGCTTTTAGAATTCCATGGAAATCTGCAATGTATTTTGTAAGGAAGAATGATTTTAGAAGATCTGAAGTAGGATTAATTTTAGAATTATTCGAAGGATCGATGGTTTTTAGGATATTTTAGAAGAAGAAAAAAACGTTTTTAGAAACATTCATTGTGTACACTTTGTACAAATACCAACGACGTGTGTTATGGGAAAATTTACTTTTAGAATCTTTGGAGAAAATATTGGTAGACGCATGAGAGAGCCGGCGATTATTCGTAATTTTTACGATTTTCCGTAGTATATCAATTTTCGGCTTTTAGATACAATTTATTCGAAATATTTCGAAATCGAAACATTTGCTTTTAGCATTCCTTAGAACTTTGCAATATGTTTTTTAAGAAAGAATGATTTGTTTGTAGAAAGAAGGATTTTAGAACATCTGAAGTGGAATTAATTTTAGAATTATTCGAAGGATCGATGGTTCTTAGGAGATTTTAGAAGAAGAAAAAACGTTTTTAGAAACTTTCATTGTGTACACTTTTTAGAAATACCAAAGACGTGTGTTATGGGAAAATTTACTTTTAGAATCTTTGGAAAAAATATTGGTAGACGCATGAAAGAGCCGACGATTATTCATAATCTTTACGATTTTCCGAAATATACGAATTTTTCGCTTTTCGATACAATTTATTCGAAATCTTCCGAAGTCGAACCATTTGCTTTTAGAATTTCTTAGAACTTTGCAATGTGTTTTTTAAGAAAGAATGATTTTAGAACATCTGAAGTGGAATTAATTTTAGAATTATTCGAAGGATCGATGGTTTTTGGGAGATTTTAGGAAGAAAAAAAAACGTTTTTAGAAACTTTCATTGTGTACACTTTTTAGAAATACCAAAGAGTTATGAGAAAATTTACTTTTAGAATCTTTGGAAAAAATATTTTATGCCGAAGGGTTATGAGAAAATTTACTTTTAGAATCTTTGGAGAAAATATTTTTTTACGGATGAAAAAGTCAGCGATTATTCGTAATTTTTGCAATTTTCCGAAACATATGAATGTTTGGCTTTCAGATAGAATTTATTCGAAAACTTTCGAAATCGAACCATTTGATTTTAAAATTTCTTAGAACTTTGCAAAGTGTTTTTTAAGAAAGAATGATTTTAGAACATCTGAAGTGGAATTAAACGTTTTTAAAATAAACGTTTTTAGAAACTTTCATTGTGTACACTTTTTAGAAATACAAAAGATGTGGGTTATGAGAAAATTTACCTTTAGAATCTTTGGAAAAAATATTTTTATACGGATGAAAAAGTCGGCGATTATTCGTGATTTTTGCAATTTTCCGAAACATATGAATTTTCGGCTTTTAGATACAATTTATTCGAAATCTTTCGAAATCGAACCATTTGCTTTTAGATTTTCTTAGAACTTTGCAATGTGTTATTTAAGAAAGAATGATTTTTTTCTTTTAGAAAGAACGATTTTAGAACATCTGAAGTGGGATAAATTTTAGAATTATTCAAAGGATCGATGGTTTTTTTAGAAGATTTTAGAAGAAGAAAAGAAAATGTTTTTAGAAACTTTCATTGTGTACACATTTTAGAAATACCAAAGACGTAGGTTATGAGAAAATTTACTTTTAGAATCTTTGGAAAAAATATTTTTAGACGGATGAAAGAGCCCAACGATTATTCGTCATCTCCACGATTATCCTAAATATACGAATTTTCCGCTATTAGATACAATTTATTCGAAATCTTTCGAAAGAGCAACATTTGCTTTTAGAATATTGTACAATTTTCCTTTTAGAATACCCCGAAAATTGTCGTTCAGGAAGTTCGAAAGAAATATGAAAATAAATCTACGATTTAACAACGAAAGAATTCGAATTTTGAAACACGCAGGGTCTGGATCTGTCGGAAAATTATTTTCGTCATCTCGGGCCGCGTTTACTGGCAAATTTGCCGAATTTACGACGTTTCGACATCAGCGGCAACGGAATAACGCACATTGAGGCCGAATCGTTTATGGACACAACGGCCCTGGAACATGTCAATATATCGGGCAATGCTCTATCGATGATTCATCCAATGACGTTTCGTCATCTCGTCTCCCTGTACGAACTCGACGCGGGCTGGAATCGTATGATGGAATTTGTTCCTGGTTTACCGAGGAATATCGAACATTTGCATTTACCGATGAATCGCATTGTCACGCTGCCGGACGTTGAAACGCGCGATTTGTCACTACCGAAATTACGCTCGCTCGACATTAGCGCCAATGGCATCGAGAGAATCGCGCCCAATGTACTCGGGAAATTGTCGAATTTACGAAAATTAAATTTAGGCTATAACGCGATGAGCGTCCTCGAGGACGGCACCTTTGCCGGTTTAACGAGATTGGAAAAGCTCGATGTGCGTTACAATGGACTTTTGAGCGTTCACGGAAGAAGCTTGAAACCACTGAGATCGCTGATCGATTTTAATGTTCGTGGCAATCGTTTGGAGGTCATTAGACCCGATATATTTCAAGAAAATTCACAATTACAGAGACTCGACGTCAGCCGAAATAATTTGGCGCAAATTCCACACTCCACATTCACGAGTACTAGGTGAGTGAATTATTTTTGTTATTTTTTTTTCTACTCTAACAGAGAAAGATTTGTTTCTGTGATTTTTTTTTTTTTTCTCGTCGAGTTTTGGACGTAGCACAATTAATATAATTTATTTGACGCAATTTTCAATAAAATTCGTCGAAGGATTAATAATAATATTTTTTCTTGTTTTTGGTTTAGCCTATATTGTTAATTATTTCGTTGACATTAAATCGGCGAGGAAAAGAAAAATTGAAATTAAAACAACGACGATAGGCAAGAAGAAGACGGCGTATTGTACTTTAGAGAGTTGTTTTTTTTTACTTAATAATGCAGGAACAAACGAACCGAAACATTCCAGCACGAGCTCTTACCGAAACAATGCCAAACAATTGCGTAATATAAAATACCATTTCTTATTCCACTTGCCCCCTCTCCTCAGCATTTTAAATACTCGCCAGTTATTCGACAATTTAGTTACGTTTGAAAAAGATTCGTGGCTCTGGCCAAAAACGATTCATAGAGGATATTTTTGTGCTCTGTTGTTCGACTTTTTTTTTCTAATTAAACGCCCCATATATCCCACTTTTGTGCTCTATGAACCGTTTAATATATAATTTTTTCAATTAAACGACCCACACAGGACAAAAATGTGGCTTTTTAGCTCTTTTGATAACGATTCAAGTTCAAAGTTCACTGTAAGTCTAAATTAAGATTCAAGTTCAAAGTTTATGATAAATATAAATTACGATTCAAGTTCAAAGTTCATGATGAACCTGAATAACCATTCAAATTCAAAGTTTATTGTAAACCTAAATTAAGATTCAAGTTCAATGTTTATGATAAATATAAATTACGATTCAAGTTCGAAGTTCATGATGAACCTAAATAAAAATTCAAATTCAAAGTTCATGATGAACCTAAATAAAGATTCAAATTCAAAGTTAATTGTAAACCTAAATTAAGATTCAAGTTCAAAGTTTATGATGAATATAAATTACGATTCAAGTTCAAAGTTTATGATGAATATAAATTACGATTCAAGTTCAAAGTTCATGCTGAACCTAAATGAAGATTCAAATTTAAAGTTCATTGTAAGTCTAAATTAAAATTCAAGTTCAATGTTCATGATGAACCTAAATAAATATTCAAGTGCAAAGTTCATGATGAACCTAAATAAAGATTCAAATTCAAAGTTCATTGTCAACCTAAATTATAATTCAAGTTCAAAGTTTATGATAAATATAAATTACGATTCAAGTTCAAAGTTCATGATGAACCTAAATAAAGATTCAAATTCAAAGTTCATTGTAAATCTAAATTAAAATTCAAGTTCAAAGTTCATGCTGAACCTAAATAAAGATTCAAATTTAAAGTTCATTGTAAATCTAAATTAAAATTCAAGTTCAAAGTTCACGATGAACCTAAATAAAGATTCAAGTTCAACGTTCATTAAACGCCCCATATACCCCATTTTTGTGCTCTATGGGTTGTTTAATATATGTATTTTTCAATTGATCGACCCATAGAGGATAAAAAAAATGGCTTTTTGACTCTTTTGATAAAAATTCAAGTTCAAAATTCATTGTAAACTTAAATTAAGATTCAAGTTCAAAGTTCACGATAAATATAAATTACAATTCAAGCTCAAAGTTCATGATGAACCTAAATAAAGATTCAAATTCAAAGTTCATTGTATACCTAAATTAAGATTCAAGTTCAGAGTTTATGATAAATATAAATTACGATTCAAGTTCAAAGTTCATGATGAACCTAAATAAAGATTCAAATTCAAAGTTCATTGTAAACCTAAATCAAGATTCAAGTTCAAAGTTTATGATGAATATAAATTATGATTCAAGTTCAAAGTTCATTATGAACCTAAATAAAGATTCAAATTCGAAGTTCATTGTAAATCTAAATTAAAATTCAAGTTCAAAGTTCATGCTGAACCTAAATAAAGATTCAAATTTAAAGTTCATTGTAAATCTAAATTAAAATTCAAGTTCAAAGTTCACGATGAACCTAAATAAAGATTCAAGTTCAACGTTCATTAAACGCCCCATAGACCCCATTTTTGTGCTCTATGGGTTGTTTAATATATGTATTTTTCAATTGATCGACCCATAGAGGATAAAAAAGTGGTTTTTTGGCTCTTTTGATAAAAATTCAAGTTCAAAGTTCATTGTACACTTAAATTAAGATTCAAGTTCAAAATTCATTGTACACTTAAATTAAGATTCAAGTTCAAAGTTCACGATAAATATAAATTACAATTCAAGTTCAAAATTCATTGTACACTTAAATTAAGATTCAAGTTCAAAGTTCACGATAAATATAAATTACAATTCAAGCTCAAAGTTCATGATGAACCTAAATAAAGATCCAAATTCAAAGTTCATTGTAAACCTAAATTAAGATTCAAGTTCAAAGTTGATGGTGAATATAAATTACGATTGAAGTTCAACGTTCATAATGAACCCATATAAAGATTCAAATTTAAAGTTCATTGTAAATCCAAATTAAGATTCAAGTTCAAAGTTCACGATGAACCCAAATAATGATTCAAATTCAAAGTTCATTGTAAATCTAAATTAAAATTCAAGTTCAAAGTTCACGATGAACCTAAATAAAGATTCATGTTCAAAGATCATTAAACGCCCCATAGACCCTATTTTTGTGCTCTATCGGTTGTTTGATATATATTTTGTTTCCATTAAACGACCCATAGAGGACAAAAAAAGTTGCTTTTATCTGTTTTGATATGTATTTTTATTTTTTTTTTCGTAATCAACAAATTTTCGAGGGTTAGAAAGTTTTTCCGCGTCGTCGCGCGTACTCACTTATGAAGGAAAAATAAAATAAAATAAAATTCCTCTCAAGAGAACATCTCATTCTGGCGTTGATTGCCGCTCCCCGTTTTGCCTGCTCGTTGCGAGAGCCGTTTCGCTGAAGTTATCCTGGCGTGTCGAATTTTTTTTTTTTTTTTTTCTATCTTCATTTCGTCTAATGCACACCTACACGCTTCGACGATTTTTTGACTGTATATTAGGAAAAAAAATTTAATAGCGACGAGAAGATTACTAGGGACGATTGTACGCCATTTGATTACAGAGCAATTTGTTGTGGCAATAGATAATTTTGTCGCTTAGTTATTTTCGATGATTTTATTTTATTTCATTTTTCTTCCATTTCGTCTAAGGAGTTATACGCAGTCAGGAGACCGGAAAAAAGCGATTTCTTAAGAATTTTTCCCGGCAACACATTTTAATTTATTAACGTAAAAATTTATATACACATTTTGGTAACTTTTAACTTCATTTTCATATTTTTTATTTGTAAAAATAATTATTTTTAAAGCCGCTATAGCCGATCTCCTGGAGATTCTCTAAAAACAGACGTCTTGCGGTGAGCTTTCTGGTATTGTTTAAAATGAAAAAAACAAAGAAAACATTTCGTTAATATAAGGTATTATCTAGTATTTAGTCGAAGAAATAAGCAAAATATTAATTTTTAACGAAATGGCGGCTTTTCAAACAAATATTTTGATTTTCGATAAAAATTTTCGCCTGAAATTGTTTCTAAAATGGAAAATATTTATCGGCAAGAAAAAAACCTTAGATTAATCGCTAAATAATATATTTATAAAGCTTGTGTAAAAAATTGAGACTGATCGGTTTAGCGGTTTTCGCGGAATCTTGCACACTGATTTCAAAAACACAGTTTTGAGGAAAAACGCGTTCAAACTTTCAAAATCTACTTTGAAAAGCTCCGAGACGTCTTTACAAATATCCGTGTAACTTCGAGAATATTTTTCGGATTGACATGAAATTTTCTGTGTATATGCTTAAATACATGTACATTGGGAAAATGAAAGGAAATTTATTTTTTTTTAATCCTGACTGCTTATAACCCCTTATTGCACCCCTGCACGCTTCGACGATTTTTTTAAACCATATTTGGAAATTACTTCGACGGCGAGGGGGAAAAAATAAATAAATAAATTCTAATAATTTCAGAGGCCTCAAAGAGCTCTATGCGTCTCACAACACTCTCACCGAATTGCCGGTCTCGCTTCACGGCTTAAACGCCCTCGAGGTGCTCGATCTTAGTTTCAACAAACTCAATATTCTCTCTCCCGAGACACTGAGCAGTCTGACCTCGTTGTTGGAACTGAAACTCGTGAAGAATCGTATTAAAGAATTGAGAGAGGGCGCCTTCGACAGACTGCCACGTCTAACGTTTATCGATCTTGAGAACAATGATTTGCGCGTTATCGAGAGAAACGCAATAAGATCACTGCCGGAATTGCAGTCACTGCGTCTTGGAAAAAATCGTTTGAGGGTAAACAATTTTACAAAAAAAAAAAAAAACTGTTTGTATTAGATTTTTTTCGACGATTTAATTTAATTAATTGACAATTTCTTGTTGAATCTTGATAATGATTAAAAATTATTTGTCATTAATCAATAATGATCTAATTGCTTAATTAATTGTCTTCGTAATAGAAAACAATTTTTCGATGTCAAATCTGAATCATTATCAATAATCAACCCTCAATTGTCAGTAATTCAATTAGTGTCATTTTTTATTACTCAATTAGCGGTTGTGTTGTAACTTAAAAATTTATCAAAGCTCAACGTTTTCTTAAAAAAAACCCTACAAAAAAACAACTGTTTACATGAGATTTTTTTTAACGATTCAATTTAATTAATTGACAATTTCTAATTGAACTTTCATAACGATTAAAAATTAATTGCCATTAATTAATAATGATTCAATTACTTAATTAATTGTCTTGGTAATAGAATGATTATTCAACGGAATGCTTGAATAGTCTAAAAACAATTTTTCGATGTCAAAACTTACCATTATGAATAATCAACCCTCAATGGACGGTAATTTAATTAGGGTCATTTTTTATTACTCAATTAGCAGTTGGGTTGTAACTTAAAATTTAATCAAAGCTCAACGTTCTCTTAAAAAAAAAAATCCATCGATCAGTGATAATTTAACGAGCAATTAATTATTACGTCTTGGAAATAATCGTTTAAGGGTAAACAATTGACAAAAAAAAACTGTTTATATTAGATTTTTTTAACGATTCAATTTAATTAATTGACAATTTCTAATTGAACTTTGATAATGATTAAAAATTAATTGCCATTAATTAATAATGATTCAATTACTTAATTAATTGCCTTGGTAATAGAATGATTATTCAACGGAATGATTGAATAGTCTGAAACAATTTTTCGATGTCAAAACTTATCATTATGAAAAATCAACCCTCAATGAACGGTAATTTAATTAGTGTCATTTTTTATTACTCAATTAGCGGTTGGGTTGTAACTTAAAAATGTATCAAAGCTCAACGTTTTCTTAAATAAAAAAAAAGGGAATCAGTGATAATTTAATGAGCAATTAATTATTACGTAATCAATTGATTAAAAAATTAATTAATTAATCGAGTAATCAATTTTTTAGATTATTCCCGGTGGTGCTTTTTCGGAATTGCCATTATTGCAGAGCGCCGAGTTGCAGGAAAATCGTATTCACGAAATAGCCGCAAACGCATTTGTTAACGTGCCCCATTTGTTGTTTCTAAATCTGAGTCACAATCAATTGCCGGAAATTGGTTACGTCGGTCTGGAAAGTCTGAGATCCCTCGAGGTGCTCGATCTCAGTTACAATCGTTTGTCGAGAGTTTCCAGCGATGGTCTCGCTTCTATGGAGTGGCTCGTCGAGTTGAAGGTGAGTGTTGTATTTTTTATTTTCATTTATTTATTTATTTATTTATTCATTTATTTATTTATTTATTTATTTATTCATTTATTTATTTATTTATTTATTTATTTATTTATTTATTTATTTATTTATTTATTTATTTATTTATTTATTTATTTATTTATTTTTTGTTCATTTTTCTTCTTTGACGTTCTAAACCGTAACGCGAGCGAGAGGGATACGTACTTAAGACACTTTCTCGCGAAGAGAGTGAAACTTCCTTCGCCCATTAAAGAGTCGTAATCTCCTCGCTGTGTGCTACATGTAACAATTATTTCGGACGCGCATTGTTAATTATGAAGATGTGGCCGGTACTCGAGGTCTCTCTCGACGCAACTCAAAGAACACGTTTCGTACGATTTTTTTTCTTTGCGCCGTCTTGTTGAAAAAAATTAGAATTATTTTGTAGAAAATAATATGTACTGTAGGATTTTTATTAATTTTTTTCCTATTAAGAAAGGCTTAACTTTTCATAAAAGTATATATACTATGATTTTAATGTTAAATATATTTATGAAAAGAAAAACGTCTGTTGGGCCTGAATCAAGAATCATCATGTTTAATTTCAAATCCGAAATGGGGTTTGCAGTAAACTTAGAATCTGAATTTAGGTTTACAATGAACTTTCAATTTGAATCGTTATTTAGGTTCATCATGAACTTTGAACTTGAATCGTAATTTATGTTTATCATGAACTTTGAACTTGAATCTTTATTTAGGTTCATCATCAACTTTGAACTTGGATCGTAATTTATGTTTATCATCAAGTTTGAACTTGAATCTGAATTTAGGTTTACAATGAACTTTGAACATCTTAATTTAGGTCTACAATCAACTTCAAATTTGAATCTTTATTTGGGTTTATAATAAACTTTGCATTTGAATCTTTATTTGGGCTTACAATTAACTTTGACCTTGAATCTTAATTTAGGTTTATCATGAATTTTGAACTTGAATCTTTATTTGGGTTTGCAATGGACTTTTAACTTGAATCTTAACTTCGGTTTACAATGAACTTTGAACTCGAATCTTTATTTAGGTTCAACATGAACTTTGAACTTGAATCTTTATTTAGGTTCAACATGAACTTTGAACTTGAATCTTTATTTAGGTTCAACATGAACTTTGAACTTGAATCTTTATTTAAGTTCATCATAAACTTTGAACTTGAATGTTAATTTAGGTTTGCAATGAACTTTGAATTTGAATCATTATTTGGGTTTACAATGAGCTTTGAATTGGAATCTTTATTTGGGGTTACAATGAACTCAATTTAGGTTTACCATAAATTTCAAACTTGAATCTTTATTCGGGTTTGCAATAAACTTTTCATTTGAATCTTGACTTAGGTTTATCATGAACTTTGAATTTGAAACTTAAGTTCGGTTTACAATAAACTTTGATCTTGAATCTTAATTTAGGTTGACAATAAACATTAAATTTGAATCGTTATTTCGGCTTACAATGACCTTCGAACTTGAATCTTAACTTCGGTTTTACAATGAACTTTGATCTTGAATCTTTATTTCGTTTAACAATGAACTTTGATCTTGAATCTTGACTTAGGTTTATCATGAACTTTGAACTTGAATCTTTATTTAGTTTTATCATGAACTTTGAACGTGAATTTCAATTCATCTTAACCCCAAAGTTCGTATGCAAGTATAAACTCTAACTTCTAACGACAATCCGTTCTTTAGGCATGTGCTCATTTAATTTCGGCTGGAATTAAGTGAAAATAAAAAGTTTCTAATTTCACGTCAATTTCGTTAATCAGTTTTTATCTTTATTTATTTATGTTTATTTTCATCCGTCACAAACGAACGCACAAACGAAATACCCTCAGATGGACAACAATAGAATTTGTAGCGTGCAAGGTTCGCCGTTCGACGATATGCCGAGACTACGGGTACTGAGTTTGCGAAGTAACAGAATGACGTCGGTTACGGAAAAAGCTTTCAAGAGGCTCCGATCGAACATCGCCATTCTCGACATAGACGGAAATCCATTGTCCTGCTCGTGCGGTATGCTATGGCTCAGAGGGTGGTTGCAACAGGCATCGGTCGACGGACCGAGATGCGCCGATGGCTCGTTGTTCAAGGAAATAAGACTCTCGCGTCAGGACTGTCAGCGTAACGGACAGATCGAACCGATTTATCCGGGTTGCGAGACCGAGATTATAGATCAGTCGTCGTCGTTGATGTCGTCGACGCGTAAGTTTTTTTTTTCCCCGTTTTTTTCTATTCTGCCGTACTAATCCGATCTTGAGATTTTTTTTCATTTTACGTAACGAAAAAACAATGTTTATCGTAAACTCGCCATTTTTTTAGCCCTTTTGTAGTTTTCCGAATTAGCGTCAATTTTAAGCGAGAATTTATATCAAAATTTAGAGGCCCACAATATTTTTTTTACACTCTCAATTGGCTTTGGCGATTTTTGTCGACTTTGTTCTCGAGATATGGCAAATTGAATTTTTCAAGTTTGCTCGCACACGTACACACGCGCGTAGACGTTTTTTTAACTGTGATTTTCCCACATTCTGGCAAATTTTTTATACTGGCATTAAAAACTCGATTTCTTTTCGTTTCCTCTCTGAGAAAACAACGGAGAAAACTTATTTCCGATCGCTGAAAGTATATTGACTTTCTCCGATCATAAACACTTCTATAAGGTGGAACAAAAATTTCCTATCAGTTTATTATTTTACATTAGTATTATTGTCGATTTTTTCGGGTTTTTGTTGAACCCAAATTGTCCAAGAAATTCATGCTTAAGCTCAAAGAAATTCCGCGATTCAAGCCTAAATTTAAAATCCCACCTCTTCACCTCGGCCCCGCTAAATTTTACTTAATTTAGATGAGAATAACTGGATTTAAAAAACATACTTTCTTTGCTCTAAATTAATCCAGTCTACGCTGGTCTTTCGGAAACCTCGCCGGAATGGATGAATCTTCGTGATCCACCGAAGGATCATCATACATCGCAAAATCTCGATTATCCGAATTACGACGATTACACGGACTATCAATTTGAAAATAACAGCGAGACCGAAACGAGCTCGAAAGATCACTCCTCGACGGCACAGATTCCCTTGGCAACAAGTCACGTGACTCCCCCACCACAGCCCAGCGGTTCAGCGGTCGCTCCTCACTCCGACGACATGAGCGCGATCGGTGGGAATTTGGTGAACGAAAAAATTCCATCGAGGATTAAAAATACGTCGATACCACCGTCGCCGAGCAGTTCGGGTTTTACATTTTTTGGCGTACCATTGCCAAACATAAATTTCAGTCTGTGGGGTAATTCCGGAACGAGAAAGTCTCAGAGAAAGGATGACGATGGGGTTGGAAATGTCGGCGGTCGTCCTGGTCGCGGTCGGTATCGTGTTTTCCCACCGACCGAGCCGGAAATACATCGGGGTGGTTTTTTGCCATTGCCCCGTGGTCAGGGTGGTTTTGTGCCGATACCCGATCCTCGTTTGTCGTACGATGGAAAATTTACGAGGATCGGCGGCAACGCAACGAGCGGAAAAGTGTCGAACGGCACGGCAACGATAACGCGCGTCTATCAGAACTCGGAGAGAGGAAAAAACACGAAAGTCTCGACTAACACGAGCGGAAATACCGTGATCGTCGCGAGAGGAAAATTATCGATCGGGGAACGGGAGGATTTTGCGAAATTGAAAAATGACGCTGCGGCACTTTCGAGCGCGACAAATACCCAACGGGTAGTACCCTCAAGCTTGACGAAAATTCATGAAAACGTTTACGAAACGTCGGAGAGTCAACGAAACGGGGAAAAAACTCTACCGGCGGGCTTTCAGACTTCCTTACCACCGACGGAGCACTCCATACCGACGGAGCTCTCGTCTTTACCGACCGAGCTTAACGAGAGCAGCACGACAATAGTCGAGGATGGTGGAGCCACTGGTAGAGTCGTTTGGACAAGTCCGAGCTCGTTGGAACTGGCAAAGAGCGAAAATATGACAAACGAGACTTTTACGACGGCGGACGACACGACGAGAAGAAAGAAAATTGGAATATGGGATATCGAGGAACGTTTGCCACCGGGTATACGTATTTCGGCAGAGAATTTCGACGACGAGGATGAAGATGCATCCGATGAAAATCGCGCGGTTACAACGAAAGATCGTTCGCCGTCGGTAAGTGAGGAATCACACGGTGAGAAAACAAATGTAACGCCGCGCGACGGTGAAATAACGAAAGCTTCGGCGCTCTCGGCGCTCTTGATTCCCGGTGGTCAAGTTTTGGCCGCTGTTTCATCGACGCGACCACCGTCCGGACGTTCGACGATCGTTAAAGTGGCCTCGCCGCATTTGAGCCTCAAAGCCGATCGTGACGCGAACGAGGGAAATACGATGAATTCGACGAGCGCGAATGATAAATCGAACGACGAGAAGAAAGTGAAGATGAGCGTATCGTTGGACGAAAGCATCAAGATTATCGACGATAATGCGTTCAATTGGTACTTTCGTAATTACAACGAGAGCGACATTGAGCCTTACATCGGTGTCGCTTATAGCGGCGTCGCGAGAACTTTCATTTCACGATTAACGATTGTCGCGCTACAATTTTACATCGCCGTTCGTGCATTCGCGTGAGAAAGAAAACCGTGAAAAAATTCGTTTCTCGGAGTAGCTCGGAATACCGACTGTCGGCAAGAAGAGCTAGTTCATTCTCTTTGGGTTTTTTTTTTCGATTACCCATCGAGATAACGGGTGCAAATTCAAAAGTTGAACGTTACTCGCTCGTAACTTAAGTTAGATCATTGCAGGGCAATTTTCAGAAAAAAATTTCACAAAAAAAAAACGCATCTTGAGCAATTCTCGGCAAATTCAATGTCACAGACACATTCCGTTCGCCTCCCATATATATGCACAAAGTTTTTTTAGCTCAAAAGATGAAAATTTTTGTTTTCGATTAAGGGGGAAAAAAAATGGTTGCATCGGGGACCGTTGTAACCCACAATGATAAAAACGCGGGAAATTCGTAAAAATGACCGACGGTAGGTCAAAAACATCGCGCGCGCGCCGAAAAGGGGTTGTATGTCAAAATCTCGACACCACTCTCGTGTATACCTATACTGTTTTGTAATACGTGCTGTCGGGATTTTGACATGCTCCCCGAAAAGGGAGCATGCGTCAAAATCCCGGTACACGTATTAAAAGACAGGTATAGGTGTACATGAGAATCGTGTTGAGATTTTGACATATACCCGCGCGAAAACTCTCGCATTTGACGGTTCTCTTATTGTCGTCGTGTATTTTCATTGTAAATTTGTAAGGATCCACGATAAGTAGCATAATGAAGGAAAAAAAATAGAGAGAAAAAAGATAATCACATCGAGTGGTAGTTTTATTTTACTTACAAATGCAATTCGTTCACTCTCCTTTCGAGCAATAAGTTTTTTTTTTTTTCAATTCTTACAAAATATAATGCCTAAGTGTTTTTTTTTTCGTGTTATGAAAAAAAAAATCGTTTTTTCCGATTCGGCTAAAAATGTAATCAAAGTAGGGAACAAACGGAGGAAAATAGGTAATAAGCGCTAGTGTTAAGTTCGAAGTGAAAAGAAAAAAAATGCATTGTTCCTTCTGTACATATGTCGGGATGTTTTTTTGTCTACTGGTTAAATTGGCATTACACAACAAATTCAAACAGTTCGTAAGTTTAGTCGAGTCGGAAGGGATGTTCCTTCCGGAAATCGACGCTTTTTTTTTTTTCGCCCCCTCACTCTCTTCAACGTTCATTTTTTTCACTTCACTTTAGCCTTTTCTTTCTCGTCCTTCTTCTCATCCTCCTTCTTATCGTCCTTCTTCGTTTCCGTCTTTTTGTCCGTCTCCTTTTTCTCAGCGTCGCGATTCGTCAATTTGTTGTTTATCAAATTGTGCAAAGCTATTATTGATCTAACGAGAGCGGCGAGATAAACGACGAGCATCTGATCGTTCGTTTTAACGTAGAGCGAATCGACAAATGTATTTTGGCCCATGTCCGGTAAGAGATTAAATATGTCCTGTAGCTGATAGACGATCTGATGATTTATCGGTAATTTTCCACTGCCAACCTGTGATTTGAAACGAGAAATAAAATCACAATTTAACGTTTAACTTGGAAATAATTGTTTTTTTTTTACACAATTTTAGTATTTATCGTTTGCAATTTGTCACCTGAAGAAGGTAATCTCGGATTTCACGAATTTGCGCATGAAGACCCTTGAGACCGAGCAATTGATTTGTTATTCGTTGACTCAGCGTTCCTACCGTAGTGTCTTTTATATCTCTGAGCAAATGCTCAACGCCGACTTCCTCCGCCTCCTCTGCTCCAATTTCACTCGGTATGTGCTCGAACGTTTTCGACGTTGGAGAACCATCCTGGGTAGGTTGTTATTTTTTAATTAATTTTACCATACAGTTGCGGCAAGAAATTTAATTGGCAGCTTTTTTTTTTTCTCTACTGAGAGAAGGCTATAGGAATTTTTGGATTGTGAACCGGTAGAGCAAAGTTTAAGTAGCAATGGATCGAATTGTTGGTAGCCGTTAACAAAATAATAGATGATCGATTGGATTTCATTACTTGGTTGGAAAATAATGACGAATTGAGTAAATTTTATTACGTCGTACTAAAATAATGGATACCGGATGAAATTACATTGGGAATTAACGAAATAACGTATTAAATTCCATTACTGAGTTACCAAACTAATGAGATGTATTGAATTTCATTATCCGTTACTAAGATAACGGATAGGGAAGATTGAACTTTAATTTATGAAAATAATGAGCAATCAATCGCTACTCTATCACAATTTTTACAATGATAAATTAACGCTCAAGAGACTCGTAACGTACGTCGTGAACCTCCTCGACGGCTTGGTAAGCTTCGGTGGGAAGACCAAGATCTTTGGGTTTGGCATCGATGATAACGAGGACAGAATTTGGACAGTATCTTCTGATCAATTCGTTGATTGATACGTCATTCTGATGGAGCTTTGGACCGGTATGATACCAGCCAACCACTTTTTCGCGTGCTTTACAATAAACATTCATTTTGTCAATTCTTTCGTAATCGATTGGCAACAATGTCGAGGGCTTAATTTCGAATATAATACAAATTTGTAAATTCTTTGGAACGTGACAAAACTGAAGTGTGAATCAACTTGAAATTTTGCACACTTCAAGACTTCAGTGTTTTCTTTAAAAATTATCCAAAAATTAGAATCGTTAAAGATTAATTTTGTCAATTCTTTTGTAACCAACAGCATCAATGTCGAGGGCTTAATTTTGATTATAATACAAGTTTGTAAATTCCTTACAACGGGACAAAACTGAAGCGTGAATCAACTTGAAATTTTGCACGCACCAAGATTCGAGTGTTTTCTTAAATAATATCAAAAAATTAGAATCGTTGCAGGTTCATTTTGTCAATTCTTTTGTAACCAACGGCATCAATGTAGAGGGCTTAATTTTCATTATAATACAAGTTTGTAAATTCCTTGGAACAGTATAAAACTGAAGCACGAATCAACTTGAAATGTTGGACGCACCAAGATTTTAGTGTTTTCTCAAAAAATATAAAAAAATTAGAATTGTTGCAGGTTCATTTTGTCAATTCTTTCGTAATCAACCTCATTAATGTCAAGGGCTTAATTTTCGTTATAATACAAGTTTGTAAATCCTGACAACGGGACAAAACTGAAGTGCGAATTAACTTGAAATTTTGCACGCACTAAAATTCGAGTTGTTTCTTAAAAAATATCCAAAAATGAAATTGTTAAAGATTCATTTTGTCAATTGTTTTGCAGTCAATGGCATCAATGTCGAGGGCTTAATTTTCATTATAATACAAGTTTGTAAATTCTTTGCAACGGGACAAAACCGAAGCGCGAATCAACTTGAAATTTTGCACGCACCAAGATTTGAGTGTTTCCTTAAAAAATATCCAAAAATTAGAATCGTTAAAGATTCATATTGTCAATTATTTCGTAATCAACCTCATTAATGTCAAGGGCTTAATTTTCATTATAATACAAGTTTGTAAATCCTGACAACGGGACAAAACTGAAGTGCAAATTAATTTGAAATTTTGCACGCACCAAGATTCGAGTTTGAAAAAAAGAATATCCAAAAATTAAATCGTTAAAGATTTATTTTGTCAATTCCTTTGCAATCGACGGCATCAATGTCGAGAGCTTAATTTTAACGGGACAAAACTGAAGCGCGAATCAGCTTGAAATTTTGTACGCACTGAGATTTGAGTTTTCTCTTAAAAAAATATTCAAAAATAAGAAACGTTAAAGATTCATATTGCAAATTCTTTCGTAATCTACCGGCAACAGTTTATAAATTCTTTGCAACGTGAAAAAACTGAAGCACGAATCGGCTTGAAATATTGCGTGCACCGAAATTAAAGTGTTTCCTTAAATAAGGTCCAAAAATGTAATCTTTATCTTCCAATCGCTACATCACTGAGAACTTAGAAACAAAGTGCTTTTAGAGAAAGGGGGAAAAGAAAAAAATCACTTACCATTGACCTTCTTGAACATTCCATACATATTTTCCAGATAATCATGATCGAGGAACCATACAGATTTGTCCTTGTCATCCTCGTCGAATGGAACTGAAATTGTGAGATAATTACAGTGAAAAATTGACGTTGAAATATTTATTTCAATGATTCATCTTTGAAATATGAATTTTTTCGATTTTTATTGAGAAATTTTGTTTTTAAGACAAAGAAAAAACGTTCACAAATGAGTTTTTTATTTTTGTGTGATTTCTAACCTGCAAAACTATTTGACACATCGAGAACACCCTTGCCTCGCCAGCAGCCCAATAAAACACCTACAACGCGTTTTTGATTGCCAATCTTTCCCATACGATTAAAATGATCCACCACGCTTAGTAGAACAAGAGGATGAACCACTACTTTCGTGGTGAGTACTTCTTGACTCGGCATTTTTGAACAATTTATTATAAGCGTTTTTGGGCCTTTTGAAACTGTTCTGGCTCTTTTTATATGAAAATCTCGTGAGGTCTGAAGATTGCGGTGAACGCAGAGCACTTGCGGGGTCTAACGACAGTGCTGCCATCGGAAGTTTAAGGAAAGTGTGGGGAAAAAAGAGAACGACAAGCTTGTCGTGTGAAGTTTGCTGTTTTATACATGTTTTCTTTCGCATTCGAAGTTTTGAATTTGATTTTAATACTTAACCGCTTAAGTTGCCATTTGTATTCTGTAATTTTTATGATTCAGTTACGCATATTACAAATACAAACTAATTAAATTCAAATTCAATACTTAAATATCCCTCTGTGTCAACATTTTCAACCTTGCAAGGGACAAGTAAACTCGGGAGTCGATATTTCGAGAAAATTTTCGAAATACTTTCAAAAGTACTCCTGCTCCATAGGAAATTTAATGCTAATTCTCATATCGAGCTAATATTTCACCTAGCGATGAAAAATCACGTCGAACATACAAAAATGAACGTGTTTCACGAATCAGATTACAGATGGCGTGAAAAAAAATATCTAGTGATTTTTCGAAAAATTACATAAATCTAGAAAGGTATGATCCGATTGGATGAGAAAATGTTTGTCTTTCCTTTTTAGGTCACATAACAATAAATTCAATTTTGTTTCTTCTCCAGTGATTGAACTTCTTTTTTTTTTTTCATGTACGAAGATTCGGGCTTTATTTTCTCTCATTTATTTATTAAACTTCAATTAACGTTATTGATGGCAAGATAATGTGCTTCGGTCAACATTATTCCATATTCCGTATATAATTATTAATTATACAATTTGCGGAAGCGTCGCTCAAGTTTTTCTTTTTCGTTTTTTTTTTTTTTTATTTCAAGCATACCGTACATATACTTGGACGAGATGCACTTTTTTTTTTATAACCGTTGTTTCGTTGTAAAATTCGACGACAAAAACAAACTACGGTTTATCCTTAATAATAATAATTATTAATGATGTAATAAACAATAAAGTATATTCTATGCACGTACTGCGTTAGTAAGTACTTCAATATTTTGTTTTTTGTTTTTTTTTTATACAATTAAGAAGGCGTGAATAATTCGACAATCGAAGGAATGTGATTTCATTGTGAAGTCATTTTAAAAAAAAAAACGAGCAAAAAAAATGTTAAATTCTGTGTCCTTGGAACGTGAAAAATGTGTATAAACATTGTTTTTTTTCTTCTAAGAAAATGGTGGAATTATTATTTTTTTTCGCCGGTTAAAAGCAAATTTCACGATAAAAAGATAGGAAAAGTTAATCGTGCTTTTTAAAAATTCATGTCAATCAGCGAGATTCAACGTGTAATTCAAAAGTGTTCTTTGTTTTTTTTTTCGTTTAAATTTGCGAAAAACACAATTGCTCGATTATTAGCACTTTTTCCCCTCGGGAATCCAACCACCATCGACCTTTTGCTCTTGTTTTTCATTTTTTTTTCTTTCCTTCTATCATTGTCAAAATTAACATGTTTTTTCTCAATTTTTTCATTCCTAGCGTTTTCCTTTGGCTTTTTGGTTTCTCGAATCGGGGAAAGAGGAGGGGGACAATCGTAATGTTGCGTTTACGATATTTGCAGTCGTGATTGAGGTTTAAAAAAAAAAAAAAGCAAAAAAAAATCAGCACTTTCACCAGCGATCTGACTAGATTACACGGGTTAATTCAATCGTTTTTCGGCTTTACTTTGCCATCTATGCTCTCATTGTTGATCTCGTTCTGACGATTTTTCGCCTGCTGACGCAGCTGGGCCCTCTTGAGACTGGTCATCAATTGACTCGATTGATACAACCAACTTGCCTGAAAATATTTCATAGTCAAATGTTTTTTTCTTTTTTTTTTTTTTTAATTAATTTGTTTTTTTGCAGTAGTAATCAACAATTTATCGAGACTTTTTCACAATTTTCCGAAAATCCTAACACTCAAACAAGACTTTACGGACTAAATATCTTTGAATTCCCCCAAAAAGCATCCCAAAATCAATTGGACCGAAAACCCTTAATTGCCAATTATTATTGATAAAGATACTAAGACGAAAAAGTACTTACCACCATTATCATACAATTCATTAATATTGGTACGGAAAATACAATTGATATGAACAGTCCCTTCGAGTCGAAGTACTGTTGTCTAGAGAAGACCCTGAAAAGTAAGCGTAGCGTCAGTATGGAGAGTCCAGTTAGAAGATAAAAGAAATAAAATAAAGGAACAACATGAGTGAAACTTCCAATTTAACATAACACATCGTCAAATACGAGCTCCGACAAAAAAACACTATAGTTAATGGGTTTATCGTTGAACAAAAATAATAACTGTTGTCATTAATTGTTTACAACGTTTAGAAAGTCCATTCGGCGGCTAGTCGTTTGTAGCTGAAAAGTATTGTTGCAACAATGATTGTCGCAAAACGAAACGAACCAAACTGGAAATTTAACTCTCGTCGTATCCTCAAAACTGAGAAAAAAAAATTGCTAATGTAAAAATTTGCTTACATCCAATTGGTGGCTGCTACTTCGTTGATGCTCTCCGAGAAATAGACGAGCAGTACTGAAAAGATAACAATACAATTGAGTGGCAATTCGAACGGTTTAAATTGCGTTGAATGAAAAACTGCTCGTGCGAGGTCGCGACTCACGGAGTGCGAGGAAAAGTAGAATTTGGAAGTTGGCGTGATTGCGTGTCATTAGAGCGGTCATGGTGATCACTATGTGAAACGTTAGGAGAAGGGCGAGCCATGGATCTCGCCATTCGATCTAAAATGTAAATATCATTTCTTAACGCATTGCAGAATGGACGACGAATGGTCTCTGATGAAAATTTGTGTTTCATTTTAACGGTGCTTGGTAAAATCATGGTACTTTTCAATTAGCGCAGCGGTTTTCCTCGCATTCATTTATTTATCCGTATACAGGGAAAAAAAAATTCTTTTACAATAGCAAGAAACTTAAAGCTAAAATTAAGTAAAAACTTGCCGTCGCTAACTTTTTGCTTATAGGCCACTAAAAACTTTGCTAAAGTCAAAAAATTTTCCAAAAATCTCACAATCACCGTCAATTACTCCAAAATCAAGAATGCGTAAAAAAAAAATCAAAAATCGTGTAAAAATTCAAAATTCAATGTCAAAAAGCATTTTCGATATTTCCGGCAGCTGGTGATCTTTGGAATTGCGTTTTAACGCGTCATTGCTGAGAATACGTGATATCGGGTGAAGATAACAAAAAAAAAAAAAAAATTCCGCATACCCGTCGTAATAAACATTAACGAAAGTAATTAATGGGAAAAAGTAACAAAAAAGTAGTGCGTATTAAATCATAAGAATATCTGACAGTTCGTCGATTTGCGTCGACAGTGCGTTTTCGTGCGTATGGAAACGCACGTACGGAGAGGCATACAGGCAGACGATAACGTAACCTATAAAATTGCATAACACTGCGGATACCCGGAAAACCCAAAGAAACGTACGGCTAGAGAAACAAAAAGAGCTATGAAAATTTAGCTAGACTTTGATGATACTTACTGATTGCAAAAACGGCCAAATACCGTCGATCAAGTCCGTAGCGATTAAATCCGATCTTGACATTTCACTGTGTTTTTGTTTCGTTATTATTATTGTTATTATAGTATTATATATTTTTTCGGTTGTTCAACGTTTAACGTAAATGAGCGAAGGGCGCACATGAGAAAACGCTGTCGTGCGTGCGTCGAACACCTATTTATCTTTGTATGCATTTATATATACATATATATTTACGTATGTTTTAATGTATATGAGTGTGTATATAAGGTATCAGGATTAAGCGACGACCGCCTACAGTTCTTATATAGCGCTCTATACGACCGGCATGAATCGCAACATATGTGAACGTATGGTTACGATGCGTTCAAGGAGGAAACTCCGTGACGAAACGATACCGAACGACGCGCGCTCGTCCGGCGTGGACCGATCCACCCCCAAAAAATCGTATATCACGTTTTCGAAAGCGAATTTACATATAGTCATACGCAGATATGATTTTTGCATCTCCAAACATTGAATTCCCAGTTCCTGGAAACTCGGGATTGTGGATCTTTTTTTAGAATCCCAATTATAAGAAAAAGAGGTTAGGAACGCGGCATCTGGTGGTTGAATCGAGAGAGAAAGTTAATGGCCACTGAGGAAATGGGTTTATACTCAAGAGTAATGGAATATATCATGAAACTTAAACGATCCAACCTTTCCCCTCTCTTGAATCTTTACAAAGTTACCCCCAAGATATCTAAAGGGGCGAGAAGTTAAAACTCAAAGTATCGTATGGCTTTCGAGAGACGATTCCTAACCTCGATCATTTCACGAAATACTCGTCGCTGAAGACGCCTATCAACGAAGATTTATCAAAATTCTTGCGGGTTCGAACGATCGGGACGCCACCTTGGCGGAATTGAATAATTGCGGTTTTAATTTCGGTCTACGACAAAGTGGATGATTCGAATAGTTTTAAAAACATTTCAGGAGAGGCGGTAGGCTCCCGCTCCACCTTATTCTCCCGTCTTTCAACGCTTGTGAGTGCGACAGATATGAAGAAGAACTTGCGAATTGAAATCCAATAAAAAAGAAATCGTAGGATCGTCTGGATTTATCAATTACGTTAACGGTCCTACCATTTTATTTTTTTGTTTCATACGAATAATCCATCTACGCGAAAGGTGCGTCTGAAATTTATTGAGGTTATGCGTTGACGATTAGCCTCCTTTTAAAATTGAAGGACAAAGACTGATGTAATGAGCGAGGGCTTGGACGAGGAGGCGAATCGAAACGACGGAAAATGCATTGGGAAATGAGACAAAGGAAGGGAGGGGGACGTTTCCACGTCGTCCATTTCGTGATCCAGTGGCTGCAGCCATTTTGTGCACGCGCAATCTTCGCGCACGTGGCTGTATACGGTTTCGGCATCTGCGATCGTAACAAATTTATTATCAATGATACACGAGATAATACGTGGATATCCCGAATCGGCACGTTCAATCACGGAAACGTTGTCGCAATGAATATGATAATACGGCTTTATTAGCGATTAATCATGAAATTTAAATGTTTTTATTTTGCACAATGTGGCGCTATGTTGACGCTATATCATCACACGAGATATTTGGCCCGATTATATGATAATATATAGACACACATTTCTGTTTTAGCTTATAAATAACCTCTGTTTGAGTACGCTAAGAAATCTAACAAGGAAAGTACTCGAGGTGTCCCCCTCCGATTTTGTTGAAACTCAAGTATGTTATAGAGCATTGAAAACTAAGCGACACGTATTTTTTTTTTATCGGCGGAAAAACGGTTCCAAGGGGTGAAACCACCCCCTAAAGTTACACATGTCAAGGGGCGATTTTGCAGTTTCACATAGAATCAGTGCATCGATTTTGATGAAACAAACATCAAAATGTTTCTTGTCCGAAGAAATGAAGAACCCACCGGATAATGAAAAAAAAAATATTTTAAGGGGTCGAAACACCCTCGAACATCCACTTTTTGCTCCCTACATTGAAAACTTGCGAATCGATTGGAATGAAAATTATGCTATTGTGTAGCGGAAATAAAATTAAAGTTGACGTGTTTTTGTATTCCTGCGAGAACATTTTTTTAAGGGTGTAAACTACCCCTATCTGAGTTTTTACATTCCAGGTGTCTCCTTGTCATTCCAAATGTGCTTGCCGATACGAACTCTTCTCATTAAGCTAAAATTAATGTTTCACCATTTTTTTGTTATTTCAAGGGGTAGAAACACCCTTGAACATCTACGTCTTGCACCCTACATTGAAAACTTGCGAATCGATTGGAATGGAAATTATGCCGTTCTATGGTGGAAATGAAATTAAAGTTGACGTGTTTTTGTATTTGTGCGAGACATTTTTTTTAAGGGAGTAAACTACCCCTATCTGAGTTTTTACATTCCAGGTGTCTCCTAGTCATTCCAAATGTGCTTGCCGATACGAACTTTTCTGATTAAGCTAAAATTAATGTTTCACCATTTTTTTGTTATTTTAAGGGGTAAAAACACCCTTCAACATCTACGTCTTGCACCCTACATTGAAAACTTGCGAATTGATTGGAATGGAAATTATGCCGTTCTATGGCGGAAATAAAATTAAAGTTGACGTGTTTTTGTATTTGTGCGAGAAAATTTTGTTAAGGGTGTAAACTACCCCTATCTGAGTTTTTACATTCCAGGTGTCTCCTTGTCATTCCAAATGTGCTTGCCGATACGGACTCTTGTCATTAAGCTAAAATTAATGTTTCACCATTTTTTTGTTATTTTAAGGGGTAGAAACACCCTTGAACATCTACGTCTTGTACCCTACATTGAAAACTTGCGAATCGATTGTAATGAAAATTATGCCGTTCTATGGCGGAAATAAAATTAAAGTTGACGTGTTTTTGTATTTGTGCGAGAAAATTTTGTTAAGGGTGTAAACTACCCCTATCTGAGTTTTTACATTCCAGGTGTCTCCTTGTCATTCCAAATGTGCTTGCCGATACGGACTCTTGTCATTAAGCTAAAATTAATGTTTCACCATTTTTTTGTTATTTTAAGGGGTAGAAACACCCTTGAACATCTACGTCTTGTACCCTACATTGAAAACTTGCGAATCGATTGTAATGAAAATTATGCCGTTCTATGGCGGAAATAAAATTAAAGTTGACCTGTTTTTGTATTTGTGCGAGAAAATTTTGTTAAGGGTGTAAACTACCCCTATCTGAGTTTTTACATTCCAGGTGTCTCCTTGTCATTCCAAATGTGCTTGCCGATACGAACTTTTCTGATTAAGCTAAAATTAATGTTTCACCATTTTTTTGTTATTCTAAGGGGTAGAAACACCCTTGAACATCTACGTCTTGTACCCTACATTGAAAACTTGCGAATCGATTGTAATGAAAATTATGCCGTTCTATGGCGGAAATAAAATTAAAGTTGACGTGTTTTTGTATTTGTGCGAGAAAATTTTGTTAAGGGTGTAAACTACCCCTATCTGAGTTTTTACATTCCAGGTGTCTCCTTGTCATTCCAAATGTGCTTGCCGATACGGACTCTTGTCATTAAGCTAAAATTAATGTTTCACCATTTTTTTGTTATTTTAAGGGGTAGAAACACCCTTGAACATCTACGTCTTGTACCCTACATTGAAAACTTGCGAATCGATTGTAATGAAAATTATGCCGTTCTATGGCGGAAATAAAATTAAAGTTGACGTGTTTTTGTATTTGTGCGAGAAAATTTTGTTAAGGGTGTAAACTACCCCTATCTGAGTTTTTACATTCCAGGTGTCTCCTTGTCATTCCAAATGTGATTGCCGATACGAACTCTTTTGATTAAGCTAAAATTAATGTTTCACCATTTTTTTGTTATTTTAAGGGGTAGAAACACCCTTCAACATCTACGTCTTGCACCCTACATTGAAAACTTGCGAATCGATTGGAATGGAAATTATGCCGTTCTATGGCGGAAATAAAATTAAAGTTGACGTGTTTTTGTATTTGTGCGAGAAAATTTTGTTAAGGGTGTAAACTACCCCTATCTGAGTTTTTACATTCCAGGTGTCTCCTTGTCATTCCAAATGTGGTTGCCGATACGAACTCTTCTCATTAAGCTAAAATTAATGTTTCACCATTTTTCTATTATTTTAAGGGGTAGAAACTCCCTCGAACATTTACGTCTTGCACCCTACATTGAAAACTTGCGAATCGATTGGAATGGAAATTATACTGTTTTATAGCGGAAATAAAATTGAAGTTGACGTGTTTTTGTATTTGTGCGAGAACATTTTTTTAAGGGGGCAAACTACCCCTATTTGAGTTTTTACATTCCAGGTGTCTCCTTGTCATTCCAAATGTGTTTGCCGATATGAACTCTTCTCATTAAGCTACAATTAATGATTCCACGTTTTTTTAAATGAGTACGAATACTTAAGGGCGTAGACATCGAAAAAATGCTTCAAGCACAACGATTTCTGATAAGCATTGCTCGTGACATCCACGTTGTGTCACCGAACAGCAAAGTGTTAGTAACAAATTTAGGTGGTAAAACGTAATAGTACTGAAGTTGTTAAGTCCTCAATTACGGATAATGATACGAAGGCACAATCGAAAGTGTATTTTGACGGTCAGGCATATAGCTATACTGCTAATATTGAAAATATGCTCTTGCAGCAACGTGTGAAAAGGTAAGGAAAATGTTATAAAAAACGGATGCGTTAGCGAATGAAGTATACTATAATCCCTCTTAATTATGCTTCTCGTAAATGCGTAAGTTCATCTGAATACGAAAATCATACCATCATAAAATTTCTGCACATGTGTAACTTTAGGGGGTGGTTTCACCCGTTGAAACCGTTTTTCTGCCGATAAAAAAAAATACGTGTCGCTTAGTTTTCAATGCTCTATAACATACTTGAGTTTCATCAAAATCGGAATGGGACACCTCGAGTACTTTCCTTGTAAGTACAATGGAGGCTTAAAATTTCGCAAACGACTCGTAACCTAACCTCTCCGATTTAGAATCTCTTGTTTGAGCCAAAATTGTAGCGGCAATGAATTCAGGCTCAAAAGCAGGTGTATTTTGTTTTCAAGAAGCAATTCTCGATTTTTGATATATCTTCAGTATAAACATAAACCACCAAGAAGTTTAGTCTCGTATTAGGGTTATAATGGAGAAAAAAAGAACATGTTGCTTTTTCTTTGCCCATATGATAACTTATCCACGTGTTTTGTGAATCAGCTGGCCGCTCTGGTGCTGCCGTTTCTGTCTCATGACCTCGTACGCACTTGTACCTTTCAATGTATATACATGCAATATACACACACCGAGTGTGAACGAGTCACCTACTTAAAAGCTATACCTACCAATATGCCAATGACAATGAGAGAGGCCTTATTATTTTATTTCACACGCGCTGACTCTGATTTTATTTTCCTCCACTCCTCAAACTGTATCAACAATTCGTCATTTGCTGTTGTATATATGCTGCTTGATATTGCGAGCGAAGACAAAGAAGTCTCATCGTTTATCCCGTTTTACTCTCTCGACAACATTGTCGCGTTATTCTCTGGATATATATACAGTTGGATAAAAGAAACCGCACATTATTTTTTCCATACTAACATCCGTGAACTGTACATTAGGGTGGTTCTTAATTTGATGATGTTGGAAATTCTTTGGTATTGTTCCTTGAAAGTAATCAACATATCCAGAAAAAAAATTGGCCGCAAGCGGAACTTTGTCCAATAATTCTAACCCACCCCACCGAGCTGTCGAATTTTTATATGGAAAAATGCATGCATTCAAAATTTTGTTATGAACATTGTTTATTATTTCAAAATTCATGATAAAAAAATGTTATATTGTGTTTTTATAGGAAATTTAATGCTCTACAAAAAAGGTATCTTGTAAAATTATTGTGAATCTAATATTTATCACGTTATTAGCAAAAAAACTGTCATCATTTATTCCAAAAGTCCATCATTATGGCCAAAACAGGAGTTTGACGTCGAAAAACTGCAATGTATTCTTCATATGCAATTAGAAATATGAAGAGATACGTAGTGCACTCAATAACAGTATGTGAACGATATTCAAATTTTATCAATTTTATTATCATTGATGATAAATTAAAGCCATCTGTTGTGACACAACTAATTCTAATCTTGGCCCAAATAATGGTGCAGCAATGCGTATAGAGCAAGCGTTAGAAAAAGATTTGTTGTATTTGGCGTGCAGACATAATATTTTCGAAATAGTTCTAGGTGGAGTTTTCGATGCACTTATGCCTGCCTCAACAGGTCCATCTATTCTTCTATTTAAAAGGTTTCAAACTGATTGGGAAAATATTAATCAAGAAAAATTTCAATTCGGTACAGAAGACGAACGCGTATTAACAGTATTACAACACAACATTGAAGATATAAACGAATTTGTGAGTGACATATTAAATTCACAAAAACAACCACGTGATGATTACCGTGAGCTGCTTTTATTATGTGTTATTTTCATCGGTAAATGTTCTCATGAACAAGTAAAATTTTACAAGCCAGAAGCTTTTTCTCGCGCTCGTTGGATGGGAAGAGCAATCTATTGTTTGAACATTTTTTTATTCCGGAATGTATTTCATTTGACTAAATCAGAAAAAACAATCATTAATTGAGATTTGCATTTTTATCATTCTTGTTCACATTAAAGCGTGGTTTATGGCTCCACTTGCTACCGCTGCTCCCCATCACGATTTCAATTTTTTCAAACAACTATATTCATATAATTCTATTAATTCAGTTGTGCCGAAGATTGCATTGAAAAAATTTTCGAACCATCCTTGGTACTTGAACCCCGAAAATGCTGCAATGGCTTTTTTTGACGAGAATGTGTCTGCAAATATAAAGAAAAGAATGGTCGAGAATATAAAAAATGCAGAAGATCAAGATGAAGAAATCTCTGAACTCTCCAAACGTTTTAGCATCCACGAGATGAATTTTTCTTCTTTGATCGATAAGGACATCGATTTCTTTATCAGTTCCAGATCGATGGCTTTTTTCGAAAGATTCGAAATCAACTCCTCATTTTTTGATATCGATGTGAGCGAGTGGATTTCTAATGAAAATTATTTACAAGGCTTACAAATAGTTAAAGGAATTAAAGTGGTTAACGATGTTGCAGAAAGAGGAGTGAAACTTATTACAGAGTACAATGATCGTCTCACTTATGATGAAGATCAGAAGCAATTCATTGTACAAATAATTGAAGAATATTTAAAAAAAATGTCCTGATATTAACAAAGCAACTTTGCTCCAACAACACTACATTTCATTGTTGAGTGCGCTACGTATTTCTTCATAATCTTATATACATACGAAAAATAAATTGCAGCTATTCGACGTCAAACTCCTGTTTTGACCATAATGATCGACTTTTGGAATAAATGATGACAGTTTTTTGCTAATTACGTGATAAATATTAGATTCATGAGAATTTCACAAGATACCTTTTTTGTAGAGCATTATATTTCCTACAAAAACGTTATAAAAAATTCTTTTATCATAAATAGTTTTGAAATAATACACAATTTCCTTAACGAAATTTTGAATGCATGCATTTTTCGTATAAAAATTCGACAGCTCGATGGGGTGGGTTAGAATTATTGGACAAAGTTCCGCTTGCGCCCAATTTTTTTTCTAGATATGTTGATTACTTTTGAGGAACAATACCAAAGAATTTCCAACATCACCAAATTAAGAACCACCCTACTGTACATATATCGGGTTCCATGTCTAAACATCACGTTGCAATTACTTTACAGATAATAACATCGCAGGCGAAAACTACACAGCACATATTTACACATGCGGTTTAATGGGTTTTGTTGGGTTTTATTGGGTTTTGAACACAGCAACGCAACCGAAACCCCAAACCAAAACCCAAAACCCAACAGAACCCAACAAAACCCAACAAACCCCAAACCAAAACCCAAAACCCAACAAAACCCAACAAAACCCAACAAACCCCAACAAACCCCAAAGTCCAACAAAACCCAACAAACCCAACAAAACCCAACAAAACCCAAAACCCAACAAAACCCAACAAAACCCAAAAAACCCCAACAAAACCCAACAAACCCAACCAAACCCAACAAATCCCAACAAACCCAACAAAACCCAACAAACCCAACAAAACCCAACAAACCCCAACAAACCCAACAAAACTCAACAAACCCCAACAAAACCCAACAAACCCGCCAAAACCCACTAAAACGGATGTGTAAATATGTGCTGTGTAGTTTTCGCCTGCGATGTTATTATCAGTAAAGTTATTGCAACGTGATGTTTAGACGTGCTACCCATATATCGTATTCCTTTATGCAATTCTTCATATTTTACTTCTACGTGGAGCAAGTGAGGTGAGTCGACAAAATAGCGACCCAAACAAACTGTGACTTTGAAAATGGCGGTGAGTGGGTAAATATTCGGCGATGTATGATAAAATATTTGGTGTACCTTTGGAAATAGAGTACGTCAGTGTGTTTCGATACGAGGAGCAATCGAAACACTGTTACATAATCTCGAATATATTAATAGGAGAAAAAAAAATTATATCAGAATGCTTATGTAGTTTAATATAAGAAATTCTGTTGCGGTTGAGCTTGAAAAATTCAAGAAAAACTTTTATGACCTCTGACCCCCTTGGACGATAACTCCCAAGTACATATAATAGTACATATATCTCTACTTTATCGCGACGTTATGTTTTCTCAAACAGATTCCAACTTCGACAATTTATCATTCATCGCAAGAATAACGTTGACATAGTTCAAGTTTGTCAGAGTCTCGACGATAAATCTTTCTATATATAGATCAATATTGCGGTACCCAAGTCGTTTCTTCTGTTTGCCTCTCCATCCACGAAACCCTTTTTTTCCTCTTTACCAAACTACACACCTTACGTAGAGCCAATCACGAATAACAGGTGCATCGTTCGTTCAAGTGCAATAATTAATTATTTATAAATTAAACATTACGAATAGATTAATCAACTTGTAAATTAAGGCCAAAAGTTGGAAAAATGTTTTTTTAAATTTGTTCTTTCTCTCTTCTATTTCGCGACAAAAAATTTCATCGCGAACCCCAAACGAATGTTTGCCAAATGCTTGTCCGGTGAATACGAAATACAAATAAAAATTGTATCTATTTGAAATAACGGCTGTTTTTAGATTTCGTTTTGAAAATTTGTTTAAGGAAGGAGAGATGGGTTTAGGACTGGGTTTTTTTTTTGCGATTTTCATGATTTTTTTTTTTGGCAAGACAGGAATGTATATAAATTGAAAATTGCATTTTTTTGGGGAGGGGGAAGTTAGGTAAATAAATTGAAAATTGCCTTTTTTTTTGGGAGGAATTTTGGTAAATAAATTGAAAATTGCATTTTTTCGAGGTGTTCAAACAAAAGAGCATAATTTTTTGAAATTATGCTCTTTCGTTTAAAATTCTCTAAAAAATGAAATTTTTGCAAAAATACAAATCAATAGGGTTTCAAATTTACTTTGACATGTCTTTTTTTTATATAAACCTAACTTCGCCCGAAAAATTTGAGAATTCCATTTTTTAGAGGTGTTAAAACAAAAGGGCATAATTTAAAAAATGATGCTCTTTCGTTTAAACACTTCTAAAAAAGGCAATTAAAAAATGCAATTTAAAAAGTTATGCTCTTTTACTTAAACACCTCTAAAAAATGTAATTTAAAAATGTAAAATTGAAAATTGCATTTTTTAGAGATGTTTAAACAAATGAGCATCATTTTTTAAATTGCATCTTTTAATTACATTTCTTCGTGGAGTTTAAACAAAAGAGCATCATTTTTTGAATTATGCTTTTTTGTTTAGACATCTCTAAACAAAGGAGCATAATTTAAAAAAATGATGCTCTTTTGTTTAAACACCTCTGAAAAAGGCAATTAAAAAATGCAATTACAAAAAATTATGCTCTTTTACTTAAGCACCTCTAAAAAATGCAATTTAAAAATGTAAAATTGAAAATTGCATTTTTCAGAGATGTTTAAACAAATGAGCATCATTTTTTAAGTTGCATTTTATAATTACATTTTTTCGTGGTGTTTAAACAAAAGAGCATCATTTTTTTAATTACGCTTTTTTGTTTAAACATCTCTAAACAAAGGAGCATAATTAAACTAAAATTATGCTCTTTTGTTTAACCACCTCTAAAAAATGGAATTTTCAATTTTTTTGGTGCAAGTTCGGTTCATATAAAAGAAAGACATGTCCTTAAAGTAAATTTGAAAACCTATTGATTTGCATTTTTGCAAAAATTCCATATTTTTTAGAGGTGATTAAACAAAAGAGCATAATTCAAAAAATTATCCTCTTTTGAATTGCATTTTTTTGGACATGTTTGAACAAAAGAGTGTAATTTTTTACATGGCATTTTTGGATTACATTTTTTCGAATTGTTTGAACAAACGAGCATGATTTAAAAAATAATGCTCTTTCGTTTAAACACCTCTAAATAATGTAATTTTCAATTTTTTTGGCGGAAAGTTAGGTTCACATAGAAGAAAGATATGTCCTTAAAGTAAATTTGAAATCCTACTGATTTCAGATGAAAATCGTCGCCTCCAGAATGTACACAAACGGCTACGTCTGATGGTGATCTCCGAGCCTGATATCTTCCATATTTTCCGAGAAAATATTTCAAAAAAAATTACGATATTTATTTGAATATATGTATAAAATCTTCCAAAAGTTTCCATAATTTGTGTACATTCCTTTCTTGCCAAAAAAAAATTCATGAAAATCATTAAAAAAACTGTATTCCTAAACCCATCTCCCCACAATAAAGAAAATTGTTTTATTTTATTTATTTTTATTACAGTAAAGAGAAAAAATAAAAAATAAATAAATAAATTTAAAAAATAATAATAAAAAATAAATATAAAATAAAAATTTAGTTTAGTTTCAAAAAAATTTTTTTCACTGCAAAGTAAAAAAAATTTTGTAAACTTCTTTGGATTTGAATGGGGGGGGGAAAAAAATAAATAAAATTGCCGTCATTCCTCGAGTGCAATGGAATTTTACAAATTTCCAAAAAAAAAAAAGAAAAAGATATCGTATCGAAAATGTCAAAAAAAAGATTGTTGGAAATGTTTGTGTGTTCTTTTAACGAAAAGAACACACAAACATTTCCGACAATCTTTTTTTCGACATTTTCGATACGATATCTTTTTTTTTGTTTGGTAATTTAAAAAACATTTTCGAGTGTGCCCCCTTAAAATTGTCGTTCGCGATGAAATCGATCATTTTACGATTTAATAACAAAACGATAAAATGTCAAAAAAAAGATTGTCGGAAATGTTTGTGTGTTCTTTTAACGAAAAGAACACACAAACATTTCCGACAATCTTTTTTTCGACATTTTCGATACGATATCTTTTTTTTTTTTTGGTAATTTAAAAAACATTTTCGAGTGTGCCCCCTTAAAATTATCGTTCGCGATGAAATCGATCATTTTACGATTTAATAACAAAACGATAAAATGACAAACTATTCTAATGCATTAATCAAAATGTATAAATAAACAATTTACAAACAGGATAATGGATAATTTGTAAAATTCCATTGCACTCGAGGAATGACGGCAATTTTTTTTTTTTTTTTTCCCATTCAAATCCAAAGAAGTTTACAAAAATTTTTTTACAGTACAGTGAAAGAAATAAAAAAATAAAACAATTTTCTTTACTGTAATTAAAAAAATAAAAAATAAAACAATTTTCCTTATTGTACATAAAAAAATAAAAACAATGAGAAAATTAATGTTTTTTATGACAAACCTTTGTGCTCGGTGTTGACGAATGATGTGTATAATCGAACTATTAGTAATAGAAAATCGTCGCACTGACGAGATAGCCCCAGTCGTTGCTCTCGTTCGCGTTATCTGTGACGTGGAACAAGTCAGGGAAGTGTCCGGTGCTCTGGCAAAAGTGTACAAAGGGGTCGCGGGAGGGAAGAGAGCGAGGATATCGTTGGAGAATCGCGGGGGGATGATTAGTGGTATATCTAACTTCATGGTATTTTTTTTTGTTTGTTTGCTTTACATATATGTGTGTATAACGTCGTTTTTCTCTTTCTCGTTATGTACATATATTTATATATATATGGGTCATTGCAAGTCAAATTAACCTGGCTGTGTCTCTCCCCTCGCCCCCCCCCCTTGTGATTTGGTCAACAATTTTTCGTAATTCAATTACGACCTTAAGAATCAATTTTTTTCTCCATACATTTTTTTTTCGCCAACCCCTATTTGGTAATGATGGAAAAATAAAAAATAAAATACTGTTTACGCGACACAAAAAGTTTGCGGTTATTTGGAAGTTTGAAAAAAATTTCGAAAAATTCTCCATCGACCAACAGAGGGTGAGAGAATTTTTTTAGATTTTAAGATTGCCGCTAACTTTTTTTGTTTCTATGCGAGAGCATTTTTTTTAAAATTATTACTAAATATTGGGATTGGGAAAAAAGAATATATGAAACAGGTTCCCAAATTTTGGGCTTGTAAGAAAATTACGAAAATTTTTTCGTCACATCACAGAGGGTGAGAGAATTTTTTTAGATTTTTCAACTATTGCTAACCTTTTTTTGTCTTTATGCAAAATCATTTTTTTTTAAATTACCGCCAAGTATAGGGATCGTCAAAAAAAATATATAAAAAAAGTTTCATGACTTTTGAGCTTGTAAGAAAATTACCAAATTTGTTTGCTACCAAATTTCAGAGAGCGAGAGAAATTTTTCCGATCTTTCAACTACCGCTAACCTTTTTTCTTTTTATGCAAAATCATTTTTTTTAAAATTATTACTGAATATAGGGATCATAAAAAAAAAATATAAGAAAGTTTCATGACTTTTGAGCTTGTAAGAAAATTACCAAATTTTTTTGCTACCAAATTACAGAGGGTGAGAGAAATTTTTCCGATTTTTCAACTACCGCTAACTTTTTTTCTTTTTATGCAAAATCATTTTTTTAAAAATTATTACTGAATATAGGGATCATAAAAAAAAATATAAAAAAGTTTCATGACTTTTGAGCTTGTAAGAAAATTACCAAATTTTTTTGCTACCGAATTACAGAGCGCGCGAGAAATTTTTTCGATTTTTCAACTACCGCTAACCTTTTTCCTTTTTATGCAAAATCATTTTTTTTAAAATTATTACTGAATATAGGGATCAGAAAAAAAAATATATTAAAAAGTTTTATGACTTTTGAGCTTGTAAGAAAATTACCAAATTTTTTTGCTACCAAATTACAAAGGGTGAGAGAAATTTTTCCGATTTTTCAACTACCGCTAACCTTTTTTCTTTTTATTCAAAAACATTTTTTTTTTAAATTATGACTGAATATAGGGATCGTCAAAAAAAATATATAAAAAAAGTTTCATGACTTTTGAGCTTGTAAGAAAATTATCAAATTTTTTTGCTACCAAATTACAGACGGTGAGAGAAATTTTTCCGATTTTTCAACTACCGCTAACCTTTTTTCTTTTTATGCAAAATAATTTTTTTTACAATTATTACTGAATATAGGGATTATAAAAAAGTTTCATGACTTTTGAGCTTGTAAGAAAATTACCAAATTTTTTTGCTGCCAAATTACAGAGGGTGAGAGAAATTTTTCCGATTTTCAACTACCGCTAATCTTTTTTGTTTTTATGTAAAATCATTTTTCTAATAATATCACCAAATATAAGTGTTGTCAAAAACAAAATAATATATAAGAAAGTTTCATGGCTTTTGAGCTTATAAGAAAATTACCAAATTTTTCTGCTACCAAATTACAGAGGGCGAGTGAAATTTTTCCGATTTTTCCACTACCGCTAACCTTTTTTATTTTTATGCAAAATCATTTTTTAAATTATCACTAAGTATAGGGATCGTAAAAAAAAAAATATAAAAAAGTTTAATGACTTTCGGGCTTGTAAGAAAATTACGCAAATTTTTTCCACCAAATTACAGAGGTTGATAGAATTTTTTCAGATTTTTCAACTACCGCTAACCTTTTTTTCTTTTTATGTATATATATTTTTTTAATATCACTAATTAGGGAATAGCGAAAAAAATGTATAAAAAAATTATTTCATGATTTTTAGGGTCGTAACAACATTATGAAAAATTGTTAAACAAATTTCAAACGGCTGAGTCACTGCTGCGCCGATTTTACATGGAATGCCCCATATATATATATATATATATATACATATATATACAGCACGCACATGTTTGATGATTCCTTCGAATCCGAGAGAGCCGATTGGACTTTGAGTATGGTCAAAGATTGTGTACCGAGATGCGGCGCCGAACAAGAGCCTCCCCGTTGGTACTCGCGATCACAGATATATTCCGGACGTTTAGCTGCGAGGATCGGCAAGGGCACTTTGCGCGCGCGCTTCACGCTCAGAGGCCGCTCGATTCAACTGCTCGAGACATTTTTTATTTTATTTTATTTTTCCTCTTTTTATTTTTCTTTATTTTTCAAAATAACGAAGAGTCGCGAAATTTCGTTCCTATTAACATGTCATTTGAGCTTGTGATTGAACCGATCGACGAGGAGACGAGAGAAATCGCCGAGAAGGAATTGCGCGAGACCGAGGAGACAGTTAAAAATGGAATTATCGCGCTGCGAAAGCTTCTGGAGGGTGAGTCGAATTTTCTCTGTTTTTTTTTCCCAATTGTTTTTTTTTTTAAAGGAAAACCCCATTTTTGGAAATTTTTCGAAAGTAATGTATGAATTTTTATCGAAAAATTGACAGAATCGAGGTTCTTTTTTTTGGTCACGCGCAAACTGATTTTGATTTTTTTATTTCGGTGGATTTTTCCATTTTTTTTTTTTTTTCGTTGACTTTTTCATCGCGTCTGGTAACTTGAGCCGATTTTCATGTCTTTTTTGGAGGGCGTTTTTTTGTAGGAAAATAAAAATGAATCGTTTTGGATATTTAGGATGTTTTTATTTACATATTGAAGATACAAAAAAAAAATTTTTTGAATTAATTTAATAGTTTATTATTATTATTATTATTATTGATGGAAGTTGGCACCTCGAAGTTGGCAGCCCGGGTCCTAACTTTTTTTCTACCGAACCGATTGCTTTCAAATTTTTCACAGGCTTCTCTACATACTTATAGTTCTCGTCGGAACCACCGAGAAATTTTTTCACCCCTAACTTCTTATTTTACAACCCCTTCTTTGCTAAAGTCCTTTTATTTTAGCAAAGAAGGGGTTGTAAAATAAAATGTTAGGGGTGAAAAAATTCCTCGGTGGTTCCGACGAGAACTATAAGTGTGTAGAGTAGCCTGTTAAAATTTGAAAGCAATCGGTTCGGTAGAAAAAAAGTTAGGACCCGGGGCTGCCAACTTCGAGGTGCCAACTTCGATAAATAATAATAACAATAAACTATTAAATTTTTTCAAAAAAAAATTTTTTTGTATCTTTTATATGAAAATAAAAACATCCTAAATATCCAAAACGATTCATTTTTATTTTCCTACAAAAAAAACGCCCTCCAAAAAAGACATGAAAATCGGCTTAAGTTAACAGACTACTACCTTAATGGACGAGGATTTTTTTTTCGTGAATTTCAAAGGGAGTGGGAAAGTGGGGAAAAATGATTTTTATTTTGTGTTTTTTATTCTGTTGGATTTGTGGGGTAAAGAAAAAAAATCGTTTCGAAAATCGCGACTTAGGTATTGCGACAAAATGCTTTTGCGACAATTTTGAGTTTGGTGTTTCGAAAATATTTTGTTGTTTTCACGTTATGAAAAATCAAATTTGAAAATATATTTTTTTTTATTATTGTAGAAATATTTTCAGTTGAAGCTCTTTTGGATTTTTTGCATGATTTTTTTTTTTCCGACACGTTGAAAAAGATTGTGAATCTCTCTCCCCCCCGGACCCCTCAGCTCGTTCGCTCCTTAATTACGAGATTTATATCAGTGCATTATTGACACAAGTGGATTTTTTTTTTTTTTTTTTGGTAAATTGTTTTTGGCCGTATTATCACGAGATCTATCGCGGTGCGATCGTTCAACGTATCAACGGCTCTCTTATCTTCTCGTTGACGAATTTGCGAGGAATTTGTTTCTCTCTTTTTTTTGTTTTAATCAGACCTGTTGCGAGTATAGAAATTATTGAGTGTGATCTTCTCTCTTTTTTTTCACAACTCGATACAATTTCAAAGATTTTTCTTTTTCCTCATTTTTATAAAAAATGTATTAATACATTATTTTATTCGTTAAAGGAATAATGTAAGTAAACAGGAAAAAAAACATTTTTTTTGTACAATTTAATAATAATCAATGAATGGAAAAATGAAATTTAATAATTAATTAATTGAATAATTTAATGCATTGAAGTTTAATAATAATTCTCAATTGAAACAAAATGATATTAATAACTTCGAACGGCATAATTGCACGAAGAAATTGACGAGGGTCAACTGATGTAATCTTTTTCGTTTTTTTGTCCACTCGATAAAATTTGAATGATTTGTTTCCCTCATTTAAAAAAAAATATCAATCAATACATTTTTATTCGTTAAAATAAATAGTATAAGTAAACAGGGAAAAAAGTACAATTTTTTTTCGTACAATTTAATTTAATTTCGCATAAAAACAAAAGAGGTTAGTGGAAATTTTAAAATCTGAAAAAATTCTCTCACCCTCGGTGATTTGACGAAAATTTTTCGTCATTTTCTTACACGCCCAAAAGTCATGAAAGTTTTTTTATATTTTTTTCGCCAATCCGTATATTTAGTAATAAGTGAAAGAAAAAATTATTTCGCATAAAAACAAAAAAGGTTGGCGGCAGCAGAATAATCTGAAAAAATTCTCTAACCCTCGGTGATTTGGTGAAAAAATTTTCGTAATTTTCTTACAAGCCCAAAAGTCATGAAAGTTTTTTTATATATTTTTTTGCCAATCCGTATATTCAGTAACAGTTTAATTAAATTAATACATTTTTATTCGTTAAAATGAAGAAAATAACAAAACAGGATAGAAAAAAACATTTTTTTTCGTACAATTTAATAATAATCAATTAATTCTTAATTGAAACAAAATGATATTAATAATTTCGAACGGAATAATTGCACGAAGAAATTGGAGAGAGGATCAAGCTTTTGGTCATTCTTGCGGCTCTCTTATCGTTTGTAAATTCTCGGCTCTCCTTGATATGCACAAGTTGAGCGAAGAAATTTTTTTTTTTAAATAGAGTTCACAAAGTTCGCTGTTATTTTACGCGATAAAGTTGAGAGAATTATTTTTTTTATCAAAGTTCTTCCAATCTTGAAAAAAAAAAAAAGAATCAGAATTTCGCCACCGATATATGCATGGGATTATTTGCGTGTCTCGTTACATTATATCAAATCACAATCATCTAGGCGCATTGCCTTCTCAATTGAGCGAGGTTTTTTTTTTATATGTAAAAAAACGAGATTACGTCTGATTTCTTTTTTTCCTATTTTTTTTATAACCGGATTAATTTAACTACCAATCTCTCAATCTGACGACAATTTGTCGTACAATTTCGAAAATCACCGATCGTCACGCACAATGCCCTGCATATCCGACAATTTAATTTCGAATAATAATAATATTAACGATAATAATGGAATTGAAAAAAAAATTGTTTTAATGTTAATATATTATTTATTTATTCTTTTAATTATTTTATTTGTTCCAACGTATATCCTTTTGGGCGTTTACGTATGATTCTTCCCAATGCCATTTTTTTTCCATTTTTCCTCCTATCACTTCCCTAATCCGCACTTCACTAACCTAACCCAATTGTAAATTCTAATAATAATAATATTAACGATAATAATGAAATTGAAAAGAAAAAAAACACTTAAAGTGTTAATATATTATGTATTTATTTCTATTTTAATTATTTTCTTTCTTCCAACGTAGACCCTTTTGGGTTTTTTCCCTTATCACATCCTTAACATGCACTTCACTAACCTAACCTAATTCTAAATTCCAATATAATAATACCAAAATTAACGATAATAATGAAATGGAAACGAAAAAAAAAATTAAAATGTCAATATATTATGTATTGATTTCTTTTTTAATTATTGTCTTTCTTCCAACGTATACTTTTTTGCGTTTTTCCCCTTATCACTTCCTTAACCCGGACTTCACTAACCTAAATCAATTCTAAATTCCAATAGTAATAATATTAACGATAATAATGAAATTGAAAAGAAAAAAAACATTTAAAGTGTTAATATATTATATATTTATTTCTTTTTTAATTATTTTCTTTCTTCCAACGTATACCCTTTTGGGTTTTCCCGTTATCACTTCCCTAACCCGCACTTCACTAACCTAACCAATTCTAAATTTTAACAATAATAATATTAACGACGATAATGAAATTGAAACGAACAAAAAAAACTTAAACTGTTAATATATTATGTATTTATTTCTTTTTTAATCATTTTCTTTCTTCCAACGTATACCCTTTTGGGTTTTTTACCTTATCACTTCCTTAACCCGCACTTCACTAACCTAACCTAATTCTAAATTCTAATAATAATAACATTAACGATAATAATGAAATTGAAAAGAAAAAAAACACTTAAAGTGTTAATATATTATATATTTATTTCTTTTTTAATTATTTTCTTTCTTCCAACGTATACCCTTTTGGGTTTTTTACCTTATCACTTCCCTAACCCGCACTTCACTAACCTAACCTAAATCTAAATTCCAAAAATAATAATATTAACGATAATAATGAAATTGAAAAGAAAAAAAACACTTACAGTGTTAATATATTATATATTTATTTCTTTTTTAATTATTTTCTTTCTTCCAACGTATACCCTTTTGAGTTTTTTACCTTATCATTTCCCTAACCCGCACTTCACTAACCTAACCTAATTCTAAATTCTAATAATTATAATATTAACGATAATAATGAAATTGAAAGGAAAAAAAACACTTAAAGTGTTAATATATTATGTATTGATTTCTTTTTTAATTATTGTCTTTCTTCCAGCGTATACCCTTTTGGGTTTTTTACCTTATCACTTCTCTAACCCGCGCTTCACTAACCTAAACCAATTCTAAATTCTAATAATAATAATATTAACGATAATAATGAAATTGAAACGAAAAAAAAATCTTAAAATGTCAATATATTATGTATTTATTTATTTTTTAATTATTTTCTTTCTTCCAACGTATACCCTTTTGGGTTTTTTCCCGTATCACTTCCTTAACCCGCACTTCACTAACCTAACCTAATTCTAAATTCTAATAATAATAATAACATTAACGATAATAATGAAATTAAAAAAGAAAAAAAAAGAAAAAATGTTAATGTATTATGTATTCATTTCTTTTTGTTAATTATTCTCTTTCTTCCAACGTATGCCCTTTTGGGGTTTTTTTCAATTTCATTAATAAGTAATAGGGAGCTATTACTTATTAATGAAATTGAAAAAAAAAAAAAACTTAAAATGTTAATATATTATTTATTTATTTATTTTTTAAATTATTTTCTTTGTTCCAACGTATGCCCTTTTGGATTTTTACGTATGCTTCTTCCCAATGCCTTTTATTTGCATTTTTCTCTCTATCCCTTCCTTAACCCTCACTTCGTTGAACCTAACCTAACTTTTCACGACGACGCGCTCACCGCTGTCGCTTCATTTATTCATTTATTTATTCGTATTTGTTTTATTTAATTTTGCAGATGACAAGACTCTTCATTACCGAACGGACGATGATTTTCTCATTATATTTTTACGTCCGTGCAAATTTTATCCCGAAAGTGCTTACGCACTGATGCAAAGAATCGCCGATTTTAAAGTAAAACACGCGGCGCTGATTGACAATCTTTTGCCGCGCGACGAGAGAATCTCCATAATGGAGAATGACGTTGTGAACGTATTGAAAAATCGTGATCACAAGAGACGACGGGTTCTTGTCGTTAATGCCGGAAAATCGTGGGATCCATCGAGGGTCAATGCCGATCAGATGTTTCGTATTTTTTATCTCATTCATGAGGCAGCACTTTTGGAACCGGAGACACAGGTAAGTTACGATGTTTGTTTTTTTTTATATATTTTTTTCCCCCAAATATTACGGGGGTTTGCAATTTTCAAAGTCCCTCGTGGGCTCAAATATCGCTGCGCGCGCTGAAAAACGAGTAAATTTGAAAAATTATTATAAAGGTTATATGGTGAAAAAAAAATTAAATTGTTAATTTCACATTTTTAATTAACTTTTCAACGATAAGAAAAAAAATGTTTTAATCTTCTTAATCAACATTAACATTATTTTTGACGGGTATAAATGGATTGTTGATGAAAGCCATGTGGCGCCTCCTTGTCGACATCATAACTTCACGAAAAATTATGCAATCTGCAAAAATAAAAAAGAATCTAGTAAAATAATGTAGTAGTAATAGTCTGACGAAGGGAATTTTTTATTTTTTTTTCAAAAATCAAGAAATTACAGTATTTCAAATTTTGGTATGCAATTGAAAAAATAAATAAAATTAGCGTTTAATAATTTATAAAAAATTGTCCAACCAAAAAATTCAAAAAACCTCTCGTCAGACTATAGAGGAATTATCAAGATTCGAATATAAAAAAAACGTTACAAAATATTAAAAATTGATTGAGTTATCGTGCCGGAACTGGCTAAAAATATAGTTTCGTGAAAAACGCGTTTAAGAAGCCACTCCAGAGGCCGAAGAAATAGGCTTTTTTGGGGATTTTTTTTCAGTAAAACTACAAAACAAATCAAAATTACAAAATAGTGTGGTTTATCATACATATCAGTGACTGTATACAATAATTTTTTGGATGCTATTAATTTCAAAGTGGCGGCTGTGCAGCATTTTACGATGACGTTTTTGTTGGCCGGAAACATAATTCAGACAATTTTCAACCGATTCACTTGAAATTTTGAATATATCTTTAAAAATACATTGTCTATGAGAGTACGTGGGATTTTTTTGATATATTGATCTTTGGCGAAATGGCGCACTTCTAAAGTGAAAAGTGAAAAATTTGCTTAAAAAAATCGTCAGAAAATTCTTAATAACAAATGAACTATTCAAAATTTAAAAAAATCCTACGCACTTCCATGGACAATGGAATTTTAAAGATATATTCAAAATTTCAAGTGAATCGTTTGAAAATTGTCCGAGTTATGTTTCCGGCCAACAAAAACGTAGACGTCATCGCAAAAACGCTGCACAGCCGCCATTTTGAAATTAATCGCTTCAAAAAAATTATTGTATACAGTCACTGATATGTATGGTAAACACTCTATTTTGTAATTTCGATTTATTTTGTAGTTTTTCTGAAAAAAAATCACCAAAAAAACCTTTTTTCGGCCTCTGAAGTGGCCTAACCCCTGAGGGGGGGAAATAGGGTTAGGTCAGCGTTTTCTCAATGATTTTCATGAATTTTTTTATAGTATAAAAAATGAATATAATTTATTGAAACTTTGAGAATATTTTATACATATATTTAAGTATATACTATAAAATATTAGCGACCCCATATTGCAGGTCACAACCAGACTCAGCATTTTGAGTACATTCTGGAAGCCGCAATTTTCATCTGAAATCAAAAGAGGTTGGAATTTACTTTTATTATATGTCTCTCTTCTATATGAACCTAAATGCTATGAAAAAAATTGAAAATTGAATTTTTTACAGGGGTCAAAACAAAAAAGCATGATTTTTTGCTATTTTTTACAACTTTATTTTCAAAAAAAAATTTGTTTAAATAATGATAATATTCCGATTTTAGGTTCATATAGAGCGCAATACTATGAAGAAAGTAACTGCCAATTTTCAAAACGATTGGTGGAAAACTTTTCAAACTAGCGTATACGCAAGTTCACAAAAAGTCGTTTTCAGAAAAACGCGTTTGAAAAAATAGTACCAAGAAAAACAAGCAATATGGGGTCGCTAATATCTTCGGTGTTTTTCAAGGAAATTCTTCAAAAAATTCTTCAAAATTTTATAGTATATACTTGAATATATGTATAAAATACTCTCAAAGTTTCAATAAATTATCTTCATTTTTTATACTATAAAAAAATTAATGAAAATCATTGAGAAAACGCTGTCTTAACTCTATTTCCCTCCTTAATGGCTTATAACAATAGAACGAGTCGGAATTTTGATTTAAAATTTTGGGAACATATTGTTCAATAGTTTTACTAACAATTTATGAAATAAAAAAAAAATCGATTTTTTGAACCGTCTAACCCTATTTCTTCCCTTAAAGTTTCTGGTAGGTAGCCATCCCAACCCGATGTCCGGTCACATTTATTGCGATAACTTTGTAACGGAGTGGAATTTTCTCAAAAGTTTTTCTTTGAAAAATCCGTAATAAATAATAGTATAAAGTATAAAGAATAAAAATCTGTAAAAAAAAATCGCCTTTTTGAAAATTTCAGGGGTACCCCTGAAATTTTTTTTTCAGAAAAACTACAAAATATATCGAGATTACAAAATAGAGTGTTTACCATACATATCAGTGACTGTATATAATAATTTTTTTTAAGCGATTAATTTCAAAATGGCAGCTGTGCAGCGTTTTTGCGATGACGTCTACGTTTTTGTTGGCCGGAAACATAACTCGGACAATTTTCAACCGATTCACTTGAAATTTTAAATATGTCTTTAAAAATCCATTGTCTATGGAAGTGCGTAGGATTTTTTTAATTTATATTGCATAGTTCATTCGTTATTAAAAATTCTCTAACGATTTTTTTAAGCAAATTTTTCACTTTTCACTTTAGAAGTGCGCCATTTGGCCAAAAATCAATATATCGAAAAAATCCTACGCACTTCCGTAGACAATGTATTTTTAAAGATATATTAAAAATTTCAAGTGAATCGGTTGAAAATTGTCCGAGTTATGTTTCCGGCCAACAAAAACGTAGACGTCATCGTAAAAACGCTGCACAGTCGCCATTTTGAAATTAATCGCTTAAAAAAAATTATTCTATACAGTCACTGATATGTATGATAAACATCCTATTTTGTAATCTCGATTTATTTTGTAGTTTTTCTGAAAAAAAATCCCCAAAAAAGCCAATTTTTTCGGCTTCTACAGTGGCCTAAACCCGTTAAAGTTTCTGGTAGGTAGCCATCCTAGCCCGATGTCCTGTCACATTTATTGCGACAACTTTGTAACGGAGTGAAATTTTCTCAAAAGTTTTTCCTTGAAAAATCCGCAATAAATAATAGTATAAAGTATAATGAAAAAAAATCAGTAAAAAAAAATCACCTTTTTGAAAATTTCAGGGGTTGGCGAGCCCTCAAAGCCTACGTTTATTCACTCAATGCAAAAGGAAACTGACAATGTCGCGATTTTTATTTTTCAACGGTTACAAAATCTTCTCAACAAACAACAAATACTACGTACTATTTCACAAATCTCGCGAGATTATTCGTTGAGCGTTTAGCAAAAAAAAAATAAATAAAAAACCCATACGGTAATTACGCAAATTCCGCAATTAACTTGCAAATTTATGAACAAAAAAACAAGAACCACTTGTGCGTTATTTCAAATGCATGAGCATGCCCATGGAAAACTGGATTAATGGCTAATCCTTGAAGTGGAGGAAACGAAACGATATGTTAAAAAATCTCGAGCATCAATCATTGACGTTCAAGTTTTTTAACAATTTTTTTTTTTTCGTTTCCTCCATTCCAAGCACAATTGACGCACGTACACGCACAACGAATATACATTGGTTCGGTAAAAATGTTACTGAAGGTGTCGTAATTGACTGAGCATTCCAACCGTGGTGTAAAGAAGTGGAGAAAAAAAAACTTGGAAAAGCAGTAGAGAGCATGTTGTTATTCAATTTGTTCACGAGAATTATTTGTCATGGTAATTTCAAATATATTCCAGATCCGTTAAATTTTGCAAATATATATGTGGTCACGCTTGTTCATTTGTTTTTTTTTGTCATTTTTTGTTTTAACTCACCGCGCACACGTGAGCGTTTGACAGATCCGCGAGTGACCGCAATGTCTGAAATTGACGCGTGGGAAAGAGGCCGAAATAATGGGATCAAATATTCATAAGCAATGTGTGGCCCACCGAGAGCACTTTACCATTGAAAGTCGAGGGTAGCAAAACAAAAATATGCGTCCATTTTGCGGAAAAAAAGTAATAATCGAAAAGAAAGAATAATCGTTAAAAAACAATCAATTCGTGTATGGGAAAAAAAACGTGCAAATTAGAAACCACCGTTGATTTGGTTATTTTTATCTTACTCACCAAATTCTCGACCCCTATGAGCAATCTAGTCGCTCTTATTGTTTTTAAGCCGATCACACATGACTCGGAAAAAAAATAAAAATTATATTAAAAAAAAATAAGTGTCGACACATTTCTTCTTATTTTTTTATGTAATTTTTTCGACTATTTAGGAAATTTTTTAAACAGAGTCTGCTTTGAAAATGTCGAGATAATTTTTCTTTTTCCTCCTACGAACACAAAGTTTTTCCCCTGCAAGGAATTAACATTGTTTAATGGTTTTTTTTCTTTCTAAATATTTGTTCGATTTTGGATAAACGTTCATTGTCAACAATTTTTTTGATTAATTGAGGTAGTAGTCTGGTAACTTAAGCCGATTTTCATGGCTTTTTTGGAGGGCGTTCTTTTGTAGGAAAATAAAAATGAATCGTTTTGGATATTTAGGATGTTTTTATTTACATATTAAAGATACAAAAAAAAAAATTTTTGAAAAAATTGAATTGTTTATTATTATTATTATTATTGATCGAAGTTGACACCTCGGAAAAAAAAGCGCGTGGGTGGCCCCGGTGATTTTGGCTCTTGATGTTATCTGAAATGGAAAATTCTTGATAATTCTTAATCTATAGACATGTCATTCTGGTCGGAACTACTGAAGTTAAATTTCATGGATAAATAATAAAATGGCGGACTTTGGAAAAAAAAACATTTTTCCAAAGTCCGTCATTTTGTTATGGAAATAAAAACTTTTTTCCAAAGTCCGCCATTTTGTTATTTATCCATGAAATTTAACATCCGTAGTTCCGACCAGAATGACATGTCTATAGATTAAGAATTATCAAGAATTTTTTATTTCAGATAACATCAAGAGCCAAAATCACCGGGGCCACCCACGCCCTTTTTTTTCGAGGTGCCAACTTCGATCAATAATAATAATAATAATAAACTATTACATTTTTTCAAAAAATTTTTTTTTTTTATCTTTAATATGTAAATAAAAACATCCTAAATATCCAAAACGATTCATTTTTATTTTCCTACAAAAAAACGCCCTCCAAAAAAGACATAAAAATCCGCTTAAGTTACCAGACTACTACCTTAAGCCGATCAAACATGTACACGGAAAAAAAATAAAAATTATATTTAAAAAAAAGAAGAAATGTCGAGACATTCCTTCTTTTTTTTAATGTAATTTTTTCGACTATTTAGGAAATTTTTTAAACAGAGTCTGCTATGAAAATGTCGAGATAATTTTTTTTTTCCTCCCACGAACACAAAGTTTTTCCCCTGCAAGGAATTAACATTGTTTAATGGTTTTTTTCTTTTTAAATATTTGTTCGATTTTGGATAAACATTCATCGTCAACAATTTTTTTGATTAATTAAGAGCTCACTTACAGCTGCGCGCGCTGAAAACCTAGCAAGTTTGAAACATTATTATAAAGGTTATATGGTGAAAAAAAAATTAAATTGTTGATTTCACACTTTTATTAACTCTTCCACAATGAGAAAAAAAATTAAGAACATTTTTTTTTCAATATTAACTTTATTTCTCACGGGTATAAATGGACTACTGATGAAAATCATGGCGCCTCCTTGTCGACATCATAACTTCAACAAAAAATATCCAATCTGGAAAAATAAAAAAGAATCTAATCAAATAATGTTATAGTAATAGTCTGACGGAGGGATTTTTTTTTTTTTTTTCAGAAAATAAGGAAATTACATTATTTCAAACTTTAGTATGCAATTTAAAAAAAAAATTACTGTCTAATAATTTATAAAGAAATTGTCTAACCGAAAAATTGAAAAAAATCTCTCGTCAGACTGTAGAGAAAATAATTATCAAGATTTGAAAAAAATGAAATGTTAAAAAATATAAAAAATTGACTCAGTTATCGTGCCGACACTGGCTGAAGACAGTTTCGTGAAAAACGCGTTTAAAGTTTCTGGTAAGGTAGCCGTCCCAACCCGATGTCCGGTCACACTTATTGCTATAACTTTGTAATGGAGTGGAATTTTCTATTGTTTTTTTTTTTCATTCTTAAAAGTATAAAGAATAAAAATCTGAAAAATGAAAAAGTCGATATTTTGAAAATTTCAGGAGTATGTGAGCTCTTAAAGAGCGAGAGAGAGAGAGAGAGTCGGAGAGAATTGACAATTTTTAATCGTGTTGAGAAAAATTTCGTTTGAGCGTCATGTTCAGAAAAGGCGATAGCGATTGTCGGGTCGTGGGTTATCGAAATTTAGTGCAGAGGCGGGAGAGCGAGAAAGAGAGAGAGAGAGAGAGAGAGAGAGAGAGAGAGAGAAAATTTGATAAGGAAGTAAAAAAAGTCATAAGATGTGAGATTTGAAATAAAAAAAAAACTATTTAATCCTTCACGTGTGCGGGTCTCGTGTCACGAGTGACTAATGCCAAATGACAAATGTATTATATGTAAATAATTATGAAAACCCGACGGCGAAAAAAAAAGTGCCATAGCTAATTTTTTTTCTTACCGTCTTTCGTTCGATTTACGTTTTTCAGGAGGGGCTTTCGAAAAGTCCGGAAGTATACTTAGAGAATGCCGTTTGATTAATCGCGGACGCTCATTGTCATTGTGGCTTCGAGGGGACTTTGAAATTTACGTGAAAACAAAAGGGAAGAGAGAAATTTGCAGAGATCAATCCTACGACTTTGAAAATATGTAATAAATTGAAAAAAAAAAAAACAAAAGAGAAATCGTGAGCTCAACGAATGAAGCGGCGTTTTAAGGCTCAAACGAACAGAAACGTTGACAGAAAGAAAATTACGATTTCAAGGGAATCGACCTTTTATTTTTTTACCAAAAAAATGCACAAAAAATAGCGTTCCGAATTTCTTTCGTGGTCCCTATATCGATTATTTAATTATTAACGATATTTTCATTGTTTATCGATAGTTATTCGATGATAAATTAATTAAGGGGTATGGCCACGATTGCGGGTAAAAAATCATGTGCACGTTTAACAATTTTTTTTTCTATGAAAAAGTGATTTATTTATAAAACTAATTACACATATATTCAGTATAAATATCAAGCTAATGAAAGATTTTTGTTTTTGTTTTTTTTTGCTACACAAAATGGCCGACTACTGCTATTTGCTTTTGGTAACTTTTTTTTTGTCGCGCTCCGCGGCGTGACATTTGGCGTCCACAATTTTTGACATAGAGCAAAAAAAAAAAATTCTCCTTAATCTACATCAGAATACCTAGAGAGCTAAGTAGGGAATTTGAAAAATATTGTTTTATTCGAATGTTGTAGGCATTTGAACTTAAGGTAGTAGTCTGGTAACTTAAGCCGATTTTCATGTCTTTTTTGGAGGGCGTTTTTTTGTAGGAAAATAAAAATGAATCGTTTTGGCTATTTAGGATGTTTTTATTTACATATTAAAGATACAAAAAAAAAAATTTTCGAACAAATTTAATAGTTTATTATTATTATTATTATTGATCGAAGTTGGCACCTCGAAGTTGGCAGCCCGGGTCCTAACTTTTTTTCTACCTAACCGATTGCTTTCAAATTTTAACAGGCTACTCTACAGACTTATAGTTCTCGTCGGAACCACCGAGAAATTTTTTCACCTCTAACTTTTTATTTTACAACCCTTTCTTTGTTAAAGTCCTTTTATTTTAGCAAAGAAGGGGTTGTAAAATAAAAAGTTAGGGGTGAAAAAATGTCTCGGTGGTTCGGGTTGCCAACTTCAAGGTGCCAACTTCGATCAATAATAATAATAATAATAAACTATTACATTTTTTCAAAAAATTTATTTTTTTGTGCCTTTAATATGTAAATAAAAACATCCTAAATATCCAAAACGTTTCATTTCTATTTTCCTACAAAAAAACGCCCTCCAAAAAAGACATGAAAATCGGCTTAAGTTCCCAGACTACTACCTTAAGGGATAAGGCCACTAGAAGCCGAAAAAATAGCGCTTTTTTGGGGGATTTTTTTTCAGAAAAGCTACAATATAAATCGAGATTACAAAATAGGGTGTTTATCATACATATCAGTGGCTATATACAATAATTTTTTTGAAACGATTCATTTCAAAATGGCGGCTGTGCAGCGTTTTTGCGATGACGTCTCCGTTTTTGTTGGCCGGAAACATAATTCAGACAATTTTCAACCGATTCACTTGAAATTTTGAATATATCTTTAAAAATACATTGTCTATGGACTTGCTTAGGATTTTTTCGATATATTGATTTTTGGCCAAATGGCGAACTTCTAAAGTGAGAAGTGAAAAATTTGCTTAAAGAATCGTCAGAAAATTGTTAATAACAAATGAACCATGCAATATAAAAAAAAATCCTACGCACTTCTTCGACAATGTATTTTCAAAGATATATTCGAAATTTCAAGTGAATCGGTCGAACATCGTCTGAGTTATGTTTCCGACCAACAAAAACAAAGACGTCATTGCAAAAACGCTGCACAGCCGCCATTTTGAAAATAATCGCTTCAAAAAAATTATTCTATACAGTCACTGATATGTATGATAGACATCCTATTTTGTAATCTCGATTTAGTTTGTAGTTTTTCTGAAAAAAAAAATCACCAAAAAAGCCTATTTTTCGGCCTCTAGAGTGGTCTAATACGTTAATGAAAAAACATTCGGAAAAATTGTAAAAAAATTCTACTTTTCGTTTTTTTTTTTAAATAATAAATAATTCACTTCAGGTTCACGGTGTCGTTGTAATAATGGATTTCGATGGTTTGTCGATGAAACAAGTTATGGGGTTAACTCCGTCGTTCAGCATGAGACTACTGTCATTCATACAAGACGCAATGCCGCTGAGACTCAAGGAAGTACACTTTGTCAAGCAACCGTTTCTCTTTGACGTCGTATGGCGCATGTTCAAGCCGTTTATCCGTGAAAAATTACGCAAGAGAATGTACTTTCACGGCTCGAAAATGAATTCCCTTCATACCCACATGCTACCGAGTCATTTGCCGAAAAATTACGGTGGCCAATTGCCCGAAATTGATTATACAGCTGCCGATTGGTATCCGACAATTGACAAGTGCGAGGATAACATTAAACGTGAGTGTTACTTAAAAAATATTATAAAATTAAAAAAAAACCAACATTTGTTATATAAAATGATTTTTATAATGCTATTAAAAAATTCTAAAATGACTCTTACAATGTCATGAAAAATTATAAAAGCGTCTTCTATAATTTTAGAATTTTAGAACTACACAATTTTGTATAAAAATAAAATTATACAATCACTTTTATAATTTTAACACAATTATTTAAGATAGTAGTCTGGTAACTTAAGCCGATTTTCATGTCTTTTTTGGAGGGCGTTTTTTTGTAGGAAAATAAAAATGAATCGTTTTGAATATTTAGGATGTTTTTATTTACATATTAAAGAAACAAAAAAAATTTGTTTGAAAAATTTTAATAGTTTATTATTATTATTATTGATCGAAGTTGGCACCTCGGAAAAAAAAGCGCGTGGGTGGCCCCGGTGATTTTGGCTCTTGATGTTATCTGAAATCAAAAATTCTTGATAATTCTTAATCTATAGACATGTCATTCTGGTCGGAACTACTGAAGTTAAATTTCATGGATAAATAACAATATGGCGGACTTTGGAAATAAGTTTTTTTTTCCAAAGTTCGCCATTTTCGAGGTGCCAACTTCGATCAATAATAATAATAATAAACTATTAAATAAAAAAAAAAAAAATTTTTTTTTGGCTCTTTAACGCGGTACTCTGGTCTGAAGCGAGATTTTTGACGTCATTTCTAATGTGCAATAACGTTTAAACCGTTGAAGTTGTCTCGATGAAAATTTACACGTGCATTTATTGATCCTTAGAGAATACTTGTACATTAAAAAAAAAAATTATTTCAAATATTTTCATGTAGTTTTTTGCCTTGTTGCAACAAAGCCGCCCCAATCGGCGCCCACTCTGGACGATGTTGTATGCATCTGAAAAAAAAAATATATATATATTCTCAATCTGTATGAGTATTCTGAGCACTGGTAGCAGAATTGGTAATTTAAAAAAAATTTTGACAAAATGACGGCCTGTTGAACTTTCATTAATGATATTTCATACATTTTCGGGTATTCGACGAGTTATAAAATGTCGGGAAAATTATTGTTCGACTCAATTCTGCTACCAGTCCTCGGAAACAGGCTACCTAAGGTACGTGCAAAATTTGAGCTCGATCGGTCCATTAGTTATCGAGATATCGTGGGCGCCGATTTGAAAAACATAGTTCTGAGATAAACGCGTTCAAAGTTTTGACCAGGGCCCGAAACAAAATATGTGGTTCCGGTATTGTGTTTTCCTCGACTAAATTCTTTCTCGCTATGTTCATGTCGGTTTTGATACGTGACCGACCGTATCATATCGGTTCAGCATTTCGTTCGCGAACATAGTGGAGAATGAATAAACAAATTGAAAGTCGGTTAAAGCTATCGCGAAAAGTGTGGATTCGGAGAAACAAATTTGTTATGCCATACGATCTTTCATTTTAAGTTGACGTACCTTCAAACGTACTTATGTACTTTTCCGCAATAAAAATACATCGAAAATATATTTAATGATGAAATTTGGTGCAACTGAAATTACGTGCATCGGTCTGTTTCGCATAGATTTTTTATTTTTTGTCGGTAACAACGTGGATAAATGAAAAGACACGTTAATCTGTAGATCCAAATAATAATATTTACAGTCCCCACATCGATATAAACCCTCGAAACTAAACGATTAAATTTATAAAAAATCAACATTTACAATGGCGTATCGGTCGTCCTATTTTTCTTCGATAAAAAAGAAATATGTCCCTCAAAAATTAACGAAACGGGGTGGCGGATGAGCGAGTCAGTCTAAAATTAAAAAGTATCAATGTGGACGTAGCAGTACCAAACATTATCGGATCTAAATATAAGTTACATGAAAACTATACTGTAGATAGATATTTTATTCTTTCTTGAACGTTTCATTGCTTCTCAATATTAACGTGTCTTGTAACTTTTCTTCATTCATGCTACATCAATAAGGTGAGAAGACGAAAGCCATATGGGAGAAGCTTCTCTCTACACTCACCTGTAACCAATACAAATAAATGTTCTTATGCTGTTGCCAAAGTTTATATGGGATTTTATAATATATTGATTTTGTTTAATATAAATAGACTATCATTAAAGGACAGTTGGTATACAATTTGACAAGAATTGATGAAATGGTTAATATTATATTGACTTATGAATTTTTTGCAACTTTCATATTTTGTAGGAAATTAAATGTCTGCTGAAACTTCCTTAGATTTGCAACTATAGTACATAATTTTAAATCTAATGTACCATATACATGTTTGATCATTTAAAATGATTTATTTCTCGCAAAATTAGTATCCTTGCTCTAATATTCGTGAGAGGGATTCTTTTTCGCTGGTGGCTTATGACTGTCAGTTTGATAGTGGTGTAAAATAATTCACATGCACGTGAAGGATGCTGATGTAGAATAAAAAACGAAACCCGGTCGAAATCGTCTCCTAACGTTCGCAACCACGACCCGAACCTCAACGACTAAAGATAATTTGTACGATGTTCAGTCTAAAGAATTATAAATATCATAATTTCGTGCATTTGTTTCAGGAATCGGTTAGGAGTTTAGGTCGAACTTTCACGTGTTTTAACCGAACATTCAATCTGTTTGCAATATTGTTTCAAGCCCTGGTTTTGACACCGTCGCGCGCGCGCCGCGCTACCTGAGCGCGCGGCTTGCTTAGAATTTTTATTTCTCGGTTAATTTTTGAAATATCAGTAAACGGTTTTCAGGAGCGTATGAAGAAAGGTCTAAGGTATAAGAAAATGAAAAAAAATGAATAAATCGATTTTTTCAAATTTCCTACGAAAAAACGCCCTCCAAAAAAGACATGAAAATCGGCTTAAGTTACCAGACTACTATCTTAAGTCAATTTTACGAAGTATGAGGTATGAACGTAAAAAACATATGTGATAAAACGTCATTACACTTTTCGAGAAATGCACTTGAACGATTTGCGATTTTTTTCCTTTTCAAGATCGCCGAGTGATCACGCGATGCAAATTTTAGCGAAAAAAAAAAAATCGTAATTCGTAATCATTCTACTATCGTTTACGTAAAAAGTATCGCGTAACCGTCAGCACCTGTGTTCGATGGATTTCGAATTATTTCCATTAATTAACATTGTGTCAACTTGTCTGGTGGACATTTTTTTTGCTGCACATATCGCAAGAAGAACGGTTTTGGATTGCAAAGAAGAAACTGAATTATTTCAAACTATCGTTCGTCGGCGAACATTGAATTACAAAATGTTTCAGCAATAAATTTCCATTCATTTCGCTGCAGCAATTCTTTTTCCGCTGTCAATTCGATTTCATTATTCATCCACGCTTCGTCTTTTACGTATTCAATTCGAGGCGAATGTTAGCGACAATGTTAAAAAAGAAATAAAAATAAGACTCTTTCCTTTTTCAGAATGGAACACTTATGGACACGTCAAGCCACAATAATCCGACGGTAAACGGAGGACAAACGAAAAAGGGAAAAAAAAAGAAAAATTAACAATGACGATAAGTGTGCAAGTTACAATTGAAAAAAAAAAACATTTTTTTTGCAATTCATCAGCAAGAACGCCTAGAAAGATCGTTTCGAAAAAAAAAAAACGTACACTTGAGTATAGAAAATTGTGCGAATTAAAATGAATCCTAGTACGTAGGTAGATACAATGGTTTTTTTTTAAAGAATTTTCATCCCCTTCTTTGAAATATAAATAAAATTGAAATTAACAACCGAGACATTTCGTGAAATTTTACCAAATGGTTTTTTTATGTTATGTCATTTGTTGGAAATGTGTGCCTAAATATATGTGAATAAGGATAAATTTGATTGAAAATCACTTGAAAAATCACTTAAACAGATGTCCTTTAGGGTTGTATAATTAATGTAAAAAAATCACGGAGCAAGTCGCAGAGGGTCAAAATTGTATTCGTTCGGCAACAACGTGGTCGCTATTTCGAGTCCAAAATGATCGACGCGTAACTTCCGGCACGAAGCATTGACACAAGACCTCTTTTAGCATTATACCCTTAATTAACATAACATTTTACGCACGCCTTGACTATTCAAATCGTAGGTTGTATAGAATTAAGCAGAATAGAAATAGAAAGAGAATGAATAAAGAAAGAAAATGAGTACAATGACGACTCGTTGGTCGTCGTGAGTGCTTTAAAGTATTTTATCGTGTATTGGTTGTAACCTTGAGTGTCGTTGAGTGCATTGGAGGGTCGAAGCCTTTTCGAGTGCATAGGAGTGTATCTTTGAGTGTCCTTGAATGATTGCGGGTGTATGAAAGCATTCGCGAGTGTATCAGAGTGTATTTGAATGCATAAAAGGGTATTTGAGTGCATAAAAAGGATATTTGAGTGGCCCAAATAGTGTATTTCGGTGTGTAAAAGCGATTTTTGGATGTATTGAAGTGACGTTGAGTGTTTAAGACTCTGGGCGAGAGTATGAACGACTTTTAAGATTTTACGGAGTGTTGACGAGTGACTGTGAATATTATTGCATCACTAAGAGTGCATGAAAGTATTTGTGAGCGTCTGGAAGTATTTTTGGGTTTATTGAAGTGTATATGAGTAATTGCGGGTGCGGAAAAGTATTCGTGAGTGTGTTTGAGTTTATGAAAGTGTATTTCGCATGTACAAAAGTGTATCAGAGTGCATGAAATGGGATTTGAGTGTACAAGAGGGTATTTGTGTGCGCGAGACTGTATTTGAGTGTACAGTGTATTTGAGTGCATAAAATGATATTTGAATGTAAAAAAGTGTATTGGAATGTATAGAAGGATATTTCAGTGTACAAGAGTGTATTTGAGTGCATAAAATGATATTGGAATGTATAAAAGTGTATTTGAGTGCATAAAAAGGATATTTGAGTGGCCCAAATAGTGTATTTCGGTGTGTAAAAGCGATTTTTGGATGTATTGAAATGACGTTGAGTGTTTAAGAGTCTGGACGAGAGTTTGAACGACTTTTAAGATTTTACGGAGTGTTGACGAGTGACCGTGAATATTATTGCATTACTAAGAGTGCATGAAAGTATTTGTGAGCGTCTGGAAGTATTTTTGGGTTCATTGAAGTGTATTTGAGTAATTGCGGGTGCGGAAAAGTATTCGTGAGTGTGTTTGAGTTTATGAAAGTGTATTTCGCGTGTAGAAAAGTGTATCAGAGTGCATAAAATGGGATTTGAGTGTACAAGAGTGTATTTGTGTGCGCGAGACTGTACTTGAGTGTACAGTGTATTTGTGTGCATAAAATGATATTTGAATGTAAAAAAGTGTATTTGAATGTATAAAAGGATATTTCATTGTACAAGAGTGTATTTGAGTGCATAAAATGATATTGGAATGTATAAAAGTGTATTTGAGTATACAAGAGTGTATTTGAGTCCGTAAAATGATATTTGAGTATACAAGAGTGTATTTGAGTCCGTAAAATGATATTTGAGTGTACAAAAGGAATTTTTTTTTCGGCAGTAAAGTGTATCTGAGTGCAAAAAATAGTATTTGCGTGTACAAGAGTGTATTTCTATCCGCGAAACTGTATTTGAATATAGAAAAGTGTATTTGATCGCCGTAAATGGTACTTGAGTACACAAGAGTGTATCCGAGTGTATGATATTTGGATGTACAAAAGTGTATTTCAGTGTATAAAAGGTTATTTGAGTGCATAAAATGATATTTGAATGTACGAAAGTGTATTTGAGTGTATGAGACGGTATTTGAGTGCACAAGAGTGTATTTGAGTGCACAAAATGATATTTGAATGTACAAAAGTGTATTTGAGTGTATAAAAGGGTATTTGAGTCCACAAGAGTGTATTTGAGTGCACAAAATGATATTTGAATGTACAAAAGTGTATGAAAGGGTATTTGAGTGTACGCCAGTGTATTTGAGTGCGTAAAATGGTATTTGAGTGTACAAAAGCAATTTTTTAACTGTAAAATAATGTTTTTAAATGTCTAAATTCTCGTAATTTACCTAAAATTGTTGTTTGAACGACATAGAATCACCGTGAGTCTCTAAAACGACCAGGACATTGTCACAATTGCCTGTTATAACTGTGCGAAAGTATCTTCGCTTCCGGCGAGATCCGCGAGCAACGAGAAAGTACGCGTCAAAACGGGAATGCACTTTATTTATTACGTACTATCATAAACCACGCGATTCAGTATGCGTGTGTGTGTGCGTGTGTGCGAAGACCCGAGACACTCCGCCGTCGATTGCGAACAAGCGACCACGCGATGACGATATTCGTCATTGTGCGGCGAGTAAAACAAAAAAAAACAAATGAACATCAAAAGAACGAAATAGTGGGGAAAAAAACTCTGCTTTCCCGTTATATACTCGCCGGAACATCAGCGGAAACCGTTCTCCAACATCGTGGCGGATCGACGCAAAATCTCACCGAACCGCACACAGACCGACGCTGCTCCGTTCGTCGTGGTCAAACGATAAAAACACGCGAGTGGCTCGTCGATTTTTCTGTAATTCAATTGCAAAAAAAAAAACAAATTTTTCGTCGCTTTTTTCAACCAAATTTTAAACGAGTTAACAAAGACAACTGTGACAAATCGTTTCAAACAATATTTCGCAATCGCGTTGCCCGACCAGGAATTTATTTCGTAAGTGGAAAAACAATTTTCGTTATTGAAAAATTTTTCTATTCTTTCGCGGTGGGACAAGGAAAAATTTTAAAAAGCGCGTAACGGATCGGTAATGATTTTATAGAAATTTCGATAAGTGAAAGTTTACGAGGAACGAGAAAATCGAGAAATAGCTGTTTTTCTTCTTTTTTTTTCTTTCCTTCTTTCTTTCGATCCGTTTCTAACTTCGTTCACGATATTATTATTGATTATTGACGTGAACAAAAAAAAAAATTTTTGGGGATTCGGGGCTAACCTGAAAAAGAAATATTTCCCGTAAGTAAAAATTTCTCAATTTTCTGTATAACGCGAGAATCCGGGATTTGAAAAAAAAAAGTTTTTACCAGTCGAAATCGTGAATTTCCTCGAATTCGTGAAATAGACACCCGGAATGATACAATAGATATCTTTTTAGAAGATAAAAAAAAGATTTGAGATAAAAGGAGATAAAAAAAAACGTTTTGCGTTATAATAACGATACGGGAATCTTAAAGAAAGATTTTTGCGATAAGATTTAATCTTATTTGCTTTTCGCCAGGAGATTTGTCAATTAAATTGTTAATTATTAACGAAATAATTGATTAATAATGAAATGATTAATTACGAATTTAATTCACAGGTCAATAATACTAATTGTAATCTCAATTTGTCGATTGAATTATTAATCGTTTGTTGTGTGTATTAATTATCAATTTAATCACCAAATCCAACGTCAATCAAATTCTTGATTTTAATGAAAATTAAAAAATCCTCCAAAAAATAAAAAAAAACAAAAAATAGGATCAACGAAGTACATCTTTCGAAAAATATGGCAAATAACGAGACAATCAACGACATGAAATTGCCACTTCACGAGCGTTTCACAAAAGTACCGACCCTCAAAATTGGCAATGCCGAGATTAAATTCGAGCCCGAGGAGCTCGACGACGAGTACAAAATGAAAGCGAGAAAGGAGCTTCGCGAGACCGACGAAATTGTCGCCGCGGCACTCGCGGAAATTCGACAATTGGTCAAAGGTAATTAGTTTTCCTCTTTTAATCAATTAACACGAATTTCATCAAGGTGTATGACCATGCTAGCGGGTATAAAATCATGTGGACATTTGACAATTTTTTTTTTTGTATGAAAAAGTGATTTGTTTATAAAACTAATCACACATCTATTTAGTATAAATATCAAGCTAATAAAAAAAAATTTTTTTTTTGTTATACAAAATGGTCGACTACTGCTGTTTGCGTTTGGTTTTTTTTTTTTTGAAGCGGTTCGCGGCATGACATTTGGCATCCACAATTTTTGACCTAGATGAAAAACAAAAAATTCTCGTTAATCTACATCGGAATACCTAGTGAAGTAAGTAGGGAATTTTAAAAATATTGGTTTATTCGAATATTGTAGGCATTTGAACTTAAAACGGTGAATTTCCAGTGAAAATTTTCGTATAAAACTGCTCGTAAGATGGAAAGTTTTTAATTAATCAGAAGTTCCGTAGTTAGTTCTCTGTGAAATGCAATTAGAAAACTAACTTTTGAATTTCAAGTCGATCGGGTAAAAATTGTCGAAGTTATTTAACACGCGGCGTCCTCGGGTATGGCCCTGCCAGAGTTGAGGTAGTAGTCTGGTAACTCAAGCCGATTTTCATGTCTTTTTTGGAGGGCTTTTTTTTGTAGGAAAATAAAAATGAATCGTTTTGGATATTTAGGATGTTTTTATTTACATATTAAAGATACAAACAAAAATTTTTTTGAAAAAATTTAATATTTTATTATTATTATTATTATTGATCGAAGTTGGCACCTCGAAAAAAAAGCGCGTTGGTGGCTCCGGTGATTTTGGCTCTTGATGTTATCTGAAATAAAAAATTCTTGATAATTCTTAATCTATAGACATGTCATTCTGGTCGGAACTACTGAAGTTAAATTTCATGGATAAATAACAAAATGGCGGACTTTGGAAAAAAAAAACTTTTTTCCACAGTTCGCCATTTTGTTATTTATCCATGAAATTTAACTTCAGTAGTTCCGACCAGAATGACATGTCTATAGATTAAGAATTATCAAGAATTTTTTATTTCAAAAGCAAAAATAACAAAATAACAAAATAACGGTTTTTTAAATAACAAAATGGCGGATTTCAAAAACAAAAATAGCAAAATAACAAAATAACGGTTTTTTAAATAACAAAATGGCGGATTTCAAAAACAAAAATAACAAAATAACGGTTTTTTAAATAACAAAATGGCGGACTTTGGAAAAAAGTTTTTTTTCCAAAGTACGCCATTTTGTTATTTATCCATGAAATTTTACTTCAGTAGTTCCGACCAGAATGACATATCTATAGATTAAGAATTATCAAGAATTTGTTATTTCAAAAACAAAAATAACAAAATAACAAAATAACGGTTTTTTAAATAACAAATTGGCGGATTTCAAAAACAAAAATAATAAAATAACGGTTTTTTAAATAACAAAATGGCGGACTTTGGAAAAAAGTTTTTTTTTCCAAAGTCCGCCATTTTGTTATTTAAAAAACCGTTATTTTATTATTTTTGTTTTTGAAATCCGCCAATTTGTTATTTAAAAAACCGTTATTTTGTTATTTTGTTATTTTTGTTATTGAAATAAAAAATTCTTGATAATTCTTAATCTATAGACATGTCATTCTGGACGGAACTACTGAAGTTAAATTAATTGGAAAAAATTTTTTTTCCAAAGTCCGCCATTTTGTTATTTAAAAAACCGTTATTTTGTTATTTAAAAAACCGTTATTTTGTTATTTTGTTATTTTTGTTTTTGAAAAAAAAAATTCTTGATAATTCTTAATCTATAGACATGTAATTCTGGTTGGAACTACTGAAGTTAAATTTCATGGATAAATAACAAAATGGCGGACTTTGGAGAAAAAAAACTTTTTTCCAAAGTCCGCCATTTTGTTATTTATCCATGAAATTTAACTTCAGTAGTTCCGACCAGAATGACATGTCTATAGATTGAGAATTATCAAGAATTTTTTATTTCAGTTGATATCAAGAGCCAAAATCACCGGGGCCACCCACGCGCTGTTTTATCGAGGTGCCAACTTCGATCAATAATAATAATAATAAGAAACCATTAAATTTTTTCAAAAATTTTTTTTTTTGTATCTTTAATATGTAAATAAAAACATCCTAAATATCCAAAACGATTCATTTCTATTTTCCTACAAAAAAACGCCCTCCAAAAAAGACATGAAAATCGGCTTAAGTTACCAGACTACTACCTTAAGCTTACGTTATACGATCAAAGTCGATGAAAAAAAAATACTAACTACCTTAACTTAACTTAACTTATTTTTGTGATGATAAAGCATCGTTTAAACAAACAAAAAACATCGATTTTTTCAACATTCTACCGTCGCCCCTTAACGCAATAATTATATAACGATTTGGGGGAAATAAATGTGAGATTAAAATTTTCCAGAGTGTAAAAATGTCCTATTTCCCATTTAAAATCTTGATTTTGAAAGTTTGTAATAAAAAAAATCGAGTGTTTCGTTGTTTTTAAAAATAAAACAGAAAATTAGCGTACTTAGGATTTTTTTTATTTTTTTTATTAACAATAGTTTTTAAAAATAAACAAAAAATATTTGTAAATTTTATTTTTCATATGTGTTATTTTTATAAGTGTGGCAGTAATGGAAATTCCTGTTGGTTCATAGATTTCGTTTCATAAAACGAAAAGTTTGTTTACGTAATGACGAGCGAACGGGCGCGGATGTAACTTGAAAAATGTTTCGATTACGTTCGTAAAGTCCATAAAGCACTAATATCGGCGAGGCTGTTCCGAGTATACGAGAGATTTAAAAAAAAAAAAAACTGTTTTACAGCGAATGACTGACAATGAGTCACGCCGCTTGACCATGGGCCATTACGTCTGAAATACGAAATTCGAGATTTTTTTTTTTAATTTACTGGAATTATAAAAAAATAATGAGTAACAGGGGAAAATCATTAATTGAAATTTTATCGAAAAAAAAAGAATTTTTTATCATTTTATTGTTTCGAAAAAAATAAAAATGATCAGAAATTCATTTTTTTTCTTACACTAAAATTTCAATTATTGATTTTTGAAAAAAATAAATAAAATAAATTCTTGACAATATTATTTTTTCGAAAAAATAAAATTATCGAATATTAATTTTTTTTTTCTTTCACTCAAATTTCAATCAATGATTTTCCCTATTAATCCAATTTTTTTTTACTACGATTTTTTCAATAATTACAGTAGATTAAAAAAAAAAAAGAATTTCATATTCCATATTCAAGCGGCGTGACTCGGTCATCACGCCGCTTGGATATGGGGCATTACGTCTGAAATACGAAATTCGAGGTTTTTGTCTTTATTCTTAAGGCAGTAGTCTGGTAACTTAAGCCGATTTTCATGTCTTTTTTGGAGGGCGTTTTTTGTAGGAAAATAAAAATGAATCGTTTTGGATATTTAGGATGTTTTTATTTACATATTGGAGATACAAAAAAAAATTTTGTTGAAAAAATTTAATAGTTTATTATTATTATTATTATTGATCGAAGTTGGCACCTCGAAGTTGGCAGCCCGGGTCCTAACTTTTTTCTACCGAACCGATTGCTTTCAAATTTTAACAGGCTACTCTACACACTTATAGTTCTCGTCGGAACCACCGAGAAATTTTGTCACCCCTAACTTTTTATTTTACAACCCCTTCTTTGCTAAAATAAAAGGACTTTGGCAAAGAAGGGGTTGTAAAATAAAAAGTTAGGGGTGAAAAAATTTCTCGGTGGTTCCGACGAGAACTATAAGTATGTAGAGTAGCCTGTTAAAATTGGAAAGCAATCGGTTCGGTAGAAAAAAAGTTAGGACCCGGGCTGCCAACTTCGAGGTGCCAACTTCGATCAATAATAATGATAATAATAAAATATTAAATTAAAAAAAAAAATTTTGTCTGTAACTTTAATATGTAAATAAAAACATCCTAAATCTCCAAAACGATTCATTTTTATTTTCCTACAAAAAAACGCCCTCCAAAAAAGACAGGAAAATCGTCTTAAGTTACCAGACTACTACCTTAAATCTACTGGAATTATTGAAAAAAAATGAGTAATAGGAAAAATCATTGATTGAAATTTTAGTGAAGAAAAAAATAAAATGAATATTCGACCATTTTATCTTTTTTCGAAAAACCGAAAATATCGCGATTTTTTCAAATATGAGCGCAATGAAAATTAATATTCTCGAAATATTAGGTTTCAATTAAATTTTTCTTTTATTAATCAATCAATTATTATTATATATTTATAAAATAAATCAATTATTAATCAATCAGTCAATGATTGTCACGATCATTAAATAATTATCTTGTCAGTTAAACAATTTCATTAATTAACAATTAATTAAACAAACAAAATGGTTTTATTTATTTTTTAATATTCTAAGATTTATAGGCAATTTGGCCTGGAAGGCCTCGTATAGGCCTGCGTAAGGGGAAAGGGAGTTTGCAAGGAAAGAAAATAAGAAAGTACAGCCAATGAATTCTTTCCCTTTTGGCCTTGGAACTCGACGACCTCTTTTTCTTTAGGAGAAAGTGAAAGGGAAATTTCGTTTTTTTAAAAGAAAAAGTTTAAAAACCAAACCAACAAATTTTTTCCAATGCTCGTTGAAAATTTAAGGATTTACAGTTTTTATATAATGGCTAATGAAAGAAAAAAAAAAAGTTCACCGCTAAATCACTCGCATTTTTTTCCCACGAATTTATGGAATTTCTAAATCGATCAACAGGTAATCGATTCATTGCATCGATAGTTATGCAATAATTTATTATAAAAAGGGGCGGGTGGGTATTTACCTGACACGGCAATAATTTGAACGCGATTGCGCAACAATTTACTCGGAAATATGAAGGCCTATGCTGTGTATATATATGGGGTATTCCATGCCAACTCGCTCAACTTTGGGATCGACCAATTTTGATTTTCCTGATTTTTTTTTTCATTTTTCTGTCACTACCGAAGAGACGAATTTTTCATTCCGACACAATTTTTATGGGGTATGGCCACAGGAGCGGCTGTAAAAACATGTGCACATTTCGCAATTTTTTTTCCTATGAAAAAGTGATTTGTTTATGAAACTAATTACACATCTATTTAGTATAAACATCAAGCTAATAAAAAATATTTTTTTTGATATACAAAATGGCCGACTAATGCTAATTGCTTTTGGTATCGTTTTTTTTGAGGCGCTCCGCGGCGTGCCATTTGGCATCTACAATTTTTTACCTGAAATAAAAAAAAAAATTCTCATTAATCTACATCAGAATACCTGGAGAACTAAGTACGGAATTTGCAAAATATTGTTTTAGTCGAATATTGTAGGCATTTGAACATGAAAAGTGAATTTCTAGTGAACAATTTCGGAATAAAACTGCTCATAAAATGGAAAGTTTTAAAAAAAAGTTGTGTGTGAGAGAGAGAGAGTATTTTATGGAAAAGTAGATTGTGTCAAAACACAATCAAATGAGAAGAATTGCCAAAATCGAGGTTCGAAGAAAAGTCCGAAATAATAATTGAGGGGTCTGGCCACGGTAGCGGTTATAAAATCATGTGCACATTTCGCAATTTTTTTTTGTATGAAAAAGTGATTTATTTATAAAACTAATTACACATCTATTTAGTATAAATATCAAGCTAATAAAAAATGCTGTTTACTTTTGGTATCGTTTTTTTTGAGGCGCTTCGCGGCGTGACATTTGGCATCTACAATTTTTGACCTAAGATAAAAAAAAAAATTCTCATTAATCTACATCAGAATACCTGGAGAACTAAGTACGGAATTTGCAAAATATTGTTTTAGTCGAATATTGTAGACATTTGAACTCAAAAGATGAATTTTCAGTGAAAAATTTCGGTATAAAACTGCTCATAAAATGGAAAGTTTTTAGTTAATCAAAAATTCCGTACGTACTTCTCTAGGTATACTGACGTAGATTAACGAGATTTTTTTTTTTTTCGCTCTAGAAAAAAAGTTACCAAAAACAAATAGCAGTAGTTGGCCATTTTGTATAACAAAATAAAAATATATTTTTTATTAGCTTGACATTTATACTAAATAGATGTGTAATTAGTTTTATAAATAAATCATTCTTTCATAGAAAAAAAAATTGTTAAATGTCCACATGATTTTATACCCGCTACCGTGACCAAAATCCTTAAGCTTTTAGCAACGAATGGAGCTACGAATCCGTCATTTATTTTTTCATCGAGGTTGAAATTGGCATAGAATGGCCCAAATATACTTGTTATTCAAGAATAAAATACTTGCGCGAGTTACGAGTCACTTTTTATGCGGGTCAAATGTGACGAAATACTTGATCGCGAGTTTTGTATGTTAACACGGAGCACGAAGAATGTAAGAAACTTTTGTCGTGCACCATATTACTCGTCTCGCAATTGTTTACATTCCAAATTTTTTTCCAAATCTCATCATCGTTTTTTTTGCAATTTTTTTGTTATTAAAAAAAAATTTATTTTTTACCCAAATTACTGTAATTCTCCTTTCCAAAGCAGCAATTCGATCTAAAAAAAACTTCCGCCTCGTTCATCGAGCTATGATTTTTTTTTTACAAATGTTCAATATGCAACCGGCGACTTTTTTGCCCAGTTTTCCACCGGCGAAATTTCGCGATATTTCGTTGAGTAAAAAAAAACTTTTTTATTTTCTTTTTTTAATTCGTTAATGTTGATTTGCAGGTG